>CM065808.1:165596562-166915137 GCA_033398695.1 Orobanche coerulescens
AAGGGATTTAATTTTGGATAAAGCATTTGATAATCCGTATGCAATAATTCAAATGCTTCAAGAAGTTCGCAGTAAGAATTACTTACTTGGCTTTCGACATCGCTATCGTCGAATGAACTTCGGGCCATGAGAGCGAGATTATTTTGATTGATAAAATCATCATCTTCGTCTTCATCGCTCCATGTTGCAATGAGAACCTCCTTCTTGGGTTTTGCTCGGCAATTTTTAGCAAAGTGGCCTGGTTTACCACATAATCGGCAATTATTGTCGAATTTCTTAGATTCGCTAGTTTGGATGTCCTTCTTTATCTAGTTTAATAAGTGTTGGAACTTATTAATATTCTTGGCATAATATGCCGATTCTTCATCGCTATCATCCACCGGAATTTCTTCTCTCTTTGACATCTTAGCCTTCATGGCTAATGATCTTTCCTTCGGTTTCGGCTTTGCATTTCGAGATTTAAGGACAATCTCGTAATTTATTAGTGAACCAACGAGGACACCAAAATCAAAATTATTGAGATCTTTCGATTCCATAATCGCCGTAACTGTGTCATCCCATTCAAAAGGTAGTGATCTTGAGATTTTCTTGACTTTCTCACTACTTTATAATGGTTTACCGAACGAAGCAAGTCCATTTGTGATGACCAAAAATCGGTGGAGCATGTTGGTGATGTACTCGTCACCCTTCAGCATGAATAACTCGTAGTCATGGAGAAGCATATTGATCTTCGTCTCCTTGACTTGATTTGTGCCTTCGTGTGTGATTTCTAACATATTCCAAATTTCTTTGGCACTATCACAAGATGATATCCGGTTGTGTTCTTCCGGATTTAATGCACAATACAATAATTGCGTAGCTTTACAATTATAATGGTCATTTTTCCAATCCGCGTCGTCATATTCTTCGAAATATTTAAGCGTACCGTCGGATTTGAGAGGAATTTTGGGACCAAGACATATCACTTTCCAAAGCTCGATGTCATATGCTCGGATGAATATTGACATCTTTTTCTTCCATGTCATAAAGTTCGAGCCATCAAAAAATGGTGGTCGATTTAGAGCGAGGCCTTCGACTGGAGCAAATTGGAACGCCATTTGGATCGACCCCTCGGATGTTAAGCCGCGTATTGGAGGTACCGCTCCAATACCAATTGTTGGAGAAAGATCGGTATTTGCGCCGTTGTGCGGAAGCAATTATTAATGTGTGGAAATTAAAGCACACAAGGATTTATAGAGGTTCGGCTATTAACGAAGCCTACGTCCTCTCTCGGTATCTTTTTCTATAGGTTGAAGATAGAAACCTATGCACCTCTCTTCTATCGATCGAGGGATAACCGTTACAATCAAGTCTTCTATTGGTCCGTGATAAACCACTCATACTTGTCTTTGTGTCGGTCCAAGTTAAACCGTTTTCCTTTTCTATCGGATAAGGAATCAACCGCTCTAGCTTTCTATCGGTACTAGATAAACCTCACTAAGATAGCGATTGTGATTCTAATAATGCCGGATCCTTGATCCTAATAACACCAAATCCAATCGTATCTTTTCATTTACCTCTCGGGTATGTGTTGAATGTATAAACGCTCAAACTAACAATATAAGCTCAATATCACAACAACAATATAAGTATATCAATATCTGATGAATGAATCTTTTGCTTGAGGTTGTTGTAGTGAAACAATACCATAGGAATGGTATTTATAGCCTTCTTCATCAAACTAGCCATTAGATCCTTGTGCCTTCATTACGGCCGCTATCAGCTCCATATTACGGCAGTTAGCCATTTAACGTACGTTAACACATACAAGTTATGTACATTAACATCTCCCAGTTTGAGTCCAGTAGCATTTGTCTCTTTCCTTACGTACGTTGTCAAATCTTCTTTACGTATGTTAATATATCTAATTAGCGTACGTTAATCCTTATAAATAGCGTACGTTAATCCATATAACTGTTGATTGATTTGTCAAAGTATCTGTTCCACCTTTATGACTTTGACTGACTTTTTCCAACGTTCATCTGATTTGAACACATTACGTACGTTAACATTACAATGTTATGTACGTTAATCTACCGCCTTTACGTACGTTATGATATCTGAGTTACGTACGTTAGGCTTGAACAATTCCAGCTTTTTGCACTTCCATTCCTTCGATGCTTTGCTTCGTCTTTTTATTGTTTTGTTTTGTGTAACAATTTTAATCATCAAAACACTATTAAGCATGTATGGAGCAAAATGTTCCAACATCGCAGATCCAGGACGGTGTCCACGGCCAAAACGGGCACAATAATGAGAACAAAATAAATCAGGGAGGGCACTTGTGAAGGATATACGATCACTTACGCAAGCGATCGGACAGTTCAAAGGCATCTAGTCATACTGTCTAACCAGTAAGGAGAATATATCTTTTTGAGGGAAGGTTCAATAAGCATACTCTACCTATCCTATGCAATGTCTAACCGCAGTAACTATGACCTAGTCAACTCCGTGTCTGACGTGTGCTGCTGGACCATCAATCTCATTCATGTGGGGGATTGTTGGAAAATAGAGGAAATGGGATGTTTTGAGCAGCCCACTTGAGAGGCAATTTTGAGTGGGCTCGACTACGAGTTAAAGTCGAGACTTAGTTGCAATACGTAGTACTCCGTACAAGGTTTGCAAAATATGTAAGAACACTTAAAATGATTGAGGTATGAATGAGATATAATGTTCGAAAGTAAACCCTTTAGAAATGGGGTTGGGATGTTACCCCACATTGGAAATGTAGCGACCACTTTTTCTAAAATATAATTCTTCTAATTTTAAGAAGAGTAAATAAAAATTTTGCAGCGGAAATACATTTTTAAGAAAAATAAACTTAATAATCGCAAGGAATAATCCCAAGTCACCATTAAATAAAAACATAATTTGACGTTAAAATAAAACAAATGGAACAATTGTTCATAAATATAATCTTAGAAAAATAACATTTAACAAATAAATATTTGATCATCAGCTTGATCATCCCACACTCAAGCGCCTGCCACATCGAGCTCCTCAACCTGAAAGGGGGTAAATAGTGGGGTGAGCTTCCAACTCGCTCAGTGTGGAGAGTACGCAATATGTCTACATTAATTACTAAATATATTATCAAGTATAAACAACATGACTGATAAATTCTGAAGCCCGTCGGCTAGCCCGAAGGCTTTATGCACAATTAAGTGCTTCTGACTGATTTGCACATTTAAGTGCTTGATCGTTGCACATTTAAGTGCTTCTGACTGATTGCACATTTAAGTGCTTCTGACTGATTTCACGTGCACATACGAGACAATATATAAAGTAATTAAAATAAACAAAAGCGTAATAAATCCCCACACCTGGATGAAATTGCAGTTCTGAACTTGAATGTGATGAAATGCTTGACTCGACAATTCTAGGCCCATAAATTCTTGTTATTATCTACAATTAATAATAATAGAAAATTATTATTATTATATGACTGAGAATTAAATTATGAGTGGATAATAATATCAATTGAAAATGTCAACATGTTAAAAGCTTGGCCGAAAGGGACTGATTTTTAAAATATTGAATCTGGCTGGTGGGAATTAAAAGGATTGGGAAATTCAGGGACTAGAATTAAATACACTGGAAAGTTGATTTGGGGTCAATTCAGGAAGTCTTGAATTCTAGGGGCTCAATTGAAATACCCTAAAAAATAACCGAGTATAAAACCCTTCTAACACCAGACCGGTCGGCCGAATTCGTTATCGATACTTCTTCTTCCTCGGTTCACACTCTCTCTCTCTCAAAAATTCCTCTCGCCCAGAAATAAGTTGCAGAAAAACACACACAAAAATACAGTCGCACACACTAGAGATTCGCACTCGCACCACTTCGCTGGTTCGCCCGAGATCATATTAGACCAGCCGCGACGGGCTCCAGGCTATGGCGTCGGTGATTTGAAGATGTCGAACGACTAAATAGTGGCGTCCGGAGCGGCGGAGATGGGATGCCACGGCGGGCCAGGGCAAGGAAACAACGGCTCGACTGGGTTTGGCCTGGAGAGTCACGATTGGGATTCGTCCATGAGTTCGAGCCGGGTTTCAAGTTGTGCAGGTTCAGGGTGAAGTGGTTTCTTCGTTCGGGGTCTGATGGTTTTGATTTCACAGACATCTGATGATTGAAACCGAAGGGTTTCAAATTTTGGTTCAAGTTGGATTTGGTTCTAACCATGATGTTTTGGATTCGTGCTGTGCTTGCGGGTTCGGGCCGCGGGTTTGAAGGCTACTGAAAACATGGTGGTGGATGAAGGTTGTGAAAATTCAGTGTCGGTAGCCGATTTCTAAATTCTGGACTGGGTTTAGAAACATGTTTTGATATTTACTGGTGGTTATTCAGACTCAAACGGTGGGATGATAGCAGGAAATATTGATTAATATTTACACAACATAAATTAAAAGATTATGAGTTTACCTTTGTTGCGGAAGATGAAAAATTGCAGAAGGTGAACGGCTGGAGGCAGAGGAACGGCTGGAGGTAGAGGAAAGATTATGTTTGTGTGTTCTGTATTCTGCCTGTAAATGAGATTTGGTGTTTGTACGTATAATCACTTCTGAGTTTTTGTTTATATATTGTATTGAAATGATTTCAAGGGTTTTTTATTTATTTGTGTTAATTATGACAATTGTTTGAGAATTTATTTCCAATTAAATATGTTATTTGAGAGGTTACAAATGAATGAATGAAGAACTGCAGCCAAAACATTCCCTGGAGAAACAAATAGTCATTGGACTAAGATGATAATTGGGCTGAAAATAGATATTTGTTAATTGGGCCACTAAATTAATTATAGGATTTGGGCTGAATATAACAATAATAATAATAATATTATTAATATTACTTCTAATAATAATAAATAATAGAGATAACATTAATAATAGTAAAAATAAATAATAAATAATATTATTATTTATCTTGTAAAATCTTTTGGTAACGATTAATATTGTTTAGAATTTGACTCGGGCCTAGAAATGACGACAAGAAACACGATGAAATAAAACGAGAAATGACATGACATGAATCACATGACTGCATATGGCTTATAATGACAAATGAATTGGCATGATCATGAAAATAAAATAAAATAAATGACAAAATTATTCGGGCATTAATTTAATAAAATTAAACATGTTTTCTATAATTTACAATAAATGTATATGCGAAATCGGGGCGTTACAACTTACCCCCCTTTAACAAATTTTTGTCCTCGAAAATTAAGATACGTACCTTGAAAAATGAATATTGGATACTTAGAACGGATCTCCTCTTCACGTTCCCAAGTTGCCTCATTTGGTCCATGACGACTCCATTGAACTTTCACCAATTTAATCTCTTTGTTTCGTAACTGGTGTACCCTACGCTCCAAAATAGCTGTAGGTACCTCCTCATAAGTTAGGTTCTTGGCTACATGCAACTCTTTGAAATTGCATATGTGACCAGGATCATGTATGTATTTTCTCAGCATGGAGACGTGAAAGACATTGTGCACTCCTGATAACTCTAACGGCAATGCCAAACTATAAGAAAGATCACCAACGCGACCCAAAATCTCAAAAGGTCCGATATAACGAGGCTGTAGCTTTCCCTTTTTACCGAATCATATTACTCCTTTCATCGGCGCTACCTTTAGGAACAACTTTTCTCCAATCTCAAATTGTATATCTTTCCGTCGTTTATCAGCATAAGACTTCTGTCGATCCTGAGCAGTCTTAATTTTACTTCCGATTTCGGCTATCTTCTCTACAGTCTGCTCGATCAATTCTGGACCCAAAATCTTTCCTTCTCCAACCTCACTCCAATAAAGAGGCGATCGAAATTTCCTTCCATAGAGAGCCTCGTACGGGGCCATTTGTATAGTTGCTTGGTAACTACTGTTATAAGCAAACTCTACTAACGGCAAAATATTCTCCCAATTCTCACCAGTATCAAGAACACACGCCCTCAACAAATCTTCAAGTGTCTTGATCGTCCGTTCAGATTGACCATCGGTTTGCGGATGATATGCAGTACTGAAATTCAATTTAGTGCCCAATGCACTTTGCAGACTTTTCCAAAATTTCGAAGTAAATCGTGGATCTCTATCTGAGACGCTCGACACTAATGCCATGTAACCTCACGATCTCCCGAATATAAATCTTCGCATATTGTTCCATACTGTAAGTCATCCTCACAGGTAGAAAATGAGATGACTTCGTCAAATGATCTACTATCACCGAGATAGCGTCGTTCTTCCTCACGGTTCGTGGCAGACCAACCACGAAATCCATTGTGATATGCTCCCATTTCCATTCTGGGATTTCCAACGGTTGGAGTAAACCTCCTGGCTATTGGTGTTCTGCCTTCACCTGCTGACATATCATACACCTCTCCACAAATACCCCAATGTCCCATTTCATTCCTCTCCACCAAAAGAACTTCTTCAGGTCGTGGTACATCTTTGTACCTCCCGGGTGAGCAGAGTATGGTGCATTGTGAGCTTCTTCAAAGATTTGCTTCCTAAGGGGTGGATCCTTAGGAACACATAACCTCCCATCATAAGTCAAAACGTCATCTGCAACAACGACAAACTTCTCAATACTCCCAGCTTGTGCCCGATACTTCATCTTGCACAAGAACCTATCACGTGGTTGAGCCTCCTTAATCTTATCCCTCAAGTTTGGTTGTAAGACCAAAGATGATAGGATTGATTTTGAACGTTTTGAAGACTCAAGTACCTCAATCCTCAATTGGGAGAACTCCTTTATCAAACTCTCCTGATCGGTCAAGCAAGCTAACTCGCCTCTAGTCTTCCGACTCAAGTCATCAGCTACTACATTCGCCTTACCCGGATGGTAATGGATGGTACAATCATAGTCCTTCACCAATTCTAACCATCTCCTTTGTCTCATGTTAAGATCCTTCTGTGTGAAAAGATACTTCAAACTTTTATGGTCCGTGTATATCTCACACTTCCCTCCGTAGAGATAGTGATGCCAAATCTTCAGCGCATGTACTACAGCAGCCAACTACAAATCATGCGTTGGATAGTTCAACTCATGTGGTTTAAGCTGTCTCGATGCATAGGCTACTACTTTACCATGTTGCATCAGAACACAACCCAACCCCTGTTTTGAGGCATCACTATAAATAACAAAGTCTTCCGTCGGATCAGGAATCGTTAATACTGGTGCGGAGGTTAGTCTTCTTTTCAACTCTTGAAAACTTTCCTCACACTTGTCACTCCATTCAAACCTCACGCCTTTACTTGTTAACTGGGTCATAGGAGTGGCGATTTTCGAAAATCCTTCGATAAATCTTCTATAATAGCCAGCTAAGCCCAGAAAGTTGTGAACTTCGCTCGCATTCTTGGGTACTCCCCAACTACTCACTGCTACAACTTTATCGGGATCTACCTAAATCCCTTTTGAAGTAACCACATGTCGAAGGAATCCAACTCTATTCAACAAAAACTCACATTTCTTGAACTTGGCATACAACTTCTCCTTGCGAAGTGTCTCTAATGTAATTCTCAAATGATCTTGGTGTTGTTCCTTGTCCTTAGAATACACCAAAATGTCATCTATGAAAACGATCACGAACTTATCCATGTAAGGTTGCAACACCCTGTTCATCAAATCCATAAAGACTGCCGGTGCATTACTCAGACCAAATGGCATCACTACAAATTTAAAATGTCCATAACGAGTCCTGAAGGTCGTCTTGGGAATGTCACACTCCCTAATCTTCAGTTGGTGGTATCCCGACCGCAAATCGATCTTCGAAAAGGTTCCGGCTCCTCTCAATTGATCGAATAGATCCTCGATTCTCGGTAGTGGGTACTTGTTCTTCACCGTGAGTTGATTCAACTCTCGGTAATCTATACACATCCGAAGTGACCCATCCTTCTTTCTTACAAATAGTACTGGTGCACCCCATGGTAACACACTAGGACAAACAAATCCGAGCTCCAACAGCTCTTGAATTTGGACATTCAATTCTTGAAGTTCCCTCGGAGCCATTGTATATGGCGCTTTGGACATTGGGGCCGCCCCAAGGACTAAATCAATACTAAACTCCACTTGCCGGTCGGGTGGGACTCCCGGCAAATCTTCTGGAAACACATCCAAAAACTCTCGTACTATAGGTACGTCTGTAAGGGAAAACTCATTAGTACGAGTGTCGACCAAACTCACCAAGTAACCCTGACATTGCTCCTTCCTTAGGCTTCTTAGTGCTTTCATGTCTGTGATTACTCTGGGTACTGTCCTACACTTAGTACCATAAAAGGTGATCGACTTGCCTTCAGAACACCTCAATGTCACCTTCTTCTCACGGCACCTTTTATCGGCATCATGTCTATCGAGCCAGTCCATACCAAGGATCACGTCAAAATCCATCGATCTAATCAAATACAGGCTAGCATCAAATTCTCTACCTCCTATCTCAATATTCTCGTCAATCATTGTGTTAGTGAGGATCGTATTTCCTGACGGTAAGCTAACCTCGAGAGACTCAACAGTTCTAACGCTTTTATGACCAATGGAATGATAAAACATTGCAGACATAAAAGTATGTGTGGCACCAGTGTCAAATAAAGCGAAAGCAGGCACATTAGAGATCATAAGCATACCTGACACCATACGGGATTCTCATCTGCATCCTTTTGGGTCAAAGAATAAATACGAGCCTTTCCTCCAGAACCTTGACCTTTGGCCCTTTGGAGATGACAACTCGAAGATGCATGTCCTGGCTCCTTGCATATGTAGCAGACACCTTTTCCATACAAACACTCCCCGCCATGATTCTTACCACATTTTGAGCACTCTGGCTTACTGGTTTGAGGCTTAGGTCCCAACCTTTGATCAACCTTTGCTTGTTTATTAGAAACCACGACCTTATTTTGGTTCCCATTCCAATGCCTCTTACCGGTATTAGGCTTAGTTGACTGTTGTTGATCCAGATTATGGCTAGCCTCAACCTCTTGAGCTCGAAACACTGTCTCGGTATATGGTAGCACCCTATGACCAGCCACGATGTGACGAATACTCGGGCGTAAACCACTCCGGAACTTAAGGGCCCTCTTGCGGTCCGTATCCACCATGTGCTCCACAAAGAAGCTGATTTGGTTGAATTTCCTCTCATATTCTTCAACCGTCATCCATCCTTGTTCGAGATTCCAAAACTCTCTCTCCATCTTCTCTCGGTAATGCTGTGGGTAGTACTGTTCCATCACTATTTCCTTGAATCGCTCCCAAGTCAATGTAGCACGCTCGGCCGCCGGCCTCAAATGCTAATAGCTTATCCACCAGCGTCCAGCATCCTCCGCCATTTGATATTGGCCGCAAAGAATTCTTTGCGCATCAGTGCACCCAATGAGCTAGGCGTCCACGTCCACGTCCACGAGTTGCCATTATCCTATGGCATACCACACGCAACGACCCTTCAGTACTTACCCAACGACAGGGAGAAAATAAAATGGAGAGTTATATTACATCTCTAGCAATGATGATTTACGCATGTCACACATATACTTATGAATTTATAAGAAAACAATTTCATGCCCAAATACTTTATCATAAAATTTTTATGTACAAAATATAATGAAGATGCATCTTTAATGCATGAATCACGGTTGATCTGGTATACTGCATTCATCACATAATGAATAATAATAACTTAATGTAACTTGGAGTCGACGTGGAGCGGAAGAGGTGGATGATCATAATTGCTAAAAATATTTGACTACTTGCAAAATAAAATTTCAGTTTTGAAAAAGAAAACATTTCAACGAGTCTACAGAACCGTAGACCCTCTCCGATACCACTTATGTAGCGACCACTTTTTCTAAAATATAATTCTTCTAATTTTAAGAAGAGTAAATAAAAATTTTGCAGCGGAAATACATTTTTAAGAAAAATAAACTTAATAATCGCAAGTAATAATCCCAAGTCACCATTAAATAAAAACATAATTTGACGTTAAAATAAAACAAATGGAACAATTGTTCATAAATATAATCTTAGAGAAATAACATTTAACAAATAAATATTTGATCATCAGCTTGATCATCCCACACTCAAGCGCCTGCCACATCGATCTCCTCAACCTGAAAGGGAGTAAATAGTGGGGTGAGCTTCCAACTCGCTCAGTGTAGAGAGTACGCAATATGTCTACGTTAATTACTAAATATATTAGCAAGTATAAACAACATGACTGATAAATTCTCAAAGCTGGCCGAAGGCTTTATGCACAATTAAGTGCTTCTGACTGATTTGCACATTTAAGTGCTTCTGACTGGTTGCACATTTAAGTGCTTCTAATTGATTGCACATTTAAGTGCTTCTGACTGATTTCACATGCACATACGAGACAATATATAAAGCAATTAAAAAAACAAAAGCGTAATAAATCCCCACACCTAGATAAAATTGCAGTTCTGAACTTGAATGTGATGAAATGGTTGACTCGATAATTCTAGGCCCGTAAATTCTTGTTATTATCTACAATTAATAATAATAGAAAATTATTATTATTATATGACTGAGAATTAAATTATGAGTGGATAATAATATCAATTGAAAAGGTCAACATGTTAAAAGCTTGGCCGAAAGGGACTGATATTTAAAATATTGAATCTGGCTGGTGGGAATTAAAAGGATTGGGAAATTCAGGGACTGAAATTAAATACACCGGAATGTTGATTTTGGGTCAATTCAGGAAGTCTTGAATTCTAGGGGCTCAATTGAAATACCCTAAAAAATAACCGGGTATAAAACCCTTCTAAGACCATACAAGTCGGCCGAATTCATTATCGATACTTCTTCTTCCTCGTTCACACACTCTCTCTCTCAAAAATTCCTCTCGGCCAGAAATAATTTGTAGAAACACACACACAAAAATACAGTCGCACACACTAGAGATTCGCACTCGCACCACTTCGCTGGTTCGCCCGAGATCGGATTAGACGAGCCGCGACGGGCTCCAGGCTATGGCGGCGGTGATTTGAAGATGTCGAACGACTAGAAAGTGGCGTCCGGAGCGGTGGAGATGGGATGCCATGGTGGGCCAGGGCAAGGAAACAACGGCTCTACTGGGTTTGGCCTGGAGAGTCACGATTGGGATTCGTCCATGAGTTTGGGCCGGGTTTCAAGTTGTGCAGGTTCAGGGTGAAGTGGTTTCTTGGTTCGGGGTGTGATGGTTTTGATTTCACAGACATCTGATGATTGAAACCTAAGGGTTTCAAATTTTGGTTCAAGTTGGATTTGGTTCTGACCATGATGTTTTGGATTTGGGCTGTGCTTGCGGGTTCAGGCCGCGGGTTTGAAGGCTACTGAAAACATGGTGGTGGATGAAGGTTGTGAAAATTCTAGTGTCGTAGTCACGATTTCTAAATTCAGATCGGGATTAGAAACATGTTTTGATATTTACTGGTGGTTCTTCAGACTCAAACGGTGGGATGATAGCAGGAAATATTGATTAATATTTACACAACAGAAATTAAAAGATTATGAGTTTACCTTTGTTGCGGAAGATGAAAAATTGCAGAAGGTGAACGGCTGGAGGCAGAGGAACGGCTGGAGGCAGAGGAAAGATTATGTTTGTGTGTTCTGTATTCTACCTGTAAATGAAATTTGGTATTTGTACGTATAATCACTTGTGAGTTTTTGTTTATATATTGTATTGAAATGATTTCAAGGTTTTTTTATTTATTTGTATTAGTTATGACAATTGTTTGAGAATTTATTTCCAATTAAATGTGTTATTTGAGAGGTTACAAATGAATGAATGAAGAACTGCAGCCAAAACGTTCCCTAGAGAAACAAATAGTCATTGGACTAAGATGATAATTGGGCTGAAAATAGATATTTGTTAATTGGGCCACTAAATTAGTTATAGGATTTGGGCTGAATATAACAATAATAATAATAATATTAATATTACTTCTAATAATAGAGATAACATTAATAATAATAGTAAAAATAAATAATAAATAATATTATTATTTATCTTGTAAAATCTTTTGGTAACAATTAATATTGTTTAAAATTTGACTCGGGCCTAGAAATGACGACAAGAAACACGATAAAATAAAACGAGAAATGACATGACATGAATCACATGACTGGATATGGCTTATAATGACAAATGAATTTGCGTGATCATGAAAATAAAATAAATTCAATGACAAAATTATTCGGGCATTAATTTAATAAAATTAAACACGTTTTCTATAATTCACAATAAATGTATATGCGAAATCGGGGCGTTACAGAAAAAAGAAGGAAAAAATTGTGAGTATCTAAAGAGATGTGGACAAACTCTTGTTCAAAAGTGAGACATGAATGGATGTGTGACTAGGCGCCCCTCGCGCGCGCACACACACACATGCGCACCGCCGCCGTCCGTCCGTCCTGCCGGCTCGGCTCGGCTCGGTCCGGCTCGGTCGAAGGGCGATTTGGGCGAAATGTGTCGGCGTTTCGAAGTTATCTTTTTACTGCAATTTTATTCGGAAGAATTTCATTTTGCTGAAACATCTCAAATTATAAATTCCGAATTTTTCGGATACGGATAAATATCAATTTAATTGATAATTATCGAATTAAACAGATTAGGATAAGTATCAGATACTAATTCTAATCGGTTTAGAGTTCCTCCAGCACACAACCTCCTTCAGCCTTCACCTATAAATACACGGCTTGAGGGGCTCGTTTTTTACACTTCAGACGTACGATTTTCGAGAGCCTTTTTCAGTCAGTTTTTTCCTTCTTCCTTTTTCTTCCTCGATCGGTGATAGTACAGATCTATTCTAGTTCGCTGAGGGTACGATGATCGATTTATCAACGTATCGAGATGTTGTTTTATCCTGGGAGACAGGCGCTATACACTACAGTGGGGGCGAATTTGCTTTAAGGAGACAGATTTCCTGGACTCAACATCGCCCATCTTCGGATTTATTTTCTTGAATTACTTATATATATATATATATTTATATATAAATATATATATATATTATTTGCTGATTGCTTCACTAACGAATCTGTCTCCTATATTGTTCTTCTTCGTTTTTGCAGCTCATGCACTGGATTCAAACATGGTAAATATTCCTACAAAGTTGTCCACTCTTGAACACAATTTTGATACAAATTTCATTGCTGCAGCATATCATTAATGTCACGGTCAAATTTTTGGTGGAGCTGTTTAGGGGATAAAGTCTTTTTTGGTCCCATAACTTTTCGCCTTTACCAAAAATATCCCAAGAAATTTCGTTTAGCCAATTACATCCCAATTTTTTTTTCAAGTGTACAATTTGCATCTCAATACTCGTCGGAGTTGAGAAAACGGCGTCGTTTCCCCCCATGTGACCCGCCCGTGACTTTTAATTTGGGGATTTTTATCTCCGGCGTGATGTGGACAATACGTGGCCGGGATAAAGTCTTTTTTGGTCCCATAACTTTTCGCCTTTACCAAAAATGTCCCAAGAAATTTCGTTTAGCCAATTACATCCCAATTTTTTCTCCAAGCGTGACCATTGAACTTTGACCAAAGCGATTGGTTTGTTCCTCAACTGCTTAACTCGACTCTCGAGTATCCTGACCGGTCTTTCTTCAAAGGTTCCATCCTTAGCGATTTCGATCTCCAATACTGAACTTTAATGGACGACGACGTACATCTGCATAAGATTTCTGAGACTCTGGGCGGTCAACAGCCTTTCGTGAATCAAAGCTATCTTCTCTCGAGTTTGCACGATCAATTCTGGTTCCGTTCCGACCAAATCTGATGAATCGTTCCAACATAGGGGCGATTTGCATCTTCTCCCGTATAATGCCTCAAACGGTGCCATCTTAATAGAAGCATGCCAACTATTGTTGTAGGTAAATTCAATCAACGGTAGATGAACTTCCTAGTCAGTTGACCAATCTAAGGCACAAGCCCTTAACATATCTTCCACTGTTTGAATAGTCCTCTCGGATTGTCCATCTGTCTGCGGGTGATAAGCTGTGCTGAACTTCAATTCGGTCCCCAAGGCTTTATGAACTGCTTTCCAAAAATGAGACAAAAAACGACCGTCTCGGTCAGAAATAATGGTCTTCGGCGTACCATGCAATCGGACTATCTCTGAAATAAATACTCGTGCCAACCTCTCTGGTCCCCACGTATCCTTAATGGCTAGAAATGAGCAGATTTGGTTAAACAATCAACTATCACCCAAATCATGCTCATTCCTGTCTTGGTTCTCGGCATACTAGTGATAAAGTCCATCGATATGTCCTCCCACTTCCATTCAGTAATCGGGAGAGGCTTCAGCATTCCCCATACTCCGCTACATCTTTCTTCATGTTTCCCCACCAAAAGTTCTGTTTCAGGTCCTTATACATCTTATGTTTCAAGTATTGGGATGTAATTGAGATGTAAATTGTACACTTGAGAAAAAATTGGGATGTAATTGGCTAAACGAAATTTTTTGGGACATTTTTGGTAAAGGCGAAAAGTTATGGGACCAAAAAAGACTTTATCCCTGCCACGTATTGTCCACATCACGCCGGAGATAAAAATCCCCAAATTAAAAGTCACGGGCGGTTCACATGGGGGGAAACGACGCCGTTTTCTCAACTCCGACGAGTATTGGGATGTAAATTGTACACTTGAGAAAAAATTGGGATGTAATTAGCTAAACGAAATTTCTTGGGACATTTTTGGTAAAGACGAAAAGTTATGGGACCAAAAAAGACTTTATCCCAGCTGTTTAGCCTGGAAGTTGCTCCAATGTCGGATGCTGTCTTGTTCATACGGAGCTGTTTCTACGAACGACCAACTGTGGGAAGTGCTAAGGTAACTCTCCTAAATTATTATTATTCTGAATAAAATTATGGTCTTTCAGAGTTTAAATTCTAACGCATCTTGGGGGCAATAATTTTATATCTCTCTTATTTATGTAAAAGTGCTAACTGCTAAGTTGAGAGTTTAAAATTGTCTCTGAAATTTACATGTTTCTGGATAGAGGTCCCTGTCTTGCTTAATCTGTTGGTAGACATTTTTATTGTTCCTGGTGTCCGTCTTATAGACTCGATTGTTTTGCAGTTAGCTTTGTCCTTCTTCCAACAGTTGACATGTCGAGGTCAAGGATATCCGCCTAAGGGTGACTACTTTATACATTGCTTTGCATTGTTATATTTTGCATGACTGTTTTTTTTCCTGTGTTGAATAAAGCTACCTTGTGGATCAGGACCTAAGGGCATGTGTTTACTCCATCTAATATCAATGAGTAATATTTTGTACTGTGCTCTAGAAAAAGATCATAATCCCTGCAGCATATACTATCCTACTGTTTGAGCTCGGTTTTAGTCTAATGCTATTCTGGATATCCTCGATTTGCCATGTCTTTTTAAATACATGTTTTAGATTCAAAACCTATGCATAGCGGGATAATGAGCTTTCAGATAATACAGTCTTCCCATATTGATAAATTGTAACTTTTGATACCGCTATAAACTCATAGTCTACTCTACGTGATGCCGATTGGTTCAGCCACTAACTCTATTCTCTGAGAGCTTGATATTCTCTCTTCTATCTATTTTTATCCCCATTCTAATACTTCTCTGTTGGTCTTATTCTTTTTGCTGGAAGTTTTCGAGGACCATTTCTATATGATCAGTGGAAATATGAAGCTGAAGAAAGAAATCCGTGACTTGGCATCATCTGTTGTAGGAAAAACCAATTGGAAGAAAGTAGTCAGGGTGGGTGTTTTTGTATTTGAATACATGATCTTTAAAATCACATTCGGTTTACAATATTGATATTTTGTTATTTATTTCATCTGCAGAAAGGTCCACATCTACCCTTGGAGTTGCTGTGGGTGGTACCTTTGATTTAGCGTTGGTCGCGCCTTTCGGATTATCAATCTACAACAAAAGATATCTTCTTAGGAGGTAAAGAATGTGCTTTAATTCCAAACGGGGAAATCACAAGTAAGTTTGGTTGTTTTTTTTGTTGGCGAATGACCTTTGTATCTCATGCCGTTGATTTTTATTTGTTCATGTTGATTGTAATACTGTAGAAAATGACAAATGAATGTAAACCGAGGCAAGAGTTGGACTCTCTCTCCGTAAGACGAAATTGCCCCGCACAGTACACACGGTTGAACGGCAAACGTCCCCAAGATACAACGGTTTTTTTTCGATGAACTCGATACCCTGTACTAGGAATCGAATTCCGGGCGAACTACTGGATATTTGGGACTTTGTAGTTTGAACTTAGGCTAGTATGACAGGATTATTATCTTGATTGTTATGTGTGTGTAATCATCATCTGTTATGTGAAGTGCAAAGTGCGCCTACGAAGCGCCCGTTGCGACAAGTGCGACGTGCACGGACTCGGACTCGGAAGGTGCTTTGCACCTTCCTCGTAGGATTCGGATTCTAGCTTTAAAAATTAATTAAAGCCAACTAGGGTGCACCTTAATGGAGCACACTTGATTGCTCCTTTATGATGGAAAGTCCTTTATAAATAGCTCAACTTTTCCTTACTTCTCCAATGTGGGATGGGATTCCACACCACATCTCCAACTATTAAATGGCTTAACTTTGTGCATTAATTACTCATTCATTTCTTAACGAAATTAAACAAGTAAATACACTAAATTAATCTACACAAAATGTAGATTCCAAATATACCATTTAATGTCATTAATTACCATAATTAATTATGGTATTAATTAAGCTATTTTTCCAACAATCCCCCACATGAATGATGATTAATGCAAATGCAACATGTACTAAGTCCCGACGACCTATTATTGCTTCAGGATAGGTGGTAGTTAGCCTTGAACCTTCCTTAGTGTAATGCTATCGGATTTACTCGTTGCTCGGTGAACGTGATGTCTTGAACCGGTCAACTTTTGTGTAAACCAAGACAATAACATACACACAATAATAGATCTAATATCTTTCGTTCTCACGTTGTGTCCATTTTGGCCTTGGACCATTTCTTGGATTCATAAGTGTTACTAATTTTATGAAGCGGCCTTACTTCTTCACTTATATAGGTGACCTCCTATGAAGAGTATCCTGCCATACTCCACCTATAAAAGGTTATAGGAATCATTAAAAGCTTTAAAAAGCTTACCCTTTACCACAAGCTGAGGCTTGCACTTGAACCTACGAGAATGGATTTTCAAGTGCTTTAACTTGAACTTTCACAACTTAGTTGTCTCATTGAACCAAGTTCTTGGGATCTCCAATCATCCTGGTTGAGTTACCATTATGAAAATTCTCAATGTGTGGATTTCAATCCCATTCCCCTTGCTGCATTATATAATTGATCACGGTTAATACCTTTCGTAAACGGATCCGCTATATTGTCTTTTGACTTTACATAGTCAATACACATTATTCCTGTAGTGATCAAATGTCTAATGGTATTGTGTCTTCGACGAATATGTCTAGACTTACCATTATATATACTGTTCTTTGCCCTCCCTATGGCTGCCATGCTATCACAATGTATCATAACGGGAGGCAAAGGTTTTTCCCAACAGGGAATATCTTCTAAGAAGTTTCTTAACCATTCGGCTTCTTCACCGGCTTTGTCTAAAGCAATAAACTCCGATTCCATTGTAGATCGGGCTATGCATGTTTGCTTAGAAGATTTCCATGATATTGCTCCTCCACCAATGGTAAATACATAACCGCTTGTGGATTTAGAGTCTTTAGTATTGGATATCCAGTTGGCATCACAATATCCTTCCAAAACAGCTGGATATCTCGAATAGTGTATACCATGATTGACAGTGTGTTTTAAGTATCTCAACACTCTTGTCAATGCGGTCCAATGATCCTTTCCGGATTACTTGTAAACCGACTCGTTTACTAATAGAATATGCTATGTCCGGCCTTGTACAATTTGCTAAGTACATTAGGCTTCCAATTATCCTAGCATATTGTTTGTGATATGGGTTCTCCTCGATTTTGGCTAAGTGTAAACTTAGGTCAACAGGTGTCTTAGCCGGAGGTAGATCGTATGCCTTGAATTTCTTAAGTACATTCTCAACATAGTGAGATTGTGATAAGACTATTCCATCGGGTGTTCTGGAGATCTTGATTCCTAGAATCACGTCGGCTAATCCCATATCCTTCATGTCAAAGTTCTTCTTTAACATTTCCTTAGTGCCTATGATGATTTTATTGTTGCTACCCATAATTAGCATATCATCAACGTATAGACACACAATGACAAAATTGTCAGATGTACCTTTGATGTACACACATTTATCGCATTCATTGATCTTGAAACCATTTGACATCATTACTTGGTCAAATTTCTCATGCCATTGTTTGGGTGCTTGCTTAAGTCCGTATAAAGACTTAACAAGTTTGCAAACTTTGTTTTATCGTCGAAT
This sequence comes from Orobanche coerulescens, assembly GCA_033398695.1. Taxonomy (NCBI): domain Eukaryota; kingdom Viridiplantae; phylum Streptophyta; class Magnoliopsida; order Lamiales; family Orobanchaceae; genus Orobanche; species Orobanche coerulescens. The sequence goes on from CM065808.1 coordinate 165,614,984, forward strand.
CACGAACCCTTCGGGTTGTTCCATATAAATTTCATCTTCAAAATCTAAATTTAGAAATGCCGTTTACATCCATTTGGTGTATCTCAAGATTGTACAATCGCTATTGCAAGTAGCATTCTAATGGATGTAATCCGAGTAATCGTGAGTATGTATCAAAGTAATCATACCCTTCCTTTTGTTTGTATCCTTTGGCTACCAAACGTGCCTTGTATTTGTCAATATATTTATCACCTTTGTATTTCTTCTTGAGAATCCACTTGCAACCTAAAGGTTTATTTCCCGGAGGAAGATCAACAATGTGCCAAGTGTGATTGTTCAAGATTGACTCGATTTCACTATTGATAGCTTCTTGCCATAGATCGGCATCGGAACAGACAATGCTTCCTTGATTGTCTTTGGTTCATCTTCTAAAGAATAGACTACAAAATCCGGACCAAAGGTTTTTGCGCTTTTATTCTTTTTCCTCGCCTTAGTTCGGTGTTGGTCCATTACTATTTGGCGAGATTTCATCATAAGTCCTCTTTTCTGACTTATTTCATTCTTTTCTTTCTTAGGAATATAGTTTCAAAAATATGGCATTTCTTGATTCTATAATCATTCCCTCATTAATATCGGTACTTTCGATTTGTGTACCAAAATCGGTACGCACTACTATTATTTGCATATCCTATGAAAATGCAATCAACCGTTTTGGTCCTCTTTTTACTTGCTTGGGTTTCGGTACTTCAACTTTTGCTAAGCACCCCCACACTTTTAAGTATTTATAGATTGACTTCCTTCCTTTCCATAATTCATATGGAGTTTTATCTTGCTTCTTTTTGGGTAATTTATTCAATTTTATCGACGAAAGAATAGCTTCTCCCCACATGTTAAGTGATAGGCCCGATCTTATCAACATAGCATTCATCATTTCCTTCAATGTTCTATTCTTTCGTTCGCTCGCAACACCATTCGATTGGGGTGCATAAGGTGCGATCGTTTGATGAATAATGCCATTTTCACGACAATATTCTTCAAAAGGTGCAACATATTCACCACCTCGATCACTTCAATCATTTTGATTTTGGTGTTGAGTTGATTTTCAACTTGCTTTGTATGTTTTGAAAGCTTGAATGCTTCGTCTTTGCTTCTCAAAAGATACACATAACAAAATCTTGTGCAATCATCAATAAAAGTTATAAAATAATTCTTTCCACCTCTTGTTTGCACAAGTTTTAAATCGCATGGATCGGTGTGAATCAATTCAAGAGGTTTTGTCGATCTTTCCACTGAATGAAAAGGAGATTTTGCCATTTTTGCTTCAACACATATTTCACACCTTTTGTGTTGATCGAAAGTCATTTTTGGCAATAAATCTAAATGTACTAAACGACGTAGTATATTTAGATTTGCATGTCCTAATCTATCATGCCATAAATTAGGAGACTCAACCAAATAAACAACTTTATCGTTTATTTCATTTCCACCACGTACATTGATAGCATTCAGTTTGAAAAGGCCGTTATCTATATAGCCTTTTCCGATAAAGTGACCATTTTTAGTTATTACAACTTTATCCGCTTCAAACACTAGCCTAAATCCGGCTTTGCTCAATGCTGAGCCAGACACAAGATTCTTACGGATGTCTGGAACATGTAGCACATTTTTGAGCGTCAATTTCAATCCAGACGTCATCTTGAGTATAACTTCTCCAGTTCCGACAACATTTGAGGCAGCGGAGTTTCCCATGTACAATTTTCTTTCTTCGGTGACGGGCTCGTATGAGGAGAACATGGTTTTATCGGCACAAATATGTTTAGTAGCGCCGGTGTCCACCCACCATCCGACTGGGATTCCAACCATATTGATTTCATCTACAACTGCACACAGATCAAGACTGGACAAATCGACGGGAACATACTTATTCTCGATAACATTTGCTTGATCTCTCTTTTTGTCCTTCTTTGGTTTTTGGCAATTTTTCGCCATATGCCCGAATTTACCGCAGTTGTAGCATTCTCCTTTGATCTTCTTTTGATTCTTCGAGTCTTGCTTCTTCCCGTTAAATTTCCGCTTTTTGTTGTTGCTTGACTCGATGAGATTTGCTTTTGCCTCCATAGATGACTTGTTCATCTTGACATCGGTCTTCCTATTGTCCTCTTCGATCCTCAGTCGCACAATTAGATCTTCAAGGCCCATTTCCTTGCATTTGTGCTTGAGGTAGTTTTTGAAGTCCTTCCACATCGGGGGCAACTTCTCGATTATGGCAAAGAACTTGAAAGGATTCTGACAAGCTCATTCCTTCGCCAAAATATCGTGCAGATCAATCAGTATTTCTGCACTTGCTCGAGAACAGCTTTTGTGTCCACCATTTTGAAGTCGGAAAACGACCCACGATGAACTTTTTCAAGCGGCATCTTCTGCTTTATATTTTGTCTCCAACGAGTCCCACAACTCTTTGGACGTTTTGATTGTGGAATAAACATCAGAAAGAGTGTCATCCAACCCATTCAAAATATAGTTCCGACATAAGAAGTCGCTGTGATGCCATGCATCCAACGCCGTGCGTTTCTGGGTGTCAGTTTCATCATCCCCCACAACAGGAGGAGATTCGGAAAGGAAGCGGCAGAGATTGAGAGTAGTAAGGTAAAACAGCATTTTTGATTGCCAACGTTTGAAGTCGGTACCTGAGAACTTCTCTGGTTTTTCGGCATGGGCAGGAGCATGAACATTGTTGCTTGACGATGCCATCTTCTACAGAAAAATTTCGTCTTACGATTGTTGATTGTAATACTGTAGAAAATGACAAATGAATGTAAACTGAGGCAAGAGTTGGACTCTCTCTCCGTAAGACGAAATTGCCCCGCACAGTACACACGGTTGAACGGCAAACGTCCCCAAGATACAACGGGTTTTTTTCGATGAACTCGATACCCTGTACTAGGAATCGAATTCCGGGCGAACTACTGGATATTTGGGACTTTGTAGTATGAACTTAGGCTAGTATGACAGGATTATTATCTTGATTATTATGTGTGTGTAATCATCATCTACAAGGGTTGATTTATAGTCTGTAAAGCACCCTGTCCGAATTGGTGTGCGAAGTGCAAAGTGCGCCTACGAAGCGCCCGTTGCGACAAGTGCGACGTGCACGGACTCGGACTCGGACTCGGACTCGGAAGGTGCTTTGCACCTTCCTCGTAGGATTCGGATTCTAGCTTTCAAAATTAATTAAAGCCAACTAGGGTGCACCTTCATGGAGCACACTTGATTGCTCCTTTATGATGGAAAGTCCTTTATGAATAGCTCAACTTTTCCTTACTTCTCCAATGTGGGATGGGATTCCACACCACATCTCCAACTATTAAATGGCTTAACTTTGTGCATTAATTACTCATTCATTTCTTAATGAAATTAAACAAGTAAATACACTAAATTAATCTACACAAAATGTAGATTCCAAATATACCATTTAATGTCATTAATTACCATAATTAATTATGGTATTAATTAAGCTATTTTTCCAACAGTTCAGATATCTACAGGCCTGATAATTGTTTTCTGAACCGAGAGAGGGCTTATTACCACTACAGGAGTATCGTTCTCCGTGAGGATTTCTGGAAGTCTGCATCACCACGTGATAATAAACGTTTCTCTAGATATGCTAAAGTTATGCATACATCTGGAGTAGAACGTCAACGATATGCCCTTCAACTTTTAGATGATACCTCAGATAAAGATGAGGTGATACCTTGCTTCTTATCTTTCCTTGTTTGGTAAAATAGGTTTACCCTCTTTTGTTGTAACAAAAGAATTTCGCAAATATAGTATAAAATGAAACGAAGCAATAAGAAGCTCGTATCAGGATGTGATGTATATAAGGTCTTTAAGCAAAGATGGATCTGTAATGCTCCTCCATCTAGAATATATCAGTTGCTTGTCTAATGGGAAGCTTATGTTTGCTTAAGTATATAAAAGTGCAATAACACTACTATTGGGCTTCAGTCCAGCATCCTGCCTGCATAGGCTTAAAAATACGCGAGGCGCGGCTTGCGATTCGACCTGTGAGATCTGCACTAGAAAGTGGTTAAATGAATTGATTTGGACTACTCATACCAACAAGATGCATCTTCTTTTCTGGTATCCATCTCATAGAAACTCCAAAGTTAAGCGTGCTTGGCCTGGAGTAGTTATGGGATAGCTGCCCCCTGGGAAGTTTCCCAGGTGCGCGTGAGTGAGGACAAAGCGCGCTAGAAAAAGACTCGTGTTGGCACAGTGAGGATAGTCTTCATCATTTCTGGGACCAACAATTGGTATAAGAGCAGGTCACGGGTGCGGATTCCTCGGAGTATCCTACAGTGGAGGCTGCCAGAGTGTTAGAACTGAGAGACGGGCATGCAAAAAATGTTGCCAGTTGGCCGGAACTAAGATGTTGGTGCGGTGGAGGTTGTCAGGTGCTGGAGGGCTATGTGATCAAATCTAGTATGCTGGAACTGAGATACTGGTGCAGCGGAAGTAAACGGAGCTAGAACAGATGCTGATGTCAAGTGTTGGAGGACTGTGTGAATGAATCCATTCGCTAGAGGGCTGTGTGATCAAATCTAGTTCGCGGAGGTTTCCAAATGTTGGGGCTGAGATGCTGGCAGGTACTGGGAAGGGGATTATTGGGCTTCGGTCCAGCATCCTGCCTGCATAGGCTTAAAAATGCACGAGGCACGGCTTGCGATTCGACCTGTGAGATCTGCACTAGAAAGTGGTTAAATGAATTGATTTGGACTACTTATACCAACAAGATGCATCTTCTTTTCTGGTATCCATCTCATAGAAACTTCAAAGTTAAGCGTGCTTGGCCTGGAGTAGTTATGGGATGGGTGACCCCCTGAGAAGTTTCCCAGGTGCGCGTGAGTGAGGACAAAACGCGCTAGAAAAAGACTCGTGTTGGTACAGTGAGGATAGTCTTCATCATTTCTGCGACCAACAACTAGCTTTAACTTTATCGGATCGGGAATACATTTGGTTGCAACTAAAGCATGTAAATGCCTAGAAGTTTCCTGTTTATGGACTTGTACCTGACATAGTTTTGCTGAAGCCTCATGTTCAACCAGTCACATTTGAAACCTCTCTATCTTTCTTGAAACTGGAGAGGCGCATTCTGTAGTAATGGTCAACTTGCTCTTCTTTCTTTCCTTGCTTCCTATTTGCAATAAGTTAGACCAAAGATGCATGTAACCAATAAACCTTGATTAGATCATGAACCAGGAAATTGTATTAACTTTTCTCCTGTACCTGCAGGTTCAGGTTTTCTTGGATATCTTCAATTACATGGTTTTCGACAAATCATTTTTATATCTAGTCGTGCTTGAGGTTGTAGCCCTGCTTGAGGTTTTTTTAAGATGTGAGGAGAAAAGATATAAGGATGCTTTGGAGATATGTTTTCTTGTTATATGGCTGATGGTGGATGGGCCAAATGGAAAAGGATATGACTTTGCATGCCTTTTCTCAGAATTAGTGGCTCAGGAGTGGTTGTCCTGGGATTTTGTGGCTCACTTTCCATTGGAGCCAGAATATATGACGGAATGTCAATACTCGTTCTTGAGTCAGTTGTTCTAGGTAAGCTTCTTAAATAGATTTTTAATGCTGGCAAATAGGAAAAATGAGATTGTGTTGATTTCGTAATGTTTTTGTTCTTTCTTTTGCAGTTCCGTGTTGGTGTTGATTTGCAAAAGATATTGCAAAGTATTTCTAGCTTTAGTTCTTTTGTTCTAGCAGCAATTAGGTATTTCAGGAAAATGGGTCTACGTAAAGTTTTTAACGACTTGGAGAAACTATGGCAAGAGAGAGATTGTATCATGACGACGAAGGTAATGGATGAAATATTCAAAAGCAAGGTAGATATTTGTTTAATATTCATCATTATGTTGCTTTGGTAAGTTTGCGATTGCTTTTCTAAGAAATGCAGCTTTGATGATACTGAAGCATGTTGTTTCAGCAGAAGAAAGGAAAGTACAAGAAATTTGCTAACCTGAGGGAAGAAGTTGCACTTGCGCTTGCACAAGCTGAGCTCAATAAAGGTCATAACCTGGCACAAGCTCAAAATATTTAGCAGCATGATGGGAAACGAAAACGTCAAAGGAAGATACCAATGTAGCTCAAGTGTTTTGTTTTCCCTAAGCATGAGAATAGGAGTCGGCGAATATCGTCTCAGTTTCATGAAGTATTGGTGTTATGTTGTAATTTTCAGTTGCTTTCCTCTCAGTTTCATGAAGTATTGGTGTTATCTTGTAAATTTTAGTTGTTTTCCTCCAAACAACTCTGTTATCTTGTTATCTTATTGGCTCCTGGTTCTTGGTTAGAGAACCAAAATAAGTTACTCGTTGATCTTTGTGTGTATCTATCTTTTCTCTTTCCCTACTTTGCGACCGTTATGAGGATGTCGCAGAGATTTGCAACAAGTAAACACGAACAAGTCTTAGCAAGACACCCATGTGTTATGTGCATACCTAAATAAAATTAATAAAGAAACTATTGGGATAGCTCAGTGGCTATGGGTTCTCTCCACTAGTGATTACATTCGGGTTCAACTCTCTTCACCCTTATTTCCCTTGTATCAAGTCGAACTTATAAAAATTAATAAATAATCGATAGTTGACCCACTTCATTGTGTAAAATGACCAAAAAGGGAGCTTAACAAAAGAGATTGTTGAATATTTTATTTCTCAGTACTATACATGGGGGACTAGGTGTAATTTTTTATAGATACATACGGTGAATTTATTGGATAATATTAACTAATTATAGTAAAATTTACAAAAATATACTCCTCCGTTCCACACAATAGTGCACACTTTGGTGTGACACGGGTTTTAAAAAAGTAGGTAGTGCATTTTGCGAATAGAGAAATAGTTCCACTTGTTGTTTTGTAATTGGTAATCAAAAAATAATGGTGGGCTGTGTTATCGTTTCTTTTTGTAAATAACTGTGTAAAGTGGAGGTAAAGTGTAAAAGAAAGGTGTAAAATAGAAAAAAGATAAGTGTGTGCTTGGACGTCCTAAAATAGCAAAGTGTCCACTATTTTGTGGGACATAAGGAGCATTTACTAGTCATTGTTTGAAAAGAAAAATATAAATGTCCAATTTCTTAACTTTTATATATTCAATTGAGCAAATATATAAATACTACTCCCTCTGTCTCAGCCAAAAATTGACAGAGAGCATATATATGGTGTATCTTAGGTAGTGATTGGTATAAGTAGTGATTGTAAACATGTGGTGTAGATTAAAAGTAAAAAGTATTGATGATGAATGTGTGGTTGTGATTAAAAAGTAAAAAGATGATTGTTTGATTTGATTGTAGAAAGTGATATTCCATCCGTCCTAGCCCAATTGCAACATTTGGAAGAAAACTGGTGTATTTTAGGTAAATGATTGGATGTGATAGATGTATACGTTATGTAAGTATTGATTGTGCGTGTGTGGTGGAGATTAAAAAATAAAAGATGATTGTTTGATGTGATTAAATGTATTTAATGAAGTATTGCACTTCCAAATGAACATTTTTTGGATCAAATGTTGCCTTCGGGCAGGACGGAGGGAGTATATTTAAACATACCAAAGGGACAACTTTTACAAAAATATAAACCTATAGGCGGGATGGAGGAAATACTAATTTCTATATTTTGAGAACTGTATTTGCCCAATTTAAGAATAGATATGCGTTCGTATAAAGTCTTAGACGGACTTCATACTGAATATCATCTTTGTGGGTTTGATTTGGGGGGGGGGGGGACTTTACATTCTCTTTATCCGGGAGGATCTAATTGTTCGTCAGTTGAACCCGATAAAATACTCGTCAGTTCGTGCACATCCCGTGATTTACCTTGGAGGCAGTAATGGGGAGGCGGAGCTATCACCCTCAGATACAGTTAGGCGTAAGCCTAAAAGTTGACTTATCAAAAAAAATTATTTTGTCTCACCAAATGATTAGAACGAGAAATATATGTAAAGTTATGTAGCAAAATCTAATCTATCAAAAAGTAGGTGATTCGTTGTTTCCATCGCTGATTTAGACAATGGACAGATTAGTGCTTGTACGTCACTGATGATCCCTTCGATGCCAGACCCTCGTAGGTATGTGATTGAGATAAGACCAGTAGCTGCGGTTATGTAACATATGTCAACATGTCATATTCACCTATAACTATCATCATTCAAATGCTTAGTTACGAGTTTAACAATATGCATTTTGTTAAATAAAAAGCATAAATCCATAAATGATCTGGATGAAGAATTGGACATGACTTAATTGGTTTAAATTTGACAGATTCAGAATTAGGGTTGGTCAGTAAGTTGGAGAAAAACATAAATGGGACTTGATTTATGTGTAGTTGGTTTTTCTTGGACGAAAAATTGAAGACACTTTAAGATCATTCGTGTTTTTTCTCAATTACTGGAGATTCTTTCCGTATTCGCTGAACCATTAAGTTTGTTATCTGTGATACTTTGATGATAATTTCTGAACCTCCCTTCTTTATATCGGTAAATGTTACCTGTATGATATATCTGTGCATGAGAATTTGCATGAACTATATTCGGCGCGGTCTTTTTTTTTCCTTTTAAAAAACTAAAAAGTGAGTCATGTTCCGGGAATTATTCCCGTGATGTGTTTTACTTAATACTGGTTGTAGATACATAGATGGAAGGTTCTAGATCCTTCTAGAGGTAGTATGATCCTATTAGATGTCTGACCTTATCTTGGAATCATATGTATGGAAGGATTCTCATTGTAATGCCTATATAAAGGCCCCTCTATCAGTGTTATGAATACAATTGATTTACTCGTATTTACAATGTTTTACTTTCTTCTGAAACACGTTATCAGAACGTAGTCTCCGAACTGAGCAACAAAAAAAACACTGTCCCGATTTATCAGAAAATCCCGAAAAAAACAAAAAAAGAAAAAACAAAAAACCGAATTTCTACAGAAACCCTAGCCGCCAGTCATCTTCTTCCTCCAAATCGCCACCGCCGGCCACTGCCCTCTTCTCCAGCCTGCCGTAGTTTGTTGCCCACATGTAGCCACATATAGATCATACCAGACCGGACCGCCTCCCACCCTATACGCTCGCTCGAGCTTCCCAAAACCAGCAAAAGCGGCGCCAACTCCGATCTATGTGAAGCCTTGACCTGCTGCTTGTCATTTTCTTAACCGCGACTGGAATCGCAGAAAACGCCGCCCGCCTTCCTCCCAAATCGTAGCAGCATCCTCATGTCGATTCACCAACCTCCATCTGCCCGACACCTAGATCGGCTCCAGTGGAATCCAACCTTTGGGTTCTGATCGCTCGTCTCCCAGTCTAGACTAGTACCCCCTACCCAACCCGCTTCAAATGATGAAACTCAGCCTATTGTAGCCCTGTTCGGACGCTTCTTCGACCCGGTTCCAACCCGTGCAATAAAGCATCAAGCCCGCAACATGGCCCGACCCGATAGGCAGTCTGAAATATTACCCGACCTGAACTGTGGATGAAATATGTGGCCATCTCAAATCACCAAACTCTGCCGACGTCTTCCCCACCGCACACCAGATCTGACATGCAGGAGATTCCTATTCTCTTTTCTATTTTCTCACGTTGAAATCAGAATATTTAATTTCATTATTTTCTAAAATCGTATTTTAACCCCTTGTTCTCATATTTCTTGCAAGGAGAAGCAGAAAATCGAAAAAAAAACAAGAGATGAGAATTTTCGCGCATAAATTTTCTGCACAGCGCACTCGTACCAAAATTCTGTTTCCCGATTCGTTAGCCCATTAGATCGTATGAAATTTTTATAGCAACTTCCCAACACAAATATCCATATATTCAATGGTGGAGATCGGATTCTGAGTAATATTGATTACTGAATCTGTCGCCGAACAGAAGCATATTTTTACGAGAAAATTTGGAGACCCAACCTCATCCAACACTGAGCTGTTGCATCGCCGCACCCGAGTCCTTTTATGGACGATTATCGAGCCCTGTAGCCCCTTTTGCGGGCGTTTCTAAACTCTCTTTTCCTAATTAATGATTCATTTATCATTAACTTGTATGATTGTGAATCTAATTGTATTTATGCTTTACGTGCATATAGGAAAATATGCTGCTCATGATGATGTGAACACTATGGAGAGAAGCCATATTTATTGTAACACCCCAAATCATGTAAGGGACGTTACACGCCGTAGAACCCTCATAAGGTCTACGAGGCTAACATACAACAGACAATCCATAATCAAATCCCATAAGACACATTTATCATAGTAAAATAGGGTAGTGGCCTCGGCTAAAACATTTTAAATCAAAATGCATGAAAGATAAGTCAAAAACAAATTCATTGCCCACGCAGGGGACTTTAACTGAGTTTAAAAGTTATCAGTCTAACTCAAGCACCCAAATAGATACAATGACAGAACATAAACATAGACTCGAGTCTCATCATCATGCTGGGCCATCCTTTGCGTGCATATCCCGTGCCACCTCCTCATCTCTCCCGATACCTGAAATGCATAAGACGCATTTCCCCCATTTAAGGGGTTAGCATTCGAATAGCTAGTCCAAGTACACAATTACACTACATTATATACATACACGAATTGATACAAACAATCCACCTTAGGAAGAACATTTGAAATCAATATTTCGAAATATCACATTTACATCAAACAGTGTATCAACATGTTTCAACATCACCATAATCCACACATAGTATCCCGCGGCCGTACCCAATAGTATCGACCCCCAGAGGCCCCATCGAACCATCCCCGGGTGAGAAACCACTTTCATGGCCATACCCATTAGTATCGGCCCCCAAAGGTCCCGTCGAACCATCCCTGGGTGCAAGAACAACAACACACGCACCCAAATCCACTTCCGGCCATACCCATTAGTATCGGTTCCCATAGGCCACACAAGCCATCCCCGGGTGGAAGAACGAAAGCACCGTCCATACAATAACACAATTTACATCATTCGCATCAAAACCATACACACATAATGGAATGTAATACATGTGCTTGCCTTGAATAACACGACGTGAAGGAAACGGTGAAAGGAAAGGTTTAGGTCCGAATAATCTTCACAAGTCCGTTCCTAAGACAATAACGATATACAACCAATCTCAATACTGTGAAAACATAGGAATTCATCCTAGTTCTACCCGATGGGACAATTCATCGAACACTACTAGGATATCCTTGAGTATATTGATGAATAATGGAAAAATCGGAATTTAATATACAAATCCTCAAGGAAAAACGAAGGATTACAAGTATACAATTAAACTCTAGCAATAATCCATGATAATTTAGATTAAATGAGTCAAATCACAAGAAATCCCCAAAATTCCCCCAAAATCTCAAAACAAGGGTTTAGGGATTCTTACCTTGATTCGGGTGGCGGAAGATGTTAAGAACTTGAAGAATTCGCACAAGGAATGCAAGGATGTTAGTGGATGATGATATTTGATCAAAATCGGCTCTAACCCTCGTCTGGAATCGCCCAACACTGAAGAGAAGAAATAAGGATGGAAAATGACGAAGTTGGGCTGTTGATGTCCTATTTAAATCACACAGGTTTAGCGCACGCTATGCACAAGGATTAGCGTGCGCTATCGGGGTACAGAATGCAGTCAGCAACTTCTATCCTCCCGTTAGCGTACGTAGAAACAAGTTTAGCGTGCGCTAAGGTTAGCAATTAGCGTACGTTAGCACCCAACTAGCGTACGCTACTTGGTTAGGTTCAGAAATACTGAACCTTCTGTCCAGTTCCAAATTATTCTGCCCAGATGTATTAGCGTATGTAAAATGTAAGCCTAGCGTGTGCTAGTTTTACCCTCATAGCGCACGCTACAGAAAGACGTTAGCGTGCGCTAATTGTTTGTTATGTATTTCTGTGAACGCAAGTGCACGTCATCGTAATCAAGTAATAAAGTGATGAGAAAAGTATCGTTCCCTCGAGGACTGATGTACTAAGTACCAATTTATTAGTATTTCTAATTTTATTTGAACGACCGAACTTTTGGGGTTGAATAATTGTTCATAAATGAATGTTGCGATAAACTAAAAACAAACAATAAAATCGATAATCCGATAAAAGGAGATCAAATATGATAAGAATCTAGGATCGAGAATTCGCCTCGATTAATCCAAACTAATCTTGATTAATATAATTTATGTAATTTCCCAATTTATTGAAAGCGAAGATTCTAAGTTAATATAGTGCCTTTCCCGAGGTCAGTAGAATTTTCCAAAGCGAATAATTCACTCTATTCCTAGTTGAGTTAATTTGACATTAGCCAAAAAGTTCTAAAATCTTCAAAACGAGCTTCGTGATTCTTATGAGTATATTCCTATCTCACAAGACAAAACGGTTTTCTCCCAATTTTTCACTACTTACTATCCTCTCCCGATTCAAGTTACGTAGTTATAACAATTCAATCATAAGCCACACAATTGAAAGCATTAAGAACAATTGGGGAAAACTCAATAGAAAAGGGAAAGATATCAATAACTTAAAATCAAGAATTAATCCATCATAATCTTGGTTTCATCTCAATCCTAGAATAAAAGGGTCTAGCCCGACATGCTAGAAAATAATACACAAATATTTGAATTAAACATAAGGAAGAAATTCAAACACAATTGATGAACTTGGCTTCTTCCGTTCTCTGGCCTTGCACTCTGCTGCTAGGTATTCTTCTCCCCCCTTCGATGATTTATTTTCTGACCTTCACTGCCTTTCTATAACCTTTTTTCTCCTCCAAAAATGCGTCCGAGGATTAGGTCTAATCCCGCCTCCAAAACAGCCAAAATTCGCGAGCTCAGTTCAGAGTTCCCACGCTGCGGGCCGCGGCCGGGCTTAAGTGTGTCGCGGCCCTAGTCATTAAACAGCCCAGCCTGGGCGTAAAAATCATTACGGGTCGCGGCTCGTAGGGAGTGTGCCGCGGCCCCCGGTACAGTTTGTACCGATTTTCTGGGTGTTGTGCTTGTGTCGCGGTCCAGCTTCGGCACGACGCGTCCCTCGACCGAAAAATGTCATTTTTAGCTTGTTTTTCCATTTTCGAGCTTCAGAACTCTAATTTCCTTCAAAACATGTAAACATAGTGCATTAAGAGATTATTTACGCAGATTTAAACCCAAAATGGAGATAAAATAATGATGATAAAGTGTACAAAATAACATGTAAATACCCCCAAACTTGAGTCTTTGCTTGTCCTCAAGCAAAAATCAATTTCAAACAAGAATACAAGTATCGTGGACAATCGTACAAATCCAAAGTGCTCAACTAATTAATACTACCCTGAAAATCTCAAAGAATAATACGAATATCGTACTAATGAGTCACATTACGGACAATGATTCCACAAGATAACCATTTTTAGTGCTAATCTTAGCTCATGAAGAAAGTCAAGGTTCAAGGATCCACAAACGTGAAAGGAGCCAACCGACAATATGAATGTTTTGGTTATTACAAGCAAGCTCGTCCAGTCCCACAGCCTCATGAAATACTCACGAATGCAAACAATGTCCAGAATACCATAGAAGAGAAGAAAGGCTAAAATTAAAACAACTAACAATAAATAACAACTAAAAAGTAATCCCCCCCCCCCCAAACTTAAGAAGTACATTGACCCCAATGGATGAAAAATAAGTATAAGTAGTGAAAGATAGGTCAAGTAATCCCCTGAGGAAAAACTCAGGCACTGGCATCAGCCTCGTCCGGTGAAGTGGGTGGTGTAGGTGGCCTAATCGGAGGGATGAATGGTCCGTCCGGGTGAAGGATATGGCCCGTCCACACAACTAAGTAGTCCCGATGGTAAGTAAGAGACCCTCGCAGCTAAACGCCTATCCGCACGCCGATTGGCCCGGCGGACCTGCTCGTACATCTCCTGTCGCAAGGCTGCGATCACGCTGTCTCGCTCTAATCGCATCTCCTCCTTGAAGCTGTCAAACATCGCCTGAAGAATGTGATCTCTCGCTGGCGGTGGAGTGGACTCGGTCTGATCCTCAGTATCTGCCGCCGAGCCATGAGTCAGAAGAAGTGGCTCTGAGGAGTGCTCATGTGGCTCATCTAGACGAAATCCTCGTCCTCGCGGGTGTGCCCGGGCGCCACCCCACTAATCGAAATGAGAAATAATACGATGCTCAATTGGACCCTGGGGTGCTATAGTAGGCTCGTCATCCGACCAAGTCACACCCGAGTGGCGGCATAAGGCGCAAATCAGAGAGGGATGTTTTAGTCCCGTCTTGGCCCCTCCCTGGATGCACTGGAGAATATACCGGGCCAGACGTGGGGCCATATCAAATCGAAGTCCGGCCATGATGGCATATAGAAGTCGGGCGCGAGGAAGCAAGACCGAGCGGATCTGCGAAGTAGGGTCGACCCTCGAGCAGAGGAAATATAGCCAAGCTCGCCCGAGCCGACTGAGATGGGAGCTCTTGAAGAAGAAAGTTGCGGACCCCGGGACACACGTTTCCCAAACGGACTCTAGCTGAGCAAGTGTCTCCAACAATGCCTCCCTCGTGAGGCTCCCCATTTTCCGCGTGAATGCTGATTCATCTACCTCGGGTAGCTCGTATAAACTCCAAATCGCTGTTGTCGAGAAGTCCACTGTCTGGCCACGGACAACGACCTCAGTTCCTATATCTGGTCTCCCCAACATCTGTCCTCCCTGTATATGGCGTAATAACGCGCTGGCGTAAAATTCATGTACTATAGAAATTACAGTCGGCTCGGGCTGTGCAACAAATCTTGTCCATCCCATTTCATTGATCATGGTTAATAGTTCGCCGTCTTGGGGGGCGGGAGTGAATACCTTATCCGGAATTATGGGCCGAGGACGAATTCTCTCATTGAAGATTCGATGGATCTCAGGGTCGGAGAATTTTTGGGATTGCCATCCATCCGGTTTTGCGAGGTTTCCCTCTCAGGGGGGATGATCGAGTCCTAGTCCTTGTAGAGCTCAACTTTCTCTTTCGGGCCATTACGAATTCCTGAAAAATACACGCAGGATATCAGGACAAAATGGTATATGAAAGAACCACCCACAACTTATGAAGTGCGAGAACGAATGTAGCGTTAAAAACTTCTCACTTTCGTATGAGGGATATGATGCAAAAATTTAACTCAAACTAAGCATTAAGGCAAGAGGGAGATACACTATTCAGAATATCATGTTCATTTCCAAAGATTGGTGATTTTTTTTTTGTTCAAGAGTTTCACTGGGGTATATCATCGAACACTTGATATGCATGATTTCAAGTCAAGAGAAAAAGAGTTATTTGTGAGTTCAATCACCACCAACAAATACTTTCAAATTAACTCATGTCAACACATGAAGCAAACTCAGCAAAAATCAACATTCACAATTCATTACGATCAAAATCTCAATATAGAGCTCAAGATATAAACAAGTTCATCAAAAAAAAACGAAACAAAAATCACCCCACATCTCAATCCTTGCAATTATTAGCGATTCAAGCTAAGGGATATGGATTACCTGATATGGATCAAAGAAATTAAGAAGAATAATTTGCTTGATGGGAAAACCACTGCGCCGTGTGGAAGAAGAAGGGTTGAAGGAGTGTTACCTTTGTTTCGGTCGACTGATTTCTAACCTTCCTGTGTATTTAAAACTTTCAGCAGGGGCCGCGCCATGTAGCAAGTGAGCCGCGGCCCAGGGTACAACATGTTTGGCATTCGGGGAAATTAATAGTGTGCCGCGGCTCAGAACCAGCATGCCGCGACTTCCAGATCTAGTGTGTCGTGGCTCAGCACTATCGTGCTGTGACTCGTGGTACAGGAAGTTTTTCGTGTCCTGGGCGTTTCGCAGTGTGTCGTGGCTCAGAATTAGTGCGCCGCGGCACATAGTACAGTTAACTGGGCGTGTGTTTGGGGCGTTGGCATGCCGCGCCAGTTCCTTTCGTGTCGCGGCTCCTGGGCGATGTGTGCTACGGCCCAGAACCAGCGAGCCGCGGCCCTCAGTACAGGAAGTTGCGCCAAAATGTGACTCTATTGCGTGCCGCATCCCACTCCCACTGTGCCGCGTCCCTAACTGAAAATTGGCCCTGGAGAGGTTCCTACAAAGGTTTTTCAAGTGAAAACATAAAAAAACATTAGAGAGAAGCATAGCAAAGCAAAAATGCCGAAGAAATAGACACCTAAAATGAAGGAAAACAACGAAAATTAGAATCTACTACTAATACTCGGGTTGCCTCCCGAGAAGCGCTAAGTTTATAATCTTCAGCCGGACGTCGCTAAGATTCACTCCACGGCGGATAGGATGACTGTTGGCTTCTGCGCGTCCATTGGATCACCCGTGTACATTTTCAACCGCTGCCCATTTACTTTAAATTTTCGATCCTCACATTGTACTTCCACTGCTCCATGTGGAAATACTTGAACTACAGTGAATGGTTCCGACCATTGTGAACATAATTTCCTAGGAAACAACCGCAAGCGTGAATTGAATAATAAAACCTTTTGACCTGAAACGAACTCTCGACGTATAATGTGCTTATGATGCCACTCTTTGGTTCGCTTCTTATAAAGTTTAGCATTCTCATATGCATCATGACGTATCTCCTCCAACTCATTCAACTGCAAGCAGCGCTTTTCACCGGCCGATTTAAGATCAAAATTGAGTTTCTTGATCACCCAATATGCACGATGCTCCATCTCTACCGGCAAATGACAACCTTTCCCAAAAACCAACCTATACGGTGACATGTCAATCAGTGTCTTATACGCAGTGCGGTATGCCCAAAGTGCATCATCGAGTCTAAGGGACCAATCTTTTTGGGATGAGTTGACTGTTTTTTCTAAGATCCACTTGAGATCTCGTTTTGATATTTCGACTTGACCACTCGTTTGGGGATGGTAGGCTGTAGCAACACGATGAGTGACTCCGTATTTCTTTAAGACCGCATCAAGGAACTTGTTGTCAAAATGTGAGCCACCATCACTGATAATTACACGTGGAGTCCCAAAACGCGTGAAAATGTATTTTTTATGAATTTGATCACGACGTTGGACCCATTAGTTGGTAGCGCCACCGATTCGACCCATTTCGAGACGTAGTCCACTGCTACTAGAATATATAGGTTCTTATTTGATGGAGGGAATGGATCCATAAAGTCGATGCCCCATACGTCGAACAATTCAACCTCAAGAATGGTGTTCAACGGCATTTCATGTCATTTGGAGATGTTTCCCATCCGTTGACATCGGTCACATGTGGACACAAAGGAATGAGCATCCTTGAATAACGATGGCCAGTAGAAACCCGACTGCAATACTTTTGCCGCTGTCCTATTGCCACCAAGATGCCTTCCGTAAGGTGATGTATGGCAATGACGCAACACACTGTGAATTTCCTCGTCCGGAATGCATCTGCGAATGATTCGGTCAGGACATCTTTTAAAAAGAAAAGGGTCGTCCCACAAGTATTACTTTGAGTCTGAAATCAACTTCTTCTTTCGATGACGAGAGAAATCATTCGGAATTATGTTGCTTTCAAGATAGTTTACTAGATCAGCATACCAAGGCACTTGTCGCGAGTCCAACTTGTAGAGCTGTTCATCGGGCAAATTTTCCACAATTGGTGGATGACTCTCCGCCTTCTCGAGGGGATTTTCTAAGCATGAAAGGTGATCGGCAATGACATTTTCGGTCCCTTTCTTGTCTCGAATCTGCACATTGAATTCTTGTAGGAGAATCACCCACCTAATCAACCTTGGTTTAGCGTCTTTGTTTTCCTAATGGTCAGTCCACACAACCACCTTTGTTCCAAACAAATAAGCACGGAATTTATCAAAAGCAAAAATCACGGCCAATAATTCTTTTTCTGTCGTGGCATAGTTTCTTTGGGCGTCGTCAAGGGTTCGACTTGCATAATACACGACATGAAACATTTTTCCCCGTCGCTGACCCAAAAACAGCCCCAATGGCAAAATCGCTAGCGTCGCACATCAATTCAAATGGAAGGCTCCAGTGTGGAGCGATTATGACAGGAGCGGTGCTTAGAGCCTTCTTCAAGAGGTCGAAGCTATCTTTACAAGACTCATTAAAATCAAACGGGACATCTTTCATGAGCAAATTACACAAAGGCTTTGTGATCTTCGAAAAATCTTTAATAAAATGGCGGTAAAACTCGGCGTGTCCCAAAAAGCTCCTCACCCCCTTTACGGAAGTAGGCGGAGGCATCTTCTCAATCATTTCAATTTTCACACGATCGACTCCAATCCCATGCGTGGATATGCGGTGCCCCAGCATAATGCCTTCCTGGACCATAAAATGGCACTTCTCCCAATTTAACATGAGATTCGTCTATTCGCATCTCTTCAGGACCTTCTGTAAATTCTGCAAACATAAATCAAACGAATCACCGAAAACAGAAAAGTCATCCATAAAAATTTCAATACAATGCTCTACCGTGTCAGAAAAAATGGCCATCATACACCTTTGAAAAGTGGCCGGCGCATTACATAAACCAAAAGGCATGCGCCTATAAGCGAAAATGCTGTAAGGACATGTAAACGTCGTCCTTTCTTGGTCTTTCGGGGCTATATAAATATGATTATACCTAGAATAACCATCAAGAAAACAGTAAAAATCGTGTCCGACCAATCTATCCAACATTTGATCAATAAATGGTAAAGGAAAATGGTCTATTCTAGTGACTTTATTTAATTTTCTATAATCTATGCACATACGCCACCCCGTAACAATTCTAGTGGGAATTAATTCATTATTATCATTTTGAATAACCGTGATCCCACCCTTCTTTGGCACAACTTGAACAGGACTTACCCATTTGCTATCAGAAATAGGAAAGATCATACATGCGTCGAGGAGTTTTAAAACCTCGACATTTACCACCTCTTTCATATTCGGATTTAACCGACGTTGATGCTCCACAGAAGGCTTGTATTCCTTCTCCATCAAAATCCTATGCATACAAATGGACGGGCTGATTCCTTTGATATCCGCAATAGACCATCCAAGGGCAGATTTGTACTCCCTCAATACTCTCAACAACTTCTCCTCTTGATCAGCCGCCAAAGTGGCAGAAAGAATGACAGGCAGGGAATCGTCGGGTCCCAAAAATGCGTATTTCAAATGATTTGGTAGCTGTTTAAGATCTAGCTTTGGGGGATTATCAATTGATGGGATAGGTCGAGTTGGTAAACTTCCGAGCTCCTCACATGGTCTACGAGTAAACAATGGTGGTGAAGCATCCATGTGTCGTACATAAGCTAAGTGCTCTGGATTCAACTCGGTGGAGGATCCGACTAGAACGGACTCCAGTGGATCCGATATATAGCTCTCCCGAAAAGCACTTCTTACACATGAGTCAATGACATTTACTTGAAAGCAATTTTCGACCTCACTAGGATATTGCATAGATCGAAATATATTAAAAGTGACTTGCTCCTCTTGAACTCGTAAAGTTAGCTTCCCCTTTTCCACATCAATTAGAGTTAGGATGGTCACTAAAAATGGTCTTCCCAAGATAATTGGGATGTCATGGTCCTCCTCCATATCAAGCACAATAAAATCAGTAGGAAAAATGAATTTATCGACCTTGACCAGGACGTCTTCTATTACCCCTCTTGGATACTTGATGGATCTATCTGCTAGTTGTAAAGAGACCGTAGTCGGCTTGGCCTCCCCAATACCTAGCTTCTTGAAAATAGAAAGGGGCATTAGATTAATGCTGGCTCCGAGATCACATAAAGCTCTATCAAAGGACGAGTTTCCAATAGTGCATGGTATAGTGAAACTTCCCGGATCCCTCAATTTAGGCGGGTGCTTTTTCTATAAAATAGCGCTGCACTCTTCAGTCAATGCCACTGTTTCATATTCTTCGAGCTTCCTTTTGTTAGATAAAATCTCCTTCATAAACTTCACATAGCTCGGCATTTGTTCCAAGGCGTCAGCAAATGGAATATTAATATGCAATTTCTTGAAAACATCGTGAAACTTGGAAAATTGCTTGTCTAACTTTTGCTTTTGCAGACATTGTGGGAACGGGAATGGTGGTGCAGGATGAGTGGTCGAGACTTCTTTTGACTTGGGTTCTTCGTCATTCATTTTCTCAACAGGGCTGCTCTTTTCTTTGCTACTCTTGGGCTGCTCGTGTAGCTCCTTTCCACTTCGTAGCTCGATAGCTTGCACATTTTCCTTGGGATTCATCTCGGTAGCACTTGGTAATACACCTTGAGGTCGAGAAGATAATAAATTTGCAATCTGCTCCATTTGGACTTCCAAATTCCGAATAGAAGCGGAATGATTTCATAGAGTAGTTTCCGTGCGAGTCATGAATTGGCTCGTGTTAGCCGTCATTTGAGCAAGTGCATCTTCTAAAGAAACCAACGATGGTTGAGGAGGCTGCTGTTGTGGCTGAGTGAATTGAGCTTGCGGAGGTTTATTCAAAGCTTGCCCGTTCCTCCATGAAAGATTGGGATGATTTCACCACACTTGGTTGTAAGTGTTGGAATACGGGTTATTCTGACGGTTTCCATTTCCTACAAATTGAGCTTGTTCCATCTGAGATTGCTCAAAAGGATTTTCAACTTGATATTCAGCACTAGGATGAGATCCGTTGGACCAATTTCAAGTTTCCATGGTATTAGTAGAAGGAGTATGTGAAAAGGCTTGCAGTTGTTGAGTTAAAGCTGCAACTTGGGCTGATAGCGTAGAGATTGGATCGTTGTCGGACATTCCCATAACTCGCTTTGGATTCACACATTCTGAAGGCCACTGATAAGTATTTGCCGCCATAGATTCCAATAAAGAATGAGCTCCAGCCATCGTCTTGCCTATTAAATCACCTCCAGTGGCTGCATCAACAAGAGTGCGTGTAGAAGCACTCAGTCCATTGTAGAATGTTTGAATCTGTAGCCAATCCGGGAGACCATGATGGGGGCATCTCCTTAGTAAATCCTTATATCGCTCCCATGCCTCATGCAGCGATTCCATCTCAAATTGCCCAAAAGTAGTTATTTCATTCCTGAGTCTCGCCGTCTTCACCGGCGGAAAGAACTTAGCCAGAAAAGCTTTTGCTAACTCTGCCCAGGTTGTGATAGAGCCTGGCGGGAGTGAATTCAACGAAAACTTGGCCTTGTCCCTTAGAGAGAATGGGAAAAGCCGTAGACGAATGGTATCACCGGTAACACCATTGTTCTTGAATGTAGCCGTAGACGAATGGCATCACCGGTAACATTGTTGTCCCTTAGAGAGAATGGGAAAAGCCATAGACGAATGGCATCACAAATCTCGAGAAACAAAGAAATGTGAGCATTGGGGTCGTCATTCGCCAATCCGCAAAATTGGCTTGCTTGCACCATTTGGATGATTGCCGGCTTGATTTCAAAATTGTTTGCTTGAATGGTCGGGCGTCGAATCCCCGAAAAGTTCGTATTGATTTGTGGAAGTACATAATCACGGAGAGCCAACGCTGGTTGAACTTGCTGAATAGGGTTGTCAATCCCTTGATTTCTAGTGTTGTCTCCCATGATATCCGTAGTTAATAACTCATGTCTTTACTTCCTGTTTTTCCATAAAGTGTGTTCGAGTTCGGTATCCAAAGGGAATAAACCTTCGTTACCAAATTTTCTCATGCACTAAACGAACTCCTGAAAGGAAAACAAATACAAACAAATTTACACAAAAATAAAATAATGTTCAAATTAAGACTAAAAATACTGAAATTGATATTTGTAAAAACAATCAGTCCCCGGCAATGGCGCCAAAAACTTGTTACGTATTTCTGTGAACGCAAGTGCACGTTGTCGTAATCAAGTAATAAAGTGATGAGAAAAGTATCGTTCCCTCGAGGACTGATGTAGTAAGTACCAATTTATTAGTATTTTTAATTTTATTTGAACGACCGAACTTTTGGGGTTGAATAATTTTTAATAACTGAATGTTGCGATAAACTAAAAACAAACAATAAAATCGATAATCCGATAAAAGGAGATCAAATAGCAGAAGAATCTAGGATCGAGAATTTACCTCGATTAATCCAAACTAATCTTGATTAATATAATATATGTAATTTCCCAATTTATTAAAAGCGAAGATTCTAAGTTAATCTAATGCCTCTCCCGAGGTCAGTAGAATTTTTCAAGCGAATAATTCACTCTATTCCTAGGTGAGTTAATTCGACATTAGCCAAAAAGTTCTAAAATCTTCAAAATGAGCTTCGTGATTCTTATGAGTATATTCCTATCTCACAAGACAAAATTGTTTTCTCCCAATTTTTCACTACTTAGTATCCTCTCCCGATTCAAGTTACGTAGTTATAACAATTCAATCATAGGCCACACAATTGAAAGCATTAAGAACAATTGTGGAAAACTCAATTGGAAAAGGGAAAGATATCAATAACGTAAAATCAAGAATTAATCCATCATAATCTTGGTTTCATCTCAATCCTAGAATAAAAGGGTCTAGCCCGAGATGCTAGAAAATAATACACAAATATTTGAATTAAACATAAGGAAGAAATTCAAGCACAATTGATGAACTTGGCTTCTTCCGTTCTCTGGCCTTGCTCTCTGCTGCTAGGTATTTTTCTCCTCCCTTCGATGATTTATTTTTTGACCTTCAGTGCCTTTCTATAACCTTCTTTTCTCCACTAAAACGCATCCGAGGATTAGGTCTAATCCCGCCTCCAAAACTGCCAAAAATCGCGAGCTGAGTTCAGAGTTCCCGCGCCGCGGGCCGCGGCCTGGCTTAAGTGTGTCGCGGCCCTAATCGTTAAACAGCCCAGCCTGGGCGTAAAAATCATTACGGGCCGCGGCTCGTAGGGAGTGTGCCGCGGCCCCCGGTACAGTTTGTACTGATTTGCTGGGTGCTGTGCTTGTCCCGCGGCCCAGCTTCGGCGCGACGCGTCCCTCGACCGAAAAATGTCGCTTTTGGCTCGTTTTTCCATTTTCGAGCTTTAGAACTCTAATTTCCTTCAAAACATGTAAACACAATGCATTAAGAGCTCATTTACGCAAATTTAAACCCAAAATGGCGATAAAATAATGATGATAAAGTGTACAAAATAACATGTAACACTGTTCCTGCAAAGAGTACAGTTAGAAAACTCGGCCAGACTGTACCCGACTCGAAAGGCACGAAGCTTGATAGACACCGCGAATAATGAGACATGACAAGAAAACAAAAACCTGCAAGCACAATCTCTCAATCGAATGTACGATTCCGACTGCTGGGAGGTTTGAAATACGACAAGGGAGATACAATTCCCTAAACATATAGGAAATTACAAATCGGCCCAAACATCTGAAAATCACGATACAATGTCGGATTAACAATCCTA
This sequence comes from Orobanche coerulescens, assembly GCA_033398695.1. Taxonomy (NCBI): domain Eukaryota; kingdom Viridiplantae; phylum Streptophyta; class Magnoliopsida; order Lamiales; family Orobanchaceae; genus Orobanche; species Orobanche coerulescens. Next base: position 165,638,329 of record CM065808.1, read on the forward strand.
AACTCACAACATGAGCGAACTCATGGAAACAGAGAAATAATGAAATCGAACGAGTTTTACAAGAATCGAACGTACATGCGACAAAACATAACTCCAGACGAAAATACGTAAAAACAACTCCGAAACTCGTCCAAATGGAAAAACTCCAAGAACAAAATAGATTCAGAATTCCAAAACAGTAACAAGTGAGTCGTCCGAAATGAACATACACCAAAAATTGAAATTACCAAAATAGAAAGTACGGATATTACATTCTCCCCCCTAAAAATAAGTTTCGTCCTGAAACTTACAACGCGAATAACTCGGGGTATCTCGACTTCATATTCTCTTCCGTCTCCCACGTGACTTCCTAGGATCCATGTCTCGACCATTGCACTTTAACCAAAGGAATGGTTTTGTGCCTAAGTTGCTTCATCCGACGCTCTAAAATCTGAATCGGCCTCTCTTCGATGGTAATGTCGAGCCCCAACTCAATCTCTCCAAAATCAATAATATGGCTAGGGTCTGGTACATACCTTCTAAGCTAGGAAACATGAAAGACGTTATGCACATGACTTAAGGACGGCGGCAAACCTAACCGATATGCAAGCTCTCCAACTCTCTCCAAAATTTCGAACGGCCCAATATATCTCGGACTAAGTTTACCCTTCCAGCTGAAGCGGTAAACTCCCTGTGTCGGCAACACCTTAAGCAATACATGGTCTCCCACCTCAAACTCCAACTTCCGGCGATGCGTATCGGCATAAGACTTCTGTCGACTTTGGGCTGTCAACAATCTATCGGGAATCAAAGCAATCTTCTCTCTCGTCTCAACTACCATATCTGGTTCGGTATCAACCAACTCGGATGCATCATCCCAACACAGCGGTGATCTACACATCCTCCCATATAATGCCTCAAATGGTGCCATTTTGATCGAGGCATGCCAACTATTGTTGTACGTGAACTCGATCAATGGCAAGTGTGACTCCCAATCATCCTTTCAATCTAAAGTACAGGCTCTCAACATATCCTCCAGTGTCTGTATCGTCCGCTCTGACTGCCCGTCTGTCTGAGGGTGGTAGGATGTACTGAGTCTCAACTCAGTCCCCGAAGCTCGATGAATATCCTGCCAAAAATGTGATACAAACCGGCCATCTTGATTCGAAACAATACTCTTAGGAGTCCCATGTAACCTCACAATCTCTGCAATAAACACTCGTGCTAGTCTCTCCGGCCCCAAGTATCCTTAATACCCAGAAAATGAGCTGATTTGGTTAGTCGATCGACAATAACGCAAATCATGTTCATTCCAGTCCGAGTTTGAGGCATACCAGTAATGAAATCCATAGAAATATCCTCCCACTTCCACTCCGGGATGGGAAGTGGTCGCATTAACCATGCGGGTCGCTGATGCTCAATCTTAACCTATTGACAGGTCAAACACTTCGCCACAAACTCGCTAACATTCGCCTTCATATTGCTCCATCAGTAGTTACTCCTTACATCCTTGTACATTTTGCTCGTGCCAGGATGTGTGGAGTAAGGTGTAGTATGAGCTTCACTCAAGATCTTCTGTCTCAACTCAAAATCACTCGGTACACATAATCTGCCGTGAAATCTCAAAATCCATCATCCTGAACCACAAATCCAGGGGCTTTCCCCTTCTTCACGTCCTCTCTTAACTGGACTATAAACGGATCATCATACTGTCTCGCCTTGATATCATCAACCAAAGACGAAGTGATTTCTAACGCACATAATGTTAGGAATATGCCCTCGAATGCCACTCAGAGGATGTTGAGTGAGGGCATTGTACTTGTAATTATGTAAATCATTAATATAAGGCAATGGATGTTTCTTTATTTACTGGTAGTTACTGGCATTCCTAACTCGTAAATATACATATAGAAACTAGTCCGTGTATTTGAGAGTAAAACGTTCCACTCCTTATTAGATAAGGGGGTCGGCATTGGAAAGGTTTATAGCTCAAATACTTAATCGTTCGCAAGTCGATGAAACTTGACTGGGCGTTAAGTTTATGTGAAGACTTGTATGATGTGTTCTTTACCATGGAGAGTGCCTGTCGAACACTAATGGTTAGTGGGAGTACACATTATAGGTATGCTAATTGGATTAGTATACTCGAACAGACTCACCCTCGATTCGTCACACGGCTTTCACTCCGGGACAGTCAATGACTGAATCGAAAGGTTGTGATAGGTATTCGTGAACCTTCGACTTGAGGATTTAGTAGGGATGTGCTTGTGACGTCAAGATTTTCATTAGAGTAGTTCGACCCTGTAAACCGGAAGGCGGGGGTCAACCTCGACGTGCATCTTGATGGGCAAGTAGCAGGTCCTACTGAATATCAAGATAGAATTCTTTCTCCCGTTAGTGAGCGGGTTATATGTCCTATGCGGTTATTGGCAGATGAGATCATAAGTCTTTGGCCAAAGCATTAGAGCTAGTTGTATTGGATACACGAGAGCTCGATGAACTCGATTTGCATTAACGCATGCATAGCGTCAAGTACAGATAGGGTTTGACAGACCGTGACCCTATAACTTGATCGGGACATTTGAAAGAAGGGTTTATACGTATAATGGTATTCACGACAGAATGGTTCTTGAATGATCCCAATCATTCGTTCTCAGTTGGGGTACGGTGTAGGCCGCCAGGCAGGCTAGGTGGTGCTACTACTCTTTGGTTCCTCCCATTGCCGACTGAGATGGACCTACCGAGTCGCTCATTAGGATTAACGGCGAAATGAATCGAGCTAATTCTCTCATTATGAATATTAGATATTGGATATCTAAATTTGGGACATTGGATGTTTAAATCGATTTATCGGATAAATTGATTTACGGCTCAATGGATTAAATATATCGTTGGGTGATTAATTTAATTCATGAATATAATTATTTCTTGGAGAAATTAATTATGTTATTTTGTATTTGATATGTTTAATTAATTGGATTAATTAATCGATACAAATATATCGGAACGGAATCATAGTTTATCTGTTTGGACTCACGGGAGTCCGAAACGAACCGAACTCGTCCATTTTTGCATAGTAGCCGGCCCCCTTTATTTCCACTCACTTTCCTCTTGTATTGTTGCTTTCATTTTATATGAAAGAACATGACATTGTGGGGTTTAAAATCATGTGGCATGATTTGTATTATTAAAGTGAGAGTTGAATAAAAGGAAGAAGACATCTCATAACACATGCACCTTTTGATTCCTTGTGTGAAATCAACCGTGAGACAAAGTGTAGAGAGAGATAGAAAGGCTTCTCCAAGTCTTCTTAATCTTCATCACAAGTTCTTGGTTTTTTCTTGGAGAAAACATCAAGACATAAAAGAGAGATTGTGAGTTATACACTTAGAGTGTTATAATTTCATATTGGAAGCTTCATCACTTAGCTCTAGCCGTATCCACGGAGGATATCAAGGTGATCGTCGTTCCGGTCGTTTCTCCGGCGAGTGGCAAGTAGAGACGCTGTGCTTTCGGCGTTGGATCGTTCAAGGGCTTGAAGCGGAATAGATTCGTAGAGATCAAGCAAAGCTTGGGGAATAGCTCAAGAGAAGGTTATCCATCTAATCAACGGACTACAAGGGTGAGTTTCTATATCTCTTGTGAATTCGTTTTTTGATATTCGTATATACGTAGCTCGATTGATCCTCGTAGGGATTTGGATCGAATTAATTTTCATTTTACCGCTTCTGCTGGGCCTTCGTTTTAGGCACCGAATCCCAACAGTGGTATCGGAGTGTAGGTCTTGCGATCGTATATACGATATTGGCATTTAGAATGCTCGATTAGATGGTGAATGATTTGGAGTCATTTTAGTCATAATCGTGGTACATGTTTTACATTCGTTGTAGTTATATTTTTCGTAAGTTTATGTCTAAATATAAATCTTAAATTTCTGGGAAATATGATTTATATTGAAGATATGAAAGTCGAAAAATATTGATATTGGATATCCGGTCGAAAATCTAGCCCCGAATCGTCGTCGGACGACTTTTTGGACAAAAAGGGTAATCTGGCCGAGAGTGACTCGACCGTGTCCTGGGTGACTCGGTCGTGTCCGGCAGTCTGGCCAAGTCACTGCCAGGCAGACTCGACCGTGTCCTGGGTGACTCGGTCGTGTCTGGCAGTCTGGCCATGTCACTGCCAGGCAGACCCGACCATGTCTGGAGACACGGTCCGTGTCCTGGCCGGCAGCTTCCGAGCGTGACTCGGCCATGCCAGGCCTGTCTATCGGCAGGCTGCCGAGGGTGACTCGATCAGGCAGGCCAGTTTTCACCCCGACTCGATTTTTCCGTGTATTCTTGAAAATTGATCTCCCACATGTTAAATTGGATTTAATATGATTAAAATGATTTATGGTATTTCATTTTATAAGGGAAATTTGATTAATTGGAATTTTTATGGTCGACCGAATTATTTTGAACGTTATCATATTACCGATTGTGTGAATCGATTGGATCGGTTCGTATTGTTGATTGGATCAATGTATCTCTACGTTTTTCCATTTATATAGTATTTATTGGATGAATGCTTTTGAATGGGGATGTGGTTCGTGGACTTAGTTTTGAATCGTTCGTTTTATTCGATTGGGTTGTAAAGGCCGTTTTGAGCCTATTTATTTTACTAGAAATGTTTGTATCTAGGATGTAATTTTCGATGTAAAATTTATATGTAATGACGAAGACCGGAGGAAGATCTGTTTCGAGAAGACGAAGATTCAAGATGAAGACTTGTAATTAGATTATGAAGTTTTTGTTTTCTTGGAACGGTCCATGAACCACATGTTGGTAGCAACTAGGTTGTGAATGGTTTTTTCATATTGTATGAATACCACAAATGCGCTAAAATGATTGATGTGCAAAGTGTAACATTAATCGCGAAAATTCTCCCACAACAAATTATTAAGTTTATAAGGTTTCAAGGTTTTCCTTCCCCCCATCGAGTTTTCAGGAAATTGAAATCCAAACCGGATATGCTATGCTTCCGAGTTATCGGGGTAGTCGTTCGGGGAGGACGGATAAATTACCGGGAGTGCATTGGATGCCTTCGGTTGGAGCAAATTTTATCCCTAGAAACCTGATACGTTGCCGGATAAGATTCAATTGTGAAACTGATTTGCATCGATGGTATAAACTTAACTTGTTCACGAACCATAGAAACCGTAATGGTTGAGGAGAGTGAACAAGGGGAAAAAGAAGATTGAATCATCCATTAGATGGGCTGGTGTTGGACACCACTTTATGAAAATTAATAGACTAGAAACCTGTTCGGTTGCCCTCTATTAAGATTTATAAAGAACTCGATCACCACTATGAAGTAGAGCGACGATACTTCCGGATATCACATGGGAGTGTGTTATTCTGATAAAAATAGTGGGAGATGGGTAACAAGAATAGAAAAGACCTTAATTCTATACTCAGATCATAATATAACAAGTCACTAATTAATCTATTATACTTAATGCAGACTAATCTCAATATGACAATGAATCCACTCGCAATTCTACTCGAGAAGAACACCTTGATTGGACCTAACTTTGTGGACTGGCTCCGCAATCTGATGATAGTCCTCAGTATAGAGGCACTGGGATATGTCTTGGAGACGGACATTCCGGCACCTCCTGTGCGGACCAGAGACAATCAGGAAGAGATCGAAAACCGCGAAAAGTGGATTAAGGATGACGTAAAAGTCCGTGCATACATGATGGCTTCTATGTCTAATGAGCTTCAGAGAGCTCATGAGATAATGACTTCTGCTAGGCAGATTCTATATCACTTAACCGAACTTTATGGTGAGCACAGCAGAACTGCTAGATATGAGATATCCAAGCAACTGTTCGGTGCAAGGATGAAGAAAGGTGAGAAAGTTGGGGAACATGTCCTCAAAATGATATCCATGATCGAGAGATTGGAGGCTCTTGATTTTAAAATGGATACTTCTCTCCAAACCGACCTTATCCTACAGTCTCTTCCTGATTCCTTCTCACAGTTTGTTATGAACTTTAACTGCAATGAGATTGCATGTAACTTAGTTGGGCTAATGAACAAACTGGTGACCACTCAGTCTCAGATGAAGACTCCACGAATGAAGGAGTCTGCCCTTGTGATTTCTTCTGGACTTCGGAAGTCTAAGAATAAGAAGAAAAAGACCAAGAAGTGGACTGGACCACAAGCTAAGGACCTTAAGGGAAAGGGCAAGGCCCCGATGGTTCCAAAGAACAAGAAGAAGAAGGATGCTTGTCTCAAGTGCGGTGAGCTGGGCCACTGGGCTAGAGACTGTCCGATTCTTTATGGCACTTCAGGTACAGAACTTTTAGTTTTGGAAATAAATTGTTCTGCTACTGTATTTTCTACTTCCTGGATACTGGATTCCGGTGCTAGTTCTCATATTTGTACCACGAATCAGGATCTGGAACAAAGTAGGAAGCTTGGAGCTGGAGAAGTTATGATCACAGTCGGAAGCGGGCATAGTGTCGAGGCGACCGACATAGGATCACTTCTTTTGGGTTTAGAATCCGTCTTTGTTTTGACTTTAGAAGATGTACTTGTTTTACCCAAGGGGCACAAAAACATTATATCCATTCCGGTCATGGACCGAAAAGGCTTTTCATTTTTCATTGGTGATGGTTCCTGCAAAATTTATTTCAGAAATAAACTAGTGGGTACTGCTACATTGTTAAATGGATTGTATCATCTAAATCTCAGCAACAAAATAGTTGTGAATACTATGACTAGAAAACGTGGTAGGGATGAAACCAATCAAGTTTTGAAATGACATCTAAGACTTTGTCATGTTGGTCAGACCAAGGTTTACAAGATGGAAAAAGATGGACTTATGGGTCCATTGGGATCGGATCCCTTCCTACTTATGAATCTTGCCTTAAAGGAAAAATGACTAAGTCCCCCTTCACAGGGACTTTTGAAAAAGCCGTTGATAAACTGGGATTAATCCATACTGACGTTTGTGGTGCTTTGGAAGCAGCACGTGACGGATATCAATATTTCATTACGTTTACAGATGATCATACTAGGTATGGTTATGTATACTTAATGAAACATAAATCCGAGGCTTTTGAGAAATTCCAGGAATTCAAGGCCCTAGTCGAGAAACAAACTGGTAATCATATCAAAGCACTTCGGTCGGACCGAGGTGGCGAGTATATGAGTATGGAGTTTGACGAGTTCCTTAAGGAACATGGAATAGTTTCACAACTAACACCTCCAGGTACTCCTCAATTAAATGGTGTGTCAGAAAGAAGGAACCGGACCTTGTTGAACATGGTCCGTTCCATGCTGGGCTATACTGACTTGTCGATTTACCTGTGGGGGTATGCACTCCTGGCTGCAGCTTACATCTTGAACAGATGTCCTTCCAAATCCGTTCCTAAAACTCCATATGAGATGTCAGAGGGAAGGAAACCAAGTCTTAATCATATTAGGATTTGGGGATGTCCTTCCTATGTCAAGAAGACTAAGGTGGAGGAGTTGGAAGCTAGGTCCGCAAAGGGACGTTTCATTGGATTCCCATCTGAGACGATGGGATATTTATTCTACATGCCTGAAGATCAAAAGATCGTTGTTGCTTTACAAGCACACTTCCTGGAAGATGAGTTCATCTAGGAAGGCGGAGCAGGTAGAAGTATTTGTTTGGAAGAATACAATGAAACTCCTAAGGAGACACCCATGCAAGAAATTGGAACCGAACCTTCTGAAACACAAGTACAACCACCTTGTAGATCTAGTAGGGTGTCTCATTTACCTGAGAGGTATGGGCTTGTGGACTTAGAGGAGGTGGGTCTCCATGAGGTTCCAAGTGATAGCCAAGAGACCGACCCAATGACCTATGACCAGGCAATGGTGGATGTAGACTCCGCGAAATGGTGCGAAGCTATGGAAGCTGAGATAGAATCGATGCATGTCAATCAGGTCTGGACTTTAGTAGACCGACCCAAGGGTATAGTGCCTATTGGGAACAAGTGGATCTACAAGAGAAAGACTGATGGTTATGGCAAGGTTGACGCCTATAAGGCCAGGCTTGTGGCAAACGGTTATACCCAAAAGGAAGGGATCGATTACCAAAATACCTTCTCGCCCGTAGCCATGATCAAGTCTATTCGCATGATGCTTGCTATAGCTGCCTACCACGATTATGAGATATGGCAAATTGACGTAAAGACACCTTTCCTTAATGGATTCCTCGGGGAGGAAATCTATATGGAGCAGCCTAAAGGCTTTGTGTCCGAATTCGATAATCAGAAAGTGTGCAAGCTTCAGCGTTCCATTTATGGACTGAAGCAAGCGTCGCGTAGTTGGAACCTTCGTTTTGACGAGGCAGTTAAAGAGTTTGATTTCGTGAAAAATGAGGAGGAACCTTGTGTATACAAGAGGGTTAGTAGGAGCAAGATCTCATTCTTAGTACTATATGTAGATGACATTCTACTAATAGGAAATGATGTGGGAATGCTCAGTTCTGTGAAAGCTTGGCTTTCGAGTAATTTCTCCATGAAAGACTTGGGAGAAGCTACCTATATTCTTGGTATTCGACTCTACCGAGATAGAGCGAAGAGAACAATAGGTCTTTCCAAAGCCCTCTATATAGATAAAATCTTAAAGCGATTTAAGATGGATGATTCTAAAAGAGGGTTCCTATCGATGTGACATGGAATAAAACTCACCTTGAATATGTGTCCTTAAAGTGAGGAACAACGAAAGGAAATGAGTAATATACCATATGCTTCGGCCGTGGGTAGCCTTATGTATGCTATGTTGTGTACGAGACCTGACATTGCGCATGCTGTAAGCGTGGTGAGTAGGTTTCAGGCAAACCCAGGTAGGGAACATTGGACTGCCGTAAAGAACGTTCTCAAGTACTTGAGAAGGACTAGAGATATGGTTCTGATGTATGGCGGTGGAGAATTGGATGTGGTGGGATTCACTGATTCGGACTTCCAAGGACTGAAGGACGACTCGATGTCTACTTCTGGCCACATATTTACTCTTAATCGAGGAGCAGTATCTTGGCGTAGTGCCAAGCAAAGCGCGACTGCTGATTCCACCTGTCAGGCTGAGTATCAAGCAGCCCCGGAGGCTTCCAAGGAAGGGTTCTGGATTAAGAAGTTTCTGGGAGAACCTCAAGTGATACCATGTGCTGAGCTGCGTGTTCCGCTGTACTACGACGGAGCTATAGCACAGGCCAAGGAGCCGAGGTTTCACAACAGCACCAAACATATTGAGAGGAAGTATCACCTCGTAAGAGAATTTGTTCGCAAGGGATATATTGTGCTGGACAGACTAGACTCGGCCGACAACATCGCCGATCTACTGACCAAGCCACTTTCTCAGAATAGCTTGGAGTGTCATCTGGAGAACATGGGTATTAGATACCATAGTGTGTGGCATTGAGTGCAAGTGGGAGATTGTTAGGAGTATGCCCTCGAATGCCACTCAGATGATATTGAGTGAGGGCATTGTACTTGTAATTATGTAAGTCATTACTATAAGGCAATGGATGTTCCTTTATTTACTGGTAGTTACTGGAATTCCTAACTCGTAAATATACATATAGAAAATAGTCAGTGTATTTGAGAGCAAAACGTTCCACTCCTTATTGGATAAGGGGGTCGGCACTGGAAAGGTTTATAGCTCAAATACCTAATCGTTCGCAAGTCGATGAAACTTGATTGGGCGTTAAGTTTATGTGAAGACTTGTATGATGTATTCTTTGACATGGAGAGTGCCTGTCGAACACTAATGGTTAGTGGGAGTACACATTATAAGTATGCTAATTGGATTAGTATACTCGAACCGACTCACCCTCGATTCGTCACACGGATTTCACTCCGGGACAGTCAATGACGGAATCGAAAGGTTGTGATAGGTATTCGTGAACCTTCGACTTGAGGATTTAGTAGGGATGTGCTTGTGACGTCAAGATTTTCATTAGAGTAGTTCGACCACCGTAACCGGAAGGCGGGGTCAACCTCGGCGTGCATCTTGATGGGCAAGTAGCGAGTCTCTTGAATACCAAGATAGAATTATTTCTCCCGTTAGTGAGCGGGTTATATGTCCTATGCGGTTATTGGCAGATGAGATCATAAGTCTTTGGCCAAAGTATTGGAGCTAGTTGTATTGGATACACGAGAGCTCGATGATCTTGATTTGCATTAACGCATGCATAGCGTCAAGTACAGATAGGGTTTGACAGACTCTGACCCTATAACTTGATCGGGACATTTGAAAGAAGGGTTTATACGTATACTGGTATTCACGACAGAATGGTTCTTGAATGATCCCAATCATTCGTTCTCAGTTGGGGTACGGTGTAGGCCGCCAGGCTGGCTAGGTGGTGCTACTACTCTTTGGTTCCTCCCATTGCTGATTGAGACGGACCTACCGAGTCGCACATTAGGATTAACGACGGAATGAATCGAGCTAATTCTCTCATTATGAATATTAGATATTGGATATCTAAATTTGGGACATTGGATGTTTAAATCGATTTATCGGATAAATTGATTTACGGCTTAATGGATTAAATATATCACTGGGTGATTAATTTATTTCATGAATATAATTATTTCTTGAAAAAATTAATTATGTTATTTTTTATTTGAAATGTTTAATTAATTCGATTAATTAATCGATACAAATATATCGGAACGGAATCATAGTTTATCTGTTTGGACTCACGGGAGTCCGAAACGAACCGAACTTGTCCGTTTGTATATAGTAGCCGCCCCCCTTTGTTTCCACTCACTTTCCTCTTGTCTTGTTGCTTTCATTTTATATGAAAGAACATGACATTGTGGGGTTCAAAATCATGTGGCATGATTTGTATTATTAAAGTGAGAGTTGAATAAAAGGAAGAAGACATCTCATAACACATGCACCTTTTGATTCCTTGTGTGAAATCAACCGTGAGACAAAGTTTATAGAGAGAGAGAAAGGCTTCTCCAAGTCTTCTTCATCTTCATCACAAGTTCTTGGTTTTTTCTTGGAGAAAACATCAAGACATAAAAGAGAGATTGTGAGTTATACACTTAGAGTGTTATAATTTCATATTGGAAGCTTCATCACTTATATCTAGCCGTATCCTCGGAGGATAGCAAGGTGATCGTCGTTTCGGTCGTTTCTCCGGCGCGTGGCAAGTAGAGACGCGGTGCTTTTGGCGTTGGATCGTTCAAGGGCTTGAAGCGGAATAGATTCGTAGAGATCAACCAAAGCTTGGGGAATAGCTCAAGAGAAGGTTATCCACCTAATCAACGGACTACAAGGGTGAGTTTCTATATCTCTTGTGAATTCGTTTTTTGATATTCGTATATACGTAGCTCGATCGATCCTCGTAGGGATTCGGATCGAATTAATTTTCGTTTTACCGCTTCCGCTGGGCCTTCGTTTTAGGCACCGAATCCCAACACATAACTGACCCTGAACTCTCTGAACCCAAACCTCGATATCTTGACAAATCAAATCCCGCTTGATTCTGCTCTGAGGTATGAGTACCTCTAACATCTATAAAGCCATCGGCTTACCACTCAATGCATCTTCCACTACATTAGCCTTACCCGGATGGTAAAGTATCTCGAGGTCATAATATTTAATTAGCTCCAACCACCCACGTTGTCTCATGTTCAACTCCTTTTGATTGAAGATGTACTTCAGACTCTTGTGGTCCGTAAAAATATTACACGATGACTCATAGAGATAATGTCTCCAAATATTTAAAGCGAAAACGACCGCAGCTAACTCCAAATCATGTGTGGGGTAATTTACTTCATAAGGTTTCAACTAGCGAGACGCATAAGCAATGACTCTATCTCTCTGCATCAAAACACATCCGAGTCCGAGGCCCGAAGCATCACTATAAACCACAAAATCCTCGTTCCCCTAAGGTAATGCTAAAACGGGTGCGGTAGTCAACCGTCTCTTCAACTCATCAAAACTATCCTGCCTGTCTGCGGTCTACTCGAAATTCTGAGTTTTTTGGAGTAACTAGGTGAGTGGTCTAGCGATCTTAGAAAACCCATCAACGAATCTACGGTAATAGCCCGCAAGTTCCAGAAAACTCCTCACTTCTTTCACATTCTTAGGCGGCTCCCATGCCGTCACTGCCTCTATCTTCTGTGGATCTACCCGAACTCCCTCCGCTGAAATCACATGCCCGAGGAATATCACTTCCATGAGCCAAAACTCACACTTATAGAACTTCGCGTACAGCTACTCAGCTCTCAAAATGTCTAACACAATCCGGAGATGTAAAGCGTGCTCCTCCTGACTCCGGGAATAGATGAGAATGTCGTCGATAAAGACGACTACGAATTTGCCCAGATACTTAATAAAACCTTTGTTCATCAACTGCATGAACACTGCTGGGGCATTGGTTAGCACGAAAGCCATAACCACAAACTCGTAATGACCATATCTCATCCGAAAAGCGGCTTTCGGTATATCACTGTCCCGAATCCTCAACTGGTAGTAGCCCGATCGTAAATCAATCTTCGAGAAGACTGTCGCTCCCTGAAGCTGATCAAACAAATCGTCGATCCTGGTCAAAGGGTACTTATTTTTGATGGTCAACTTGTTTAATTCTCGATAGTCGATGCATAAACGAAGCGATCCATCCTTTTTCTTAACAAAAAGTACAGGCGCACCCCAAGGCAATGCGCTCGGTCGAATATACCCTTTATGTAACAACTCCCTCAACTGTTTCTTCAACTCTAACATCTCCGACGGTGCCATACGTGTAACACCCCGAGATATTCGAAGTATATTACAGCGCCGTGGACCCCCACGTGGGACCCACCAGGCTAAAACAAGAAAATACCACTCGACTAATCGTCTCGGTTAGCAAGGAAGCATACATTAACAATACAACAGATAACAACACGCCCGGAACAACCGGCGTAATAAACATCAACCGACAAATATAGTGACTTCAACAAATAACAATCACAATTCGAAGAGAAAAGCCTAAGTACACGCGGGTACAATCTATACGTTTAAAAGTAAACAACCATGACGAAAGAAACAACGACAGTAAAAGAACTCAAATGCACATGTCAACGACCCTGGCCAGCATCCTCGTACTGTCCCAGTGCCCGCTCGTCTGGCTGAACATATCCTGAAATCCACAACAAGAATTTTCCCAAACCGGGTCCCCAAAGGGGTTAGCAATTACGCTAGTACAAGTAATCAAGGCAAACCAATGGCTTACATATTTCATAGTACAATGCATCAAATTCATTTCAAAACCAAAACCAGACATGTCTTTTCCGGAAATAAACAGTCAATCAATTTGCCTTGGGAACAGGGCTATACCATTGATCCCGCTCGAGGCCTCTAAGGACCCTCCCGAGCTGGCCATATCATAAAACAAATCCCGCACGTGCATCGCCTTGGGAACAGGGCTATACCATTGATCCCGCTCGAGGCCTCTAAGGACCCTCCCAAGATGGCTAGCGAAACAAACTCGTGAATCCAGGGATATACCATTAGATTCTCTCGAGGCCCCGTCGGACCCTCCCGAGGTGAGCAAAACACACACAATAGACATCACCATTTTATGTTAAGCATAAAGGTTTCCAAAAATACTTGCCTTGAGTAATTGACGACGCAACGATCGGAAAGGAAAATCACCGACGAATGTTAGGAACCGATAATCACGAACCTAACGATTGGAAGAATACAATCACAACCATTTCTAAACGAATACGGAATTGAAATACTCCCGAAAACCCGCCTACGATTCATGTATATTCGTATAAAAATAACAATGAGGGCGGACCACAACCAAACCCTCTCGAAAACGCAACAACTACGAAATATATCATGAATCCGTAGGGAAACCAAGAATATTAACAAGGTTAATCATATTCATCATGAATTAATCAACCATACGGAACGAATCGGACGAAAAACTCGAAACCCCAAGTTTCCCAAAAACAAGGTTCTAGGAGTTTACCTCGTAATAAAGACGAAGAACACGAATAGATGTTGATAATACACTCCAAAAACTCGAGGAAGATGATGGCTCGGAGTTACAAAGCTTCAAATCGCCCGGAAATGCCAAGAAATCGCCTTAGAATCGGAGGGGAGAGGAGGAGAAGTGAAAAATGACTGAAATCGGTGAACTCCTGGGTATATAAACCCAGGCCGAGTTACGTATGTTAGCCACGGGTAGCTAACGTACGTTAGCTTGTTAACGTACGTAAGCCCTCCCATCTTACGTATGTAATGTAATAGCCAGGACCACCTGTCCGATTTCCTACATACCATTACGTACGTAACAGCATATGGTTAACGTACGTAATGTCCCTTCCTGAGGCTGACAGGCTGCTACCAACAGGCAAGGAAAGAACCGAAAAACCAAAATGCAACGGTGAACAAAACACGAGGGTACGAACGTAAAAGATTCGAGGTGACGAACCTAAGTATTGAAGGAAAACATATTCCCGACTACCTGGGGGTTCGGAAAACCACAACAAACGTAATTACCCCAAAACTTTGGGAAATTACAAAATGGCCTAAAACATCCGAAATGTACGATACACGGTCGAAACAACAAACAAAAGGTCACAACACGCATAATAACATGAGATGGATCTTCGGCAACCCCGAAACGGTGGTTCCGAACGACGATTTACGAGAATACGCGAAATAGCGACAAAAAATGACATAAAACACCGAATCGAGTAAAATGAGTTCGAAACAAGCTCGAACGACAAGAAGTCCAATATTAAATATTCTCGAAATGTCAATACGGTTACAAGCGAGATGCTAAAAATGAAAATACACCAAAAATGAGAATATAGGGAAAAAGAAAAAATGCGGATATTACATTTTACCCCTCTAAAAATAAGTTTCGTCCCAAAACTTAAGAAACAAACAACCCGGGGTACCTAGCACGCATGCTATCCTCGGTTTCCCAAGTTGACTCCTCGATACCATGCCTCGACCACTGCACTTTGACCAAGGAAATGGTCTAATGCCTCAGTCGCTTCTCACAGTGCTCCAAAATCTTCAAGGGACGCTCCTCGAAGGTAATGTCCTCGGCAATATTGATCTCACCATAATCGATGACATGACTAGGATCCAGGACATATTTCCTCAGTTGGGAAACATGGAAAACGCTATGAACCTAGATCAAGGCTGAGGGCAACGCCAAACGGTAAGGCAATTCGCCGACTCTCTCGAGAATCTCGAAAGGTCCAATAAATCTAGGACTCAACTTCCCTTTCTTCCCGAAACGGAAAACTCCTCTCATTGGCTACACCTTTAGCAAAACGTGGTCTCCCACCTTGAATTCCAAAGGTCGACGACGGATGTCGGCATATGACTTTTGTCGACTCTGAGCAGTCAACATCCGTTTCCAAATCAATTCCACATTCCGCCTCGTCTCTAAAGCGATATCCGGATCGGTCCCAACCAAATCGGACGCCTCATTCCAACAAATCAGCGATCGACATCGCCGCCCATAAAGCGCCTCATACGGTGCCATCCGAATTGACGCGTGCCAACTATTGTTTGACGTGAATTCGATCAATGACAAATGATCCTCCCAGTCACTACTCCAGTCGAGAGCACAAGCACATATCCTCGAACGTCTGGATGGTGTGCTCCGACTGTTCATCCGATTGAGGATGAAAAGAGGTACTCAAACGCAACCGAGTACCCAACACCTTATGCACCACATGCCAAAAGTGTGATACAAAACGGCCATCCCGATACAAGACAATAGACTTCGGAGTGCCGTGAAGTTTTACAATCTGCGCAATAAACACATGAGCCAATGTCTTCGGGCCCCAAGTATCCTTGATGCCCAGAAAATGTGCCGACTTGGTCAGAGGATCAACAATCACCCAAACCATATTCATGCCCGATCTCGATTTCGGAAAACTCGTAATGACGTCCATCGATATATCTTCCCATTTCTATTCCGGAACGGGAAGTGACAGCAATAACCCGACCAGTCACTGATGCTCGATTTTGACCTGCTGACAAGTCAAACATATGGCTACAAACTGTGTGACCTCTTCCTTCATGTCATTACACCAGAAATTCCTTCTCAGATCCTTGTACGTCTTACTCGAACCAGGATGAACGGAGTAAGGCGTAGCATGGGCCTCACGCAAAATACCCTGTCTCAACTCCGAGTCGTTCGGTACACAAAGCCGACTCTGAAATCTCAGTACACCATCGTCATGAATCACAAACCCGAGAGACTTTCTTTTAAGAACATTCTCTCGGATTTGGATAATTTTCGGATCCTCCAGCTACTTCAGTTTAATTTCATCGATCAGAGATGACGAAATCTCTAAAGCACAGAGTTGCCCAACGGCTCCCGGCAACAAAATCTCAACACTCAACTCAATCAAATCCCACTGAAGCTCAGATTGAGATGTAAGGATCTCAAGTGTCCACAACGAGACCGGTTTCCGACTCAAGGCGTCGGCCACGATGTTCGCCTTGCCCGGATGATAAAGAATTTCGTGATCATAATCCTTAATCAACTCTAACCACCTCCTCTGCCTCATATTCAACTCCCGCTGAGTAAATATGTATTTCAGACTTTTATAATCGGTAAAAATCTGACATGCAGAGCCAAAAAGATAGTGACGCCAAATCTTAAGCGCAAAAACAACTGCCGCTAACTCCAAATCGTGAGTAGGGTAGTTGAGCTCATACGGCCTCAATTGTCTCGATGCAAACGCAATAGTCTTGCCGTGCTGCATCAACCCGCACCCGAGACCCTGTCCCAAAGCATCGCTATAAACGACAAAACCCTCGTTGCCACACGACAATGCTAAAATCAGGGCTGAAGTCAAACGCCTCTTCAGCTCCTCAAAACTCGGCTGCCTATCGTCATTCCAGACGAATTTCTCGGACTTCTGGAGCAACTGTGTAAGTGGTCGAACTAGTTTCGAGAAACCCTCTATGAACCTACGATAGTAGTCATCTAAACCCAAGAAACTACGGACCTCCTTCACGTTCTGAGGCGGTGCCCAGTCTAACACTGCCTCAACCTTCTGCGGATCCACACGGACCCCCTCGGTTGAAATCACGTGACCTAGAAATATCACTTCCTTCAGCCAGAACTCACATTTCGAGAACTTTGCATAGAGTTGCTCGATCCTCAAAATGTCCAACACTACTCGCAAATGATGCGCGTGTTCCTCCTCGTTCCTCGAATAAATAAGGATATCGTAAGTGAAGACCACAACACACTTATCCAAATACTCAATAAAGACCTTGTTCATCAATCGCATAAACACCGCCGACGCATTAGTTAACCCGAAAGGCATAACTACAAACTCATAGTGTCCGTATCTCGTCCGAAAAGCTGTTCTCGGCACATCAGACTCCTTCACCCGAAGCTGATAGTACCCCGATCTCAAGTCAATCTTTAAGAATACCACAGCTCCCTACAACTGATCGAACAAGTCATCAATCCTCGGCAGAGGATACTTGTTCTTGATGGTCACCTTGTTTAGCTCGCGATTGTCGATACACAAACACAGTGAACCATCCCTTTTCTGACCAAACAAAACCGGTGCGCCCCAAGGCGAAGCGCTCGGTCGAATATACCCCGATTCAAGAAGCTCACTCAACTGCTTCTTTAACTCGGCCATATCTGAAGGTGCCATACGATATGGAACCTTAGAAATTGGAGCCGCACCCAGCTCTAACTCGATAACAAACTCTACCTCACGGTCCGGTGGCAACCCCGGTAACTCATCAGGAAAGACGTCAACAAACTCACTAACAACTGGAATCGATTAAAGCTCGACTCCACCACTCTCCGCCTTCAAGGCGTAGCACCAATTACTAGTACACCCCTTCAACAGGAGTCTCAACGCCTTCAAAGCGTTAATAACAAACTTCTGGTTTCCCCTCTTTCGCCCCGCGAAAGAGTGATCGGTGTCGTCCTCGGCTAACATAGTGATGATTCTCGTATGGTAATTCATGATCGCACCATGTCGCTCGAGCCAATCATCCCCGAGAATTAAATCCTTACCCTAAATTCCCACACAAATAAGATTAGAGGGCCAAGCCCTCTCACAAATAAGCACATAAAGTCTCGAACCTCCTGATCACCAACGATCGTATGACCGCTAGGAATCTTAACGATGAAAGGCTCACAAGACGTCAAACAGTCGACACTCAAACGGCGCACACACTCCAGAGATATGAACGAATGTGTTGCACCAGAATCGAAAAGCACACTGACAGGATGAGAATGAATATGAATGGTACCTGTCACCACAGTAGCTGCTGGATCATCGGCCCTCCTCATCTCATAGACATGCAGGTGGGCGGAGCCGACACCAGAAGCTCCTCCTCTAGAGGGCTGACCTCGAGCTCTCCCTTGGCTGGCACTCGGCGGAAACTGCGGAGCAAACGAGCCCGGGTTCACACTCGGCTCCCTAGGCACTGGATGAGAAGAACGGGCACCGCGAATCTGTCTGATCTGTTCAACAAAGGAAGCCTTGTGGCCCGTCTGACCACAAGTATGACAAGTCAACTGCGTATAAGGACACTTTCGGTTCTTATGGCCCGACAAGCCACAGTTAAAGCATATGAGTTCACGGACGGAGGTTCTAGCAGCACCTCGAGAACTCCCAGAAAAATGAGTCGAACCGCCCGCGGGGACATTCGCAGACTGAGATTCTGCTGGCCTCCGCCCTTGTGACCAGAAAAATTTTCGACGGACTTCTGCTTCTTGCTCCCACGAGCCGCTTCACTGACCGTCACCGACATATCATACGCAAGAGCCCTACTCTGATAATCCTTCAAAGTGGTGCAGACGATCCTAGACATATAGTCTCGAATTGACAGTTTCATCCTTCTGGAAAAGTGAAAAATTTTGTCGCTCTCCTCGACAACTTGGGTCTTCACGTAGCCCAACTCCGTGTTGAAATCGGCAATAGCTTGAGAAACAGGGATATCCCGAGGCTGAGCATCATAAAAGGCATGAACTCGAGCCTGTCTAACCGGCCATAGGCAAAATTCTATCTATATTAGCTCCTTGAAATCCGCCCACGAAGCAACATGGTCCTTAGGCCCAACAGCCTCCCACCAGTCAGTAGCCTCCCCAGTGAGAAAGTACTGGGCAATAGGGACCTTGCGGTCCTCGGGACAGTTGGTGGCAACAAAGACTTTAGATATCTCCTTGATCCACCCCTCCTAGCCAATCGGGTCTGAAGCTCCCGAAAACTGAAGAGGATGCATCTTGATGACATCCTGAAGCCAACGATCCACTCCGCCCCGATTAGCATGGGCTGGATTCGGGTTCTGAACCGCCTGAGCTATCGCCGCCATTTGGTTCACCATTTGTTGCATAACAGCCGCAACACCAAGGTCGGCGCCATTTTGAGAAAAAGCATGGCTATGACGGTCACCGGTGCTGTCGGCACCCGAAGAGTGCGACATGGCTGCCCACCGGCTGCCCCACGTCCCCGTTCGCATCCACGGCCACGACCACGACCACGACCATGGCCTCTTCCAACATCCATAATGGTGTTAAAAGGTGATAAAAAGCAACTCAATATGATAGATCATTTTGATCGTATCTGGTATAAAATCTCTATGTTGTTCGAGTGTTCTCTATGCTCATT
Organism: Orobanche coerulescens; assembly: GCA_033398695.1. Classification (NCBI taxonomy): domain Eukaryota; kingdom Viridiplantae; phylum Streptophyta; class Magnoliopsida; order Lamiales; family Orobanchaceae; genus Orobanche; species Orobanche coerulescens. The sequence continues at coordinate 165,657,959 of CM065808.1, forward strand.
CATGTTTGTAAAATTTTGCAAGCGAAATTGAGTGCATATTAAGCTATTTCTAAGGAACACAATATTTTTGGATTTCGTGTTATAAGTCCATTGTGACTATGATGACTAGGTCATCACAATCAATGAGTAGTACAATGATCAAGTTGTTGAATGCCGAATGGCATTTTCTAGTCACATATGTTACGTAACAATTGAACCATGTTATAACTCGATGATATATTTGCCAAAGTGTATCACTCATAGCATCTCATTGTGATTTGTGAGAAATAAAATCTTATGTATCACTTGTATTGGATATGTGAAAAGAAAAAATATTCATGAGTCAATATGGTCCATCTTGCATCGGTTTTTGTAACCAGAAGATGTATTGGGACATTGACACATTTAGGCTTTAATAGTCATGAGTTTGGACAATTTGATGATCCATATACCACGGTATTTCCATGGACATTATGTTTTCTTCGAACAAAGAAACTAGCTGGATCAAAGACACCAAAGTACGTTGGTGGAGTCGTGAGCAGGGCTCATGACCAATGATGATAGTTATGTCATTTGCGTCTTGCTTTCATAAGTATGTGTGACGTCAAATACCCCCCGATGATCCTTCTTAGCCATGTTCATTGATTAAAGCCTATTCTTTGGCACGATTAGGAGATGACACCCTCATATGCTAAAGAGAATAATGTAGCGACTCGCATAAGCACGGTGCTGAGCCCTCCCTTTTCACCGAGTCCTTATACATACATGATCATAAGTGTTAGCCTGGGTGGCTTATGATGCTATGATGGTGTTCACAAGTGGTCTTACTCAAGCGATAACATTTATATGTCATGTGGTTCCTTTGACAATGATTCATAAGTTGATGAAACCTGAGTTTATGGTTGTCCAACTTGTGGACCAGTCATTGTAAAGGTCGATTCACCCACTTTTACACCAAGTCTTAAAGTGAAATCTTAACGAGTACATCCTAACATCCAAGGCTACCTTCTCACAAATTTGGTGCTATTTGGAGACTTGGAAGGAGGTGAACCACTTAAATGAAGTTTTCACATAGCACCAGATGTCCCAACAACCAGTTCGATGTTATTTCAATTGGTTTCTGACCACAAGGTTGATGATTTTGGAATCCTAACACCCGTTTATACATGCTCATGAAATTTTGTGGTGTTTGGGGCTGGTTAAGGGAGTGAACTCTTCAAGAAAGCAATAGAGGTTCGATAAAACCAACGGCCTATCATCGGTTCAATTGTTTCTTTATGTTCGATTCCGGTGGTGCATGGTGGCGGTTTTTTTGGATTCTCAAGACCAGTAGCTGCGGTTATGTAGCATAGGTCAACATGTCATATTCACCTATACCTATTATCATTCAAATGCTTAGTTACGAGTGTAATCGTATTTATTTTGTTAACTAGATTGTGTTAACAATGAAAAATCTTTATCGGCCACATGTTCATGTGCCAACGTGCGTCACGACAACGGATTATGATGTGTTATAAATGATGAATATGATATGCGCTTTCACTCATAGTCCACTTAAAATATACCTTGATAGACGATCTCGTAAGTCACTTTAATGAGCCAGTCTTCTCGTCGTTAGGGGGAGATGCGAATGATCATGTTCGAATAGAACAACTTGGAATTGTCGTAGTTTGTCGCTACTGTGCCTCACCAAGTTCCCTAAAGTGACGAAATTAATACATGCTGCAAACATGTCTGCAAGGATCGTGTCCGGTCATGGATGTTCGTCACCTATAAATGGTGATATGGTAACACCACAAATTATGGTAGGTGGTGCTATTAGGCCGTGGATCTCATCGAGTTTTGGGATGCCACTTGGTTCGATAAATACTCTCACCAAGAATGTATGCGATTTTGGTACATGAAACTTGATCATCTGATCAAATGAACTCATACGTCTCATGTGACTCTGGGTTATAGTCATCATTGGGGGACGCCTCAATGAATGCCAATCCATAAAAAGTACTCTATGAATAAAGCTGGTTCATGAGGACGTGGAATGTGAGTTTAATCGAACCATACGTCGTTGAAAATCTACAACGTTGTAGGGTTGGCCTAAAATGAAAATAAATGTGAACCCAGTATGAACAAAGTGATAGCCCTTTGTTAAAGTGATACTGACACTCCAAAGATAATATCTATCTGTATACTTTGTTAACGCGAGTGAAAGAATGAGTTAAACTCACCTCATGGCGCGAGGTTTCTCATGAACGTACTGGAGTCGACTACGATGATACAAAACTTAGTTGTGCTATCGTAATGGATGTTATAGCATCTACTATCTTTTCAGTTAGATAGTTTCCCAAAAATTGACATGCAGCTTGTGGTTAAATCTTATCTTAGTGGGGAATGAAGTTAAGTGATTAAAGGATCTCGTTGTTAGGAATACTTGTTAGATTTTGATGATGTAATTCAAATGTTTATTACTTGGCAAAAATGTAAGGAAGAACCAAATGAATATCTTCCATAGGCCAAATTGTGTTTAGTTTAATACTTGGCAAAATATAAAGAAGAACCAAATGAGTATCTTCTATAGGCCAAAATAAGTTAGGCTCAAATCGGCTAAGTACAAAGGTACAGCTAAGTTCATCAGAGAAGTACAGCCGAGTCAAGTCAGAGAAGTTCTGGTCAACAAAAATTCATCAGAGATGTTTGATCGATCACCAAGTGACCTCGAACAAGTCATCCGATCAAAGTAGTCTCAAACAGTCGTCATCAGAGAAGTCCAAACTGCAGAGAAGATGACTATACATCAGCCTACTTGAGATCAGTCAAGTACTCCAAGTCCACGTCACGCGTTGAATAGTCAAATATTACGGAAAGTCACATGCAAGCGTGAAGAGACATATTGGAGAGACTCCCGCAAGGATATGAATTAAATAATTCATCCAGACCTACCACTGAAGACTTTAATCTTTTTATATTCAAAAGATACGGCGCCTCACATGCAAAGTCTTCACAACGGTTGAACGATGGATTAAAATATGGGAATCCAGCCTTGCAACGTTCAGAAAAATAAACAAAGAAGTCTATTTCTCCAACGGACAGATTTGTTACAAGATTTGCAACGGCTATGAAGAATGCTCAAGGATCAACATCTATATATATCCGAAGATTTGAAGTTGAGAAAACACCGGTGTGAACAAAATCTCAAGCAATCAAAGCATTCAAATCAATCAAAAAGCGAACTATAGCATCGTGAAAAGAGCAGTTCTCAAAAGTTCATATTTGAAGAAGCTCTTAGTTGGAGAAGACAAAAACTCGTGTCTTTAATCCTGAGTTCGGGGTACTTCACTGGTTGAAGTTCAAGACTGTAAAGCCATCCAAGGATCATGGATCCAGAGGTGCAAGACAGTTAAGGGAGTTGCAACGGCAAGGATTTTCACTGGTTGGAAGCTATTGTAATTGGTTGAATCACTGTAATCTTTATTACTGGTTGACAATTATAGTGAACTCATCTCCAACTGGTTTGGAGAAAAGTGGATTAGTAGAGGATTACCCCACCTCTGAGACCACTATAACTGCCTACGTATTCTACTGTTTTATAGCATCATACTATAACTGTTGTATTCATTGTTAACTGTTTCATTGGTTGTTTTGTATTTGTCATCAGCCGACTTCCGCACGTATTGAGAACAAACGACTCTAAGTCATTTGCATATCTATCAGCTGAGAAAGCATATCTATCAGCTGAGAAACTTACTCTTCGTGAAAAAGAGTTTAAGAGTTTCAATAAGTCTATTCACCCCCCCTCTAGACTTATTCTTGGATGACTTGTGACCTACAAGTGGTATCAGAGATGTTGGTTCACTTATTTCACGAACCAGATCCATATATCAAGGATATATATATTTTTTTTCTCTCATTGTAAAATGGAACACATGCATTCTAGATTACCTATGTTTTCAGTTGACGAGTATGATCTTTGGAAGATAAGGATGCAGGCACACTTATCTTCAATCCATGATGACATGTGGTGCATCATAGAGGACGGTCCATTCACCTTCGAGAAGGACAACACTCCCGAGGAGATTGCAGCAGGGAATCCAGAGAAGATCCCAAAGAAGAGGATAGAGCTGACCCCCGAAGAAAAAAAGCTGGCCAACCTTGACAAATGGGCCAGAGACGTGCTGTATCAAACTCTTGACAAATCAACAATGGTCAGGATCAAAAACTGCAAAAACGCGAAGGAAATATGGGACACATTATCCTTAATGTGTGAGGGAATAGAGTTGATCAAAAAGAACAAGTTGTCAATTACTACTCAAAAATTTGACAACTTCAAAATGAAGAATGGCGAATCAATAGGCCAAGTGGACACAAGGTTCAATGAGATCAACTCCCTTGGTAAATCTTATGGAAACAGGTAAATGACGCCGAAGGTCCTAAGATCTCTCAATCCTGAATGGAGCATGAAGGCAGTGGCCATGAGAGAATCCAAGGATATTAATAAAATAAAGATCCATGAGCTGTTCTCCGACCTGAAGGCTTATGAGTTCGAGCTCCCAAGTTCATCATCAACCGAGCCTGCAGAGAAGGGAATAGCCTTTGCAGCCGAGTCCCTGCCAAGATCCTATCTGATATAAAGGCTCCAAATCCATTAGATTTTGAGGACGAAATGGCATTCATAATGCAGAGGTTCAGCAACTTCCGGAAGAACTACTCCAAATATAAGAAGAATTATAAGGAGAATCCCAGAAGAAACCAAAAAGCCGGAAGATAGAAAGTGGAGTGTTACAACTGCCATAAGACAGGACACATTCAAATCGACTGTCCTGATCTTAAGAAGGACGAGAGCAAGAAGGAGGTGAGTAGAAAAGAAGACCGAAGGAAGGCCATCATCGGAGAAGATCAAGAGCGTGTAGAGTCAAGCAGCGGATTCTTCTCTGATGATGATGAAGAGTATGATTGCCTGATGACCAACCTAGCTGATGAAGAGGTAACATCAAAATCCTCTGTTTCAAATAATAGTTCAGCCATGTCACAAGATATGGACTTGCACGAATCTGTAAATCAGCTACTTAAGGATTTTGAGACACTAAAATCTGCACACCTCTCTGTATCAGCCTAGAAGACTCAGCTGCAATATGAGAATAGGCACCTGAAAAATGATTTTGAAAAACTCAGCCTAGAATTGAATAAAGTAAAATCTGAGTTTGAAAACCAGGTTGCAGTTAACTTGAAAAACTAGGCTGATGTCACTACAGCTTAGATAAAATGATTAACTGTTTTGAATAGTGAAAAATCAGCTGCACTTGCTCATGTCAAAGCCGAATTTACTAAACTGACTCAGGTAAGTAAGACTCAGGCGCAAGAAATAACCTCCCTGAAGGCGTCTCTAACTCTGGATGAACTGTGTACTAATAAGAGGCCACTATATTCCAGATCAGGCCTTGGATATGATCCTCACACTCTTTCTAGCTCTAAAACCACTTTCATCAAGGGAAAAACAATTGTCTCGTCTGTTGAGCCTATATACAAACCGGTATTTAAAAATAGGCAACAACCAAGTCATAAGTCTAGGCTGCAACCAGGGTTCACAAGGCAGTCACCTAGACAAGCGACTAGGCAATGGCCAAGGCAGAAGCAGCAGCCCAGACAACATGCCCATTATTATCAAAAACTCCCCAAAAACAGATTTCAAAATGGGAGGGGCAAGTGGAAACCTCAAGGTTATCCTAACTTTCAAAATGAACAAGTGTGGAGACCTCAAAGATTTAATAAATGGTCTCAGCCAAGGTTTAGAAATGGCCCACACTACCAATATTTTGAGGCATATCCGGTATACAATCCTAATAGAGGATACAGACCCAGACCTTACACACCTTATAGGGGTAATAATAATAACAATTTTCACAATCCAAGGAGGAATCAATTCTCCAGGAAACCATCTAACCCTAGAGGACCCACACAGATTTGGGTACCTAAATCTCTGCTTGTATGATTGCAGAAAAGGTGTAAAGACTACTACCACATCTCCACAAATTCAAACTTTGGAGGTGAAGAACAGTTTGTAGATTCTGGATGCTCGAGGCACATGACCGGGAACAAGAAGATGCTGACAAAATATACCAAAAAAGAGGTCCAGACGTAACCTTTGGAGATAGCTCTAGAGGACAAACAAAGGGCTTTGGAGAGTTGCACCTAGGAAACATCGTTATATCCAAAGTTCACTATGTCAAAGGGCTCAAGTATAATCTCCTGAGCATAAGCCAGTTTTGCGATTAAAAGAATCTAGTAGTCTTCACCATTTGGAAATGTATGGTGATAGACATTCTATCTGGAGAGGTGAAACTACAAGGATTCAGAAGGAGAGATGTCTATATGATAGATTGGAACACATGAACTCCTAATACCTGTTTTCTATCTAAGACAATAGCTGAGAACGGATGGTTGTGGTATAAAAGATTATGTCATCTGAACTTCAAACCCATCAACAAGATTAGTTCTCAGAAGCTGGTCAGAGGACTTCCAGAGGAAGCATTCAAGAAGGAAGCTCTTTATGATGCGTGTCAGAAAGGAAAGCAGACCAGAGCATCATTCAAGCCAATCTAGCCTACAACCATCACATCGAGGATCTTAGATCTACTCCATATGGATCTATTTGGCCCGATCAAGCTGAGTACTCTAAGTGGCAGAAAGCATGTACTAGTAGTGGTGGATGACTACTCAAGGTACACCTGGATTATCTTCTTGTATAAGAAGAGTGAAACCTTGACTAAGCTACCTGAGCTGCTGAGAAGGATCCAAAATGAGAAATCCCTCTCAATCATCAAGATCAGATCAGATAGAGGAGGAGAATTTCTCAACAAGGCGATCACTGATTACAGCGATCAGAATGGAATCCAGCATGAGCTCTCTGCAGCCAGGACCCCCCAGCAGAATGGTGTTGCCGAAAGAAGGAACAGAACCTTAAAGGAAGTAGCTAGGTCCATGATTGCAGAAGCAGACCTGCCCAAGAGGTTGTGGGATGAAGCTGTCAACACAGCTTGCCATACTCAGAACATGAGTATGATAGTAGGGAGACATGGCAAAACTCCCTATGAGGTTTGGAATAACAGAACATCTACTGTTGCTTACTTTCATATATTTGGTTGTAAGTGTTTCATCCACAACAACGGTAAAACACAAGTAAATGCCTTTGATGCTAAAACTGATGATGGTCTCTTTATGGGATATTCACAAAGAAGCAAGGCATATAGAGTCTTTAACAAAAGAACCTTAGTTGTGGAGGAAACACCTCATGTTGTATTTGATGAATCTACTGTTGAGTACAGGAAACAAGTTGAGCTAATTGAGGATAAGCTCAAATCCGCAACCCTCAAAAAAGTCATTGTACATGACACAGGAATGGTGGACTCATCTGCAGATCAACCTGAAGACCCAACTGTAGCTGCTAAAGACCCAACTGCAGATCAGACAGGAACACCAAACCTACCTGATCCAGTTGCCGCTGATGAAGACCTATCTGTAGCTGATAAAGACTCATCTGTAGACCAGACAAGATCCCAACCTGCAGATGACAAGACGGTAGCTGATCCAGTTGCAGACCAAGGAGATCAGATCCAAGCTGATGCAGACAGAGAGGAAATTCACCAGAGCAAATCTACAGGGGGAACAGACCCTGAAGAAGAAGATATCCCCAAGTGGCTCAAAGACCATCCAATCTAGCAAATCATTGGGAAGCTGACTGATAGAGTTAAGATAAGACAGTCTACTATACCCACAGGAATAGCAATGTTCTCTTGCTTCATGTCCCAGATAGAACCCAAGACAACAGAACAAGCCTTGGAAGACTATTCTTGGATCAATGCCATGCAAGAGGAGCTTGAACAAATGGAAAGGAACAATGTTTGGGAACTAACAGACAGACCAGATCATAAAAAGGTTATTGGCACCAAATGGGTGTACAAAAACAAGAGCGACGAAGATGGAGCTGTTGTTAGGAATAAAGCCAGACTTGTTGCAAAACGATATGCACAGTGTGAAGGAATAGATTTTGATGAAACCTATGCACCTGTTGCAATATTAGAAGCCATCAGGCTATTCCTCGCATATGCTGCATTCAAGGATTTTGAAGTCTATCAGATGGATGTAATAAGTGCATTTATTAAAGGAATCCTAGAAGAAGAAGTCTATCTGGAGCAACCCCCAGGATTTGTCAAAGGAGACAAAGTCTACAAGCTGTTGAAAGCTCTATATGGACTTAAGCAAGCACCAAGAGCTTGGTATGAAAACTTATCTATATTTCTTGAGAAGAACGGTTTCTGCAAACGGAAGGTAGACAAGACCTTATTCAGAGTGGAGCATGAAGGCCACATATTGATAGTTCAGATATATGTGGATGACATTATATTTGGCTCAACCAACCCAGAGCTGTAAGAAATTCTCAAATCTCATGCAAGGAGAATTTGAGATGAGTATGATGGGAAAGCTTAACTTCTTTCTTGGATTACAAGTCAACATATGGAAAATGGAATTTTCATCAATCAAGCCAAATATACCCGAGATCTAATCAAGAGATTTGGAATGGAATCAGCCAAACCAGCAAAAATTCCTATGAGCACAAGTACTCACCTAGATGCAGATGAGGGAGGCATATCAGTGGATTCAACCCACTACAGAGGACTTATTGGATCATTGCTATACCTCACTGCAAGCAAACCAAACATATCTTATGCCGTAGGAGTATGCGCGCGATTTCAATCCAAGCCAAAGCATTCTCACAAAGATGCAGCCAAGAGAATAATTAAATACCTTAAGTCTACAGTAAATGTTGGACTATGGTATCCTAAGGACGATAACTTCGAGCTATCAGGATATTCAGATGCAGATTTCGCAGGATGCAAAATTAATAGAAAAAGTACTAGTGGAACGTGCCAATTCCTAGGAACCAGACTGATATCCTGGTTTAGAAAGAAGCAGGTTTCTAACTCTATCTCCACCACATAGTCAGAATACCTAGCTGCAGGTAGTTGTTGTGCGCAGATCTTGTGAATCAGACAACAACTAAGCGACTACAACATCATTGCCAATGAAGTTCCTATCTGGTGTGACAACAACAGTGCTATTGCAATAACCAACAACCCAGTTTTTCACTCAAGGACCAAGCACATTGATGTTAAGCATCACTTCATTAGAGATCACATGCTTAGCAAGAGAGTAAGAGTTGAAAGAGTCAGCACAGACTATCAAATTGCTGACATCTTCACCAAACCTTTGCCAGAAGAAAGGTTTTTGGAGCTGAGCAGAGAACTTGGATTACTAGATTGGGAATCTAGTACAGAAGAAAAAGCTAGATGAAGCAGATCAGACAAAGGACGGACCTAGCTGATCATAGGATTCAGACCCTATCTGGTGCAGACAAGAAGATGGAGGACAGACAAAGAAACCTAGCTAATCAAACCATAGGCGAGAAGTCAAAGGAGTCAACTCATCTGATGCAGAGCAGTCAACAGTCAACGGTCAACCAGCTAAGTTTTCTAAACCTAACCGACTTCTGAATATTATATTATTATCTGCTATTTAATATCATATTATTTTTGGTTCACAAGTGGCATAATACTATATGCTTAAAATACACGTGGCAATCACAGGTTCAATCGACCTCCACTGTGGCCAAATAAAATCCAACCGTCCATTTTCAAACTCAAAACATGGACCACCAATTAAAATTTGAATTTAAAAAAAAAAAGGAATCCTCAAAAGGTGGACCACCAATTTAAAATAAATGATTATTTTATTACAGCGTCGTTTCATTTTCTTTTTAAGGACGGAAAAACCCTTTCACTTTACCTTCACCAAGCTTTCGAAAACCCTAATTTACAGAGCATAAATTCCTTCGAACTTTCAATACACTAATAAATCGTCTATCTTGCAGAAATGGAATCCTATTTTGAAGGAGTAAATCTGAAGGCTGTCAAGGACCAGATTATTTTCTCCCTGGTCGTTGATTTTGAGGGACTCTTGGAATCGAATCTGAAGAACAATGATGTGCTCGACCTTATCCACTCGATGAAGATGAATGGGATATACCCATTTTTGGATATCAGTCCCAAGCACTTGTTCAAGGAGGACGTTATTGCATTTTTCCGCGAAGCCTGAGTAATTGAAGCGGGGATTAGAAGCACCGTCGGCAGAATACAAGTGGACATATCGCCGGAGACGATCAGAAAAGTTTTTGGAATGAAGAATCGCGGCGTGGCGGTCGAGGCCCTTAGACAGACCGCAGCCGATACTTGGCTGAAGATTAAGGCGGTCGACCAACCGGAGAAGCTAAAGCTCACCGCCAAGAGGAGCGAAATTAAAACGGAATATCGCTATATGTTGGACATAACCAACAAAATAGTCATGGGCATGGCCGGCAGCTACGACCAACTGTCGTCCGCCAAATTTATGGTGCTGGGAGCAATAATCCATGATGAGCCGATTGACTGGTTGGACTACATTTATAGGTAGTTGGTGTGCGAGGTCAACAAGGCCGAGTGGCTTGTTGAAGAGAAGAAGTTCAAATCCATGCTGGCGTTCGGAACGCAGGTAAGTTGGATTCTGGAGAAGCTTGGTGTGGCGAAGGGAAATACTGACCCCTTCCACATCAATAAGAGACTTGGTCACCTAGACCAAGAAACCTTGAGGAGGCTAGGAAGCGGAAGAAGAGCAGCTCAGATCTTAAAACAGATGTCTGATCAGGGACCGACCTAGAAGAAGAAGAAATTATTATTATTGATGATGAAGAGGGGAGACAGGAAGAAAGAGAAGAAGAAAATGTCTCAGTTGAAAAACAATCTGGAAAAGAAGAAGTCGAAAAAACTATAGAATTAGTGGATGAAGAAGAAGAAGGAGAAGAAGTTGATCAGGAGGATGAAGAAGAAAAAGAGGATGATGAAAAAGATAATGATGATAATGATGATGATAAAAGGGATGATAAAGATGAAGATAAAAATGATGATGATAAAAAGGATGATAAAGATGAAGATAAAAATGATGATGATAATGATGATGATGATGGTAAGGATGAAGGAGGAGAAAAAGAGGCTGAGAAAGAAAAGGAGAATGATAAAGAGGAAGAAAAGGAAGAAGGAGAGGAGTTGGAAAAAGAAGAAGGAGAAAAAGAAAAGGATCGAGAAAAGGAGGCTGCAGACAAGGCTGGGGCACCTGCCCGATATACCAGCCTAGATGCAGACCTGGCTGAAGACTCCAGATTGGGGACCCCTGAACAGACCCATTTGGAATGCCAGCTACAGACAGGAGTCTGCAGACAGGTGGGTCATCCGCACACCTACCTGCAGATGTCAAAGGTTCAGGCGAGCACTCTCCACATACATCACAAATTTCACCTCTGATGACCGAGTTGATCCGACAGATTGTTAAAGACACTATTAGAGAGCTGCTTGCTTCTCAAATCACTCCTGATCTGCAGTCGATCAACGCCAAAATTGACACCTTGATGCAGCAGAACATCCCTCAACCACCTCCTCCTACATACAACAGAATGCCCTTCGGCATGTCTGACTGGATGCATAGAATGGAGCAGCAATTGACCACCCTGGTTGATGCTGGCAAAAAGGGGGAAGAGAGGTTTCAGGGAGAAGGCAGCAAGCAGGGGGAAATAAGAATTCAAGAGATGAGGACCAAGAAGAAGCAAGAAGTCCAAATGATCACAACTGGGACATCTTCGGCAAAGAGGAAGGGAGAAGCAGAACTTGAGCAGGCTGATGATCAGCCTGCAGTCAAAAGAAGGAGGATCATAATTGGGGACGAGCCTACACTAGAATGGGAAGGCAGAGAGTTATGGTATGTTGAAGATTTCCTTCCTATCGAAGCTGAACCTATGTGGGGAACTGCAAAGAAGAAGTTCATCAGAGATTTTTATATCTGGGAGTTACTCCAAGATAAAGATTGCTCCCCACAACAGACTTTTATTAATTTCATGGAGGAAGCACATCCAAATCTCTGGGTTTTCCTACTAAAACGTGCAAATGAATGCAATGCATACCCAATGATCCCTCCTTTCAGGCCTAAAGATCCTTCCACCTTGGTAAATGGTGATCTGGATGAATTAGCACTTCAAGGGAAAATAGAGAAACTTTGTGACGAGCATAAGTTCTCCTCACAAGAAGAACAAGACTTTGCTGCCCTCGTTGTCAGAAGGAAGTACGGTCTTGCCCCTATCAAGAGAATACCAATTGGAGCTAAGCCTATCAGACTTGCCAAGCAACCTATTCACAAAGGCAGAGGCAGATGATTTGATTATATTCTTATTTTTTTGAAATTGTGTACTTGTAATGTTTCCTGTAATTGTTTTGATCATTGAAAGACTTGTACTTGTAAACAATACAGAAAAATTAGTATAACAGTCTTTTGAATGACAATTCCCAGTTGTCTCAAAACTAGACTGATTTTAGTTTGTGTCTTGCAATCAAGTGCAGACTTGTTCATTTGAATAATTTGCTTAAAGTTTTGCCATCATCAAAATAGGGGGAATTTGTTAGGAATACTTGTTAGATTTTACTGATGTAATTCAAATGTTTATTACTTGGCAAAAATGTAAGGAAAAACCAAATGAGTATCTTCCATATGTCAAATTGTGTTTAGTTTAATACTTGGCAAAATGCAAAGAAGAACCAAATGAGTATCTTCTATAGGCCAAAATAAGTTAGGCTCAAATCGGCTAAGTACAAAGGTACAGCTTAGTTCATCAGAGAAGTACAGCCGAGTCAAGTCAGAGAAATTCTGGTCAACAAAAATTCATCAGAGATGTTTGACCAGACTGCAGTCAAGTGACCTCAGACAAGTCATCTGATCAGGCGAGTCTCAAACAGTCGTCATCAGAGAAGTCCAAACTACAGAGAAGATGACTGTACATCAGCCTACTTGAGATCAGCCAAGTACTCCAAGTTCACGTCAGCATGCGTTGAATAGTCAAATATTGCGGAAAGTCACATGTAAGCGTGAAGAGACATATTGGAGAGATTCCCGCAAGGATATGAATTAAATAATTCATCCAGACCTATCACTGAAGACTTTAATCTTTTTATATTCAAAAGATACGGCGCCTCACATGCAAAGTCTTCACAACGGTCGAACGATGGATTAAAATATGGGAATCCAGCCTTGCAACATTCAGAAAAATATACAAAGAAGTCCATTTCTCCAACGGACGGATTTGTTAAAAGATTTGCAACAGCTATGAAGAATGCTCAAGGATCAACACCTATATATATCCAAAGATTTGAAGTTGATCAAACACCGATGCGAACAAAATCTCAAGCAATCAAAGCATTCAAAGCAATCAAAAAGCTAACTATAGCATCGTGAAAACAGCAGTTCTCAAAAGTTCATATTTGAAGAACCTCCTAGTTGGAGAAGACAAAAACTCGTGTCTTTTATCTTGAGTTTGGGGTACTTCACTGGTTGAAGTTCAAGAATGTAAAGGCATCCAAGGATCACGGATCAAGAGGTGCAAGGCAGTCAAGGGAGTTGCAACGGCAAGGATTTCCACTGGTTGGAAGCTGTTGTAATTGGTTGAATCACTGTAATCTTTATCACTGGTTGACAATTATAGTGAATTTATCTCCAACTGGTTTGGAGAAAAGTAGATTAGTAGAGGATTAACCCACCTCTGAGACCACTATAACTGCCTGCGTATTTTACTGTTTTATAGCATCATACTTTAACTCTGCATTCATTGTTAAGTGTTTCAGTGGTTGTTTTGTATTCGTCATCAGCTGACTTCCGCACGTATTGAGAACAAACGACTCTAAGTCATTTGCATATCTATCAGCTGAGAAACTTACTCTTCGTGAAAAAGAGTTTAAGAGTTTCAATAAGTCTATTCACCCCCCCTCTAGACTTATTCTTGGACGACTTGTGACCTACACTCGTGGTGGATCAAACTCAAATCAAGTGGCTCCTGACCACGGAGAGCGTTGACAAGTGATTGTCAGGAATGCATACTAAGTATATATTTGATTTGGACGAGATGTGAAGATTTTGCGTGTAAAACTAAGAGTTTATAGTGATGTACTCTTGTGAGACTAAGAGATTCCGCTAAATATAAAGTTAAGAATGAAAGGATCTTGGGGACACTTGGTGATGCGTATTCATCAATAGGTTTAAGGAAATCTAAGGGACGGTTTCCCTAAGAGATGATAAAGTAATGCATATATGATTCCCAATGACTAGTCGAAGTCATAATAAGACTTGGCTCACTTAAGTGATGATGCAGTCTTAAGAGAAAAGTATGATATTATGTACTCATGTTTGACTCGATGTACTCATTCGTAATAATCCGGTAAATCTACTATGATGATGGCCTAAGATGCGCTCACGCAATGTCTGTGATTGACAAGAAGCTTGAAGCTCGCTTATCTCAATAAAAGGACACTTGATAACCGATACCCGAATTTGCCCAGAATATGTTGGTCTATCTCCCATATGACCTACAAGGCAGCTAACTTGTTGGAAAATGGTGAAATTGGTACCATTAGAAAGGCTTGTGTCTACTTTCCAAGGAAACCAACCATTTGATCACATCCATCATGCTGAGTGACATATGACTATTGTTGAAAAGTAGGACAGGATATGTTCGGTAATTTGCTGAGTCAACTTCGATAGAGCTTTGTGATCTGCTCAGGTCGATCTAGGTTACGTGCTGTATATGAATGAAAAGCTATGGGTGTCTAGTTTTCATAAGTTCTTATAGTTTCATTAATACCGATTGAATCGAAGAAGTTATGACTGACTTAGTACGGGAAGGTCAAGACTTTGGAAAACTTGATAAGTCTTTAGCGACTCTGCATTTTGGATGTGTCGCGCTCTTTTTGTACTTAGACCAATATTTATTTTTTTCCCATTGGGTTTTCACTTGGTAAGGTTTTTAACGAGGCGACCTATGAAAACATTCATACAATGATGCGTTGTACTTCTGTTCAACTTAGACCAAGAGGTATTTTTCCCACTAGGTTTTTCGTTGGCATAGTTGTGAGTGCAACTTGGTATCCAACTCCTATGATTTGTGATATTCATCAGGGGGAGTCATTGTATATACATCAGGAAGAATATACATGACATATTATATTGATGCGTTGCAATTTTTTCCTCATCAAGCCTTTATTTTTCCCATGGGGTTTTGTTTTGGCTTGAAATAGGTTTTTACGAAGGCAACATCTTCTGCACCATTGTTGTATTAGTACTCGACACGGGGGGAGTGTTCTGGGAATTATTATTCTCATGATGTGTCTTGCCTAATACTGGTTGTAGACACATATATGAAACGTTTTAGATCCTTCTAGAGGCAATAGGATCCTATTAGATGTCTTACCTTATCTAGCAATCCTATATATGGAAGGATTCTCATTGTAATGTCTCTATAAAGGCCCCTCTATCAGTATTATGAATACAATTGATTGGCTCGTATTTACATTCCTTTACTTTCTCCCGAAACAAGTCATGAATTCTCCATCATTCGCAATGAAATAGCCAATCAAAATTTGAGAAATTAATAACACACGTGTTGATCTCTCATTTCCAGCTTCTCTTTCCCAACTTTTTGTTTGTGTCACTGTGTCGGTAAGTTGTGATCGGAAAATTTTAACTTTGTTTAATGAGTGGTGCTATTTGGGCACACTATGGCCCGTCATAAGCGGTTTTTTTAGAAAAAATGGACCAGTTCACTTAAAAATCGGTTCGAATCATTGTAATTGCATTTGTGCACTAAAAAATGAACCCAAACTTAGTAATATTTTATTAAGGGAAATTACAATAGGGTCTGGTTAAATACACCTTCCATTTTAGTAGATACACTCCCATCAATTTTTATTTAATTTAGTACAATTATGAAATTACCACAATACCCTTTTTGCCCAAAATACTAAAAAATCACATACACCCCGGTGTGGAAATTACATCAAATTTTTGATAAACCAATGTCGAAATAACATCAATTTTTGACATTTCAAAAAACGAAAAAAAGAAAAGATAAAAAAAGCCAGAAAATATTTCAAAAAAAGTTTTCAGGCAATTTCGACAAATTTTTTTCGAATAAACATCAAATTTTCGATATTATTGTGTCATAAAAATCTATTTAAAAAAAGTCAGCCAATTTCGTCAAAATCATGTCGAAAATCTACAAATTTTTTGAAAAATATGTCGAAAATTGTACATTTTTACGAAAATCAGTCCCAAAATTTAAAAAAAAAAAAGAAGAGGAAGTGGGTTACTTACCGGAAAGAGGCGGGCAACTGGGGGAAGGACGACATGGATGGGATGAAGAAGGATGGCTAGTGGGGTAGCGGCCTGGGGTAGGGGTCGTGGGGCGTTAGGGGTGGGGAAAGGGTGGGGCAGTGGGGAGGGAGAACTGATGGAGAGAAGAGAGGGCGGAGGAGGGGAGAGAGGGGGACAAGGAGAGAAGAGAAGTGTAGTATTGATATTTTACAGGAAAGTGTATTTATTAAACAATTTTATTAGGAGTGGTGTATTAATAGGTGGAGTGTATCTATAAAATTGGAAGTGTATATAACCTATCTCGTTACAATAATACTACCGTGTGGCGAGCCACACTATGGTCACATAGCATTTCTCTTGTTTAATTGAAAAAAAAATTGGTTATTTTTTAAAGTTCGGTCTGTTTGGATAAAGTTTTAAAATTTGGCAATTCTATGTTTTTTTTCTTTTTTCGCCAATTCCTGTTTGGACTTCTTATCATTAGTTACTCTTTAAGGGATTATCAAGACAATCTTTACTTACACCGAGTACAATTATGTTTAACCATCTGCTCTCTAGTATAATTGTTGATAGGGTGTACCGTCCGGGACCAAGGGTTAGGTATCTGATCTTTTTACAGATTTACCTTACCTAAGAATACATTTCTTGTTCTAGATTACTAAACACCGCCCTAAATTACTAGTCACCATCCTATAATATTACATTTTTGCCCTTACTTCATATTCAGCAGATTTGTAATCCTACCTTCTCACTACATTTCTCTCTCGACCTACTCTAAAGAAACCACCAGCCGCCGCCCCACAGCCGCCACCCCGCCGCCATCCGCCACCGTCCGCCACCATGTCTGGAAAAGGAAAAGCTCCGATAATTTTTTTTTCGGGTTTCTGCTACTTTGGCCCCCAGCAGCCGTGCCGGAGTGCACGACGGATGCGGCGGTCGAATTTTTGTCACAAACGTCCGCCGATGACGCATGTCCATGGCACAGGTGTCCGCCGATCCCGCCTGTCCATGGCGCATGCGTCCAGAGTAGACGCCCTGGACTAAATATTGACGTCCTGGTCGGACGTCTGAACCATGGATAGGCATCTAGATCGGACGCCTATGCGCTGGAATAGGCGTCCTCATTGGACGCCCTAGCCACGGTCCCGACGTCCAGACCAGACGCCCCTGCCTTGCTGCAGGCGTCCTGGCCGGATGCCCAAGCCCTTTTTTTTTGAAAAAAAATAAAATTTTCAATTAATAATTAATAATGTGTATTGTTTGTATGATTATTACTCATTAGTTTTATTGTTTGTTAAATGCAGATGAGAGGAGGAGCGGGCAAATCTATGCCGCTAGTCACAGAGTTGGTGGGTTCTGGAGCGCGTCACACCAGAGCTCGTGGTGTTGATGCTTCCGTTCGTAGATAGCGGGAGGCAGAGCGTAGGGGATTCGAGCACGTACCTTATACTGACTTTGGTACTGAGGATTCGAGCGAGTATTATTCGCACGACGAGGACGACGATCAGGACATGAACGAGGGCGGTGATGATTCTTCGTCCGTTTTGTGCCGGGTTCGGAAGGGGAGAGGGGGGAGGTTTATCACTTCTGGGTCTACCAGTAGTAAACGACGTAGGGCAGAGGATAACACATCATGGATTGTTACTGAGGAGATGCCTGGTGGCCCTATCGACGGCAGCATTATCCCGAGTTTCGGTGGGCATGTCGCCGCGCATATCTAGACTGGAGAGATGAGAGGTCTGCTAAAGTGTCACACCAAGACTGCTGCTTGTCAGAGCTTGAGTCAGTGGCGCTCAGTGATATCACCCTCTTTAGTGAGCCGGATCAGTGGGATTGGGTTATCCCACCTGACGGACGCCATGTTTAGACACATTGACTCCCCATTGATTTCTACGTTTGTTGAGCGGTGGCAGCCCGATACGAACTCTTTTCACATGCCGTTCAGAGAGATGACCATCATGTTTCATGATGTGTGGCAGATCCTTCGCATTCCTGTCGAGGGGCGATTGGTTGATGCCGATAGCACATCTACACAGTTGCAGGTGGATGTGATGGAGGTTCTTGGAGTATCGTGGTTGGAACTACTGAGTACTCACTGGGGGTGGCGGCGTACTTATGGACTCGATTTTCAGGTCATGCCGTGATCGATGTCGAGTGGAGGGCACCCAGGCCGTAGCTTGGATGTGGTTGTTATTTGGGTCCACCTTGTTTATTGACAAGAGTGGTAATCGGATTAGGCCGTCCTGCTTATTGGAGGTGAGAGACAGTATGGATACGACCGGTCAGTATTCATGGGGTTCAGCCGCATTGGCTTTCATGTACCGTCAGCTCGGTATCGCTAGTCGCGGTGACTCCATGGGTATTTGTGGATGTCTTACCCTCGTTCAGGCTTGGATTTATGAGTATTTTCCCTGCTTCCGACCTCATCGAGAGCGTATGATTGTTGAGTCCACGCAGCATCGAGCTTCTACATGGAGTGTCCAGGCTGAGGGTAAGGACGAGCACCGACTCCAGTCTTTGCGTCGCCGCATTGATCAGTTGACAGCAGCAGAGGTATAACGATTCCTTCTAACAAGCTCACAATTCATTTAAAAATAACTTGTTTAATTTTCTGATTATATGTACGCAGATAGAGTGGTTGCCTTATGGACCTGATCCAGTGAGGGATGTCCCAAGGACCACATTCATTGGATGGCTACGATATAGGGATATTATCGAGCCATACATGCCTGGTTGGGTATTACGGCAGCTCGGTTATGTGCAGACCATCCCTTTCCCGATCACCAGATCGGATAAAGCAGTTCGGGCGTGGTCGAGCAGATTGTACCGAGTCGAGTATCCCATTCGGATGTCATATGATGCTTGGATGATGTTTCAGGGCGCATACAAGCTTCCTCTCGCTGACTATCAGGCTGCTACTCATGATCAGGCTACATGTGTCGATGATTACATTGAGTGGTATTATCGGTATTCGCACCCTCATCTACTGAACGGCGGTGCTGCAGCTGGATTACTGATCCCTTCTCGTTCTAGCAGCGATTACGTATGTTGTTTAACTTTTCACTTTGTTTCATTTCATCATACATTACTCATTGTATTATATTGTCTATATTTTTTACAGTGGGTGAGTCGATTGGTCGGTATTACCCAGCACTGTATCAGACAACTTCCCCCAGACCAGGCGGCAGAAGCGACGACGATGCTTGAGGAGTACATGAGGGATTTGCATTTGGCCAACTGATTTTTTTTTCATATGTAACATTATGTATTTTGGACGGCATTACCCAGCACTGTAATATTTTTTTCATGTTTTATTAGTTTTGTATTTTGCTGTTTTTTCTCTTCTGCATACATTGTAATAACAATCAACTATCACGATCAACAAAAACGAAAGTATTAATAATTAAGGAACATACAACAAATTCATTTTTACATCATACCGACTAATCTATTCTATTTTTCTGTCCTGCTCGTATACAAATTCTCCCAGCCACCAACACTACTATCATGGTATTTAAACCAGTTAGTCACTGTGGGCAGTATAGGAAAATTGGGCATTAAATCTAGATGAATAAAATGTTTGTACGTATCTCCTAAATGACAAATGACAATCTCCTGGCTAGGCCGTGTTGCCGTTGAGGGTGCTTTCAACGGCAGCACAGTGAGACATGAAAATAAAGATCTACCGTTTCTAAATCCGAATATTATGATGGTGGCATTGAAAATAGTAGCAATAGGGAATAAATCTTCAGCCACAGCCATCCAATTATCCGATTCACATGCACCACCATCCCATGTAATACGTCGAACCTCAGGTTCAATCCCATCATAGTAGATCGATCGGTAAAGTGTACAGTTAGCCATAATTTCATTTGCAATGCATACACGTACACAAGACGCCATTTATCTTGGTCGCCAAATATGTAGTCGACGATAACACGAAATCCACAATTACCGTCTCTGGGGACATCAAGATAACCTTCCACAAATGGCGAAATAATTCCCGATATCTTGTCGATATGGTGATAGTTACATATCTCCACTCGCTGGTGTGCATTTGCAAACCCATATTCAATATATTACATATTATCGTAACAATATCAAACTTAAAAAGCATATCATGAGTATTAATAAATTTGTTCATACCCGATGAAGAGGCATTGTGGACTGATGCAGAAGAGCTGCGGCCACGACCACTGGATGACCGGGAACGGCCACGACCCCTTTGGCTATACTCCCAACCACTAGGATCGCGTCTAGTCGATGAACTTCCTCTTGGTTTAACTGCCGTATTTACTTGTGGTTCAACATAACGCGTTTGATCATGGTAAAGATTGTTGGGAAAACAAATACCCTGTATCGAAACAGCCAGGATAATCAATCCCTGTATCGAATAGTGTTGATAAGAGGTTTTGACATATATGCCAATCCTCAATGCAGTAAGGAAACTGTATCGAAGAGTTGAAGTGTCAACCTGTATCGAAAGCCTGTCTCGAATCCTGCATATAGTGGAACCCTTCAGTACAGCAAAGAAGTCTTATAAAGACCAAGTATGGAAACTGTCTCGAATCACCAATACAATGATCTTTCATACAGCTCTCAACAGGACAAAGAAGGAATCTTTAGAAGTCAAGTCCCGTTGATAAAGAAGTATTTAAATACTAAAGGATAAAGTATTTAAATACTGTCAGTCAACAGATCTTCAAATCCGGCTAAATCCGGATCGTGCTTTTCATCCCGTTGGAACGGAATCTTGCTCAACGGATTTATCTCAATGGATATATTTTCCAGAAGACTATATATATCTCATCAAGGCGTTGAAGATCAGCTACCTATTATCAAGCTATCAATCAGTCATATTTTTAACCGAATCAGATCCAAAATCACTTACTTTTTCTTTAAAACAGTCTCTCTCATTTCTTTATTTTCACATGGATACATCTATGATCAACAAAGTGCCTATGTTCTCTATTAACGAATTTGATGATTAGAGAATTAGGATGGAGGCTCATCTTGCAGCAGTGTACGAAGAGATGATTTTTGTTATACAGGATGGCCCTATCAAGATCATGAAGGTAAACACGGCTGCAAGGATTGAAGGCCAAGCCCATGCTGAGATGCTCGAGAAGGAACGCGAGCAATGGACCACAGATGAAAGAAAGCGAGCCAACCTCGACAATATGGCTAAGAACGTGTTATTTGTCACTCTTGACAAAGGCACGTTCTCGAAGGTAAAGAGCTGTAAATCAGCCAAGGTAATCTGGGATAAACTCAAGATGATTTGTGAGGGAACTGAACTCTCAAAAGAAAACAAAATTTCAAAACTGACTCAGCAATTTGAATCTTTCGAAATGAAACCAACTGAGACACTTGAGGAACTTGACCTCAGATTCACTGGTATTGTTGGTGAACTTGAAGATTTGGGTAAAATTTATACCCAAAAGGAGAGGAATTTAAAAATTTTCAGATCTCTTCCTGCCCGATGGGACATTAAGACCACAGCTATGCGTGTATCTTGCAATCTTAATGAAATATCTACATTTGATCTCTTCTCTGACCTCAAAGATTTTGAGTATGATATTGACAGAAGAGAGAAAGCTGAAGAATCTCCATCAAAGGTCACAACACTAGCTGATGTATCGAATCATCGACACAGCATGCCCAGCTCGTTGAAGCCTAGTCACAAGAATGCTGACAGTGACGACGACATCCTGTCTCAAGATGAAATGGCACTTCTCATGCACAAATTCAAAAAGTTCATCAAGCAGTCTGGAAAGACTCCCTACAGGCCCAAACCTGTCCACAAGGTAAGTACCGAAACTTCATCCGATGATGCTAAACCTGTGCTATAATTGCAGGAAACCAGGGCATTATGCAAATAAATGTCCTCATCCCAAAGTCCAAAGGTTGTCGGAGGCCGAGCAACAAGAGAGAGATGAAATAAGACGTGCTTGGAAAAACAAGCTCAAGGCCTTGATTGGAGAATCAGAAGCCTCCCCCACACCATCCAAATCAGAAGAATGTCTTCAGGTGATCACTGAAAGTGATTCATCTGACGATGAGTTCGATGATAAAGCATATATGTGCTTTATGGCCAAAGACATTCCTGAAGGTGAAGATAGCTATGATGAATGAGTTTAAAAACATTCAAAAGGCCCATGAGACATTGAAAAATGAGAATATACAGCTCTAACTGTCTAACCTAGAGCTGAAAGATGAAAATGACTTGCTAAAGATAAATTATGAAAATATGTCTCTTGACTATGAAACCAGCAAAGTCGATTTTGAAAAACTCATGGAGAGCAATCATCAACTTGCTCATGAACTAAGTGAGGTTAAAACTCACAACGAGATCAAGACAAATGATTTGGTTCTACTTCAAGCCAAAG
Source organism: Orobanche coerulescens (assembly GCA_033398695.1). Lineage (NCBI taxonomy): Eukaryota > Viridiplantae > Streptophyta > Magnoliopsida > Lamiales > Orobanchaceae > Orobanche > Orobanche coerulescens. The sequence continues at coordinate 165,680,590 of CM065808.1, forward strand.
TCACAACTCTCGAAAAACGAGAGATAGAACTTGAGACCACTCTGAAATCGTTCGAGAAATCGTCCAAAAGAATGGAAGAAATTCTGAGCACTGGGCAACATGCTCATGATAAAAGTGGCTTAGGATACAACTCATGTTCAAACAAAGGGAAAATTAGTACAGTGTTCGTCAAGAGTGTGGAACACATTCCTGTTTCGAAAGAAACTTCGAGTCCCGTGAAGGAACATGTTGCACAGCGAACAGCAAAGGCTGCTATTCCGCCCCCACAATCCTATTCCAGACAGCAGAATCACCAGCCATTCAGACCTGAAAGGCGCACTCAACAGCATGCTCCCCGAGCATATCAACAGCACCAACAGCCATTCAGAAGGAAGGCTGTATCCACATACCAAAGGCCCACACGGCAATACTATCAGTACAGCACGCCGAGGTATTGGATACAAGAGCCCCATTATTCCTCGAGACAGCAGGTGTCCGCTCAGTATCAACAACAGCGTTGGGAATCCAACTGGAGACCCAGAAGGCAAGTTGCTGGCCAAAGAAAATGGCTCCACCTCCAAAACGGCACTCGTACTGGATTAATAATAATAACCCTAAATTTTTCATACATAATAATTATCATGGTTATAGCGACTACGGATATCCCCCACGTAGATATCGCAACACTGTACCGAGTGTAACCTACAGTAAACCAATTGCTGCCAGGAAAACTTGGGTACCTAGAGGAACTAACAATCATTGACCCAAAAATCAAAGGGGACCTAAATCTACTTAATCTCTTTGCATACAGCACATCCTAGAGGAGGACACCTGGTACTTCGATAGTGGATGCTCTCGGCACATGACCAGAGATAGAAGCAAGCTATCAGATTTCGTAGAAGGTCGCGGTCCAAAAGTTCGTTTCGGTGATAAATCTAAAGGAAGAACAAGAGGGAAAGGAAACCTACTTGTCAGAAAATTCAAAGTCACCGATGTTGCATATGTTGAAGGCTTACAGTACAATCTACTTAGCATTAGCCAGTTCTGTGATAAACAGTTCTCAGTGAAATTCTATATATATCGCTGTAGAGTCAAGAACATCCAGACCAAAGAAGTTGTGCTTACAGGAAGCAGATCAGGTAACATGTATATTGCTGACTGGAAGCCTATGAGCTCCTCAATTCCATGCTTCGTTGCCAAAGGCACTGCAGATCATAGCTGGTTATGGCACAAGAGGATGTCTCACATCAACTTCAAGACGATCAACAAGCTCTCAAGACAGGGAATGGTAAGAGGATTGCCAAATGTGTCATTCAAAAAGGACAACATCTGCGGACCGTGTCAGAAAGGTAAGCAAATCAAGTCAACCCTGAAGAGCAAATCCTACCTTTCAACCCAAAGAGTGTTGGAAATGATACATATGGATCTCTACGGTCCTGTAGACCCAGTAAGTTTGGGAGGTAAGAAATACTGTCTTGTTGTTGTTGTTGATGATTACTCCAGGTATGCTTGGACAATTTTCCTAAGCAAGAAGAAGGATACAACATCAAAGCTGCCCGAGCTCCTGAGAAAGTTGCAAAATGAAAAGGCATTGAGTATCGTGTCCATTCGTTCCGATAGAGGTACAGAATTTACTAACCGCTTTATAGAGCAATACTGTTCGGAAAATGGGATACAACACGAATACTCAGCTGCCCGTACACCTCAACAAAATGGTGTTGCCGAGCGAAAGAATAGGACGTTGAAAGAAGCAACAAGGACAATGATCGCCGGAACCAAGTTGCAACAGCGTTTCTGGGGTGAAGCAACCAATGCAGCATGCTACACTCAAAACCGTTGTATCGTCAACAAGCACCATAACAAAACAGCATATGAGGTATGGAACAACAAAACTCCGTTAGTTTCATATTTTCAAATTTTTGGATGCAGGTGTTATGTGTTGAATAATGGGAAGGATCAACATAGAACCTTTGATGAGAAATCAGATGAAGGAATATTTGTAGGATACTCCTCCATCAGAAAAGCTTACAGGATCTTTAATAAAAGAAAGCTGACAATCGAGGAATCAGTTCATGTAGTGTTCGACGAACCTCACCATGACCCTACTGGAGTAGATGATATTACTCAGAACATCCAACATCTCTCTATCTTGAATACTCCAACTCCCATAGAACTTGTTGTTGACTTAGAAATCAACCCCGCAGCTGTAAGAATCGACGTAGATGAAGTCGATGCTATACAAACTGTAGCTCTATCTACAGAAACTCTCGATACAGTACGGGACCCCGAATTAGAACCCGACCGAAGATGGTTGAGAGATCACCCGCAAGAGCTGATCATTGGAAACATAGATGCTGTTGAGAGATCACCCGCAAGAGCTGATCATTGGAAACATAGATGCTGGTGTTTCTACTCGTAGAAGAATACAGAGTACACAAGGAAATGTACTTTGTGCACAAGAAGAACTAGATACTGAGATATCACAGTTTCCTGAATGGAAATCTCAATCCGAGCTTAGAAGACTCAACATGTGCACTATCGCTGTATTCTTAGCCCAATCCGAACCTGTTTCGACCATAAACGCTCTTAATAATTCTCATTGGATAAAATCTATGGAAGAAGAGCTTAATGGTTTCGAAAGAAATAATGTATGGTATCTTGTACCCAGACCTACACATCAATCGGTTATAGGAACCAAATGGGTATTTCGAAACAAAAAGGATCGAAATGGACTTATTATAAGGAACAAATCAAGGTAGTCGCACAAGGCTATAGCCAGGAAGAAGGCATAGACTATGATGAAACCTTCACCCCTGTAGCCAGACTAGAAGCCATTTGGATATTCTTAGCCTTTGCCGCCCATAAGAGCTTTATTGTATAGAAAATGGACGTCAAGAGTGCATTCCTAAATGGAGACCTTACCGAAGAAGTTTATGTTGAACAACCACCAGGGTTTGCCAACACAGACGGCATCGATCTAGTATACAGGCTAAGGAAAGCACTGTATGGACTTAAACAAGCCCCTAGATCATGGTATGAGACCCTGTCCCAGTATCTAACCGACAATGGATTTGAGAAAGGTGCTGTGGACAAGACCTTGTTCAAAATACAGGAAGGTGATGACCTTCTAATGGTGCAAATTTATGTAGATGATATAATTTTTGGTTCAACTAACCTTGCTTTGTGTCAAAGGTTCTCTCATCTCATGCAAAGTAAATTTGAAATGAGTATGATGGGGGAACTTAGTTATTTCCTGGGTTTGTAGGTAAAGCAGTTGCCTACAGGTATTTTCATCAACCAGGAAAAATACAGCAAGGAGCTTCTCAACAAATTTGAAATGAACACTTCCAAATCATCGTCAACCCCCATGAGCTCTTCCGTGCAAATTAGTGCTGATGAAGCCGGAAAGCCATTTGACCAACCACTCTACAGGAAGCTCATTGGTTCACTCCTGTACCTAACAGCTAGCAGACCCGATATCCAGTTTGCTGTTGGAGTGTGTGCGAGGTATCAAGTGTAACACCCCAAGATATTCGGAGCATATTACAGCGCCATGGACCCCTACATGGGACCCACCAGGCTACAACAAGCGAACACCCCTCGACTAACCATCTCGGTTAGCGAGGAAACACAATCAAATAATACACCACATGAAAATACACCCAGAGCAACAATCGACAGTGTAGCAATTTAAAATAATACAACACGGAGTTTGAATTTGAAAAGCCTAAGTACTCGCGAGTACAGTCTATCAGTTTTTAAATATAAGAAACAACCATATCGAAATGGACAAAAGAAATAAGTAGACCCAAGTGCACATGTCAACGACCATGGCCAACATCCTCGTATTGTCCCAGCGCTCGCTCATCCGGATGATCATAACCTGAAATCCATAACAAGAATTTCCCCATAACGGGTCCCCATAGGGGTTAGCAATTACGCTAGTACAAGTAATCAAGGCAAACCAATCACTTACACATTTCATAGTACATGCACCAAAATCATTTCAAAAATCAAAACCAGACATGTCTTTTCCGGAAACAAACAGTCAAACAATTTTCCTAGGACCGGGATGAAACCACGAATCCCACCCGATGCCTCTAAGGACCCTCCCGAGCTGGCCATTTCATAAAACAAATCACGCACAGGCATCGCCAAGGACCGGGACGAAGTCACAAATCCCACTCGAGGCCTCTAATGACCCTCCCGAGCTGGCTAGCGAAACAAACTCATGAATCCAGAGTGAAGTCATAGATTCCCCCGAGGCCCCGTCGGACCCTCCCAGAGTGAGCAAAGCACACACAATATACATTACCATTTCACGTTAAGCATAAAGGTTTCCAAAAAATACTTGCCTTGAGTAATTGATGACGCAACGAACGGAAAGGATAATCACCGACGAACGTTAAGAACCAACGGAACCGAACCTAACGATTCGAAGAACATAATTACAACCAACTCTAAACGAACATGGAAATGGAATACACCCGAAATCCCGCCTACGATTCTTGTATATTCGTACAAAAATAACAACGAGGGCGGACCACAACCAAACCCTCTCGATTCCGTAAAAACCACAAAATATACCATGAATCCGTAGGAAAGTTAATGATACTAACAATATTAATCGTATTCATCAAGAATCCATCAACAAAACGGGAAGAATCAGACAAAAACCCCAAAAACCCCAATTGTCCAAAAGGTAGGGTTCCAAGAGACATTACCTTTGAAGATCCAAGTATTATGATCCGTAGAACACGCGTTAGATTGATTCTCCGGGCTTCACAACCGAAGGAGAATGATGAAAATCAACCCCCAATTGATGAATGATGAGAAGTTCTTCTCCTCTCTCACTCTCTCTCGCGTAAATGGAAGAAGAAGGAAGAAAATGAGCTGCTCTCGCTCAAAACAACGCAATTATAGGGTTGACCGCATTGTGTGCCGCGGCCCACCAAGTGTGCCGCGCACGTGCCAAAATTTGCTCCTGTGGCTCGGCGGTGTCCGCGGCACGCCTTACACGAGTGTGCCGCGGCCCGACGGTGTGCCGCGATCGACTCGGCAGCAGGCCGCGGCCCGACGGTGTGCCGCGGCACACATGATCCCGCCGGACAAATCGAAAAATGTGTGTGCCGCGGCGCACACGCCTTGTGCCGCGGCCCACACCCCCTTTTGGGTCCTAACATGATGAAAAATGATTCGGAAAGAGAATAAAAGCGATAGGAATCAATATTTGGGAAACAATAACACGAAATGGATCCACGGCAACCCTGAAACGGCGGTTCCGCACAACAACAACGAGAATTACATCAATAGATGACAGGAAAGATACACTGAAAGATACACGAGGGTTACTACAATCGAGAAATACACCGAAAATGAAAATACAAGGGAAAGAAAAATGCGGATATTACATTTTACCCCACTAAAAATAAGTTTCGTCCCGAAACTTAAGAAACAAACAACTCAGGGTACCTAGCACGCATGCTATCCTCGGTTTCCCAAGTTGCCTCCTCGACACCGTGTCTCGACCACTGCACTTTGACCAAAGGGATGGTCTTATGCCTCAGTCGTTTCTCACGATGCTCCAAAATCTTCAAGGGACATTCTTCAAAGGTAATATCCTCGGCGACATCAATCTCACCATAATCGATGACGTGACTCGGATCCGGGACATATTTCCTCAGCTGGGAAACATGAAAAACGCTATGAACATGACTCAGGGCCGGGGGTAACGCCAAATGGTATGCTATCCCACCGACTCGTTCGAGAATCTCGAAGGGTCCAATAAATCTCGGACTCAACTTCCCCTTCTTCCCGAAATGGAAAACTCCTCTCGTCGGCGACACCTTCAGCAAAATGTGGTCTCCCACCTCGAATTCTAAAGGTCGACGACGGACATCGGCATAAGACTTTTGTCGACTCTGGGCAGTTAACATCCGTTCCCGAATCAATTCTATCTTCCGCCTCGTCTCTAAAACGACATCCGGTTCGGTCCCGACCAAATCGGACGCCTCATTCCAACAAATCGGCGATCGACAACGCCGCCCATAAAGTGCCTCATACGGTGCCATCCGAATCGACGCATGCCAACTATTGTTGTAGGTGAATTCGATCAATGGCAAATGCTCCTCCCAGTCGCTGCTCCAATCGAGAGCGCACGCACGCAACATATCCTCGAACGTATGGATAGTGCGTTCTGACTGTCCATCCGACTGAGGATGGAAAGAGGTACTCAAACGCAAACGAGTGCCCAATGCTTTATGCACCGCCTGCTAAAAGTGCGATACAAATCGGACATCACGATCTGAAACAATAGACTTCGGAGACCGTGAAGCCTCACAATCTGCGCGATAAACACACGAGCTAACTTCTCCGGGCCCCAAGTGTCCTTGATGCCCAGAAAATGTGCCGACTTGGTCAGACGATCAACAATCACCCAGACCATATTCATGCCCGACCTCGACCTCGGCAAACTCGTAATGAAATCTATCGATACATCTTCCCATTTCCATTCCGGAACGGGAAGTGACTGCAATAACCCAGCCAGCCGCTGATGCTCGATTTTGACCTACTGACAAGTCAAGCACTTCGCTACAAACTGCGCGACCTCTTCCTTCATATCATTCCACCAAAAATTCCTCCTCAGGTCCTTGTACATCTTACTCGAACCAGGATGAACGGAATAAGGTGTAGCATGGGCCTCACGCAAAATACTCTGTCTCAACTCTGAGTCGTTCGGCACACAAAGCCGACTTTGAAATCTCAAAACACTATCCTCGTGAATCACAAATCCAGGAGACTTTCCCTTAAGAACGTTCTCTCTGATTTGAGTAATCATCGGGTCCTCTAATTGCTTCATCTTAATTTCATCGATCAAAGACGATGAAACCTCTAAAGCACAAAGTTGCCCGACAGCTCCAGGCAACAAAACCTCAACATCTAACTCGATCAAAGCCCGCCGAAGCTCAGACTGAGACATAAGGACCTCAAGCGTTCGCAACGCAATCGGTTTCCGACTCAAGGCGTCGGCCACGACGTTCGCCTTGCCCGGATGATAAAGGATTTCGAGGTCATAATCCTTAATCAGCTCTAACCACCTCCTCTGCCTCATATTCAACTCCCGCTGAGTAAATATGTATTTCAGACTTTTATGTTCGGTAAAAATCTGACATGTAGAGCCAAAAAGATAGTGACACCAAATCTTGAGCGCGAAAACAACTGCCGCTAACTCCAAATCATGAGTAGGGTAGTTCAGCTCATACGGCCTCAACTGTCTCGAAGCAAAGGCAATGGTCTTGTCGTGCTGCATCAATACGCACCCAAGACCCTGACCCGAAGCATCGCTATAAACGGCGAATCCCTCGTTGCCACATGGCAACGCCAAAACCGGGGCTGAACTCAAACGCTTCTTCAGTTCCTCAAAACTCAACTGTCTCTCGTCATTCCAGACGAACTTCTCGGATCTCTGGAGCAACTGTGTAAGTGGCTGAGCTAGTTTTGAGAAACCCTCGACGAACCTACGGTAGTAGCCAGCCAAACCCAAGAAACTACGGACCTCCTTCACATTCGTGGGCGGTGCCCAATCCAACACTGCCTCAATTTTCTGCGGATCCACACGAACTCCCCTACCGAAATCACGTGACCTAAAAACATCACTTCCTTCACTAACTCACATTTCGAGAACTTCGCATAGAGTTGCTCGGTCCTCAAAATGTCTAACACTATCCGCAAATGATGGGCATGCTCTTCCTCATTCCTCGAATAGATAAGAATATCGTCAATGAAGACGACGACACACTTATCCAAATACTCGATAAAGACTTTGTTCATCAATTGCATGAACACCACCGACGCATTAGTTAACCCGAAAGGCATAACTATAAACTCGTAATGTCCGTATCTCGTCCAAAAAGCTGTTTTCGGCACGTCGGACTCTCTCACCCGAAGCTGATAGTACCCCGATTTCAACTCTGTAACACCCCAAACTAGGCGGATATTACAGTGCCGTGGACCCCCGACTGGGACCCACCAGGCGAATGAAAAAGGATGAATTACACAGGGTAAATGTAGTACCGAACCACATTATAACATCAATTACTCCGAGTAGGAGTTTCATACAACACACCCAGGATAATAGAATACATGTGTATCTTATGTGACGATAAAATACACGACACTGAATGAAATGAGTATTCGAACGGAATGTCTGCAGCGGAATAAATAAAGAAAACATGAATGACAGAATAAATGACTGAAAGGACTGGGGCCCCCTTCTAGTATCACTGGGACTCCCCGCCGTCAACGTGTTCTCCCTGCGCCTTTGCCTTGCCATGACCTGAAAAACAATATCCCCAAACGGGGTCAGTTATACAGAACAACAATCCTCAAGGGTTGAAAATACACAATTATGATTAACTGAAGTTATGAAATATTCTTAGTTATGAATTACGCTGGAGAGGAGTATCATAGTACGCCCGTAATGTTCTGTGTGAGTGTACAACACCCGTCCGTGTACCTAATTAGTCTCACGGTGTAACGCTTTCCCGTGTGCACGGTCTAATGTATCGGTGAACCCAATACAATAACCATCGTGTGCCCGACTAAAAATTCCACACAGCCACACACCGACACGCAATATGAACCTGAAGGTCATATGAACGAGAATGACCGTAATGAATATCAATGAATAAATAATAATCGACAAAGTCAAGAATGACTCACCGAGATGAGAGTAATAATGAAATGAATGATAGCTCAACGAAAAGATTGGAACCGCTGCTCCTTATGATCAAGTGATTAATTGACAATAACAAGTTTTAATATGATTAATACAATGATGAATGAGTTATGATTATGAATGATCAACAACAAAAGGTATGAATATCCTTTTAACCGAGTAAGAATTAACTTACACAACAACGATGAAGAATGTCCGTCCACGAACAACGTCCTAACCAAGATACCGGCTCGAACAACCTTAATTCAATACAATTGCCAACAATCCGATCAATAACGAATTAAACACGAATATAACGAACTCAAGACGTCGATACGATTAAACCAAGTTCATTGGGGCATTATATCGAACACTTTGAGGCCAACTTTGATTGATTACCACTAAACCTCAATAATACCAACTTCAAATCCCCAAGAAGTGTTTCAAATCAACAAAACATCTCCAATACGATCAATAATCCGTTATGAATATCCAAAAACGTGATTATAACAACAATTAATCGGAAATCCCCAAATCCAACTCGACATTCAAAGTGTTCTTGAATAAATCTCTCAATAATCCAATGAATCCTTATACAAACTCATAATCATATACATATCCCTTCATATAACATGATTATAACGTCCAAAACATCATAACTCAACACAAAATCGAAATCCAAGGTGTTGAAGAAATTACCTCTTGAAGATCCAACCACTACGATCCGAAGAACACGAGTTAAAACGAGTATCCAAGCTTCTCAAAGGAATGAAGATGATGATGATTACACACTCAAGTGATTGATGATGATAAAATCTCTCTCTCAACCCTCTCTCTGATGAAGAAGGAAAATGAAGAAGTGAGGAGAAATGACCCGCCAAGTCATTAAATCTGCCGGAAGTTACGGCCAGAACTCGCCCTCTTACGGCCGTAACTTTCCAAGTCAACGGCCTTACGGCCAGAATCGCCAACTCAGACGGCCGTAACTCGCTTCGTCCGAAAGCTCGCCGACAGACTTACGGCCAGAATCGATCTGAAGTTACGGCGTAACCCGCCTTCCAAAAACATCCGTCGACACCCTTACGGCCAGAATCGCACACCTTACGGCCGTAACTCGATGATATGGCCGTATCCGCCAAACTTACGGCGTAAGCCCTCTTCGCCGAAAACGACTGTGTACCACACGCTGCAGACGGCCGTAATCGCCAAGCCTTACCGCCGTACCTTCCTCGACTTACGGCCGTATGCCGCAACCCTTACGGCCGTAAGTCACCCTTGGTCGACAACACCCAAAATTCACGAACACCACTTACGGCCGTATCTCACCTTCCTTACGGCCGTAACTCGCCTTCGGCCAAAAATGTCTCGATAGCTCGTGACGCCAGACGGCCAGAATCGCCAGCCTTACGGCCGTACTGCCGACTTACGGCCGTACCACAAGACCTTACGGCCGTAAGTCCCTTTCGTCCAAATGGCCTGAAAACACGAACCCTTGTTACGGCCGTAACCCAAAGTCCTTACGGCCGTAACTCGATGCTGGCCAAGTTGAAAATTCCGATAAATCCGATTCCTCGCTACGACTGATGAATGATCCGACATAACATACGAATGTGAAAATGAACAAGTCTAAAACAAGCCACCGATGAAGCCCCCAGTATACGACTACCAATCACGATGAAAACAACAATACTCCCGTCGGTCTCTAAACGGAGATGACATGCCGATCGGTAACTGATATACGATTACAACAAGCCAACAGTGAACACAAATGAATGAATCAAGAATGATGAGTGATTATTAACGAGTGATAAATACTGAGTGACAATTACAGACTGATAATTACTGAATGAAAATGAATGAATTACAACCGGGTATTACAAAATCAATCTTCGAGAATACCGCAGCTCTCTGCAACTGGTCAAACAAGTCATCAATTCTCGGCAAGGTATACTTGTTCTTGATGGTCACCTTGTTTAGTTCGCGATAGTCGATACACAAACGTAGTGAACCATCCTTCTTCCGCACAAACAGGACCGGTGCGCCCCAAGGCGAGGTGCTCGGTCGAACATACCCCGACTCAAGAAGCTCGCTCAACCGCTTCTTCAATTCTGTCATCTCTGAAGGTGCCATACGATACGGCGCCTTAGAAATCGGAGCCGCGCCCGGCTCTAACTCTATAGCAAACTCAACCTCACGATCCGGTGGTAATCCCGGTAACTCGTCAGGAAATACATCAGGAAACTCACTAACGACTGGAATCGACAAAAGCTCGACTCCACCACCCTCCGCCTTCAAGGCGTAGCACCAATAACCAGTACACCCCTTTCGTAGTAGTCTCATCGCCTTCAAGGCGTTAATAACAAACTTCTGATTTCCCCTCCTTCGCCCCGCGAAGGAGTGCTCGGTGCCATCCTCGGCTAACATGGTGATAATCCTCATGCGGTAGTTCATGATTGCGCCATGCCGCTCGAGCCAATCATCCCCGAGAATCAAATCCTCACCCTCAATATTAACGACAATAAGATTAGAGAGCCAAGCTCTCTCACAAATAAACACAGAGCAGTCTCGGACCTCCCGATCACCGACAATCCTATCACCGCTAGGAAGCTTAACGACGAAAGGCTCGCAAGGTGACAAGCAGTCGAGACTCAAACGGCGTACACACTCTAGAGAAATGAATGAATGTGTATCACCCGAATCAAAAAGCACACCGACAGGATGAGAATAGATATGAACGGTACCTGTCGCCACAGTAGCTGCTGGGTCATCGGCCCTCCTCATCTCGTAGATACGCGGCTGGGCAGAGCCGACACTGGAAGCTCCTCCCCTAGCGGGCTGACCCTGACCCCTACCTCTACCGGCGCTCGGAGGTGGCGGCGGAGCAAATGAGCCCTGCTTCACACTCGGCTCCAAAGGTGCTGGAAAAGAAGCCTGAGCACCAAGAAGCTTTCTTACCCGCTCACAAAAGGAGGCCTTGTGGCCCGACTGACCACAAGTGTGACAAGTTAGAGGCGGACGAGGACACTCCCGGTTCCGATGGCCCGGCTCGCCGCAGTTAAAGCATTTGGCATCCCAAACGGAGGCACTGGCAGTACCCCGATAGCCCCCAGAGAAACGAGCCGAACTACCTCCAGGAATATTCACAGACTGAGACTTCTGCTGACCTCCACCTCTGTGACACGAAAAATTTCCGGTGGATTTCTTCTTCTTACTCTCCCGAACCGCCGCACTGGCTGTCACCGACATGTCGTAGGCAAGAGCTCGACTCTGATAATCCTTCAGAGTAGTACAGACGAGTCCAGACATAAAGTCCCGAATGGACAGTTTCATCCTCCTGGAAAAATGGAAAATTTTGTCGCTCTCAGCGACAACTTGGGTTTTCACATAGCCCAGCTCTTTGTTGAAATCATCAATAGCTTGGGATACGGGAATATCCCGAGGTTGAGCATCGTAGAAAGCATGGACTCGAGCCTGTATAACTGGCCATGGGCAATATTCAGTCTCCATCAACTCCTGAAATTCGGCCCACGAAGCAACATGGTCTTTGGGCCCAACGGCCTCCCACCAATCCGTAGCGTCCCCCGTGAGAAAGTACTGAGCAATAGGGACCTTACGGTCCTCAGGACAGTTGGTAGCAGTGAAGACTTTAGATATCTCCTTGATCCACCCTTCCCAGCCGATCGGGTCCGAAGCTCCCGAAAACTGAGGAGGATGCATCTTGATGACATCTTGTAGCCAGCGATCCGCTCCGCCCCAATTAGCATGAGCCTGATCGGGGTTCTGGACTACCTGAGCTATAGCCGCCATTTGGTTAACCATTTGCTGCATGACGACCGCAATACCAAGGTCGGCGCGCTCCTGAGAAGAAGCATGACTGTGACGGTCACCGGTACTGCCGGCTCCCGAAGAATGCGACGTGGCCGCCCCACCGGCTGCCCCACGTCCTCGGCCGCATCCACGACCACGACCACGGTTTGCTCCGGCATCTATACTGGTGTTAAGAGATAACAGAAGTATATTGATGATGAGTAAGGGAGGAAAAAGCAACCACGATTCGAAAAGCGGAAATACTATGCAAGAAAACAAAAGACCGACTAAGAAAACTTACGAGCACTGGAAGTACCGAGATGCTGGCAGCGGTGTGACAATGTGCAAAACAAAACACGACTAGACCCAAATAACCAACAAGCCTAGGTATCCACAAACCTAGTGCTCCGATACCATTTTCTGTAACACCCCAATATATTCGGAGTATATTACAGCGCCGTGGACCCCTACATGGGACCCACCAGGCTACAACAAGCGAACACCCCTCGACTAACCATCTCGGTTAGCGAGGAAACACAATAAAATAATACACCACATGAAAATAAACCCAGAGAAACCGACGAAATGAGCAACAATCGACAGTGTAGCAATTTAAAATAATACAACACGGAGTTTGAATTTGAAAAGCCTAAGTACTCGCGAGTACAGTCTATCAGTTTATAAATATAGGAAACAACCATATCGAAATGGACAAAAGAAATAAGTAGACCCAAGTGCACATGTCAACGACCCTGCCAACATCCTCGTACTGTCCCAGCGCTCGCTCGTCCGGATGATCATAACCTGAAATCCATAACAAGAATTTCCCCATAACGGGTCCCCATAGGGGTTAGCAATTACGCTAGTACAAGTAATTAAGGCAAACCAATCGCTTACACATTTCATAGTACATGCACCAAAATCATTTCAAAAACCAAAACCAGACATGTCTTTTCCGGAAACAAATAGTCAAATAATTTGCCTAGGACCGGGATGAAACCATGAATCCCACCCGAGGCCTCTAAGGACCCTCCTGAGCTGGCCATTTCATAAAACAAATCACGCACAGGCATCGCCTAGGACCGGGACGAAGCCACGAATCCCACTCGAGGCCTCTAAGGACCCTCCCGAGCTGGCTAGCGAAACAAACTCATGAATCAAGAGTGAAGTCATAGATTCCCCCGAGGCCCCGTCGGACCCTCCCAGGGTGAGCAAAGCACACACAATATACATTACCATTTCACGTTAAGCATAAAGGTTTCCAAAAAATACTTGCCTTGAGTAATTGATGACGCAACGAACGGAAAGGATAATCATCGACGAACGTTAAGAACCAACGGAACCGAACCTAACGATTCAAAGAACATAATTACAACCAACTCTAGACGAACACGGAAATGGAATACACCCGAAATCCCGCCTACGATTCATGTATATTCGTACAAAAATAACAACGAGGGTGGACCACAACCAAACCCTCTCGATTCCGTAAAAACCACAAAATATACCATGAATCCGTAGGAAAGTTAATGATACTAACAATATTAATCGTATTTATCAAGAATCCATCAACAAAACGGGAAGAATCGGACAAAAACCCCAAAACCCCCAATTGTCCAAAAGGTAGGGTTCCAAGAGACATTACCTTTGAAGATCCAAGTATTATGATCCGTAGAACACGCGTTAGATTGATTCTCCGGGCTTCACAACCGAAGGAGAATGATGAAAATCAACCCCCAATTGATGAATGATGAGAAGTTCTTCTCCTCTCTCACTCTCTCTCGTGTAAATGGAAGACGAAGGAAGAAAATAAGCTGCTCTCGCTCAAAACAACACAATTATAGGGTTGACCGCATTGTGTGCCGCGGCACAGGCCAAAAATTTGCTCCTGTGGCTCTAGCGGTGTGCCGCGCACACTTACATGTGCCGCGGCACCCGGTACAGTCGGCTTTTGGCCGAAAATGCCACACGAGTGTGCCGCGGCCCGGACGGATGTGCCTCGACACTGACTCGGCAGTGTGCCGCGGCCCCGGACGGGTGTGCCGCGGCACACAGTACAGTCCGCTCAGCGAAACTGGAAAAATGTGTGTGCCGCGGCGCACACGCCTTGTGCCGCGGCCCACACCCCCTTTTGGGTCCTAAAACGATGAAGAATGATCCAGAAAGAGAATAAAAGCGATAGGAATCAATATTTGGGAAACAATAACACGAAATGGATCCACGGCAACCCCGAAACGGCGGTTCCGCACGACAACAACGAGAATTAGATCAATAGATGACAGGAAAGATACACTGAAAGATACACGAGGGTTACTACAATCGAGAAATATACCGAAAATAAAAATACAAGGGAAATAAAAATGCGGATATTACATCAAGTAGCACCTAAGGAATCACACTTCAATACAGCTAAACGAATCCTGAAGTACATTAAAGGAACAGTCGATGTAGGACTATGGTATCCTAAAGAAGGCGGATTCGATTTAGTTGGATACAGCAACTCGGATCTCAGAAGCTGCAAGCTAGATAGGAAGAGTACAAGTGGAACTTGTCACTTTCTTGGACCTAGACTCGTTTCTTGGTTCAGTAAGAAGCAATTGGCTAACTCACTTTCCACGGCTGAATCAGAATACTATGCTGCTGGTAGTTGCTGTATGCAGATCCTTTGGATGCAGCAGCAGTTGTCAGATTATGGAATTGAAGCCAGAGAGACTCCTATCATGTGTGATAGCATGAGTGCAATTGCCATAACGCACAATCCTGTCCTGCACTCGCGCACTAAGCATATCAACATGAAGCATCATTTCATAAGGAATCATGTCGAGAACAAGGATGTTTGGCTTGAAAAGGTTCATACAGACATTCAGTTGGCCGACATCTTCACCAAGCTGCTCGACACAGCAAGATTCAACATGCTTAGACAAGAATTGGGAATGCTACAGCCCGACTCCCTGTAAGTAATTTACTGTTTTTACTCAACAATTGAGAGGGAATGCTGTAAGACCCAAGAATACAGTATCCACCGTTAATTATCTGTACACTCAGAACCGTCAATACAGCACTGTAGTGAACAAAGACACATGAATCATCCTACAGCTAACGTGTGCAATAATTAAGGGGGAATACATTATGACCCATGAATACAGCATTAATCCAAAAGTTGTTGTATGGAATTTAAAACCTATATGTACCTTTTAAGGGGGAACGCTGTATCGTCGCGGATACAACACATACAATAGGATTTCGATTCAGTATATATTATAATATTTCATTTTAAAATGATTTTTGTTCACGTGCCCTGTTTTTATGTCAAACATCATTTACATTAAATGCCTTACACGACATCTGGACAACTGAATCTCAAAAGCCGCGATGTTTTTAAATTGTTTAATGTTTTAAAACCGCTGTTTCAGGCATTTAGGGTATTAACAAATGTCAGAAGTGGGACCCGCTCATATTTTAACAGTTTAATGGATAAGTGTACCAGTTACACTCAGTCCATCTTGACCGTTGATTTCAAAAACCGGTTCCCATCCCTTAAAATCTGACCATTCGTACTCTGCAAAACCCTACTTCGCCGCCCACTATAAAAGGACTGATACTGCCATTAGAGACTCTTTACGCTTTCTGCAAATTTAAGAGTTCTCAAGAAAATACAGCCTACATAGTTTTGTGCATTTTACTGCAAATTTCGTGTATTCTCTTTCACATTTTCTTGAACAATCATCAATGGCTGGTCCTACATCCTCTCCCGCACTCAAGAAAACCGCAAACATCATCGATGGATGGATCTTCTCAAGATCTGTCGTCATCGAATGCATTCTCGCTGAAACAAATCATGTCGAACCCATGGAGTTCATCATCACCCGACTCTGTCATCAAGGTCTCTACCGCCTTGGGAGTCAAACTGCTGAGAAATACGATGTTCACCTGGTTGAGGAATTTTACCTCAACGCCGCCGTTCGCTTTTTGTCGCTGGCCCAGGGAGGTCACGTTGCTGATATTACTGCTACCATTCATGGAGTGGAGATCTGTATCGATCGAGATATTATCCAGGACATTTACAGGCTACCTGTTGATGGCCTGACAATGGAAGAACTTGAGACGTTTGGGTCTCAAGATCTGATAACGAAGTATTATGGGTTGTTCACCGGCTCAACTGTTGTTGACATGGTTCACACCACCTGTCACAAGAAGAATTTTTGTCTGCCATATGTGTATTTACATGATTTTTGCTGCAGGATCATTGAGAATCGAACTGGTGCATTCGAAATGTGTACTAATCTGAGATTTAGGATGATGGTTGCAATTTTGACCTATAAAAAGGTCAACTGGTGCCAGATAATCTTGAAGCGCTTGCAGGAGGAAGTATGTAAGCCTGCCACCCAGAAGAAGTCATTTGGTTTAATTTTAAACCATATTTTGACAAAATGCGGACTTTCGCAATCTGCTGATGCGAAGAAAAATATCTCCCGGATATACTTAGGAGGCGTCAAGCCTACAGCATTAAACCAGAGCACTATGGTCTGCAACCACCCCCAAAATCAAAAGCATGCCAGTTTCTGAAGACCCAAGGGATATGTCTTTGAAGTCCCAGGATGTGGAGTCTTCAAGGAAGAGGAAAAGATCTCACAGCAAGACACCCATTGCTGGTGAGAAGCTAAAAAGGAAGCTAAGGAGGCTTTCTAAAGCTAAAACCACCAAAACCTCCGAAGAAGTTTCCACCGTCGCACAACCCACTGAAGAACTACCCCAGGGCCCAACCCCTGTGGAAGAGGTGCCCGCTACTGTATCGATAGTAGATCCTGAGCCTTTGGCGGCTAAGACGGATGATCGGACATCTGCCAACATAGAAGACTCTAGCGAGTCGGCTGCCCCTGCGGAGCCAAATGCTACTTCTCCTATGCGGGATTCCACACCCGTACATGATCAATATTCCTTCGGGGCACCATCCCCTGTAAGGAATCCCACTTCCCTACAGGATCCCACACCCGTAGAGGAATCCCTCGCTACAGCAGATTCAGACGTTGTACGCAGTCCCTCCCCGAACACCATTATCAACAAAACTCTTCTCTCTGTGAAGATTGATCATGCTTATGATAGATTCCTTAAATGGAAAAGCTACAGGCTAGCTCCGTATGACACCTTATACAACTGGAGCGAATGAAACCATGAAGAGAGATTTGTATTGGAAGTGACGGACTCAACAGAGGTTGCAGCCCTGATCCAATGGGACAATCTCTACTGCAAAGAATTGATTGAAAGCCATTTACTGCAAAAATCTGACGCAAGGATAAAAGGAAAAGATAAGTCCGAGGACTCTCCCCAAAATCCAAAAGATGACGATGACTCAGACGACGATGACGACGCTTTACAAGCTGGTCTGAGAATGAGTCGTGAAGAGTCTCAAGACAGAGATGCCTCTCAACCCAAGGATGACGAAGGGCCATCAAGTCGGAGTGAGCCCCCTTCTCCACAGCAAGAGAACATTCCTGACGATGAGGAATCAGTCCCTCAAGTCGAGAAAGAAGAAATAGTTTTGGAACAGGCACCCGATCCTGCTGCCGAAGAAGAAGAAGTTGTTGCTGAGAGACAACAGGAGGAATCAGTCCCTCCTGTATCTATGTCTACAAACGCACCGTCGCAATAGTAGGACACAGCACCCCCTGCCGCCGAACCCGAAAATGCTGCTCCCGCCCCATCAACCATGGAATCCGAGGACGGTAATGTACCTGAGGATGTCCAACTCAATTCACGCCCTACCGTGAATCTGAGGAGGTTGAATGGATCAGAAGATTTTTCCAAACCGGATTCTCCAAGCACTGCTGCTAGGAAAGAGCGCCTGCGTGCTCTTGATCTTCAAACTGTCTTCATCCAGGATGTAGTGAATGCCCTATACTCAGTCGAAAAATCTATTAATTGGATGCACACTTCTGCAGTAGAAGAGATGACTACATTACAGCATGAAGTCTCTCGCGTAGTAGAAGCCTTCGCTGTTTTGCCAGAAGTATTCAAGCAAGCACTGAAGATCATGCAAGAGAAGCAAGAGCAACTCCTGAGGGAAGAGGCATCCAAAACGCGCATTTCTGAGGCCAAGACCGCAGGTGCTATGATCGAAACCACTTCTCATCTTCGAGCCCACAACAAAAGTATCAAGGATATGTCGCAGGTGCTTTCCACCCTTGTAGAAAGAATGACAAACATTGAGACAAAACAGGATGCCGCACTGGAGATCCTAGGACATCTTGATGATGCCAAAAAGGGGGAAGAAGCGAGAGAATCTGCTAGGAGAATAAGGTTACAGCACGAAAGGGAATTTAATGCTGCTCAAGACAGTATTACCGCTGAATTGAACAAGCTAGCCCCTACCTCTCAAAGTTTTAATATTTCAGGCTCCCGACCTGAATTTCATGATCCAAATATCCCGTGGCAAAACTTAATCCAAAGACCTTCTGAAATTCGTCTGCCGACCAACCGCCATCCAACTGCCGAAGAGGTGAAGCAATGGAGGAAGAATGAGCTAATGAGATACTTTGTTAAACTCATCAGGGAATCCGCCATCTTCAAAAGCTATAAGACATTAGCAGAGGTTGCAGACAAATTCACGAAGATGTTAGAAGAAGGAAAACTCCCTCTCCAGCTAGATATGAAATCCAAGCATAAAAGAGGAGATCGGATCACCCATCTAGAAGACTGGATTCTAGCCATTGACAAATCCTATGAAGGTAGAGCAATATACATAGATCGAGGAAACAATTCCCTACAGAACTGGTGGCGTGGAACCGAGAATGATCCATGGAAAAATCCATGGAGACATGCAGACTATAGGAGCTGAAATACTTAGTATATTAGTTTTGTTTGTAATTTTTCTTTCGAAACAGCAAACCATGCACTCTATCTTTGAATATCAATAAAAATGTTTGTTTGTCTTGAAAGATTACAACTCGTAATCTATTGTGTTAATGTATGATTACATAACTTAAATTACTGTTGGGATAACAATCACAAGTATAGAAACTTGTTTGAAAATTAAGTTGTACGAACTTGTCTACGAACAGTTCATAATTTCAGTTGTATGCTTAGAATACATTGTAAGATTGTGCATGCGCGCCAATCATAAGCTTAAGTTGTAAAAGTTCTTAGCTGTATCGAACTCGCCTCCGAGCAGTTCATAAAATAGACAAAGTTGCTGAAAGACAGACCATTTGACAGAAGACCAAGAAATCTGCCAGAAGTCATCAAAAAAAGATTATTTCATAAAGAAGGTTTTGGCATCATCAAGAAGACTTGAAAGTTTTAAAGTCTTGGCAAATTGTCAAAAAGGGGGAAATTGTTGGGAAAACAAATACCTCAGATCGAAACAAATGATAATCAATCCTCAGATCGAATAGTGTTGATAAGAGGTTTTGACATATATGCCAATCCTCAATACAGTAAGGAAACTGTATCGAAGAGTTGAAGTGTCAACCTGTATCGAAAGCCTATCTCGAATTCAGCATATAGTGGAACCCTTCAGTACAACAAAGAAGTCTTATAAAGACCAAGTATGGAAACTGTCTCGAATCACCAATACAGTGAACTTCCATACAGCTCTCAACAGGATAAAGAAGGAATCTTCAGAAGTCAAGTCCCGTTGATAAAGAAGTATTTAAATACTAAAGAATAAAGTATTTAAATACTGTCAGTCAACAGATCTTCAAATCCCGCTAAATCCGGATCGTGCTTTTTATCCTATTGGAACGGAATCTTGCTCAACGGATTTATCTCAACGGATAAATTTTCGACAAGACTATATATATCTCATCAAGGCGTTGAAGATCAGCTACATATTATCAAGCTATCAAAGTTATTATCAGAGCAAAACATATCTACAAAGCTTACTGAAACTCAGATCTAAGAGATATACAGTGCTCATCATCTTTAACAACACTTCATCAGCTAGAAGCTCTTAAAGTCAAAGTTGTTGTTCATACCCTGTTCTATCCTCTGAACAAACCCAGATCAGCCCTGTGTGGATTGAGTAATCGTTGCTACTCCAGAACTGTATGTGAAGGATTTGCATCGAAGAAGACGAAGCTTCATAACTGTGTGTACAGAAGCAAGTCGAAGCATTAGCTCAAATCAATCTGTGTGAACGGTTGAAGCTCAGATCTTTATATCAATCTGTGTGAACGATATATTGATTGTGTGTTGTTATAATTATGTAGTTGTGTACGAAGTAATTGTAATAAACTTTTTACTCCTGTGTGGAGGACCAGTGGACGTAGAGGGGTTTACCTCGAACCACTTTAAATATTGTGTTATTTTCCTTCTGCCTTACCTGTTTTAATTACTGTGATTATTTAAGTATACACTGCACATCGAGTTGTTGTATCCACAGCAACTTACTGTATCTAAGACTTCCGCTACGCACTCAGATTTACAATCAGTACAGCTTGTTGTTTAAACTACTTCCCAAGCTGTATCCAGTATACTTAGTGGCCAACAAAGATGATTGTGGATAATAAGTGATACGTTATGGACAACTGCAGGATCGCTCTGTCTGACCTCATCGACAAGAGCTTGGAAGTACTGCTGGTCCTCTGATTCAGCACCGGTAGAAGGATCGACAAATTCGGTCATGTCCACACCATCACTAATAATAAGTGTTTGCCAAAATATGTGAAGACGATTAACACTACATGGGGTCCGCGATTCCAGAACTCTCTTGAGCTCACACGCACAAGGAATCTGATGGGTGATTTGGAGTGCACAACTGCAATGATGGTACACTTGATCACTTAATTCTCTCATACATGTCAATTCATTCGACAGTAATCACAGATAATGATGGGAAACATGACAGCGCAAGTAGTTGAATGAAAAACTAGAGTACACCACGCCTGTACGACACCTAGACTGTTCAAGTGTGTATCTGATCTGCATTAGTTGTGATTCAATCTCCTGGTTCACTTTGGTCCAGACTGTATCGAGGGCTCCAGTGGAAGAGTTAAGCCATTGCTTTAACTCAGCATGTGCACTCTCTACTCTACAAGTTGTTGTATTTTCAAAATGAAGCACTTTATTCATCCACGCAACAACAAACATCTACTTGTATTTTAGCCATGTACCCTCAACGTAGGATATCACCTTAGGATTCCATCTCCATGTATCCTTCATGAGTTGCACCGCTTGATCGTATTCCTCTTCGGTCGCCGCTTCCATAATTTTCTTCCATTTCCCATTTTTAAACTTTTAGC
The DNA here is from genome assembly GCA_033398695.1 of Orobanche coerulescens. Taxonomy (NCBI): domain Eukaryota; kingdom Viridiplantae; phylum Streptophyta; class Magnoliopsida; order Lamiales; family Orobanchaceae; genus Orobanche; species Orobanche coerulescens. The sequence continues at coordinate 165,702,331 of CM065808.1, forward strand.
CCATTTCTTTATCTTTTCCACAAATTCTGTAGACCTTGTCTTCAACATCCTTATTAATATGCCATGTACAAAGCAAGTGGGCACTCTGTGGAAATATCTCTCCAATAGGACGCATCAATCCCAACTCGCGATCTGTAACAATAGCCGTCGGATGAACATAAAACCCAAGCAAAATTTTCAACTTCTCCAACACCCACGCATAGCTCGATTCGGTCTCATCTTTCATAGGCGATTAGGAAGTTCTTGTTACATGGAGTCATCCCGACTATCTCGAGAAATGGCATCTTATACTTATTCATTTTGTAGGTAGAATCCATGGCAATGAACCATCTGTAGGTCCGGATTAAGTTGATTGATGTTGGATGTGTCATGAACATGTGTATGTGAAACCTGAAATTCAAAATGGCGAGCTTATTGTGAAACCGGATGTTAGTGTTGGTATTGAAGGTTCTAAGAAGTGGCTTTTCACATTAGTTGGTTATTTTCTGGGGAAAGCCCCTCCTCTTAGCTTGGTCAAGAATTATTTTATGTCGGCGTGGAAGGGGCTTAAAAAGGTGTTCTCCTCTGAGGGGGGATTCTTTTTCTTCAAGTTTGATAGTGAGCGAGTTTTGTCCGAGGCGTTAGAGGGTGGGTCATGGCTGATTCAGGGCCAGTCTATTTTCCTTACCCGGTGGAAGCTTGGTATGTCCCTTATGAAGGTTCAACCTAAACATGTCCCTGTTTGGGTGAAACTTCGTGATGTCCCCCTCGAGTATTGGACTGACGAGGGGCTTAGTATCTTGCTAGTGCTATAGGGAGCCACTTTTTCTTGATGTTTTCACCGTAAACCTGCGAAAGTGGATTATGCTAGAGTGTGCGTCATGTTAGACGCTGATACTAGCCCGATTCGCTCGTTCCTTATGGTTATTCCATCTGATGGTGATTGTCCTGGTGTTAGGAGGATCCATGTTGAGTATGAATGGTTACCTCATCGGTGTGGTGTTTGTAGAGTTTTCGGGCATCGTGATCAGGTTTGCCCGAGCACTTCTAAGCCTCCGGTTCAGAAGCAGGTTAAGCAGGCTCGTATTTATGTGGCTAAGCCTGCTCCCTCAGGTGCTCATGGTCTGGGGTCCTCGTTGGGTCTGGTTCCGGTTGGGGGGGTCGCTCAGGCTGGGGTTGGCCCTGATGTCTGCTCCGGGGGCCCAGATGTGGTGTTAGCTGGGGGCTCTGGAGGTTGTGGGGCTGGTTTGATCCCGTTGAGTAGTGTCTCTACTTTCTCCTTGGTTACTACCAGCTCTCCTATCGTGTCACCTAGGAGGGCTTCTGCTGGTATGTATGAGCCGTCTCACAACAGGTTTGCGGCTCTTTCTGGTCTCACCGATGATATTGAGGTTGAGATTCCTGAGTTTGTCGGCACGTCTCTTTGTTCTAGTTCTTCTTCTATGGTCCCTTTATCTGATGCAGCCCTTCTCGAGGGTGTTAGATGATTCCGCTCGCAGTGTGGAATGTCCGTGGCCTGAACCGTCCGGACCATCAGAACTCGGTCCGGGAGGTCCTTTCTTCTTTTAGTCTTTGTTGTGTTGCCTTACTGGAGACGAAAGTCTCGGTTGGTAACTCGAGGCATATTGCTTCTCTGGTTAATGCTTCGTGGCAGTGGTTTTTTGATTATGGAAACGGGCCGGGTAAGCGGATTTGGCTGGGCTGGGATTCCGGCGTGGTCTCTGTTGATATTATTGCTATTGATCCTCAACTTATTCACTGCCGGATTATTTCGCTTATTGACTCGTCCAGTTTCCTAGTTACTTTTGCATATGGTTCTAATGATGCTATCCAGAGGAGACTTCTTTGGCAGTACTTGACTGATTTTTCTGTTCTGCATGTTAGCGAGCCTTGGGTGATTAGGGGCGACTTTAATGCTGTTTTGGATTGTAGCGAGATCTTAGGTGGAGAGGTGTCTCATCATGATGATGAGCTCCCTATGTTGGAGTTCAGGGAGTTCTGTGAGCGTTCTGATCTAGAGACGCTTCCGATGTTGAGCTTCTGGTTCTCTTGGCATAATAAGAGCCCTTCTCCTAGATCCTTGTGGAAACGGTTAGATAGAGTCCTGGGTAATCTGCAGTGGTTTATTTCTCATTTTGACTACTCCTATACTTGAGATTTGCCTCGGACCTCTGATCATAGCCCGCTTATCTTTGGTATTGGTAGCTTGACCCGTCGTAGGGGTAAGATGTTCAGGTTTGATAATTTTCTGGCAGATTCTGATGACTTTCTGCCTGCTGTCTTTGGTATTTGGCATCATCTTATTGTGGGAGCCCCCTTCTTTGTGATTTGCCGGAAGTTAGATGCCCTTAAGCATGTTTTTCGCGCTATGAGGAAGAGGAAAGGGGACTTGGCTATTAATGTGGCTTCAGCGTCAGCTTTCCTTTCTGCAGCCCAGTCTATCCTTAGAGAGTTTCCTTTGTCAGACTCGCTACGCTTAGAAGGGTGTTGCGGTGGGTGTTCTCTTCCGCTGTTTCCCAGGAGCAGTCCTCGCTCAGGCAACGGGCCAAGCTAGCGTGGCTCAAGGATGGGGACCAGTGTTCTGCTTTCTTCTTCCGGAGGGTTGCCTCTAGGAGGGCTCGTTCGCGGATTTTTAGGCTGGTTTCTGAGGATGGCATTGATCTGTCAGATCCTGTACTCATTCGGGATGAGGTAGTTGGGTTCTATGAGAGGTTATTGGGTTCTTCGGATCGGGTTCAGCTTATCTCGTACAATCAGGTGAGACCCTTTGTCTCTTCTTCTCTTCCTCCTGATGTTGCGTTACATATGATCAGACCGGTTTCTGATGAGGAGGTTCGTTCTGTTTTCTTTGGGTTCGATATGAATTTGGCTCCAGGCCCTGATGGGTTTAATGCCGATTTTTATCGACGAGCCTGGCCGATTATTAGGGGTGAGATTACTTACGCTATTAAACATTTTTTCTCCTCGGGTCAATTCGTTAAGCAGATCAATACTACCCTAATATCTCTTGTTCCTAAAGTTGCTTTGCCGAGGAGCATGTCTGACTTTAGACCGATTTCTTGTTGTAACCTTTTATATAAGGCTATACCTAAGATTATGGTCCATCGTATGCGTGATAGCCTTGATTCCTTGATTGATCCAGCTCAGACAGCTTTTATTCCTGGGAGAAGGATTAGTGATAATATCCTTCTCGCCCAGGAGCTTCTTCATGGTTATGGGCAAAGAGGGATGCCGAGTCGGTGTGTCTTTAAGGTTGATCTTATGAAAGCTTACGACACTGTTGAATGGGATTTTGTTTTGATTGCTCTGCAATGTATGGGGTTCCACCAGACGTTTATTGCTTGGGTAAGGGAGTGTATCACCACTCCGGCTTACTCGATCTCCTTGAATGGGGATGTTGAGGGTATCTTTAGGGGCCGTAGGGGGCTGAGGCAGGGTGACCCTATCTCTCCGTATCTGTTTGTTATTGTTATGGAGGTACTCCATGGTATTATCGCCCATGAGATCGCTCAGACTCCGGGGTTCAGATTCCACTGGAAGTGTATGGCTACACGCACCTTCATGCTTGCTTTTGCCGATGACCTTCTCCTTTTCTGTAATCCTGATGTTGTCTCTGTCGGTGTTCTTAAGAAAAGTATTGAGATCTTTGCTTCCTTTTCGCCTACGAGCCAACCCGAGTAAGAGTAATATCTTCTTTCACTAGTGCTCGTGTGCAGGGGGTCTAGTTCCAAAGAGTTGTTGGGTTTCGGCTAAGTCACTTCTGTGAGGTATTTGGGAGTTCCCTTGATTTCTTCGCCGACAATTGCTATGTGTTCCCTTTGATTGATTCGATTGATGGTCGTCGAGTTCGTGGGCTAGTCTTGCTCTTTCCATGGCAGTCGGTGCCGCCTTATTCGCTCTGTCTTATCTTCTTTACATATTTATTGGGTGGTAGTTTTATTTTGCCTACGGGCGTTCTCTCTTTGATTGAAAACGTATCAAAGTGTTCCTCCGCGAGGTTCTCATGATTCGGCCTCGCCAAGGTGGCTCGGCTAAGGTTAGCTTGGAAGTGGATTGTGGGGGCCGTGGCATCATTCCGTTGAGGCTCCGTAATCGCTCGATGGCTCGTCATATCCGGGGCTCTTCTCACGGCTCTAATCGCTCCGTCTCAAGCACTGGGTTCGGACTTTTAGGTTGCAGCAGTTGTTCTTTCTCGGGATCTTAGTGTTTCTCCGGCTTCACTTGGTATTGGCGCCTTCAAATTGCGTCCCCTTGTTATGGGAGCATTTCAAGATTCCATCGAGATGGCTCATCCTTCTTCTTGTGGTCGGACCCGGCATTCTATGGGTGTGATTAGGCATTCTGCTCCTAGAGCTCCTCCGTGGTCCGGCATCGACGTGGGTGCTAGGCTTGATTCGGTTATTGTTGAGGGTTCTTGGGAGTGGCGGTGGTGGATAGGCCCGAGCTTTTGCAGACATTTCGCTTTGCCACATATTAATGGGGGTCGATCGCGTTTCATGGAGACCGCTTAGTTCGGGAATTTTTCATCCTCTTCGCTCTTCGGTTCCTCAGAGGTTATTCGCCCCCTGTTCCTTGGGCTCCGCTCTTGCACGGACCGGGAAAGATCCCGAGGCACTCTTTCATCCTCTGGTTGGCTATTCAGGAGCGGTTATCGACTATGGATAAGCCTTGGCTTCAGCATATTGATGGGATTTGTGTCCTTTGTGGTATGGCGGTAGAGACGCACTCCCACCTATTCTTTCAGTGCCCTTATTCTAGGAGGTGTATTTCTATTGCTAGGAGGGCCGTCCGCTTTCGTTGGCCTCACTCTGTGTGGAGCTCGGGGGTATTGTGGGCTGCTAAGAGGTGGAGAGGTAAGCACGTGGTCAATGTGGCTTACCGTATTCTTCTTGCTGCGTTGGTCTATTTGATTTGGCAGGAGAGGAACGAGAGGAGGTTTGGCCAGAGCCGTCGAGATCCTCATTCGGTTACTTTCCAGGGGATAGGTCTTGTTCGTGATATTATCTCTCATAGATGGCCCGCTCGTTCTCTATCTACTGTGGCTCTTCGTCGTATTTGGAGGATAGCTTGGTAGTTCCTCTTTTGTTTGTAACTTTCTAGGCTTTGTAGCTTTTGTAGCCATTTGTTCGTAGGCTTTGTTTTCCTACTTTTGCTCTTTGTTACGTTGTTTGGTGCACCATTCTATATGGTTGTCGGGTATTGGCCAGCCTTTTTTGGCCACTCTTATTTTATTTATGCAATTGACTTTTCCCAAAAAAACATGTGGGTAACAGTATTTGTATCCGGGTCGGCCTGCGTCCAATGTACATAATTATTTGTCACAGCCAAATGGTGAAACTGACCGACGACATCTCTTTCTCCAAAATCATGCTTCCTCAAGTGGTCTCTATAGTTATAGATATATCGTCTGGTCAGTTTGTCCTCGGGAAATTTATTCTGAATGGCCGCCAAGATGGCACATGGCTTGGCTTGAGCAGCACTCATCTCATGAACAACTTGTTTGGCCGATTTACTCAGTCCACTCATTTGACGATGTCCCTCCGGATATACAATAAATGAGTGATTGTGCATACCCTTACTCCCAGACATCGGTCTGATTATCCAACCACTCAAGTCATGCAATTGTTCGGCCTTTATATAAAATGTACACTTGCATGCTTTCGTCTTTATGTCCTTTCGAGCAGCGACATCCAAATCTCTTAATACCCCTTTGTACCGTTCACCACGGTTACATCTCAATAGCTTTATATTTCCTTTATTCTTGTACGACGAAATCGCATCACAATCACTATCGAATATTTCGTCATTGACGAAATAACCACTATAATCAACGCCGTCACCTTCAAATTCTTCCAATATAACCTAAAATTTTTAATTGACAGAATGTTCATAATAATACCAATAATATTATTATTAAAATTTAAAATCATGCAAAAAAGCGACCAGGCGTCCAGAAATTGCGCCTGGACCATGGCAGAGGCGTCTGGCATGGACGCCTGGCCACGGTATAGGCGTCTGAGTCGGACGCCCAGACCATGGTACAGGCATCTGCATCGGACGCCAAGACCATGGTCCAGGCGTCTGGTCTAGACGCCTAGACCAAAGACTGAGCGTCCGTTGCAGACGCCTGTACCATGGTCTAGGCGGAATCTGTGGACGCCCGTGCCATGGGTCAGGCGGAATATTCAGACGCCTGCGTCATTTTTTTCGAAAAATTACCTCCAGATGTGAATTCTCGACTATTTTTGTGGTTGTCGATGATATTGACGATATATATTTGATTGTGTGTTGGGTAGAATAAATGAAAAATTGCTTCTATATTTCAATTTGAAAAACTTGTGTGTTGGTAAATAATTGTGTGCTGGGTAGAAATAATGAAAGATTGTCAAGTGGGCAAAAATGTAATTTTTAAGGGGGGTGTCTAGTAATTTAGAGCGGTATTTAATAATCCCCTTCTTGTTTGAATGGAGAGGGGCAATTTACAAACACATCCCAGGACACAATCTTGCTGCTACTATTATTTTATGTCAGTTCTGATTTGAATTTTATATTCTATGTTGATGCCTATGTTGGTCAACAAATTCACGTAATCAATTGCGAATGATGTAGATTAATAATTCGCACACATGAGTACGGATATTCTACGTAGGAGCGTGTGATTACAATACAAGATTGAACTACAGTAAAAATATTAAAATGACGACAATAAATAATTGTATTATCAACTGGCGGTCCAAAACTTATATCAGTTCTCAGATCTTTTCCTATACGTTGCTTAGTTTGGGTATAAAATTCTGGATTCTCATTAGTGACCCGAACTGAGGATATTTATAGAAAATTATGCTCGAACACTTTTTTGGATTGTTGCCCGAAAATTTTAAAAGCATGTAGCGTTACCGTACCAAAAATATCATTAATAGTATGTGTCATTCTTTGGTTAACTCAATACTACAAATTAAGGTTGTAGAAACACCTAAAAAGTATTGTCTAATAGCCTACAATTGTTTCGTTAGGTGTAAGGTAATACTTTTAAAAGTAAGTTGAATTCACCCTCTTTTAAGAGGGTGAACATAACTCTCTCTTTTAAATATATATTAATATAATGTATTAATGTATAAATATATTTTTATAATATACAATATATTTATACAAGATGAATTAATGTTGAAAAAATATTTTACCTTTTTAAATTTCTATTATTTTTATTTTTTTCAATATTACTACATCTTAAATGTAATATTTTCGACAATACTACATTATTTTGTAATTCTTTATTTCAACAAACTAACATATTAAAAGATTTCAACAAAAAAAATACTACATTATTACAAAGGCCACCGGATTTTGTGTCTATATCAGGTTACATGGTTTAATTCGGTCAATCATCTTTTTGTGGTTTCTTTCATGGAAGGTAAATATGTTTATTTTCAAGTCATATTATGAGCTTAAAGATCTATTCAACAGAGATAGTAAGTAAAGCAAGTAATGATATAGGATTTAATGTGGTTTGAGGTAGCATTCTCCGCGTCCACAGATTCTCCATACAGGAGGAAAAAATTTACTAAAATCAATGCGTACACAACAAGATTATTTTAACTAAGCAAGTCATTGTATCTTTCACAAAGATTAGTTGTAGGCTCCTTGAACTGACTTCTTCTCACACAGATGGAAGCTTCATTCTAAGCTCTCTTCATCCCACACAGGTCAAAAAGGTTCGTTTTTAGTCGACACAGGGTTAAGTTAGTCAACATCAAAGTAGGATATTGCAATTATCCGAACAACAACTGTAGGTGATTTAGATCCTTGCTGTAGTGTGTTGTTCACTTCTTGAGGATTGACTATCTCTGCAATAAGATTGACGATGTAGGCTTTGAAGAGAGTGTTTGCTTTTGTTATGATATCTCAAGATTTGTTCAATAAGATATTCACTTGATTAATCAATAAGTGAGCAAGTCCTTGGGATTGAGCTATTTATAACCTTGAAAATCGATCCGTTAGAAATATAGGCGTTGGTCGGTTGGTGAGATGTGGACCCTATCAATTTGCGGCTGATAATGTTTGAATTAAAGTGTCATAAATTAAATACTTTATACATTGTTTTGGCCTTCATTAAATGTTCTGCGTTCCACATACTTCAGCCGCATTAAATGTTGTCTCCATCAGTATTTAATGCACATTAAAAATTGTGAATACTTTGTGAATAAAGATTATTTATCTCACAACAGTTTAAAGTCTAAGTGTTATCATGTTGGTTTTGCATGTTACTTTTACTAAGTAAAATGGATATAACATTTATACTGTACCCAACAAGGTCCATTTGCGGTAAGCTTGATTCTTCATTATTCTATAGGATGAATGTATTTTGACCGATGTATGACGATGGTTGTAGGATGCTGACTGTCGGATGATATTTACCAAAACACAAGGATAATTTATCCCAACAGCTCGCCTTACTCGCTAGAACACAAAGAAACAATAAACAGAAGAGTCAACCAACTGACTTTGCCCAGTTAACCACCTGACATTCAATTTAGTTGAAGGTGAGGGGTTCACTTTCTAGTGGCAACACTTTGCAATTGAATTTCTCAAGGCCCAATGATCTCTTAGTCCTTGACTAAGGGTTAGGTCCTAGCCCTCCGGGGTACGCTGGTGGAACAATTAAATATTGAGGGCTTTAAGTGGCAGTGTGGGAGACAGATCTCGGTGGGACCGTGCGGTTGAATTTGAGGGGGCCCAGCATGGAGCAATCACTTGAGGGACGACTTATTGTGCGCGGTAGTTGAGGATATTTAAGAACTTGGGAGCCAGATACACATCTCGCGATTTAACTGGTAGCAGTACTATGGGGCCGGGGCTGTTATCCCGAGAACTAGTCAGGTGTAATTTGTAACACCCCCAAGACGTTCAGGGCATATTACAGCGCCGTGGATTCCACACTATGGAATCCACCAGGCTAACGTACCAACAAGACATTTGATAACGACAAACAATCATCAATAATACGACAATTCAAATAAGATTACAATCCGTCAATAAAATCCGACATCAATCCATTTCCCAAAATAGGAACACAACATTAACAATTTTGAAATAAGAAGTACTCGAGTACTTAAACCAAATTTATAACACAAAGGTCCCAAAACAAGACATCAAAAGTAATAGACTGAAATGAACACCAACACATGACCACTGATCAGTATCACGCTTGCCCATCATCCTCATACGGCTCAAGTGCTCGTTTGTCCCCACGGTCGATACCTAAAATACAAAAAGTATTTCCCCCATTTAAGGGGTTAGCGACAACTGCTAGTGCAAGTACAATCCATTTGAACTACATTCTAATTAGATGAATACATGCGCCAAAAAGTCATTTTAGAAAACATTTTATATTCCGGAATATTTATGATGTACAATCACAAAACACGTTATCTCCAACAAATCACAATTCAAATTTAACTGTTGGTACGAGACTCACGGCCACCGTACCCCGCAGAGCCCCGTCGGACATCCCTGGGTGGCTAACCACAATTCGCGATACGCACACTCACGGCAATACGTATCCCTAGAGGCCCCGTCGGACCGTCCCTAGGTGAACATACACATAACCATCCACAACAACCACGATACAGCCATAATTCAAATACTAGAACATGTAAACAAATGTAAAGTACTTGCCTTTGAGGCATCCTTGAAGAAACGGAGTTGAAACACGACTACGAACGGTCCGGGTGGAAAACGACGGTTCCTAAACGAAGGATCAACACAGTTCAGTCCCCACGGACAACAATACTCTATTGGAATACACCCATAACCCCGATTACATGATACGACAATGAACGATCAATCGATACGGGGGAGGGTTTACGCAAAATCTCCCCGTATTGATAGTTCGCGGATTAAAATCAAGGAAATTGGATTAAGAATCACTCAATAATCACAATCGGTAAAGAATATCGTAATATATATGAACAATTCGGAACTAAACCCTAGAATCCCGAAAATCCCCCAAATTCGTCAAAATTAGGGTTCCTGAGGAATTACCTTTAATTCGGCTGATGAAAGGTGATTATGCTGATTATGATACGATGGCTCGATTCTACCGTGATGGAATTTGAAGAGAACTCCGAATAGAACTGGTGGAAATCGTCTCTGAGGTCGCACGTCGAAGAAACGAAGAGAAAAGAAATAAAATGTTGTTCTGAAACTGTCCGCTGACTTATATATTCAGTGGAGTTAGCGCACGCTAACCGTCATATGTAGCGCGCGCTAACGGGGCCGTGACAGGTCCAGTGGCTACTGCCACCCTTCGTTAGCGTACGCTAACAATAGGGCGTTAGCGTACGCTAACTGCACATCGGTAGCGCACGCAAGGGAACAGGGGTAGCGTGCGCTACCTACATGCAGCTCAAAGATCGCGATGTCACATCAGCAGTAAGCTGCTGCCGAGGGTATAAAACACGAAACACACGACGAGACCAGAATCCAGGAACATAGACGCGAAGCATACAAGACGACGGAGCTAATCGCTGAAAGAAAATACAATTCCGACCACCGGAGGGTCCGTAATGCGACAACGAAACTAAGGTTCCCTAAACTATTAGGAAATTACAAAAATGGCCCAAGTGCCCGAAAATCACAAAACGACGTCGGATTTACAAACCGAAAGTCTCCACATGACCAACTCAACCATACGAACTTGTACAAACCAAGAAACAATGAAAACGAATGAGTTTTACAAGAATCGAACGCTCATACGGAAAAACATGCCACAAAACGAAATTACGTGAAAACATCATCAAAAATCATCCACATGGAAAAACTCCAAGAACAAAGTAGAATCAAAATGTCGAAACGGTTACGAGCGAGTCGATAAAAATAGACATACACCAAAAATGGAAACTGCTAAAAATGGAAAACTACGGATATTACATTCCCCCCCCCCTAAAATAAAGTTTCGTCCCGAAACTTAAGAATCAAAAAGTTCGGGATGCCTCGAACGCATATCCTCCTCTAACTCCCACGTCGCGTCTTCTACTCCGTGCCTCGACCATTGCACCTTAACCAAAGGAATGGTTTTGTGCCTTAACTATTTGTCACAACGCTCCAAAATTCTGACGGGCCTCTCTTCAAACGTAACATCCTTCTCAATCTCCACGTCCCCAAAGTCAATAATGTGGGACGGGTCCGGAACGTACTTCCTCAACTGGGAAACGTGAAATACGCTATGAACATGACTCAGCGACGGAGGTAAAGCCAAACGGTACGCTAACTCACCGACTCTCTCCAATACCTCGAAAGGTCCAATATATCTCGGGCTGAGTTTCCCCTTCTTCCCAAAACGGAAAACTCGTTTCGTCGGAGACACTCTCAACAGAACATGATCTCCCACCTCAAACTCCAAAGGTCTACGCCTAACATCCGCATAAGACATTTGTCGACTCTGAGCAGCCAACATCCTCTTTCTAATCAATTCAACTTTCTCCCTCGTCTTTAATACAAGGTCCGGCTCGGTGCCAACCAAATCGGACGGCTCATCCCAACATATCGGTGATCGGCAACGTCGGCCATAAAGTGCCTCATACGGTGCCATCTTAATCGACGCGTGCCAGCTATTATTATAAGTAAACTCAATCAAGGCCAGATGATCCTCCCAGTCACTACTCCAATCTAACGCACACGCACGCAACAAATCCTCGAACGTCTGAATGGTACGTTCGGACTGCCCATCGGTCTGGGGATGGAACGAAGTGCTCAAACGCAATTGTGTCCCCAATGCCTTATGTACCGCCTGCCAAAAATGCGATACAAATCGGCCATCTCTGTCTGAAATAATGGTCCTCGGCGTACCATGAAGCCTCATTATCTGAGCGATAAAAATACGAGCCAACTTTTCTGGGCCCCAAGTATCCTTGATGCCCAGAAAATGTGCCGACTTACTCAGTCGGTCTACAATCCCCCACACCATATTCATACCAGTCTTCGTCCTCGACAAACTCGTGACAAAATCCATAGAGATGTCCTCCCACTTCCATTCTGGAACGGGAAGTGGTTTCAATAATCCGGCTGGCCGCCGATGCTCAATCTTGACTTGCTGACAAGTCAAACACTTAGCCACAAACTGAACTACCTCCTTCTTCATATCGTTCCACCAGAAATTTTTCCTCAGATCTTTATACATTTTACTCGAGCCCGGATGGACTGAGTAAGGTGATGCATGAGCCTCTCGCATGATACTCTGTCTTAATTCCGAGTCATTCGGAACGCACAACCGACCTCGGAATATCAGCACTCCGTCTTCATGAATAACGAATCCTGGGGCTTTCCCCTTCCCTACACTCTCCCGAAGCTGAATAAACATCGGGTCCTCCAACTGTCCCGATTTAATGTCCTCGACCAGAGATGAAGAAATCTCAAGAGTACGCAACTGCCCGGAACTCTCTGGCAGTACAATTTCAATTCTCAACCTCATAAACTCTCGCTGAAGTCCCAACTGGGCCGTAAGCAACTCAAGCGCCTGAAGCGATACCGATTCTCGGCTCAAGGCATCTGCTACCACATTAGCCTTGCCCGGATGATAAAGGATCTCGAGATCGTAATCCTTAATCAATTCCAACCACCTCCTCTGCCTCATATTAAGCTCTTTCTGGGTGAAAATGTACTTTAGGCTCTTGTGATCGGTGAAAATCTGACACGACGAGCCATACAAGTAATGACGCCAAATCTTCAACGCGAAAACAACTGCGGCCAACTCAAGATCGTGCGTAGGGTAATTCAATTCATACGGTTTCAACTGACGGGAAGCATAGGCAATCGTCCTCCCGTGCTGCATAAGTACGCATCCGAGCCCTTGGCCCGAAGCATCACTATAAACGTAGAAACCATCATTACCACTCAGTAAAGCCAAAACAGGAGCGGTCGTCAACCGCTTCTTCAACTCCTCAAAACTATTCTGCCTCTCATCGGTCCACACAAACTTCTCTGACTTCTGTAACAACTGAGTCAGCGGTCGAGCGAGTTTAGAGAACCCCTCAACGAATCTACGGTAATATCCGGCTAATCCCAGAAAACTGCGGACCTCCTTCACGTTCTTGGGCGGCGCCCAATCCAACACTGCCTCTACCTTATGTGGGTCCACACGAACACCCTCGGCCGAGATCACATGACCGAGAAACATAACCTCCCGTAACCAAAACTCGCACTTTGAGAACTTCGCAAGAAGATGCTGAGTTCTCAAAATGTCTAACACAATATGTAAATGACGGGCATGCTCCTCCTCGCTCCTCGAGTAAATCAGAATATCGTCGATAAATACGACTACACATTTATCGAGGTACTCGATAAAGACTTTGTTCATAAGCTTCATGAACACGGCTGGGGCGTTGGTTAGCCCAAAAGGCATAACCACAAACTCGTAGTGACCGTATCTCGTCCGAAAGGCCGTCTTCAGAATATCGGTATCCTTCACTCGGAGCTGATAATACCCCGATCTCAAATCAATCTTCGAAAATACAGTTGCCCCTTGCAACTGATCAAACAAATCATCAATCATCGGGAGTGGATACTTGTTTTTGATGGTCACTTTGTTCAACTCTCGATAGTCGATACACAAACGAAGTGACCCATCCTTCTTCTTTACAAATAGGACCGGTGCGCCCCAAGGCAAAGCGCTCGGTCGAATATATCCCATGTCTAGCAACTCTCCCAACTGTTTCTTCAACTCAAGCATCTCGGCAGGCGCCATACGGTATGGCGTCTTAGAAATCGGGGCTGCCCCCGGCTCTAAATCGACGGTAAACTCAACTTCTCGGTCCGGCGGCAAACCCGGCAACTCGTCTGGAAAAACGTCAGGATACTCACATACTATCGGAATAGACGAGAGCTCGACTCCCCCTTCTTCCGATCTCAAAGCGTAACACCAATAGCCCGTGCAACCTCCTCGAAGGAGTCTCACCGCCCTCAAGGCGCTGATCAGTAGTCTCTGGATACTCCTTTTACGCCCTACAAATGAATGATCGGTACCGTCGGAGGCTAACATCGAAACGGTTCTCGTTCTATAATTCATGATCGCCCCATGACGGTCCAGTCAATCCTCACCCAGAATCAAATCCTCATCTCTAATATCTACCGCAATCAGATTAGAAGGCCAAACCCTCCCCGCGATACTCACTCGAAAATCTCTAACCTCGTGATCCCCCACGATGCTATCCCCACTAGGCAGTTTAACAACAAATGGTTCACACGCAACCAAGCAATCAATATGCAGACGACGCACACAATCCATAGATATAAAAGAATGCGTAGCACCAGAATCGAACAATATGGAAACAGGATGATCAAGGATGTGGACGGTACCTGTAGCCACCGTCGCGTCAGGATCCCCTGCTCGTCTCATCTCGTACACTCGGGGCGGAACAGACCCCGTACTAGAAGCTCCCCCTCTAGAAGGCTGACCACGTCCTCGACCTCTACCAAAACTCTGCTGTGGCTGAGGAACTGTCGGTGCCTGATTCACACTCGGCTCTCCCGCGGCTGGTGCTGATATCTGAGTAACTGGAGCCCGAGCTGCATCCGTACAAAACTTAGCACGATGACCCATACGACCACAAGCAAGACACTGAATCAGATGCCTATCACACTCACTCATCATGTGGCCCGGTCGGCTACAGTTGAAGCACGTAGGACCACGAACGGAACCAGCAGGAGCAGACCTAGAACCGTTTCCTCAACCAACTGATGGCGACTGACTCCCGAAGACTCGCGAACCAGACTGAGCCTTCGGATACCCTCCTGACTTGCCTTCCGAAAACTGACCAGAGGTCTTCTGCTTCTTTCCTTCGGCTGTCGTCTCTGTCGTAGAAAACGACATCTCATAAGCCATCACTTTATTCTGATATTCTTTCAAAGTCGTGCACCCCAGACTAGACATGTAGTGGCGCACCCTCGGTTACATCCGCATGTCAAAGTGGCGGATCTTATCAAGTTCATCTCGGACTTGGTTCCTCACATAATGCAGCTGTTGATTGTAGTCTTTGATAGCTTGAGATATAGGAACATCTTGGGGCTTATCCTTAAAGAAGGCTCGGATCCTCCCCTCTTTCACTGGCCAAGGACAGAATTCGTCTTCCATCAGATCCCGAAACTCTGCCCACGTAGCTGATCGGTCACGCGGTTTCACCGCTTGCCACCACGTTGCTGCCTCATTGGCGAGGAAGTACTGAGCAATGGGTACTTTCCTTCCTCAGAACAATTAGCAGCCTCAAATACTTTCTCCATCTCGAATAGCCAATTCTCCCAACCGTAAGGGCTCAAGCACCATCAAATCGCGGAGGACGATACGAATCACGCCCCGAAGTAGCTTATCATTGCCGGATCCAGAG
Source organism: Orobanche coerulescens (assembly GCA_033398695.1). Taxonomy (NCBI): domain Eukaryota; kingdom Viridiplantae; phylum Streptophyta; class Magnoliopsida; order Lamiales; family Orobanchaceae; genus Orobanche; species Orobanche coerulescens. The sequence continues at coordinate 165,717,687 of CM065808.1, forward strand.
GCGAACCGGGTTGGCATTAGCTTGGCCGACTAGAACGGCTCGAGCCGCAGCGCCATCTCGGTTCGCTACTTGCCGCAAAATGTTGGCCACTCCAACATTCTCATGTGCACGGAGCTAGCGGTAGTCCTGCTGACCTCCGGAACTAGGGGGAACACTGTTCGACAAGGAAGGCATTGCCGAACCAGTTCCCGAGTGATCAGACATGGCCGCCCCACCGGCTGCGCCACGTCCCCTACCGCGTCCTCTACCAGCAGGAATTCTGAAGAAGCAACGGGTAAGTACAATTCAAACGCAAAACGCAACAAGATACTAAGACAGGAATGGAACATAACGGTGAAACGAGTCAAGTTAGGAAAACTTACGAGCACCGGCGTACTGAGATGATGTCATAGCAGTGATACTGTCCCAAAAAAGACACTTAACTAGACCCAAATAACCGACAGCCTAGGTATCCATAAACCTATGCTCTGATACCATATTCTGTAACACCCCCAAGACGTTCAGGTCATATTACAGCGCCGTGGATTCCACACTATGGAATCCACCAGGCTAACGTACCAACAAGACATTTGACAACGACAAACAATCATCAATAATACGACAATTCAAATAAGATTACAATCCGTCAATAAAATCCGACATCAATCCATTTCCCAAAATAGGAACACAACATTAACAATTTGGGTTATTATACAAAGAGGTTACTAAAGTTTACCAAAAATGACAATTTTCTGACTAAAGTTTTTTTTGTAACAAAGAGGTTACTCAAGTTTTCGGGTTTGTCAACTGGGTTACTCAAAGATTAAAATCTTACACAAATGTAACTGCGAGAGTGGGCAACCGGATGATTACTGGTTCCCCTTGTCCACGTCAGCACCATAGTTTTAAATGTTACAAAGAAGTTACTATAGTTTACGGGGTTATTAAATATGTTACTGAACTTTACGAAAAGTTACTATGCGTGTTTTTTTTCTTTTTTTTCAAAAAAAAATAAAAAATAAAATTTTCTAGGAAAAACTTTATCTTTTCAAAAAAAACATTATTTATGGAAATTTTTTATTTCTTCCGAAAAAATTAAAAAAATATTTTCTGGAGAAATATTTTTGTTGGCAAAAATATTTTTCGAAAAATTTATTTTCTGGAAAAAATATATTATTTTTTCAAAAATAAAATTATTTTACGGAGAAATATTATTTTTTGGCAAAAATACTTTTCGAAAAAATTTATTTTCTGGAAAAAATATATTATTTTTTCAAAAATAAAATTATTTTCTCGAGAAATATTATTTTTGGCAAAAATATTTTTCAAAAAATTTATTTTCTGGAAAAAATATATTATTTTTTCAAAAATAAAATTATTTTCTGGATTTTTATATTTTTAAAAAAATACTTTTTGCGAAAAATAAAAAAATATTTTCTAGAAAAATAATATTTCGAAAAAATTATTTTCTAAAAAATATATTTTTTAAAAGAAATGTATTAGCCAAACACTTTTTTATGAAATATTGTGTAGGTAGTTTTTATATCCGTAATCACCCCTAGGTATAAGTCAAACCCTAAGTCAAATTTTTTTTTAAAAAAAAAATCCACGTTGGCAATGTAACCGGTATCAATGGGTTAAAACATCTTTAGTTACTTAAGTAACCGGTTACAAAACTTTAGTAACCTATTTGTAACAAAATAAACTTTAGTAACAAAATTGCATTTTTTAGTAAACTTTAGTAACATGTTTGTATAATAACCCTTAACAATTTTGAAATAAGAAGTACTTGAGTACTTAAACCAAATTTATAACACAAAGGTCCCAAAACAAGACATCAAAAGTAATAGACTGAACTGAACACCAACACATGACCACTGATCAGTATCACGCTGGCCCATCATCTTCATACAGCTCAAGTGCTCGTTTGTCCCCACGGTCGATACCTGAAATACAAAAAGTATTTCCCCCATTTAAGGGGTTAGCGACAACTGCTAGTGCAAGTACAATCCATTTGAACTACATTCTAATCAGATGAATACATGCACCAAAAAGTCATTTTAGAAAACATTTTATATTCTGGAATATTTATGATGTACAATCACAAAACACGTTATCTCCAACAAATCACAATTCAAAGTTAACCGTTGGTACGAGATTCACGGCCACCGTACCCCGCAGAGCCCCGTCGGACATCCCTGGGTGGCTAACCACAGTTCGCGATACGCACACTCACGGCAATACGTATCCCTAGAGGCCCCGTCGGACCGTCCCTATGTGAACATACACATAACCATCCACAACAACCACGATACAGCCATAATTCAAATACTAGAACATGTAAACAAATGTAAAGTACTTGCCTTTGAGACATTCTTGAAGAAACGGAGTTGAAACACGACTACGAATGGTCCGGGTGGAAAACGACGGTTCTTAAACGAATGATCAACACAGTTCAGTCCCCACGGACAACAATACTCTATTGGAATACACCCATAACCCCGATTACATGATACGACAATGAACGATCAATCGATATGGGCGAGGGTTTACGCAAAATCTCCCCGTATTGATAGTTCGCGGATTAAAATCAAGGAAATTGGATTAAGAATCACTCAATAATCACAATCGGTAAAGAATATCGTAATATAGATGAACAATTCGGAACTAAACCCTAGAATCCCGAAAATCCCCCAAATTCGTCAAAATTAGGGTTCCTGAGGAATTACCTTTAATTCGGCTGATGAAAGGTGATTTTGCTGATTATGACACGATGGCTCGATTCTACCGTGATGGAATTTGAAGAGAACTCCGAATAGAACTGGTGGAAATCGTCTCTGAGGTCGCACGTCGAAGAAACGAAGAGAAAAGAAATAAATCATTGCTCAAATCGTCCATTGACTTATATATTCGGTGGAGTTAGCGACGCTAACCGTCATATGTAGCGCGCGCTAACGGGCCGTGACAGTCCAGCTCTTCGCCACCCTTCGTTAGCGTCGCTAACAATAGGCGTTAGCGTACGCTAATCGCACATCGGTAGCGCACGCAAGGGAATAGGGGTAGCGTCGCTACCTACACAAAGAAGCTTCAAAGATCACGATGTCACATCAACAGAAGCCGCGAGGGTAAAAAAAACTAAACACACGACGAGACCAGAATCCAGGAACATAGACGCGAAGCATACAAGACGACGGAGCTAAGCGCTGAAAGAAAATACAATTCCGACCACCGGAGGGTCCGTAATGCGACAACGAAACTAAGGTTCCCTAAACTATTAGGAAATTACAAAAATGGCCCAAGTGCCCGAAAATCACAAAACGACGTCGGATTTACAAACCGAAAGTCTCCACATGACCAACTCAACCATACGAACTTGTACAAACCAAGAAACAATGAAAACGAATGAGTTTTACAAGAATCGAACGTTCATACGGCAAAACATGCCACAAAACGAAATTACGTGAAAGCATCATCAAAACTCATCCACATGGAAAAACTCCAAGAACAAAGTAGAATCAAAATGTCGAAACGGTTACGAGCGAGTCGATAAAAATAGACATACACCAAAAATGGAAACTGCTAAAAATGGAAAACTACGGATATTACATAATTTTGGAACCTCGGTATCAAAAAATAAAAAAATAAAAAAAATAATCAGAAGAGTCTTCGGCTCAATCCTGTCACGAGATACTCAATCTTATTGTCATATCAATGTTAACTAAACAATAAGTAGAAATAGCTTGTTTTGCCCTTTGGCATATAGTAATATTCTTTTCTGTCCCAAGTTTAGTAACAACTCTTTTGATACCCAAATCGTCGAAATTAACCTTTACTCGAATAAAATTCGAGTCATATATTATAATTTTGAGTAATATAATTTCGAGTCAACTTCAAAAAAAAACAATATCGAGGAAGGTTGAAAATATGGGTTATCGGAGTTCAAAATTTCGAGTTACACGAGTCCAATTCGTGTCACCCGAATACAATTCGGGACATGTAAATAAAAAAAAAAGTCTCCCGAATTCATTCGGGAGATGTAAAAAAAAAATCGGGTTACACGAGTCCAATTCGTGTCACCCGAATACAATTCGTGTCACACGAATTTTGTTGCCCGAAATTTTGAGTAAAAATACATGTTCCCCGAATGTGGTAGAAAGAAAAAAAAAAGAAAAAAAAACATGTTATGCCATGTTACCCGAATGTGGCAGAAAGGAAAAAAAAAAAAACTTGTGAGTTACCCGAATGTGGCAGAAAGGAAGAAAAAAAAAACTTGTGAGTTACCCGAATGTGGCCGAAAGGAAAAAAAAAAAGCCTTGTGAGTTCACCCGAATTGCTGGCAGGAAGGAAAAAGAAAAAAAAAACATTTGTGCAAGCATGTTACCCGAAAGTTTATACATCTTCTGAATTCATTCGGGAGACCCTCTTTTTTTCTTTTTTTTTTTTTAATTTTTTAAACATCTCCCGAATGAATTCGGGAGACCTTTTTGTTTTTTTAACATCTCCCGAATTCATTCGGGAGACTTTTTTTTTTATTCGGGTGACACGAATTGGACTCGTGTAACCCGAAATTTCGGACTCCGATAACCCATATTTTCAACTTTTCTCGATATTGTTTTTTTTTTTAAGTTGACTCGAAATTATGTTACTCGAAATTACAATATATGACTCGAATTTTATTCGAGTAAAGGTCAATTTCGACAATTTGAGTATCAAAAGAGTTGTTACTAAACTTGGGACAAAAAAATTATTATTATATACAAAAGGGCAAAACAAGTTTTCACCCGAACAATAATTGTACTGGTTTTATTCACCATGATTAACTAAACTACCGGAAAAGCTGACCTAATCTCAAGAAATGGAAATAAGCGATAAAGTGAGATAATAAGTTACAGAATAGATGATTGGGTTCTCCTGATTTCTTCAATTTCTTCAAATATTATATATATATATATATGATCATATCATAATGATTTTTATGTTGTGAATAGAGAATAAATCTGAATCATTGATTTGTACGTGATGTATGGTCCATATTGACTTATGTATGCAATATATGCATTTCGTGCATCAAACCTGCAATGCATAAAAACTCTGCATTATATGCATCAAAATATCGATGCACTAGATATTACATTCTATTCATACGTTTTTGTGAGAATAAATCTAAGTCATCCATTTAATCAAGATCTATGGATCAAATTCATTCTTATTTCTTAACTTAAGTATCATTCTCGCCAGAAACCACTCATATATATAATATTGCAGGGATGACCCAGTCACCGTGTGGTGGCTAGGTAGCTAGCGCCTTCTGGCGACGGTTCCTGAGCATTAAAAAAAATTGTATAAAAAAACTGAAATTGGCCAAAAACTTTTATTTGCTAATTTCAACTATATTAAAATTAATAGATAGTTAAATATGTTTCTAAATATAATGTAAGATTCTACATCTTTATTAGAATAAATAAATCTCACAAAATCTACAAAAATTCAATCTACAAAAAAAAGTTCAATTTTTTGTAATAATCTACAAAAAAGAAGTAAATTATCTTCAATTAAATTAAGAGGCAAAGTAAAATCTACAAAAAACAAATTAAAATCTTCAAAAAAAAAATAAAATCCACAAAAACTAAATAATAAATATGAATGATAATACAACTTACCTCAATTCAATTAAAATAAGAAAAACAAACAAATGTTAATAAGTTAGTATAAAATAAATAAATGTAACAACAATAAAATAAAATTATTAGATAAAATATTAAAATTACCTTAAAGTTGAGCAGAGAACAAAATGTGGAGAGTGTTGTGGGTGAAAAATTTTTGAGGGATGATCTTATTTATAGAACTTTTTGCTTCACATATGTAAAGCCAAAGTGTGACACTAATATTTGAAAAAATTTCAGTATCCGTAATATTCTCGCGAAAATTTTCAAATTTCCGCCAAAAAAATTCAATTTTTTTAAAAAACATTGGTGTCACATATGTGATGCTAATGTAATTAAAAAATAATTTGATTAGTTGTGGTGTCACATGTGTGACACGAATGATAATATATATCTATATATATATATATATATATCAATTTGGTATACTATATTAATAAGTTATTTACTTATACTATTTAACTAGTAAATAAATTAGTATACATATTTACTATATTATAAATAAATGTTAATAAGTACAAAAAAATTAATTAATTTACTATCTTAATATAAAATAAGTTATTCTCTAAATAATCATTTTACTCAATATAAATACCATATTTAATATTATAATAATTTTAAATAAGAATTGTACATCAATCCAGGGATATTGCAAATTACAATAAAGGGAAATTTCATTCTAAATCATCTTCTTCGCATGAAACCTCACTTCTTCTTTATCGTCTTCAGATATTTCAACAGGATCAGCTTCTCTATCAACAAGTTCAATTGCATGTCGAACGCATTTAAGTCAACTATAAGGTTAAGTATGGGAGCTTCTGCTTCTTCATAGTACACTTGTTGAGGGGCAGGTTCCTGCATCGTGGTCGATGATACCGCCAATACATAAACAATGTGTATAGCTCTGGTGGGACAAACCGCCCTTGCTTCTGTTGAATTATATATGCAACTGATTCAATAATAGAGTGAATATATCTACGATAAATATCGATTCAAAATATTACTAAATTGTACCTCTTTAACGCCGACCAAGTCTTCTAGATGGGTACCTAGAAGCATTCTCTAGTACTTATTAACATATTCACTCCATCAATAAACTCTCTAATAATCATACCATCAGGACCATGTCGGTTCTCATACATCCAATCTCTAAAACATGACATTTTTTAAACTACATACAAAATAATTATTTAATATAGACAATACATACAATTCAAAATATAGCTAAATTACAAATGTCTACTTAGATGTCATCAATTATAAATAATTAATATAATGTCTAAATTTTTTTTAAATAAAAATTACAAACTTATTTAATTATAATATGTTTATTAAATTATAAATTTTAAATTATGACCACGATTATGTACATATATAAATCATGTATCATATTTAATGAATGAATACCATAGCTTAGTGGCAAGGTGCCACTATATACATTACATTGGGGCGGGTTCAAGCCTTGCACCTGCCATTGAGCTATATTTTAATTTTTTTTAAAAACTATTGGTGTCCCAACAAATATCAAATAATATATAATAATTTATATTGGCGTCACATATGACGCCAATACCTTAATTAATTATATTATATATTTTTTATTTAGATATGTGTTTTTATATTATATTTTTTAGTAATAATGTCTACTTGTCTATGATCAATTATAGGTACTATCTAACTAATATAATGTCTAACTATTTTATAAATAAATATTACAAGACTTATTTAATTATAATAAGTTTATTAAATTATAAATTTTAAATTATAACATGATTATGTACATATATTAATAATGTATTAAATTTAGTGAATGAACAACATAGTTCAATGGTAAGATGCCACTATATACATTGCATCGGCGGCAGTTCAAGCTGAAGAGATAAATTTACCACTAGAAGGGGGGTTGAATAGTGGTAATACGGAATAACGAAATTTTTTGCGAGTAAATGAAAGATAGTGCGGAATTTAAAGACTCAAAGATTTATAGAGGTTCGGCAACTTGCCTACGTCCTCTCTCCGACTTTCTTTTTCTATTGGCTCAAGAACAACCACAATCTTGACTCGTCTTCTATCGGTCCGAGTTCACAACCGTTACAATCGCTTGTCTTCTATCGGTCCAAGCTCAACCTCTCTCTCAATATAAACGTTTGTTTATCTAGTGTTCTATAGGAACTAGATAATCCTCACTATACGAATATGGAAGTATAATCCTAACAATGCCGGATCAAAGATCTTAATAACACCGGATTAGTGACTCTTGATTCGTTTCTTTTACGCTCAAGTGTAAGTGATGCAACACTTACAATCAAATGAAAGAATACAAGGTACAATAGATATTACAAAGAAAATCACTCTTGTATCTTTCTTTCTCACAACTTATAATATAGTAATCAGTAGCGATTTGAGCTCAAGAATGCTTGTATGCTTGTATGCTTGAAGTTGTGTGTTTGATACCCAAGTCCTTTGGGTATTTATAGGTGAGAGCCATCCTTCAAATACTGAAAAACGTATTATTAGCGTGCGCTAATAATGTCCTCTAGCGTGCGCTATCGATCTTGACTTGGTTTCTCTGAACGGTCACAAAGACTGTTGCAACGGTAAAATTGTATGGCTAGCGTGCGCTAGTCATGTATCCGTAGCGTGCGTTATCGGCTGGTCGACAGGTCTTCAATCTTGACTTTGAAAAGTTGGTTTGTCTCCCCAATGTCTCTTTATCCAACGGCTAGAAATGAGCTTAGCGTGCGCTAGCAAGTATGCATAGCGTGCGCTAGCATTAATTAATTCCAACTTTTCCAGATTTCACGGATCTTCATTGACTCTTGCCTTCCAACGGTAGAAAATCAAACGGTAATATGCTGACTCCTTTTAGCGTGCGCTAATGCCTATACCTTAGCGTGCGCTAAATATCTCTTTCAGTAACGTACGTTATCCTGTGTAGCGTACGTAAGGTCCTTGACATATTGAGTCCAGTAGCTACTGGACTACTGACCATGATATCGGTAGCGTGCGCAAGAGCTGAGCAATAACGTGCGCTACATCCTTGTTTTAGCGTACGTAAGTTGATGTATGTAGCGTGCGCAAAATCCATTTCCGATTTCCTTCCAAACCTCACTGTCTTCTGGAATGATACGATAGCGTGCGTTAATATTGATTGTATAGCGTGCGCTAACTGTAGTTACTTAGCGTGCGCTAATGTTGAATGAATTGCGTGCGCTATCCATCAGGTGACTTCACTTGGGCCGGTGTTGATCGTACATGCATTTCTCGATAGCGTGCGCTACTATGAGATGAGTAGCGTGCGCTAACATTATTTAGCTCCTTCAATATAATATCGAACTGAGATTGATCTAATTAAATGTTTTGAACGGAATAATCATCAAAATACATTTTGAGTCAACAATCTCCCCCTTTTTGATGATGTCAAAACATTTAATTTATTCCTGCAAAATATTTTAAATGATTCGAATCAAGATAACTTGTTCGATATATTAGTATATCTCGGTTTTTGGAGTATTCTCCCCCTTTTTGACATAAACAAAAAAGAACTCCCCCTGAATTGTTGCATTTTAACAAATACCTGTAATACCCGTAATTTTGATTCCTGGTAATTTTCTATTTTGGCGGAAGTCCGTTTTGACAACTCGCTCATGACCGTTTCGTCAATCTGAGAATGATTAATTCTACACTTTTTGTCATCCGAGTTCGTTTCGGTGTTGTTTTGTTGAGTTCTGTGCTTTTTAGCGACTTTTCCGCACTTGAGTTCGATTCTTGCGAATCTCGTCAAGCTAACATTTGAGTTTCCCGCAAGTCCGTTTAACTTTGTTAGACGTGTTGTGAACTTCGGTTTGGTTATTCGATCATGTATCGTGATTTCCGGGCGTTTTGGGCCATTTTGTAATTTCTTGAAAGTTACGGGTATCCATATCTGTATTTGTCGTCTTGACCCTTTTCTTGGTCGCGTATGATTAATTATTGCATTACGTTTTCATCTCCAGTCGTTGATGTCGTCCTCGAACTTTTCGTCGTGTCCGTTCCGTGCGTTTTCGGAAATCGAGGCGTCGGGTCGTGGCGGCCGAGCAGCTGGCCAGACGGTTGCGGGACTGGCCGGACGAGTGCTGGACACTGGCCGAGCAGGCACGACAGGAACCGGCGTAGCGCACGCCTTCTGGCCGGAGCCGCCTTCTAGCTTCAGCGATGTAAGCGCCTGTCGAGTCGGCCAGCGTCTGCTATCGGACACAGGCGAGAGGTACTGCGAGGTTACGGACTCGGTCGGAGTCGGCGGGTAGCGCACGCTCTTGTCGGTCGTAGCGCCTAACCGGGAAGTAGCGCCTGCCGGCCGACTAGCGACGCCACGGATGAGTTGTCGATCCGGTGGCTCTTTGGGCCAGTCGGCTAGCGCGAGCTTCGGCCAGTAGCGCACGCTTAGCGGGGTCGGGCGGTCGAGTCACGGTCGGCGGGGTGGTCGGTGGTGCCGGGTCATGCGGGCCATGGCGAGAGTGCTCGGCCGTCTTGGCGATAGCGCACGCTAGGCCGGGATGGCTAGCACACGCTAGTTCCGGCCCGATATAAAAATGATAGACCGACTTTCTCCGTCATTTTCATTTCATTTCTCTTCGGTCCATGGTGGGGTTTCGGAGGAGACGAAACCATGTTGTTGAACAACAAATCCATGAAGTTCTTGAGGTTATATCGTTGATCAATCATCCTATAACATCTTTCGATCCAATAATCAAGGTTAGATCTTTAGAACCCTACTTTTGGGGAGATTTGGGGATTTTCGTGGTTTTGCCCGATTCATTCGATTTTGATGAGTAATTCATGATGAATATGATTAATCTTGTTGGTACTCTTAGTTTCCCTACGGATTCATGGTATATTTCGTGATTTTTACGAAATCGAGAGGGTTTGGTTGTGGTCGCCCTCGTTGTCGTTTTATACGAATATACATGAATCGTAGGTGGGTTTAGGGCGTATTCCAATTCCGTATTCGTTTAGAATCTGTGATTGTATTCTTGAATCGTTAGGTTCGTTTTCGATGGTTCCTAGCATTCGTGGTGACTTTCCATTAGTTCGTTGCGTCGCCGATTATTCAAGGCAAGTATACATTTATGATTGTGCGTTCTCGACTTTGAAAGTAAGAGGAATTGATGGCATGATATGAAGCGAACCGTTTTACGGCATTCATAGATATATTAATGGCATATTATGAAGCGAACCATTTTACGGCATTCATATATGTATTGTTGGCATGTAACGAGCGAACCGTTTGTGGCATTCCTACATGTAACGGCGTATGATATGAACGAACCGTTTTTACGGCATTCACATACGTCATGAGATTTTAGTCATTCCGGAATACTAGTCTTGAATTGATGAATTGACGGATTACATTTACTTTATTGTCGAGGAGTATTATGTTTCATATTGTTATACTTGCACTAGCTATTCGACGGCTAACCCCTTTGTGGGGGAAATACCTTTTATGTATTTCAGGTTCCAGGAGAGAGGACAGGCGGATATCGGGTCGGCATGAAGATGATGGGCAAGTGTGATACTGTGTCTTGTCTCCGGTTATCTTTTTGGACTCCTCCATTCAGTGTTGTTGTACTGGAATGGATTTTAAATACTCGAGCATTGTATTTCAGTTTCCTTGATGTTCCGGCCTGTGTTGCCGAGGTATTGATTTGTGTAGTGATGTATATGGTTTCATTGGTTATGGTTTTGAATACCATTTGTATCGTCTTTCTTTCCATTGTATGTAGACCTTCTCGGTCAAGTTTTATAGTTCCGCGTATGTTTAGCCTTGTGTGTCCCACGGCGGGGCTCACGGCGCTGTAATATACCCTGAATAACTTGGGGGTGTTACAGAATATGGTATCAGAGCTTAGGTTTATGGATACCTAGGCTGGCGGTCTTTTGGGTCGATTGAGTCGTCATTTGACCACAGTATCACTACTCTGCCATCATCACAGTGCGACCGGTACTTGTAAGTCCTCTCACTCTTCTTGTATTTTCTTGACCGTTTCGTTTTTAGCTTGGTATTCTTTGGAATTGGTCACTTCGAGAAGGTGCGATTTGGATTATACTTCCGCACGTGTGTGCCCTTTAGAATGTTGGATGTAAGGAGAAGAAGTCGTGGATCGTGGTTACGGACGTGAACTCTTCCTTGAGATTTTGTTAAATTGCTAATTTCGATATTAGCGTGTATCGGTATTGTGTTGAGACTTTGTTGGAAGTCGCATGTTAGTACCACGGGAGATCTTCGACTTCACAGACTTGTAAGTATGTTGTTTGGATTATTCGATAATTCTTGGTTATCTTGGTGATTTGGATTTATATGTTGGATATCGTTGATGGATATTTGTGCTTGAGAACGTTGTGAACGTTTGATAATGTTGCTGAATGCGTATATGTATTCATTGTGCCGTATGATCGTTTGGTATGTCGAGATGTTGGTAGAGAATAGCGGAAAATGACTAAGTAGAGCTACGTTAGCGCACGCTGCAAGGTATGTCTAGCACGCGCTAAGATATATACTTAGCGTACGCTACGGTGCATACTTAGCGCACGCTAAGAGATTCGGTCACGTACGCTAAGGAGGACCCCTAACGTACGTAACGACTTGCTGGGTTAATTTCGGAAGGTGGCCGACAGGTAGGCCCAGGTTGATTTTTTATATTCAGTTAGCGCACGCTAACGCATGTTGGTTAGCGCACGCTAACACCAGATCGCCAATAATGGAATCTTAGCTTTCGGCGGGTGGACCCGGCCATGTTCGACGCGTGACCAGATAAGGTCAACGAGTGCTTGTCGTGTAGAGCTAGCGTACGCTAAAACCGTATGATTAGCGCACGCTAATTCCATATCGGTCAAAGGAATCCCGATAATCGCGGATGCTTTCGGCATATGGGGGCACGATACTGTAGCAAGTCAACGACGATTAGCGCGCGTTAAGGTCGAAGAATAGCGCACGCTACTGAGCATTTCACTGTATCAAGTCAACGCCTGTTAGCGTACGCTAATGCATGGGCATTACATACGTTAGATGAATTTCGAAGCAATGTAGTAGCTTCTGGACTGCCCGATAGCGCACGCTATCAAGGAAGGATAGCGCACGCTAGTCATGTAACGCACGCTAAATATAAGGTCTAGCGCGCTAGTGCTGTGTTTTATAGAGAGGATAGACGAGTGCTGAGAGGCATTTTGTCCATTCTCCTTCCTTCAGTCAATAGAGAGAACCTTGGGAAGTACTTGAAGTTCCTAAACATGGATAGATGATTCTCTTAAACCAGATTAAGATGGAGAGCTCGGATTTAAGTATTGTTCTTGATGTTTTTGATGATTCTTGGAATGGAGATCATTATTCTTCCTCGTGGTTCGTCCATACATGGTAGTCCTCGTATCCCTTTGATAGTGGTTCATTTCTTTAAGGATTACTACTTGGGAGGGAGTGTGTTGGGAATCGTGTATTTTGATGTTCGTTTTATTTCGATGAAAATGCATAAATTGGACTGTACTTTTATCCGTTGCGTGAATATTTTGAAATGGCTTTTGGTATATTGCCAACTGAATTTTTATTTCGTAAAACCGATTCCCTAAATCGAGTTTTTGGCATTTTGACCTTGATCGTTTTGACGGTATTTGGAAAATGATTTTTTTTTTAGTATTTGAAAAATATTACCGTCATCGGTCTTTTTAACATTTTTGAAATGATGTGGAAAAATTGTGCTTAGCCTGGTAAATCCTTGTGAGAAGGGTTTACGGCGTGTAATATTCCCAGGAGGATCTGGGGTGTTACAATCTTGGTATCATGTGATAACGCTGTACGAGATTTATTGGAATCGTAATAAGAGATTTCGGATGTTGATATGATTATTGAGATCTTCTTCATATGACGATAAGAGTTTTGTTCCGATTCTTGAGGTTGTATGAATGACATGATGAAGGAAATGATAACGTGGAGATATATATACCTCGGATATGTTGTTCTGAATGTGATTTCGGATATTTCATGCTCTTTCAGAACTCTTGAATTATCCGAGGTGATGAAAATTTTTAAGAAGGTTGATGTTTTGAATATGAATATGGAATATTCATATCTAGAGCTAAACTATGTGCTGGGAATAATATTCGTATAGGAAATACGAATGTGATTATGAGCTTGATGAGACTATTATTCATCTCGGAATTTGGAAGCCCATACGTATGGAGCAAGTATTCAAATCGAATGATTGGATTGTTTGATAACCTTTTTAATATGATTATCTATTTTTTAGAACCAGTCGGATGATTCGAATTGATAACGGTCATAAGTAAATTTTAACGATGGGTTTACGAGGAGGGAACCCTGTCAATTCGTATTTAAGAATTGATTTTGGAACATTTAGACCCTTATTATTGGTCCGAATTGGTTGCTGATATGATCATCATACTTCGACTTGTATTGTGGACAGTATTTGTAAGTGTCGGAGTTGGATTGTTCAGACTGTGATTAGTCGAGATATGGTAAAACGATTGAGTTCGTGGTTTGGTGGTATTGATGTTGGTCGTCATCGAACCGGTTAATTATCAATCCTTCGTTTTACAATAAGATATGATGTTTGATCATAGATTATGACTGTTGTGTTGCGGTTAAGGTTGAAGGGTTCGTAGATTAACTTGGTCGGGACTGAGGAACTCGTAAGACGAAATCAACTGAATTGGTAACAGTTCGATGTATTGATATCGAGGCAAGTTTTATACTTGTACTAATCAATGAGATTAATGTTATCGTGTAAGTGTACGAATGTGTGTATCATTTCGAGACTCGGCCTCTTTATGATTGTATTGATATCAAGGGATTGGTTGACACGACGCCGTCGGCAAATTATACCAAATATTACTGTTGTTTGTAAATGGCCGGTTCAAGGCATTACGATACTTGTTGGTGAAGTTGCTATCGATAGCCGGTTCGCGGTATCGATGTATCGATTATTATTGTTCGCGATTAATGTCGTTCTGAGACATCGTTGAATCTTTGTCGTCGAATTGGATCTGTTGCTATGATGTTGCGTTAACCGATTGGGGACGTTTGATATATCCTTTTGCCATCTCCGTTTCGGTGGTCGATTTAAGACACCGGGACATCTATTCTATCGTATTATTGATTATCGATTGACCGTTCTAAGGTAATCGAGGTATTGAATTGGGATTATCGAAGATAATTCCCATCCGTTGTCAAAGATATTCTCATCTGTTGTATCGTTGTTATCGATTGGCCATTCTACGGTAATCGAAGCATTGAATTGGGACTGTCGAGGATAGTTCCCATCCGTTGAATTATTATTGTCGTGTTGGCCGACTCAAGACAGCACACTATTATTCTTGTGAACTCGGTAATTTTGTGATCGTTGAGAGTTGAGGATTTTCCCGAATTGTGGTGTTGTGGTTATTGCCGTGTTAATCGGTCCTTAAGGAATTCTGATCCCAGGATGGTCGTTTTGAATATCGTTGGTCGTGTCGATCTTTCATTATTCGTGTGTCATCGTTCACTTGATGAGTCGTATGATCCATATTGGATGTTTTATCCCTTGAGTTTGTCATGTTGTATCGTGGCATATCTGGAATCATGTCTGCGTGCCGATTGGTTATGTGTAGGATTTTTAGCCAGGCACTCGATGGTCATGCGTGGATGTTTCCGCATTGGACCGTGCACACGAGACGTAGTTCTTGAGGCTAATTAGGTACATTGTCACACGTATATTACGGATTACGTATACGGGCGGACATGTGCACGGACACATTCCGGATCGGGCGTCTTGTGATGTCCCTCTTGAGCTTTATTTGGTTGATCGTTCGTAGTCCATGTTGTATTGGATATGTCCGACGATTTGCATTTGGTTGTTCATACGCCAGGGGTATGTCCAAGCGATCGAGTTGATTTCTTTGAGATCTATTTTGTGATGATTCTGACTTTAGGCTATTCGGCTTTCAGGCCATTATGATGTATCGGTATTTTCCGTTGGAGCCTTCGGGCATTGTGAATTCGTATCTTTTCGGCATTGGTTCGGTTTACCTTCGGGTAATGTATTGTTGTGTTCTATATTGATAACTCGCCATTTGGGCGTAAGTTTTCGGTTCTTGTGTATCTCGTTGAGTTTTCCTGGCGGAATATTTCTTCTCCCTTCTGTTTTAAGTTTGGGACGAAACTTCTTTTAGAGGGTAGAATGTAATACCGTAATTTTGATTCTGGTAATTTTCTATTTTGGCGGAAGTCGTTTTGACAACTCGCTCATGACCGTTTCGTCATTCGAGAATGATTAATTCTACACTTTTTGTCATCGAGTTCGTTTCGGTGTTGTTTTGTTGAGTTACGTGCTTTTTAGCGACTTTTCCGCACTTGAGTTCGATTCTTGCGAATCTCGTCCGAAGCTATTGCTTTGAGTTTCCCCTGAATCTGTTTAACTTTGTTAGACGTGTTGTGAACTTCGGTTTAGTTATTCGATCACGTATCGTGATTTAGGCGTTTTGGGCCATTTTGTAATTTCTTGAAAGTTACGGGTATCCATATCTGTATTTGTCGTCTTGACCCTTTTCTTGGTCGCGTATGATTAATTATTGCATTACGTTTTCATCTCCGATCGTTGATGTCGTCCGCGAACTTTTCGTCGTGTCCGTTCGTGCGTTTTCGGAAATCGAGGCGTCGGGTCGTGGCGGCGGCGGTGGCAGACAGTTGCGGATGGCCGGACGAGTCTTGGACATCGCCGAGCAGCACGCGAGAACAGCGTAAGCGCACGCTTCTGGCCGGGGCAGCTGCGCGCTAGCTTCGGTAGTGTAGCGCCCTGTTGTCGAGTCGGCCAGTCTGGCTATCGGACACAGGCGGTACTCGAGGTTGGACTCGGTCGGGAGTCGGCGGGTAGCGCACGCTGTCGGTCGTGGCGCTTCGCGTGGGAGTAGCGCCGCTGCGGCCGACTAGCGTCTGCTACGGGATGAGTTGTCGATCCGGTGGCTCTTTGGGCCAGTCGGCTAGCGCGCGAGCTTCGGCCGTAGCGCACGCTAGCGAGGGTCGGCGGTCGAGTCACGGTCGGCGGGGTGGTCGGTGGTGGTGCGGGTCATGCGGGCCATGGCGAGAGTGCTCGGCGTCTTGGCGATAGCGTCGCTAGGCGGGATGGCTAGCGCACGCTAGTTCCCGATATAAAAATGACAGACAGCGACTTTCTCCGTCATTTTCATTTCATTTCTCTTCGGTCATGGTGAGGTTTCGGAGGATACGAAACCATGTTGTTGAACAACAAATCCATGAAGTTCTTGAGGTTATATCGTTGATCAATCATCCTATAACATCTTTCGATCCAGCGAATCAAGGTTAGATCTTTAGAACCCTACTTTTGGGGAGATTTGGGGATTTTCGTGGTTTTGCCCGATTCATTCGATTTTGATGAGTAATTCATGATGAATATGATTAATCTTGTTGGTACTCTTAGTTTCCCTACGGATTCATGGTATATTTCGTGATTTTTACGAAATCGAGAGGGTTTGGTTGTGGTCCGCCCTCGTTGTCGTTTTTATACGAATATACATGAATCGTAGGTGGGTTTCCGGGCGTATTCCAATTCCGTATTCGTTTAGAATCTGTTGTGATTGTATTCTTCGA
This sequence comes from Orobanche coerulescens, assembly GCA_033398695.1. NCBI lineage: Eukaryota > Viridiplantae > Streptophyta > Magnoliopsida > Lamiales > Orobanchaceae > Orobanche > Orobanche coerulescens. The sequence continues at coordinate 165,734,961 of CM065808.1, forward strand.
ATCGTTAGGTTCGTTTTCGATGGTTCCTAGCATTCGTCGGTGACTTTCCATTCCATTCGTTGCATCATCGATTATTCAAGGCAAGTATACATTTATGATTGTGCGTTCTCGACTTTGAAAGTAAGAGGAATTGATGGCATGATATGAACGAACCGTTTTTACGGCATTCATAGATATATTAATGGCATATTATGAACGAACCGTTTTTACGGCATTCATATATGTATTGTTGGCATGTAACGAACGAACCGTTTTGACGGCATTCCTACATGTAACGGCGTATGATATGAACGAACCGTTTTTACGGCATTCACATACGTCATGAGATTTTAGTCATTCCGGAATACTAGTCTTGAATTGATGAATTGACAGATTACATTTACTTTATTGTCGAGGAGTATTATGTTTCATATTGTTATACTTGCACTAGCTATTCGACGGCTAACCCCTTTGTGGGGGAAATACCTTTTATGTATTTCAGGTTCCAGGAGAGAGGACAGGCGGGTATCGGGTCGGCATGAAGATGATGGGCAAGTGTGATACTGTGTCTTGTCTCCGGTTATCTTTTTGGACTCCTCCATTCAGTGTTGTTGTACTGGAATGGATTTTAAATACTCGAGTATTGTATTTCAGTTTCCTTGATGTTCCGGCCTGTGTTGCCGAGGTATTGATTTGTGCAGTGATGTATATGGTTTCATTGGTTATGGTTTTGAATACCATTTGTATCGTCTTTCTTTCCATTGTATGTAGACCTTCTCGGTCAAGTTTTATAGTTCCGCGTATGTTTAGCCTTGTGTGTCCCACGGCGGGGCTCACGGCGCTGTAATATACCCTGAATAACTTGGGGGTGTTACAATACCAACAAAAATACCATTATCCAAAGCGAAATTACGTAAATAACAATACTCATAAACAGCAAATACCAAATGAAGTGAAATGCGAATATCATTAAGATAGAGTTCAAGCAATACATAAAGTTTTCATGGCATGAGACATAAAGATTATTCGAATAATAAGATTCTACAACCAAGCATCAATTTCCTAAATTCTAAGATGCAGGATCGGAAGAGGACGATGGGAAAGGGAACGACGGGTGTGTGTAACGGATGAAATCGGAGATCAGCCCACGAACTTCCCCGACTTCCGAACGAAGAGACCCGACTTCCGCACGAAGAGACCGAACATCCTCTCGTATTTCCAGCTGAGAGGTCTCGATGCTCCGCATCCGAGCACAAAGATCGCTCTCTTCTTCATCCGAGATAACGTCTCTCATCGGGCGCTTCCCTTTCGTCTTCGGATGACGAACAAATGATTTGGATTGCAGCTCCCTAAGCATATGGGGTCCTCGGTGCATCACACGCTCGACCGGTGTAGGTATCCGTGTCCCCTTAGGTACTTGATCATCATCTCGGAGATACGGAAACAATACCCAACCTCGATTGAATGTCTCAACATAATACATGGCCTTGAGGGTTAGGTCGCTTATTTCGTGTCCCCAAGACACCGGAACGTGTGACTCATTAGACAAGTCGACGCGAAAATGCCGAAAAATCACCGTGAGAATTGAACCAAAAGGAAGTCCAGATTTTCGAGTTCTCGACATGTAGTTTTTCGACCGAAAAGAATCCCCTTTCGCTTTCATCCAGCTTAGCACAATACCAGTGAAATCCACTTTATCATCCTTCAACACCCGATACACCACATTCTTATCAACACCGACTAACTTGTGTTGGGTGTTGACTTTTGGCATTAAACACTTTGTTAGAGCGGCTAACAACAGGCGAATGTGGATACCGAAATCGTTATTCTCGAAGACGTCATCCGTGACTTCGATGACCGTTTTCGAACACAAGAAATCAGCAATATCTCTCTCGGACACAAGAGATTCTTCGGCAATGGTTTTCCCACAACAATCATATCCGTCTTTCGATAAGCCAAATAACTCGTGAAGTATTTCCGAAGAAATCTTCACCACAGTTCCATTCACTAAGCTACCGAGCACTAATCCTCCATTATCATCACTATCACCAAGGTGCAGATTCGCATAAAACTCACGGACACACGCAGGGTAAACAATCTTTTTGCACTCAACAAACCGTGCTATTCCTAATGCCTCAAAGAAATCGCGAATACTGACCTTAACCCGTTCAAGGCTGCTAAAATTGAAGAAGTAGCAATCGGTCAGACTCTCCTGAGGTAGGATATCGAAGAATACCTTCGATGCAACGTAGGAGACGAATCGGGTTGTGTCATAATCGTTATTGCGAGGGCGTTTGTAGTTTTTCTCCATGGCTTTTCTTCCCTTGCTAGACATTTTGAAGAAAATCGAAGTTTTGAAGGAGAAAATTGCAGTATTTGGTTCGGATTTGCGGCTAGGGTTTTTCGCTGGAAGGGAATTTTCTGGCATTTGCGTGCGTTAGAAAAAGGGTGAAAGTGATACTGGGTCGCACGGACTATATATAGTCAGCGAAGTTTTAATTAGCGTACGCTAGGGACATAGAGTTAGCGTACGTTAGGTAAAAATGAAAAGCTTACTGGACAGTCCAGTAGCTAATATGGAATTTGAAAAGTTTTTAATTAGCGTACACAAGGAAGTGAGGTTAGCGTACGCTATCGAAAGCAGTTTTTAGCGCGCGTTAAGAAAGTGAAGCTAGCGCGCGCTAGCGAATAAAGTGAATTAAGGATATTGATTTGAGTAGAAAACTTATTTCAAAAATTTTCTATATGTCCCATACCAAGTTGTAAACGAATGGAATTAAATGATTCTTCGGGAAGAGGTTTTGTAAAAATATCAGCAAGTTGATCCTTCGTCCCGACAAAAATTAAACAGATATCCTTTTTCTGAACATGATCGCGTAGAAAATGATGTCTAATATCTATATGTTTAGTTCTACTATGCAGCACAGGATTTTTACTCAGATTAATAGCACTAGTGTTATCACAAAGAATAGGGGTATTTTCAAAATATATACCGTAGTCGCGGAGTTGATTTTTAATCCATCACACTTGAGCACAGGCGCTCCCTGCAGCGACATATTCGGCCTCAGCTGTAGACAATGCTACACTGGTTTGCTTTTTACTTCCCTAAGATATTAAACATGATCCAACAAAATGACATGTACCACTAGTACTCTTTTTGTCAATTTTACATCCGCCGAAATCGGCGTCACTATATGCAATTAAATTAAAATCCAAGCAAGAAGGATACCATAGACCTAGTCCAATAGATCCTTTCTAGTAACGAAAAATGCATTTGCAAGCAGTTAAATGTGATTCCTTGGGATTAGCTTGGAATCGAGCACATAAACATGTAGAAAATATTATATCTGGCCTAGATGCAGTCAAATATAATAAAGATCCGATCATACCTCGATATAATTTTTGATCTACGGATTTGCCATTTTCATCTTTCTCAAGCTTTAATGATGAAGACATTGGCGTAGATATCACCTTGCTACTTTCCATATTGAATTTCTTGAGGAGGTCGTTTGAGTACTTCGTTTGATGGATAAAAATTCCATCTTCGCATTGCTTGATTTGAAGCCCGAGGAAGAACGTTAATTCTCCCATCATACTCATTTCGAACTCTCCTTTCATAAGATTAGAAAAATCTTGGCACAAAGATTCATTAGTAGCTCCAAATACAATGTCGTCAACGTAGATTTGGCAAACAAGTATATCATCATTCAATATTTTAACAAACAAGGTATTATCGACTTTGCCTCTTTTATAGTCATTTGCAATTAAAAATTTACTTAAACGGTCATACCATGCTCGGGGTGCTTGCTTCAACCCATAGAGTGTCTTGTTGAGCTTGTAGACATGATCCGAAAATTGATGATCTTCAAAACCGGGAGGTTGCTTGACGTAGACTTCTTCTTGAATGTAACCATTCAAGAATGCACTTTTCACATCCATTTGAAATAATTTGATCTTTTTATCGGCGGCAAATGCACATAACAAGCGAATGGCTTCGAGTCGAGCCACGGGAGCAAAACTTCCTTCGTAATCAAGACCTTCCTCTTGATTATATCCTTGAGCGACCAAATGAGATTTATTTCGAATTGGATAGCCGTCTTCATCACTCTTGATTTTATGCACCCATTTAGTTCCGATAATTGTTTTATCTTTAGGAGCGGGAACTAAATTCCATACATTATTGTGCTTGAATTGCACAAGCTCCTCTTGCATTGCCATCACCCAACTTTCATCATCGAGAGCTTCAGATATATTCTTGGGAACTATTTCGGATACAAAAGCACAATGAGCCATAAATTCGGTGGTTCTCCTTCGGGTTTGAACACCGTCTTCAATGTTTCCAATCACGAGATCCTTTGGATGGTCTTTTATGTGCCTCCAATCTTTCGGTAAATCAACGATTGTGTTCGTTTCGATTTCCGAAATTTTCTTCACTTCGGATGAGGAATCCGGAAAAGTACCTGCATCATCAAAATATTCTACCTTTCTCGGGGGTGAGATCATATCATTGAATTTAACATGTATAGACTCTTCAACTTTATTCGTTCTAATATTATAAACACGATATGCTTTGCTATTAGTGCAATAACCAAGAAATATTCTGGAGTCGGATTTAGCATCAAACTTGCCCAAGTTATCCTTTCCATTGTTTAAAATAAATACATTGCAACCAAAAGGATGAAAATAAGCAATATTGGGCTTTTTGCCCTTCCATAATTCATACGGAGTCTTAAGTTGAGTTCTACGAACATGAACCCGGTTAATCACATAGCATGCCGTAAAAATTGCTTCGGCCCAGAAGTATCGTGGAAGAGAGTATTCATTAAGCATTGTCCTCGACATTTTTTCCAAAGATCGGTTTTTCCTTTCAACAACTACATTTTGTTGAGGCATTCTAGGAGCCGAAAAGTTATGATTAATACCGTATTTATCACATAAAATTTCAAACGGGGTGCAATCAAATTCTCCTCCATGATCGGTGCGAATAGAAATTATGGAGAGATTTTTCTCATTTGATACCAAACGACACCATTTAGAAAACTCGGAAAATGCATCATCCTTATGTGCTAAAAATCTAACCCAAGTAAATCGAGAGAAATCATCAACAATAACCAAAGTGTAAAGTTTGCCATTTAAACTAACATGTCTAGATGATCCAATCAAATCCATATGCACAAGTTCAAGAACTCGACTAGTGGAAACCTCGAATTTTGGTTTAAAAGATTCTCGAGTGTGTTTCCCTTTTATGCATGATTCACACAAATATTTTCTATCAAACTTGAGTTTGGGCAATCCACGAACAAGGTCGTGTCTAGATAAAATAGAAAGGATAGGTAACGAAGTGTGCCCCAATTTTCGATGCCATAAATATGCATTGTCATCCAAGATAATAAGACATTTTTCATTGAATGAACTTTTATCGTCAAGATGAACAATATAGATGTTTCCACATCTCAAACCAATGAATGCAATTTTATTATTTCTAAATGCCGTGCAATGCGTTTGCTCAAATAGGATTTTAAAACCTTCATCGCAAAGTTGCGAAACGCTAAGAAGATTATGATGCAAACCTTCAACAAACAATACTTTGTTGATAGAAGGAGAAGGTTCCTTACCGACTTTGCCAATGCCTTTGATTTTTCCCTTTTGATTATCCCCAAAGGTCACATGTCCTTGTTCTTGGTATTCGAGATCTTCAAATAAGTCCTCGGAGCTGCACATGTGCCTTGAGCATCCGCTATCAATGTACCACTGTCTTTTCCTTGGTGCCGGTACCTACAAAAGTAGAATTTCTCGGTTGTTTCGGTACCCAAGCCCGTTTGGGTCCTCCAAAGTTAACTATGCTTATAGCATTCGGAACAATTGTCCCTTTAGGAACCCATATTTACTTAACTTTGATGGTTCTTAGCTTTGAATGAACATTAACATCATTAACCCGTTTGGAAGGATCTTTTGAGTTCTCGGTTTCGGTTTTCTTTATTTTGTCAAGGTTGATAAGAGATTGTTCCCATTTAAAAGGATCGAAACCAAGACCGTGTTTGAGCAAGGGCGATTTTTGAATAGACAGAAGCCTTTCGAATTTCTCGTTTTCGAGAGTAAATTTATTCAAAATATATTTTAGCTCCTTTTGAGTTTTTGTTAACTCGATTTTCAAAACAATTTCTTTTTCAAGGCATAATGTATGGTCGATCTCAATAGTTTTGCCTTTGTTTTGAAGAGAGGAATTTTCGAGTTCTAGAGATTTTATTTTTCTCTTTAAAGATATGTTTAATTTAACCATCTCGTCATACTCCGTATTCAAGGATTCAAACGCACTAAATAACTCATCATCATGATGAACTTCTTGTGAATCACAAAAGTCAAAAGAGTCATATTCGTCATCGTTGAGTTTAGAACTTACCTCGATATTACTTTCGGAGTCGAGTGCCATGAATGCAAGATTTGCGTCTAGAGATCTTTCAATCTCCTCCTCGTCATCACTCCAAGAAGCGATTAGGACCTCCTTCTTTTTAAATCTTTCCATTTGAGGTTTTGAAGAGGATCCTCGACATTCTTTAGCATAGTGACCGGCTTGACCACATTTCCAACAATTATTGTCGAACTTCTTGATGGGAGTATAGCCACTCTTCTTTTGCTCCGGTTTGCCATCCCGACCAAGAAAACTTCGCCTCTTTTGAATTAGGCTTTTATATCTTCTAAAGTTTTTGGCATAGAGAGCGAGTTCCTCGTCGTCTTCATCTTCGGGAACATCTTCCTCGACGTCGCTATCAACATTGAATGCGACTACTCTTTCCCGAGGCTTTGGTTTGGTGCCTCTAGACTTGAGAACGATCTCATAATTGATTAGTGACCCGATGAGGGCACTAAATTCGAGCTTGTTGAGATCTTTGGACTCCATGATTGCGGTGACCGTGGCATCCCATTCTCGTGGCAACGATCGAAGAATTTTCTTAGCTTTGTCGCTGCTCGATATAGGCTTTCCAAAAGATGCAAGACCATTGGTTATAGCCGAAAATCGATCCAACATATTTGTGATCATTTCCTCGTCTTTCATGGAAAAAAGTTCGTAGTCATGGAGTAGCATATTAATTTTGGTCTCCTTGACTTGGGTGGTTCCCTCATGAGTGACTTCGAGAATTTCCCAAATTTCTTTTGCGCTTTCATAGGACGATATCCTATTGAGTTCTTCGGGATTAAGAGCGCAATGGAGAAGTTGAGTAGCTCGTGAGTTGACGTGTGTGTTTCTCCAATCCTCGTCGTTGAATTCTTCGATCTTTTTCAACGATCCATCCTCTTTCTTAGCAAGTTTAGAACCAAGAGCAATAACTTTCTAGATTTCAATATCATAGGATTGAACGAAGATCGCCATCTTCTTTTTCCACGTCATGAAACTGGAACCGTCGAAGAAAGGAGGACGGTTGAGAGCATTTCCTTCAATTTGGCCAAGAAGTGCCATTTGCGGATATTTTTCTCTTAGGTGGTTAAACCTTTAAAAAGAGACGCTCTCTGATACCAACTGAAGAGATAAATTTACCACTAGAAGGGGGGTTGAATAGTGGTAATGCGGAATAACGAAATTTCTTGCGAGTAAATGAAAGATAGTGCGGAATTTAAAGACTCAAAGATTTATAGAGGTTCGGCAACTTGCCTACGTCCTCTCTCCGACTTTCTTTTTCTATTGGCTCAAGAACAACCACAATCTTGACTCGTCTTCTATCGGTCCGAGTTCACAACCATTACAATCACTTGTCTTCTATCGGTCCAAGCTCAACCTCTCTCTAAATATAAACGTTTGTTTATCTAGTGTTCTATAAGAATTAGATAATCCTCACTATACGAATATGGGAGTATAATCCTAACAATGCCGGATCAAAGATCCTAATAACACCGGATTAGTGACTCTTGATTCGTTTCTTTTACGCTCAAGTGTAAGTGATGCAACACTTATAATCAAATGAAAGAATACAAGGTACAATAGATATTACAAAGAAAATCACTCTTGTATCTTTCTTTCTCACAACTTATAATATAGTAATCAGTAGCGATTTGAGCTCAAGAATGCTTGTATGCTTGTATGCTTGAAGTTGTGTGTTTGATACCCAAGTCCTTTGGGTATTTATAGGTGAGAGCCATCCTTCAAATACTGAAAAACGTATTATTAGCGTGCGCTAATAATGTCCTCTAGCGTGCGCTATCGATCTTGACTTGGTTTCTCTGAACGGTCACAAAGACTGTTGCAACGGTAAAATTATATGGCTAGCGTGCGCTAGTTATGTATCCATAGCGTGCGTTATCGGCTGGTCAACAGGTCTTCAATCTTGACTTTGAAAAGTTGGTTTGTCTCCCCAATGTCTCTTTATCCAACGGCTAGAAATGAGCTTAGCGTGCGCTAGCAAGTATGCATAGAGTGCGCTATAGCATTAATTAATTCCAACTTTTCCAGATTTCACGGATCTTCATTGACTCTTGCCTTCCAACGGTAGAAAATCAAATGGTAATATGCTGACTCCTTTTAGCGTGCGCTAATGACTATACCTTAGCGTGCACTAAATATCTCTTTCAGTAACGTACGTTACCCTGTGTAGCGTACGTAAGGTCCTTGACATATTGAGTCCAATAGCTACTGGACTACTGACCGTGATATCGGTAGCGTGCGCAAGAGCTGAGCAATAACGTGCGCTACATCCTTGTTTTAGCGTACGTAAGTTGATGTATGTAGCGTGCGCAAAATCCATTTCCGATTTCCTTCCAAACCTCACTGTCTTCTGGAATGATACGATAGCGTGTGTTAATATTGATTGTATAGCGTGCGCTAACTGTAGTTACTTAGCGTGCGCTAATATTGAATGACTTGCGTGCGCTATCCATCAGGTGACTTCACTTGGTCAGAATGATAGGTATTGTACATGCATTTCTCGATAGCGTGCGCTACTATGAGATGAGTAGCGTGCGCTAACATTATTTAGCTCCTTCAATATAATATCGAACTGAGATTGATCTAATTAAATATTTTGAGTGGAATAATCATCAAAATACATTTTGAGTCAACACAAGCCCCGCGCTTGCCACTGAGCTATACTGGTCTCACACATGTCACATTTGAAATTAATTATGTTATATATTTTTTACTTAGATATGTATTTTTATATTACATTTTATTGATAATATCTACTTATTTATGATCAATTATAAATACTATCTAATTAATATGTGAGTGTCTAACTATTTTATATATAAAAATTAAAAGACGTATTTAATTATAATAAGTTTATTAAATTATAAATTTTAAATTATGACCATGTGATATGTACATATATAAATTATGTATCAAATTTAATGAATGAACAACATCGTTTGGTGGCAAAATGTCACTATATACATTGCATAGACGCTGGTTAAAGCCTAGCACCTGCCACTGAGTTATGTACTGAAATTTGTTTTCTTAAAAGGCATTGGTGCATGTCACATATGTCACATATGTGACACCAATACATAAAGCAAATAATATATAAAATTAATTTATTTAAAAAGTATTGGTGTCACATATGTGACACTAATACATAAAGCAAATAATATATAAGTTTTATATTATTTTTTAAAAAGCATCGGTGTCACATATGTGACACCAATACATAAATCAATAATATATAACAATTTACATTCGTGCGCCAATACCTTAATTGATTATATTATATATTTTTATTTAGATATGTATTTTTATATCATAATTTTTAATAATAATGTCTATGTAGCTATGATCAATTATAAATATATCTAATTAATATAGTGTCTAACTATTTTTTAAATAGAAATTGCAAAACATATTTAATTCTAGTCAGTTTATTAAATTATAACTTTTTAATTATAAACTAAATTATTAAATTATATTTATATTTAATTTATTTTTCCACTAAATCAATATTCAATATATTTAAACATAAATAATTATTATAATAGTTAATAAATTTTTTACACTATAATTATTTAATATAATTATCAATTTACTATAGTAATTTAATATTTAAATCAATAAAATATATTTTCTTACATTTAAAATGGATTTAATATATGTAAATATACAGTAAAAAACTTATAATTAATGTTATAATAGCGTCACATATGTGATGCCAAAAATCTAACGTCTACATATTTGTGTCATATATGTGACGCGAGTAAAGCAAAATTATTTTATAATGGCGTCACATAGGTGACGCTGATACACTTATTACAGTCACAAACATTAGCTTCACGCTTTTGTGAATAAAAAACTGACACCCTTACAGAATTATTTGTGAAGCCAATAATGGTGTCACATATGTGACGCCAATGTTGTTAAAAGTTGACCTCTTTTTTATCTTTACATTGGCGTCACTTGTGTGAAGCCTTATAGTTTAATTGTTTGACACCTTATTTCTTTAGCTTCACATACAAATGTGAAGCTAATATTGTGAAGCTAAGAGGGATGTTTTTTAGTAGTGATGACCCAGTCGCCGTGTATGGTGGGTGGGTAGCTAGCGCCTTCTGGCGGCGCTTTCACGCGGAGCATTGAAGAAGACGGCGGCAACGGGGAGGCCCAGGTCATTATCGGCAGCGAAACGGCAGGTGTTAAAGTGCTCTCTGGAGGTAGGGAGGCTCTTTACTACTGTTTGCGTTCCTCTCTGTTTGAACAGGACGAAGACAAACCTATGTATCTCTATATTAGATTTACGTGTCTCATAGCTTACCAACTCTTTTTCTATATTCTACAACATATTATGTGTGCGGTGGATCCATATTAAATATACACACACTTAAATTTTTATTCTAAAGGCAGATTCCCATTTGAACCAATTCCTATGTATATTCACCTCTACCTAGTTGAAAGTTGATTTACTTTCATTAATTTTTTTTTGAAACAAATTCATTAGGGAAAATGGCACAAATGGTAAAAAAATTATATGGTCTTGGCACGCGAAGTACATTGTTCGTCGACACTGGTCAATATGCACAACAATATAGATTTCCTCGTTCTTGGACCACAAGCTGCTTGTGTGGAGTGGAGATGAGCAAGGTTTCGACTCCGTCGACAAGCTTCATCATAGAACGACCGGATTTTATGAATTCGATTCCACCCCTACCATATAGTACGTATTTTTTTACCTAGGCTGGTGATTTTTTCTCCTTTTTATTTGTATATTCAGTAACTTGGTTGGTTGGTTTTGTATTGAATATTGGTATATTTAGTTTAACTGAGTTTGTTTCTTTCGTATTTCTTTTTTCTTGTTTAATTGCAGAACGTATAAAAAATGCCTTCACACTGTGTATTCATTATGGAGACAAGTTTGAACAAGGGAAAATGGATACTTTTTATGAAGGTGGTAAGGTGAGAAAGTTGGACTATTTTCAGATTCATAACTTGAGTATTGGATTAATGAGTGCATACTGTGATGAGTTAAGTGTGCATGAAGGTAGGAAAATATTTGTTAGGATTCCATGGGGGTGGAAGTATATTTCTACTAACAAAGACCTAAAATGTGCTTGTAAGGAATATGCAAAGGAAATGGAGTTTCATTTACATGTTGAGGGTAATTTGATTCCATCTGATAGTGACTGTTACGAGAATAAGGGTGATGGAGCTGAGAATGTAGTTGGGGAGGAAAATGACAGAGTTGATGACTATGTTGATATAGAGCATAATATGTCTGAAAAGAAGGTAGTTCACAAAGGAAAGAAAAAATTGAATTCAAATGGAGTTGAAACTGGCACCGTTGGCTTAAGTATATTGGGTAGCAAGCCAAGTATTGAAGGTGGAACAAGTAAGGAAGCAAGTAAGGTGGGGGTTGGGACAAGTAAGGCCAGAAGTGGTGTTTGGATTACAGAAAAAGGGAAAGAGCCCTACTTTCAGTCATGTACAAATATATATTTATTGATCTATCATTGCATTTCAGATTTTGGATATTACTGCTCCTAAGAAGTTTAAAGATGGCCATGTGTCTACAAACAACTTCATCCTGAAATAGGCGACAATATCACATTCACAAACGGTGGGAAAAAGTTTGTTCATTTATCCAATCTTAAGGATGCACTAACTCAAATGAAGGGAAAAGGGAAAGAAACAGTTTAGGAAAAAAATATTTATTTAGCGATTATTGGGATGATCTCAATTTTTTCTTATGAAAAGCGATTCACTGAGCAACAGTCCCCGCTATGCGGTGAAGCCCATCGTTTTTGGCCAAAAAACGTTGTTTAGGCCCTCAATTTGGCGTTTTTCTGTTCTTATGGACCTAATCGCAAATTTCAAAAAGTTTACGTGCTTGTTATTTAATTTTAAAATCTTAACCCTAGCTTCCATAGGGTATATATATGCTTGTAAGACAAATATTTGGGATTATTATTGTTTAAATTTGTTCTTGATTTTTTTCTTCATATTTTTATGTTTATTTTTTTGGCGCCAGTTTCTTGAATTTGGCAGGACACATGTGGCAATGTCATTTGGCATAAATATGTTTTACCTTTTTTTTAATTACATGACATGGTAATGAGGCACAATCAAGTGACAAAATGACCATATTTGTCATATTTGATAAACAATTGAACTAATATTGCCATGATCAATAAACAATGTATTGCGCGTGTCAAGACCATATAACTATCGTACCATTTGCGCCGTTTTCCCAATTCATTAAGCAGAAACATTCATTAGAACCTAAAATACCGCGCGTGTGTGTAGGAAATTACTGCCCAAGATCACACATACTTATGTTATGATTATAATAAACATATGATGAAATTGTTTGAAAATCAAACACAACAACCATCATCATATATATACCTGGAAAAGTAGTATTTAAAGAATTAAACATTCATAAAAGGCAAATAAATAAGTTCACAGTAGTGTACTGTACTTTTAACAAATTAAGCAAACATGCATGTGCGGTAAATACAAAAATAAAGTAGAGAACACCAGTTTTGGTAGCATTTTGGATACATATTATCCGGACTTATTGCCAGAAGGTCGCTAACGAACTCCTCGACAACGTTAACCAGTTCTGAATCACTAAAGTTATAATTAGTGGTTGACGAGGAGAAATCAAAATACGACGAATTTTGCTGATCGAAATTAATCCCATGATGATGATGATCGCTTTGTACGACACCCCAATTATAACCCTCCTCGATCATTTGTGCATCATTGTTCCCAACTGTTGGATTATAATCTTCATCGACGACATAATCAGAAACAGAAAGATGATTTTCGTTGTTGTTGGTGGTGGGGGCAGCCGGAAAGTTTGTTTTGATTGTTCGTAACCGTCCGATTATAATCTGCAAGGACGGCATGATCATGAATAGCAAGAAGACTGCCGTTGTCGTTGTTGTTGGTACTTGTGGCCAATGGAAAATTGACTTGATTGTACCCAACTGTTGGTTTATCATCTTGAATGCGGATATGATCATGAACAGAAAGAAGACTGTCGTTGCCGTCGTCGGTGGTGGTGGTGGCGGCCCAAAAATTAACTTGGTTAATGTTGCCAACATTATCTTGATCCCCATTTTCATGTGATTTGTTAGCTTTCTTATAGATTCTGCACAACACCCAGTCGTCGAGCTGTAATCATAAAAAAATCAATTTTATTAATTAATAATTCCAAAACTATCAAATAATAATTATGGAAAAATAGTATAGGTTCTTTCATTTCACGTGGAAAAACTTTGGTTCTAACATAAAATTTAGGAAGTTCATTACATATCATTTCGACATGTTAGTACATCAATTTAATAGAAAATTAGACTAATTAAGTAGAATAAAACAAAATTTGTTTTTTACCTCACACACCGGACCTAATAGAATAAAACATTATATATATAAAATATCAAATGCAAGTAATTACCCTCATGTCCTTAGGGTCTGTTGTGGCGCGAGGAGGCTGATCAACTTTATATTCGTGCATTTTCCAATCAATCTTGTTTCCTTGCTGGTAGTAAACCAAGGCCCTCTTAGATCCAATCACTTGAGATTGATATCGAATTTTTGTATCTATTCCGGTAGCCTTCCAGTTGCCTACATGTGTCATTCGGTTGGGCCGCTTTCCGTTTCGATACTTTCGTGATCTTGGAGTGAAAAAGTACCAAGAATTTTGTCCAAGCTGAGGATATGTTTCTGTTACCGGCAAAAATAGAGAGAAAAAACGTTGGTGAAAAACACTATGAAGATTGTATATTTTTTAGCATCTAATACGAAGTAGCTATGGGTGAGCAAGCCCCTGGCAAGTCCCGACTACCGTCATGGCCTTTTCTTTACTATATTTAGGTAGGATTTTGTACTTTTTTTTCAAACTTTTAAAATGCATAAATGTATTTTCACCCGTCTATTTTCCAATCCCAACTCCATCCCTGGAAGTAAGGGTGTTCAAAACCGGATATCCGGACTTTCGGATATCCGAAATTTCGGATATCCGAAAATTCGGATAGTAGATTTTGATATCCGATATCCGTATCCGAAATTTCGGATATCCGAAATTTCGGGTACAGATATCGGATATCCGAATATCCGGAAAAAAATAAAAATTTTATTCGGATATCCTTATATTCGAAAAAAATATTCGGATTTGGATATCGGATATCCGAATGTCCGAAAAAAACTTCGGATATGGATATCGGATATCCGAATATCCGAATACTTTTTATTATTTAAAATATAAAAAAAATAAAAATTTTAGGATTTTCGGATATTTCGGATATCCGAATATCCGATTTTTCTGAAAATTACTATCCGATATCCGAATCCGAAGTTCCGGATATCCGAACTTTGGATATCCGAATTATCGGATATCCAAATTTTCGGATATCCGAAACTTCGGATTTTCGGATATTTCGGATCGGATATCGGATATCGGATATTTTTGAACACCCCTACCTGGAAGTACCGGATGATAATAGAATATGATAAAAAAGTTTTCTAAATTAAAGTGTAGTGTACCTTATGTTTAATTGATGGATGAAAGTCTCAAATTGGTTTCATCTACTCATGATCCACTAATAATATTTTCAACTTCAATATCTCTTTTTAGATTAGTTTTTTTTTTTCTGATAACCGAATCGCTTAAGAGAACTTTGTACTTAGGATGCAGTTCAGAAAAAAAAATCCTATTAGCAATCATTCAACAAAAGAAATTTATTTAGGAAAATTCTTGAGATTGAACAACAATTTAAAAAGTTTAATTAAGATCTCCGTGATCAAAATAGATAACATTAAATAATGGGCAAAATGAAAAATAACATGGAGATAGGGTATTCTTCTTGAAAAATAAAAGAGAGAGAAGAAAAATCTGCAAGCGTGTGAGGACTATGCTCGTAAATATTGACGGAACTTAATTCAGAAAGTGGGATCAGTTCATTATTGATTTTCTTCACCAAGTAGTCTCTAAGGAGTTCAACGCCCGTCGGTAGGAAATAATATCATGGCGGTGGAGGCCATCGACGACCTGCAGGTATCGCGACCGCTGGATCTGTTGCAATAGCAGCAACACCGGCACAAGTTGAAGCCGCAGCAAGACCATTCACAGTCTGCTAGTTGAATTGGATAATTCTTTCATATATATGTGTGTGTATGTTTGGGCATGCACGTATATATGTGCGTAGGGTTTAATTTATAGAGCAGTATTTTTTTAGAATCCAATATATTAGGAGAGTGTTTGTTTTCAGGTGTCACGCGTGGCAAGATTTTAGGATTTTTTTTTTTTTTTTTGTTACAAACCCTATCCTGGGAAGGGGTGAATAAATTTTTCTTCTTTTAAATAGAGAGATTTTCGAACCCTGAATTGCGTAAGATTTAAGATTTCTTAGCAACAAAAAATCCTACAAAAAAAAAAAAACAATAAAACGCATCAAAAAAATAATTTACTATTCTTTTTAATTAGTTGTGATTAATCTCAAAGAAAATGGAAGATACATGGTTGAAATTAATCAATTAAATGAGACGTGATAATGTGCTGAACTATAATTAAGGCTTGTGGATTGACTATAATTAGAGAATAGCATTCAGATATTTGTATTAGAATTTGAAGTGGATTTATTTAGATAAAACTTAAAGGGCTTGTTTGCTATGTGTGATTAAAGTATATAATATATTTAATACATATTTATATCTTGTTTGGTATAAAGTATAGGGCCCTTGATAAAATTCGGATCCGTATAAATAATACTGATTTTTGGTATTACGTATCCCACCTAAGAGGTGATATTATGTGATATTAAACAATACTGCAACTAATAAATTCAATAAACTACCGTGATATCTATATTTTGCAGAGAATTTAATATATCGTACCAAATATGATATTAATTTCTTATATTGTATAAGGAATCCCAGTCAATCTTATCAAGAGTAAAAATGGGTCGGCCGGGCGAGTGTGTTACTAACAAAAAAGGGTGTGTTAATAACACAACTAAAAATATATATAGTTAACTTCAAATCGTTTTTATCCATTAGATTAATTACTACGAAAGGTTCAGATGTATGTGAGGCTTAATGTTTAATCGCATGCATGAGATGTGCTCGAGGTTATAAGAAGGGTAATTTTATTCTTACACAACAAAGTGTCTTCATTTAAAATACAATGATCAAATTATTTTTTATTGAATTAATTATTTCATTGTCTACGATTTAAGACGTTGCATGCCTAAAAATATTAAACAAAAAGATTATTTTTCATTTACAAAAATACCTAGAGTCTATATTAACACCATATTTGTATTATAAAAACCACATAAAACCAAAAATACTGGAAAGTTATTCGGGAAAAATTTGCCGGGCGAAATTAAATTACAACTGGAAAACTAAAGTACAACTCGAAAACCAAAAATTACAGAAGTCGAACGAAAAAGAAATTACAGAACTAGAAACTAAATTGAAATTACAAGAAAAAAATAGAAAACCGCATAAAACTAATAGCCGAGTCGAGGAAAGCCTCTTTCCGCAAGACGAGATGCGCCTCGGTAGTGCTCTCGGTTTAGGCGTGTCGTCCCCAAAGATAAAACGGCTTCGTCTCGAAGGTAGTAGCGCCACAAACCCACGTGCTCAGACGAACAGGAACGAGCCGAGGACTGGACTGACTTATGAAATGCAAAATGCAGAGTATGCAGAAAAAACTTTTTGATTTTTCGTGTGTTCTGATGCAATGAGATGCATGCCTATTTATAGGCCATATCACACCTGCAGGGGGTTTAAACACATCACTAATGGCTGTCATAATGCAGGCATTCATGCTGCAATTATCTCAGGAGGAGTTTCGAAATTCAAAATGGCAGGGTTACAGAATTCAAGACCTGCCATTTACTCTTCCTCATTACACCTGGGAGGTTACAGACGTGTACTGGCTGAATTTGAACAGTCAGGACGTACCTGGACTGTATTCATCTCCTTAACCGCTCGAGGGATGTGCCTGGACATCCTTATGTGCACATACGAGGCCAACAACATTGTTGAGCCAGTCCAAAAATTCTTTAAGCAAGTCAAGGCCTAGCCCAAGGCCAAGCTCTCGACCAGGCCCAAAGAACAGCCCAAAGATCACCTAAAGACCAATTGCCAAGATTCAAGATCCAAGATCCAAGATCCAAGATCCAAGATCCAAGTCCAAGTCCAAGATCAAGATCAAAATCAAGGCCAACGCCAAGGCAATGTCTAAGGTCCAAGGTCCACGGCACGCGGCTCGCGTGTGGGCTTCAAGCCCATTCACATATGCCATTAATTAATACATGAATAATGAACACTCCTTATAAACTTGAATAATGATGGCTTATAATCAATGTGAGATAGTCATCCCTCATTTATTCACAATTAAGTGACAAACTTTAATTCACTATTTCTCACTCACTGGGAATCGGTTTAGAGAAAGTGAATATACCACGATCATCTACTCGGAACGTAGATCGATCTATGATATTTAATTTTACAAAATAAAACTAAAATCATTAACAAATCCAACAATCCCCCACATGAGTGAAAATAGCCAAATGCAATGTACAGACACAAGCTCAGTCCTCAAGAGGCGTTAAAGTATAAGGATAGGTAGTTCGTGGGGCTTTAAACCTTTCATAGTTAACACCATCGGGTACACAGGCGGATTGGTGACGTGATGCTTTAAACTATTCTCCCACAGCGTGCACCGAGACAATGGTGCTAACACTTGAACACCTCAACCTCATCCGTTCTCACGTTTTGTGTCCTTTGCGGGCCTTGGACACCTCTTTGGATTCATAAGTATATGTCATGAAGCGTCCCCACTTCTCATTTATATAGGTGATTCATGACCGAGTATCTTGCCATACTCAACCTCCTCGAGGTCTTTAGGAATCATTAAAAGTCATAGACTTTACCTCACCACTAGGCAAGCTTTCAACACTCAATTGCTCTATAGGGAATAAACTTAGATGAGTGTTTCACTCGAACTCTCATAGCTTAGTTCTCCCATTGAACCAAGTTCTTGGGATCTCTAGTGATCTTGGTTGGGTTACCACTATGATAATTCTCAATTTGTTGATTTTAAACCCATGCCCTCTAGCAATTTATTCATTTGATCACGATTTAACCCTTTGGTTAGCGGATCCGCTAGATTTCCAATGATCTCACATAGTCAATAGAGATAATCCCACTCGGCTTCTTCACCAGCTTTGTCCAAATCTATGAATTCCGATTCTAGAGTAAATCGGGCTATACACATTTGTTTCGCGGACTTCCACGAGACAGTTCCACCCCCAATGGTAAACACATAACCACTTGTAGAAGATGAACTTTTCGTATTGGTTATCCAATTCGCATCACAGTACCCTTCAAGTACCGGGGGGTATCTCGAATAGTGTAACCCAAGGTTATGAGTATACTTTAAGTACCTCAAAACTCTAACAAGAGCTTTCCAATGCTCTTTGCTTGGATTGCTCATGTAACGACTCAATTTATTCACAGCACAAGCTAAGTCAGGTCTAGTTCAATTTGTAAGATACATTAAACACCCAATAACTCATGCATATTCTTCTTGTGCAATGGGCTCCCCTCGATTTTGCTCAAGTGAACATTTAACTCTATAGGGATCTTAGCCGACAAGCTATCAAAAGCATTAAACTTCTTGAGAACTTTCTCGGCATAGTGAGATTGTGCCAAGATGATTCCATCAGATTTTCTCAAAATTTTCATTCCAAGAATCACATCGGCTAGCCCCATGTCTTTCATGTCAAAATTTCTTTTTAACATGTTTTTAGTGTCGTTAATCACTTGTATATTGCTACCCATGATTAACATGTCATCTATATAAAGACACACAATAACATAGCCGTTATTAGTGTTCTTAATATAAACACATTTATCACACTCGTTTATTTTAAAACCATTTGATAACATTACATTACCAAATTTCAAGTGTCACTGTAGTGGAGCTTGTTTCAATCCATATAGAGACTTAACAAGTTTAATGCTTTTGATAGCTTGTCGAGGTACTACAAACCCTTTAGGTTGTTCCATATGGATCTCTTCATCCAGATCACCGTTTAGAAAAGTAGTCTTAACATCCATTTGATGAATCTCAAGATCGTGCAAAGCAGCAATCGCAATAATTACTCGAATAGATGTAATTCTCGTTACAGGTAAATAGGTATCGAAAAAATCGTACCCTTTTTTCCGCTTGAAATCTTTGACTACTAAACGAGCTTTATACTTATCAATTGACCCATAAACCTTGTACTTTCTTTTAAGGATCGATTTGCATCCTAAAAGCTTACAACCTTCAGGTAAATCAACCAAAACCCAAGTTTGGTTTTGTAAAATCGAGTCAGTTTCACTCTAAACAGCTTCTTTCCAGAGCAACCCATCTGGTCTAGCATAAGCTACTTTGATCGATGTTGGTTCTTAATCCAACATTAATGCTATGTAGTCAGGACCAAATGTCTTTGGTGTCCTAACCCTACTACTACGTCTTAGTTCTACATTTTCTTGATTAGATCTTGATCGCTTACGTGACTTTGGATCTACATCAACAGATTTTGAACTTGTTGCTTCATCTTCAACTCTATTACTAGAATTGTTCTCAACTTTATCATTGTCCGTACAAGGATATATTTTTCAAAGAATATAGCATTCCTTGATTCAATTGTTGTTCCCATAGTCATATCAGGTACTTCTGACTTGTGGATAACAAACCGATAAGCGCTGCTGTTCAGTGCATACCCAATAAAGATACAATCGATCATTTTAGGACCAATTTTAACTTGTTTATGTTGGAATATTTATTCCACATAATAATAAATAGTGTTTGGATGATTAAGTTTCTAAAAAAAACAAAACAATAAAGAGGCGAAGCAAAACGACAAAGGAATCGAAGATGCAAAAAGCTGGACAATATGCAAAGCGAGCGCACACTAGATATATAGGTTAGCGCACGCTAATGGGTCCCGGCTGCAGATCAGACGAGTTCGAAGTAACCTAAAGTGAAGTTACCTGATGAGGATAGCGCACGCTACATATAAGAATTAACGCATGCTATCGAGCCAATATTACCGTTGTGAAGAGATTCAAACACAGAATGACGTATGCACTGAAGTAAGCTTAGCGCACGTAAGAGATGATATTTAGCGCACGCTAAATATCAGTTTGAATCAAGTTAATCAATCCATTGGGGAGAATCTTCTACAAGTCAAAAAGTATAAACGGATATATGACGCATGCAATGATGCATGATTAGCGCACGCTACAAGTAAGTGTTAGTGCACGCTAACTGTGAAGGACAGAATCTACTGGACTGAAACTGAAAAACGCTAACATACGTAACATGCAGTGCATAACATACGCTAAGTCATATATGCGCGATAGCGCACGCTAAGGGGAAGAGCTAGCGCACACTAGCAAGTCAACTGGCAGTAACGGGTAGTTTGTGGAAGAAGGCTATAAATACCAAATAAGTTGGTATTATTCCACACAACAATACTGAGCAATTCATATACATTTGAGATATCCTTGTAAACATTATAGTTGTTGTTCTTGAGCTTAAATTAGAGTGATTGAGTGTTATACACAAAATCATACACGAGTGAGAAAAAGAAAAGATACGATTGGATTCGGTGTTATTAGGATCAAGGATCCAGCATTGTTAGAATCACAATCGCTATCTTAGTGAGGTCTATATAGTACCAATAGAAAGCTAGAGTGGTTGATTACTTGTCCAATAGAAAAAGAAAAATGGTTTTACTCAGACTGATAGAAGACGAGCTTGTAACGGTTATCCCTCAACCGATAGAAGAGAGGTGCAGAGGTTTTGATCTTTAACCTATAGAAAAAGATACATCGAGGGAGGACGTAGGCACATTTGGCCGAACCTCTATAAATCCTTGTGTGATTTATTTTCCGCTCTTTATATTTACGCTTCCGCACAAACGGCGCAAATACCAATATTACTACAACAATTGGTATCGTAGCGGTACCTCCTATAAGCGGCTTAACATCCAAGGAGAAAAGATCCAATGGCGTTTCAACTTGCTCCCGTCGAAGGCCTTGCTCTCAACCGACCACTATTTTTTGATGGCTCGAACTTTATGACGTGGAAGAAAAAGATGTCAATATTCATCCGAGCATATGACATTGAGCTTTGGAAGGTGATTTGTCTTGGTTCGAAAATTCCAACGAATTCCAACGGTGCGCTTAAAACTTTCGAAGAATATGACGATTCCGATTGGACAAATGACCACTACAATTTTAAGGCAACTCAACTTCTTTATTGTGCCTTAAATCCGGAAGAACACAACCGGATATCATTGTGTGATAGTGTCAAAGAAATTTGGAAAATGCTTGAGGTAACACACGAAGGTACGTCTCAACTCAAAGAGACGAAAATTAACATGCTCTTTCACGAGTACAAATTATTCCAAATGAAGGACGATGAATCCATCACGATAATGCTTGACCATTTTTCGGTCATCACTAATGGATTAGTATGTTTCGGAAAACCACTTTCGAGTAGTGAGAAAGTAAAGAAAATTCTCCGATCACTACCTCGAGAATGGGACGGTACGGTTATGGCAATAATGGAATCAAAAGATTTAAATACTCTTGATTTTAGTGCTCTCGTTGGTTCTCTTATCAACTACGAGATTGTTCTAAAATCTTGGAATGCCAAACCAAAACCGAAGGAAAGGTCGATAGCCATGAAGGCTAAGATATCGAGAAAGAAAGAAGAAATCCCGGTGGATGAAAGCGATGAAGAATCGTCATATTATGCCAAGAATATTAATAATTTTCAACACATTAAACCGGAGAAAGCAGGACATCCATAAGGGCGAATCTAAGAAATTCGACAAGACTTGTCGATTATGTGGTAAACTAGGCCACTTTGCTAAGAATTGTCGGGTTAAACCCAAGGAAGTTCTCGTGGCAACATGGAGTGACGAAGATCCTGATGAAGATTTCATGAATCAAAATAATCTCGCGCTCATGGCCCGGAGTTCATTTGACGACAGCGACATCGAAAGCGAAGTAAGTAACTCTTACGAAAAACTTTTTGAAGCATTCGAGTTATTACATACCGATTATCAAAATGCTCTTCAATTTAAAAATAAATCATTGGAAAATGAGATTTCCAAAATTCTTGAAAAGGGAAATCTGTTGAGATCGATCATTCAAAATACGTTGAAAACGAGAATATTTTAAGGAATGATCTTGTTAAAGTTCAAACCGTGCTCAAAAATTTAACGAAGAAATTTTCTCTCGGAAACGAGAAATTTGAAAATATGCTCTCGGTTCAAAAATATATGTTAAATAAAGAGGGGTTAGGATTCAAACCACGTTTTAAAAATGATTCCGTAAATTTCAAAATACCCCGGTGTGAAAAATGTTTGAAAATTGGGCACCATATTCCAAACTGTAAGAGCCCAAGATGGACGATCAAAGTTAAGAAAATTTGGGTTCCTAAAGGAACAATTGTTGCAAACATCGTCTACATCTCGAAAAAAACCCCGACTTTCAGTTGGATCCCCAAAAATTAATCTTTTAACAATTGGTATTATACTCAGGGGAGTAATATTTTTTAAAGGGGAGATATTATTTTCAGGGGGAGTTTTATAACCTATTATTGCACACTTTTTATTCATGCATATTTTATTTATTCAAATTGGTATCCTTTATATTTTCTACACTCTTTCTGAATCGGATAAAAGCGTCATGAAAGATATGACGAGAAAAATAAAAAGTAAAAAGGAGGAGAAAATAATAAAAATAGAAGAAGTCGAAAAGGAGAAGAAAGCATACAAAAAGGGGAGAAATGAAGGAGTTGAAAAATGAAAAACGAAGAATTCGAAAATGACAAGAAAAAGAAAAAGGATTGGTGAAACTAACGAAACGATCAAATTCGAAAATTTTGAAATGTACATATATATAT
This sequence comes from Orobanche coerulescens, assembly GCA_033398695.1. Lineage (NCBI taxonomy): Eukaryota > Viridiplantae > Streptophyta > Magnoliopsida > Lamiales > Orobanchaceae > Orobanche > Orobanche coerulescens. The sequence continues at coordinate 165,758,333 of CM065808.1, forward strand.
AATTTTATTTTGCAGGTTTCATCCAATTCAAGAGTTGTTTTGTAATCATAAAAAAGGGGGAGAATGTTGGAATATTTATTTCACATAATAATAAATAGTGTTTTGATGATTAAGTTGCTAAACAAAACAAAACAACAAAGAGGCGAAGCAAAACAACGAAGGAATCGAAGATGCAAAAAGCTGGACAATATGCAAAGCTAGCACACGCTAGATATACAGGTTAGCGCACGCTAACGGGTCCCGACTGCAGATCAGACAAGTTCGAAGTAACCTGAAGTGAAGTTACCTGATGAGGATAGCGCACGCTACACATAAGAATTAACGCACGCTATCGAGCCAATATTACCATTGTGAAGAGATTCAAACACAGAATGACGGATGCACTGAAGTAAGCTTACCGCACGTAAGAGATGATATTTAGCGCACGCTAAATATCAGTTTGAATCAAGTCAATCAATCCGTTGGGGAGAATCTGTTACAAGTCAAAAAGTATAAATGGATATATGACGCATGCAATGATGCATGATTAGCGCACGCTACAAGTAAGTGTTAGCGCACGCTAACTGTGAAGGACAGAAGCCACTGGACTGAAACTGAGAAACGCTAACGTATGTAACATGCAGTACATAACGTACGCTAAGGAAAATATGCGCGATAGCGCACATTAAGGGGAAGAGCTAGCGCACGCTAGCAAGTCAACTGGCAGTAACGGCTAGTTTGTGGAAGAAGGCTATAAATACCAAATAAGTTGGTATCATTCCATACAACAACACTGAGCAATTTATATACACTTGAGATATCATTGTAAACATTATAGTTGTTGTTCTTGAGCTTAAATTAGAGTGATTGAGTGTTATACACAAAATCATACACGAGTGAGAAAAAGAAAAGATACGATTGGATTCGGTGTTATTAGGATCAAGGACCCGACATTGTTAGAATCACAATTGCTATCTTAGTGAGGTTTATCTAGTACCAATAGAAAGCTAGAGTGGTTGATTCCTTGTCCAATAGAAAAGGAAAAATGGTTTTACTCAGACCGATAGAAGACGAGCTTGTAACGGTTATCCCTCGACCGATAGAAGATAGGTGCAGAGGTTTTGATCTCTAACCTATAGAAAAAGATACATCGATAGAGGACGTAGGCACGTTTGGCCGAACCTCTATAAGTCCTTGTATGATTTATTTTCCGAACTTTATATTTACACTTCCGCACAAACGGCGCAAATACCGATATTACTACAACAGTTTAGGTAGAGGCACATCAACCTTCGCCAAACACCCCCACACTTTGAGATACTTGTAAGATTATTTTCTACCTTTCCACAACTCATAAGGAGTAACATCCTTACCTTGTGTGGAATCTTGTTCAGTGTGTAGTTGACTGTCAAGACAGCTTCCCCCACATGTTCTGGGGCAACCCTGAACTAATCAATAATGCATTCATCATATCTTTAAGTGTTCGATTCTTACGTTCAGCAACGCCATTGGATTGTGGTGCATATGTAGCTGTTGTTTGATGAATTATACCACTCTCGTTGTATAATTCCTCAAATGGGGCTATATATTCGCCACCTCTATCGCTTCGAACCATCTTAGTACGACATCTTAATTGATTCTCGACTTCATTCTTGAAGTTATTAAAGGCTTCAATGGCCTCATCTTTACTTCTCAAAAGATAAAGATAACAATATCTTGTATAGTCATCAATGAAAGTGATAAAGTACTTCTTACCACCTCTAGTTTGCATAAATTTTAAATCACACACGTCTGTGTGAATTAATTCAAGGGGTTTTGTGTTCCAGTTTACCGAATGAAATGGTAGCTTCGTCATTTTTGCCTCAACACAAATCTCACATTTGTTTTGAATATTGACTTCATTTAATTTCAGTAAATCTAAGTTTACTAATCTTTTTATAGAATTTAGATTCACATGACCTATCTCCAATGCCATAAATCAGAACACTCGATCAAATAAGAGGAAACAATAGCATTTTCATTAGCATTAGCAGACTTAGTTACATGGCGCATAGCCAAAGCATTAAGTTTAAAGAGTCCCTCTGTGAGATAACCCTTACCAAGAAACCTATCAAACTTCTTTATGATAACTCTATCTGACTCAAACACTAGTTTAAACCCCTTATTAACTAGTATAGAGCCCGAAATCAAGTTCTTCCTCATATCAGGAACATGAGGCACATTCTTCAAGATGAGTGTTTGTCCGGATGTTAGTTTGAGGGCCACTTCTCTAACTCCGATAATCTCAGATGAAGATGGATTCCCCATGTTGACCTTCCTCCCCTCAATGGCTTGATAGTTCTTAAAATGTCTCCTATCGGCACCAACGTGGGCGGTCGCACCGGTGTTGACGTACCAACCACCTTGGTTCTCAACGTGGTTGACCTCTTCGGTGACCACAGCAGCAAGATCGTCCTCTTTCCACACTCCGTTAATTTTGGCGATATTAGCAACGTGTTTCTTCTTCTTGTTGGCCTTCGGTTTTCGACAGTCCTTCGCCGTGTGCCCATGTTTGCCATAGTTGAAGCAATCACCATCAAACTTCTAGGCTGGTTGCTTCCTTTTGTTCTTTTTTTGGACACTTGGGTGAGCTCGTTTGATGGATCGACCGTCTTGCTCTAAAAGATTGGCCGTAGCATCAATCAGGCCTTTTGGTTTATGATCATTCTTGCGCACATCTGACTCAATGCGCAATTTCACAATCAAGTCTTCAATAGTCATGTCCTTTCGCTTGTGCTTTAGTTGCACTTGTTCCATGACTGGCCTTGAGTCAACCATCTTGTAGTCTAAATACTTGGCTGTTGTGTCGAGATTTATACACTTCAACAGGCAATCGGCACAAATGCCGGGCGACCGAACTAGAGTCAAATAGACCAAGGCAGACTACCGATCGCAGGATCCAGAACAGGACCCAGCGCCGAACGATCGACTGCCAAGGCGATCGTCTCCCAGCAACTAGCGATCGTCCCAGGTGCCCAATCATGGACGATCGCCTGATTCCACGTAAGGCCAACATCCGCCTGTTAGGAATATGCCCTCGAATGCCACTCAGAGGATGAGAGAGTGAGAGCAATTGTATTGTAATTATGAATATTATATTTAATAAGGCAATTATTATTTCTATATTATTGTATATCACTGGCATTGTGATTTGGTATATAGAATAGTAGTCCTTGCATTTGAGAGTGAACATTCTACTCCTTATAGAGATAAGGAGATATGCACTAGAAGTGTTTAGAGCTCGAATGCTTAACTAGTTCGCAAGTCGATAAAACTTAACAGGACATTAAGTTTTAATAAGACTTGTATAACTGATGCTAGGACGTGTGCACGTCTTGATAGCATAGTTATAAGTATATTGGTGGGACCAGTATACTCAAACACGACTCATACTCGATCTGGCCACACGGTATTCACTCTGGAGAGTCGATGACGAATCGAAAGGTTGTGATAGTATACGTGGACCTTTGACTTGAGGGTTCGAGAAGATGTGTCCGTGACGTTTAGTTTGTCATTAGAGTAGTTAGACTCATTTGCTTAATTGCCGAGTCGACCTCAAGAGCGGACTATACGGGCAGTAGCGCTTTGCCGTACGCCAAGAAAGGATTCTATCTCCCGTTAGTGAGCAGCGAATGTCCTATACGGTTAATGGCAAATAAGATCATAAGTCTTTGGCCAAAGCATTCGATATAGTCGTATTAGATACACTATTAATCAATCGGTCTTGATTTGCATTAACACATGTATAGAGTTTAGTCAACAGAGGGTTTGACTTTACCGTGACCCAAGACTTGACCGGACATCGATGAAGGGTCTATACGTATATAGTGTTCACGACATAATGGTTCTGGAATGATTCGTTCATTCGTTCTCAGTCGGGGTTTACAGTGCGGCCCGCTAGGCTGGCTAAGTGCTGCCCGCACTCATTGGTTCCTCCCAATGCCGGCTGAGACGAACCTATGGAGTCGCGCAATAGGATCATTGATGGATAAATGTTAATTAATAATCTCTCTTATAATATTATATATTAGATATCTAATTTTGATTTATCGGATAAATCAAATAGCGGCCTTATGAATTGTAAGTAGGTTACTGGGTGATTACTTTAATTCATAAATTATATTTCTTAGAGAAATATATATTTGTGTTTGATATAATTAATTAATTGAATTAATTAATTAGTCCAAACACATTGGAAATAAAACGGATTCGTTTGACGAACATCCGGTATACGAGGGATTCGTTTTGACGAACATCCAGTACACGAGCTGAGTAAATTCGAGCCGTCTTCTTGGAAATTTCCCTTAAGGCCGCCCCCCCTCCATCTCTTGTCTCTTATATACTTATTTTATGTCACTAGGTGACATATGTGAGGTGTATTTGATACCCTCAATCATATGTTAAAGGTAGACTTTCATTTTTTTATAAATAAAAGTCTTTAAAAAGGAGTGAGGACAACTTCTTCTTGCTTTAACTCATAATCACGAATTTGAGAGAGTGAGTAAGGTTGAAAACTTCATCTTGATCTTAGAGACAAGATATAAGAAGAATACATTGAGAGAGAAAATTCCTACAAGCTTCCCTAGCCGCATTCTTGAAGAAAGGAAGCTTGTCGATTTTTCCATCAAGTTCCGACGTGTGAAGTAGAGGCATCTTGCTTTAGGTGCTTGGAACGAAGGGCTCATCATCATCATCATCATCATACGAAGGTTTTTCAGAGACATCATAGGTATGGGACTTTGATTCCTTGATCTTCGTATTTTTCTTTTCGTATATACGTTACTTGATCGATCCTCTTAGGGATTCCGTTTATTCTTCCATGCGTTTATTTTCGTGGAATCCCAACAAAGGGTATCGGAGCGAGGTCAAATATATCGTATATACGATCATCTTTGCATTTGGAATGTTATTTAATGATGTTTATGATTTAGAATCATAATAGATATAATCGAAGAAATTTAATCGTTCGTAGTAAGTCAAGTTTCGACTATTTTATGTGAATTATAAATCTGAAAAATTTGATTTTTGTTGATTTATAAGTTCTTCATGAAGTTAAGAAATTTTTCGCTTTTGGAAGCGAGTCGAAAAAATGAGAAAAACGGGTTAAACACGAATACCGCATTTAAGACGCAGTCACGGCAGCATTTCATCGATCGCCGCTCGCCGCCGAGAGTGACTCGGTAGGCTATCAGAGCCGCCGCCACTGCCGGGCGTGGGCCGAGAGTGACTCGGTCCGGCGGTTGGGTTTTCGCCCGATTTTGAATCGGGCCGTGGTCGGGCCTCGATACCGGATTTTCCGGGACTCCATTTTTGTGTTTATATTTCGTTGTAATAATTTACGAAATTTAAATTCGATTTAATTAGATTTAATAAAATATTTGGAATATTTTTTTAAGGGAAATTATTAGACGAGAATATTGTTTTGGCCGGATTACTTTGAACGGATTAAAATGACGATTATAAATATTAATTTGATTAATATTGTAGAAATTAAATAAATTAATTTTTATATTAATTGGATTAATATATTAATTGATTATTTAATTTCATTTACCGTTACATGTTGTATGGAATGCCTTATGTGATGGTGATATAGCTCGTGGACTTAGTTGTTGATTTGTTCGATTCGATATGGTTATAAAGGCCATTTTGAGCCTATTTATTTTTACTAGAAAATATGTATAAAAGGACGTATTGTTTAATGATGTAATTATTCATATGGCTATGACGAAGACCGAAGACGACCGACTGGAAGACGAAGAATCAATACTGTATTTTTCTTTTCGTTATTTGGCTTGGCCCAATACTTAGGAAAAAGTCCATGAGCTATATGTTGGTAGTAACTAGGTTGCTATTTATTGTTTTTCATTTTGAATGATTGACAAACCACAAACCGCGCTTATAAACCGATTAATGTGCAAAGTGTAACATATAATCGCGTTAATACTCCCACTTACAAACACTAAGTTATAAAGGTTACGAGGTTTCCTACCCTCCGTCAAACTCATGGAAAATTGAATTCTAAACCGGAATATTATTCTTTCGAGTATGTCGGGGTAATATTTTTGGGGAAAGTTGATAAATTCCTAGAGTGCATTAGATGCCTTTGGTTGTGACAAATCAAACCCCTATAAACCGTATGGGTTGCCGGGTAAGATTCAATTGTCAGACTAATAGGAGTTGACGGTTTAAACTTAGATAGTTCAGCGAGCCATAGAAACCGAATGGGTTGAGGGCAAGTGAACTAGGGGTAAAAGAAGATCGTATCATCCATTAGATGGGTTGGTATTAGACACCACTTTATAAAGAATAATAGAATATAAACCGTATGGGTTTCCCTCTATTAAACTTTGTAAAGAAATCGATCACCACTATGAAGTCACCCAAGACTTCCGGATTTAACATGGGAGTGTGTAAATGCCGATAAAATAGTGGGAGCCGAGTTATGAATAAAAAAAAGTCCTTAAATTCTTTACTCGGATCATAATTAAACAATCACTAACGAATCTCAAATTATTCTCTGCAGTTAACAAAACTCTCAATATGACAATGAACCCACTCGCTATACTACTTGAAAAGAACGTCCTGACTGGTCCGAACTATGTGGACTGGCTTCGGAACTTGAGGATTGTCCTAACTATGGAAATACTGGGATACGTCTTGGAGGCGGACATCCCAGCGGCTCCTGCAAGAACCCGAGCCAATCAGGAAGATGTCGATGCCCATGAGAAATGGGTAAAAGACGACATAAGAGTGCGAGGGTACATGTTAGGCTCAATGACCAATGAGCTTCAACGTGCCCATGAAAAGATGACATCTTCACGAGCCATCTTAGCGCACCTGGCTGAGCTCTATGGAGAGCATAGCCGAACTGCTAGATATGAGATATCAAAGTAATTATTCGGCGCCAGGATGAAGGAAGGAGAGAAGGTTGGGGACCATGTCCTCGCGATGATCTCGATGATTGAGAGATTGGAAGCTCTTCATTTTCAGATGCATGCATCTCTCCAAACTGACCTTATCCTGCAGTCACTTCCTGACTCCTTTTCCCAATTTGTCATGAACTTCAACTGCAATGAGATTGCATGTAACTTAGCTGGGCTAATGAACAAACTGACGACTGCCCAGTCTCAGATGAAGACAAAGGGAAAGTAAGCTGCACTTGTGATTTCTTCTAAGACTTGGAAGTAAAAGAATAAGAAGAAAAAGAACAAGAAGCAGTTAGGTCCGATAGCCAAGATCGACAAGGGAAGGGGCAAGGCCCCAATGGTTCAAAAGAGCAAAGGGGCCAAGAAAACGGATGTATGCCTCAATTGCGGTGAGCTAGGCCACTAGAAGAGGTATTGTCCAAAGCTTGACCGTAATGCGCCTTCAGGTACGGAACTATTGGTTTTAGAAACAAATTGTTCTGTAACTGTATATTCTACTTCTTGGATACTTGATTCCGGTGCGAGTTCTCACATTTGTACAATGAATCAGATCCGAACGAAGTAGGAAGTCGATTCGGGGAGGTGATGGTCACCGTCGGAAGTGGGCATAGTGTCGAGGCTTCTGATATCGGATCCCTTATGTTGGATTTAGAATCTGGTTTTATTCTCACTTTAGATGATGTACTTGTTTTGCCCAATGGGCACAAGAATATTGTATCAATTCTGGTCATGGACCGAAAGGGATTTCACTTCTTTATTGGAGATGGGTCCTGTCGTATTTATTTCAGAAATAAATTGGTTGGTATCAAGCTACATTATTAAATGGTTTATACCATTTAAATTTAAAGAATAAGACAATCAGAACACTATAACTAGGAAGCGTGGTAGGGATGAAACGAACCAAGCACTTAAGTGGCATCTTAGACTTGGTCATATCGGTCAGACCAAGGTTCATAAAATGGAGAAAGATGGGCTTACGGGTCCATTGGGATCAGATCCCTATCCAACTTGTAAATCTTGCCTTCAAGGTAAAATGACTAAGTTACCCTTCGCAGGGACTTTTGAAAGAGTCAAAAACTTGGATTGATCCATACCGATGTCCGTGGCCCTTTTGAAGTGGCACGAGACGGCTTTCGATTTCATTACATTCACCGATGACCATACTGTATGGATTCGTACTTAATGAAACATAAGTCTAAGCTTTTTATAAATTCAAGGAATTTAAAGCCCTAGTTGAAAATCAAACAGTAACCGTGTTAAGACTCTTCGGTCGACCAGGGTGGTGAGTACATGAGTACCGAATTTGATGAGTTCTTAAAAGAACTAGGAATAGTGTCACAATTCACTCCTCCAGCTACTCCACAATTAAATGGTGTATCGAATGAAGGAACCGAACCTTGTTGGACATGGTTCGCTCCATGCTTAACTATACCGATCTACCGATTTATCCGTGGGGTTACGCGCTCTCATCATGTGCATAACTTGAACAGATTTCCTTCCAAACTGTTTCCTAAGACTCCCATGAGATGTGGAGAGGTAGGAAACCAAGTCTTAATCACATTAGGATTTGGGGATGCCCCGCTTATGTCAAGAAGACTAAAGTAGAGAAATTGGAAACTAGGTCCTGTGAAAGGTCGTTTCATAGGATATCCAGGGATTCCATGGGATATCTATTCTACATGCACGAAGATCATAGGATCATCGTTGCTATACAAGCACACTTCTGGAAGATCACTTTATTCAGAAGGAGGGGCAGTAGAAATATTTCTTTGGAAGAAATAAAAGAAACACCAAATGAGACACCTATGCAAGATACAAGAACCGAACCTTCAAATACAAATACAACCTCGCAATTCTAGTAGAATTTCTCAATTACCGAGAGGTATGGCTATCTCGCATCAAGAGGAACCGGGTGTCCATGAGATGACAGAAGTAGTCAAGATAATGATCCTTCTACATACGACTGCGATGGTAGACGTTGACTCCACCAAGTGGCAAGAAGCTATGGAAGCCGAGATAGACTCAATGCATGCTAATCAGTCCGACTTTAGTAGATCGTCCTAAAGGCATAGTGCCTATTGGAAACAAATGGATCTATAAGAGAAAGACTGATGGAGATGGCAAGGTTGATACCTATAAGGCCAGGCTTGTGGCAAAGGGTTATTCCCAAAGAGAAGGAATCGATTACTTCGAGACCTTCTCGCCTGTAGCTATGATTAAGTCTATTCGCATGATGCTTGCTATAGCAGCCCACTTAGATTATGAAATATGGCAAATGGATGTGAAAACGGCATTCCTAAATGGATTCCTCGAGGAGGAGATTTATATGGAACAGCCTAAGGGATTCATATCTCAAACCAATATTCATAAAGCATGCAAACTTCAGCGTGCCATTTATGGACTGAAGCAAGCTTCACGGAGTTGGAATCTTCGTTTTAACGAGACAGTCAAAGAGTTTGATTTTGTCCAAAACGAAGAAGAGCCCTGTATTTACAAGAAGGTTAGTGGGAGCAAAATTGCGTTCTTAATACTATATGTAGATGACATTCTACTTATAGGAAACGACGTAGGAATGCTCAGTTCTGTGAAAGCTTGGCTTTCTAAAGAGTTCTCAATGAAAGACTTGGGAGAAGCTACCTATATTCTGGGTATTCGTCTCTACCGGGATAGAGCGAAAAGAATGTTAGGTCTTTCCCAAGCCCTCTACATAGAAAAGATCCTGAAGCGATTTAGGATGGAAGATTCTAAAAGAGGATTTCTACCTATGCAACATGGTGCAAAACTTTCCTTAGAGATGTGTCCTCAAAGTGAGGAAGATAGAAAGGAAATGAGCAAGGTACCTTATGCTTCAAAGAAGAGGTAGCCTTATGTATGCAATGATTTGCACTAGACCGGACATTGCCTATGCCGTGAGCGTAGTAAGTCGGTTTCACCAAATCCAGGCACGAACATCGATCGTCAGAAGAACATTCTTAAGTACCTAAGGAGGACTAAAGACTTGGTTCTTACATACGGCGGTGGAGAACTAAGAGTGATGGGTTATACAAACTCGATTTTTCGGGGACATGGATGCTCGATGTCCACATCAGTATATCTTTACTCGAATGGTGGTGCGCTTGGAGAAGTGCCAAGCAAAGTTCGACGGCTATCTCCACATGTCAAGCCGATATCGTGCACACGAGGTCGCTAAAGAAGCTTTTTGGATAAAGAAGTTCACCGAGGAACTTCAAGTGGTTCCTAACGCAGATAAGCCCGTGACACTGCTTTGTGACAACGACGGAGCTGTTGCACAGTGCTAAGGAGCCTAGGGCTCACCACAACACCAAACATATTGCGAGAAAATATCATTTTGTTAGAGAAATGGTTCGGGATGGGAATGTTACATCACAGAGAGTAGACACAAAGAAATAACGTTGCCGATCCACTTACCAAGCCACTATCTCGAAGGTATGAGACAGACATCTGGAGATAATGGGTAATAGATAACATAGTATGTGGCAATGACAGCAAGTGTGAGATTTTTAGGAATATGCCCTCGAATGCCACTCGGAGGATGAGAGAGTGAGAGCAATTGTATTGTAATTATGAATATTATATTTAATAAGGCAATTATTATTTCTATATTATTGTATATCACTGGCATTGTGATTTGGTATATAGAATAGTAGTCCTTGCATTTGAGAGTGAACATTCTACTCCTTATAGAGATAAGGAGATAGGCACTAGAAGTGTTTAGAGCTCGAATGCTTAACTAGTTCGCAAGTCGATAAAACTTAACAGACATTAAGTTTTTATAAGACTTGTATAATCGATGCTAGGACGTGTGCACGCCTTGATAGCATAGTTATAAGTATATTGGTGGGACTAGTATACTCGAACACGACTCATACTCGATTCACCACACGGTATTCACTCTCGGAGAGTCGATGACGAATCGAAAGGTTGTGATAGTATACGTGGACCTTTGACTTGAGGGTTCAAGAGAAGATGTGTCTCGTGACGTTTAGTTTGTCATTAGAGTAGTTAGACTCATTTGCTTAATTGCCGAGTCGACCTCAAGTGCGGACTATACGGCAGTAGCGCCTTTGTCGTACGCCAAGAAAGGATTCTATCTCCTGTTAGTGAGCAGGCGAATGTCCTATACGGTTAATGGCAAATAAGATCATAAGTCTTTGGCCAAAGCATTCTGATATAGTCGTATTAGATACACTATTAATCAGTCGGTCTTGATTTGCATTAACACATGTATAGAGTTTAGTCAACAGTAGGGTTTGACTTTACCGTGACCCGAAGACTTGACCGGGACATCTAATGAAGGGTCTATACGTATATAGTATTCACGACATAATGGTTCTGGAATGATTCGTTCATTCGTTCTCAGTCGGGGTTTACAGTGAGGCCCGCTAGGCTGGCTAAGTGCTGCCCGCACTCATTGGTTCCTCCCAATACCGGCTGAGACGAACCTACGGAGTCGCGCAATAGGATCATTGATGGATAAATGTGAATTAATAATCTCTCTTATAATATTAGATATTAGATATCTAATTTTGATTTATCGGATAAATCAAATAGCGGTCTTATGAATTGTAAGTGGGTTACTGGGTGATTACTTTAATTCATAAATTATATTTCTTAGAGAAATATATATTTGTATTTGATATAATTAATTAATTGGATTAATTAATTAGTCCAAACACATTGGAAATAAAACGGATTCGTTTGACGAACATCCGGTACACGAGGGATTCGTTTTGACGAACATCCAGTACACGAGCCGAGTAAATTCGACCCGTCTTCTTGGAAATTTCCCTTAAGGCCGCCCCCCCTCCATCTCTTGTCTCTTATATACTTATTTTATGTCACTAGGTGACATATGTGAGGTGTATTTGATACCCTCAATCATATGTTAAAGGTAGACTTTCATTTTTTTATAAATAAAAGTCTTTAAAAAGGAGTGAGGACAACTTCTTCTTGCTTTAACTCATAATCACGAATTTGAGAGAGAGAGTAAGGTTGAAAACTTCATCTTGATCTTAGAGACAAGATATAAGAAGAATACATTGAGAGAGAAAATTCCTACAAGCTTCCCTAGCCGCATTCTTGAAGAAAGGAAGCTTGTCGATTTTTCCATCAAGTTCCGGCGTGTGAAGTAGAGGCATCTTGCTTTAGGTGCTTGGAACGAAGGGCTCTTCATCATCATCATCATCATACGAAGGTTTTTCAGAGACATCATAGGTATGGGACATTGATTCCTTGATCTTCGTATTTTTCTTTTCGTATATACGTTACTTGATCGATCCTCTTAGGGATTCCGTTTATTCTTCCGTTGCGTTTATTTTCTGTGGAATCCCAACACCGCCAAGTCTGCGAAGGCCGAAACTCGGAATAAAGACCCATGTGCAGATCCGCGAATAGCACAGCAGAACATGGATCTCTGACTCCAGCCCATCAACAGCTGTCAAACGGCAAGGACAAACCTCACCTACCGATAGACCGGCCGAAAGGTCTAAAGTGGACCTCCCAAGACAGCAACTTAAGGCACATGGCGTCTTCTCATTAGTTCATACAGCTGGCTGCCAGCAGCAGCCGCGGACTTTAAGGCAACCAGCCCATGCGCTACAGACGATCGCCCCCTTATTATAATACGAGAAAGGGGATCGCCCGTCAGGATTAAAGGCATCCCAACTCCTATAAATAGAGCACTCCCAGCTTTCGGAAAAGGGGTTGTTGGCTTCTCTCTCTTGGCTACGCTATAATCTTCGGACATCTTTCTATCTCTCTCTCTCGGAACCTCTTAACACAAAGACGGTTGGCAGAGATAAAAACAAGAACTCCCTGCAGTTCAAGAACTCACAGAGCAACACTCAAGAGCTAGATAACTAGGGTCTTTACACTCATTGTAATTGTACTCTAACTTTAATATTTGTACTCCACCGTATTCGTATTAATAATATCTCACGAGAGCATTCAAGCCCGGAACTAACAACCTCGGCAAATCTTGTGTTATTAACCTTCCCCACGGACGTGCGCTCGCATTTGTTTGTTACTCGTCCATTCCAGCATATCATCTCCAGATAATATTTTGGGTAACCACAATTAGCGCTAAAAGAAGAGGAAATCTTAACCTTCATTTTCATTCTGACCGTCCCGAAGAACACTCATTGTTCTCCGGGGCATATACTCGAAGAAACACTCACTGTTCTTCAAAGAAAAACCTTCAGATTCATGACGTCTGCCACCACATCGAAAAGATCCACTCTCCAATCCACCGGACGCCTTATTCCGGCTCAATCTGAGCCCCAATCTACGGCGGAGGGTAGCCGCGGCGGCGCGAGACTCTCGATCCCGCACCTGAGGGATGGCCCCAGCCTTTCGCTCGACCAGTTCCAAACCGTGGAAAAGATCGAGGAGGCTATAGCCATCCTAAGGGAGCGACGGAGAGCATTCGATGCACCCGCAATTACCCCATCAGCCATCCGCCGTGCGGGCAAACGGAAGCTCAAGGGGTTACTTGTCGAGCGATCATCAGGAAGCCCCGATTCACGAGCAGAAGCACTCGCGAGGCGGGACGGTTCCATTTTCAGCCGCCTAGGAAGCGACCCATCATGGCGACCGGGACATTCTGGCCCTAGCCATGATACGACGGAGCCCGAATCCATCACCAGGAGTTTAGCTTATCCAACTCCCAGAAGGCAGGACAGCCATCTTGCTCCTCTTCGCCGAAGAACCGAGATCGGAGGCGACGACCTCATCGCCTACCGCGGAGCCAGGAGATCGGTACATGATCGCCTCGGCTCCCACTCCGAGAGCCAAACCACGAGCGACCAAGCCACGGCGATGGCCACAATGCAACGCCAGCTTGATGGCATGAAGGCGCTCCTAGAAACTGGGGCAGGCGCCAATAGAAAGATCATTAGGCCGAGCGATCCACTCGCGGTCCAGATCGAACTCGCCCCCGTGCAGCCAAGGATCACTCGTCCCAAAACACCTTTATACGAGGGGAGATCGGACCCCGAGACTCACCTGAGCAAGTTCCGGATCTACATGACTGGATGCGGGGCATCAGATGCGACCAGGTGCCGAATGTTCCCGTTAACACTAGGTGACCTGGCCCATAGGTGGTACATCTCATTGCCACCGCGATCCATCAGTTCCTTCGAACAACTGGAGAATGATTTTACTTCGTACTTCGCCGCCAAGGTCGCTCGACCAGAAGGTCCCCACCGCATGATGAAAATCAGGCAGGGGGAAGACGAGACCAACGCAGACTACATCGACTGGGTGGATGAGATAATCCTTAATGGTGAGCCCGTAAGCGACGAGATCGCCCTCTACTAGGTCCTAGGAGGATTCAATGGTCTTTCGCCCATGTTCAGGAACCTTACGAAGGACATCCCCCCGACCTACGCAATTTTCTGCGCCAAGGCCGCAAACTTTTTGGCTAGGCGGAGGATGCTCGCCCTTCGCCAAGACAAGGGGGCAGAGACGGCGATCTCCAAGTCCAACAAGGCGTCCGCCAAACCGCCCGGTGATTTCAGGACCTTCGAGGATGTGGAAGCCCATCTCTACCACAACCTGAGTCTATCTCCGGCTCAAATTTTCTACGCCATCCAGGGGCGCGAGAGGCTAAGCAAGCCGAAGACGGTAAGAGACCACAGTCATGTGGACTGCAAAAAATTTTGTGCTTACCACAAGAGTCCCGGCCACAACACCGATCAATGCCGCGACCTCCTCAGACAACTCTGGAGATTGTTCGAGGAGGGCAAGCTGGACAGTCTAATAACTTAGCCGGAGCCCTGGGCTGAAAGAATTAAATACCGCGATCGGCATCAGAACGACGATCACCAGTCTTCCAACCCGATCGCCAGAATCAAGCAACATCTCCAAAAATGGAGGACTCGCTCGCCATCTCAAAGTTCATCATCCAACATGATGGACCTAGGCACGAGATCGCCTCCCTCAGCACAACGTATACCATCGAGGATCACTATCTAACTTGACGATCTGAGGTAGAAGAGTGCAGCCATGGTCCTGGAAGTCGATGGAACTGATTGCTTCATCCATGCAAGGTTCCTTTGTGCTGCGATCGCTCGCCCTTCGTTTAAATACGAGGCGAGCATAGCCGAAGAACCCTCCAAACAAATCTGTGGACACATTCGCCAGCCCTCAAAGGTTCATCATCTAACATGGTGTATCCGGACAATACGACGCATCCCTTGTTAGGAGTATGCCCTCGAATGCCACTCAGAGGATGTGGAGTGAGGGCGTTGCACTTGTAATTATGTAAATTAATTATACAAGGCAATGAATGTTTCTTTATTTATTGGTAGTTACTGGCATTCCTAACTCGTAAATATACATATAGAAACTAGTTCATGTATTTGAGAGCAAAACGTTCCACTCCTTATTGGATAAGGGGGTCGGCACTGGAAAGGTTTATAGCTCAAATACTTAATCGTTCGCAAGTCGATGAAACTTGACTGGGCGTTAAGTTTATGTAAAGACTTGTATGACGTGTTCTTTGACATGGAGAGTGCTTGTCGAACGCTAATGGTTAGTCGGAGCACACATTATAGGTATGCTAATTGGATTAGTATTCTCGGACCGACTCACCCTTGATTCGTCATACGGATTTCACTCCGAGACAGTTAATGACGGAATCGAAAGGTTGTGATAGGTATTCGTGAACCTTCGACTTGAGGATTTAGTAGGGATGTGCTTGTGACGTCAAGATTTTCATTAGAGTAGTTCGAACCTATAAACCGGAAGGTGGAGGTCAACCTCCATGTGCATCTTGACGGGCAAGTAGCAGGTCCTACTGAATACCAAGATAGGATTCTTTCTTCTGTTAGTGAACGGGTTATATGTCCTATGCAGTTATTGGCAAATGAGATCATAAGTCTTTGGCCAAAGCATTGGAGCTAGTTGTATTGGATACACGAGAGCTCAATGAACTCGATTTGCATTAACGCATGCATAGCGTCAAGTACAGATAGGGTTTGACTGACCGGACCCTATATCTTGATCGGGACATTTGAAAGAAGGGTTTATACATTTACTGGTATTCACGACAGAATGGTTCTTGAATGATCCCAATCATTCGTTCTCAGCCGGGGAACAGTGTAGGCTATTAGGCTGGCTAGGTGGTGCTACTACTCTTTGGTTCCTCCCATTGCTGACTGAGATGGACCTACCGAGTCGCGCAATGGGATTGACGACGGAATGAATCAAGCTAATTCTCTCATTATGTGTATTAGATATTTAGATATCTAAATTTGGGATATTAGATGTCTAAATCGATTTATTGGATAAATTGATTTACGGCCTAATGAATTAAATATATCACTGGGTGATTAATTAAATTCATGGATATAATTATTTCTTAGAGAAATTAAATATGTCATAATGTATTTGATATGATGAAATTAATTGGATTAATTAAACTATACAAATACATCGGGACGGAATTAAAGTTTATCTGTTTGGACTCTCGGGAGTCCGAAACGAACCGAACTCATCCGTTTCTGCATGCCCCCCCATTTCTAGCCACCTTCTTTTTAGACTCTTGTCTCCATTCTTTAATGGATGATAATTGTGGAGGTGGGGTTGATTCTCATTTGATTATGTCACCTACACTTGAATTCATACGTGAATCATCATTAGTAAGAGAGATAGAACATTGAATTCATTTTCATATCACTCAAGTCTTCTTCTTCATCTTCTTCATTTTTGTTCTTGAGTTTTCTTGGAGAAAATTCAAGATACATTGAGAGAGAGAGAGAGATTATACACTTAGAGTGTAATAATAAAAAGATTCATCACCTAGCTCTATCCGTATCCTCGGAGGATAGCAAGGTGTTGTCATTCCGTTCGTTTTCCCGGTGCGTGGCAAGTAGAGATGCGGTGCTTTCGGTGTTGGATCGTTCAAGGGCATAGAGCTGATTGGATTCGTAGAGATCAAGCAAAGCTTGGGGAATAGCTCAAGAGAAGGTTATCCATCTAATCAACGGACTACAAGGGTGAGTTTCTATATCCCTTGTGAATTCGTTTTTGATATTCGCATATACGTAGCTCGATCGATCCTCATAGGGATTCAGATCGAATTAATTTTTGTTTTACCACTTCCGCTGGGCCTTCGATTTAGGCACCGAATCCCAACATCCCTACCCCCGTCACAACGTATACCATCGAGGATTGCCATCTAACATGACGATCCGAGGTATAAAAGTGCTAACAAGCCGCGGACGTGGAGTCGATTAATCCGACGACGCCACGCGCAAGGACTCCTCCAGACCAAGACCGCACGCCCTTCGTTTAAATACGAGGCGGGTGCAGCCTAACGGAGGACCCTCACAATAAAGTGAGTCGCGAGACAAACCTACAGGTGGAATGTCCCTCGCGCACAAGACACGGTCATGGAGGTCGGTCCATCGAACTCCACGACCGTGCACGGTTCCTCAAGGTCGAAACAATCGGCTTTCCACGAGGGATCTGCAAAATTAAAGATCACAAAAACAAGACCGAAGATAGCTCACCAAATGATCAGGTCTCTCAAATCCGAGACCAAAGTTCGCTCTACGGATCGCCCATCTTTATCCTAAACAATCGCCAGTGGAACTACCTCACCCATGTCTTCAACATCGGAGCAAGCTGGGGGGCAATTGTTGTGTCGAGATTTATACACCTCAACAGGCGATCGGCACAAATGCCAGGTGACCGAACCAGAGTCAAATAGACCAAGGCAGACTGCCGATCGCAGGACCCAGAACAGGACCCAGCGCCGAGCGATTGACTGCCAAGGCGATCGTCTCCCGGCAACTAGCGATCGTCCCAAGTGCCCAATCATGGACGACCGCCTCATGCCACGTAAGGCCAACATCCGCCAAGTCTACGAAGGCCGAAACTAGGAATAGAGACCCATGTGCAGATCCACGAATGGCGCCGCAGAACATGGATCTCTGACTCCAGCCCATCAACATCTTTCAAACGGCAAGGACAAACCTCACCTACCGACAGACCGGTCGAAAGGTCCAAAGTGGACCTCCCAAGACAGCGACGTAAGGCACATGGCGTCTTCTCATTGGTTCACATAGCAGGCTGCCAGTAGCAGCCGCGGACTTTAATGCAGCCAGCCCATGTGCTACAAACGATCGCCCCCTTATTATAATACAAGAAAGGCGATCGCCCGTCATGATTAAAGGCATCCCAACTCCTATAAATAGAGCACTCCCAGCTTTCGGAAAAGGGGTTGTTGGCTTCTCTCTCTTGGCTACGCTATAATCTTCGTACATCTTTCTCTCTCTCTCTCTCTCTCTGAACCTCTTAACACAAAGACGGTCGGCAGAGACGAGAACAAGAACTCCCTGCAGTTCAAGAACTCATAGAGCAGCACTCAAGAGCTAGATAACTAGGGTCTTTACACTCATTTTAATTGTACTCTAACATTAATATTTTTACTCCACCATATTCGTATTAATAATATCTCGCAAGAGCATTCAATCGCGGGAATAACAACACCGGCAAATCTTGTGTTATTTACCTTCCCCACGGACATGCTCTCGCATTTGTTTGTTACTCGTCCATTCCAGCATATCATGACTTGTCATACTTGTGGTCAGTCGGGCCACAAGGCTCTCTTTTGTGAACAAGTCAGACCGATTCGCGAGACCCGTGATTCTTTTCAAGCACCTAGAGAGCCGAGTGTGAACCAGGGCTCGTTTGCTCCGCAGTCTCCGCTGAGTGCCAGCTGAGGTAGAGGTCGGGGTCAGCCCGCTAGATGAGGAGCTTTCAGTGTCGGCTCCGCCCAGCCGCGTATCGATGAGATGAGGAAGGCTGATGATCCAGCGGCTACTGTGGCGACAGGTACCATTCACATCAATTCCCATCCTGTCAGTGTGCTTTTTGATTCGGGTGCTACGCATTCATTTGTTTCTCTGGAGTGTGTGCACCGTTTGAGTCTTGACTGTTTATCGCCTTGCGAGCCTTTCATCGTTAAGCTTCCTAGCGGTGATAGAATCGTTGGTGATCGAGAGGTCCATGACTGTTCTGTGTTTATTTGTGAGAGGGCTTGGCTCTCTAATCTTATTGTTGTGGGTATTGAGGGTGAGGATTTAATTCTCGGGGATGATTGGCTCGAGCGGCATGGTGCAATCATGAACTACTGCACGAGGATCATCACCATGCTAGCCGAGGACGGCACCGAGCACTCTTTCGCAGGGCGAAAGAGAAAACCAGAAGTTCGTTATTAATGCCTTGAAGGCGATGAGACTCCTACGAAAGGAGTGTATTGGTTATTGGTGCTATGCCTTGAAGGCGGAGAGTGGTGGAGTTGAGCTTTCATCGATTCCAGTTGTTAGTGAGTTTCCTGATGTCTTTCCTGACAAGTTACCGGGATTGCCGCCGGACCACGAGGTAGAGTTTGCTATCGAGTTAGAGCCGGGTGCGGCTCCGATTTCGAAGGCGCCGTATCGCATGGCACCTTCAGAGATGGCCGAGTTGAAGAAGCAGTCGAGTGAGCTTTTTGAGTCAAGGTATATTCGACCGAGCACTTCGCCTTGGGGCGCACCAGTTTTGTTTTTTCGGAAGAAGGATGGTTCACTATGTTTATGTATCGACTATCGCGAGCTAAACAAGGTGACCATCAAGAACAAGTATCCTCTGCCGAGGATTAATGACTTGTTCGATCAATTGCAGGGGGATGCAGTATACTCGAAGATCGACTTGAGATCGGGATACTATCAGCTTCGGGTGAAGGATTCCGACGTACCGAAAACATCTTTTCGGACGAGATACGGACATTATGAGTTTGTAGTCATGCCTTTCGGGTTGACTAATGCATCGGCCGTGTTCATGCAGTTGATGAACAAGATTTTTATCGAGTATCTGGATAAGTGTGTTTTCGTCTTCAATGACGACATTCTTATTTATTCGAGGGACGAGGAGGAGCACGCCTATCATTTGCGTGTGGTGTTAGACATTTTGAGGACCGATCGACTCTACACAAAGTTCTCGAAATGTGAATTTTGGCTGAAAGAAGTGATGTTTCTGGGTCACGTAATTTCAGTCAAGGGAGTTCATGTGGACCCGCAGAAAGTTGAGGCAGTGTTGGATTGGACACCGCCTAAGAATGTGAAGGAGGTCCGTAGCTTCTTGGGTTTGGACGGCTACTATCGTAGGTTCATCGAGGGTTTCTCGAAACTAGCTCAACCACTTACACAGTTGCTTCAGAAATCCGAGACGTTCGTCTGGAATGACGAGAGGCAGGCTAGTTTTGAGGAGCTGAAGAGGCGTTTAACTTCAGCCCCGATTTTAGCATTATCGTGTGGTAACGAGGGTTTTGTTGTGTATAGTGATGCTTCGGGTCAGGGTCTTGGGTGCGTGTTGATGCAGCACGGCAAGACTATTGTGTATGCGTCGAGACAGTTGAGGCCGTATGAGCTTAACTACCCTACTCACGATTTGGAGTTAGCGGCAGTTGTTTTTGCGCTCAAGATTTGGCGTCATTATCTTTTCGGCTCTGCATGTCAGATTTTTACCGATCATAAAAGTCTGAAGTACATATTTACTCAGCGGGAGTTGAATATGAGGCAGATGAGGTAGTTAGAGTTGATTAAGGATTATGATCTCGAAATCCTTTATCATCCGGGCAAGGCAAACGTCGTGGCCGATGCCTTGAGTCGGAGACCGGTTGCGTTGCGGACACTTGAGATCCTCACGCCTCAGGACGAACTTCAGCGGGATTTGATTGAGTTGAGTGTTGAGATTTCGTTGCCTGGAGCTGTAGGGCAACTCTGTTCTTTAGAGATTTCGTCGTCTCTGGTCGATGAAATTAAACTGAAGCAGTTGGAGGATCCGATGATTTTGCAAATTCGGGAGAATGTTCTTAAGGGAAAGTCTCCTGGTTTTGTGATCCATGAGGATAGTGTGTTGAGATTCCAGGGTCGACTTTGTGTACCGAATGACTCGGAATTGAGACAGAGTATTTTATGGGAGGCCCATGCTACGCCTTACTCCGTTCATCCTGGTTCGAGTAAGATGTACAAGGACTTGAAGAGGAATTTCTGGTGGAGCGACATGAAGAAGGAGGTTGCACAGTTCGTAGCGATATGTTTGACTTGTCAGCAGGTCAAAATCGAGTATCAGCAACCGGCAGGCTTATTGCAGTCACTTTCCGTTCCGGAATGGAAATGGGAAGATATTTCGATGGATTTTATTACGAGTTTGCCGAGGTCGAAATCGGGCATGAACATGATTTGGGTGATGGTTGATCGACTAACCAAGTCGGCACATTTTCTGGGCATCAAGGATACATGGGGCCCGAAGAAGTTGGCTCGTGTGTTTATTGCTCAGATTGTGAGGCTTCACGGTACTCCGAAGTCTATTGTTTCGGATCAGGATGGCCGTTTTGTATAGCACTTTTGGCGGTACTCATTTTCGTTTGAGTACCTCTTTTCATCCTCAGTCAGATGGACAGTCTGAGCACACTATCCAGACGTTCGAGGATATGTTGCATGCTTGTGCTCTTGACTGGAGTAATGACTGGGAGGAGAATTTGCCATTGATCGAATCCACGTACAACAATAGTTGGCACGCGACGATTCGGATGGCACCGTATGAGGCGCTTTATGGGCGGCATTGTAGATCACCGATTTGTTGGAATTAAGCGTCCGATTTGGTCGGGACCGAACCGGATATTGTTTTAGAGACGAGGCGGAAGGTGGATTTGATTCGAGAACGGATGTTGACCGCTCAGAGTCGACATAAGTCGTATGCCGACGTCCGTCGTCGACCTTTGGAATTTGAGGTGGGGGACCACGTTTTGCTATAGGTGTCACCAACGAGAGGAGTTTTTCGCTTCGGGTAGAAGGGGAAGTTGAGTCCGAGATTTATTGGACCCTTTGAGATTCTCGAGCAAGTCGGTGAGTTGGCATGCCGTTTGGCACTACCTCTGGCCTTGAGTCACGTTCATAGCGTTTTCCATGTTTCCCAGCTGAGGAAATATGTTCCGGATCCTAGTCATGTCATCGATCATGGCGAGATTGACATTGCCAAGGATATTACTTTTGAAGAACGTCCCTTGAAGATTTTGGAACATCGTGAGAAACGACTAAGGTATAAGACCATTTCGTTGGTCAAAGTGCAGTGGTCCAGACACGGTGTCGAGGAGGCAACGTGGGAAACCGAGGGTAGCATGCGTGCTAAGTACCCCGAGTTGTTTATATCTTAAGTTTTGGGACGAAACTTGTTTTTAGAGGGGTAGAATGTAATACCCGCATTTTTCTTTTCCCGGTATTTTCTTTTGCGGTGTATTTTTCACTTTTTATTTTTTTAGGAACTCGCTTGTAACCGTATTGACATATCGAGAATATTTAATGTTGGAACTGGCTTGTAACCGTATTGACGTATCGAGAATATTTAATGTTGGACTATTTGCCGTCCGGGCTTGTTCCGGACTCGTTTAGCTCAGTTCCGCGTCTTACGTTATTACTGTAACACCCCCAATCCGCTCAGGGATATTACACGCCGTAGAACCTTTCCTCAAGGATCTACCAGGCTGGTAACAACATCAAACATCTCAACAATGCCTTTAAGGCTAAAATGACTCAGCAGACCGATTTGGTCTTTCAATAAATACGTACAACTCAAACACATTACATGCCCACGCAGGGGGCGAATACAACACACTCCCGTACAACGGGAAAGAATACTGCAGTGGAAATAAAATACACCTAAACCAATACAACAACGTATGGTTCCTCATGTGATTAGTATCGATCATCTTTCATCATCCTTCGTGTCGACCCTGTGTTATGCTCCCAAAACCTAAATGCAAAGACAGACATCCACCCCCCGAATACTCGGGGGTTAGCAAAACTCCACTATTTTACTAGTGCAAGTATAAAACAGAAATACGAGCCATACAATTCACATTCCACGAATAACAATAACTAGGAATCCTCAAAGATCCAAACAAAACGAAAAGTACTTCCCAAGGCAAGAGTTTGGGAAAAACATTTCAAAACCGAAAGATCACAAATCAATGAAAACAATTTGTAAAACAGTTTAAAATGCCATCGAGAGTTTTAATAGAAAACAATTTAGGATTACCGAATCCTTCTCTTTCCAAAAGAAACCAAGAAAGGGGTCACAGCCCCAAAGATTTACTTTCCGTAAAACGACCTTTATAAAACCATTGGGATCTCAACCCAATTCTCATCAAATCACATTACACGAGAACAATAACAAGGTCCATTTTCCAACATCAAAACCCCACATCTAGAAGACTGAACACATACGACAAAATACTCTAGTGCCATCCTAGCCAACTAGGCCAATGAACAACTTACCTCTTACACACTTAGTCAATGCATGCAATCATGAAAGCCGTTTAAAAACGCACATTTTTGGAAACGCCAATCTCAAAACACATTTGTAAAATGCACCACAATTAACCGTCGATCCACGTCTCTGTGGACCCCTATCGAGACCCCGTCGGATCTAACCCGTAGTGGTTAAAAGCAAGCTCGTCGATCCACATCTCTGTGGACCCCTACCGAGATCCCGTCGGATCTAACCCATAGTGAGCATACAAACACACACACCCATTACTCATGCGATACTAATATGCTAAGAATGTAAGTTCATTAAGAATACTTACTAGAGATGGCCACTTACTTGACACCATTATCATACTCATCACAACACAACAACAAAATTAACACGGAATACTCGATTCCATAACTTTAAACAACGGTGGTATCATTAAAGCCCTCAACGTTCAAAATAATCAAATCATAACCAATTCTCAAAACACACCGTTCACAAAACACACACGCATTTTTGAAAGAGAGCTTTTAACGAGGCCAAATCGAATCTTTTGAAAACTCCTTTCAAATAACCAAACAAACACACCAAGACGATCACCGATCATAATGTCCACAAAACGAGAAGTGTATGAACAAGGTACTTGCCTCGAAATCGGCACACAAGTATTCTGACGAACACGGCTCAACCGGAAAGCTTCGAAACGCCCGGTGCTATCGAAAAGGAAGACGACAACGAACGGAAGGATTCAACATGGTTTCCTCGCAAGAAACTCAACCCTAACATCATATAATTAATAAATCAACGATCAAACGAGAAGGAATAATCGTAGAACACCCGAAAACCCCTCTATGACATTCTACCGGACACCTTCAAGGCGTCGATTAAGAACTCAACCAAAACGACGAATCTATATGATCCGACCATGGAATAATAAGTAAATAGGTAGAATACACCTTAATAATTAATAATCCATCAATCTAAGTTATTATGGATCAAACGAATGAAATCCAACAAAAACCCAATTTCCTCAAAACTAGATTATCAAGAAATATAACCTTGATTCAGTAGATCAGAGGAGGTTATGGGATGATTGATTGATGTTAGAAACTCAAGAACTTTGTAGATTGATAGACACACAACATCTAATCACGTACTCCAAGCCCCAGCCACAGAAAAAAAAGAGAGGGATGAGAAAAATGGGTGTAAACCCGTCTGCTCGATCATATATATACTGCCCAACATCCTGCCGACCACTTACGGCCGTAACCGGCAGACCTTAAGACCAGAACCGGCATTCGTCAAAATCCGCCCAGCACCTGCCGATCGCTTACGGCCGTAACCTACAGGGCCTTACGGCCGTAACTCGGCACTTACGGCCGTACCCGGCAGGTCCTTACGGCCGTAACCGGCATTCATCCGAACACCGCTCGCACCAGACGGCCAGAATTCAATAGCTTACGGCCGTAATCGCATTCGTCCATCCATGTTCCGCCGAGCACGTACGTCAGAACTGCACCTTACGGCCAGAATCGCTAGGCTGTGCCCTGCTCCGGCCGTGACTCGGCCGTGGCCACTCCGACGGCCCGGACAACCCCGAAACCCGAACCTGAATATAAACCGAAGATATGGTTACGAAGTACTCGCAAAGACGAATCTAAGAGCTAAGAGAACACACGATTCCGACCACCCGAAGTGTCGGAATTCGACAACGGAAGTAATTACCCCAAACTTTGGCAAATTACGAAAACGGCCCAAAACGTCCGAAATACACGATACACGATCGAAACACCAAACCAAAGCTCGCAACATGAATAATAACATTAAATGAACTTACGAGAAACTCAAAATAACAGTTTCGGATGAGATTCGCAAGAATCAAACTCAAGTGCGGAAAAGCCGCTTAAGAACACGGAACTCAACAAAACGATACCGAAATGAACTCGGATGACAAAAAGTGCAGAATTAAACATTCTCAGAATGACGAAACGGTCAGAAGCGAGTCCTCAAAACGGACTTCCGCGAAAAAAAGGAAAATTACCGGAAATCGAAATTGCGGATATTACATTCTACCCTCCTTAAAAAAAGTTTCGTCCCGAAACTTAAAACTAGTAGGGAGAAGCGATATCCTGCCAAGAAGACTCAACGAGATACACAGGAAACGCGTAACTTACGCCCAACGGAGAAACATTACAAGCAACACAAAGGAATATACAACGTGAAAACACGCTCCACGACGACCAATACAACGTCGCCGTTAGGGATATAATAAAACCAACAAATGACAAGCGTCATCAAACGGATAATATAGTCAAGTCAATTATCCGAACAATCACAAAACACAACGAACGAAAATCAATATGATTGACCAACCCAACAGTACATCAATCAACACGCGAGCCAATCGCTGAACAAATACGGAATTCCACCGCCCAAGGGTTGGAAGATCGAAAACGATACTAATTTCCCGAACTTAAGGAAATTAGGAAGGAGTTTGAACGCTCAACAATCATGAAACGGGGTCAACAAAAACTGAACAATCAATGATCGAACCACAACGATCGAGACAACAAAAATCGAACAATCATGTTCGGATGACGAAGAACAATAAGGTTCAACCGACAACTCCGAGGTTCACATCTCGACTCGAGACAAAACATGATCCGGTGAAAACAACAAGATGTGCACTCACATAAGATTCACAGGAAAGGGAATAGCAATTGAAAAGTCACAACGACAAATGAGTAGTTCCGAAATAATACCACCCTCGTTCGATCAACAAAAGCAATGGACAGGGCAAGCTCAGAAAATGTTAACGAACATAAATGAGTCGACAGAGTCGAAAATACAGATGTTCGAAATCCGATCCACTTCGAATAAAAGAACTAGTAGAACCAAAAGATGTTCCGAACAAGGTTCACAAGAATCGAACCGGACTCGGAAAAGTCACAGTGATAACCAGATCGACCCAAAACAAGATCACAGCTCGTTCGAACGATGAAACCGAAATACAGAACAAGTTCAGAAAGTATCAACGAACATGAGCAAATCGATAGACTTGAGGGAGAGAAAATGCGGAAGTCAAAAATGATACGGGCATTACATTCGACCTCTTATAAAAGAAATGTCGTTCCCGCAACTCACAACAACGGGAGTAAGGTGACAACACAAAAAGCGAACGACAGAAACATCTCCTATGGGCCTCTCAGAGCTGATCCTCATATCTGTACTGAAGTTCGCGCCCCAAAAGACTCAGAACCCAACTCGTAATACTGGATCCTGTGTCTCTCGGGTCCACCCTTGAAAAGCGTCACAGGCGAGGAAGGACAAATTGCACGTACATTTCCCCGGCACATCACGGTTGAAATGCCTCGGCTCGGCATACCGAAAATACAGATGCTAGACACAATGGAACATAACACCGCAGAACAACATACCGGAGATGCCAACTCAGCATAACATATCAACGCATACAAAAATCACAACAACAACAACGGCATCGTTCGACGATTACAACGGCCCGAACGATAGCCAGCACACAATCACAAACATCATGAAACAATCACCCATGTGCATAAAAGAACAAAAATCCAAGCTTTAACAACTCACACTCGTGCGACAACACGCAAATCACCACGAGGCGATAAACAGTAAACATCAGTTCACACCTCTCACAGAGGGCTAGTACAACAAATGCGTGGCAACGCCTCGACGTTCATGTCACCAATTCGATCATACTCGGGAGCAAACATCATAACGACAATGCGAACATCATACATACATACCCAGCCCTCAAACGGGAATGGATAGGTTTTAAAAACGAAAACCTCCTTTTGAAAATAATTTAGAAAAACATCGGTTGATCTTCGGTATCACCTTTCAAAAAAAATACAAACGTGAAACATCGTTATCGAGACTTTGGAGAACCATTCCGCATTTGATAAAAATAAGGACACTTTCTCTTAGTGAAAAACTTTCAGAATATTCGACCCTCGGGTCTAAGTAAAAGTGTTTCTAAAACATTGAAAATATCTCAAAACATTTTGGTCCTCAAGGTAGAAGAATTTTGAAACATATTGTGGCACTTAGATGTACCACGAGAAAATAATTCATTTTAAAAGTACGTCTCGAAATTTATTTTCTAAGATACTCAAGGTTTTCAAAGATAATTCAATGGGCTAGAATGCCCAAAAATTTCAGGTAATTACACGGAATATTATAGCGCCGTGGGTCCCGCGCTGGAACCCACCAGGCTAAAAACCATTTACAAAAATGCCAAAAAGGCCGATGATGGTAATATTTCAAACTCACAAAAGCCATTTACAAAATAATAAATACCGTCACAAGAATTTCGCCAAAACGATCAAGGCCATAATGCCAAAAACTCGGTTAAGGGAATCGGTTTTCGAAATAAAACTCAGTCGGTAAAATACTGAAAGCCATTACAAAAGAACTCACGCAGCGGATAAAAGAAATACAGTCCAACATGCACAATCCAGCAACACTACTCCTCATATGAACGAAATATGAGAGTCAAATAACCACATATCACGAAATCAAAATCCATAAGAGGATTCCGTCAACTAACACATAATCATATCAGTAGCTCGCATCAGACGAGGCTCAAGCACAAAGAAGGGAGACTTACATCCACAGGTCGCACGAAGATGATGATCGCCCCACGATACTAATCACGACCAACCCACTCAGACGACGCGTCGCGACACGACTTAGTCAGACAAAATCCGACAAGACAAAACTCAACAGACACCACTGACCCGATAGCCTTAGTTTCCACAACCTAAGCTCTGATACTATTTATGTAACACCCCCAATCAGCTCAGGGATATTACACGCCGTAGAACCTTTTCTCAAGGATCTACCAGGCTGGTAACAACATCGAACATCTCAACAATGCCTTTAAGGCTAAAATGACTCAGTAGACCGATTTGGTCTTTCAATAAATACATACAACTCAAACACATTACATGCCCACGCAGGGGTCGAATACAACACACTCTCATACAACGGGAAAGAATACTGCAGCGGAAATAAAATACACCTAAACTAATACAACAACGTACGGTTCCTCATGTGATTAGTATCGATCATCTTTCATTATCCTTCATGCCGACCCTGTGTTATGCTCCCAAAACCTGAATGCAAAGACAGACATCCACCCCCCGAATACTCGGGGGTTAACAAAACTCCACTGTTTTGCTAGTGCAAGTATAAAACAGAAATACGAGCCATACAATTCACATTACACGAATAACAATAACCAGGAATCCTCAAAGATCCAAACGAAACGAAAAGTACTTCCCAAGGCAAGAGTTTGGGAAAAACATTCCAAAACCAAAAGATCACAAATCAATGAAAACAATTTGTAAAACAGTTTAAAATGCCATCGAGAGTTTTAATAGAAAACAATTTAGGATTACCGAATCCTTTTCTTTCCAAAAGAAACCAAGAAAGGGGTCACAGCCCCAAATATTTACTTTCCGTAAAATGACCTTTACAAAACCATTGGGATCTCAACCCAATTATCATCAAATCACATTACACGAGAACAATAACAAGGTCCGTTTTCCAACATCAAAACCCCACATCCAGAAGACTGAACACATACGACAAAATAGTCTAGTGCCATCCTAGCCAAGTAGGCCAATGAACAACTTACCTCTTACACACTTAGTCAATGAATTCAATCATGAAAGCCGTTCAAAAATGCTCATTTCCGGAAACGCCAATCTCTAAACACATTTGTAAAATGCACCACAATTAACCGTCGATCCACGTCTCTGTGGACCCCTACCGAGACCCCGTCGGATCTAACCCGTAGTGGTTAAAAGCAAGCTCATCGATCCACGTCTCTGTGGACCCCTATCGAGATCCCGTCGGATCTAACCCATAGTGAGCATACACACACACCCATTACTCATGCAATACTAATATGCTAAGAATGTAAATTCATTAAGAATACTTACTAGAGATGGCCACTTACTCGACACCATTATCATACTCATCACAACACAACAACAAAATTAACACGGAATACTCGATTCCATAACTTTAAACAACGGTGGTATCATTAAAGCCCTCAACGTTCAAAATAATCAATTCATAACCAATTCTCAAAACACATCGTTCACAAAACACACACGCATTTTTGAAAGAGAGCCTTTAACGAGGCCAAATCGAATCTTTTGAAAACTCCTTTCAAATAACCAAATAAACACACCATGACGATCACCGATCATAATGTCCACAAAACGAGAAGTGTGTGAACAAGGTACTTGCCTCGAAATCGGCACGCAAGTATTCCGACGAACACGGCTCAAGCGGAACGCTTCGAAACGCCCGATGCTATCGAAAAGGAAGACGACAACGAACGGAAGGATTCAACATGGTTTCCTCGCAAGAAACTCAACCCTAACATTATATAATTAATAAATCAACGATCAAACGAGAAGGAATAATCGTAGAACGCCCGAAAACCCCTCTATGACATTCTACCGGACACCTTCAAGGCGTCGATTAAGAACTCAACCAAAACAACGAATCTATACTATCCTGTAACACCCCGAGATATTCGGAATAATTACAGCGCCGTAAACCCATTAAGTAAGGATTTACAAGGCTAATTAAAAGAAATGTGAATAATCCAACAATACCGCAGAAATTCAAATTACAAAACCGGTTCCAACTGATCCAACGAGTTAATTAATACAACCATATCGAAACGATATTAATAAGACACGCGTACTCGAGTACTGAAAATGAACCAAGAAGACAATCAAAAGAAACGACAAACATCACTGAACCCCTTCGTCGTCACATCGGTACTGTGGCTGTTTCCCCGCTCCTCGACTACCTGAACATCAAAACAAATATCCACCCCCGAAGGGGTTAGCAAAATGATGCTAGTATAAGTATCATATTAAACAAATCGAATATGCATCAACAATACATAACAAGATACACCACACGGACTTCCGCTACCGGAATCCGACAATGCGAATCCACACGATTCCATTAACACAGCAAGGGTATTCCAATAATCCAGCGCCCTCAGCATAGATCCCAAGATGATCCCGTCGGACCAACACGAGGTGGAAATAACCCGTCCAATGATCCAGCGCCCTCAGCCTAGATC
This sequence comes from Orobanche coerulescens, assembly GCA_033398695.1. Lineage (NCBI taxonomy): Eukaryota > Viridiplantae > Streptophyta > Magnoliopsida > Lamiales > Orobanchaceae > Orobanche > Orobanche coerulescens. The sequence goes on from CM065808.1 coordinate 165,788,759, forward strand.
CCAAGATGATCCCGTCGGACCAACACGAGGTCGACATCCGATCCAGCGCCCTCATCATAGATCATACAACATACACAAACACAACTCATGCATACATATATGCCAAATCGCTATGTCCATCAACATGAACATACAAACACTAGATAACGAATATCATGACAATTCAACGAAATAAATCCCATGTTCAACAACATGAATAAACCACATGCGTTATCAAAATACCAATATTAACACATTACGATACTTGCCTCGAAGATGGCAAGAACAAAACACTCCAATGATCTCAACACACTCGAAGGCCGCCTCCTTCGATCAACGTAGCAAGCTCGAACCTTAACAAAAGAAATAATATAGAATTCATCTCAAGTCGTACGAATGCCTATCAATCCGGTCTACGGCCAAAAGCTCTAAATATATAATATGCCTGAACTACTTAGCGTACGCTACGTATTCTACGTAACATGCGCTAAGTCTGCCTGTTAACGTACGCAAATGACCAAGTCTAGCGTACGCTAGCCATGTACTGACAGTTCTCTCTGATCAGCCGACTGACTCGACTGATAACATAACGTACGTTACGTACCAAATGTAGCGTACATTAACTCATTCCCGATAGCACACGTTAATATATACATCATAGCGTGCGCTACCCGTGCATGGCAGTTTACTACTGGGCAGAAAGCTTAATCTAATGTGAAGAAACTCATGAAATCTTCAGTGCTAATACATGTCATCTCCGTGAATATCATGCTCATACGGTCTGTGAAAGATCTATACGGGTTAAACGATTACGAGATATGAGGATATTTATCATCATCACAACACCATAATTCATCTCGATTTTCAAGGAAATATCCTAAGTTCAATCCATTTCATGTCCCAAAATGTATGATTCCATTATGTAAAGACATAAGAACTTTGATAATCTCCATATACTGGTCACAAACGGTTTGAAGCTTCAGAATATGCTAGGAATTCAAGCACTAAAAGGTTCAATGGTTTATACGATGAAGAAGTCCAGAAACATCGAAAATATCCTTCTAACACATGATGTTCGACTACTTACGAATTTAACTGACTAGGTAATCCCAAAACATGATCAAAACGTCCTTCAGAATACTACTAATATTGGTGAAGAATCACCTACCTCAAAGTAGCGAAGAACACAAAGGAACTTGAAGAATCCACACCGAGGGCTTGAACACCAATCTCCAATGATCTACAATCTTCAAACTCGTGCTAGGATGATGATATGAAGGGTGTAGGATGAAGAGAGTGACTCTCCAAGACCAAGAATTTGGATGTGGGAAGTGAAAAGGCTGAAAATATGAAAAAGGATGCTGTCCTATTTATAGAAAATGGTTATTAGCGCGCACTAGTCCATACTCATAGCGTGCGCTAACGGTCATACGAAGCTTACTGACTTCACTGTACTCAGCGTTTAGCGTGCGCTATCCTCATATCATTAGCGTGCGCTACCGCGTTGACTTGGCTTTTCCCGAAAGCCGTCCAGGTTCATCCCGACATGATCCGACCGAGATCCTCAGCCGATCTCACCTACCACCCTGTCTTAATCATGCTGACTACGTATAGCGTGCGCTAAGGTTCATGCACTGCGTGCGCTACAGATCCAACTTAGCGTACGCTACACATAGTCGATAACATGCACTACATGCGCAGAATCACAATTTAGATCACATTCATGAAATCATGCGCTCAACAACACCGGATCAAGGAATACGGAGAATAATACTCAGATCACAATGCAACAAATACAATATCACAAGGTTCAAATACATATCAAAAATCTCGGGTATTACATACTTCCTCCCTAAAAAGAAGTTTCGTCCCGAAACTTAAGATGAAAACAATTGTGGATATCTAGTCTTCATATTGTCCTCCGTTTCCCAAGGTAGCCTCTTCAATTTCATGTCGTGACCATTATACTTTAACTAAGGGTATTGGTTTATTCCTCAATTGTTTGATCCGACTCTCAAGTATCTTGATTGGTCTCTCCTCGAAGGTGCCGTCATTAGCTATCTCGATCTCATCGAACTCAATGATATGACTCGGATCCGGTACATACTTCCACAATTGGGATACGTGAAACACATTGTGAATGTGACTCAGCGATGGCGGTAAGGCCAACCTGTATGCTAAATCCACAACTCTCTCGAGGATCTCAAATGGTCCGATATATCTCGGGCTTAGCTTACCTTTCCTCCCAAAACAGAAAATACGGAGAATAATACTTATATCAAAATGCAACAAATACAATATCACAAGGTTCAAATACATATCAAAAATCTCGGGTATTACAGATCCGACCATGGAATAACAAGGAAATAGGTAGAATACACCTTAATAATCAATAATCCATCAATAATCTAAGTTATTACGGATCAAACGAACGAAATCCAACAAAAACCCCAATTTCCCTAAAACTAGATAATCTAGAAATCTAACCTTGATTCGGTAGATCGGAGGAGGTTATGGGATGATTGATTGATGTTAGAAACTCAAGAACTTTGTGGATTGATAGATACACAACACCTAATAACGTACTCCAAGCCCCAGCCACGGAAGGAAAAGAGAGGGATGAGAAAAATAGGTGTAAACCCGTCTGCTCGATCATATATATACTGCCCAGCATCCTGCCGACCACTTACGGCCGTAACCGGCAGACCTTACGGCCGTAACCGGCATTCGTCAAAATCCACCCAGCGCCTGCCGATCGCTTATGGTCAGAATCGGCTGTGGCCTTACGGCCAGAACTCGGCACTTACGGCCGCATTCGGCAGTCCTTACGGCCAGAATCGCATTCGTCCGAACATCGCTGCACCCGTGACGGCCAGAATTCAATAAATTTCTTACGGCCAGAATCGACATTTGTCCAAACATGTTCTGCTGAAAGCACGTACGGCCGTAACCGGCACCGTACGGCCGTAACTCGTCTAGGCCAGGCCCTACTCCGGCCGTGACTCGGCTGTGGCCACTCCGACGGCCTGGACAACCCCGACACCCGAACCTGAATATAAACCGAAGATACGATTACGAAGTACTCGCAAAGACGAATCTAAGATCTAAGAGAACACACGATTCCGAGCACCCGAAGTGTCAGAATTCGAGAACGGAAGTAATTACCCCAAACTTTGGGAAATTACGAAAACGGCCCAAAATATCCGAAATACACGATACACGATCGAAACACCAAAACAAAGCTCGCAACATGAATAATAACATTAAATAAACTTACGAGAAACTCGAAACAACAGTTTCGGACGAGATTCGCAAGAGTCGAACGCAAGTGCGGAAAAGCCGCTTAAGAACACGGAACTCAACAAAACGATACCGAAACGAACTCGGATGACAAAAAGTGCAGAATTAAACATTCTCAGAATGACGAAACACGAGTCGTGAAAATGGACTTCTGCAAAAAAAAGTAAAATTACCGTAAATCGAAATTGCGGATATTACAATTACGTCACTTTTTCATTCGATTCTTGTAATCGTTGATCAGAACCGCCGATAGGGGTTGCCTAAGATCCATTTCGTGTTATTTTGCTTGTTGTGAGCTTTTGTTCGGTGTTTTGACCGTGTATTGTGCATTTCAGATGTTTTGGTCCGTTTTGTAATTTCCCAAGGTCTTGGGTAATTACGTTGTTGATGTTGTGCCAAATCTCGAACAGTCGGGAGTACGTTCTCTTCAGCATTTGAGTTCATTTCCTGGAATCGTTTATGTTCGTACCATCGTGAATTGTTAACCGTTGTATTTCGATTCTTTTGTCGGTACCTTCCTTACCTATTTTTGGCCTGTACTTCCCAGAAAAGGATGTTACGTACGTAACACACCTTTTGATTACGTACGTAACGACCTAGTGTAAAGTAGTACAGGCATTTCTGCATTTTTGGTTACGTACGTAAGCTAACTTGGCTTACGTACGTAAATGAGCTTACGTACGTAAGGTTCTTATGGCTTACGTACGTAACACGTCCTGGGTTATAAACCCAGGAGTTGACCGATTTCGGTCATTTTTCATCCTTCTCCTCTCCTCCGACTCGTTGGAGACTTTCTTGGTGCTTTCCTGCGATTTGAAGCTTTGTAACTCCGAGCCATCATCTTCTTCGAGTTTTTAGAGTATATTATCAACATCTAATCATGTTCTTCGTCTTTAATTCGAGGTAAACTCCTAGAACCTTGTTTTTGGGTAAATTGGGGGTTTCCACATTTTCGTCCGATTCGTTTCGTATGATGGATTACTTCATGATGAATATGATTAATCTCGTTGGTATTATTGGTTTTCTTACGGATTCATGCTATATTTCGTGATATTTTTGTAATCGAGAGGGTTTGGTTGTGGTCCGCTCTCGTTGTTGTTTTTATACAAATATACATGAATCGTAGGCGGGTTTTCGGGTATTTTCTAATTCCGTATTCGTTTAGAATTGGTTGTGATTGTGTTCTTTGAATCGTTAAGTTCGTGATTGTCGGTTCCTAGTGTTCGTCAGTGTTTTTCTTTCCGTTTGTTGCGTCGTCTATTATTCAAGGCAAGTATTTTTGGAAACCTTTATGCTTAACGTGAAATGGTAATGTATATTGTGTGTGATTTGTTCATTTCGGGAGGGTCCGACGGGATCACAAAGGGAATCCAATGGTATTAGCCCTGGATTCATGAGTTTGTTTAGCTAGCCAGCTCGGGAGGGTCCTTAGAGGCCTCGAGTGGGATTTGTGGCTTCGTCCTGGTCCTAGGCGATGCATGTGCGTGATTTGTTTTATGATACGGCCAGCTCGGGAGGGTCCTTAGAGGCCTCGAGTGGGATTTGTGGCTTCGTCCTGATCCTAGGTAAATGTGATTGACTGTTTGTTTCCGGAAAAGACATGTCTGGTTTTGGTTTTCGAAATGATTTGGTGCATTGTACTATGAAACGTGTAAGCGAATGGTTTGCCTTGATTACTTGGACTAGCGTAATTGCTAACGCCTTTGGGGACCCGTTTCGGAGAAATTCTTGTTATGGATTTCAGGTTGTGTTCTGCCGAATGAGCGGGCGCTGGGACAGTACGAGGATGTTGGCCAGGATCGTTGACATGTGCATTCGAGTCTTCTTATTTCTCTTGCCCCTTTCGATATGGTTTTTCCCACATTTATAAACCTATAGATCGTACTCGCGAGTACTTAGGCTTATCACTTCGGATTTTGTTTTGTATTAACTAAAGTTGTCATGTTGTCGGGTAATGTACGCCGGTTCCCGGGTGTATTATTTAAATGTGTGTCCTCTCTAACTGGGATGGTTAGTCGAGTGGTGTTTTCTTGTTTTAGCCTGGTGGGTCCCATGTAGGGGTCCACGGCACTGTAATATACTTCGAATATCTCGGGGGTGTTACAGTAGCGTGCGATATACCTGCACGATAGCGTGCGCTATACATGAGTATTAGCGTGCGCTAACAAGGTTATATTTAGCCATTTTCAGCTACTCTTGTCCAACGTCTCGACATGTAGAATACGAACATATGGCATATGGAATATATATACTCAACACATTATATCCTCAAATGCAATTGTCGACCAAATACGACAATTATACCAATATTGACATCCCAGTCTTTAATTTATTTTATCCATACTGTACAGATTCCACGCTGTAAAATATAATTCGGATAAAATAATATTAACAACAGTAGTAGAAATTTCGGATATTACAAGTGATGCCAATGTAAAGAGACAAAAGAGGTCAACTTTTAACAACATTGGCGTCACATATGTGACACCATTATTGGCTTCACAAATAATTTTGTAAGGATGCCAGTTCTATTCACAAAAGCATGAAGCTAATGTTTGTGACTGTAATACGTGTATCATCGTCACCTATGTGACACCATTATAAAATAATTTTTTAAATAATTTTGCTTTACTAGCGTCACATATGTGACACAAATATGCAGACGTTAGATTTTTGGCATCACATATGTGACGCCATTATAGCATTAATTATAAGTTATTTACGGTATATTTATATATACTAAATTCATTTTAAATATAAGAAAATAAATTTTACTGATTTAAATATTAAATAACTATATATTGTAAATTGATAATTATTAAATAACTATATTGTAAGAAATTTATTAACTATTATAATAATTATTTATGTTTAAATATTTCGAATATTGATTGAGTGGGAAATAAATTAAATATAGATATAATTTAATCAGGATTATAATTTAAAATTTATAATTTAATAAACTGGTTAGAATTAAATATGTTTTGCAATTTTTATTTAAAAAAATAGTTAGACATTATATTAATTAGATATATTTATAATTTATCATAGCTAAATAGATATTATTATTAAAAAATATATTACAAAATACATATCTAAATAAAAATATAATATAATTAATTAAGGTATTGGCACGCCAGGGTAAATTATTATATATTATTGACTTATGTATTGTGTCACACATGTGACACCAATGCTTTTTAAAAAAAAAATTATATATGATTTGGTTTATGTATTGGTGTCACATATGTGACATATGTGACATGCACCAATACCTTTTAAGAAAATAAATTCCAATACATAACTCAGTGGCAGGCGCTAGGCTTGAACCAGCGTCAATGCAATGTATATAGTGACATCTTGCCACTAAGCTATGTTGTTCATTCATTAAATTTGATACATGATTTATATATGTACATAATCATGGTCATAATTTAAAATTTATAATTTAATAAAGTGAAAACTGCATAGAATAGAAACATACTTTGCATTGGTTCCTATTTCTAGCAATCATCTTTAAAAATCACCACTAATGGAAACGAACTATCTATTTCTTGCAAGTTTAGAAACTTTTAACATTGACTTCTGTTAACTGCTGACGTGTCCGTGAGAACATCAAATGACTCAGTGGTTAGGGAGTCTTCCAGTGACTTAGAGGTCCTGGGTTCGATTCTCACTGTAAGGGAAGGGGGTGGGGGGATTTAAAAAAAAAAAAACTGCTGATGTGTCCGTTAAGATAATTTTTAAATATTTTTATATTTCACTATGTCTTATTTTCAGGGTGAGTTGGATGCTGATATGTCTTATTACGATATGTTTGGCTTCACGATTCAACTGTCTTTTCCTCATGATTCAGATTTCGGAGAAAGTTTCTTCACGGGCGATTTCACGGGTTGTTGTGTTAACGATTGGAAGGTACAATTTTAGGGTTTTTTCAGGCTTCTTCAGGCTTATTATATATTTTTTTGTATTTCTGCATTGAATGTACAATTTTAGGGTTTTTTTATTTTTTATTTTTTGTTATTTATTTGCAGATGGGTGAATCTTCCGTTTGTAAGGGAATTTCAATTGAGATTTATCACTCTGGATTGTTTCTTAAGCATCCATTGTGGTATGCCGGTGGTAACAATCAAACCTTTGAAAATATAGATTTTAGCAACCTCAGTTTTGATGAGTTAAAAGATCATTTAATGTTGTTAACCAACTCAAGTAAGTGTGAATCTGTTTATTATTGTGTCCCTGGTAAAGATATACGAAATGAGGGTCTTAGAAGAATTGAATGTGATGTGGATATTAAATTGTTCATGAATCATGGGTTTAGAAGTCCAAAAAAAATATGTGTTTATATGAGCCAATTTACTGATGACCATAGTGAGTGGATTGGTGAGGATAAAAATGTCAATGTTATCAATGGGAAAGGTAGTGCGGATATGGGAACTAAGAATCTTATTGATGAAAATGATGAGAATGTTGAAAAAAATGAGAATGTTGAGGATTCTTCTTCTAGTGATGAATGTGATGAGAATGATGAAGATATTGAAGTAGATATAACAGATGACGAATCAGACGCTGCTTCTTTAGATCACATATATGGAGAGGATGAGGTGTTAGAGGTTAGGCAAAAAAAGTTGAAGAAAGATGCTTGTACAATTGAGTCATCCATATTGTACCAGAAAGCTAAGGATAAATCAAAAGTGACCCAAAATGAAAATGTTGATAGTGAAGGGAATCAGAAGGATAAGGCAAACAGTGAGGGAGTAGAGTTTATGGTGGTAGAACATGATGGGTTCTTGACTGATTTATCAGGTTATTTGCATAGGCTTAACAATGTTGAGTCAAATGTTGACAATGAGGATGAGTTTGGGTCACTTAAAGATGATCAGCAAAAGGGCCCCACGCATAACCCGAAGGTTCACTGGAAAGTAATGAGACCTTATATAAAAGATAGGTATGAAAGCCCTATGCAACTAAAAGATTGTTTGATTTATAACGCATTTGCAACTTTTGTGTAACCACTTCTTTTGTAGACTTTTGAAACCTTGTACTAGCCTATGAATGAATCAGATTTGCCATACCACTTTTCTTGTCTGCAACATTTTGGCATGTTTGTTTTTAGATTTTTGTAATTTCTCTTGTAATATGTTTAGGATGTCTAAGTTTCTATAATTTCTCTTGTAAGTTTCTGTAATTTCTCTTGTAGTTTCTGTAAGTTCCTGTTAAGTAGCATATATATATATAAAGTTTTCCTGTTATCTTTCACTCTAATTTGTGAAGCAAGAACAAGTTTTCCTGTTATCTTTCACTTCATGTAAATGCTGCAATAATAATCTAATGGTCTTATGCCATTCCTCACAAAATGGCATTAAACAAGAACAAATCATTCATTTGATAGATAATAATCTAATGGTCTTATGTCATTCATCACAAAATGCTAAATGATATGGTCTTATAACATTCACCACAAAACCTATGTTACCATTAAACACAAACTTATAAAGCTTGAAGATACTAAAAACCCATTTTCATTCATATTGAAAATAAATCCAAGCCATTACATTGCAGAACTATATCACTCAACAAATACTAATTAACACCACCAATAACTAAATACCAAAACTATCAATATCACCAAACATATTTTATACAGCTTATTCATCCATTTGTGTACATCAACTTCTTCATTTAGAGATTTTAAAGCTTCCAGTAACTCTTCCTTTTGAATCTTTTCTTCAGCTAAAGCTTCAATTGCTGCTTCTTTCTCATTCCTTTCATGAGTTGGAGACTTCATTAGTTCTTCTTTCCCATCCCTTTCATGACCAATTAAACAAAGCTCGTACATTCTTCCTTATACCTCTGGTCACTTAAAGGAGGATCGCTCCAGTCAAAAGATTCACAATGCTCACTTTCAGGTCCCTACATACATCTCAAAATTAATTGGTAATTGTAAACAATCAATCTCAAAAATTACAAACTTACTGTATATTTACGACAACCCATAAATCTTTGGTTTGGGTTCTTCTTTGTCCAGGATGTACGCTCAACTCTTCTAAGCGGAGGGTCACAATCACACAATCCATCTTTCTTGCTCGAATTGTTGCTGCGATTTACAACAGATGAAGAAGACATTTCAATCACCTCTTTTTTTTCTTCGAATGACGAATAAAACCCTAAATGGGTTAATCAACTTTTTTCTTTTCTGAAATCGTGAAGAAGACCCTAAATGGGTTTATATCACCCTGAAAATAAGACACAGTGGAATATAAAAATATTTAAAAATTATCTTAACGACCACATCAGCAGTTAACAGAAGTCAATGTTAAAAGTTTCTAAACTTGCAAGAAATGGATAGTTAGTTTCTATTACTGGTGATTTTTAAAGATGATTGCTAGAAATAGTAACCAATGCAAAGTATCTTTCTATTTTATGCAGTTTTCCCTTTAATAAACTTATTATGATTGAATAAGTCTTGTAATTTTTATTTATAAAATAGTTAGACATTATATTAATTAGATAGTATTTATAATTGATCATAAATAAGTAGATATTATTTTTAATAAAATATAATATAAAAACACATATCTGAATAAAAAATATATAACATAATTAATTAAGGTATTGGCATCGGTGTCACATGTGTGACACCAATTGTCTTTAAAAAATAAATTTCAAAACATAGCTAATGGCAAGCACGAGACTTGAACCCGCGCCTATATAGTGGCATCTTGCCACTGAACTATCGTGGTTATAATTTAAAATTTATAATTTAATAAACTTATTATAATTAAATAAGTTTTGTAATTTTTATTTAAAAAATTGTTAGACATTATATTAATTGCTTATAATTGATCACAACCAAGTAGGCATTTGTAATTTAGCTACATTTTGAATTGTAAGTATTGTCTATATTAAATAATTATTTTGTGTGCAATTAAGAAAATGTCATGTTTTAGAGATCGGATGTATGAGAACCGACGTGGTCCTGATGGTATGATTACTAGAGAGTTTATTGATGGAGTGAATATGTTAATAAGTACTAGATAATGCTTCGAGGTACCCATCTTGAAGACTTTGTCGGTGTTGGCCACTTAAGTATACTGGATACAGTTTGGAAAAGTAGTTTAAACAACAAACTGTACGGAATCTAAATCTGAGTGCGTAGCGGAAGTCTTGGATACAGTTAGTTGCCGTGGATACAGCAACGAAGTATTTGGTGTATACTTAATATATCACAGTAATTTCAAACAAGAAAAGTCAAGGTAAATGACACAAGAATTTAAGTGGTTCGAGGTAAACCCTCTACGTCCACCGGTCCTCCACACAGAGTAAAGTTTATTATATAATTATCGCGTACACAACTACGTAATTATAAACAAACCTATCCTTGTATCGTTCACACAGATTGATACAAAGAATGTCACTTTCAACCGCTCACACGCATTGGTTAAAGCTTCCTTCTTGACTAGCTTCTTCACACACAGCCTAAAGCTTCGTCCTTATTCGTCCCACACAGTCGAATAACTTGTTGAGTTCACACAGAGCTCGGTTTTTACACAAAGGTAAAAGGGTAGGTAACTGTAAGAACAAAGCAGCCTTTGAATATCAAGTTCGATGATGGTCGTTTCGATGTTTGAGCACCGTATATCTCTTTCGCTCTAACTTGCGATGCTTTGGAGATATGTTTGCTCAGATGATAACTTTGATAGCTTTGAGAGTTATGTTACTTGGTGTTCGTTGAATTGTTGTTACTGATCTTCAATGTCTTCAAGGATATATATAGTCTCTGAATAAAGTATCCGTTGAGATGTCCGTTTGAATAAGATTTCCTTCAACGGGAATATGACATGATCCGGATTTCGCGGGATTCTGAAGATCTGAAGACTGACAGTATTTAAATACTTTATCCTTGAGTATTTAAATACTTCTTTGTTCAACGGAACTTGACTTGTTTTCTTTCTTGTCCTTTTGTGGACTGTATGGAAGATGACTGTATTTAGGGCATCGAGACAGTTTCCATACTTGATCTTTTTACAAGTCTTCTTGCTGTACTGACGAGCTTCATTTATGCTGATTCGAGGCAGGTCTTCGATACATGATAAATCCTTAAGCCTCGATACAGTTTCCTTTACTGTATTTGGCATATATGTCAAAACCTTCTCAATAACAAATCACAATCGATACAGGGATCGGGTATCCCGGCTGATTTGATACAGGGCGATTGTTTTTCCCAACAATTTCCCCCTTTTTGACAATTTGCCAAGACTTAACTTAAACTCTTCGAGTCTTCTTGATGATGCCAAAACCTTCTTCATGAAGCATTTTTCTTCGATGACGTCTGGCAGATTTCTTGGTCTTTTGTCAATAGGTCTGACTTAGTGACTTAGTCTACAATAATGAACTGCTCGCAGGCACGTTCGATACAGTTTGAGATTTATTACAACTTAAGCCTATGATTGGCGCGCAGGCACAATCTTACAATGTATTCTAAGTTTACAACTGAAACTATGAACCGTCAGACTAGTTCGCATGTGCCTTTAATTTTTCAATCAAGTTTATCTTAACTTGAGATTCCTATCAAACAATTTTAAGTAATCATACATTAACACAGTAGATTACGAGTTGTAATCTTTCAAGACAAACAAACTATTTTATTGATATTCAAAAAGATTGAGTACAAAGTTTGCTGTATTGAATAGAAATTACAAAAACAAAAATAATATACATAAATTTCAGCTCTTTATCTTTGATCCGCATGCCTCCATGGTCTCTTTCCTTGCTCGTACTCGGTGCCGCGCCACCAGTTTTGAAGTGAATCATTGCCTCGTTCCTGGTAAATCGCTCTTCCTTCATATGAACGATCAAAGGCAAGTATCCAATCCTCTGGATGGGTGACCCGATCTCCTCTTCTATGTTTTGATTTCATTTCGATTTGGAGAGGGAGCTTACCTTCTTCGAGCATCTTTGAAAACTTATCTGCCGCTTCCGCCAATGTTTTATAATTTTTGAAGATGGCGGATTTCCTGATGAGTCTGACAAAATATCTCATCAGTTCATTCTTCCTCCAAAGGCTTCACTTCGCGGTTGGGTTGCGGTTGTTCGGCAGGCTTATTTCCGAAGGTCTTTGAACAAGATTTTGCCAAGGGACATTTGTGTCATGTAATTCTGGTCTGTAGCCTGAAAATCTAAAACTTTGGGGTTGAGGTGCTAGCTTGTTCAATTCGGCAATGACATCGCTCCGAGCCTCAAATTCCCTTTCCTGTTGCAGTCTTATTCTCCTTGCAGCTTCTCGAGCCTCTTCCCCCTTTTTGGCTTCATCAAGACTTTGCAGGATTTCAAGAGCGGCGTCCTGTTTGGTCTCGATGCTGGTTATTCTTTCAACAAGGGAGGAAAGAGTCTGCGACATCTCTTGAATGCTTTTGTCGTGCGCACGCAGCTGAGAGCTGTTCTCAATCATTGCACAGGCGGTCTTGGCTTCAGCAATTCTTGTCTTTGTAGCTTCCTCCTTCAGCAGTTGCTCTTGTTTATCTTGCATGATCTTCAAGGCTTGCTTGAACACTTCTGGCAGAAGGATGAATGCGTCGACAACTCGAGATACTTCGTGTTGCAGAGTGGTCATTTCTTCTACGGCAGAGGTGTGCATCCAATTCAGTGCCTTTTCAACTGAAGATAAAGCGTTTACTGCATCTTGGATAAATACAGTCTGAAGGCCAAGAGCTTGCAGGCGCTCTTTACGTGCAGCAGAGATTGGAGAGTCAGGCTGGGCGAAGTCTTCAACACCGTTTAACCTCCTTACATTCACGGATGGACGTGAAGTAAGTTGGACATCCTTAGGTTCGTTACCGTCCTCGGATTCCAAGGTTGCAGGGGCGGGAGTAGCTTCTTGTGGTACGGCGACAGTTGGTTCAGAAGCATCCTGTGGCGAAGGTTCTTCGGCAGATATGGATGCAGGAGGGACTGAATCCTCCTGTTGGCTTGCAGGGATGGCTTCTTCGGTCGCAACAGGCTCGGTTGCCTGTTCCAAAATTTCTTGATCTTCCTCGACTGGAGGGACTGATTCCTCCTGGTCGGGAATATTCTCCGGCTGTGGCGAAGGTGGATTAGCTTGGGTAGATGGCCCTTCGTCTTTTCTGGGTGGAGAGGCGGCTTGGGCTTCAGCCTCTTCACGGCTCATTCTCAGACCTGCTTGAAGAGCATCGTCGTCATCGTCTGAGTCATGGTCGTCGTCAGCTTTTGGATTAATGGGAGAGTCCTCTGACTTCTTCTTTCCTTTTCTTCCGCGCGATTTGTGCGGCAGTGGCTTTCAATGAGATCTTTGCAAGAAGCGTTGTCCCATCGGCAAAGGCCTCAATTTCGGTTGAGCCGGATTACTGAGACGAACCTCTCTTCGTGGCTCCATTCGCTCCAGGTTATGCAGAGTGTCGACGAGCTAGCCTATAGCCTTTCCATTGCAGGAATCTTTCGTACGCTTGTTCAATTTGAACCGAAAGAAGTGTTTGATTTATGATTGAGTCGGGGAGGGACTTGAATCACGTGGAGACGCTGTTGAGGGATTCCAGATGTATGGGATCCATGCGGAATATGGACTCCTTGCAGGGGATGGTGCCCCGAAGGAAATTGGATCCTGCACGGGTGTGGGATCCCGTAGAGGAGAGGTAGCTTTTGGCTCCGAATGGGCAACCGACGTGCTAACGTCTTGTGCGTTGGCAGATGTCTCTATATCTGTCGTAGCCGCCAAAGGCTCGGGATCTACTGTCGATGCAGTAGGAGACACCTCTTCCACAGGGGTTGGGCCCTGGGGTTCTTCATACGTGGGTTGCGCCACAGGCGAGACATCCTCGGAGTGCTTGGCTTGGATCTTTGAGAGCCTCCGAAGTCTCTTCTTGGACTTCTCACCAGCAGAGTGCTTCTTGCTGTGAGAACGCTTGCGCTTCTTCTTTGAAGATTCCAATTCAGGGACCTTCACGGTTTCATCTCTTGGGTTGTCAGAGATAGGCATGTGCCTGGTTCTTGGGTCATTGGCATGCATTGTGCTCTGGTTTTAAGCAGTGGGTTTGACACCTCCTAAATATATCCGTGAGCTGTTTTTCTTGGCGTCGGCGGATTGCATCACTCCGCACTTCGTCAAAATGTAGTTCAGCATTATACCAAATGATTTCTTTTGGGTGGCCGGTTTGCACACCTCTTCTTGAAGACGTTTCAAAATGATTTGGCACCAGTTGACCTTTTCACAGGTCAAAATGGATACCATCATTCTGAACCTTAGATTCGTGCACATCTCGAACGCACCAGTTCGATTTTCAATGATCCTGGAACAGAAGTCATGGAGATAAACGAAATAAAGAAGAAAATTTTTCTTGTGACACGTGGTTGTCACCATATCAACCACTTTGGACCCGGTAAAAAGTCCATAAAACTTGGTAATCAGCTCTTGAGACCCAAACGTCTCAAGCTGGTCCATCGTCAGGCCGTCGGCAGGCAGCCGGTAGATTCTTTGAAGTAAATCACGATTGATGCAGACTTGCACTCCTTGGACTGTTGCCGTGATGTCAGCAACATGTCCTCCCTGAGCTAGTGACAGAAAACGAACGGCGGCGTTGAGGTAGAATTCCTCAACCAGATGGGCGTCGTATTTGTCAGCGATTTTGCTTCCGAAGCGATAAAGACCTTGTTGCTCAAGACGAGTAATGATATACTCCATTGGTTCGGTGTCGTTGATTTCCGAGATGATACGTTCGATGATGACTGGTTTAGAGAAGATCCGGCCATCAATGATGTTGGAGGTCTTTTTCAGAACGGGGGATGAAGATTGACTAGCCATGGATGTTTTCTTAAAACGAAGGGTGGAAGAAAATAGTAGAAATTCGCAGTGAATATGCAGAAAATATGTAGGCTGTTTGCTTGAGATCTCTTGTAATTGCAGAAAGCGTAAAGAGTCTCTAATGGCAGATACAGTCCTTTTATACTTGGGCGGCGAAATAGGGTTTTGCAGACTACGAATGGTCAGATTTTAAGGGATGGGAACCGGTTTTGAAATCGACGGTCAGGATGGATTTAGTGTAACTGGTACGCTAATCCATTAAAAAGTTTTAAAATACAGCGGGTCCCACTTCTGACATAGGTTGATTACCCTAAATGCCTAAAACGGCGGTTTAAAAATAATAAACAATTTAAAAACATCGCGGATTTTGAGATTCAGTTGTCCAGATGTCGTGTAAGGCATTTAATGAACATGACGTTTGACATAAAAACAGGGCACGTGGACAAAAATTATTTTAAAAAGGAAATAATATTATATTATATACTGAATCGAAATCCTATAGTATGTCCGTTCTCCGCCGATACATGGCCCCCTTAAAAAGGTACTAATAGGTTTCAAATTCCATACAAAGAATATTGGATTAATGTCGTATTCATGGGTCCTACAGTATTCCCCCTTAATTATTGCACACATCAGCTGTAGGATTCATATGCCTTCGTTCGCTACAGTACTGTATTGATGATTCTGAGTGTACAGATAATTAATGTTGGATACTGTATTCACGGGTCTTACAACATTCCCCCTCAATTGTTGAGTAAAAGCAGTAAATTTACTTACAGGGAGTCCGCCGTAGTATTCCCAGTCGTTTCTTAGCATGTTGAATCTTGGCCGTGTCGAGAGGCTTGGTGAAAATGTCGGCCACCGGATGTCTGTATGAACTTTTTCCAGCGGACATCCTTGTTCTCGACATGATTCTGATGAAATGATGCTTCATGTTGATATGTTTAGTGCGCGAGTGCAAAACAGATTGTGCGTGATTGCAATTGCACTCGTGCTATCACACATGATTGGAGTCTCTCTAGCATCGATTCCATAATCGGCAGCTTGTTGCCGCATCCAAAGGATCTCGCATACGGCCTACCAAAGACATAGTACTGATTCACCGTGGAAAGAGAATTAGCCAATTGCTTCTTCTTGAACCAAGAAACGAGTCTAGGTCCAAGAAAGTGACAAGTTCCACTTGTACTCTTCCTATCTAGCTTGCGACCTCCGAGATCCGAGTCAGATCCAACTAAATCGAATCCGCCTTCTTTAGGATACCATAGTCCCGCATCTACTGTTCCTTTAACGTATTTCAGATTCGTTTAGTCAGATTGAAGTGTGATTCCTTAGGTGCAACTTGGTATCTCGCACACACTCCAACAGCAAACTGGATATCGGGC
Source organism: Orobanche coerulescens (assembly GCA_033398695.1). Taxonomy (NCBI): domain Eukaryota; kingdom Viridiplantae; phylum Streptophyta; class Magnoliopsida; order Lamiales; family Orobanchaceae; genus Orobanche; species Orobanche coerulescens. The sequence goes on from CM065808.1 coordinate 165,805,235, forward strand.
CTGCTAGCCGTTAGGTACAGGAGCGAACCAATGAGCTTCCTGTAGAGTGATTGGTCAAACGGCTTTCCGGCTTCATCAGCACTAATTTGCACGGAAGTGCTCATGGGGTTGGCGAGGATTTGGAAGTGTTCATTCCAAATTTGTTGAGAAGCTCCTTGCTGTATTTCTCCTGGTTGATGAATATACCTGTAGGCAACTGCTTTATCTGCAAACCTAGGAAATAACTAAGTTCCCCCATCATACTCATTTCAAATTTGCTTTGCATGAGATGTGAGAACCTTTGACATAGAGCAAGGTTAGTTGAACCAAAAATAATATCATCGACATAAATTTGTACCATTAGAAGGTCATCACCTTCCTGTATCTTGAATAAGGTTTTGTCGACAGCACCTTTCTCAAATCCGTTGTTGGTTAGATACTGGGACAGGGTTTCGTACCAGGCTCTAGGGGCTTGTTTAAGTCCGTACAGTGCTTTCCTTAGCCTGTAAACTAGATCGATACCGTCTGTGTTGGCAAACCCTGGTGGTTGTTCAACATAAACTTCTTCTGTAAGCTCTCCATTCAGGAAAGCACTTTTGACGTCCATTTGGTATACGATAAAATTCTTATGGGCGGCAAAGGCTAAAAATATCCTGATGGCTTCTAGTCTCTCTACAGGGGCGAAGGTTTCATCATAGTCAATTCCTTCTTCCTGACAATAGCCTTGTGCTACTAGTCTGGATTTGTTTCTTATGATAAGTCCATTTCCATCCTTTTTGTTTCGAAATACCCATTTGGTTCCTATAACCGATTGGTGTGTCGGTGTGTTTACAAGATACCATACATTGTTTCTTTCGAAACCGTTAAGCTCTTCTTCCATAGATGTTATCCAATGAGAGTTGTTAAGAGCGTCTATGGTCGAAACAGGTTCGGACTGGGCTAAGAATACAGCGATAGTGCACATATTGAGTCTCCTAAGTTCGGATTGAGATTTCCATTCACGAAACTGTGAGACTTCAGCATTAGATTCTTCTTGTGCACAAAGTACATTTCCTTGTGTACTCTGTATTCTCCTACGAGTAGAAACACCTGCATTAATGTTTCCAATGATCAGCTCTTGCGGGTGATCTCTCAACCATCTACGGTCGGGTTCTAGTTCAGGATCCCGTACTGTATCGAAAGTTTCTGTGGGTACAGCCTTGTACATAAGATCGCCTTCATCCACATCGATTCTTACAATTGGGGTTGATTTCTAAATCAACTACAGGTTCTATCGGTGTAGGTGGATCCAAGATAGATAGATGGTGAATGTCCTGAGTGATATCATCTACTCCTGTAGGGTCATGGTGTGGTTCGTCGAACACTACATGAGCTGATTCCTCGATCGTCAGCCTCCTTTTATTAAAGATTCTGAAAGCTTTGCTGACGGAGGAGTATCCTACGAATATTCCTTCATCTGATTTTTCATCAAAGGTTCTAAGTTGGTCCTTCCCGTTGTTCAAAACATAACACCTGCATCCAAAAATGTGAAAATACGAAACTAATGGAGTTTTGTTGTTCCATACCTCGTAAGCTGTTTTGTTGTGGTGCTTGTTGACGATACAGCGGTTTTGAGTGTAGCACGCTGTATTGGTTGCTTCACCCTTAAAAGTCATGCAATTTGCTTTCGGCAATCATTGTCCTTGTTGCATCTTTCAACGTCCTATTCTTTCGCTCGGCAACACCATTTTGTTGAGGTGTTCGGGCAGCTGAGTATTCGTGCTGTATTCCATTGTCCGAACAGTATTGCTCTATAAAGCGGTTAGTAAATTCAAGACTGTCCGGAACGAATGCACACGATACTCGATGCTTTTTCATTCGCAACTTTCTCAGAGCTCGGCAACTTGATGTTGTTTCCTTCTTCTTGCTAAGAAAGATCGTCCAAGCATACGGAATAATCATCAACAACAACCATGCAATATTTCTTACCTCCCAAACTTATCGGGTCTACAGACCGTAGAGATCCATGTGTAGCATTTCCAACACTCTTTGGGTTGAAAGGTAGGATTTTCTTTTCGTGGTTGACTTGATTTGCTTGCCTTTTCGGCATGGTCCGCAGACGCCGTCCTTCTTGAATGACACATCCGCAAACCTCTAACCATGCACCGCCTTGAAAGCTTGTTGATCGTCTTGAAGTTGACGTGAGACATCCTCTTGTGCCATAGCCACTAAGATCTGCAGTGCCTTTGGCAACAAAACATGGAATTGAGGAGCTCATAGGCTTCCAATCGGAATGTACATATTACCCGATCTGCTTCCTGTAAGCACAACTTCCTTGGTTTGGGTGTTCTTGACTCTACAACGATCTATATAGAACTTCACCGAGAACTGTTTATCACAGAATCAAGCTAATACTAAGTAGATTATACCGTAAGCCTTCAACATATGCAACATCGGTGACCTTGAATTTCCCGACAAGTAGGTTTCCTTTCCCTCTTGTTCTTCCTTTAGACTTATCACCGAAGCGAACTTTCGGACCGCGACCTTCTACAAAATCGATAGCTTGCTCATATCTCCTGGTCATGTGACGAGAGCATCCACTATCAAAGTACTGTATCCTCCTCTAGAATGTCCCGTAACAAAGAAATTAGGTAGATTTAGGTCCCCTTTGATTTTGGGTCCATATATGTTAGTTCCTTTAGGTACCCAGATTTTCTGACAGAATTGGTTTATCGTAGGATGTACTCTGACAAGATTATGTATCTACGGGGCATATCCGTAGTTGTTATAGTCATGATGATTATTATGCATGTAAAATTCGTGGTTATTATTATTATTCCAAGATTTAGTGCCGTCTAGGAGGTGGAGCCATTTTCCTAGGCCTAACACTTGTCTTCCGGGTCTCCACTGGATTCCCAATGCCGTTGTTGATACCGAATCGGCATCCGGCCTTGAGGGATAACGGGGCTCCCGTATCCAATACCTAGGTGCACTGCATCGAGTGTACTTCTTGTGCGGGCCTTTGGTGGTTGGATACCGTCTTATTTCTCGAATGATCATCGGCTTTGATGATATGCTTGTGGAGCATGTCGTAGATTACGCCTTCGAGTGGTTGTTGGTTCCACTGCCTCGAATTGTAGAGTTGAGGGGCGGAATTGCAGCTTCGGTTTTCTCGACAATGAGGTTCCTTTATGGGACTAGGAGTATCTTCCGATTTTGGAATGTGTTCCACACTCTTCACGAACACAGTACTAGTTTTATCTTTATTCGAACATGAGCTGTATCCTAAGCCACTTTTATCATGAGCATGTTGCCCAGTGCTCAGAATTTCTTCCATTCTTTTGGACGATTTTTCAAAAGACTTCAGAATGGTCTCAAGTTCAGTTTCTCGCTTCTCGAGAGTAGTAATTTTGGTTTGTAGTAGAACCAAATCATTTGTCTTGCTCTCATTATGGGTTTTAACTGCATTTAGTTCATGAGCAAGTTGATGATTGCTCTCCATGAGTTTTTCAAAATCGACCTTGCTGGTTTCACAATCAAGAGACATATTTTCATAGTTTATTTTCAGCAAGTCATTTTCATCTTTTAGCTCTAGATTTGTTAATTGAAGCTGTATATTCTCAGTTTTTAGAGTCTCATGGGCCTTTTGAATGTTTTTGAATTCATTCATCATATTTTCGAAAGTATGAGATGCATTAGATGGAATAACTGAGGTTGAACTTACCTCATCGTCGCTGTCTTCACCTTCTGGAACATCTTTGGCCATAAATTACATGTATGCTTTATCATCGAACTCATCGTCAGATGAATCACTCTCAGTGACCACCTGAAGACATTCTGCTGATTTGGATGGTGTGGGGAGGCTTCGATTCTCCAATCGTGGCCTTGAGCTTGTCTTTCCAAGCACGTCTTCTTTCATCTCTCTCTTGTTGCTCGGCCTCGTGCAATCTTTGGACTTTGGGATGAGGACATTTGTTTGCATAATGGCCTGGTTTCCTGCAGCTTATAGCACAAAGTTAGCATCACCGGATGATGTTTGGTACTTACCTTGTTGATGTGTTTGGGCTCGTAGGAGTCTTTCCAGATCGTTTGATGAACTTTTTGAATTTATGCATTAGTAGCGCCATTTCATCTTGTGACAGGATGTCGTCATTGCCGCCGCGCTCTTGTGACCGGGCTTCGACGAGCTAGGCATGCCGTGTCGACGGTTCGATACAAAGCCGAGAGTCATGACCTTTGAAGGAGATTCTTCACCTTCTCTCTTCTCACAATGTCATACTCAAAAGCTTTAAGGTCGAGAAGAGATCAAAGTGGATATTTCATTAAGATTACGGGATACACGCATAGCCGTGGTCTTAATGTCCCATCGGCCGAGAGATCTGAAAATTTTTAAGTTCTTCTCCTTTTGGGTGTAAATCTTGCCCAACGCTTCAAGTTCACCAACAATACCAAGAACTGAGGTCAAGTTCCTCAAGTGTTTCCGTTGGTTTCATTTCAAAAGATTCAAATTCTTGAGTAAGTTTTGAAATCTTGTTTTCTTTTGAGAGCTCGGCCTCACAAATTAACTTGAGTTTATCCTGCATTTCTTTGGGTCGCTTTGCGGCTCTTTACCTTTGAGAACGTGCCTTTGTCAAGAGTGACAAATAATGCGTTCTTAGCCACATTGTCGAGATTGGCTCGCTTCCTTTCATCGGTTGTCCATTGCTCGCGTTCCTTCTCGAGCATTTCAGCATGGGCTTGGCCCTCAATCCTTGCGGCTGGATTGACCTTCATGATCTTGATCGGACCATCCTGTATAACAAAAATCATCTCTTCGTGCATTGCTGCAAGATGAGATTCCATTCTAATTCTCCAGTCGTCAAATTCGTTAATAGAGAACATAGGGACTTTGTTAATCATAGAAGTATCCATACTGATAATATAGGAATGAAAGAGACTGTTTTGAAAATAAGTGATTTGAATCTGATTCGGTTAAAAGAAATACGATCGATTCTTTTTAGAATCAACCGCTCCGATACCACTTGTTGGCCACTTAAGTATACTGGATACAGTTTGGAAAAGTAGTTTAAACAACAAACTGTACGGAATCTAAATCTGAGTGCGTAGCGGAAGTCTTGGATACAGTTAGTTGTCGTGGATACAACAACGAAGTATTTGGTGTATACTTAATATATCACAGTAATTTCAAACAAGAAAAGTCAAGGTAAATGACACAAGATTTAAGTGGTTCGAGGTAAACCCTCTACGTCCACCGGTCCTCCATACAGAGTAAAGTTTATTATATAATTACTGCGTACACAACTACGTAATTATAAACAAACCTATCCTTGTATCGTTCACACAGATTGATACAAAGAATGTCACTTTCAACCGTTCACACAGATTGGTTAAAGCTTCCTTCTTGACTAGCTTCTTCACACACAGCCTCAAGCATCGTCCTTATTCGTCCCACACAGGTCAGAATAACTTGTTGAGTTCACACAGAGCTCGGTTTTTACACAAAGGTAAAAGGGTAGGTAACCAGGTAAGAACAGCAGCTTTGAATATCAAGTTCTGATGATGGCTGTTCTTGATGTTTGAGCACTGTATATCTCTTTCGTTCTAACTTGCAGTATGCTTTGGAGATATGTTTGCTCAGATGATAACTTTGATAGCTTTGAGAGTTATGTTACTTGGTGTTCGTTGAATTGTTGTTACTGATCTTCAATGTCTTCAAGGATATATATAGTCTCTGAATAAAGTATCCGTTGAGATGTCCGTTTGAATAAGATTTCCTTCAACGGGAATATGACATGATCCGGATTTCGCGGGATTCTGAAGATCTGAAGACTGACAGTATTTAAATACTTTATCCTTGAGTATTTAAATACTTCTTTGTTCAACGGAACTTGACTTGTGTTCTTTCTTGTCCTTTTGTGGACTGTATGGAAGATGACTGTATTTAGGGCATCGAGACAGTTTCCATACTTGATCTTTTTACAAGTCTTCTTGCTGTACTGACGAGCTTCATTTATGCTGATTCGAGGCAGGTCTTCGATACATGATAAATCCTTAAGCCTCGATACAGTTTCCTTTACTGTATTTGGCATATATGTCAAAACCTTCTCAATAACAAATCACAATCGATACAGGGATCGGGTATCCCGGCTGATTCGATACAGGGCGATTGTTTTTCCCAACAGTCGGCATCGAAAAGGTACAATTTAGTAATATTTTAAATCGATATTTATCGTTGATATATTCACTCTATAATTGAATGAATTGTATATATATAATCCAACAGATGCAAGGGTGGTTTGTCTATAATTCAACAGATGCAAGGGTAGTTTGTCCCATCACAGCTATACACATTATTGATGTATCTGCGATATCATCGACCACGATGCAGGAACCTGCCCCTCAACAAGAGTACTATCAACAAGCAGAAGCTCCCATACTTAACCTTATAGTTGATTAAGTGTGTTCGACATGCAAATTGAACTCGTTGATAGAGAAGCCGATCCTGTAGAAATATCCTAAGACGATAAAGAATAAGATGAGGGTTCATGCGAAGAAGATGATTTAGAATGAAATTTCCCTTTATTGTAATTTTTGCAATATCCCTGGATTGATGTACAATTCTATTTAAAATTACCATAATAATAAATATGGTATTTATATTGAGTAAAATGATTATTTTGAGAATAACTGATTTTATATTAAGATAATAAATTAATTAAATTTTTTGTACGTATTAACATTTATTTTTAATATAGTAAATATGTTACTAATTGATTTACTAGTAAAATAGTATAAGTAAATAACTTATTAATATAGTATACCAAATTGATATATATATTATCATTGGCATCACACACGTGACAACAATCCAACTAATTAAATTATTTTTAATTACATTAGCATCACATATGTGACACCAATATTTTTTAAAAAATTTGAACTTGTTTGGCGGAAATTTGAAAATTTTCGTGAAAATATGGCGGATACTAAAAATTTTTCAAATATTAGTGTCACACTTTGACTTCACATATGTGAAGCCAAAGATTTTTTAGGTTCTGTAAATAAGATCATCCCTCAAATTTTTTTTTTCACCCACAACATTCTCCACATTTTGTTCTCTCAATTTTAAGGTAATTTTAATGTTTTATCTCATAATTTTACTTTATTGTTGTTACATTTATTTATTTTATACTAACTTATTAACATTTGTTTGCTTTTCTTATGTTATGTAGGATTTTAATTGAATTGAAGGTAAGTTGTATAATAATTCATATTTATTTATTTAGTTTTTGTAGATTTTATTCTTTTTTGAAGATTTTGATTGGTTATTGTAGATTTTACTTTGCTTGTTAATTTATTTGAAGATAGTTTTACTTTTTTTTTTTTTGTAGATTATTACAAAAAATTGAACCTTTTTTTTTAGATTGAATTTTTGTAGATTTTGTGAGATTTATTTATTCTGATAAAGATGTTGAATATATATATATATATATATATATATATATATATATAATAGCGTTACGGATTCGATACATTAGATTAATCATATCTCCTACGTGGCATTCTCTTAATTTTGGATTCCTATTTATCTAAAATCTTGAATCCACGTCAATATAAAATGATACTTAATCAATGGACAATCCAAATAAATAGAATTCGATATCTTGAATCTCACATCGATTTAAAATAGGACTCCACCAATGGAGAACCTAAATAAATACTTAGAATCATTGTGTATTTTTCAACCATATAGTTATTTTATACACAAACTTAAGAATATTATTTTTATTGTGTTTAATTTGGCCAGTTATTATGTTGGACAAATAAAAGTTTAAATTTTTAATGAAAATTTAATTGGACCAATTATTAAATTTACATTAATTTTATTTGTCTAAAGTTGAATCTCATATCTATTTTATTTAGTAGTTTATAATAAATAAAATCTATATAGTAGTGTTACGGATTTGAATCACCACATTGACTCTGTCTCATTTGTGGCATTCTGTGAATTTTGTATTCGTGTTTATCTAAAATCTTGAATCCCACATCTATTTAAAATGTTACTTAAGCGAGAAACGATCTAAATAAATAGAATCCATTGTCTTGAATCCAACATCGATTTAAAATAGAACTTCATCAATCAAGAACTTAAAATAAATACTTAAAATTCAATGTGTATTTTTCAATTCCATATTTATATTTCATATATAAGCTTAAGAATTTTATTTTTATTGTATTTAATTTGTCCAATGATTAAGTTGGAGAAATAAATAGTTAAAATTTTTGGTGAAAATTTAATTTGATCAATTATTAGATTTATATTAATTTATTTGTCTAAAATTTGAATAACACGTTTGTTTTATTTAGTAGTTTTATCTTACTTGAAAATTTTAGTTTGTCCAATATTAATAATATCAGTTATTAAATAAATTACTTTATTTTTTATTTGAGAATCTAATTTCTAAATAAATAGAATTCATTGTCTTAAATCTCACATCGATTTAAATAGAACTTCATCAATTAAGAACTTAAAATAAATACTTAAAATTCAATGTATATTTTTCAGTTCCATATTTATATTTCACATTTAAGCTTAAGAATTTTATTTTTGTTGTGTTTAATTTGTCCAATTATTAAGTTGGAGAAATAAATAGTTAAATTTTGTAGTGAAAATTAAATTTGATCAATTACTAAATTTATATTAATTTATTTATCTAAATTTAAATATCACATTTGTTTTATTTAATAGTTTTATCTTAACTGAAAATTTTAGTTTGGCCAATATTAATAATATCAGTTATTAAATAAATTACTTTATTTTTTATTTGAGGATCTAATTTGACCAATTATCAAATTTATATTTTATCTAAAATTTTGAATACCACGTCGATGTTAAATGAGGCACTGACGATTGGGGAAGTAAATATTTAAAATTAATATTATTTTTTACTCCATAATTACTTTGGCGAATTAATTTGGCCGATTATTAAGCTAAATGAAAAGTTTTATTTCTATTGAAAATTTAATTTGGTTGTTATTAGGTTTGTATTAATAATATTTATATATAAATTTAAATCCCACATCGATTTTAAATGAGACTCCATCGATTGGATAACCTAAATAAATACTCACAAACAATATGCACTTTTGCACCTCACAATTATTTTGCACCACTAGTTAATAGTTTTATTTTTATTAAAAACTTAATTTGATCAATATTTTTCTGCTTGTGCATAAAAAATTTGTATAATATTAATTTATATTTGCATAAATATTTTTTTTATATTTTTATATTTTTTTAATAAACTCGATTATCCTCACTTACAAATAAATTTATAAACTACATAATAGCAATATGGGTTCGGAGTACCACGTTAACTCTCTCTTATACATGAAGTTTTTTATATTTTTATTCTTATTTCTCTAAAATCTTGAATCCCACATCAAAGTATAGGTATATAAATGTGGGAATCAATTTTTTAATACCAAATCATAAAATTGATAAGTTTTATATCCCCATTCATAAAACTATAAGTTTTTAGTACTATTTTGATTAAAAAGACTAAAATATCCTCTCTTTTGTTGTAATGTTGACTTCTCACTTTTTTTTTTATTTTATTTAATTTAAACTACTTTTTTCTCTTTTTTTCTTTTTTACTTTCCTCATCTGCTCCGATCGATATTAATGTCCAACAACCAAAATTTAACTACAAACATATACATCAAAACAACACAACCATTTTTGACAAAAGAGTCTCTAAAAAATCTTATAAAAATCACAAGATTACTCGAAAAGAAAAGTTGACGTTCAAATAGGACTTCATTTGTCGTGCTTCTGGGTTCATAAAGAAGGTATGCATCAGTATTTGACCGTTGGGAAAAAAAAATTTCCCGACCAGTTCTTACGGACACGATCGCTGCACACGATGGGAAGCCACCATGTGCAACGATCGTGTGCAACGGTCGTGTCCAACGAACTTGACATCGTGCGCACAACTAACGTGTTCACGATCGTTTAACACGATCGTCTACAATCGTGTGCAGCGATCGTGTTCATGGCCAGAAACTTGCACATGATCACTGCACACGGTAGTATACGACCGTGTGCATCGGTCGTGTCTAACGCAGACCGTTTTATAATATTATTCGCTCAGTTTTCAGAATAGTTATTCATCTTTTTGTAATCAGATGTCGTGGCAGCGTATTTTGATACATCATGGTGGTCATTGGGAGCGATCGACATATGTAGACGGGGATTCCTTTTTTGTCTATATCGACACGAGCAAAGTTAGTCGTACAAACCTCGTGGGGTTATCAGAGAGGGTTTGGGTGGTCCAAATGAGTCCGATTACAAATTATGGTACTTGACACACATGGCCAAGGGAAACAAAGTAAAAGTCCTATTACGGGGCGATACCGAGATACTTCGATTACTAGTAGAATACAAGGAAGATCCTGAGGTCTATATTGAGAACATCAGCTCCTCCACTCCTGAGGTTAATATTGTAACACCCCAAACTAGGCGGATATTACAGTGCTGTGGACCCCCGACTGGGACCCACCAGGCGAATGAAAATGAATGAATTACACAGGTAAATGTAGTACCGAACCACATTACACAATTAATTACTTCGATGAGGAGTTTCATACAACACACCCAGGATGATACTAAATACAACTATATTTTATATGGAGATAAAATATACAACACTGAGTGAAATGAATAATCAAACGGAATGTCTGCAGTGGAATAAATGAAGAAAACATAAGTGACTGAATAGACTGGGGCCCCCTACTAGTATCACTGGGACTCCTCGCCGTCACCGTGCTCTCCCCGTACTTTAGCCTTGCCATGACCTGAAAAACAATATCCCCCCAACGGAGTCAGTTACACAGAACAACAATCCTCAAGGGTTGAAAATACACAATCATGATACATCTGAAATTATGAATTATCCTGTCGAAACATACGCAATCAAACATGCTATATGAATCGACTATCAGTACGGCTCAAAGGAATGGCGCCACACTACGTCCGGGATGGAAATGTGTCCGTGCACAAGCCACCAACGAGTATCGATCGAATACACGTGTGGTCTTGTACCTAATCAGTCTCACGAAGCCATCAACTCGTGTGCACAGTCCAATGTGAGGCCACCAACCAACACACGACTATGATGTGCCCGACATGAAAATCCTACACATACCAACCGGCACGCCAGTATGACCCGGAATGCCACAATATGACAAGAGTGACAACGAAAATGAATAATGACTCACCAAGATTAAATGATGGTGAAATGAATGATAGCTCAATGAAATGATCGGAACCGTCGTTCCTTATGACTGAGGTGATCAATTGACAATGACAAGTTTTGATACGGTTAATATTATGATGAATGAGTTACGATTATGAATGAACAACAACAAAAGGAATGAATATCCTTTTAACCGAGTGAGAATTAACTTACACAATACCGATGAAGAATGTCCTTCCACGAACAACGTCCTAAACGAAATGTCGGTCGTTCGAACAGCCTTGAACAACAATAGTTACCAACAACCGATCAATACACAAATCAAATACGATCATAACCGACCCAAACATCGATACAACAATATCCGAACTCATAGATGTACTCTAATGAAAACGTTGAAAATATCCTTCCCGTTGGTTAAAACCAAACCCAAATTATCGAACCAACTCCAAAATGATTGATTCAAACCAGCAAAACATTATCAATGACATCAATAATCTCATAGAAATCCCCAATTCAAGTTTATAAAAACGACAATCGGAAATCCCCAAAGTAACCGAAGTCAACCCCAAGGGTTCTTGAAATAATTCCGAAAATAACTATTAAATCCGTAAGAATATACTTATCCAAGGTAGATAATCCATATCTAACATATTCCAATGATAATACAGGCTTACACGAAGAAATCGGAAGGAAAACCCAAAAATCCGAAATTCTAGATCCAAGAGATTAATACCTTTGATTCGATGTGACGAAGATGATGAAATGATGATCAATCCGAAAGATGAGCTTGAAGATGATGATTGATGATTACACCTCGAAGAATCCTCTCCGAATCGCTCGAAATCGCCCAAAAATACCGAAGGAGTGAAATGAGATGAATAAATGACGAAATCTGACTAAACTGTCCAATTTATAGTCGATCCGTGTTAGCGTGCGCTAGCCCTTGTGCGTAGCGTGCGCTAACGAGTAATTTGGGTAGTCCAGTACCCACTGTCCGAACACGGTAGCGCGCGCTACGTACCTTCTTGTAGCGTGCGCTACGGCCATGCTGCTAGCGTGCGCTAAGATCCATTATTAGCGTGCGCTAACGAAATATTGATGCCCGATCGAGTCCGTAAAAGCCTCGACCTCGATCGACCACGATAGCGTGCGCTACAACCATTGTTTAGCGTGCGCTAATATATCGGTTGCGTCGCTAACAACAACACATAGCGCGCTATGAATTAATCGATGGTATCCAAAGAGCCACTGGACTCAACCTGATCCGTCCTTAGCGCGCGCTACACCTCATATTAGCGTGCGCTACTTCAACCCACTAGCGCGCGCTACTTACCAATCGTAGCGTGCGCTACTTATAACTCACCTGCAGTCCAGTACCTTCTGGACTGCAGACAAGGTAACCTTAGCGTGCGCTAAAGCTGAGTGGTAGCGTGCGCTACCTATACCCAATTAGCGTACGCTAAAATGAGTATGTAGCGTGCGCTACTCCTCATGCAAAGCTCGCAACGAAAATGACAATGATGATAAACACGGCACGAAACTCCAATCAGATTAGTGATGAATGACGATTGATACACGATACAATTACTCTGAATGATGAATACCATGACTGAATATGAGTGACAAATGATCAATAATGAATGAAATTACTGAGTATCAATTACTGAATGATAAATACTGAATGATAATTACTGAGTTACAACCGGGTATTACATACACCCCACCTTAAAATAGTTTCGTCCCCAAAACTAAGGGTCAAACAATTCGGGATAACTCTCCCGCATACTATCCTCGGTTTCCCAAGTAGCCTCTTCGACTCCGTGTCTAGACCACTGAATTTTAACCAAAGGAATCGTCTTATTCCTCAACTGCTTGATTCGCCGCTCTAAAACTCGTATAGGACGTTCCTCATATGAATGATCGTCGGCGATCTCGATTTCGTCGAACTGAAGTATGTGACTCGGGTCGGCAACATACTTCCGCAACTGAGAGACGTGAAACACATTATGAATTCGGCTCAACGCCGGAGGTAAAGCCAATCGATAGGCTAACTCGCCTACTCGATCCAAAATCTCAAACGGCCCAATGAATCTCGGACTCAACTTTCCCCTCTTCCCAAAACGGAAGATACCACGACTCGGGGATACCTTGACCAACACATGGTCGCCAGCCTCGAATTCTAATGGTCGACGACGGTTATCCGCATATGATTTTTGTCGACTCTGAGCGGTCAACAAACGACTTCTGATCAAAGCTACCTTCTCACGGGCGGTTATAAGCATATCGGGCTTGGTGCCGATTGATTCTGATAAGTCGTCCCAACACAACGGAGATCGACAACGACGACCATACAAGGCCTCGTAAGGTGCCATCTTGATCGAAGCATGCCAACTATTATTATACGTGAACTCGATTAATGGTAGTTGGGCTTCCCAATCGTCTTTCCAATCGAGGACGCATGCCCTCAACATGTCCTCTAAGGTTTGAATAGTCCTCTCTGATTGTCCGTCGGACTGAGGATGATAAGCGGTACTGAGATTAAGCTGAGTTCCCATAGCACGATGAACTGATTTCCAAAAATGCGACACAAACCGTCCGTCACGATCGGAAACGATACTTTTAGGAGTACCGTGAAGTCTGACTATCTCTTTAATGAACAACTGGGCAAGTCTCTCGGGACCCCACGTATCCTTGATCTTCAAGGAAATGAGCTGATTTAGTTAATCGGTCCACGATCACCCAGATCGTATTCATGCCACAACGACTCGTCGGCAAACTCGTGATGAAATCCATAGAAATGTCTTCCCACTTCCATTCGGGAATAGGAAGGGGTTTCAGCATACCCGCCGGTCGCTGATGTTCAATCTTAACTTGTTGACAGGTTAAGCATCTCGAAACAAATTCGGCGACTTCTCGCTTCATATTACTCCACCAGTAATTTTGTTTCAAGTCCTTGTACATCTTGCTAGACCCCGGATGCACAGAATAAGGGGTAGCATGAGCTTCTTTCAAAATCGAGTTTTTCAACTCGTCATTCGCCGGTACGCACAACCGATTCTTAAACCTCAAAAGTCCATCCCCGTGGACCACAAATCCAGGGGCTTTCCCCTGAGCCACATCCTCTCGGATGCGCAACAATGATGGGTCCGAACCCTGATTCTCTCGGATTTCCTCCTCGAGTGGCGATAAAATCTCTAACATACAAAGCTGCCCCTGAACTCGCTGAAGCCAGACCTCGATCTCGGTTCTAAGGAATTCTCAAGCTCCTTCGAATCGTTAAACGGGCAAGCATCTGCTCCTGAACGGACTTACGACTTAAGGCATCGGCGACAACGTTCGCCTTGCCCGGGTGGTAGAGGATCTCGATATCATAATCTTTGATTAATTCCAACCACCGTCTCTGACGCATATTTAACTCCTTCTGAGTAAATATATACTTTAAGCTCTTATGATCGGTGAATATCTGACAGGTAACGCCATAGAGATAATGACGCCAAATTTTCAAAGCGAACACCACGGCTGCTAGCTCCAGGTCGTGGGTCGGATAATTAACCTCGTAAGGTCTCAATTGCCGTGAAGCATAGGCAATAACCTTCCCGTTCTGCATGAGTACACATCCGAGACCCTGTCCGGACGCATCACTATAGACCACAAATCCTTCCGTCCCCTGCGGCAAGGAAAGTACAGGTGCTGACATTAACCGGCTCTTGAGTTCCTCAAAACTCCGTTGACACGCGTCGGACCACGTGTATTTCTTATCCTTCCGCAAAAGGTTCGTTAAGGGTTGAGCAATTCTAGAAAATCCTTCCACAAATCGCCGATAATAACCCGCTAATCCGAGAAACTTCGGATTTCCTTAACGTTCTTCGGAGGTAGCCAATCCCGAATAGCCTCCGTCTTCTGAGGATCGACACGAACTCCGTCTGATGAAATTACATGTCCGAGAAAAGTCACTTCGGACATCCAGAACTCACATTTGGAAAACTTCCCATAAAGTTGTTCTCGTCTCAACACGTCGAGCAGTTGATGAAGGTGAAACTCGTGTTCCTCCCGGTCACGAGAATAAATCAAAATGTCATCAATGAAGACAACAACAAACCGATCCAAAAAGTCGATGAAGACCCGATTCATTAACTCCATGAATACCGCAGGCGCATTAGTTAGCCCGAACGGCATAACCACAAACTCATAATGACCATAACGCGTGCGAAACGCTGTCCTCGCGATATCCGACTCTCGAATCCGCAACTGATGATATCCAGATCTTAAGTCGATCTTGGAAAATACTGAAGCTCCCTGAAGTTGATCTAAGAGATCATCAATACGGGGTAAAGGATACTTATTCTTGATTGTCACCCTGTTCAACTCCCGATAATCAATACATAAGCGGAATGAACCATCCTTCTTCTTGACAAACAAAACTGGTGCTCCCCACGGGGACGCACTCGGTCGGATATAACCTTTCTCGAACAACTCCTCAAGTTGGTTCTTTAATTCCTGCATTTCGGTCGGGGCCATCCTGTACGGTGCCTTTGATATCGGGGACGTACCAGGCTCCAACTCAATCGTGAATTCCATATCCCTCCGTAGAGGCAAACCAGGTAACTCATCTGGAAAAACATCGGCATATTCCCTCACCACCGGAATATCCGTTAACATTACTGATGATTTCTCGGTTTTGGCCATATAACACCAATAACCGACACATCCCCGATTGAGTAATCTTACTGCTTTCATCAAATTAATGACTTTACCAGAACAGCCGGGATTACCTCCCTGAAACACACATTCAACCCCATCGTCTGAAATGATAGTGACCAAACGCTTTCGGACACTAATGATGGCATCATGACGGTCCATCCAACCAATACCCAAGATGACGTCGTCCCTCGGCAAATCTACTACGATTAAGTCCGCTGGCCATACACGACCATGAAGCTGAATCGGACAATTCTGAATCTCACGACTTCCGATAATTCGTCTACCATTCGGTAGGCCAATGACATAAGGCTCCCAACTAGTAGCACTACCCAGACGTAGTCTACTCAAACATGACTCGGAAATGAATGAATGAGATGCACCAGTATCAAAAAGGGTACACACAGGTTGAGATAGAATATCGAGTGTACCTGAGATCATTCGGGCCTCGGGATCATCGGTCTTCTTCATCTCATAAATTCGGGGCTTGCCGGCCCCGAGCCGACGCTCCTGTCCTCGATAGCTCTGCCCGCCTTTAGCTCCTGTCGTCTTGAACGACGCTGACTGAGTAGCCTGATTCTGCACCGCTGAATGACCTGGGGCTTGAGATGACGCCGGAGTGGGTTTAGAGTCCCTACGGCAAAAACGGGCCCGATGCCCAGCAATTCCACAGTTATGGCACGTGACAGTCTGCTTCGGACATTTGGTGCTGAAATGACCCTGTTCCTCACAGTTGAAACAGGTGATGGCCGAATCGCCACTCGCGATCGAGATTCCGCGTTTAGACGCCGTGGAGGTCACTCGGAAAAAGTAGAGCCCGCACGTGGTTTCTTGAAAGTGGCACGACTCCGCCGATCGATTACGGTTCTTGGACTTCTTGCTAGCGCACGAAGGTTGCCGCTTAGCAATTTCCTTAGCCGTAAGCTCGTAAGTAAGAGCTTTCTCAATGAACTCGCCAACGTGGTGCAATTATGATTAAGTAATCAAGTCTCATACGGGTTTCAGCCTCTTGTGAAATACTTGATCTTGTCCGCTTCGAGTGAATGATAGATGAGGCGAACGGAAGAAGTTCTGAAATTTTTCGGCAATGGCGAGAACATCATCATCCGCCGAAGGCCTGGAGTGAGTAATTCCGACAACTTGGCCTCCCGAGTGGGGCCGGATAGTACCTCTCCATCATGAGAGTCTTGAACCGATCCCAAGTACATGATCCGTCTGTGGGCTTCAACGATAACCACCATGAATGAGCGCTCTTACCGAGATAGTAAGCCGCAATCGAAACTTTATGCCCTTCTGTGGCAATCCACCATAGCAAATAATTTCTCAAAATGCTCAAGCCAATGAACAATATCCGCCGGCTCGGATGAGCCCTCAAAAGTAGGTGGTCGCTGGCGAGAGATATCGCTAATGATATTGCTTACACCCCTCTCTTGCCTCCGAGGTGGCGGCGGAGGATCCGCTGATTTTGATTGACGGAGTTATGCATCGTCTCCATCAACCGAGCCATCTGGGTCATTTGGGCCATCATGCCCCGCATAAATGCGAGTGGGTCAACCCGGACACCTCTCGATCGAGCCGTGTCCTGCACGACTCCGATAGTGAATGATCGCGTCCGTGTGATTGAGTGGCGGCGCCGCTCGATGAGTTAGCATTATTCTGGCATTTGCACGTGTATTCACACGGGTTCTCGGATTCGCCCGCTCCACGGCCTCGTCCTCCACGTCCTCTGCCACCCTTTCCATATCAAGTGGAAAGTCATATGATGATTATATATCTCGCATGAGTATCACATTATGATTATATTATGAAATGATGAAAATGAGCATACGCGCTCAAATACAGCGATTACATGAATGATTAGTTGACGTGACATGATTATCTGATGAAGTTACTGAAATGATTATCTTGAATGAGTTAACAAGATTAATGATTTGATCTTCCTGATCAACAACTGAATAATGAAATGAATTGAGTGATTAATGAGTTAACCTGACCGTCTTGGTCAAAATGACAATGATGATTGAGGATTGTTAACTGATGAATTATGAATGAATGATTAACGCCAGAATTTATACCATGGCATTAGAAATCTTACAGTTCTTGGTCTGATTGGCTCGGCATTTGCACAGGTCACACGTGACACGAAAGTCCAATGATACTAGTCCGATGACGATGATTTCAAATGAGACATGACTTGGAGGGTAGTATTCAAAACCACGCTCCGATACCAACTCTGTAACACCCCAAACTAGGCGGATATTATAGTGCCGTGGACCCCCGACTGGGACCCACCAGGCGAATGAAAATGAATGAATTACACAGGTAAATGTAGTACCGAACCACATTACACAATTAATTACTCCGATGAGGAGTTTCATACAACACACCCAGGATGATACTGAATACAAGTATATTTTATATGGAGATAAAATATACAACACTGAGTGAAATGAATAATCAAACGGAATGTCTGCAACGGAATAAATGAAGAAAACATAAGTGACTGAATAGACTGGGCCCCCTACTAGTATCACTGGGACTCCTCGCCGTCACCGTGCTCTCCCCGTACTTTAGCCTTGCCATGACCTGAAAAACAATATCCCCCCAACGGGGTCAGTTACACAGAACAACAATCCTCAAGGGTTGAAAATACACAATCATGATACATCTGAAATTATGAATTATCCTGTCGAAACATACGCAATCAAACATGATATATGAATCGACTATCAGTACGGCTCAAAGGAATGGCGCCACACTACGTTCGGGATGGAAATGTGTCCGTGCACAAGCCACCAACGAGTATCGATCGAATACACGTGTGGTCTTGTACCTAATCAGTCTCACGAAGCCATCAACTCGTGTGCACAGTCCAATGTGAGGCCACCAACCAACACACGACTATGATGTGCCCGACATGAAAATCCTACACATACCAACCGGCACGCCAGTATGACCCGGAATGCCACAATATGACAAGAGTGACAACGAAAATGAATAATGACTCACCAAGATTAAATGATGGTGAAATGAATGATAGCTCAATGAAATGATCGGAACCGTCGTTCCTTATGACTGAGGTGATCAATTGACAATGACAAGTTTTGATACGGTTAATATAATGATGAATGAGTTACGATTATGAATGAACAACAACAAAAGGAATGAATATCCTTTTAACCGAGTGAGAATTAACTTACACAATACCGATGAAGAATGTCCTTCCACGAACAACGTCCTAAACGAAATGTCGGTCGTTCGAACAACCTTGAACAACAATAGTTACCAACAACCGATCAATACACAAATCAAATACGATCATAACCGACCCAAACATCGATACAACAATATCCGAACTCGTAGATGTACTCTAACGAAAACGTTGAAAATATCCTTCCCGTTGGTTAAAACCAAACCCAAATTATCGAACCAACTCCAAAATGATTGATTCAAACCAGCAAAACATTATCAATGACATCAATAATCTCATAGAAATCCCCAATTCAAGTTTATAAAAACGACAATCGGAAATCCCCAAAGTAACCGAAGTCAACCCCAAGGGTTCTTGAAATAATTCCGAAAATAACCGTTAAATCCATAAGAATATACTTATCCAAGGTAGATAATCCATATCTAACATATTCCAATGATAATCCAGGCTTACACGAAGAAATCGGAAGGAAAACCCAAAAATCCGAAATTCTAGATCCAAGAGATTAATACCTTTGATTCGATCTGACGAAGATGATGAAATGATGATCAATCCGAAAGATGAGCTTGAAGATGATGATTGATGATTACACCTCGAAGAATCCTCTCCGAATCGCTTGAAATCGCCCAAAAATACCGAAGGAGTGAAATGAGATGAATAAATGACGAAATCTGACTAAACTGTCCAATTTATAGTCACCCGTGTTAGCGTGCGCTAGCCCTTGTGCGTAGCGTGCGCTAACGAGTAATTTGGGTAGTCCAGTACCCACTGTCCGAACACGGTAGCGCGCGCTACGTACCTTCTTGTAGCGTGCGCTACGGCCATGCTGCTAGCGTGCGCTAAGATCCATTATTAGCGTGCGCTAACGAAATATTGATGCCCATTACTGGAGTCCAGAAAACTGTCTGACCTCTGATCTGACCACGATAGCGTGCGCTACAACCATTGTTTAGCGTGCGCTAATATATCGGTTGCGTACGCTAACAACAACACATAGCGCGCGCTATGAATTAATCCAGTGCAGTCCAGTAGCCACTGGACTCAACCTGTTCCGTCCTTAGCGCGCGCTACACCTCATATTAGCGTGCGCTACTTCAACCCACTAGCGCGCGCTACTTACCAATCGTAGCGTGCGCTACTTATAACTCACCTGCAGTCCAGTACCTTCTGGACTGCAGCCAAGGTAACCTTAGCGTGCGCTAAAGCTGAGTGGTAGCGTGCGCTACCTATACCCAATTAGCGTACGCTAAAAGGAGTATGTAGCGTGCGCTACTCCTCATGCACAGCTCGCAACGAAAATGACAATGATGATAAACACGGCACGAAACTCCAATCAGATTAGTGATGAATGACGATTGATACACGATACAATTACTCTGAATGATGAATACCATGACTGAATATGAGTGACAAATGATCAATAATGAATGAAATTACTGAGTATCAATTACTGAATGATAAATACTGAAAGATAATTATTGAGTTACAACCGGGTATTACAAATATGGGATGTAGCAGCTCGAGAGTAGAGCCCGGCAACATAAACTATGACATGCCTTCCAAAGATTATCAATACGAGGAAGATGAGGTAGACGAGGAAGATGAGGAGGTACATACATCCGAAGATGAAGATTGTTGTAAAGACTTGCTTGAGTCTCTATCTTCGAAATTTCTTGCTTGGGTTCGCCAATCGGCCCAAATGGATAGGATTATGAGTCGTCGGAACTTCTCATCCGACCATCAATCTGCGAGCGAGTATGAGCATCTACAATCAATGCGTAACTGGATCATTCCATTTCCGGACCCCGGTAGTACCGGGACTTTGGGTTGGGTCGAGCGGCCTCCACCGGTTACCAGTCAGCTAGAGGTGGGGTCCACCTTTCGTTCCAAGATAGAGTTGAGGATAACTGTAGGAATGTATCATTTGGAAAACATGCTACAGTGTATCACTGATCGTTCCACCGATAAATGTATAGTGTTTGTCTGTAAGAGTGGGCGAAAAAATTGTCAGTTTAGGTTGTGTGCTATTGAGGGTGCAACTATTTGGAGAATTACAAAGTTGACATTGGAGCACAGCTGTCACCTTGATTTGAACCGTGCTGCCGCACGATCAGTCACTTCTGAGGTTGCCGCCCATTATTTTGCTAAAAGATTGACCGGTGAGGGGGTCACTTTGAGGCTAAAGGAGATGATTGCAGAGATGTGTAGGGAGTACGGTATTGACATGCTATACAGTTTTGCTCTCCGGACGAGGAATATAGCGATAGAGAATACATATGGCGGCTTTGATGAGTCGTATCAGAGGCTCCCATCTTATCTGTATTTGTTAAAACAGCGTAATCCAGGGACAATTTATGATTTGCAGACGACTAGTGAGGGAGTGTTTTGCCACATGTTCATTGAACTCGGACAAAGTATTAGGGCATTTGATACGTGCCTTCCACTGGTGATTATAATTGATGGGACCCACCTGAAGGGAAGGAATAAAGGAACTCTATTTGCGTCCGTCACATTTGACGGGAACGAGCAAGTATTTCCTCTTGCAGTTGATCTCGGTCCGATAGAGAACGACGAGTCATGGACTTATTTTTTGTATAACCTGTACAGATGCTACAATCCGATGGAAGATTTACTGATTGTGAGTGACTAACATAAGAGCATTCAGAATGTTGTTCGAGCTGTCTATCCGAATGCATTCCACGGGTTGTGCTATCACTATCTTGCAAAAAATCTGACCTCCTACGGTGCGCATGCTATAGGACTCTTTAGAACTACTGCCTATACGCATCGTGAAGAAGCTTTTGAAAACTACTTTTCGAAACTACATATTGAAAGCCCTAATGGGGCTCACAGGCCCCTTTCTGAAATTGGGCCAGAGAGGTGGGCTAGGTCGAAGTGTTCGATACGACGCTATAACTTCTTGACATCCAATGCTGTTGAATGCTTTAATAATCGTATGTTGTGGGCGAGGCGTTTACCTGTTTGCTCGTTACTTGAGATATTTCTCCTAATTTTAGAGAATTAGTTTGATGAGAAGCGGGGAGAAGCTACATCAAGAGACCATGAGTTGACAATGCACACTTTTGAAAAGCTTTCTAACTATGTTCAAGCCAGTCTGACTCTTACCGTTCGAGCTACCACCCCATTTGTTTATAAAATCGAAGAAAACAAAGTTTCTTATGAGGTCGACCTTCGAACCTGGACATGTTGTTGTCGTGAGTTTGATTTGGATCAGATTCCATGTCATCATGCCGTTGCCGCTATAAGGTAATTGTCTATGTTGTCATGTGCACATGGTCATGGCCATTCAATGTTTTTGTCTATGCTGTCGTGTGCACACGGTCATGGCCGTGGGCATGCGGGTGCTGTCGGACGCTCACGGTCGTGCCCACGGTCATGGAAGAATGCACACGATCGTAACCCACGATCGGCATGATCGTAACCCACGATCGGCATGATCGTAACCCATGATCGTCACGATCGTAACCCACGATGTGCACGATCGTAACCCACGATCGGCATGATCGTAACCCACGATGGGCACGAGCGTGTTCTGCCATCGTGCACAACACAGGGCTGGTCTGGATTTATCGTACACCTCATCAATATCAAAAATACATTATCTTATGCAACATCCTTGACATAATTGCTTGTTGTAACAGGCACGCCGACAATGGTTTATCCGTGTATGATTTTGTTTGTCGTTATTTCAAGCAACGAGGCCTTAAAGAGACTTATAAGGAGCATAATAGTCCTATCCCACATCCTGATGAGTGGAATGTCCCACCGGAGATCTCATCCATCGTTTCGGTACCTCCAAAAGGGGTACGACAAACCGGCCGACCAAGGATGAGTCACGCACGGTCCGCTGTTGAAAATTTTCCCGCAGGTGGACGGCCTCAGGTTTGCGGTAAATGTAAAGGAACCAGCCACAATAGAAAACCTTGCAAAGCATTCATTCCCATAAGTGGTGTGGATTTGAATATCCCTGAAGAAACTCAAGGAATGGATGAACAAATGAGGCAAAGGTGCTGGCAGAAGAAGAGGTGTAGCATTTGTCGTAATGATGACCATGACATAAGGGGATGTCCATACCATGAAACTTAAATTGCTTATGTAATTTTATATTTTGTGACTTACTAGCAACAATCATGTGATGATATTTTGATCCTCGATGGACCATGTATTGATTCAGTATCCTGATTATTAGTTGAAATGCATAATTTTGTGTCTATTTTCTTTATCTTTGAATTGAAATTTAAGTGTTCAGTGATGTAATGCAAATAAAGGTGATTATGGAGGCAAACATTAACCATAACAAAGTAGCTCACTTTAAAGAGCAATAGTTTACAGCAAAAGCATATCCAAAGCATATAACTTTACAAACAAAGTTCATCACCATCACACCAAAATATTTAATAATAACTTAAAAACGACAATCACTTGGATCCCTTTCCCCCCATCTGCTGCTGTATCTTTAGTCTTGTATCACCATCTTCATGAACTTCTTCTTCTAAAATAACTTCTTTACTTGTCTTCTCAGAAATCTCTAAATCATCATCTTCATCACCATCTAGTATGATTGGAGTGCTCGCAGTGTTTTTAAATAGGCCCTGTTTCATGAAACACATTAATTCGCAGTACACACTACACATACAACAAAATCAAAAAACTTACTCTGAGCATTGAGTATCTTCCTCTCGGCCTAGTTCTGTATGGTGAGTTGGGAGGAGGTATCCTCATAAGACCGGCTCATCCGGCACTATAAGACCGAGTTCGCCTCGGCACCTCATACGACCGGCCCATCCGACACTATAAGACCGAGCTCGTCTCGGCACCTCATAAGACCGGCTCATCCGGCACTATAAGACCGAGTTCGCCTCGGCACCTCATAAGACCGGCCCATCCGGCACTATAAGACCGAGTTCGCCTCGGCACCTCATAAGACCGGCCCATCCGGCACTATAAGACCGAGCTCGCCTCGGCACCTCATAAGACCGGCCCATCCGGCACTATAAAAACGAGTTCGCCTCGGCACCTCATAAGACCGGCCCATCCGGCACTATAAGACCGAGTTCTCCTCGGCACCTCATAAGACTGGCTCATCCGGCACTATAAGACTGAGCTCGTCTCGGCACCTCATAAGACTGGCCCATCCGGCACTATAAGACCGAGTTCGCCTCGGCACCTCATAAGACCGGCCCATCCGGCACTATAAGACCGAGTTCGCCTCGGCACCTCATAAGACCGGCTCATCCGGCACTATAAGACCGAGCTCATCTCGGAACCTCATAAGACCGGCCCATCCGGCACTATAAGACCAAGTTCGCCTCGGCACCTCATAAGACCGGCTCATCCGGCACTATAAGACCGAGTTCGCCTCGGCACCTCATAAGACCGGATCATCCTGCACTATAAGACCGAGCTCGTCTCGGCACCTCATAATACCGGCCCATCCGGCACTATAAGACCGAGTTCGCCTCGGCACCTCATAAGACCGGCCCATCCGGCACTATAAGACCAAGTTCGCCTCGGCACCTCATAAGACCGGCTCATCCGGCACTATAAGACTAAGCTCGTCTCGGCACCTCATAAGACCGGCTCATCCAGCACTATAAGACCGAGCTCATCTCGGCACCACATAAGACCGGCTCATCCATCACTATAAGACTGAGCTCGTCTCGGCACCTCATAAGACCGGCTCATCCGGCACTATAAGACCGAGTTCGCCTCGGCACCTTATAAGACCAGCCCATCCGGCACTATAAGACCGAGTTCGCCTCGGCACCTCATAAGACCGGCCCATCCGGCACTATAAGACCGATCTCGCCTCGGCACCTCATAAGACTGGGCCCAAACATACAGAGAAAAGCAATAGATATAAAAAAGATTTCATGCATTTAAAGAGGCGGTTCTACACTGAAATAAAAAGGAAACGAAGGAAAACTGGCACGCAGGCCATACAGGAATCAAAGTAAAAATCTACTCGGCCCCGTCCTCCTGACCAGCCATTGGGGAGGACTGTCCTTCACCTTCGCCGGGCGGGATCAACCCCGGATCTTCAAAAAACTCTGCAGCCTTCGGCTCGTCAGCTTCGAGAGACTCAATCTTTAGGTCGGCCGCCTGATGCTCTATATAGGCCCGGACCTCCTCAACGATCTTCCCTTCCTTCATGAGACCCAATATCTCATAGCAGGTGGAGACATAGTTAAGGTTAATCAGCTCCTCGAACTCGGGCGTCTTCTGAAAAGCAGCTGCCCCCTCGGCAAGGCCCTTGGCGTAGCCCGAAGCCTCACATGTATTGACCCGCTCGGTTAGATGCTCAAGCTGGGCCTTAGTGTTTTGCAAATAGGCCTCGTGCTCGGCCCTTATGTCCAGACACCGTTTATGCGCTTGCTCGGCCGCCGTGGCCATCTCGTCGGCCTTTCCTTTCCAAATATCGGCCTCGAGGGCCCGACTTTCCAGAATCTCCATCTCACCCTTCAGAGAGGTCATCTTCTCCTCCAGAGACTTGATAAGCGAGGGACAGAGATGGTGCTCCTCCGGTAAGGCCTTGAGATCGGCCTCCGCCTTCTTGTGCTTTTCAACCAGGGCCATCAGCTTCCCAGTGGCCTTCATGTAAGTGCACAACGCACGGCCCATCAGAGCATTCCCGAACTGGATATGCTCGTCCGGACCCATGTCGTGTAACACCCCAAACTAGGCGGATATTACAGTGCCGTGAATCCCCGACTGGGACCCACCAGGCGAATGAAAATGATGAATTAAATAATATAATTGTAGTACCGAACCACATTATATTACCAAATACTCCGATGAGGAGTTTAATTACAACACACCAGGACAATACCGAATACTAGTATATTTTATATGAAGATAAAATACACGACACTGAATGAAACGGAGTATCCAAATAAAAGTCTGCAGCGGAAAATAAAGGACAATAACATGAATAACTGAAAGATCGGGCCCCCCTACTAGTATCACTGGGACTCCTCGACGTCAGCATGTTCTCCCCGTACTTTTGCCTTGCCAAGACCTGAAAAACAAAATCCCCAAACGGGGTCAGTTACAAAGAACAACAATCCTCAAGGGTTGAAAATACACAATCATGATATATCTGAAGTTATGAAAAATTCTTAATTATGAATTACGCTGAAGAGGAGTACCATAGTACGCCCGTAGTGTTCTGTGCGAGTGTACAAGACGAATGACCGGACACACCCGTCCTTGTACCTAATTAGTCTCACGGTGTAACGCTTTCCCGTGTGCACGGTCCAATGTATCGGTGAACCCAATACATAACCATCGTGTGCCCGACTAAAAATTCCACACAGCCACACCCGGCCACGCAATATGAACCCAGAAGGTCATATGAACGAGAATGACCATAATGAATATCAATGAATAATAATTAGACAAGGCCAAGATGACTCACCGATATGAAAGTAAATAGTGACGTGATTGATAACCCAATGAAATGATTTGGAACCGCTGCTCGTGAATGAAATGATTATTCGACAATTACAGGTCTCAAAATGATTAAAATTATGATGAATGAATTATGATTATGAGTAATCAACAACAAAAAGGAATGAATATCCTTTTAACCGAGTAAGAATTAACTTACACAACAACGATGAAGAATGTCTGTCCACGAACAACGTCCTAATTGAGATATCGGTCGCTCGAACAACCTTGAATAAATACAATTACCAACAATCCGTTCAATACACGAATCAAACATGAATATAACGAACTCGAAACGTCGATACGAATAAACCAAGTTCATTGAGGCATTAAATCAAACACGTTGCGGCCAAACTCCGATTGTTTACAATTAAACCTCAATATACCAATATCAAATCCCCCAAGAAGTGTTTCAAACCAACAAAACATCTTCAATATGATTAATAATCCAAGACGAATATCCAAAAACGTGATTATAACGACAATTAATTGAAAACCCCCAATTTCAACTCGATATTCAAAGTGTTCTTGAATAATCCCTCAATAATCCAATGAATCCTTATACAAACTCATAATCATATACATATCCCTTCATATAACATGATTATCGCGTCCAAAACATCATATCTCAACATAAAATCGAAATCAAAGATGTTGAAGAATTTACCTCTTGAAGATCCAACCAATTCGATCCGATGAAAACGTGTAAAATCGACTATCCAAGCTTTCCAATGAATCAAGATGCTGAAATCCGAACACACAAGTGATTGATGATGCCAAAATATCTCCCTCAAGCTTTTCTCTCTCGTATGAAGGTGGAAGAAATGGAAGAAATGAGCTGAAATGCTCAAAAAACGAATTTATAGGGGTTGACTCGTCTGACAGACTCGACCGTGTCCGCCTGACACGGTCGCGGCGCGCAGCTTGCCGGCAGTGACTCGTCCGTGTCCTGCTTGACACGGTCGTGGCGCGAAGGGGCCTACCGATAGTGACCTGTCCGATAGTGACTGCATCGCGCGCCGCCGACATTGACTCGACCGTGTCCTCGGAACACGGCCGCGGCCCGGGCGCCGGTTACGGCTTATCCGGAGGGTTCGACTCGCCGTGCTGCATTTACACGGCCGAGTCCTCGTGGCGGAGACTTCGCATTTCCGGACGAGTACAGCACGGCCGTGTCGGACGACACGGCCGAAGTTCGGTCGGCGATGATCGCCAATAATCGAAAAAATGAGCGGGTGAGCTAAAACGACCATAACTCTCTCGTCCGGATTCCGATTGACTCACCGTTTGAACCATTGGAAAGCTAACTCGATGCTATATAATATTGCACAGATTCAGAATTTTTGGAGTTACCAAAAATTAATGGTGATCTAACAAAGTCGAACTCATATGTGGAAAGTTGAAACAATGAACAATAACGATACACAACTCGAATTTTCTCCGAACGGTGAACACGGGTGAATGAACATGATTGATGAACGATTATAAATGAGTGAAAATCCACTGAGTGACAATCACCGAATGAAATTATCAATGATAATGATCAATTACAATCGGGTATTACATACACTTCTTAAAAGAGTTTCGTCCCCGAAACTAAGGGTCAAACAACTCGGGATAACCCTCCCGCATACTATCCTCGGTTTCCCAAGTAGCCTCTTCCACTCCGTGTCTGGACCACTGAATCTTGACCAAAGGGATCGTCTTGTTCCTCAACTGTTTGATTCGCCGCTCCAATACTCGTACAGGACGCTCCTCGTAAGAATGATCATCCGCGATCTCGATTTCGTCGAACTGAAGTATGTGACTCGGGTCGGCAACATACTT
Organism: Orobanche coerulescens; assembly: GCA_033398695.1. Lineage (NCBI taxonomy): Eukaryota > Viridiplantae > Streptophyta > Magnoliopsida > Lamiales > Orobanchaceae > Orobanche > Orobanche coerulescens. Next base: position 165,833,660 of record CM065808.1, read on the forward strand.
CCGTAACTTAGAGACATGAAACACATTATGAATTCGGCTCAACACCGGAGGTAATGCCAATCGATAAGCTAACTCGCCTACTCGATCCAAAATTTCAAACGGTCCAATGAATCTCGGACTCAACTTCCCCCGTTTTCCGAAATGGAAAATACCTCGACTCGGGGATACCTTGACCAAAACATGGTCACCCGTCTCGAACTCTAGTGGTCGACGACGATTATCTGCATATGATTTCTGTCGACTCTGAGCTGTCAACATACGACTCTTGATCAAAGCTACCTTCTCCCGGGCGGCTATAAGTATATCGGGTTCGGTGCCGATTGATTCTGACAAGTCATCCCAACACAAGGGAGATCGACAACGACGACCGTACAAGGCCTCGTAAGGTGCCATCTTAATGGAAGCATGCCAACTATTATTATACGTGAACTCGATCAATGGTAGTTGGGCTTCCCAATCGTCCTTCCAATCGAGGACGCATGCCCTCAACATGTCCTCTAATGTCTGTATAGTCCTCTCTGATTGTCCGTCGGACTGAGGATGAAAGGAGGTACTGAGATTGAGCTGAGTTTCCATAGCACGATGAACTGATTTCAGAAAATGAGACACAAATCGTCCGTCACGATCGGAAACGATACTCTTAGGAGTACCGTGCAGTCTTACTATCTCCTTGATGAATAACTGGGCCAGTCTCTCGGGACCCCACGTATCCTTGATCTCAAGGAAATAAGCTGATTTAGTTAAGCGGTCCACAATCACCCAGATCGTATTCATGCCACGACGACTCGTCGGCAAACTCGTGATGAAATCCATAGAAATGTCTTCCCACTTCCACTCTGTAATAGGGAGAGGTTTCAGCATACCCGCCGGTCGCTGATGTTCAATCTTGAATTGTTGGCAAGTTAAGCATCTCGAAACAAATTCCGCGACTTCTCGCTTCATATTACTCCACCAGTAATTTTGTTTCAAGTCTTTATACATCTTGCTAGACCCCGGGTGAACAGAATAAGGGGTAGCATGAGCTTCTCTCAAAATCGAGTTTTTCAACTCGTCATTCGCCGGTACGCACAACCGGTTCTTAAACCTCAAAAGTCCATCCTCGTGGACCACGAATCCAGGGGCTTTCCCCTGAGCCACATCCTCACGGATGCGCAACAATGAAGGGTCTGAACTCTGATTCTCTCTGATTACCTCCTCAGGTGACGATGAAATCTCTAACATACAAAGTTGTCCCCGACTACCGGGCTGCACTCGATCTCGGGTCTAAGGAATTCCCGCCAAGCTCCTTCGAATCAAGTAAACGAGCAAGCATCTGCTCCTGAACGGACTTACGACTCAAGGCGTCGGCGACAACATTCACCTTGCCCGGGTGGTAAAGGATCTCAATATCATAATCCTTGATTAGTTCTAACCACCGCCTCTGTCGCATATTTAACTCCTTCTGAGTAAATATATACTTTAAACTTTTATGATCGGTGAATATCTGACAAGTGACGCCATAAAGGTAATGACGCCAAATCTTCAAAGCGAACACCACGGCTGCTAGCTTAAGGTTGTGTGTCGGATAATTAACCTCGTAAGGTCTCAACTGCCGTGAAGCATAGGCAATAACCTTCCCGTTCTGCATAAGTACACATCCGAGACCCTGTCCGGACGCATCACTATAAACCACAAATCCTTCCGTCCCCTGCGGCAAGGAAAGTATAGGTGCTGACATTAACCGGCTCTTGAGTTCCTCAAAACTCCGTTGGCACGCGTCGGACCACATGTATTTCTTATCGTTCCGTAAAAGGTTCGTCAAGGGTTGAGCGATTTTAGAAAATCCCTCCACAAATCGCCGATAATAACCCGCTAAACCGAGGAAACTTCGGATTTCCTTAACGTTCTTCGAAGGAAGCCAATCTCGAATAGCCTCCGTCTTCTGAGGATCGACACGAACTCCGTCTGATGAAATTACATGTCCGAGAAAAGTCACTTCGGACATCCAGAACTCACATTTGGAAAACTTCCCATAAAGTCGTTCTCGTCTCAACACGTCGAGCACTTGATGAAGATGAAACTCGTGTTCCTCTCGGTCACAAGAATAAATCAAAATGTCATCGATGAAGACAACAACAAACTGATCCAAAAAGTCGATGAAAAGCCGATTCATTAACTCCATGAATACCGCAGGTGCATTAGTCAATCCAAACGGCATAACCACAAACTCATAATGACCATAGCGTGTTCGAAACGCCGTCCTCGCGATGTCCGACTCTCGGATCCGCAACTGATGATATCCAGATCTTAAGTCGATCTTGGAAAATACAAGCTCCCGGTTGATCTAAGAGATCATCAATACGGGGTAAGGGATACTTATTCTTGATCGTCACCCTGTTCAACTCCCGAGAATCAATACATAAGCGAAATGAACCATCCTTCTTCTTGACAAACAACACTGGTGCTCCCCACGGGGACGCACTCGGTCGAATATAACCCTTCTCGAACAACTCCTCAAGTTGGTTCTTTAACTCCTGCATTTCGGTCGGGGCCATCCAGTACGGTGCCTTCGATATCGGGGACGACTGTGCTCCAACTCAATCGTGAATTCCACATCCCTCTATGGAGGCAAACCAGGTAACTCGTCTGGAAAAACATCGGCATATTCCCTCACCACCGGAATATCCGTCAACATTACGGATGACTTCTCGGTTTTGGCCATATAGCACCAATAACCGACACATCCCTGATTGAGTAATCTTACTGCTTTCATCAAATTAATGACCTTACCAGAACAGCCTGGATTACCTCCCTGAAACACACATTCAACCCCATCGTCTGAAATGATAGTGATCATACGCTTACGGACACTAATGATGGCATCATGACGATCCATCCAATCAATACCCAAGATGACGTCGTCTCTCGGCAAATCTACCACGATTAGGTCCACGCCATACACGGCCATGAAGTCAATCGACAATTACGAATCTCACGACACGATGATTCGCTTACCATCGTAGACCAATGACATAAGGCTCACAACTAGTAGCACTACCTGCACGTAGTCTACTCAAACATGATTCGAAATGAATGAATGCGATGCACCAAGATCAAAAAGGGTACACACAGTTGAGATAGAATATCGAGTGTACCCGAGATCATTCGGCCTCGGGATCATCGGTCTTCTTCATCTCATAAATCCGGCTTGCTAGTCCCAGACCGGACGCTCCTGTCGATGGCTAAAAGCTCCACCTTTAGTCGCCCGCTGCTTTAAACGACGCCGATTGAGTGGCTCGATTCTCGAACGGCCGACCGCTTAGGGGCCCGGGATGACGTCTCGAGTAGGTTTGGAGTCCCTACGGCAAAACGGGCCTTATGCCCGGAATCCCACAATTATGACACGTGATAGTCCTGCCGAGGACACTTGGTACCGAGGTGACCAAGATCCCCACGCTAAAACAGTGATGGCCGAATCGCCGCCGAGACCGAGATTCCGCAGTTTAGACGACATGAGGTCGCTCAGAAAAAGCAGATCCCGCACGGGGTTTCTTGAAGGTTGTCTGACCGCCTTCAGACTGATTACGGTTCTTCGATTTCTTGCTAGCAGACGAAGGTTGCTGCTTAGCAATTTCCTTAGCAGTAAGTTCATAAGTGAGAGCTTTCTCGATGAATTCGGCCAACGTGGTGCAATTATGATTAAGCAACTGTAATCTCATACGTGGTTTCAGCCTCTTGCTGAAATACTTAATCTTATCCGCCTCGGAATGAATGATGGATGAGGCGAACGGAAGAAGTTCCTGAAATTTCTCGGCAATGGCGAGAACATCCGCGTCTGATGAGGGGTCGGGAGTGAGTAACTCTGACAGCTTGGCCTCTCTGAGTGGGGCCGGATAATACCTCTCCATCATGAGAGTCTTGAACTGATCCCAAGTACACGATCCTTCGGTGGGCTTCAACGATAACCACCAAGAATGAGCGCTCTTACCCAGATAGTAAGCCGCAACTGAAACTTTGTGTCCTTCGGGACACTCTACCATCGCAAATAGCTTCTCGAAGTGTTCGAGCCAATGAACAATATCCGCCGGCTCAGATGAGCCTTCAAAAGTAGGTGGCCTTTGGCGAGAGATGTCGCCGATGATACTGCTCACATTCCTCTCTTGCCTCTGAGGTGGCGGCGGAGGAGCCTGTTGATTTTGATTAGCTGAATTTTGCATCGTCTCCATTAGTTGTGTCATCTGAGTCATCTGGGCCATCATGCCTTGCATAAAGGCGAGTGGATCGATCCGAACACCTTCTGACTGAGCCGTGTCCTGGGTACGACTCCCCGAAAGTGAATGATCACGCCCTGGTGAATGAGTGGCAGCGCCACTGCTAGATGAGTTAACATTATTCCTCGCGTTCGCACGTGTGTTCGCACGAGTTCTCGGGATTCGGCCCGCACCACGGCCTCGTCCTCCGCGTCCTATTCTTGATCTCTCCATACTGAAGTAGGAAAGTCACATGATGATTATAATCCCCGCATGAATATCACGTTATGATTATGACATGAGATGAAGAAAATGAGCATACACGCTCTAACACAGTGATTACATGAATGATTAACTGAAGTGACATGATTATCTAATGAAATTATTGAAATGATTATCTTGAACAGGTTAACAAGATTAATTATATGATCTTCCAAATCAACAACTAAGTAATGAAATGAATTGAGTGATTAGGGCGTTAAAATGACCATCCTGGTCAAAATGAAAATGATGTTTGAGGATTGTTAACTACTGAATTATGAATGAATGATTATTGCCAGAAATTATACCCTCGCTAAAGAAATCTTACAGTTCTTGGTCTGATTGGCTCGGCATTTGCACAGGTCACACGTGATGCGAAAGTCCAATGTTACTAGTCTGATGACGATGATTTCAAATGAGACATGACTCGGAAGGTAGTATTCAAAACCACGCTCCGATACCAACTCTGTAACACCCCAAACTAGGCGGATATTACAGTGCCGTGAATCCCCGACTGGGACCCACCAAAGTAATGAAAATGATGAATTAAATAATATAATTGTAGTACCGAACCACATTATATTACCAAATACTCCGATGAGGAGTTTAAGTACAACACACCAGGACAATACCGAATACTAGTATATTTTATATGAAGATAAAATACACGACACTGAATGAAACGGAGTATCCAAATAAAAGTCTGCAGCGGAAAATAAAGGACAATAACATGAATAACTGAAAGATCGGGGCCCCCTACTAGTATCACTGAGACTCCTCGACGTCAGCGTGTTCTCCCCGTACTTTTGCCTTGCCAAGACCTGAAAAACAAAATCCCCAAACGGGCCGATAAAGAACAACAATCCTCAAGGGTTGAAAATACACAATCATGATATATCTGAAGTTATGAAAAATTCTTAATTATGAATTACGCTGAAGAGGAGTACCATAGTACGCCCGTAGTGTTCTGTGCGAGTGTACAAGACGAATGACCGGACACACCCGTCCTTGTACCTAATTAGTCTCACGGTGTAACGCTTTCCCGTGTGTACGGTCCAATGTATCGGTGAACCCAATACATAACCATCGTGTGCCCGACTAAAAATTCCACACAGCCACACCCGGCCACGCAATATGAACCTTAAGGTCATATGAACGAGAATGACCATAATGAATATCAATGAATAATAATTAGACAAGGCCAAGATGACTCACCGATATGAAAGTAAATAGTGACGTGATTGATAACCCAATGAAATGATTTGGAACCGTCGTTCCTCGTGAATGAAATGATTATTCGACAATTACAGGTCTCAAAATGATTAATATTATGATGAATGAATTATGATTATGAGTAATCAACAACAAAAAGGAATGAATATCCTTTTAACCGAGTAAGAATTAACTTACACAACAACGATGAAGAATGTCTGTCCACGAACAACGTCCTAATTGAGATATCGGTCGCTCGAACAACATTGAATAAATACAATTACCAACAACCCGTTAAATACACGAATCAAACACGAATATAACGAACTCGAAACGTCGATACGAATAAACCAAGTTCATTGAGGCATTAAATCAAACACGTTGCGGCCAAACTCCGATTGTTTACAATTAAACCTCAATATACCAATATCAAATCCCCCTAGAAGTGTTTCAAACCAACAAAACATCTTCAATATGATTAATAATCCAAGACGAATATCCGAAAACGTGATTATAACGACAATTAATCGAAAACCCCCAATTTCAACTCGATATTCAAAGTGTTCTTGAATAATCCCTCAATAATCCAATGAATCCTTATACAAACTCATAATCATATAAATATTCCTTCATATAACATGATTATCGCGTCCAAAACATCATATCTCAACACAAAATCGAAATCCAAGATGTTGAAGAATTTACCTCTTGAAGATCCAACCAATTCGATCCGATGAAAACGTGTAAAATCGACTATCCAAGCTTTCCAATGAATCAAGATGATGAAATCCGAACACAAAAGTGATTGATGATACCAAAATATCTCCCTCAAGCTTTTCTCTCTCGTATGAAGGTGGAAGAAATGGAAGAAATGAGCTGAAATGCTCAAAAAACGAATTTATAGGGGTTGACTCGTCTGACAGACTCGACCGTGTCCGCCTGACACGGTCGCGGCGCGCACTGCCGGCAGGGACTCGACCGTGTCCCGCTTGACACGGTCGTGGCGCGAAGGGGCCTACCGATAGTGACCTGTCCGATAGTGACTCGGCATCGCGGCGCGCAAGATTGACTCGACCGTGTCACAGAACACGGCCGCGGCCCGCGCGGTTCGCTTATCTGGAAGGGTTCGACTCGGCCGTGCTGCACGACACGGCCGATTCTCGTGGTAGAGACTTCGGCATTTCGGACGAGTACAAAGACGGCCAGTCGGACGACACGGCCGAGTTCGGTCGGCAGTGATCGGCCAATAACTGAAAAAAATGAGCGAGTGAGCTAAAACGACCATAACTCTCTCGTCCAGACTCCGATTGACTCACCGTTTGAACCATTGGAAAGCTAACTCGATGCTCTATAATATTGCAAAGATTCAGAATTTTGGAGTTACCAAAAATTAATGGTGATCTAACAAAGTCGAACTCATATGTGGAAAGTTGAAACAATGAACAATAACGATACACAACTCGAATTTTCTCCGAACGGTGAACATGGGTGAATGAACATGATTGATGAACGATTATAAATGAGTGAAAATCCACTGACTGACAATCACCGAATGAAATTACTGAATGATAATTACTGAATTACAACCGGGTATTACATGTCGTTGGTCACCATCTCTATATTGGGCGTCCAGCCCCTGATGGGCACATGACTGGACTCAACCACCGCTGGAGAGACCCGTTCGAGCATCTCCGCGGTCGGAGTGGCTGCCCGGATGTAATCTAGAAACCAGCGCAGCCGTCGCCCCTTCATTTGAGCACAAGGTTCCTCCCGGTCCTTATTAACCGGGAGATAGTGGCCCTCCAAGTCGATTGTGTAATACCCGGTTGTAATTCATTCATTTTCATTCAGTAATTATCAGTCTGTAATTGTCACTCAGTGTATTTTCACTCGATTATAATCATTCATCAATCATGTTCATTCACCGTGTTCACCGTTCGGAAAAACTTCGAGTTGTGTATCGTTATTGTTCATTGTTTCAACTTTCCTCATATGAGTTCGACTTTGTTAGATCACCATTAATTTTTGGTAACTCCAAAAATTCTAAATCTTTGCAATATTATAGAGCATCGAGTTAGCTTTCCAATGGTTTAAACGGTGAGTCAATCGGAGTCTGAACGAGAGAGTTATGGTCGTTTTAGCTCAACCGCTCATTTTTCAGTTATTGGCCGATCACTGCCGAACGAACTCGGCCGTGTCCTCCGACACGGCCCGTGCCGTACTCGTCCAGAAATGCCGAAGTATCTGCCTCAGGACCCGACCGTGTCGTCTTGCACGGCCGAGTCGAACTCTTCCAGATAAGCCAGAACCGACTGCCGACACGCCCGACCGTGTTCCAGGATACGGTCGAGTCATGCCGAGTTGCTGTCGGACGGGTCACTATCGGAAGGCCCTCCGCGCCGCGACCGCCGGGCAGACACGGCCGAGTCCCCTGTCGCCACCGGTATGCACGACCGCGCCGATCGGCACGGCCGTGTCCGGCAGGCGCTCAACTCTTTTAAATTCGCTTTTTCAAAGATTTCACCCATTTCTCTCCCTTTTCTTCACCTTCAACCGAGAGAGAAAGCTTGAGGGATGGTTTTTCCTTAACAAATCATTTGGGTGTTTGATTTTCTTCATCTCCTTTCGATCGTGAAGCCCGATAATCAATCTAACGCGTGTTCTTCTGATTAAAGTACTGGATCTTCAAAGGTAATATTCTTCAACACCTTGGATTTCGATTTTTGTGTTGAGATACGATGTTTTGGACGTTATAATCATGATATATGAAGGGATATGTATATGATTATGAGTTTGTATAAGGATTCATTGGATTATTGAGGAATTATTCAAGAACACCTTGAAAATCGAGTGGAATTGGGATTTTCGACTAATTGTTGTTATAATCACGATTTTGGATATTCATAATGGATTATTGATCATATCGAGATGTTTTGTTGGTTTGAAACACTTCTTGGGGGAATTAATAGTGGCTTATTGAGATTTGATTGTAAACAACCGGAGTTTGGCCACAACGTATTCGATATAATGCCCCAATGAACTTCGTTTAATCGTATCGACGTTTTGAGTTCGTTATATTCGTGTTTAATTCGTGTATTGATCGGATTGTTGGTAATTGTATTGAATTAAGGTTGTTCGTGCGACCGACACTTCATTTAGGACTTTTGTTCGTGGAAGGACTTTCTTCATCGGTATTGTGTAAGTTAATTCTTACTCGGTTAAAAGGATATTCATACCTTTTGTTGTTGATCATTCATAATCATAACTCATTCATCATTATATTAATCATTTTGAGTCCTGTAATTGTCGAATAATCATTTCATTCACGAGGAACGACGGTTCCAAATCATTGCATTGGGTTATCAATCACTTCACTATTATTTTCATCTCGGTGAGTCATTCTTGGCCTTGTCTAATTATTATTCATTGATATTCATTATGGTCATTCTCGTTCATGTGACCTTCTGGGTTCATATTGCGTGGCCGGGTGTGGTCAGGTGGAATTTTTGTCGGGCACACGATGGTTATGTATCGGGTTTACCGATACATCGACTGCACACGGGAAAGCGTTACACCATGAGACTAATTAGGTACAAGGACGGGTGTGTCCGGTCATTCGTCTTGTACACTCGCACAGAACACTACGGGCATACTATGGTACTCCTCTTCAGCGTAATTCATAATTAAGATATTTCATAACTTCAGATATAATCATGATTGTGTATTGTCAACCCTTGAGGATTGTTCTTTGTAACTGACCCCGTTTGGGGATTTTGTTTTTCAGGTCATGGCAAGGCAAACGCACGGGAATAGCATGTTGATGTCGAGGAGTCCTAGTGATACTAGTAGGGGCCCCCGATCTTTCAGTTATTCATGTTATTGTCCTTTATTTTCCGCTGCAGACTTTCATTTGAATACTCGGTTTCATTCAGTGTTGTGTATTTTATCTTCATATAAAATACACTAGTATTCGGTATTGTCCTGGTGTGTTGTAACTAAACTCCTCATCGGAGTAATTATTGTTGTAATGTAGTTCGGTACTACATTTATCTTGTGTAATTCATTCATTTTCATTTGCCTGGTGGGTCCCAGTTGGGGATCTACGGCACTGTAATATCCGCCTAGTTTGGGGTGTTACAGAGTTGGTATCGGAGCGTGGTTTTGAATATGTTGGGAAAAAAAACACCCTGTATCGAATCAGCCGGGATACCCGATCCCTGTATCGATTGTTATTTGTTATTGAGAAGGTTTTGACATATATGCCAAATACAGTAAAGGAAAACTGTATCGAGGCTTCAAGGCTTTATCCTATATCGAAGACCTGACTCGAATCAGCATAAGTGAAGCTCACAAGACAAAGCAAGAAGACTTGTAAAAGATCAAATATGGAAACTGTCTCGATGCCCTAAATACGCCATCTTCCATACGCCTACAAAAGGACAAGAAAGAACACAAGTCAAGTTCCGTTGAACAAAGAAGGATTTAAATACTCAAGGATAAAGTATTTAAAAACTGTCAGTCTTCAGATCTTCAGAATCCCGCGAAATCCGGATCATGTCATATTCCCGTTGAAGGAAATCCTATTCAAACGGAAATCTCAACGGATACTTTCTTCAGAGACTATATATATCCTTGAAGACATTGAAGATCAGTTACCAATCGAAGTAACCTAACTCTCAAAGCTATCAAAGTTATCATCTGAGCAAACATATCTCCAAAGCATATCGCAAGTTAGAACGAAAGAGATATACAGTGCTCAACATCAAGAACAATGACCATCATCACTCAAGATCTTGATATTCAAAGTCGTTGTTCTTACCAGTTACCTACCTTTACCTCGTGTAAAAACCGAGCTCTGTGTGAACTCAACAAGTTATTCGACTGTGGGACGAATAAGGACGAAGCTTGAACCGTGTGTGAAGAAGCTAGTCAAGAAGGAAGCTTTAACCAACTGTGTGAACGGTTGAAAGTGACATTCTTTGTATCAATCTGTGAACGATACAAGGATAGGTTTGTTTATATTTACGTAGTTGTGTACGCAGAATTATATAATAAACTTTTACTCCAAAGGTGGAGGACCAAATGGACGTAGAGGGGTTTACCTCGAACCACTTAAATTACCGTGTCATTTACCTTCGACTTTTACCGTTTGAAATTACCGTGATATATTAAGTATACACCAAATACTTCGTTCTTGTATCCACGGCAACTAATCAGATCCAAGACTTCCGCTACGCACTCGTATTTAGATTCCGTATACTTGTTGTTTAAACTACTTTTCCAAACCGTATCCAAAGATACTTAAGTGGCCAACAAGTGGTATCGGAGCGGTTGATTCTAAAAAGAATCAGTCGTATTTCTTTTAACCGAATGAGATTCAAATCACTTATTTTCAAAACAGTCTCTTTCATTCCTATATTATCAGTATGGATACTTCTATGATTAACAAAGTCCCTATGTCCTCTATTAATGAATTTGACGACTGGAGAATTAGAATGGAAGCTCATCTTGCAGCAATGCACGAAGAGATGATTTTTGTTATACAGGATGGTCCGATCAAGATCATGAAGGTCAATCCAGCCACAAGGATTGAGGGCCAAGCCCATGCTGAAATGCTCGAGAAGGAACGCGAGCAATGGACAACCGATGAAAGGAAGCGAGCCAATCTCGACAACGTGGCTAAGAACGCGTTATTTGTCACTCTTGACAAAGGCACGTTCAAAGGTAAAGAGTCAGAAATGCCCAAAGAAATCAGGATAAACTCAAGTTAATTTGTGAGGGAACCGAGCTCAAAAGAAAACAAGATTTCAAAACTTACTCAAGAATTTGAATCTTTTGAAATGAAACCAACGGAAACACTTGAGGAACTTGACCTCAGATTTACCGGTATTGTTGGTGAACTTGAAGCGTTGGGCAAGATTTACACCCAAAAGGAGAAGAACTTAAAATTTTCAGATCTCTCCCACTCGATGGGACATTAAGACCACAAACTATGCGTGTATCCCGTAATCTTAATGAAATATCCACTTTGATCTCTTCTCCGACCTTAAAGCTTTTGAGTATGACATTGTAAGAGAGAAAGTCAAGAATCTCCTTCAAAGGTCACAGCCTCTCGCCGTCAGACGAACCGTCGACACAAAGCATGCCTAGCCTGCCGAAGCCTGGCCACAAGAGCGCCGATGGCAAGGACGACATCCTGTCACAAGATGAAATGGCGCTTCTAATGCATAAATTCAAAAAGTTTATCAAACATCTGAAAGACTCCTACAGCCCAAACTCACAACAAGGTAAGTACCAAACATCATCCGGTGATGCTAACTGTGCTATAATCATAGGAAACCGTGCCATTATGCAAACAAATGTCCTCATCCCAAAGTCCAAAGATTGCCTGAGGCCGAGCAACAAGAGAGAGATGAAAGAAGACGTGCTTGCAAAGACAAGCTCAAGGCCCTGATTGGAGAATCAGAAGCCTCCCCCACACCATCCAAATCAGCATAATGTCTTCAGGTGGTCACTGAGAGTGATTCATCTGACGATGAGTTCGATGATAAAGCATACATGTGCTTTATGGCCAAAGATGTTCCAGAAGGTGAAGACAGCGACGATGAGGTAAGTTCAACCTCAGTTATTCCATCTAATGCATCTCATACTTTCGAAAATATGATGAATGAATTCAAAAACATTCAAAAGGCCCATGAGACTCTAAAAACTGAGAATATACAGCTTCAATTAACAAATCTAGAGCTGAAAGATGAAAATGACTTGCTGAAAATAAACTATGAAAATATGTCTCTTGATTGTGAAACCAGCAAGGTCAATTTTGAAAAACTCATGGAGAGCAATCATCAACTTGCTCATGAACTAAATGCGGTTAAAACCCATAATGAGAGCAAGACAAATGATTTGGTTCTACTACAAACCAAAATTACAACTCTCGAGAAGCGAAACCGAACTTGAGACCATTCTGAAGTCTTTTGAAAAATCGTCCAAAAGAATGGAAGAATTTATGAGCTCTGGGCAAGATGCTCATGATATAAGTGGCTTAGGATACAGCTCATGTTCGAATAAAGGTAAAACTAGTACTGTGTTCGTCAAGAGTGTGGAACACATTCCAGACCTAAGATACTCCTAGTCCCATAAAGGAACTCATTGTACCGAGAAAATCGAAAGCCGCAATTCCGCCTCAACTCTACTATTCGAGACAGTGGAACCAACAACCACTCGAAGGCGTAATCTACAAGATGCTCCACAAGCATATCATCAAAGCCGATCATTCAGAAAGAAGACGGTATCCAACCACCAAAGGCCCGCACGGAAGACACTCAAGATGCAGTGCACCTAGGTATTGGATACAGGAGCCCCGTTATCCCTCAAGACAGCAGATGCCAGTTCAGTATCAACAACAGCATTGGGAATCCAACTGGAGACCCAGAAGACAAGCTGTTAGGCCTAGGAAAATGGCTCCACCTCCTAGACGGCACTCGTACTGGAATAATAATAATAACCCTGAATTTTACATGCATAATAATTATCATGATTATAACAACTACGGATATGCCCCCCGTAGATATCGCAATACTGTACCGAGTACATCCTACAGTAAACCAATTGCTGTCAGGAAAATCTGGGTACCTAAAGGAACTAACATATATGGACCCAAATATCAAAGGGGACCTAAATCTACCTAATTTCTTTGTTACAGGACATCCTAGAGGAGGATACCTGGTACTTCGATAGTGGATGCTCTCGTCACATGACCGGAGATAGGAGCAAGCTATCTGATTTTGTAGAAGGTCGCGGTCCGAAAGTTCGCTTCGGTGATAAATCTAAAGGAAGAACAAGAGGGAAAGGAAACCTACTTGTCGGGAAATTCAAGGTCACCGATGTCGCATATGTTGAAGGCTTACAGTATAATCTACTTAGTATTAGCCAGTTCTGTGATAAACAGTTCTCGGTGAAGTTCTATATAGATCGTTGTAGAGTCAAGAACACCCAAAACAAGGAATTTGTGCTTACAGGAAGCAGATCAGGTAATATGTACAATGCTGACTGGAAGCCTATGAGCTCCTCAATTCCATGTTTTGTTGCCAAAGGCACTGCAGATCTTAGCTGGCTATGGCACAAGAGGATGTCTCACGTCAACTTCAAGACTATCAACAAGCTTTCAAGACAGTGTATGGTTAGAGGTTTGCCAGATGTGTCATTCAAGAAGGACAGCGTCTGCGGACCATGCCAGAAAGGCAAGCAAATCAAGTCAACCCTGAAAAGCAAATCCTACCTTTCAACCCAAAGAGTGTTGGAAATGCTACACATGGATCTCTACGGTCCTGTAGACCCAGTAAGTTTGGGAGGTAAGAAATATTGCATGGTTGTTGTTGATGATTATTCAAGGTATGCTTGGACGATCTTTCTTAGCAAGAAGAAGGAAACAACATCAAGGCTGCCCGAGCTCCTGAGAAAGTTGCAGAATGAAAAGCATCGAGTATCGTGTGCATTCGTTCCGGCAGGTACCGAATTTACTAACCGCTTTATAGAGCAATACTGTCGGAGAATGGAATACAAAGACGAATACTCACCGCCCGTACACCTCAACAAAATGGTGTTGCCGAGCGAAAGAATAGGACGTTGAAAGATGCAACAAGGACAATGATTGCCGCAAGCAAATTGCCGCAGCGTTTCGGGTGAAGCAACCAATACAACGTGCTACACTCAAAACCAGTATCATCAACAAGCACCACAACAAAACAGCTTACGAGGTATGGAATAACCAAACTCCATTAGTTTCGTATTTTCACATTTTTGGATGCAGGTGTTATGTATTGAACAACGGGAAGGACCAACTTAGAACCTTTGATGAAAAATCAGATGAAGGAATATTCGTAGGATACTCCTCCGTCGGCAAAGCTTTAATCTTTAATAAAAGGAGGCTGACGATCGAGGAATCAGTTCATGTAGTGTTCGACGAACCACACCATGACCCTACAGGAGTAGATGATATCACTCAGGACATTCACCATGTATCTATCTTGGATCCACCTACACCGATAGAACCTGTAGTTGATTTAGAAATCAACCCCGCAGCTGTAAGAATCGATGTGGATGAAGCTGACGATGTACAAGCTGAAGCTGTACCCACAGAAACTTTCGATACTGACGGGATCCCGAACTAGAACCCGACCGAAGATGGTTGAGAGATCACCCGCAAGAGATGATCATTGGAAACATTAATGCAGTGTTTCTACTCGTAGGAGAATACAGAGTACACAAGGAAATGTACTTTGTGCACAAGAAGAATCTAATGTCAAGTCTCACGTTTCTGAATGGAAATCTCAATCCGAACTTAGGAGACTCAATATGTGCACTATCGCCGTATTCTTAGCCCAGTCGAACTCGTTTCGACCATAGACGCTCTTAACAACTCTCATTGGATAACATCTATGGAAGAAGAGCTTGATTTGAAAGAAACAATGTATGGTATCTTGTACCTGCATCGACACACCAATCGGTTATAGGAACCAAATGGGTATTTCGAAACAAAAAGGATCGAAATGGACTTATCATAAGGAACAAATCCAGACTAGTAGCACAAGGCTATTGTCAGGAAGAAGAAATTGACTATGATGAAACCTTCGCCCCTGTAGCGAGACTAGAAGCCATTAGGATATTTTTAGCCTTTGCCGCCCATAAGAGTTTTATCGTATACCAAATGGACGTCAAGAGTGCTTTCCTAAATGGAGAGCTTGCAGAAGAAGTTTATGTTGAACAACCACCAGGGTTTGCCAACACAGACGGTATCGATCTAGTTTACAGGCTAAGGAAAGCGCTGTACGGACTTAAACAAGCCCCTAGAGCCTGGTACGAAACCCTGTCCCAGTATCTAACCAACAACGGATTTGAGAAAGGTGCTGTCGACAAAACCTTGTTCAAAATACAGGAAGGTCATCCTAATGGTACAAATCTATGTCGATGATATTATTTTTGGTTCAACTAACCTTGCTCTATGTCAAAGGTTCTCACATCTCATGCAAAGCAAATTTGAAATGAGTATGATGGGGGAACTTAGTTATTTCCTAGGTTTGCAGGTAAAGCAGTTGCCTACAGGTATATTCATCAACCAGGAGAAATACAACAAGGAGCTTCTCAACAAATTTGGAATGAACACTTCCAAATCCTCGTCAACCCCCATGAGCACTTCCGTGCAAATTAGTGCTGATGAATCCGGAAAGCCGTTTGACCAATCACTCTACAGGAAGCTCATTGGTTCGCTCCTGTACCTAACGGCTAGCAGGCCCGATATCCAGTTTGCTGTTGGAGTGTGTGCGAGATACCAAGTTGCACCTAAGGAATCACACTTCAATACTAAACGAATCTGAAATACGTTAAAGGAACAATCGATGCAGGACTGTGGTATCCTAAGGAAGGCGGATTCGATTTAGTTGGATACACGACTCGGATCTCTGAGGTCGCAAGCTAGATAGAAGAGTACAAGTGGAACTTGTCACTTTCTGACCTAGACTCGTTTCTTGGTTCAAGAAGAAGCAATTGGCTAACTCTCTTTCCACGGCCGAATCGTAGTACTATGTCTTTGGTAGTCAGTATGCGAATCCTTTGGATGCAAAGAACAATCGCCGATTATGGAATCGATGCTAGAGAGACTCCAATCATGTGTGATAGCACGAGTGCAATTGCAATCACGCACAATCCTGTTTTGCACTCGCGCACTAAACATATCAACATGAAGCATCATTTCATCAGGAATCATGTCGAGAACAAGGATGTTCGCCTCGAAAAAGTTCATACAGACATCCAGCTGGCCGACATTTTCACCAAGCCTCTCGACACAGCAAGATTCAACATGCTAAGAACAGAATTGGGAATACTACAGTCAGACTCCCTGTAAGTAAATTTACTGCTTTTACTCAAAAATTGAGGGGGAATGCTGTAAGACCCGTGAATACAGTATCCAATATTAATTATTTGTACACTCAGAATCATCAATACAGTACTGTAGCGAACGAAGGCATATGAATACTGTAGGACCCATGAATACAGCATTAATCCAAATATTGCTGTATGGAATTCAAAACCTATTAGTACCTTTTTAAGGGGGGACGCTGTATCGACGCGGAGAACAGCACATACTATAGGATTTCGATTCACTATATAATATAATATTATTTCCTTTTTAAAATAATTTTTGTCCACGTGCCCTGTTTTTATGTCAAACGTCATGTTCATTAAATGCCTTACACGACATCTGGACGACTGAATCTCAAAAGCCGCGATGTTTTTAAATTGTTTATTATTTTTAAACCGCCGTTTTAGGCATTTAGGGTATCAACCTATGTCAGAAGTGGGACCCGCTGTATTTTAAAAACCCTTTAATGGATTAGCGTACCAGTTACACTCAATCCATCTTGACCGTTGATTTCAAAACCGGTTCCCATCCCTTAAAATCGACCATTCGTACTCTGCAAAACCCTATTTCGCCGCCCAAGTATAAAAGGATCAGATTCGCCATTAGAGACTCTTTACGCTTTCGCAATTACAAGAGATCTCAAGCAAATGACCTACATATTTTCTCGCATATTCATCACGAATTTCTACTGTTTTCTTCCACCTTCGTTTTAAGAAAACATCCATGGCTAGTCAATCTTCTTCCCCCGTTCTGAAGAAAACCTCCAACATCATTGATGGCCGGATCTTCTCGAAACCTGTCATCATCGAGCGTATTATCGCGGAAATCAATGACTCAGAACCGATGGAGTATATCATTACTCGTCTTGAACAACAAGGTCTCTATCGCTTCGGGAGCAAAACCGCCGACAAATACGACGCCCATCTGGTTGAGGAATTCTACCTCAACGCCGTCGTTCGTTTTCTGTCACTAGCTCAGGGAGGACATGTTGCTGACATCACTGCAACAGTCCAAGGAGTGGAAATCTGCATCAATCGCGATTTACTCCAGAGAATCTACAGGCTGCCCGCCGACAGCCTGACCATGGACCAGCTTGAGACGTTTGGGTCTCAAGAGCTGATTACCAAGTTTTATGGACTATTTACCGGGTCCAAAGTGGTTGATATGGTGACAACCACTTGTGACAAGAAAAATTTTCTTCTTCATTTCGTTTATCTCCATGACTTCTGTTCCAGGATCATTGAAAATCGAACCGGTGCGTTCGAGATGTGCACGAATCTAAGGTTCAGAATGATGGTAGCTATTTTGACCTGTGAAAAGGTCAATTGGTGCCAAATAATTTTGAAACGACTTCAAGAAGAGGTGTGCAAACCTGCCACCCAAAAGAAATCATTTGGTTTAATGCTGAACTACATCCTGACGAGGTGCGGACTGACGCAATCCGCCGACGCCAAGAAAAATAGCTCACGGATATACTTAGGAGGCGTCAAGCCCACTGCTTATAACCAGAGCACAATGCATGCCAATCACCCGAGAACCAGGCACATGCCTATTTCTGCCAACCCAAGAGATGAAACCGTGAAGGTCCCTGAAATGGAATCTTCAAAGAAGAAGCGAAAGCGTTCTCACGGAAGAAGCACTCTGCCGGTGAGAAGTCCAAAAGAGACTCGGAGGCTCTCAAAATCAAAGCCAAGCACTCCGAGGATGTCTCGCCCGT
The DNA here is from genome assembly GCA_033398695.1 of Orobanche coerulescens. Lineage (NCBI taxonomy): Eukaryota > Viridiplantae > Streptophyta > Magnoliopsida > Lamiales > Orobanchaceae > Orobanche > Orobanche coerulescens. Next base: position 165,851,997 of record CM065808.1, read on the forward strand.
GGCGCAACCCACTAATGAAGAACCCCGTGGCCCAACCCTGTGGAAGAGGTGTCTCCTCTGCATCGACGGTAGATCCCGAGCCTTTGGCGGCTACGACGGATATAGAGACATCTGCCAACGCTCAAGACTTTAGCGAGTCGGCCGCCCATTCGAGCCAAAAGCTACCTCTCCTCGCGGATCCCACACCCGTGCAGATCCAATTTCCTTCGAGGCACCATCCTCGCAAGGAGTCCATCTTCCGTACAGATCCCATACTGCACGGAATCCTCAAACAGCGTCTCCGCACGTTATTCAAGTCCTCCCCGACTCGATTATAAATCAAACACTTCTTTCGGTTCAAATTGAACAAGCGTACGAAAGATTTCGCAATGGAAAGGCTATAGGCTAGCTCCGTACACACCTGCATAACTGGAGCGAATGGAGCCACGAAGAGCGATTCGTCTCCGAAGTAACAGACTCAACTGAAATTGAGGCCCTGCTTCGATGGGACAACGCTTCTTGCAAAGATCTCATTGAAAGCCACATGCTGCACAAATCTGACGCCATAAGAAAAGGAAAGAAGAAGTCAGAGGATTCTCCCATAAATCCAAAAGATGACGACGATCATGACTCAGACGACGACGACGATGCTCTTCAAGCAGGTCTGAGAATGAGCCGCGAAGAGGCTGAAGCCCGAGACGCCTCTCCACCCAGAAAAGACGAAGGGCCATCCACCCAAGCCAATCCCCCTTCGCCACAGCCGGAGAACATTCCTGACCAGGAGGAATCAGTCCCTCCAGTCGAGGAAGATCAAGAAATTTTGGAACAGGCACCCGAGCCTGTTGCGACCGAAGAAGCCATTCCTGCAAGCCAACAGGAGGATTCAGTCCCTCCTGCATCCATATCTGCCGAAGAACCTTCGCCACAGGACGCTTCTGAACCAACTGTCGCCGTACCACAAGAAGCTACTCCCGCCCCTGCAACCTTGGAATCCGAGGACGGTAACGAACCTGAGGATGTCCAACTTACTTCACGTCCATCCGTGAATGTAAGGAGGTTGAACGGCGCTGAAGACTTCGCCCAGCCTGACTCTCCTATCTCTGTTGCACGTAAAGAGCGCCTGCGAGCTCTTGGCCTTCAGACTGTATTTATCCAAGATGCAGTAAACGCTCTATCTTCCGTTGAAAAGGCACTGAATTGGATGCACACCTATGCCGTAGAAGAAATGACCACTCTTCAACACAAAGTATCTCGAGTTGTCGACGCATTCATCCTTTTGCCAGAAGTGTTCAAGCAAGCCTTGAAGATCATGGAAGATAAACAAGAGCAACTGCTGAAGGAGGAAGCTACAAAGACAAGGATTGCTGAAGCCAAGACCGCCTGTGCAATGATTGAGAACAGCTCTAAACTGCGTGCTCACGACAAATGCATTCAAGAAATGTCGCAGACTCTTTCCTCCCTTGTTGAAAGAATAACCAGCATCGAGACCAAACAGGACGCCGCTCTTGAAATCCTGCAAAGTCTTGATGAAGCCAAAAAGGGGGAAGAGGCACGAGAAGCTACAAGGAGAATAAGACTGCAACAGAAAGGGAATTTGAGGTCGCTGCAAAGATCGCTCCGAATTGAACAAGCTAGCACCTCAATCCCAAAGCTTTAGAATTTCGTGCTCAGACTAATTCCATGACCCAAATGTCCCTTGGCAAACTCTTATCCAAAGACCTTCTAAATACGTCTCACGACCAACCGCAACCCAACCGACGACGAAGTGAAGCACGGAGGAAGAATGAATCGATGAGATATTTTGTCGACTCATCAGAATCCGCCATCTTCAAAAATTATAAAACGTTAGCGGAAGCGGATAAATTTTCAAAGATGCTAGAAGAAGGTAAACTCCCTCTCCAAATCGAAATGAAATCAAAACATAGAAGAGGAGATCGGGTCACCCATCCAGAAGATTGGATACTTGCCTTTGATCGTTCATATGAAGGAAGAGCGATTTACCAGGAACGAGGCAATGATTCACTTCAAAACTGGTGGCGCGGCACCGAGTACGAGCAAGGAAAGAGACCATGGAGGCATGCAGATTATAAATAAGGAGATGAAATTTATATATTACTTTTGTTTTTGTAATTTCTATTCGAAACAGCAAACTTTGTACTCAATCATTTTGAATATCAATAAAATAGTTTGTTTGTCTTGAAAGATTACAACTCGTAATCTACTGTGTTAATGTATGATTACTTAAAATTGTTTGATAGGAATCTCAAGTTAGATAAACTTGATTGAAAAATTAAGTCGCATTTAACTAGTCTACGAACAGTTCATAGTTTCAGTTGTAAACTTAGAATACATTGTAAGATTGTGCCTGCGCGCCAATCATAAGCTTAAGTTGTAATAAATCTCAAACTGTATCGAACGTGCCTACGAGCAGTTCATTATTGTAGACTAAGTAACTAAGTCAGACCTATTGACAAAAGACCAAGAAATCTGCCAGAAGTCATCGAAGAAGAATGCTTCATAAAGAAGGTTTTGGCATCATCAAGAAGACTCGAAAAGTTAAGTAAGTCAGTCTTGGCAAATTGTCAAAAAGGGGGAAATTGTTGGGAAAAACAAACACCCTGTATCGAATCAAGGATACCCGATCCTGTATCGATTGTTATTTGTTATTGAGAAGGTTTTGACATATATGCCAAATACAAGAAAGGAAAATCAGACGAGGCTTCAAGGCTTTATCATATATCGAAGACTCCGCCTCGAATCGGATAAGTGAAGCTCACAAGACAAAGAAGAAGACTTGTAAAAGATCAAATATGGAAACTGTCTCGATGCCCTAAATACAGTCATCTTCCATACAGTTCACAAAAGGACAAGAAAGAACACAAGTCAAGTTCCGTTGAACAAAGAAGTATTTAAATTCTCAAGGATAAAGTATTTAAATACTGTCAGTCTTCAGATCTTCAGAATCCCGCGAAATCCGGATCATGTCATATTCCCGTTGAAGAAATCCTATTCAAACGGATATCTCAACGGATACTTTCTTCAGAGACTATATATATCCTTGAAGACATTGAAGATCAGTTACCAATCGAAGTAACCTAACTCTCAAAGCTATCAAAGTTATCATCTGAGCAAACATATCTCCAAAGCATATCGCAAGTTAGAACGAAAGAGATATACAGTGCTCAACATCAAGAACAACCATCATCAGCTCAAGATCTTGATATTTAAAGCTGCTGTTCTTACCTGGTTACCTACCTTTTACCTCTGTGTAAAAACCGAGCTCTGTGTGAACTCAACAAGTTATTCTGACCTGTGTGGGACGAATAAGGACGAAGCTTTGGAACTGTGTGTGAAGAAGCTAGTCAAGAAGGAAGCTTTAACCAATCTTTGTGAACGGTTGAAAGTGACATTCTTTGTATCAATCTGTGTGAATGATACAAGGATAGGTTTGTTTATAATTACATAGTTGTGTACGCAGTAATTATATAATAAACTTTTTACTCTTGTGTGGAGGACCAGTGGACGTAGAGGGGTTTACCTCGAACCACTTAAATTACTGTGTCATTTACCTTCAGCTTTTACTGTTTGAAATTACTGTGATATATTAAGTATACACCAAATACTTCGTTGCTGTATCCACGGCAACTAACTGTATCCAAGACTTCCGCTACGCACTCAGATTTAGATTCCGTACAGTTTGTTGTTTAAACTACTTTTCCAAACTGTATCCAGTATACTTAAGTGGCCAACAGAATACTACCTTCCGAGTCATGTTTCATTTGAAATCATCGTCATCGGACTAGTATCATTGGACTTTCGCGTCACGTGTGACCTGTGCAAATGCCGAGCCAATCAGACCGAAAGAACTGTAAGATTTCTAACGCCATGGTATAATTTCTGGCAATAGTCATTCATTCATCATTCATCAATTTACAATCCTCAAACATCATCATTCATTGTGATTAGGACGATCATGTTAACTCATCAATCACTTAATTCATTTCATTACTCAGTTAATAATCAGGACGATCATGTTAACTCATTAATTACTCAATTCATTTCATTACTCAGTTGTCAATCTGGATGATCATATTATCAATCTTGTTAAGTTATTCAAGATAATCATTTCAAGAATTTCATCAGATAATCATGTAACTTGATAAATCATTCATATAATCACTAAGTTAGAGCATGTATACTCATTTTCATCATCTCATGACATAATCATAACGTGCTAATCATGCGGGAAATATAATCATTATGCGACCTTCCTACTTGGTATGGAGAGAGTCGCCGTGGAATGCACGGGAGAGACAGTGGCGACCGAAACCCGAGAAATAATCACTGCCGGGAAATCGTGCCGGGACTCGGCTCGATCGAGAAGATGTTCGGTTGATCCACTCATTTTTATGCGAGCCATGATGACCCATGTGCGCTTGCTCAATCATCATTGCGCCACTCTGACCGGATTAATCGAGAGAACTCTCCGTATGAGACAGTGCTAAGGAAAGTCTTGAACAACAACCTTCATCTTTCGGCAAGAAATCAACGAAGCGAAATCAACCCAAAGGCGGTCAGTCAACCTTCAAGAAGCCTCGTGTGAGCCCTATCGTTTCTGAGCGACCTTCTACGGCGCATAATCGTGCGGGATCTCATTCCCGAGCGGCCAGTTCGGCCATCACTTGTTTCAATTGTGGAACGCTCACTGAGTGTCTGAAACCGTCTATCACGTGCTATAATTGTGGGAATTTTGGGCATAAGGCCCGTTTTTGCCGAAAGGACTCCAAGTCGGCTCCGGTGGCATCTCAGGCCCCGAAGCAACCAGCGTTTGAATCGATCGCTTTGTCATCGCTGCTTAAGACAATGGAAGCAAATAGAGTTGGAACTCGTATTTATCGACGGAGCGTCCGTTCGGGACCGCAAGTCCTGCATTCATATGATGAGGAGGATCGACGATCCGGTGGTCCGAATGATTTCAGGTATACTCATAATTTTATTTCAACTTGTGTGTACCTTTTGATGCTGGTACACCGCATTCATTCATTTTCGAATCATGCTTGAATAGACTTATTTCGGGATAGTTCTATTGCTTGTGGACCTCATACCATCGGTCTACCTGACGATGGAAGAATTTTCAGAATCATACCAAATTAAGCTTAATGACCGCGATTGGTTGATGGATCTAATCGTGGTGAACTTATCTTAGGACGATGTAATTTTCGGTATTAGTTGGTTTGATCGTCTTGATACTATCCTCATTGTTTGTTAGCGTTTGGTCGCTATCTTTCCGTCGTTGGTTGTCGAATGTGCGTTTCAGGGAAGTAATCCCCGTTGTTCCAGAAGAAGTATTATTATGACGAAAGCAGAGAAATTCCGCAATCGAACTATTCAATCATTCATTATATCATTTTCATCGATTGGCCTTTCTAAGGCAATCGAGTTATTCAATCATTCCTTGTATCATTTCCATCGATTGGTCTTTCTAAGTCAATCGAGTTATTCAATCATTCATTGTATCATTTTCATCGATTGGCCTTTCTAGGGCAATCGAGTTATTCAAACATTCATTGTATCATCTTCATCGATTGGCCTTTCTAAGGCAATCGAGTTGTTCAATCATTATTGGTATCTCTTTTTATCGATTGACCATTCTAGGGCAATCGAAATGTTCAATCATTCATGGTATCATTGTCATCGATTGACGATGTATTTCCGCATTTGTTATCCGTTGCCTTCACATAGAGTAAGGGAATTCGGGAGTGAGTTGAGCCAGACGCCCCTTTATCGAAGGCACCGTATCGGATGGCCCCGACCAGAATGCAGGAGTTGAAGATTCAACTTGAGGAATAGATCGAGGAAGGTTATCTTCGACCGATTGCGTCCCCGTGAGGAGCACCAGTGTGACCTGTCAAGGAGAAGGATGGCTCGTCTCGTGTGTGTATTAATTACCAGGAGTTGAACAGGGTGATGATCAAGAGTAGTATCCTTTACCTCGTATTGATGATCTTTTAGATCAACTTCAGGGAGCTTAAGTATTTTCCAAGATCGACTTAAGATCTGGATATCACCAGTTGCGGATTCGAGAGTCGGATATCGCGAGGACAGCATTTCGTACACGCTATGGTCATTATGAGTTCGTAGTTATGCCGTTCGGGCTAACTATTTCACCTGCGGTATTCATGGAGTTAATGAATCGGGTTTTCATCGACTTTTTGGATCAGTTTGTTGTTGTCTCCATCGATGACATTTTGATTTATTCTCGTGATCGAGAGGAACACGAGGTACGTCTTCATCAGGTTCTCGACGTGTTGAGACGAGAACAACTTTATGGAAAGTTTTCTTAATGTGAGTTCTAGAGGTCCAAAGTGACTTTCTCGGGCATCTAATTTCATCTGACAGAGTTCGTGTCGACCCTCAGAAGACGGAGACTATCCAAGATTGGCAACCTCCGAAAGATATTAAGTAAATCCGATGTTTCCTCGGATTAGTTGGTCAATTATCCAACCCACGACCTGGAGCTAGCAGCTGTGGTTTTCGCGTTGGGTATTTGGCGTCGTTACCTTTATGGCGTCACCTTTCAGTTATTCACCAATCAAAAGAGTTGAAGGATATATTTACTCACAAGGAGTTAAATATGCGACAGAGGCGGTGGTTGGAACTAATCAAAGATTTTGATATCGAGATCCTTTACCACCCGGGCAAGGCGAACGTTGTCGCCGACGCCTTGAGTCGTAAGTCCGTTCAAGAGCAGATGCTTGCTCGTTTAACAGTTCAGAAGGAGCTTCAACAGGAATTCCTTAGACCCGAGATCGAGGTCTGGCTTCAGCGAGTTCAGGGACAGCTTTGTATGTTAGAGATTTCATCGTCACTTGAGGAGGTAATCAGAGAGAATCAGAGTTCAGACCCTTCATTGTTGCGCATCCGTGAAGATGTGGCTCAAGAGAAAGCCTCTGGATTCGTGATCCACGAGGATGGACTTTTGAGATTTAAGAATCGGATGTGTGTACCGGCGAATGATGAGTTGAAAAACTCGATTTTGAGAGAAGCTCATGCTACCCCTTATTCTGTTCATCCGGGGTCCAGCAAGATGTACAAGGACTTGAAACAAAATTACTGGTGGAGTAATATGAAGCGAGAAGTCGCAGAATTTGTTTCGAGATGCTTAACCTGTCAACAAGTCAAGATGGAACATCAGTGACCGGCGAGTATGCTGATACCGCTCCCTATTCCAGAATGGAAGTGGGAAGACATTTCTATGGAATTCATCACGAATTGCCGACGAGTCGTCGTGGCATAGATACGATCTGAGTGATCGCGGACTGCTTTACTAATTTAGCTCATTTCCTTGAAATCAAGGATATGTGGAGTCCCAAGAGACTGGCCCAGTTGTTCATCAAGGAGATAGTGAGACTGCACGGTACTCCTAAGAGTATCATTTCCGATCGTGATGCATTTATTTGTTTCCCATTTTGGAAATCACTTCATCGTGCTATGGGAACTCACTTAATCTCGATTGCCTTTCATCCTCAGTCCGACGGACAATCAGAGAGAACTATTCAGACATTAGAGGACATATTGAGGGCATGCGTTCTAGATTAGTAGATGATTGGGAAGCCCAATTACTGTTGTTTGAGTCCACATACAGTTTAGTTGGCATGCTGCGATGAAGATAGCACCTTACGAGGCCTGGTACGGTCGTCGTTGTCGATCTCCTTTGTGTTAGGATGACTTGTCAGAATCAATCGGCACCGAGCCCGATATGCTTATAGCCGCCCGGGAGAAGGTAGCTTTGATCAAGAGTCGTATGTTGACAACTCAGAGTCGATAGAAATCATATGCAGATAATCGTCGTCGACCACTAGAGTTCAATACGGGTGACCATGTTTTGGTCAAGGTATCTCAGAGTCGAGGTATTTTCCGTTTCGGAAAACGGGGGAAGTTGAGTCCGAGATTCATTGGACCGTTTGAAATTTTGGATCGAGTAGGCGAGTTAGCTTATCGATTGGCTTTACCTCCGGCTTTGAGCCGAATTCATAATGTGTTTCATGTCTCTAACTTGCGGAAGTTTGTTGCCGACCCGAGTAACATACTTCAGTTCGACGAAATCGAGATCGCGGATGAGCATTCGTACGAGGAGCGTCCTGTACGAGTGTTGGAGCGGCGAATCAAACAGTTGAGGAATAAGTCGATTCCTTTGGTCAAGATTCAGCGGTCTAGACACGGAGTCGAAGAGGCTACTTGGGAAACCGAGGATAGTATGCGGGAGGGTTATCCCGAGTTGTTTGACCCTTAGTTTCGGGGACGAAACTCTTTTAAGGGGGGGTGTATGTAATACCTGGTTGTAATTCATTCATTTTCATTCAGTAATTATCAGTCTGTAATTGTCACTCAGTGTATTTTCACTCGATTATAATCATTCATCAATCATGTTCATTCACCGTGTTCACCATTCGGAAAAACTTCGAGTTGTGTATCGTTATTGTTCATTGTTTCAACTTTCCTCATATGAGTTCGACTTTGTTAGATCACCATTAATTTTTGGTAACTCCAAAAATTCTAAATCTTTGCAATATTATAGAGCATCGAGTTAGCTTTCCAATGGTTCAAACGGTGAGTCAATCGGAGTCCGTACGAGAGAGTTATGGTCGTTTTAGCTCAACCGCTCATTTTTGATTATTGGCGATCAACGCCGAACGAACTCGGCCGTGTCGTCGACACGGCCCGTGCCGTACTCGTCGGAAATGCGAAGTCTCGCCTCAGGACCCGGCCGTGTCGTCGCACGGCGAGTCAAACTCTTCCGGATAAGCGAGCCGATGCCGACACGCCGACCGTGTTCCGTGACACGGTCGAGTCATGCCGAGTCGGCCGGACGGGTCACTATCGGAAGGCCCTCAGCGCGCGACCGTGTCAAGCGAGGACACGGTCGAGTCCTGTCGGCGGTATGCGACACGACCGTGCCGATCGGCACGGGCCGTGTCCGGCAGGGCAGTCAACTCCTTTAAATTCGTTTTTTCAGCATTTTAGCCCATTTCTCTCCCTTTTCTTCACCTTCAACCGAGAGAGAAAGCTTGAGGGAGGGTTTTTCTTTCACAAATCATTTGGGTGTTTGATTTTCTTCATCTCCTTTCGATCGTGAAGCCCGGATAATCAATCTAACGCGTGTTCTTCGGATTAAAGTACTTGGATCTTCAAAGGTAATATTCTTCAACACCTTGGATTTCGATTTTTGTGTTGAGATACGATGTTTTAGACGTTATAATCATGATATATGAAGGGATATGTATATGATTATGAGTTTGTATAAGGATTCATTGGATTATTGAGGAATTATTCAAGAACACCTTGAAAATCGAGTTGGAATTGGGGATTTTCGACTAATTGTTGTTATAATCACGATTTTGGATATTCATAATGGATTATTGATCATATTGGAGATTTTTTGCTGGTTTGAAACACTTCTTGGGGGAATTAATAGTGGCTTATTGAGATTTGATTGTAAACAACCGGAGTTTGGCCACAACGTATTCGATATAATGCCCCAATGAACTTCGTTTAATCGTATCGACGTTTTGAGTTCGTTATATTCGTGTTTAATTCGTGTATTGATCGGATTGTTGGTAATTGTATTGAATTAAGGTTGTTCGTGCGACCGACACTTCATTTAGGACTTTTGTTCGTGGAAGGACTTTCTTCATCGGTATTGTGTAAGTTAATTCTTACTCGGTTAAAAGGATATTCATCCCTTTTGTTGTTGATCATTCATAATCATAACTCATTCATCATTATATTAATCATTTTGAGTCCTGTAATTGTCGAATAATCATTTCATTCACGAGGAACGACGGTTCCAAATCATTGCATTGGGTTATCAATCACTTCACTATTATTTTCATCTCGGTGAGTCATTCTTGGCCTTGTCTAATTATTATTCATTGATATTCATTATGGTCATTCTCGTTCATGTGACCTTCTGGGTTCATATTGCGTGGCCGGGTGTGGCTGTGTGGAATTTTTTGTCGGGCACACGATGGTTATGTATTGGGTTTACCGATACATTGGACCGTGCACACGGGAAAGCGTTACACCGTGAGACTAATTAGGTACAAGGACGGGTGTGTCCGGTCATTCGTCTTGTACACTCGCACAGAACACTACGGGCGTACTATGGTACTCCTCTTCAGCGTAATTCATAATTAAGATATTTCATAACTTCAGATATAATCATGATTGTGTATTGTCAACCCTTGAGGATTGTTGTTCTTTGTAACTGACCCCGTTTGGGGATTTTGTTTTTCAGGTCATGGCAAGGCAAACGCACGGGAATAGCATGTTGATGTCGAGGAGTCCTAGTGATACTAGTAGGGGGCCCCGATCTTTCAGTTATTCATGTTATTGTCCTTTATTTTCCGCTGCAGACTTTCATTTGAATACTCCGTTTCATTCAGTGTTGTGTATTTTATCTTCATATAAAATACACTAGTATCCGGTATTGTCCTGGTGTGTTGTAACTAAACTCCTCATCGGAGTAATTATTGTTGTAATGTAGTTCGGTACTACATTTATCTTGTGTAATTCATTCATTTTCATTTGCCTGGTGGGTCCCAGTTGGGGATCTACGGCACTGTAATATCCGCCTAGTTTGGGGTGTTACAGATTGCGGGCTCCTTACCAGTCGCACGGCCCATCCGGATAGGACTTGGGGCGGACGCGGCAATTTCGGGAATAGACGACCCCCCGCCTTAGTCAAACTATCCTCGGGCTCGGCCTCTACCCTCTTCCGCTTGCCCACGCGCTCCCTGCGCTCGGCGGCCTCAGCAGCCAGCCTCGCCACCCGCTGCGCAGGCGTTTCTTTCCTTCCCGATGGAACCCTGCCCCTAAGCACTGGATAAAGAAGATATGTCAAAAAAAAAGGGGGCTACCTGATCGAAGTCCGGCCGCCCAGAGATTTTCTTCACTGGCCAAAAGATACGACTTCCTCTGCTCGGCGGGGAGGTCCAGGAGCTTCTCTACGAGCTCGTCGAAATCGGAAGATGTCTCAGAGGACGGGATACGCCCTGTACATAAAATAAATGATGAGCGTTAGACAAGAATAGAAAATACGGTACTTACTCATTTTGGCAATAAAATGTTCTGGGACTCGAAGCTCGGCATCAATCACAACAGTCTCCCACTCATCAACCGAGCTCCTCCAAGGCACCCCTATAAAGAACCACTGTTCCTTCCAGCTATGGATGGTCTCTGGCACATCCACCAATTCTTTATGCATGGCATGCCGGGCTGTCAGATAGAACCAGCCGGAACAAATCGACCGACCGACCTCCATAGGAAGAGACTGTTGAACTCCTCAAAGCTGGGATCGGGCCAGTCGTGCTGACTAAAGAGGATGAAAAGACCCACCACCTGAGCCCAGGAATTCGGATGAATTTGGGCAATACAAAGGCCCCACTGCCTTAGCCACTGGGAGAAAACCAATGGGAGCGGGAACCTCAGCCCTGCTAGCAGAGAGCGGTAGTACACCGCCATACAACCGACGGGCGGAGTGTGAGGCCTCTCCTCGGGATTCGGAACAAACATCCCCACTGCAGCGGGTATCTTAAACCACCCCCGACAAGCCTCCAGCTGCTCTTCGGTGACCACGCTATGGATCGAGGCCGAATCCCACTCCGCCTCAACAAAAGGAGACGGCCGGGGCCGAATCCAGGCTGGAATCTCATCAACTGCCGTCAACAGCGCCACCACCTCCGTCTCCCGAATCCGGCGATCTCGCGACCTCGTCGCCTTCCTCCTCATCGCTCCAGTCGACAGGGACGTCGCCCATTAACAGATCCGCCACCCCCGTGCGGTCCGGAGACACAGTCAACTCCTCCGCCGTGACATCCCTCCGCTCCGACATCGTAAAATAGAAAATAGAAAAAGCTTACCGAAAAATTCTTTCTAAAAATGGGAAAAGGATGCCGGAAAATCCTCTCTCTTTTCTCTGCAACAAACACACAAAAATGGCAAAGGAAATAGAGAAGAAGGAGACGCTCAATATTTATAAGAGAGAAGGGGCATTAAATTCCAGGCGCGTGGAGCGACGATTCATACCGAACCATCGCATAATTCGAAAGCGCGTTAACGCGTCCTAAAATCAGATTCCGCCACGCATCTCCCTCATCATGACACTTGATGACCCTGAAGTCGAATCGACGTGACTCTCGAAGAGACGTCCCTTCGATAGATCTTATCCTCCCACAAGCCGGATCGGCCTCAATATGAAACGACCACAGCACCGGCCAACCCGGTGCGGCCCTGGACTCGGGGGCCCTTGTTGATAGTCGATCCACCTTGGCATCCACATAAGCACTCCAGGCAGTCGACCAGCCGAGCAGAGCATGGAGCTGGACCGGATATGAACCCGACTTTCTCCCAGGATCGTCAAAACCAGACCGGACGGAGATGCCAGAGCCGACCCGGGATCCGATCCAGAAGGACCGAGCAGGCCCAGGAAGAATACGCTCCAAAGAAAAATTATAACAAGACCGACCAGAACAGCGAGAAGCTCGAGGGCCAACCCCATTGTCGGCCACAACAGATAAATATTGCCGAAAGCACGAAGAACAGGCAGACAGGACAATTAAGGCGTGATGTCACATCCCTTCCCAAAGTAAACCTGAGAACCCGACACGCGTCCAAGAAATATTTACACTTTGACAAGTGTTTTGAGCATATTCCCCAGAATCTTCCAACTGTCATCTCTTGAATGGCTCAAATTGGCTATATATATAAGGGGAATGTACGATAGAAAGGACTTTTGAAAATTCCTGGAGGGAGATAGATAGAAATAAATAGAGAGAGAGAGAAAAAGAGAAAAAGAGAAGATTTGTAATTAGCAAGCACAAACAATATAGACCGACCCAAAATATTTTCGGCCCGGCTCCACTCTATATCAAGATCATTAATAAAATTTAGTGATCAAATGCTTTTCATCTTGTTTATTATTTTCTACGTGGCTTCGATCCATTCGTTCAGATCAGCACACGTGACGTTGACCAAATCAGACGTCAACAATCCCTTCCTAAGATCTGGTATAGGTAATAATTACTAATCCTTCCTAAGATCTCTTCGTAGGATGAATTCATTTTTATTTAGTTGTATATATTACTTCGTTACTTTCTTTTGAGGTATGTGTCATATTACTTCATATTATTGTATACATTCTTGTAAGGACAATTTCCATGTGAGATTGAGTTACAATCATTTTTATCGTGGCAGTAAGCAACTAAGCACGGATCTTGAAAGTGGAATAGTTCGTAATGGGTCTAATGATGGCTTCCGCGATGATGAGCTAGAAATATTGAACTCTGATCCTTGTCATGATACTGAGGCCTTGAAGCAGCCATCAAATAAGAGTAGAACAAACACCTCTAAGGTATAGGAAAATTTTGATAAGCCGGTTAATGATAGAACGAAATGTAGGTTTTGTGACAAAACCTATGCTTGGACCGGATCAAGTTATGGAACTTCTACTCTTATATGTCATACAAATAAGTGTAAGGGTAATGAAGATCCGAAATATAACAATGTTGGTAGTATGATGTTGGACATTGAAGGGAAATTAAGGTCTAGGAAGATTGATCCAAATCATGCGCGTGAGCTCTTTTCTAGGGCAATAATTGCACATGATCTTCCACTTTCTTTTGTGGAATATAAATGGATAAGAGAGTTATTCAAGTACTTGAATCGTGATGTGAAAAATATTAGCATGTTAACAGCCACATCTAATTTATGTAAGATGTATCGTGGTGAAAAGGAGAAATTAAAGTCTGTTATGTGTGCTAGTCCTAGTAGAATATGATTGGCATTTGATTATTGGACATCTATTACTGGTGATGGATATATCTGTGTGACAACACACTTTTTTTATTCTAATTGAAAACTGAATAGTAAGATTATCTCTTTTTGTAAAATGGAGCCTCCACATTTTGGGTTTGATTTGGCAATTAAGGTGCATGATTGTTTGAAAGAATGGGGTATCGACAAAAAGATATTTTCTCCTACTTTGGATAATGCTTCATCTAATGATTCTATGCAAAATATTTTGAAGGAGAAGCTTTCATTGCAAAATACTCTTTTATGCGAAGGTCAATTTTTTCATGTAAGATGTTGTGCTCATATATTGAACCTTATTGTTCATGATGGTCTGAAAGTGGCTAAAGAAGCATTAAACAAAATAAGAGATAGCATCAAGTATGTTAAGGCATCAGAAGTGAGGAAAATAAAATTTTGAGTGTGTTAGCCAAGTCGGAGGTATTGACAATATGCTTGAAAGTGCAATCAAATACAAGCATGATTTTGGTAGTCTATAATTGAATGATAGAAATTACAAGTTTGCTCCCACAAGTGAAGAGTGGAAAAGGGGAGAGAAAATGTGTGAGTTCTTGCGCCCATTTTATATGATCACAAACTTATTTTATGGGGCATCTTATCCAACTTCCAACTTGTATTTCATGTAAATATGGAAAATAGAGTATCTTTTGAAACAAAATGTGGAGAGTGACTGTAATACCCGAGATTTCTATTTCTCGTTACTTTGGATTATTTGTCGGCTGTGCCGTCTATTTTGTTTCGTTGATGATTATTTGGGATTTTCCCTATGTTGTGTACAGTATGATGTGCCACATTGTGGTGTTCGTCGGGTACGACTTGTTGTTGTTTAAGTCATGTAGATCCTGTGTATGCATATGTGGCATAACATATTGTATTCCGTTCGCGTTTTGTATCTTTGATGACGTTGCGAGCTCTTATTGTCGTTCCTTTTATAGTTGGTTATGTCCAGGTCGGAGTCGTGTTGGGCTCGATATTAGCTTTTGATCTTAGCACACAAACAGGATGCACGAGCAGGAGCTCGTGCGTGATGCTCGTGCGCAACCAATGCCCAACCAGTGAGAGTCTGGCCAAGAATAGGGACACACGAGTAGGCCACATGAGCAGATGTCCGTGCGTGATGCTCGTGCGCATCCAATGTTCGACAGTGAACTCCCAGGGACGCACGAGCAGGAAGCAGCTCGTGGGTGGTACTCGTGCGTGATGTCTGAAGTTGGGCAGTGGCCTAGCGCATGACCAAACATACGATCACTTGGTCGTGCGTGATGCTCGTGCGTCCCTGATGTATATAAGGGGACAGTCACATTTTCAGCGTCATTTCCTTCCCCTTTCTTACCCTTTCCAACGAGAGCAGCATGAGAGAGAGAGGCTTTTGAGGCGATTTCTTCTTTCAATCATCCTAACTATCATCTTACTTAAGTTCTTGGTACATATTAACAACATCTACTTGTGTTCTTCGTCTTCGATCCGAGGTAATCTCTTAGAACCCTAACTTTATCAATTTTGGGTTTTTTTTTACGGATTTGTATGTTTAAACTCGAATTGTTCGTTTATGTTGTGATGTTTCTTATCAATTTTTGTTATTGGGTTATTCCCAATCCGTTTCCATCGAGTTGAGTCCGTGAATTGTTGATTCGGGGAGGTTTTGTGAAAACCCTCGCCCGTAACGATCGTACGTGTATTGTTATGGTTGGTAATTGGGATTGTGGGCGTATTCTGTTCGGTTATTGATGTCGTTTGGGACTGATTCGTGTTGATCTCTCATTTAGGAGCGGTCGTAGTCACTCCGGGTCATTCCTAGTCGTCGTTTATTTCCCATCTCGTCGGAGATGTCTCAAAGGCAAGTACTTTACATTTATATACATATTCTAGTATTTGAATTATGGCTTCCCGTGTATGTTGTGGATATGAATACGTATGTTCACCCAGGGATGGTATGACAAGACCTCTGGGGACACATAGTGCCGTGTGTATGTGTATCATGAACTGGGGTTAACCACCCAGTGATGGTCTGACGGGGCCTATGCAGGGTGCGGTGGTCGTGAGTCTCGTACCAACGGTTAACCTTTAAAATGTTTTGGTGGAGAAATATGTTTTGTGCATGTGCACCGTAATATTCCGGAATATAAATGTTTTCAAAAATGATTTTGGCGCATATTTCATCTGATTAGAATGGTAGTTCCAATAGATTGTACTTGCACTAGTTGTTGTCGCTAACCCATTAAATGGGAAAAATACTTTTGTATTTCACGTACAGGTCTCGGAGGCGAACAAGCATGCGGACAGTAGGGAGATGATGGGTAAGAGTGATTCTGTTCAACGGTCGTTTGTTTGGCATCTTGTCCTTTAATTTTATTAATTATGTCATTTGTTCCAGTACTCGAGTACTTTCTTCTTTTGGACTTGTGTTTGTGGTGTACCCGATTTGGGAAGGGTTTTGATGTTGAATTGTACTGTTGGATTTAGTCTGTTTGTTTTGAATGTCTTAAATTGTGGAGTCATTCGTATGTTGTTGATGTTTATCATTGGTCGTGACGTCGAGTTTGTGTGTTACCCTGGTGCATTCCAAAGGGTTGGGTCCACAACGCTGTAATATGCCCTGAACGTCCTGGGGGTGTTACAGAATATGGTATCAGAGCCAGGTTGAAAGATACCTAGGCTGTCGGTTATTTGGGTCTAGTCGAGTGTCGTTTTTGAACAGTATCACTACTATGCCATCATCTCAGTATGCCGGTGCTCGTAAGTTTTTCTAACTTGACTCGTTTTATTGTCTGGTGTTGTTCCTTTCTTAGTATCATGATGTGTTTTGCGTTTGAACTGTACTCATTAGTTACTTCTTCAGAATGCCTGCTGGTAGAGGACGCGTATGCAGTCGCGGACGCGTTAGGGGATATGGCGCAGCGGGTGGGGCAGCCATGTCCAATAGCTCTGGGGCTGGTTCGGCGACACCGTCTTTGTCGAACAGTGTTTAACCTAGTGCAGATGGTCAGCAGGATCAGTTTGCTGGCTTCAGTAACACTCTTGATAACGTCGGGATAGCTAACATTCTGCAGCAAATAGCGAAGCAGATGGCGCTACTAACTCAGGCGGTACTGGTTAATCAAGCTAATGCTACTCCGGTTCCGCCTACTGGTTCTGGTACCGATAAGTTGCTTCAGGATGTGATTCGTATGCGTCATCTGCAATAGATGGTACTTCCTACCCTTTTGGTTGGAAGAGTTGGATATTTGAGATAGAAAAAGTATTCGAGGCAGCAAACTGCTCCGAGGATATGAAAGTACCAATTGCTCAGTACTTTCTCGCCAAGAAGGCGGCAACGTGGTGGCAGGCAGTGAAACCGCGTGACCGGGCAGCTACGAGGGATGACTTCCGAGAATTTATGGAGGCTGTGTATTGCCCGTGGCCAGTGAAAGAGGGAAGGATT
The DNA here is from genome assembly GCA_033398695.1 of Orobanche coerulescens. NCBI lineage: Eukaryota > Viridiplantae > Streptophyta > Magnoliopsida > Lamiales > Orobanchaceae > Orobanche > Orobanche coerulescens. The sequence continues at coordinate 165,869,266 of CM065808.1, forward strand.
CGAGCCTTCTTTGAGGCAAAATCCCGGGATGTTCCCATCTCTCAGGCCATCAAAGATTATAATCAGCAGCTACACAACGTGAGGAATCAAGTCCGGGACGAATAGGATAAGATCCGCTACTTTGACATGCGGACGAAACCGAGGGTTCACCACTATATGTCAGGCCTCGGGTGTATGACTTTGAAAGACTATCAGAACAAGGCGATGGCCTATGAGATGTATTTTTCTGCGACGGAGGTGGCAGCAGAGGGTAAGAAGTAGAAGACTTCCGGTCAGTTTTCGGGAAGTAAGTTTGGTGGGCATTAGAAGACTCAGTCTGGTCCGTGAGCTTTTGGGAATCAGTCCCAATCATTTGGGCGTGGCCATGGTTCTAAGTTTGCTCCGACTGTTCCTGCTCGTGGGCATACTTGTTTTAACTGTGGTCGTCTGGGACATATGATGAGTGAGTATGATAGGTCGATGCTGCTGTGTCATAATTGAGGTCATTCTGGGCATCGTGCTGCGTACTGTGTAGATGCGAGTCGGGCACCAGTTACTCAGATGTCGGCCCCGGATACAAGAGAACCGAGTGTGAATCAGGCTCCGACAGCTAATCAGCCTCACCAGAGTTTCGGCAGAGGTTGAGGACGTGGGCATCCTTCTAGAGGGGAAGCATTTAGTGCGAGGTCTATTCCGCCCGTGTGTATGAGATGAGACGAGCTAGAGATCCTGACGCGACAGTGGCTACAAGTACCGTTCACATCCTTGACCATCCTGTTTCCGTGCTATTCGATTCTGATGCCACACATTCTTTCATCTATTTGAATTGTGTGCGTCGTCTGCATGTCGATTGTCTAGTTGCATGTGAACCGTTTGTTGTTAAACTGCCTAGTGGAGATAGTATTGTGGGGAATCGTGAGGTTAGAGATATTTTGGTAAGTATCGCGGGGAGAGCTTGGTCGTCTAATTTGATTGAGGTAGACATTAAGGGTGAAGATTGGATTCTTGGTGAGGATTGGTTGGATCGACATGGGGCGATCATGAATTATAGGACGAAGACCATTTTGATGTTAGCTTCTGATAGTACAGAACACTCCTTCATGGGACACAAACAGAGTAGTCAGAGATTCCTGATCAGCGCTATTAAAGCGGTGAAACTCCTTCTAGGAGGTTGCACTGGCTACTGGTGTTATTCTTTGAGATCGGAAGAAGGGGGAGTCTAGCTCTCGTCTATTTCGGTAGTAAATAAGTATCTTGATGTTTTTCCAGATGAGTTGTCGGGTTTGCCACCAGATCGGGAGGTTGAGTTCACCATTGATTTAGAGCCGGGTGTGGCCCCGATTTCAAAAACTTCGTACCGTATGGCGCCTGTCGAGATGCTTGAGTTGAAGAAACCATTGGGAGAGTTACTAGACATGGGTTACATTCGATCGAGCGCTTCGCCTTGGGGCGCACCGGTCTTGTTCGTAAGGAAGAAGGATGGGTCACTGCGTTTATGCATCGACTACCGAGAGTTGAACAATATGACTATCAAAAATAAGTATCCGCTCTTGAGGATTGACGACTTGTTTGACGAATTGCAAGGAACGACTGTGTTCTCGAAGATTGATTTGAGATTGGAATATTACCAACTCCGAGTGAAGGATTTCAATATTCCAAAGACGACCTTTTGGATGAGATACGGCCATTATGAGTTTGTGGTTATGACGTTCGGGCTAACCAACGCCCCAGCCGTGTTCATATAGCTAATGAACAAGGTCTTTATCGAATATCTTGATAAGTGTGTAGTCGTCTTCATCGACGATATTCTGATTTACTCGAGGAGCGAGGAGGAGCACGCACATCATTTACGTATCATGTTGGAAATCTTGAGAACTCAGCGCCTTTATGCGAAGTTCTCAAAGTGCAAGTTTTGGTTGCAGGAAGTTATGTTTCTCGGTCACGTGATCTCGGCCGAGGGTGTTCGTGTGGACCCACACAAGATAGAGGCGGTGTTGGATTGGGTACCGCCTAAGAACGTGAATGAAGTCCGTAGTTTTTTGGGTTTAACGGGGTATTATCGAAGGTTTGTCTAGGGGTTCTCTAAACTCGCTCGACCACTTACTCAGTTGTTGCAGAAGTCAGAGAAGTTTGTGTGGTCAGATGAGAGGCAGAAGAGTTTCGAAGAGTTGAAGAAGCGGTTGACTACCGCTCCTGTCTTAGCCTTACCATGCGTTAATGAGGGCTTTTCAGTTTATAACGATGCCTCAAGCCAAGGACTTGGATGTGTACTCATGCAGCACGGAAATACGATTGCCTATGCTTCCCGTCAGTTGAAATCTTATGAGTTGAATTATCCTACACATGACCTTGAGTTGGCTGCAGTTGTGTTTGCATTGAAGATTTGGCGTCATTACCTGTATGGCTCATCATGTCAGATTTTCACCGATCACGAGAGCCTGAAATATATTTTCACACAGAAAGAATTGAATATGAGACAGAGAAGGTGGCTGGAGTTGATCAAGGATTACGATCTCGAAATCCTTTATCATCCGGGCAAGGCTAATGTGGTGGCAGATGCCTTGAGTCGGAAATCGGTATTGTAATACCCTAGATTCTAATGTGTATTTTGAACATTGTGACATTGTATATGTTGTATTTGATCTGAGTATTATCCAGCGTATTTCATGATCCGGTGTTGTTGAGCGTATGATTTCGTGAATGTGTTCAAAATTGTAATTTTTGCACTTGTAGCGCACGCTAACGACTAGGCGTAGCGCACGCTAATTGGGTTTCGTAGCGTACGTTGTGTATGAACCTTAGCGCGCGCTATACGTAGTCAACTTGATTAAGACAGGGTGGTAGGTGAGATCAGCCGTGGATCTTGGTCGGGACATGTCGGGATGAATCTGGACGGCTTTTGGAAAAGACGAGTCAACGGTCCTTAGCGCACGCTAATGTTATGAGGCTAGCGCACGCTAAAGTTGAGTACAATGAGGTCAGTGAAGCTTCGTATGGCCGTTAGCGCACGCTATATGAGTGGTAGCATACGCTAATTTTTGTACTTAGCACGCATAAAGGGATGTTAGCGTACTTTAAGTCGAGACCAGGCAGAAACAGTAGACTGCAAGCCCGTTAGTGCACGCTATGGATATGGCGGTAGCGCACGCTAATAACCATTTTCTATATATATGACATCACCCTCCTTCATTTTCAGACTTCCACTTCAACCCACACTCCAATTTCGCGACTTTGAGAGTTACCCTCTCCATCTTCAACCTTCATATCAGCTTCCTAACACATCATTGAAGGCGATGAGCTTTGAGGATTAGTGTTCAAGCGTCCATCGTTGAGTTCATCAAGAGTTTTCGTCTTTTCTCTCCATACAAGGTATGTGTCGCTGCCCGAACTTAGAATTCGTGTTTTTATTCGGATTATAACTTCATCCTGGAATTTATCAAGGTTATGCATTAATGATTAGGTTGAGCACCATACCATGTAAACTTGAAGTAATCATATTAGAACCCCTTTCAGTAAGAAGATCATCAACCGAACCTTATTGAGTTGAAACTAAGAATCTGATTTTTGAGGTTGTTGTATAGATGGGTTGTCTTTTCCGAATCAAATGTGTGTCAGTGTATTGTTATTATCATTACCTAGAATGAGATCTTAGCAAAGAAAGAAATTCTTAGAGTGGTCACTTAGATATAATCTTCAGATAGAATGAGATGACCTCCAACGTGATTCACAACTCGTAGTGTTTACTGGGTTTGTTTATCTTCTTGTTGATGATCCGAACGTAGAGTGTGATCGGTGACAATTAATTTGAACGGGAAACTTTGGCGAAGAAGTATAGAGATGAATTAACCTTGGAATTGAAGGTGTTATATAACCAAACTTGGTAATGACATCGATAATCGGAAATCGAAGTACGAAATTACGGTGATTTGAGTGACTCTAGCTAGACCGAGCGGTCGTCGGGTGAGTTGAACCGTGAGTCGGCAGGGTTTAGAGTGTTAACTCGACCTAGTAGACTTTAGGTGTTCGTACGTTTCAACTTGTTTTGAGTTGCCGTTATTTTTCCTGTTTGTTAAAGGGCCGAGCATTGCGAATGTTTGATTGAAGGAGGCGGCCTTCGAGTGTGTTGAGATCATTGGAGTAATTAGTTCTTTCCATCTTTGAGGCAAGTATTGTATTTTGAAATTCGTTAAATGTTGGGATTTTGAGCATGCATATGGTTTATTCATGTTGTTGAACATGGGATTTACTTCGTTGATTTATCATGATATTCGTTATTGATTACTTGTATGTTCATGTTGATGAACGTAGCGATTTTGCATATATGTATGCATAAGTTGTGTTGTGTATGTTGTGTGATCTATGCTGAGGGCGCTGGATCGGATGTCCACCTCATGTTGGTCCGACGGGATCATCTTGGGATATATGCTGAGGGCGCTGGATCATTGGATGGGTTTTTTCACCTCGTGTTGGTCCGACGGGATCATCTTGGGATCTATGCTGAGGGCGCTGGATCATTGGAATACCTATACTGTGTTAATGGAATCATGTGGATTCGCATTGTTGGATTCCGGTAGCGGAAGTCCGTATTGTGTATTTTGTTATGCATTGTTGTTGCATATTCGATTTGTGTAATATGATACTTGTACTAGCATCGTTTTGCTAACCCCTTCCGGGGTGGACATTGTTTTGATGTTTAGGTAGCCGAGGAGCGGGAAAACAGCCACAGTACCGACATGACGACGAATGGGCTCAGTGATGTTTATTGTTATTGTGACTTGTCTTTTTGGTTCATTTTCAGTACTCGAGTACGCGTGTCTTATTAATATTTCGAGATGGTTGTAATAATGTACTCATTTGATCTGTTTGAAACCGGTTTTGTATTTTGAACTTTTATGGTACTGTTGTATTACTTTTACGTTTCTTCAAATTAGCCTTGTAAATTCTTACTTAAAGGGTTTACGGCACTGTAATTATTCCGAATATCTCGAGGTGTTACAGAATATGGTATCGGATCTAAGATTCATGGATATATTGGCAGTCGGGTTTAGTTGGGTCTGTTTACGTTATTTGATTTACGGGTCGTTTGTACCATCACTGTTCAGCCAACGTCATCATGTGGACCGTAGTTGTAAGTCTCCTAATCTCTTATACTACCGTTTTACTTAATTTCTGTTCTGTGAATATTGACGGAATTTATTTTTGAAAATTTTGCCCTGGATATTGAGTAATTGTGTTTACAGTATGTTGAGGGGAGGTCGTGGACGCAGATGTGGTAATGTGAGGCAGGAGGATTCAGCGACTACCCCAGAATTATCGGCTAGTCAAACCGATTCCCATTCTGGAGGACAACAGGGATCAGCGAATGACATCGCAAATCCTAACATGCCAGGGGTGCTTCAGCAGATGGTCGCTCAGATGACCCAGTTCACTCAAATGGTTGACCGCATGCAGACAGCGATGGGCCAGTAGCGCAACAAGGATAATCGGGGAGACAAGTGGCTTACAGAGGTGGTCAAATTGCACCCGCCAAAATTTGACGGTTCTGCTGAGATGCCTACTTGGGACCACTGGCTGAAGGAGTTGGAAAATATATTTGCAGGGATCAACTGTCCCGATGACCGAAAAGTTCCTATTGCCAAGTATTTTCTGACTAGGGAGGCTTTTGACTGGTGGGAAGCTGTTCGACCTGAGGATCATAATGCTGACTGGACAGAATTCAGATTAATGATGGAAGCACAGTATTGTCCTCGTCCAGTTAGAAAGGCTAGAGTCTGAGAGTTCTTCTCCTCACAGAGTTCGGAAGCATCTGTGACAGACATAATCAAGACTTTTAATCATCAGCTGACTTGTGTGCGACACTTGATCAGGACGGAGGCAAAGAAGATTTTTCATTTTGATATGCGGATGAAGCCGGAGATTCAGCAGTATATGTCCGGATTTGAGTGTACTACCTTGCGACAATATCAGTACAAGGCGCTGGCCTACGACATGAAAGAGGCAGCGGTGGAGAAATCGATGAAGGTAAAGAAGCAGAAAGTGTACGACAACTTCTCGAAGATCAAAAGTAGTGGGCCCCGCAAGGGCCAGTCTTCATTTTATTCGTCTAGGAAACCTCCGCATCCTTCTCGAGGTGGAAAGAAGTTCCGGACAATATCAACAGTTTCGGACGCATCAAAGAAGTGCTATAATTGTGGTCGAGCAGGGCATATTCGACGTGATTGTCTCGTTCCTTCTGTGACTTGTTTTGAATGTGGGCAAGAAGGGCACCGTACGAATTTTTGTGGAAATGTGATTAGATCATTTGGTACTCGCACTCCAGCACCAGTTCCGAAAGAGACAAGTGTGAACCAGACGCAGCAAAGTGGTTTTCAGTAGCAGAATGTTGGGAAAAGAGAGCCATTCAGTGCTGGGTCCGTTACTCCATGCCTGTACGAGATGAGGAAGTCAGACGATCAGAACACTGCTGTTGCATCAGGTATGATTCAGATCCTTTTGCAACCAGTTAGTGTCTTATTCGATTCAGGAGCTACACATTCTTTCATATCATTGAACTGTGTTAATCATTTGAAAATATCGTGTTTATTTGATTGTGAGCCTTATGTTGTAGGTTTGCCGAGCGGAGAGAGAATTGTGGGAACCCTAGAAACTAGAAATTTTCCAGTATCTATAGGAGGGAGAGATTGGCCATCAAACCTTATTGCGGTTGACATCCATGGTGACGATCTAATTCTCGGAGATGATTGGCTCAACCGTTATGGGGCTATTTTAAGTTACCGAAAGAGAGTCATTTATATCATTGCTGATGACGGATCTGAACATTTATTCAAGGGATGAAGATCGGGAAGCTCGGGAAAATTGATCAAAACTATGAAAGTAGCGAAATTACTGAAGCACGGTTGTTACGGATTTTGGTGCTATGCCATGAAGAAAGAAGGAGTAGAGCTCTCATCTATTCCAATTGTGAAAGAATTCTCAGATGTATTCCCTGACGAACTACCTGGGTTGCCTCCGCAGAGAGAAGTAGAGTTCAATATCGAATTAGAGCCTGGAGCCGCTCCTATTTCCAGAGCACCATACCGTATGGCGCCAACCGAGATGTATGAACTAAAGAAGCAGCTAGAGGAATTATTGCAGAAGGGATACATTCAACCTAGCGTTTCTCCTTGGGAAGCGCCAGTTCTCTTTGTCTAGAAGAAAGATGGATCCCTCCGATTATGTATTGATTACAGGGAGCTAAACAAGGTGACGATCAAGAACAAGTATCCTATACGTCGGATCGACGATTTGTTTTATCAACTGCAAGGGGCAAGGGTATTCTTGAAGATTGACTTGCGATCAGGATACCATCAGTTGAGAATTAAGGAATCGGATATACCAAAATCTGCTTTCAGATCCCGGTACGGACACTATAAATTTGTGGTGATGCCATACGGACTCACCAATGCTCCTGTGGTATTCATGCAATTGATGAATCGAGTATTCTTAGAATACTTGGATAAATTTGTGGTAGTCTTCATCGATGACATCTTGATTTATTCAAAAGACACAGAGGAGCATGCTGAGCATTTGCGTATAGTTCTGAGCACCTTGAGGAATGAACAGCTTTATGTGAAACTTTCTAAATGCGAATTCTGGCTTAAGGAGGTGACCTTCCTTGGGCATGTGATATCAGCTAATGGATATCAGGTAGACCCGAAGAAAGTCAAAGCAATCTTAGAATGGGAATCTCCTAATAACGTGAAAGAAGTCCGAAGTTTGTTAGGACTTGTTGGATATTATCGCCGTTTTGTAGAGGGATTTTCCAAAATTGCTCGTCCGCTCACACAGCTGTTGCAGAAGACTCAAAGATTCATGTGGAATGAGAAATGCCAGGCTAGTTTTGATGAACTTAAGAGGAGACTGACGACAACACCTATACTAGTGTTACCAGATGGAATCGAGGGATTCATGGTATACAACGACGCTTTAAATCAGGGTCTAGGATGTGTGTTGATGCAAAAGGATATGGTGATTGCCTATGCCTCTCGACAGTTGAAATCATACGAAGTTAATTACCCGAATCATGATCTGGAGTTAGCAGCTGTGGTCTTTGCTTTGAAAATTTGGCGACATTATTTATACGGCACTCATTGTGAGATCTTTACAGATCATAAGAGCCTCAAGTATATTTTCAGTCAGAAGGAATTAAACATGAGGTAAAGAAGGTGGCTGGAATTGATCAAGGATTACGATTTGGAAATGCTCTATCATCCAGGCAAAGCAAATGTGGTAGCTGATGCACTGAGCCGTAAACCTATTTCTCTTCGAGTGTTGGAAGCACTTACGTCCCAAACCAGCATTCAACGAGAACTGATCCGCGAAGGGATTGAAGTATGGTCACCAGGAATCCAAGGGAAACTATACGTGATGGAACTAACTTCGCCACTAGTCGAGGAAATCAAATCTAAGCAGTTGAACGATTCTATGATTCTTCGGTTATGTGACAAAGTAAAGAAAGGGAAGGCCCCAGGATTCGTGATACAGGATGATGGAGTTCTGAGATTTCAGAGTCGACTTTGCATTCCCGATGATGATGTTTTGAGATTGACAATTCTGAAGGAAGCTCACAGCACGCCTTATTCTATTCACCCGGGCAGCAGTAAGATGTATAAGGATCTAAAACAGAACTTCTGGTAGGGAAATATGAAGAAGGACATAGCAGAATACGTTTCGAAGTGTTTGACTTGTCAGCAGGTTAAGATTGAACACCAGCGACCTTCCGGAATGTTGAAGCCACTTCCGATCCCTAAGTGGAAGTGGGAGGATATTTCAATGGATTTCATCACCATGCCAGGGATGGTATGAACACTAGATACCCGAAGTTATTTTCATCTTAAGTTTCGGGACGAAACTTCTTTTTAAGGAGAGATGATGTAATACCCGAGCTTCTAATCTGTATTTTGAACATTGTGACATTGTATATGTTGTATTTGATCTGAGTATTATCCAGCGTATTTCATGATCCGATGTTGTTGAGCGTATGATTTCGTGAATGTGTTAAAAATTGTAATTTTTGCACTTGTAGCGCACGCTAACGACTAGGCGAGCGCACGCTAATTGGGTTTCGTAGCGCACGCTGTGAATGAACCTTAGCGCGCGCTCTACGTAGTCAACTTGATTAAGACAGGGTGGTAGGTGAGATCAGCCGCGGATCTTGGTTGGGACATGTCGGGATGAATCTGGATGGCTTTTGGAAAAGTCGAGTCAACGGTGCTCAGCGCACGCTAATGTTATGAGGCTAGCGCACGCTAAAGTTGAGTACAGTGAGGTCAGTGAAGCTTCGTATGGCCGTTAGCGCATGCTATATGAGTGGTAGCGTACGCTAATTTCTGTACTTAGCGCGCGTAAAGGGATGTTAGCGTACGCTAAGTCGAGACCAGGCAGAAATAGTAGACTGCAAGCCCGTTAGCGCACGCTATGTGTAACACCCCCAAAATACGACCGGGAATGTCACACGCCATAGACCCTTATCATAAGGGTCTACCAGGCTAAACTCCAAAAGACTACTCAATGATTGACCGACCGGGGTCAAAATTAGATACAAAGCAGACCGACATGGTCATTAACCAATTCAGAACTAACGACATTCATATTACAATGACAATAATAAACTTGAACACCGAAAGGAATGACTACTCAATTTAATAAATGAAAACTACACCCATGCAAGGGTGAATACTCGAACGACAGAAAAATACCGACCAGAATGAAACAAAAGAAAAGACTCTGACTCTGGTGTGATTAGTATCATTGTCCACCATCTCCTTCCAAGCTAATCCTGTGACTGCTCCCGAGCTGCCAAAACCTGAGCGCATAACAGCACCCACCCCCCGAAAACTCGGGGGTTAGCAAACTGGAATTTTGCTAGTGCAAGTACATAATATACAAGATATATGAATAATAACAACACAAAACTCAACAGTCGTGAAGCCCTAACACAAACCACACATTCCCATAGTCCACACAGAATATCATCACATACACAAAGTGAAAGATAATCACATAGTCATATTCTCTATACGGAATATAACACCAATGAAACTTTAAACGAGCCCAAGGAGTCAGAAAAATCCCTTTTTATAAAAGGAAAAAGTATTTTGATAAGAAAGTTTGAAAACATTATTATTGACTCAGGCCATCATTGGGTTTTGAAAATCAAATGGGAATACTTTTAGAAAATACTTCAAAAACTCTCGGATCCTCGACCCAACATGTGGAAAACAATTTGCAAGAAAACCATTAAAACGTTATTCGGGGTCATCGACCCAATGCACAGAATAATCATCACAGTACAATCAAAGGCACAGCCTCTCATTCGACATTTCCTGCTCAAGACCCTTGATTAATTAACCCTCGGAGATTTCGTCAAACATCCTTGGTTAATTAACCCTGATACCAACGTTTTAAAAACAATTTGAAACAAGCTTTCAAAAACACGAATCACAGTCTATATCGAGACCGGTATTTGAAAAGAGTTGAAAGAACTTTGAAATACGATGATTGTTCGGTAACGGGGTCTTAGCTATCACTCGAATATCCGTTACCAATAAGCCTGCCAGGCGCCTCCCTTGCACACCTGTGCACCGGCGTTCACTCCACTATGTTGGCCGCCCCTTGAACATGTCACCGCGCTGTCGATCACTCCCAAAAGAGCCGCCCCTTGCACGCGCATTAGGTCACACCGGTGTTCACCAAACATATGGAGCCGCACATCGCAGCGTACACCAGGCCGGAGTACACACCCCACCCTCAGAGGTTCCCAGATATGACGTCCCTCACAACAAGTATTCACATTATTACAAACATCAAGTACACAATCAATCATTTCAACAATTATCAAATCAATACACCAATTCACACAATTTATCCGCCAGTCTATAACCACACAACAAACAATAACACGCACGTTATCAATCAAGAACCAACACAATAAGCCTTCGGCACAACCAACCAACGCTACACATATATCCTTATATTGCGACTCAACCGAATATATATATATATATATATATATATAGATATATATATATATATATATATATATAACCTTACTATATTTTATGAATAACTATAGTTCATCCATCAATCCAAGTTGAGTACGTCAACTAGTGTTGGAATTCACCACTCGTCGTTCACCGACATAGGCATATATATCAATATACGTATATACATACATATATTTAACATATATATATATATATATACACATATATATATATATATACACATATATATATATCCGTATAAATCCATACACTTCGACAACGATGATTTCACGCAGTTACAATTCGTATATAAAGGTACTTGCCTTGGTAATCTCTCGCGGATACTCCGAAAGTACGGTCGGTTGGCAAAATCCGGAACTCCAACGAAAACAACGATCGGAAGGGCTCAACACCAGATTTTTTTGTAGGGAAATCGTCCCTAATATCTTATCATCAAATAAACAATCAATCATACGAGGAAAAACATCACAAAACGACCAAATTCTTCTCTGCGGCATTTCCCCGGACACCTTGAAGGCGTCAAACGGAAGTTCATATAATCGACGAATCGGAAATGGTAAAACCGTGGAAAGATGATGAAAATGATAGAATACAACTTAATCTACAATTATCCATCAGTAATTTAAGTTCATAAGGCTCAAACGGACAAAATCTACCAAGATCCCCAAATTTCCCAAAGTTTGGATTTTAGGAAAAACTAACCTTGATTCGGTCGATTGAAGGATGTTATGGATTGATCGATCAATGATATGGACTCAGGATCTTCGTGTATTTGTTGTTCAATAACATGCCTCCTATCCCTCAAAAGATCCAGCCGCGGACATGAAGGAAGGGAAGTGAAAAATGGGTGAAAACAGGGCTGCTCGGTCATATATATACTGGCAACTGACTAGCGTGCGCTAGGTTGTCCGGGTAGCGTGCGCTATCGGCCGTCCCTGGTCTAGAATCTTCGCCGGGGTCCGATAGCGTGCGCAAGACATCGGCAGCAGCGTGCGCAATAGGCCCGTCCAGGACCTACTGGACTAATATGTCCGCCAGGTAGCGTGCGCCGGCCGAGCCGATAGCATGCGCTAGCCTGCCGAGTTAGCGCGCGCAGCTGTCCGGCTGTAGCATGCGCTACCTGCTGGTCTGGCCGAAGTCCAGACCCTACTGCCTAGACTGCCCGGCCGATTAGCGTGCGTTACCTCCCGGCAGTGGCGTGCGCTACTCCTGCGGGTTAGCGCGCGCAGCTGTCCGGCCGTAGCGTACGCTAGGCCGGTCCCTGCCGCAACTGTCCGGAAGTGCCCAGCATCCGTGCCGGTTACTCCCGCAACCTTCCGGCCAGTGCCCGGCTGTCGTGGCCTGACGACTCGATTCCTAAAAACGCACGGAACGAACACGACGAAACGCTCGCGGACAACAACATCGATCCAAAATGAAATTAATATACAAAAAATCACCCCATATGGCCATAAACACAAAATCGATTGTCGAGAAAAATAATACCAACACTCGGAAACCGAGAAATTTCCGGTCTAAGAAAAAGAAAAATTCGAATAAATCAGAATAAAAATCTCGGATATTACATTCTACTCCCCTTAAAATAAGTTTCGTCCCAAAACTTAAAATAGAGAGTGGCGGAACAATCAAGGAAATAACTACTTGCTCAGCCCCAAATCATCACGAGCAAAGCGCGAGTGCAAGGTTCCAGAAATACGATGAACTGACCTAGCAAGTACAAGGCAGTTTAAAATGGTCGAAAGGTTTACAGATGAATTGCCAACAACGAAAGTCATCCCATACCGAAAATACTAAGAAGAGTACGGGTAATACATTCCCCCATACTAAGAGGACATTATGATCCCGAAACTTAGAACAACAAGAGTTGGAAACGTAAAGTAATGAAACGAAATACGATCGAAGTCACGATTGTTGAAAAAAAAAGACATAGCGTAAAATCTTCATCCTGCTGTGCTAGGCTCTCCAGAAGGAGACATAGGGTTTTGGGTCACTCCCCGGTCGTTCGCTCTACTTGCCGAAAGGGCAACTTTCCTTGCCAATTCGGAAACTCTCTCGCAGTGTTTCTCCCGATGACCTTCACACCCGCACCGGTAACAAGTCAAGAGTGGAGAGGGACAATTTGCACGATCATGTCCCTGACGATTGCAGTTGAAGTACCTTCTCTTCTTACCGAGAGTCACCGATGCTGGCTTGGGATTCCCATCGCTCACCCTCGATCGCGAAGACGATACGTTCGAACGACATGGGGGTTTGGGAGCCTTAAACTCTTCACCGCCCAAAAATTTTCCCGATGTCCTCGGTCTCTTTGCTTCGCTCGTGGGATCTATCACTGAGGATATTTCATAGGATATCGTTTGATCTTGATACTCCTTCACTGTAGCATGAATAGTTGTCGTACGAACCACCTTGTCGCTTCCACTTTCGTCATCACACTTACGTCCGCCAAGGCTCGACATACTAATACAAATAGTACCGTTCAGTGTTATCAAATAATCAGTTGCACATTATACCACAATTATCAACACAAGGTTTAGTTAACATCTATAGAATAACATAAAGCGTAAGGTTTTATGAAGTCAATTTCGAGTCCTTCGACGAGGACGATCATTATATGTATGCACTTAATGAAAACAAATTTTTTGGAAAAGAGGGCTAGTCACGTTGCGCCCAAGACTCATAAATACTGTCTTTTATTTCGGAAGAGGAAGTTTATATAACGACTCTAAAAATTATTTTCGAGTAATGTATAAAAGAAAAAAAAATTCAAAATTGAATTATAACTAATTCGAAATATTTCAAAAGTGTTAGATTCCCAAATACCACAATTTTGAAAATCTTTCCTCTTCTACCAAAATGTTTATTCGAAAGAATTTTCCACCGAGATACGTGACTATTTAACATGACGACATTAAATCATGGCTTTTCACAATGTTAGAAAATTTCAAAGCACCACTTTAAAATATTCGTGATACTACAGCGCCGTGGGCCCCGTGCCGGAACCCACCAGGCTAAAAATTATTTTAAAAAAAATGTTCAAATTGCCAAAAAGGCCGATGTCGATAATATTCTCAAATACTCACTAAAGTCATTTATAAAAATATCAAATACCGTCATAAGAATACTATCAAAACGTGCAAGACCAAAATATCAAAACTCGGCTTGCAAGATACCAAAACCCATCTCAAAATACTCACGCAGCGGATAAAATTTACACTCATAAATTTATTCTAATAAAGTGCAGAAACAGATAAATATGCTCGACTTCCGAAGCATATTACATAACCATTTTTGCTCGGACCGCATACGCATGTTATATCCTAAAACAATAATATCACCAACAAGTTCCAATCCCTAGTTCACATTAAACACATTAGCACAATATAATCAAATACATATATAAGGTGACTTACGATCAGGAGGCTTACCATCACAGATTTCCGGAAGATGATGTCGGAACCACGATACTAATCACAACTCTGATGCGCGCGACTTACACAAGACATGGACTTGACCCAACGGCCTAGGTTTTTCGCAACCCTAAGCTCCGATACCATAAATGTAACACCCCCAGAATACGACCGGGAATGTCACATGCCATAGACCCTTATCACAAGGATCTACCAGGCTAAACTCCAAAAGACTACTCAATGATTGACCGACCGGGGTAAAAAATAAATACAAAGCAGACCGACAAGGTCATTAACCAATTCAGAACTAACGACATTCATATTACAATGACAATAATAAACTTGAACACCGAAAGGAATGACTACTCAATTTAATAAATGAAAACTACACCCATACAAGGGTGAATACTCGAACGACAGAAAAATACCGACCAGAATGAAACAAAAGAAAAGACTTTGACTCTGGTGTGATTAGTATCATTGTCCTCCATCTCCTTCCAAGCCAATCCTGTGACTGCTCCCGAGCTGCCAAAACCTGAGCGCATAACAGGCACCCACCCCCCGAAAACTCGGGGGTTAGCAAACTATAATTTTGCTAGTGCAAGTACATAATATACAAGATATACGAATAATAACAACACAAAACTCAACAGTCGTGAAGCCCTAACACAAACCACACATTCCCATAGTCCACACAGAATAGCATCACATACACAAAGTGAAAGATAATCACATAGTCATATTCTCTATACGGAACATAACACCAATGAAACTTTAAACGGGCCCAAGGAGTCAGAAAAATCCCTTTTTATAAAAGGAAAAAGTATTTTGATAAGAAAGTTTGAAAACATTATTATTGACTTAGGCCATCATGGGGTTTTGAAAATCAAATGGGAATACTTTTAGAAAATACTTCAAAAACTCTCGGATCCTCGACCCAACATGTGGAAAACAATTTGCAAGAAAACCATTACAACGTTATTCGGGGTCCTCGAGCCAATGCACAGAATAATCATCACAGTACAATCAAAGGCACAGCCTCTCATTCGATAATTCCTGCTCAAGACCCTTGATTAATTAACCCTCGGAGATTTCGTCAAACATCCTTGGTTAATTAACCCTGATACCAACATTTTAAAAACAATTTGAAACAAGCTTTCAAAAAAATGAATCACAGTCCATATCGAGACCAGTATTTGAAAAGAGTTGAAAGAACTTTGAAATACGAGGATTGTTCGGTAACGGGGTCTTATCTATCACTCGAATATCCGTTACCAATAAGCCTGCCAGGCGCCTCCCTTGCACACCTATGCACCGGCGTTCACTCCACTATGTTGGCCGCCCCTTGAACATGTCATCGCGCCGGCGATCACTCCCAAAAGAGCCGCCCCTTGCACGCGCATTAGGTAACACCGGTGTTCACCAAACATATGGAGCTGCACATTGCAGCGTACACCAGGCCGGAGTACACACCCCACCTTCAGAGGTTCCCGGATATGATGTCTCTCACAACAAGTATTCACATTATTACAAACATCAAGTACACAATCAATCATTTCAACAATTATCAAATCAATACACCAATTCACACAATTTATCCGCCAGTCCATAACCACACAACAAACAATAACACGCACATTATCAATCAAGACCCAACACAATAAGCCTTCGGCACAACCAACCAACGCTACACATATATCCTTATATTGCGACTCAACCGAATATATATATATATATATAACCTTACTATATTATATGAATAACTATAGTTCATCCATCAATCCAAGTTGAGTACGTCAACTAGTGTTGGAATTCACCACTCGTCGTTCATCGACATAGGCATATATATCAATATACATATATACATACATATATTTAACATATAAATATATATAAATATATATATATATATACACACACACATATATATATATACATATATATATATCCGTATAAAGTCATACACTTCGACAACGATAATTTCACGCAGTTACAATTCGTATATCAAGGTACTTGCCTTGGTAATCTCTCGCGGATACTCCGAAAGTACAGTCGGTTGGCAAAATCCGGAACTCCAACTAAAACAACGATCGGAAGGGCTCAACACCAGATTTTTTTGTAGGGAAATCGTCCCTAATATCCTATCATCGAATAAACAATCAATCATACGAGGAAAAACATCACAAAACGACCAAATTCTTCTCTGCGGCATTTCCCCGGACACCTTGAAGGCGTCAAACGGAAGTTCATATAATCGACGAATCGGAAATGGTAAAACCGTGGAAAGATGATGAAAATGATAGAATACAACTTAATCTACAATTATCCATCAGTAATTTAAGTTTATAAGGCTCAAACGGACGAAATCTACCAAGATCCCCAAATTTCCCAAAGTTTGGATTTTAGGAAAAACTAACCTTGATTCGCTCGATTGAAGGATGTTATGGATTGATTGATCAATGATATGGACTCAGGATCTTTATGTATTTGTTGTTCAATAACATGCCTCCTATCCCTCAAAAGATCCAGCCGCGGACATGAAGGAAGGGAAGTGAAAAATGGGTGAAAACAGGGCTGCTCGGTCATATATATACTGGCAACTAACTAGCGTGCGCTAGGTTGTACAGGTAGCGTGCGCTATCGGCCGGCCCTGGTCCAGAATCTTCAGTCGGGGTCCGATCGCGTGCGCAAGATATCGGCAGCAGCGTGCGCAATCGGCCCGTCCAGGACCTACTGGACTAATCTGTCCGGCCAGGTAGCATGCGCCGGCTGAGCCGGTAGCGTGCGCTAGCCTGTCGAGTTAGCGCGCGCAGCTGTCCGGCTGTAGCGTGCGCTACCTGCTGGTCTGGCCGAAGTCCAGACCCTACTGCCTAGACTGCCCGACCGATTAGCGTGCGTTACCTCCCGGCAGTGGCGTGCGCTACTCCTACGGGTTAGCGCGCGCAGCTGTCCGGCCATAGCGTACGCTAGGCCAGTCCCTGCCGCAACTGTCTGGCAGTGCCCAGCATCTGTGCCGGTTCCTCCCGCAACCATCCGGCCAGCGCCCGGCTGTCATGGCCTGACGACTAGATTCCTAAAAACGCACGGAACGAACACGACGAATGTAATACACGAGATCTTTATTCCGGATTCGATGGGTTTTCTGGGTTTTATCGGATTGTCATTGTCCTCATCGTTGGAATTTTGTGCCATATTTTGGTCGTGCATTATTGGGGCATGTGTTTGGAGGCATTTCGGATCACTATGTGAGTTTTTGAGTTTTGGTGGTGTAACGCACGCTAATGCTTGAGGCATAGCGCACGCTACTGCGTGGTGGTTAGCGCACGCTACTGAATGTGTATCGCACGCTAACTGGCAGTCCAGAGGCAGTCCAGTAGCTACTGGACTGGGACTGGAGCTTTGTTAGCACACGCTAAGGCCGATAGCTAGTGCACGCTATCGACTGCTTAGCGCACGCTCTCTCTTCTTTCTAGCGCACGCTACCCAGCAGGTGCGGTTCTGTCCAGGGGCTACTGGACTGGTTTTGTGACCCGTTAGCGCACGCTACGGCTTTTGGCTAGCGCACGCTAACTGTGTTATAGGCGGTTTCTCTGGAGCGTTGACCCCGTTAGCGCACGCTAATGCAGGGTGTTTAGCGCTGCTAATAATCGGCCCAAAGATAAATCTTTGGGCAGCGTTAAGTCGTCATTTTCCACTTTTCTTCATCCCTTCCGACGGAGTGAGATCCAGAGGCGATTAGGACCGATCTTCTTCTTCTAGCTTCATCTCTCGAAGGATTTGTAGATGTTTAACAACATCTAATCGTCTTCTTGGTCCAGATCAAGGTAATCTCTTCTTAGAACCCTAGTTTCTTGAATTTGGGGTTTTTCCTTGGATTTGTGATTCTTAACCGATCTCATCCGATCGGTTGTGTATTTTTGGTTGTCTTCACCGTAATCCTCAGATTTTGTTAACCGTTCATCGATTTTTATCGCCCGGATCAACGATTCTTGATTTCTTTGCGAATACTTAGATTCTTGTCGTTTTTAGGATCGTTTCGGATTTCAATTAGTGTTATTGATTCGTGGTGATGCTATTTTCGTAGTATTCGTGGGCTGTCGAAGTCTTGATCGTTTTTGGAGGTTCGAAGGTTGCCCGATCGTGCCCGTTCGTCGTTTCGTTGCTCGTGATATCTAGGCAAGTATCTTGTCCATACGTTTCATGTTTCGTAGGCGTAATTATTGATAAATGATTATATACGAAACCCAATGTTTAATGAACGTAAAAAGGGATTGGTATGTTCTCGATAAATGTTGTCTTTCAACGATAATTCGTGTACTTCGTGAATATATGTGTTCTCGGGATATGTGTGTTGGTTTTGTATGTTGAAAAGATGCTATGACCACTTTGAGTGAGTTTAATAGACTGTAATCCTTTGCCGGGGATTACGTATTGTTATGTGTATTTGTTCGGTAAGAACGTATTGGGTGTGATATTAGTTGATACTCTTTTGAAAGGAGGTTGTGATGTTTAAGTGTTGCTTGGCTTGATATTCTGCTCATTGTTATGTGATCATTGATAGTGATGTGCCTCCGGGTAGGATTGTTG
The DNA here is from genome assembly GCA_033398695.1 of Orobanche coerulescens. Taxonomy (NCBI): domain Eukaryota; kingdom Viridiplantae; phylum Streptophyta; class Magnoliopsida; order Lamiales; family Orobanchaceae; genus Orobanche; species Orobanche coerulescens. Next base: position 165,888,284 of record CM065808.1, read on the forward strand.
AATCTCCGGGATCCATACTTGCTAGTATGGGTCGGGCGTGACCGTAGGGTTATCCAATCCGGGTATGTCTTGCGGGGACTCCGAGGTTCGGGGCTTGCTAGCCTGATGCCGAGATAACTTGTGGGGTTATCATCGGGTATGTCTTGCGGGGACTCCGAGGTTCGTGGCTTGTTAGCCCGATGCCGGGATAACTTATGGTTGTGGTATGGAATGGTTCCGTGATTGTTGTCACGAGGACATGTGATTTGGTATGGTTTCCTATTGGGTTATTCACTCGGGTATGTTCTACAGGAGCATCTGAGGTTCGTGGCTTGTTAGCACGGGACGCGAATAATCCTTAGGAACATGTGTTATGTGATTCGGGTCGTGGACCCTGTGGCTTATGATTTGGGTCTTGGACCCCGTGTGTTGTGAATTGGGTTGTGAAACCGCGTTTTATTATTGGAATCGTATTTTGGAAAGATGATTTTGGGCCGTGCCCCCAAGTGTTTTCGAAAGACTTGAGAATTCATTATTTCCAAATGTTTTCAAGCTCCCGAGATTATAAAATGTTTTGTAAGAGATACATGGTATTATTTCCTACCCTTTTTATAAATCAAACTGTTTTGATTAAGTGAATTATCTCGGAAAATATATTCAAGATTATTATATTCTTGAAGCACGTTGTGTATGGCTTGTACTTCTGTTTTATACTTGCACTAGCAAAACAGTGGAGTTTTGCTAACCCCCGAGTATTCGGGGGTGGATGTCTGTATTGCGTCCAGGTACTTGCAGGTAGCTGGGGAGCGAATCACAGGATCGATACGAAGGATGATGGGAGACGAAGATACTAATCACGTGAAGACCAATTGTAGAGTATTTGGTAGAGTCATGTTGGTTATCCCTCCGATGTGTTGTTACCCCGATTTATGGGAGTGTTATTGTATTCTAGCCCCTGCGTGGGTATGTGTTCTGGGCAAGTATCATGTATGTAATGTTGTGTGTGTTGTTATATAAGACCTAATCGGTCTAACGGTCCTTTACGTAGCCATGTCGGCATGTGAAGTGATGCATTGTTTTGTATTTAGCCTGGTAGATCCTCGCGGAGAGGGTCTGCGGCGCTGTAATATTCCCGAATGGTTTGGGGGTGTTACAGAATATGGTATCAGACCTTAGGTTGAGGAAACCTAGGCTGTCGGGTTGAGTTGTGTGTTGTCGGGTCTTGTCTTGTCAGATTTGGTCTGACTGAGTGGTGTCGCGACGCGTCGTCTGAGTTGTCGGTCGTGATTAGTATCGAGGTGCAACCATCATCTTCGTGCGATCTGTGGATGTAAGTCTCCCTATTTTATTGTATCTCGTGTTATACGAGTTTATGTGATTCTGTGTTATTATGTGGAGTTTAATTGTGCCTCGTGAATACTAACTCCATACTTGTTTGATTCTCGTATTGTGTTGGAATAAAGAGTAGTACCGGGGTGCATGTATATATGTATACATCTTTGTGTGAAATCGTTTTTACAGAGATGATGTTTTGGACTAGTTACTCAATAAAAGTTTATCAATGTGGTATTTTAAACTTCAAATGTTTTGGGGAAGTCACGTAAATTCTATTTAAAAACATCCTTCGAGGAGGAAAAATGATTTGATTTTCGTATGATGACCTCGAGAACGAAGATTTTGAGGATTCAACTACATATATTTTATTTTCATCTTGCATTGAAAATTTTCAAAGTTCGATTTTTAAATGCTTAAACGAGGTCTACCAAAAGTTTACTTGAGATGTGACTTTTGCCTTCAACTTTTCGGTTAAAAGATATGTAGTGAGGATGTAAATTGTTGGCGTTTGGATTAGTATGTTGTTGATTACTTGTAACCTTCAACTTTTGATATTACTTGGTATATGTTTATGGATGTGTGCTGGATTGGAATAGCTAACGCGTGCTAACGTAATATGGCTAGCGCACGAAGTCTTTGTTAAATCATATACTAAATGGTCTGATCAGAAGCCCGGAAATTGCATTCTGGCCGTAAGTCTAACTTTTGCGATTGTTAGACTGACCGTTTGAGACCGTACTCTATGTGTGTTTTCCATGAATAACAATTGTTGTGTATGGTTATGTGTAATTTGAACCGTGTTCTTGTCCGCTGCGTGTGTAAAGTCCAAAATGACTTTTTGGGTACTTTTACCAAATAGTGTGAGTTTCAAAATGACCTTTCGGGTTTGTAAATTTGAATTATTTCGTTGACCCTTTTTCCTAACTCTTTTGTCGGGTGACTTAACATATATTTTGAAACTATTGAATTTTCGCCTCTACGCCTTGTAATTCCAAATGGTATTTGATGATGGTATTTGGTATTTGGAAAATGACTTTTGGGGAGTATTTGGAATGTATTACCGTCATCGGCCTTTTTGGCATTTTGGAACGTTTTTGAAAATGGTTTTCAACTTGGTAGGATCCGCGGAACGTCTGAGAAAATGATTTTGATATAATGGATGATTTCAATTTCATTGCATTTATAAATCGCATAACAACGGCATTCTAAATGAAGATTTTTGGTATAATAGTTTGTATATTGTGCTCTAGCTGGGATTAAATGGTAATATGTATATGATTTAATGATGTTGGATTAAAGACAGAGATGTGAATATCTTGCTATGTGTTATGATCTTTCGTTACCATAGGTTGTTGTTTGTTAGTATGCCGAGGGGCAGAGGTCGTGGTCATAACCGTGGTGTTGATGGCCACGGGGATCAGATGCAGAATCGAGGGAATGTCGTTGAGAATGATTTTAGTTTGGGTGTTGCTACTATATTGCAACAAGTAGCGACTCATATGACTCAGTTGACCCAGGTGGTTCAACGTAGCATTGACACGAGTCAGAACGTTGGTGTAAATCAATGGCTTCACGAGGTAGTTCATATGAATACCCCTCGATTCGCCGGTGCTGCGGATGCGTTGGGCTGGGATGGTTGGATTTTCCAGTTGGGAAAGATTTTCGAGGCTGTCGGATGTCCTGAAGAGCGGAAGGTACCTATCGCTCAGTACCTTCTCGACAAAGATGCCGCTAATTGGTGGGAAGCTGTTAAACCTCGTGATCGTGATGTCACGTGGGCGGAGTTCCAAGCATTTATGGAAGCCGAGTTCTGTCCGAAACCGATTAGAGAGCAGAGGATTCGCAAATTCTACTTGGCAGAACCGCAAGATATATCGGTGTCGCAAGCTATCATCGATTATAGCAAACAACTCAGTTATGTGCGAGACCGGGTGAGAACCGAGGAAGAGAGAATCCTTCACTTTGACAGACGGATGAAGCCGGATATTCGCGTGTATATGTCGGGATTCAATTGCACCTCGTTGAGGGACTATCAAGATCGAGCATTAGCCCGTGAACTAGCTTCGTTATCGTCGGAGCGTGTGCCCGAGTCGAAGAAGCAGAGGAAGTCCGATGATCGTGTGGACGGTGCAGGAGTTGGTATTTCTAGTTTTCAATGTCGTAGCCTTTCCGCTGTGAAGCTCCATCGCTCGATGCGTGGAACTGAGAGTTCCAAGTCTTCTGTTCTGACTCCTGGTAAATCCAGGGGATGTTTTAACTGTAATGTGGCGGGACATGTTCGTGCACATTGTCCTTCTCCGCCAGTAACGTGTTACAGGTGTGGACTCGAGGGACACCAAGTTCAGTTTTGCGAGATGGTTACCGAGCCTTCCGGGGCACGGACTTGAGCACCGACATCTGGATCGACTCCGAGAAGCCCCTGAGTGGCTTATCCTATCAGTTGTTTGTTATGTTATTTCTCTCGTTTTGTTGTTTTGATATTCCGGAGATTAACTTCTTTTATTTGAAGTGAATCGGATTTTGAACTCTGTACTTTCGACTCTGTCGAATCGTTTATGTTCGTTGATATTTTCTGAACTTGTCCTGTCTTGTGCTTTTGGTTGATCAAACGAGTTGTAGTATTGTTTCGTAATAAACCGCTTGTCGCTATGACTTTCCAATTGCTATTCCCTTTCTGTGGATCTTATGTGAATACACATCTTGTTGTCTTCACCGGATCGTATATTGTCTCGAGTCGAGATGTGAACTTTGGGGTTGTTGTTTGAGTATTATTGTTCGTCTGATTCGAACATGATTGATCGATCGTTGTTGTCTCGATCGTTGTAACTCAATCGTCGATGGTTCGATTTTGTTGATCTCGTTTCGTAATTGTTGAGCGCTCGGACTCCTTCGTGATTTCCTTAAGTTCGGGAAATTTGCTTCATATTCGATCTTCCAATCCTCGTGTTGTGGAATTTCGTATTTGTTCGCCGATTAGATCGCATTGTGATTGGCGTCTTGTTGATGGTCAACTATATTGATTTTGTTCGCGTTCGTTATCTTTATGGCGTAGCGACATGCATGGTAGCGGAACACGTCGCATGTGATTCGTTTCACCTTGTCGATAACGGATAGCTTGTGCCATCTGGAATTGTTTTGCGTTATTCGTTTTATGTTTCAAGTTTCGGGGACGAAACTTCTTTTAAGAGGGGTAGAATGTAATACACGAGATCTTTATTCCGGATTCGATGGGTTTTCTGGGTTTTATCGGATTGTCATTGTCCTCATCGTTGGAATTTTGTGCCATATTTTGGTCGTGCATTATTTGGGCATGTGTTTGGAGGCATTTCGGATCACTATGTGAGTTTTTGAGTTTTGGTGGTGTAACGCACGCTAATGCTTGAGGCATAGCGCACGCTACTGCGTGGTGGTTAGCGCACGCTACTGAATGTGTAGCGCACGCTAACTGGCAGTCCAGAGGCGATCCGGTAGCTACCGGATCGGGATCGAACTTTGTTAGCGCACGCTAAGGCCGATAGCTAGCGACGCTATCGGCCGCTTAGCGCACGCTCTCTTCTTTCTAGCGCACGCTACCCGGCAGTGCGGTTGTCCCAGGCTACCGGATCGTTTTGTGACCCGTTAGCGCACGCTACGGCTTTTGGCTAGCGCACGCTAAGCGTGTTATAGGCGGTTTCTCTGGAGCGTTGACCCGTTAGCGCACGCTAATGCAGGTGTTTAGCGCGCGCTAATAACTGCCGAGATAAATACCGGACAGCAGCGTTAAGTCGTCATTTTCCACTTTTCTTGATCCCTTCCGACGGGAGTGAGATCCAGAGGCGATTAGGACCGATCTTCTTCTTCTAGCTTCATCTCTCGAAGGATTTGTAGATGTTTAACAACATCTAATCGTCTTCTTGGTCCAGATCAAGGTAATCTCTTCTTAGAACCCTAGTTTCTTGAATTTGGGGTTTTTCCTTGGATTTGTGATTCTTAACCGATCTCATCCGATCGGTTGTGTATTTTTGGTTGTCTTCACCGTAATCTTCGATTTTGTTAACCGCTCATCGATTTTTATCGCCCGGATCAACGATTCTTGATTTCTTTGCGAATACTTAGATTCTTGTCGTTTTAGGATCGTTTGGATTTCAATTAGTGTTATTGATTCGTGGTGATGCTATTTTCGTAGTATTCGTGGGCCGTCAAGTCTTGATCGTTTTGGAGGTTCGAAGGTTGCCCGATCGTGCCCGTCGTTTCGTTGCTCGTGATATCTAGGCAAGTATCTTGTCCATACGTTTCATGTTTCGTAGGCGTAATTATTGATAAATGATTATATACGAAACCCAATGTTTAATGAACGTAAAAGGGATTGGTATGTTCTCGATAAATGTTGTCTTTCAACGATAATTCGTGTACTTCGTGAATATATGTGTTCTCGGGATATGTGTGTTGGTTTTGTATGTTGAAAAGATGCTATGACCACTTTGAGTGAGTTTAATAGACCGTAATCCTTTGCCGGGATTACGTATTGTTATGTGTATTTGTTCGGTAAGAACGTATTGGGTGTGATATTAGTTGAAACTCCTTTGAAAGGAGGTTGTGATGTTTAAGTGTTGCTTGGCTTGATATTCGCTCATTGATATCTGATCGTTGATAGTGATGTGCCTCCGGGTAGGATTGTTGAATCTCCTGGATCCATACTTGCTAGTATGGGTCGGGCGTGACCGTAGGGTTATCCAATCCGGGTATGTCTTGCGGGGACTCCGAGGTTCGGGGCTTGCTAGCCCGATGCCGAGATAACTTGTGGGGTTATCATCGGGTATGTCTTGCGGGGACTCCGAGGTTCGTGGCTTGTTAGCCCGATGCCTGGATAACTTATGGTTGTGGTATGGAATGGTTCCGTGACTGTTGTCACGAGGACATGTGATTTGGTATGGTTTCCTATTGGGTTATTCACTCGGGTATGTTCTACGGGAGCATCTGAGGTTCGTGGCTTGTTAGCACGGGACGCGAATAATCCTTAGGAACATGTGTTATGTGATTCGGGTCGTGGACCCTGTGGCTTATGATTTGGGTCTTGGACCCCGTGTGTTGTGAATTGGGTTGTGAAACCGCGTTTTATTATTGGAATCGTATTTTGGAAAGACGATTTTAGGCCGTGCCCCAAGTGTTTTCGAAAGACTTGAGAATTCATTATTTCCAAATGTTTTCAAACTCCCGAGATTATAAAATGTTTTGTAAGAGATACATGGTATTATTTCCTACCCTTTTTATAAATCAAACTGTTTTGATTAAGTGAATTATCTCGGAAAATATATTCAAGATTATTATATTCTTGAAGCACGTTGTGTATGGCTTGTACTTCTGTTTTATACTTGCACTAGCAAAATAGTGGAGTTTTGCTAACCCCCGAGTATTCGGGGGGTGGATGTCTGTATTGCGTCCAGGTACTTGCAGGTAGTGGGAGCGAATCACAGGATCGATACGAAGCATGATGGGAGACGAAGATACTAATCACGTGAAGACCAATTGTAGAGTATTTGGTAGAGTCATGTTGGTTATCCCTCCGATGTGTTGTTACCCCGATTTATGGGAGTGTTATTGTATTCTAGCCCCTGCGTGGGTATGTGTTCTGGGCAAGTATCATGTATGTAATGTTGTGTGTGTTGTGATATAAGACCTAATCGGTCTAACGGTCCTTTACGTAGCCATGTCGGCATGTGAAGTGATGCATTGTTTTGTATTTAGCCTGGTAGATCCTCGCGGAGAGGGTCTGCGGCGCTGTAATATTCCCGAATGGTTTGGGGGTGTTACAACGAAACGCTCGCGGACAACAACATCGATCCGAAATGAAATTAATATACAACAAATCACCACATATGGCCATAAACATAAAATCGATTGTCGAGAAAAATAATACCAACGCTCGGAAACCGAGAAATTTCCGGTCTAAGAAAAAGAAAAATTCGAATAAATCAGAATAAAAATCTCGGATATTACACTATGGATATGGCGGTAGCGCGCGCTAATAACCATTTTCTATATATAGGACATCACCCTCCTTCATTTTCAGACTTCCACTTCAACCCACACTCCAATTTCGTGACTTTGAGAGTTACCCTCTCCATCTTCAACCTTCATGTCAGCTTCCTAACACATCATTGAAGGCGAGGAGCTTTGAGGATTGGTGTTCAAGCATCCAACGTTGAGTTCATCAAGAGTTTTCGTCTTTTCTTTCCATACAAGGTATGTGTCGCTGCCCGAACTTAGAATTCGTGTTTTTATTCGGATTATAACTTCCTCCTGGAATTTATCAAGGTTATGGATTAATGATTAGGTTGAGCACCATACCATGTAAACTTGAAGTAATCATATTAGAACCCCTTTGAGTAAGAAGATCATCAACCGAACCTTATTGAGTTGAAACTAAGAATCTGATTTCTGAGGTTGTTGTATAGTTGGGTTGTCTTTTCCGAATCAAATGTGTGTCGGTGTATTGTTATTATCATTACCTAGAATAAGATCTTAGCAAAGAAAGAAATTCTTAGAGTGGTCACTTAGATATAATCTTCGGATAGAATGAGATGACCTCCAACATAATTCACAACTCGTAGTGTTTACTGGGTTTGTTTATCTTCTTGTTGATGATCCGAACATAGAGTGTTGATGGGTGATAATTAATTTGAACGGGAAACTTTGTCGAAGATGGCAGCTTGTAGAAAAGCGAAGTATAGAGATGATTTAACCTTGGAATTTGTATTGAAGGTGTTATATAACCAAACTTGGTAATGACATCGATAATCGGAAATCGAAGTACAAAATTACGGTTATTTGAGTGACTCTAGCTAGACCGAGCGGTCATCGGGTGAGTTGAACCGTGAGCCGGCTAGTTGAGAGTGTTAACCCGACCGTAGTAGACGTTAGGTGTTCTTACGTTTCAACTTGTTTTGAGTTGCCGTTATTTTTCCTGTTTGTTAAAGGGCCGAGCATTGCGAACGTTTGATCTAAGGAGGCGACCTTCGAGTGTGTTGAGATCATTGGAGTAATTAGTTCTTGCCATCTTTGAGGCAAGTATCGTATTTTGAAATTCGTTAAATGTTGTGATTTTGAGCATGCATATGGTTTATTCATGTTGTTGAACATGGGATTTACTTCGTTGATTTATCATGATATTCGTTATTGATTACTTGTATGTTCATGTTGATGAACATAGCGATTTTTCATATATGTATGCATAAGTTGTGTTGTGTATGTTGTGCAATCTATGCTGAGGGCGCTGGATCGGATGTCCACCTCGTGTTGGTCCGACGAGATCATCTTGGGATCTATGCTGAGGGCGCTGGATCATTGGACGGGTTTTTCCACCTCGTGTTGGTCCGACAGGATCATCTTGGAATCTATGCTGAGGGCGCTGGATCATTGGAATACCCATACCATGTTAATGGAATCATGTGGATTCGCATTGTTAGATTCCGGTAGCGGAAGTCCGTATTGTGTATTTTTTTATGCATTGTTGTTGCATATTCGATTTGTGTAATATGATACTTGTACTAACATCATTTTGCTAACCCTTTCGGGGGTGGACATTGTTTTGATGTTCACGTAGCCGAGGAGCGGGAAAACAGCCACAGTATCGACATGAAAACGAAGGGGCTCAGTGATGTTTATTGTTATTGTGACTTGTCTTTTTGGTTCATTTTCAGTACTCGAGTACGCGTGTCTTATTAATATTTCGAGATGGTTGTAATAATTGACTCATTTGATCTGTTTGAAACTAGTTTTGTATTTTGAACTTTTATGGTACTGTTGTATTATTTTTAGATTTCTTCAAATTAGCCTTGTAAATTTCTTACTTAAAGGGTTTACGGCGCTGTAATTATTTTGAATATCTCGGGGTGTTACAGGTAGCGCTTTGGACACTTGAGTTACTCACAGCTCAGCCAGGGCTCCAACGAGAGTTGATGGGGTTGAGTATTGAGGTTGTGTTATCGGGTAGAGGGGACACTTGTACGCCGGTCAGTCAACTTCAAGTACTGGTAGTGGGAGAGGAAGAGGACAGACAAGTCGTCAAGGGGCACCGACCGCTGAATCAGCTCCTGGCCGTATTTATGAGATAAAATGGGTAGATGAGCATGGCGCCTCAGCAGCTACATGTGTTATCATATTTTCTCCCATTCTGTTGATGTTGACTTGACGCCACCCATTCTTTTGTATCTTTATTCTGCGTGCGTCAATTGAACCTCTATATGTCTCCTTGTGAACCCTTTATTGTGGGTGCGCCAGGTGGAGATAGGATTGTCGAGGATTACGAAATTTGCGATTTCCCTATCCATATCGGGGACAGTGATTGGTTCTCGAATATGAATATCATTGATATGCATAGTGAGGACTTGATCCTCGGTGAAGACTAGTTAGACAAACATGGAGCTATTATGGATTATCGAAGGAAAACAATTTTGATGATTGCGAGTGATGGGACCGAACATGTATTTTGAGAGGCAAAAGATAGGTACTTCTGGGAATATTATACGGGCCCTCAAAGCGATGAAATTGCTGAGGCGAGGCTATATTGGCTACTGGTATTACGCAACGAAATCTGGGAATGGAAGGACCCAGCTATCATCTGTCCCGGTCGTAAATGAGTTCCCAGATGTATTCAGAGACGACATGCTGTTATTACCTCCACAATGTGATGTGGAGTTCACCATCGAGTTAGAACCTAATGCAGTGCTAGTGTCAAAGGCACCAACTCGTATGGCACCATCAGAAATGCTCGAGTTGAAGAAGTAGCTGGGTGAGCTACTAGATAAATGGTACATTCGTTCGAGCGCATCTCCATGGGGCGCACCAGTGTTTTTTGTCTGAAAGAAGGATGGATCGTTGTGGTTATGTATTGATTATCGTAAGTTGAACAAACTCACTATCAAGAACAAGTATCCACTGCCATGGATTGATGACCTATTTGATCAGCTGCAAGGAGCTACTGTTTTCTCAAAGATAGACTTGAGATCAGGATATTATCAGTTATTCGGGATTCCGATGGGGTTCGTTGCCAAAATCATATGGCGAGGCGGAAGCAATTTAAAATAAATTTGATCTTAATCCCTTAAGAGGATCGATCAAGCAACGTGTATACGAATATTGAAATAAACAAATGCAGGATTCGAAATCATACTTTTGAAGTCCTCAGATTAAATGTTGATATTGACGATGTCCACTACGAATCCGGTCCATAAAAGCTTCAGAAATCTTGAGCACCGAAAGCACCGTACTTGCCACGCGCCGAAGATGATCGGAACAAAAAATGTTTTCTTATTCTTCAAGAATGCAGCTAGAAAAAAAATATAATAAGCCTTTTAATTATTAATCTTTCACTCTAAGTGTAAGATTAATCTTTCCTCTCTTAATATTTCTCTTAGAAATAAGATGAAGAAGATAAAAAATCTCTCTCCTTTTTCAAAACCACTCACGGCCGAATACCCAAAATGAGGGAGGATAGTTTTTTTATTTATTCTTCATTCAACTTAACTAGACGAAATGTCTTGTTATTGGTCCAATTGAGAGATGATGTGACGAAAGCGAAACATCTTGAGGATCACTGTTTTCTGATGATCATATCGTTTCTTTAATGATTTCTAAATATCTGCATAATATTTGATTGTAAGGTATTTAATTTTCGATCCCTCATGGAGGTCGTGACGAATAAAAATCATCGCCTTTGCTTTTCCTTGAGCTAATGTTTATTTGTTTAATTATTATATCACCAAGACGTTTGGTTTCAAGGTATATATCAGCACCCAATATTTATGATAAATAATTTTTTCTAGTTTTGTCAAGTACCTCGAATTTTTAAGGAAAAAAAGTACTTCGAATTTATACTTGACACTATTGACATAGGGAAACTATATGAAGAACATACTTTTTAACATTCAAAAAACGCATATTTCATTCGGAATATAAAAGATGTTGAAATCTATCAGAACTCTAAATATATGATAAATAAGAAGAAAAATTTTTTGCAACAAAGTATAAAGATTATTCTTCCATATTACATTGCATAAATAATTGATACAGTGTATGTTGCTACAAGCATAATAGTGAATGCCAACAATTACAGTTGATTAAACATTTTGAGAAAAATAGAAGTTTTGAGAATTTCTAAGAAGTTAGGAGATTGTGAATGATTTTTTTGCTGTATTTCTACATTTTTTTATCAAATAATAAAATATTATTACCAAAGCAAATATTGGGCAAGCCTCGGGAGTCGGCAAGAATACATAGTTTAGACCTCGGTGGCAAAAATTCAAAAAAAGAAAAATTAAAGAGTTATCTAAATAAAACCCAAAAGAGGCTAAACAATCAGCAACTGAATTGGTTTCACGAAGAATATGTGAGATTGAAGTGAAGAAGATGACAATTAATAGCGGCGAAAACATGTCTGATTGCCCAAGGCATATTTGTAGAAGCTGCTGAAATATGAGAAACTACAGACTGAGAATCCACTTCTACTTGAGAAGGCGATAGACCCTCTCGCAGACACCACATTACACGGCAAATCTTTCAATGGGAGTTTGAATATAAGTAATAATTCTACTAACAATATATAGTGTGTATGCGTGTGTCTTTGTAGCTTGAGGTTATCCGCTCAAAATATATTCAATTTAGTGGCTTAAGGTTACCCGTTCAAGTATGTGTGTGTGTGTATATATATATAGCTTGGAGTTATCCGTTCGAGCGTATATATAATAGATGTTCAATTAATCGTTTGGGGTTATCTACTTACATAGATATAATATATTATCATAAAATATTATAATAATAAATTTTATCATGTCATTTCATCAAATATTACATATTATAGCCTCCTAATCTTTTTGTAATGGTGATGTACAATATTAAAAATAAACATGTCTAGATAGAGAAAAATATATCTGCAAGAATATCCTTATATTTTGAGGTACTTAGGAAGGCGAGTGATCTGATAACGAGTTATAATAAATTTTAACTATGTGGATCAATATTGGAAACATAAAATTACCGAATAATACGCAAATACACAATAATGCATTAGGATATTGTTTCAAGAGTTTCTTTGTGAAATAATATTGTTTCAAGAGTTCCTGAAATCTTATTGTGTTCTTCTCATCTCAGAGTGTGCCTTTTATAGGCATAGTTTTCACAAATGAGCTCTTTTAATTAATGGGTATCGTGTTATAAAATCCATATCTTATTCTTAAATAAATTAGTATTATACTTCTTTTAACCTCATACCCGATCTAGTGGTATCAGTGGGTTTGAACCCGTGACTTCTGGTCTCCGAGCAACACCATTCTACCACTAGACCATCCACACTGAGACTTTATACTTTTGTTGTTAACAAATTTATATCCGGTGTTACTACAATCATGTTACAATGAATATTCAGAAATTTTATTATTGTAGAAACTGAACATAAAGTAACGATATTAGTATTACAACAAATAATGGAAAACCAAACCAAACCAAACCAAACATACCCAGTATATCCCGCTCAGAGCAGGGTCTGGGGAGGGTAAGATGTACGCAGACCATGCCCCTACCTATTACGGTAGGGAGGTCAAGCTTTCCGTGAAGACCCTCACTAGACAAAGAACATATTGAGTGAAAAATACAATGTGAAGCAAATGCTACGAAAAAAAAAACCCATTACATTATCATACCTGAGCCCATGACTTAATTCACATGGGACTTACCTAAGAGGAATTTGGCTACTTCACTCCCGATGAACGCTGCTCAAACAGAAGAGAGGTTGACTCCGCGCACAGCTCCCTGTCGAAAATACACCACACGCAAAAGGCAATAGGATAAAATATACAATAAATTAATAAAATGCAATGCTCTAGATCAATGCTAACCGAGACAACCCAACCCTGAGACTCTCAACTACAGCACCACTCCCAACAAAAGAATCCACAACTCTGATCTGCCGCCTCCAAGCGCACCTATCAACAGCCATGGTCTCGGAAAGGTTTAAGGCCTTCAAATCTAATCTCAGCTGCTCCTCCCACGTCCTTCTCGGTCTGCCTCTCCTCCTCTCCCCGACAACTACTAAACTCTCGACTCTCCTCACCGGAGCAGAAGCCTGCCTCCTGCGGACGTGGCCAAACCATCTCAATCTCCCTTCCCTAACTATCGCTGAAATAGGCGCCACTTATAGCGCTTGCCTGAAGACCCCGTTCGAGATTCTATCTAACATTGTGCGACCACACGACCAGCGTAACATTCTCATTTCAGCCGCTTCCAACTTGCTCTCAAGCGACTTCTTCATCGCCCAACATTCAGAGCCATACAACATTACAAGTCGGATTGCCGCTCTATAGAATTTACCCTTCAGCTTTAGAGGGACTTTCTTGTCGCACAGAACCCCTGTCGCTGCTCCCCACCTTAGCCACCCCGCCTTGATGCGATGCGTGACATCATCTTCACACTCACCTTCCTTCTGAATGATCGAACCCAAATACTTGAACTTATCCGTACGGGGAACGATCTGATCCGCAATCATAACCTCTACATCTTCCTCGTTGGCCTCACCACTAAAGTTACACCAGAGATACTCTGTCTTAGACCGGCTCACACGCAAGCCCTGTGATTCTAACTTAGACCTCCAAAGCTCCAACTTCGAGTTCACCTCCCTCCTCGACTCCGCCACTAACACAATGTCGTCAGCAAAAAGCATGCACCATGGGACGCCATCTTGAATCCCCCGCGAAATGACGTCAAGGATCAGAGCGAAGAGAAGAGGGCTTAGCGCCGACCCCTGGTGTAGCCCTATCTCAACCGGAAAATACTGGGTGTCACCAGCTGGGGTCCTAACGCACGTCCTAGCTTGGGAATACATGTCTTGGATCGCCCTAACGAACTGCAATGACACCCTCCTCTCTACTAGGCTCCTCCAAATAACATCGCGCGGAATGCTATCATAAGCTTTCTCTAGATCTATGAACACCATATGGAGGTCCTTACGCCGCTCTCTAAACTTCTCCATAAGGCGTCTGACAAGATGAATGGCCTCATTCGTGGACCTCCCCGGTATGAAGCCAAATTGGTTCTCTGAGATCTCAACTTCTCTTCTAACCCTGCATTCCACCACTCTTTCCCAAAGTTTCATAGTATGACTGAGGAGTTTAATACCCCTATAGTTACTACAACTCTGAGCATCGCCTTTGTTCTTGAAAAACGGCACGACAATACTATGCCTCCACTCTGTCGGCATCTTAGAACCTCTGAGGAGGATATTGAACAGCTCTGCTAGCCACTGAACTCCGACTTTCCCCAGACAAAGCCAAACTTCAATAGGGATCTGATCCGGGCCTACCGCCTTAGCTCTACCCATTTTCATTAGAGCACCCTTTACTTCCTCCTTGCTGATGCTTTCACATGAACTAAACGAACGGGCAGAAGATAGACTAACCCCTTGCACCACCGAGTCACTACCCCTAGCCTCATTGAAAAGTTCAAAAAAATACTTATTCCACCTCTCCTTAATAGCCACATCGTTCACTAATACTTGGCCCAAATCATCCTTAATAAACTTAACGGGACCTAGGTCGCGCCGCCCTCTTTCCCTAGCTTTCGCTAGTTTAAAAATAGCATTCGCTCCTTCTTTGGTGTCTAGGCGCTTGTACATCTCCTTGTAAGCCTCCCCTTTAGCCTTAGCCACTGCCTTCTTAGCCTCTCTTTTCGCCACCTTGTACGCTACAATCTTCAAGATTCTCTCCTCCCCAGCACTAACCGACAAAAGCTCCTTAAATAGCGCTTGTTTATCTTTAACCTTTTTTTGGACCTCCTCATTCCACCACCAAGCCTCCCTAGGTCCACTAGACCTGCCCGAAGAAACCCCCACCACCTTCTCGCCCACCCTCCTAATAGCATTGGCCATGCTAGTCCACATAAGGTTAGCATCGCCCCCTTGCAAAAAACTTCCTTCGCGGGTCAGAGACTCCTTGAAAATTGCCGCCTTCTCACCCTTCAGATCCTTCCAGAGAATCCTAGGTCTAGCTTTTCTAGCCCTGCTAACAACACGACCTCCCATGGATAAATCCATAGCCACCAGCCGGTGTTGAGAAGCACATGCCTCGCTCCGGAACACCTTGCAGTCCACGCACGCCCTAGCATCACGACTGCGCAAAAGAAGGTAATCAATTTGGGTGTTGTTCCCCCCACTACTGAAGGTGATGAGGTGCTCAGCTCTCTTCTGAAAAACAGAGTTTGCAATTACCAACTCATGCGCAGTGGCAAACTCCAACAGTGCGGAACCACCTGCATTCCTAACTCCAAAGCCGAAACCCCCATGCGCACTATGGTAACCATCCAATCCCTCACCAATATGCCCATTGAAATCTCCCCCCAAAACAATAAATTGATCGTCCGGAATACACCCGACCAACTCATCTAAACAGGCCCAAAAAGCTTCCTTAACAAGCTCACCCAAACCAACATGAGGGGCATACGCACATACCACGTTAACCACCTTTTCCCCAACCACCACTGCAACGGACATAATCCTATCATTACACCTCTTCACTTCCACGACGTTGTCCTTGAACTCTTTAGACAAAAGGATACCCACACCATTACTCGAGTTAGCAAGACCATAATACCACAATTTATAACCGTTCGCCTCCCTGGACTGTGCTCCCTTCCACCTTGTCTCCTGAATACAAGCCACATCAACCTTTCTATTACCCAAAACATCCACGAGCTCCAAAAGTATACCCGTCAAGGTACCCAAATTCCAACTACCAACTCGCAAACGTCGCGACATCAACCAACACAAAATAACAAACACACTACGAAAATAAATAAAATGTGATAGTGTGAAGCAAAAGTGAAAATACGATGAGAATGTAAAAACAATTTAAACAGGAAAAATGCAGAGCGAGCACAGTAAATAATAGATATATATAAAAAATGAAATTTAACGGAAAAGTACAATGATACCAGCCTTCGAGACGACTTGGAAAAGAGGAAGCCTTTGAGAGGATTCCGAGCAGCTTGAAAAATCGGCAATGGAACCTGCAATACAGCCAGCTATATACTATACTACTGTTAGATTGAAGGGGAGAAAATAAATGCAGCGTTGTATTATTAATTTTCCGGCGATACGCCGGCCAGAAATGGCCAATGCCAGCGCAACAGGAATTAGGGTTCGCGGTTCACCGGTTAAATCGTAGGCTTAAATTTCTTGATGGATTGGGAAATTAAGGATCAATCTTCCACACAAATCCTATCAAACAATTAGGATCAATCTTCCACACAAATCTAACCCAAAACCCCAATACCAAACAGCAAATCAAATGTTGAAGAAAATAAACAAATCAGATGGAATGTTGAAGAAAAACAGCAAATCAGATGTTGAATCCGAAATAAACAGATGTTGAAGAAATACCAAACAATTAATCTAAAATAAAAATAAACAATTTTTTTTTTATGAAGAAAAACAGCAAATCAGCAAATCAGATGTTGAAGAAGAACAACAAGTCAGATGTTCAACAAATAATGGAAACAACTTGAAATAAACAAAACCGGAAGTCGCCTGAAGTAATCTTCTGCCCGCAAGACGAGAATACGCCCCGATAGTGCTCACGGTAAGGCAGCTCGTCCCCAAAGGTAAATGACTTCAACGTCTCGATAGTAGCAGCACCGCAAACTAATCGAGTTCCAACGAACAGGACAAGAACGAGAACTGAGCTAAACTCTATATGAAATGATTATACGTTTGCTATGAGGATGTCGAATTCCTCTATATCGAAACCATGCAAAATGCAACCTATTTATATAGCCATCTCACTCACGGGAATTAATGCACCGTGATGGGTATTTACACCCCTTAATAGCTGGAATCAATAGCCATGAATTATACAAATTGAATTTCAATCAATTTGCTTTAAATTCAATAGAATAGCGGCGGTTTCATAAACATTAAAGGCCATGGCCGACTTTTGGAGCCAAATAATTAAACGATAACATGTTTAATTCAATTTTGTGTATTGGTAATCAATTCGGCCGATTACGAGCTATTCCAATTAAATTTATTTAACAAAGCTCAATAATTATCAAGTCCACAATCGAAGCCCAATACTCAAGAATCGAGTCGAGCTCGTTCCTTCATTGTATGAATTGGCTATAATAAGTTCGTCTTCAATACACAATTCAAATATATCATTTCTCACTCACCAAATAATAGTTTCGAGAACATGGATATATTCTGGTTATTTACACGACATGTAAAATAATTCTCTATTGTTTAATTCTCAATAATTAAATAATTAACCGCCATAAATAATGATTTTCGAACTATTATTTCCAACAATAACCCACATGAGTGAGAAAGCCGTATGCAAATACAAATACAAGCATGTAGCTTTGTCCTTAAGAGACACTATTGCATTAGGTTAGGTGGCTTGTGGCCTTGAACCTTTCCATAGTCAACATCATCGAGTATACTGGCGGCATAGTGGTCACAAGTACCTTGAACTAGTCCTCCATGGTGTATACTGAGACAATAATGTTGACACAATATAATCTCAATTCCGTCAATCATAACGTATTGTGTCCTTTACGGCCTTGGACACCCCTTCGGATTCATAAGTGTATCAATTGCGGCGGCCCTCACTTCACACTTATATAGGTAATTCTTATTCCCAAGTATCCTACTATACTTGACCTTTCTGAGGTATAACCACCCCAAGGTATCAGGAACCGTTAAAAGTTATAAAACTTAACCTCACCACATGTAGGTTTACAAACACTCAGTGTTCTCAAAGAATAGGTAAGTTGAGTATTTATCACACGGATTCTCATAACTTCGTTGTCCCGTTGAACCAAGCTCTTGGGATCCTCCAATTGACATGGTTGGGTTTTCGCTACAATCATCACTAAGATGTGGATTTAATATCCATTCCCTCTAATAGTTTATACATTTGATCTCGATTAATGCTCTTCGTCAGCGGATCCACTAGATTATATATTGACTTTACACAATAATCCCACTCGATATCAAACGCCTCATGATATGATGTCAACGACGATCATGTAAACCCCCACAATTTGAGGTATTCATGTCAACACCCACAACAAGAGGTAATTACATGTCACACCCCCACATTCTTAAATTATTTGTGCAAGTACTTATCCCAAAAATAATTTAAGATCACATTTCTACTACACGAATTATAATGGCTTGAGAGATAATAACTTTGTCAATAAACATACAAAGTACACGTCTCATATGACATTCATATCGCCAATAAATTAATAAAATTTGTAACACGTTTTAATTAAAAACCATGACTCCCATGAGGTTTTACAACAAGTCCAATTTGTTTAAATGGTTCAATTCAAAACCATAACATTAATCTCATGACTCTCATGAGGTTTTACAACAAATCGATCAACATTGTTAACAATGTTATCAACTAAATTGCAAAGATTTGTCCAACAAGTGTATTTTGAAAAATACCCCCACAACCAAGTCATCTCGATCTCAAAAAAGACATTTTATTGAGATGTTCTACAACATATAAACTCAACTTGGTTATCGTAAATCTTGCACAATGACAAGTCATATTATTAACACTTGCTTATTGTGGACACAAGTCCTTACCAACAACAATTATTTCATCATTATCATCTTCGCCGAAGTCATTCTCGACATCATCGTTGACATTATTCTTAGCATTCTTCTTATTTGGCTCTTGATAATCTATAGCCTTGCCCTTGTCTTCAATGTAATATCCGGGGTTAATTTTTTTTATTTTACTGTTGTGTTGTACGTATTCATTTGGAATTGTACAAGTGTTGTTGTATTTGACTGATACAATTGTATTGTGATATTTTGGAATCGAAATAATTATACTGGTCGTTGGTATTGTTTTACCGATTGGACGTTGCTTGGTGAGTTTTGATTTTTGGCTAAGTATACTAGCCATAGCGTACGCTATATGTATAGCATTACGTACGCTACAGATGGAGTGTTAAGTATGTTAAACCATGTTGGTTACGTATGTAATATCCGGAATTTCTATTACTATTGTTTAATGTTATTTTATCCGAGTTATGTTGTACATCGTGGAATCTGTACAGTATGGATAAAATAATTGTAGAACTGAGACATCTATATTGGTATAATTGTCGTACTTGGTCGACAAAGGATATAGTGCGTCATGTATACGTATCTAGTATGTTGAGACGACGAGCAAGATCAGTGTAAATGGCTAAGTATAGCCTTATTAGCGCATGCTAATAGTTAAACTTGGCGCACGTTACCATACAGGGTTAGCGCATGCTAAAGGTAAAATTATAGCGCACGCTAATGCAGTCAGATCGGAAGGAATCTGTGTGTGGACCAGGCCACTTTCGGCGCACGTTCTGATAAGTCAACGGATGTTTGTAATGTAGTACTAGCGCATGCTAAACCCTAAAGGTTAGCGCACGCTAATGGTATATTGGACAAAAAGGAATCTTATCCTCGTCAGCACTTTCGGCGTGTGGACCAGTCTTCGGAGCATACAGACAAACGAGTGAACTGATATTAGCGCACGCTAAATGCAAGGACTTGCGTACACTAGAGAGTGTAAGTCACGTGCGCTAATGCATGGGCGTTATGTACGTAAGCACATGTACGAAGCCAGACTGTAGCCTCTGGACTGCGATAGCGCACGCTAACAAAGTCAGTTAGCGCACGCTAAGGCCGTAGCGCACGCTAACATAAGGTTTAGCGCACGCTAGTAATATACTTTATAAAAAGGGACAGACGGGTGTTATGAAGCATCTCGTCCATTTCTTTCCTTTCACTCGATAGAGAGAGCTCTGAGAGGTACTTGAGGTCCAGAAACACTCCGAGATGATGATCTTTATTAAGATTAAGATAGAGAGTATGGATTAAAGCCTTGTTCTTCAAGTAATTCATGATTCTTGGAATGGAGTTCGAGTGTTCTTCTTCTTGGGTCATCTAATCCAGGTAAATTTCGTATCCCTTGTTAGTGGTTCGTTCTTAAGGATGATTACATGTGAGGAACATGTTGGATAATCATGTGATGATATTATATGAGGATTAATGAAGTTATGATAAGAGTTTTCGGATGTTAACTAAGATTTCTCCATACTTTAAGAATTGTGTTTCGTTTAACCCGATGAAAGATGGATTTTTAAATTATGTTGATCATGATATGAGGTTGTATTCCAGATTAAGAACGATATGATAGGATGATTATGTATAGGAGGTGTTGGTGTATTCGTATCTAGAGCTAAGATATGTGTTTTGATATAATATTCGTATAAGAACACGAGTATGATTCCGAGTATGGTGATGAGATTGAATTTGGAAAAGTTATTGTTAATCTTGGAGCATGATTTCCTTTTCTTTCGTTTTCGTAGTCGCAAAGTGTTAGTCGATGCTTGGAATTTATGCCTCTGTATAGCATTAACGCACGCTAAGCCTACTGGCTAGCGCACGCTAACGAGAGTAACTTAGCACACGCTATGTTAAGGTATTAACGTGCGCTAAGTCAACAGGCAGGGTAGTATATTCTGTTTCGGTTATGAATTCATGATCGTTTAAGTTGGTTTGATCAGACTTGTGGTTAATCGAGATATTGTTGAGCCGTTGGGTTCGTGAATTGGTTTTTGTTGATTGTTATCGAACTTGTTGTTTATCGATTATTGTAATAGGTTGAGATTATTGATCGGTGATTAGAATTATGCGTTGCAGTCATGTTCGAGAATGTTCGTAAATTGCACTGATTGGGACCGAGGAACTTGTAGATGACGGCAATGGATTTGGTAACAGCTTCCTCGTCATTGTATCGGTATCGAGGCAAGTTATTACTTGCTCAGTTTATAATATTTAATGAATGGTTTCAGTTTCATTCGTTTATAATTCGTATAGCAATGATTATAATCGTAATCACAGGGGATTTGGGATTATAGGTTGTATTCGAGTTTTGGGAATTAAATCATAAGGTATATGCTTTACATTTATTGTTGGTATACTTGGTATCGAAGATACATTATGGTATAGACGAAGACGTGAATTATTTACCGTCCGTGGTATTTTGTACCGTCGAGTATTGACGATAATTGTCCGTGATGGTTTGGACATCGAGATTGCTCTCGAAGGACTCGGGACAAGTACTCTAATCATTTTTGTCATTTTGTGTCGATCATGTTGTGATACATTCGTGTATCGTTGTTGTCATGGATTTGTGCACGGTAGTTGTCGTGCATTGTGTACTATGGTCTTGTGCAGTCATGCATTGTTGTCGTATGTCCACCATGCGTTGGTCCGACGGGATCATCATGGAAATCTATAGCTGTGTGCGCTGAATCGCTGGACAGGTAATGCCACCATGCGTTGGTCCGACGGGATCATCATGGGAATCTATAGCTGTGTGCGCTGGATCGTTGGATTAACATTTGTATTGTTGTTGTGCATATGTATATTATGGGTTTGCCATAAGTATACATTGTTGTTATTGTTGTGAGCATATTGACGTTGTTATATGAGTATGCATTTGTAGGTCTTGCGTTAGGACCATGTCCGTATTGATCTGATCTTAGATTAGAATGACGTGATTTCATCATGGTATTTCGTATCTTGAGGTATGTTCCGTATTTCCTTGATACTTGTCTTTGATGGACAATCGATTATCGTATTGGAATTGTCGACGTTATCCGATGGATTGAATTGGCCAGAGTTGGTATAATTTTCATATCGTGAATTATGATAATGTTTTGAGAACCTTGGGTATTGTTGAGATACCGTACAAATATTTCTGTATTATCTTATTTTATTATTACGGATACGAATCGTGGATTTTCGTAAAGTTACGACGGTAAGATTACATTGGTCGTATTCTTACTTAGTATTTCCATTGATATGTAATTATTGACGTGATGTGATGGTTATCATTGTTGGATATTATGGTTGACCCCGTCGTGGGCTTTCTTTTCAGGTTCCTGAGATATCGGTCTTGTAGCGGTCGTGTAGAGATGAACTTCCCGGATGATACTGGCTAGGGCATGTATTTGTGTATTGAGTTTTCTGATCAATTTTTGTATTCCGCTGCTAAAATATTTCGATTGTTTGTCTTTTTCCACTGCGTGAGTATTTTTAAAATGACCTATTGGTATCTGGTAACTTAGGTTACTTTGGAAATCATTTTCTAAATTTGTTCTGTCGGTACGTGTAAGCAATAGCTTAACGTATGTTTTTAAACTGTTGAATTTTGGCATTTTGGGCCTTGTGGTTTCAAATGAGATTCTACGACGGTCTTGATAAACGAGTTTTATAAAGTCTTCGAATGTTTTTAAAAGATAGTACTATTGTTGGCTTCTTGGGAGTTTGTAAATATTTGCGAAAATATCCTTCAGCCTTGTGGGTTCCATCTCGGGGCCCATAATGCTGTAATATTCCCGATCGGCTCTGGGGGTGTTACAGAATATGGTATCGGAGCTTAGGTTGAGAAAACCTAGCAGTCCGGTCGAGTTAGGTCGTGTTTTTGTCGCGTCATTCGAGTTGTTGATTTGACAAATATTAGATCCGTGAGTTTTGTTGTTCACTCGGGCTTGTGCGTTAAGTGATTTACCAGTATAGTACCGGGGTTGTTGTAAACTTTTCCAAATGGTGTTAACGAGATTCTCTGGAATGAGATGTATTGTGTTCTTGAGTTGAACTGAGTTTTGCAAAACGTGTGTTTTGAAAATATCTGTGTCGAGTATTTATAGAGTCGAGACATGTGACAGTATCATGGGGAATCGTCGGCTTCACGATCTGTAAGTATTGGATTTTTGAATTGCATTGAGATTTATTGCTGTTCTAAGTTGATATGTTTTGAGGTTCAGAAAGATATTATGCTTCACAGTATGAGATGACAGAGTGAGACAGGATTGATGATCTTGAGAAACTATGATATTGGAAATCAGTATGTCGGTTAAGTTTGGAACGGAATTGTGCATGTGGGAGAAATGTTGTGCATGGTTGAGAAGAGCATGTAGTCATGTTAAGTCATTTTGAAATGCATGAAACTGCTTTTGAGCATTTGAAAATGATACTTTTCAAAATGAATATTTTACGGATGTTTTGCGGAAAATGATTTTTGGGCTGAGACCCAATCGATTTTGAAATAGTTTTATAACCCAGGACTTGGAGTCCGAAAATGGTTTTCTACTTTTTAAACTTCTTGTAATGCGGAACGAGATACAGGCTGAGACCCTAATGTTTCAAAAGAAAGCTTTTCTGTTTTTTAAAACTCCCGAGAATTGTAAAACACTTTATCAATCTTTATCTATTTCGTTTATGCCTTTCGCGGTTTTAGTTTACTTGTTCAAATGAAACCTCTCGGGAAGTCTTTCGTTGTGTTGATTTGTTTCAATACATTGTCATAGCATAATTGAGGTGATCCAGGATGGAAAATGGTTGACGTTGCGAGTCATGTATGGAAGAGGAGTTTTTATCCGAGTTTATATATTGAGATTCTGGAACTCTATCGGGTGATTTTCTGATGAAATATCAGTGAATATTGGTGACGAACCGAATTGATATACATGAGTATGCATGTGGTCAATCATTTGCATAGTTTTCATTTTAAAACTTCAAAATTGTGCATATTCGAAGGAAACTGTTATCGAATACTTGGCACCGGCGAGCCAGTTTAATTTTTCAAAAATTATTCGTGGTCTTACGAAAATTTATGTTTTGAGTTTTGAAATTTTTGAAAGAACTTTCGAAAATTTGTCCTCTTGACGAGACTGTATGATTTCAAACTAATTTTGAAAATGTGATTGATATACATACGCATTTAGTGCATAGTGCATATCATAGTGAAGTTATGAGTGCAACTCACAAACCGGATGAGACATCAGTATGGAACGATGAATAGAGATTCGAACTTCAGTATGGTAGTTTGGTTATCCAGGGATGATCGGTTGAATTATAGGATAAGAGAAATACACTGCGTGTTGTAGACTCATGCACAGGATGTAATTTTGGAACTTTGGATTTTGTGAAACCGGGACATATGTGCTATGTGATTCCATTGGTACGGTAGTAGCGCGATTTTACCATAGTGATTTTTGAATGATTTCTTTGTAAGTATAGATTTGGGGACGGTGACCCCATACTGGTGGTTTTGGATATTGAGTGGCCATTCTCACTCCATGTATGATTGGATATGTTCATCAGTATGTGATTGGTGTGTCGTTTTGAGAATTTTGTTCATTCGTATATCGGTTTCTGTGGTTCTGTGTTGACCGTGTTGGAGCTTATCGTGTGAAGGTATTCTCGATTATCGTTGATCGTTCGTTTGTCATATTGGAGTTTATCCTGATGATGATATTCTCGATTGTGTTTTGACCTCTGGTTGGTCATATTGGAGGTTATCATGTTGATGATATTCTCAGTTGTGTTTTGACCTTTAGATGGTCGTATTAGAGTTTATCATGTCAATGATATTCTCGGTTAATTTGTTGATTGATCTTTGTTAACGATCGTATGAACGTTCGATGTTTCGGGATCTGTTGTCATTGTTTTGGACAGTTGTTTCACATATGTATCGTGTATTATTGGTTTTCTCGGAATTGGGACTTGATTGTACGATCATACAGACAAGGTTTGAAACAGATAGATTATTTCATCCGAAGATGATATATTTTGTTGAGGCTCATGGAATTGTTATTGTAAGCATATTGAGGCTTTACAGTGAAGTCACTTACTAGTACCTCAGGAGATCGTCGACTTGGCGCATATATAAGTGCACTATTTTGGTTATTCGTTAATGATGATGATTGATCGTTGTTGTGATTGTTTCGGAATATTTTGGTTGAACGGTTTGTTGGTTTTTCTATGACGGATTGCAAGTTTCGAGGACGAAACTTATTTTAAGTGGTGTAGTATGTAATATCCGGAATTTCTATTACTATTGTTTAATGTTATTTTATCCGAGTTATGTTGTACATCGTGGAATCTGTACAGTATGGATAAAATAATTGTAGAACTGAGACATCTATATTGGTATAATTGTCGTACTTGGTCGACAAAGGATATAGTGCGTCATGTATACGTATCTAGTATGTTGAGACGACGAGCAAGATCAGTGTAAATGGCTAAGTATAGCCTTATTAGCGCACGCTAATAGTTAAACTTAGCGCACGTTACCATGCAGGGTTAGCGCATGCTAAAGGTAAAATTATAGCGCACGCTAATGCAGTCAGATCGGAAGGAATCTGTGTGTGGACCAGGCCACTTTCGGCGCACGTTCTGATAAGTCAACGGATGTTTGTAATGTAGTACTAGCGCATGCTAAACCCTAAAGGTTAGCGCACGCTAATGGTATATTGGACAAAAATGAATCTTATCCTCGTCAGCACTTTCTGCGTGTGGACCAGTCTTCGAAGCAGACAGACAAACGAGTCAACTGATATTAGCGCACGCTAAATGCAAGGACTTGCGTACGCTAGAGAGTGTAAGTTATGTACACTGATGCATGGGCGTTACGTACGTAAGCACATGTACGAAGCCAGACTGTAGCCTCTGGACTGTGATAGCGCACGCTAACAAAGTCAGTTAGCGCACGCTAAACATAAGGTTTAGCGCACGCTAGTAATATACTTTATAAAAAGGGACAGACAGGTGTTATGAAGCATTTCGTCCATTTTTTTCCTTTCACTCGATAGAGAGAGCTCTGGGAGGTACTTGAGGTCCATAAACACTCCGAGATGATGATCTTTATCAAGATTAAGATAGAGAGCATGGATTAAAGCCTTGTTCTTCAAGTTATTCATGATTCTTGAAATGGAGTTCGAGTGTTCTTCTTCTTGGGTCATCTAATCCAGGTAAATTTCGTATCCCTTGTTAGTGGTTCATTCTTAAGGATGATTACATGTGAGGAACATGTTGGATAATCATGTGATGATATTATATGAGGATTAATGAAGTTATGATAAAAGTTTTCGGATGTTAACTAAGATTTCTCCATACTTTAAGAATTGTGTTTCGTTTAACCCGATGAAAGATGGATTTCTAAATTATGTTGATCATGATATGAGGTTGTATTCCAGATTAAGAACGATATGATAGGATGATTATGTATAGGACGTGTTGGTGTATTCGTATCTAGAGCTAAGATATGTGTTTTGATATAATATTCGTATAAGAACACGAGTATGATTTCGAGTATGGTGATGAGATTGAATTTGGAAAAGTTATTGTTAATCTTGGAGCATGATTTCCTTTTCTTTCGTTTTCATAGTCACAAAGTGTTAGTCGATTCTTGGAATGTATGCCTCTGTATAGCATTAGCGCACGCTAAGCCTACTGGCTAGCGCACGCTAACGAGAGTAACTTAGCGCACGCTATGTTAAGGTATTAACGTGCGCTAAGTTAACATGCAGGGTAGTATATTCTTTTTCGGTTATGAATTCGTGATCGTTTAAGTTGGTTTGATCAGACTTGTGGTTAATCGAGATATTGTTGAGCCGTTGGGTTCGTGAATTGGTTTTTGTTGATTGTTGTCGAACTTGTTGTTTATCGATTATTGTAATAGGTTGAGATTATTGATCGGTGATTAGAACTATGCGTTGCGGTCATGTTCGATAATGTTCGTAAATTGCACTGATTGGGACTGAGGAACTTGTAGATGACGGCAATGGATTTGGTATCAACTTCCTCGTCATTGTATCGGTATTGAGGCAAGTTATTACTTGCTCAGTTTATAATATTTAATGAATGGTTTCAGTTTCATTCATTTATAATTCGTATAGTAATGTTTATAATCGTAATCATAGGGGATTTGGGATTATAGGTTGTATTCGAGTTTTGGGAATTAAATCATAAGGTATATGATTTACATTTATTGTTGGTATACTTGGTATCGAAGATACATTGTGGTATAGACGAAGACGTGAATTATTTACCGTCCGTGGTATTTTGTACCGTCGATTATTGAGGATAATTGTCCGTGGTGGTTTGGACATCGAGATTGCTCTCGAAGGACTCGGGACAAGTACTCTAATCATTTTTGTCATTTTCTGTCGATCATGTTGTGATACATTCGTGTATCATTGTTGTCATGCATTTGTGCACGGTTGTTGTCGTGCATTGTGTACTATTGTCTTGTGCAGTCGTGCATTGTTGTCGTATGTCCACCATGTGTTGGTCCGACGGGATCATCATGGGAATCTATAGCTGTGTGCGCTGGATCGCTGGACAGGTAATGCCACCATGCGTTGGTCCGACGGGATCATCATGGGAATCTATAGCTGTGTGCGCTGGATCGTTGGATTACCATATGTATTGTTGTTGTGCATATGTATATTATGGGTTTGCCATAAGTATACATTGTTGTTATTGTTGTGAGCATATTGACGTTGTCATATGAGTATGCATTTGTAGGTCTTGCATTAGGACCATGTCCGTATGTTGTGTTGATCTGATCTTAGATTAGACTGACGTGATTTCGTCATGGTATTTCATATCTTGAGGTATGTTCCGTATTTCCTTGATACTTGTCTTTTATGGACAATCGATTATCGTATTGGAATTGTCGACGTTATCCGATGGATTGAATTGGCCAGAGTTGGTATAATTTTGATATCGTGAATTATGATAATGTTTTGAGAACCTTGGGTATTGTTGAGATACCGTACAGATATTTCGGTATTATCTTATTGTATTGTTAAGGATACGAATCGTGGATTTTCGTAAAGTTACGATGGTAATATTACATTGGTTGTATTCTTACTTAGTATTTCCATTGATATGTAATTATTGACGTGATGTGATGGTTATCATTGTTGGATATTATTGCTGACCCCGTCGTGGGCTTTCTTTTTTGGTTCTTGAGATATCGAGCTTGTAGCGGTCGTGGAGAGATGAGCTTGGAGGATACTGGCTAGGGCATGTATTTGTGTATTGAGTTTCCTGATCAGTTTTTGTATTCCGCTGCTAGAATATTTCGATTGTTTGTCTTTTTCCGCTGCATGAGTATTTTTAAAATGACCTATTGGTATCTGGTAACTTAGGTTACTTTGGAAATCATTTTCTAAATTTGTTCTGTCGGTACGTGTAAGCGATAACTTAACGTATGTTTTTAAACTGTTGATTTTTTGCATTTTGGGCCTTGTGGTTTCAAATGAGATTCTACGACGGTCTTGATAAACGAGTTTTATAAAGTCTTCGAATGTTTTTAAAAGATACTACCGTTGTTGGCCTCTTGGGCGTTTGTAAATGTTTGCGAAAATATCCTTCAGTCTTGTGGGTTCCATCTCGGGGCCTACGGCGCTGTAATATTCCCGGTCGGCTCTGGGGGTGTTACAACGTACATAACAAAGGATATCAGATCGAATCTGATTTTCGGCATGAAGGGCCATGCATGATCCAGATAATTGGCTTTTCGAGGCAGCATAGTCAACGCCCATTACATACGCTATGCGTAGATGCTAACGTACATAATGTTGTGGTTGTTATGTACGTCTTTTGGCTAACATACGTAAGGTGGATTTCGTTTTGAGGTAGTAGTTTCTGGAGGGTCGTTACGTACTTAACACTAATGTGTTAGCGTACGTAATAGTTGCTAACATATGTAAAGCGTATAGTATAGCGCCCGTAATGAACTGTGCAGATTATAAATACATGCTTCGTGTTTCATTTCTTCACGATCCATTTTCGATTTCTCTCCCTAGGAATCATTACTCTGCATCCCTTAGTGATTTCCAACCCCTTCCAACTTGTATTGGAGCTTCCTAACTTGGATTGGAGCTTG
The DNA here is from genome assembly GCA_033398695.1 of Orobanche coerulescens. NCBI lineage: Eukaryota > Viridiplantae > Streptophyta > Magnoliopsida > Lamiales > Orobanchaceae > Orobanche > Orobanche coerulescens. The sequence goes on from CM065808.1 coordinate 165,917,371, forward strand.
GGAGCTTGAAGATTGGAGTGTTTCTTGAAGGGTTTGAGGTTGTTCTTCACTTTCAAGAGGTATGTTGGATAATCTTGTGTTTACCTCGAGATTGTGATGATGCTTTTGATGATTACCTCGTGTTGTTGTTGATTGTTGGAGGATAGTATGATTCTTCATAGTTTTATGAACTTATGATGGAGAACATGATGTAGATGACTTGAGGATGATGGTGTTCTTGATGCTTAAGAATACTTGGAGATTATAATCATGTTTAGGAAGAGTTATGTTAATATTTTTAGATGATTTACATAGCTTTGAGATGATTATTATTGTTCATTGTGTTCTTGAGAGATTATAATCATTTTAGTGTAGGATTATGATGCGTTATGTGGATAATTATCATAATCTTAAAATGGTTAAGTTAATCTTGTTGATTAATCCAGAATTCTTGAGGAATTGTTGATTGATATTGGTGGAGACATCATGTTTGTTGTGATGATGATGTTCTTGAGGCTATAGTGATGATATTAGTGATATTATCATTATAAGATGATAAATTTGATGTTGTTCTTGATAATCCTTGTTGAATTGTTTTCACAAGTGTTAAGAACATGATGATCATGTTAATTAATCATTGAGGTGATTGGAGGATGTTAGAATTCATAGTTGAGGACTATGATATTTGCTTGTGTGGTTTGATCGATTCACGATTGAATCGAGGTTATCTATTGTGTTGTTTTCGATTGATGTTGTGTTATTTAATGAATTGTATATCATTCAAGGTTGTTTGAGTGCTTGTGATTGTCGGAGGATGCTGTTCATCGCTCGTGGGAGGATTTCGTCGCCTCCGGCTTGAGGTAAGTTTTATACTTGTACTAGTCAATGAGATTAATGTTATCATATATGTGTATGGATGTGTTGTATCATTTAGAGACGTAGTCTCTTCATGATTTTCGCTGATATCAGGGGATTGTTTGATATGATACCCTTCGGTAATTATGCCAAATGTTATTGTTGATCGTCTTGTTGTTGTTGTTGTTGCCGGTAGCCGGTTCGCGGTATCGATGTATCGATTGTTATTGTTAGTATTGATGTTCGATTAAGACATCGATATGAGTGTTGCTATTGATGTTGGTGTTTTGCCATCAATGTTGTATTGGCCGATTGAAGGCATTGACATAGTTGATTATCATTTCCGTCGTGGGTAACCAATTAAAGTTACTGAGGCATACGTTGATTCTTTGTTATCGATTTGTCGTTCTAAGAAAATCGAGGTATTGCATTGGGACTGTCAAGGATAGTTCCCATCCGTTGAGTCGTTGTCATCGATTGACCATTCTAAGGTAATCAAGGTATTGAATTGGGACTGTCGAGGATAGTTCCCATTCGTTGAGTCATTGTTATCGATTGGTCGTTCTATGACAATCGAGGTATTGAATTGGGATTGTCGAGGATAGTTCCCATCCGTTGATTCATTGTTATTGATTGGTCGTTCTAAGACAATCGAGGTACAGAATTGGGACTGTCGAGGATAGTTCCCATCCATTGTGTCGTTGTTATCGATTGGCTATTCCAAGGCGATCGAGGTAATTGAATTGGGACCGCCGAGGACGGTGCCCATCCGTGAGTTATTGTTGTCGTGTTGGACGACTCAAGGCAGCATACTATCATTCTTGTGGATTCGATAATTTTGTGATTGTTGCCGGTTGTGATTGTTTAGGTTTGGAGGCTAGTCTTGGCTAATGCTCGATGGGTAAGCTTGGGGCCTGAACCTTCGCGGCTGGTTTCCCAACACCTACAGTTCAGTAGGTCACAGTCACTGGGTGATCTCATTATGGGTAAGTCTGGGGTTTGAACCTTCGCGGTTGGTTTCCCAGCACCTGCAGTTCAGCAGGTCACGGTCATTGGATGACCTCATTGTGATACAGCTTCGTGCTGTGTGGCTTCAATCCCTCATTGTGATACAGCTTCGTGTTGTGTGGCTTAGGCCCCTCACTATGATACAGCTTCGTGCTGTGTGGCTTCGGCCCCTCATTGTGATACAGCTTCGTGCTGTGTGGTTTCGGCCCCTTATTGTGATACAGCTTCGTGTTGTGTGGCTTTGGCCCCTCATTGTGATACAAATTCGTGTTGAGTGGTTTTGGCCCCTGATTGTGATACAGCTTCAGTTGTGTGGCTTCTGTTAGGAGTATGCCCTCGAATGCCACTCATAGGATATTGAGTGAGGGCATTGTACTTGTTATTATGTAAATCATTATCATAAGGCAATTGTTTATTTCTTTTTTTACTGGCAGTTACTGGCATTCCTGACTCGTAAATATATATATATATATATATATTTATATGTTGGGATTCCAAAAATAAAACGAAATACGCAGCGGAAATAAATACGAATCCCAAAACAGGATCGATCAAGTAACGTATATACGAAAATATAACTAAATACGAAGATAAAAAATCATACCCTTGAAGCCTTTGAAATAATTCTTCGTAAAATTGATGATGATCACGAACCTCGTTCCGAACACGAAATCCCTTCATTTCAAGCACCGAAAGTTCGAAGCCTCTACTTCACACGCGTCGGAAGTTGTACGGAAAAAATTCGATAGCAATCCGTTCTCCAAGAACACGGCTAGGAATTACTATAGCAATTTATATCTCACTTTTTAAAGAAAAAACAAAAAAAAATATTTTCTCTCTCTCTCCCTCCTCAAGAACTCACGTCCAGCACTTGAACATGAAGATGATGTGTGTGTGTATGTTTCAAGTCAAAACTCTCACATTATGAGTTGGTTATATATTAATATATATATATATATATATATATATAACAACTCATTCATGTAATTATGAGTTGAGAAAGAATCTCAACTTAATAATTTAACATGACAACATAACACAAACACATGCATGGTGATCATGCCATGTGGGGGGGGGGCGGCCCATGTAGGAGTTTCCTTGAAAACGAGCCGAGCTACTCGGCTCGTGTACCGGACGTTCGTCAAACGACTCCGTTAAATATACTCAGTTTATTTACCAATGTATTTATATAAATTAATTAATCCAATTAATTAATTATATCAAACACAAATATATTTCTCTAAGAAATATTATTTATGAATTAAATTAATTACCCGGTAACTTAATTTTAATTCATAAGACCGCTATTTGATTTATCCGATAAATCATAATTAGATATCGATATCTAATATTAATAGAGAGATTATAAATTCACATTTATCCGTCAACGCTCCTAATGCGCGACTCGTAGGTCCGTCTCACCGGCATTGGGAGGAACCAATGAGTGCGGGCGGACTTAGCCAAATTAGCGGCCGCCTTGTAAACTCCCGATCAAAACGAATGAAGGGATCATTCCAGAACCATTATGTCGTGAATACTATATACGTATAGACCCTTCATCAGATGTCCCGGTCAAGTCTTTGGGTCACGGTAAAGTCAAACCCTACTGTTGACTAAACTCTATACATGTGTTAATGCAAATCAAGACCGACTGATTAATAGTGTATCTAATACGAGTATATCAGAATGCTTTGGCCAAAGACTTATGATCTTATTTGCCATTAACCGTATAGGACATTCGTCTGCTCACTAATAGGAGATAGAATCCTTTCTTGGCGTACAGTAAAGACTGCTACCTGCTCGTATAGTCCGCACTTCGAGGTCGACTCAGCAATTAAGAAAATGAGTCTAACTACTCTAATGACAAACTAAACGTCACAGGCACATCTTCTACTGAACCCTCAAGTCAAAGGTCCACGTATACTATCACAACCTTTCGATTCGTCATCGACTCTCCGAGAGTGAATACCGTGTGACTGAATCGAGTATGAGTCGTGTTCGAGTATACTGGCCCCACCAATTTACTTATAACTATGCTATCAAGACGTGCACACGTCCTAACATCAGTTATACAAGTCGTATTAAAACTTAATGCCCATTTTAAGTTTATTGACTTGCGAACAATTTACGTAAATAAACTTTAAACACTTCCAGTGCATTTTCTCTTATCCCATAACGAGAATGAAATGTTTGATTTATTTACATGGACTTCACTTCAATGTTTACCAAGTCAAGAATGCAATTGAAATACAATAAACAGTGAATGAATCGTATTGCCTTTTTATTAATTATTCCATGATTACAAGTACAATGCCCTTACTCTTTCATCCCCTGAGTGGCATTCGAGGGCATATTCCTAACATTCTCCCACTTGCACTCAATGCCACACATCATGGTATCCAATACCCATGTTCTTCAGATGTCTTTCTAAGATGGCCTGAGATAATGGCTTAGTCAGCGGGTCAGAGACATTGTCTTCTGAGTCTACTCTTTGCAATGAAACATATCCTTTTTCCACCATCTCTCGAACGATGTGGTACTTTCTCTCTATATGCTTGGTGTTGTGGTGAGCCCTCGGCTCCTTAGCTTGAGCGACAGCTCCATCATTATCACAGAATAGTGATATAGGAAAATCCGCATTAGGGACCACTTGAAGTTCTTGTATAAACTTCTGCATCCAAAATGCTTCTTTGCTAGCCTCTAAGGCAGCTTGATACTCTTCTTGGCAGGTGGAATCTGCAGTAGCAGTTTGCTTGGAGCTTCTCCAAGATACTGCTCCTCCATTGAGAGTAAACAAATACCCAGATGTCGACTTAGAGTCGTCATTGTCTCCTTGAAAATCAGAATCGGTGAATCCAATCACCTTCAGTTCTCCACCACCATAAGTAAGAACTAAATCTCTAGTTCTTCTTAAGTACTTAAGAATGTTCTTTACGGCAGTCCAATGTTCCCTTCCCGGGTTTGCTTGAAATCGACTTACCATACTCACAGCGTAGTCTAAGTCTGGTCTCGTACACAACATAGCGTACATGAGGCTACCCAGTGCCGAGGAATAGGGTACCTTACTCATCTCTCTCTTGTCTTCCTCACTTTGAGGACACATTTTCGTGGTGAGATGAATTCCATGTCGCATGGGAAGGAACCCTCTTTTAGATTCATCCATCTTGAATCTTCTCAGGATTTTATCTATATAGAGGGCTTGGGAAAGTCCTATCATTCTTCGCGGTCTATCTCTGTAAAGACGGATCCCTAGAATATAGGAAGCTTCTCCTAAGTCTTTCATGGAGAACGTTTCAGAAAGCCAAGCTTTCACAGTGCTGAGCATTGCTATGTTATTTCCTATAAGTAGAATATCATCTACATATAGTACTAAGAATGCAATGTTGCTCCCACTGACCTTTTTGTAAACACACGGTTCCTCCTCATTTCGTACGAAGTCAAAGCCCTTAACTGCTTCGTCAAATCGAAGGTTCTAACTCCGACAAGCTTGCTTCAGACCATAAATGGCTTGTTGCAGCTTACACACTTTATGAATATTAGCTTTGGACACAAAACCTTAGTCTGTTCCATATAGATTTCCTCCTCGAGGTATCCATTTAGAAAAGCCGTTTTGACGTCCATTTGCCATATTTCATAATCATAATAGGCAGCAATGGCAAGCATCATGCGAATCGACTTTATCATAGCTACGGGCGAGAAGGTATCATGATAATCGATTCCTTCCCTTTGGGTATAACCCTTTGCCACAAGCCTGGCCTTATAGGCATCAATCTTGCCATCCCCATCAGTCTTTCTCTTATAGATCCATTTATTTCCAATAGTCCTCATGCCAGTTGGAAGATCTACTAGAGTCCAAACCTGATTGGTCTGCATCGAGTCTATCTCAGCTTTCATTGCTTCTTGCCATTTATCGGAGTCTACATCCACTATCGCTTGGTCATAGGTGACAGGGTCGTTTTCACTGCTATCAGGTGTGTCGTGGAGACCCAGTTCCTCGACATGTGTATAGCCATACCTCTCAGGTAAGTGAGATACCCTATCGACCTTCAAGTGGAGGTCGTGTTACAATAGGTTCGGTTCTTGATCCCTGATCAGATGTCTCCTTAGGACTTTCATTATGCTCTTCCAAAGAGATATTTCTACCCGAGCCACCTTCCTGAATGAATTCATCCTCAAGGAAGTGCGCTTGTAATGCCACAACGACCCTATGGTCTTCTGGCATGTAGAATAGATAACCCATCGAGTCCTCTGGGTATCCTATGAAACGTCCTTTTATGGACCTCGCTTCCAATTTGTCCACCTTAGCCTTTTTGACATAGGCTGGACATCTCCAGATCCTTATGTGATTAAGGCTTGGTTTCTTACCCTTCCACATCTCATGCGGAGTGATAGGAATAGATTTGGAAGGACATCTATTAAGGATATAGGCAGCGGTTAGTAAGGCATACCCCCACAGGTAAATAGGTAAATCAGTGTAATTTAACATGGAGCGAACCATGTCCAACAAAGTCCGATTTATCCTTTCTGAAACACCATTTAACTGTGGGGTTCCTGGAGGCGTGAATTGTGAAACTATTCCATGTTCCTTAAGGAACTTATCAAACTCAGTGCTCATATATTCGCCAGCTCGGTCCGACCGAAGTGCTTTGATATGACATCCATTTTGTTTTTCAACTAGGGCCTTAAATTATTTGAATTTAGCAAAGGCTTCGGATTTATGTTTCATTAATTACACAATCCCATACCTAGTATGATCATCTGTGAACGTTATGAAATATTGATATCCGTCTCGGGCTACTTCTAAAGCACCACAAACATCGGTATGCACCAATCCAAGTTTATCGGCAGCCCTTTCAAAAGTCCCTGTGAAGGGGAACTTAGTCATTTTGCCTCTAAGGCAAGATTCACAAGTTGGATAGGGTTCTACACCCAATGGACTTAAAAGACCATCTTTATCCATTTTCTGAACCTTGGTCTGACCAACATGACCAAGTCTAAGGTGCCATTTAAGAGCTTGATTAGTATCTTGCCTACCACGTTTCCTAGTTATAGTGTTCACTGCTGTTTTATTTTGCATGTTCAGATGATATAAACCATTCAACAATGTAGCTGTTCCAACTAATTTATTTCAAAAATAAATTTTACAACTACCATTGCCAATGAAGAAACAAAATCCTTTCCGATCCAAGACTGGAATGGATACAATGTTTTATGCCCCTTGGGCAAAACAAGTACTTCATCTAATGTGAAAATAAAACTGAATTCTAAACCCAGAAGGATTGATCCAATATCGGTTGCCTCGACACTTTGTCCGCTTCCAACAGTGATCATTATTTCCCCAGCTTCAAGTTTTCTACTTCGTTCCAGATCCTGATTCATAGTACAAATGTGAGAAGTGGCACCTGAATCCAGAATCCATGAAGCAGAATATACAGTAGCGGAACAATTAGTTTCAAAAACAAAAAGTTCCGTACCTCATGCGCCATTAATCTTGGGATAAGCCCTTCGCCAGTGGCCCAGCTCACCGCATTCAAGGCATTTGTCCGTAGGTTTTGGACCGCCTACCTTTTGAACCTTTCGGGCCTTGCCCTTTCCTTTTTGCACCCTTTTCTTGGGTTTGTACTGCTCGTAGGTCTTTTTTTTCTTGTTCTTGGACCTCCTAGGCGCAGAAGAAATCACAAGAGCAACCTCTCTTGGTTTAGTCTTCATGTTAGACTGCGCCATCACCAGTTTATTCATTAGCCCAGCTAATGTGCATGTAATTTCATTACAGTTGAAATTCATTACAAACTGCGTGAAAGAGTCAGGGAGAGATTCAAGGATGAGATAAATTTGAAGGGATAAATCCATATTAAAGTTGAGCACCTCGAGCCTCTCAATCATAGAGATCATCTTGAGGACGTGGTCTCCCACTTTCTCCCCTTCTTTCATCCTAGCACTGAACAACTGCTTCGATATCTCATATCTAGCAGTCCTACTGTGCTCTCCATAAAGTTCGGTCAAGTGTGCGAGAATCTGCCTAGCAGAAGTCATTTTCTCGTGCGCTTTCTGCAGCTCATTAGTCATTGAGCCCATCATAAAGCCACGGACTAGCACGTCATCCTTGACCCATTTTTCATGGACGTCAATGTCTTCCTGATTACCCTTAGTCCGGATTGGAGTCGGTGGAATGTCTGCCTCCAAGACGTATCCCAGAGACTCCATACTGAGTACAATCATCAGATTCCGCAACCAGTCAACAAAGTTGGGGCCAGTTAGGAGATTCTTTTCAAGTAGTATTGCAAGTGGGTTTTTAGCCATTTTAGAGAGATTCAATTTCGTTTTCTGAAAAGATTTAGACAAGATTAAATTAGTGACTTGTTTAATTATGACCGAGTATAGAATTTAAGGTCTTGTATAATTCTTGTCTCGACTCCCACTAATTTTATCAGAATTATACACTCCCATGTTATAATCCGGAAATCATGGTTAGATCGACTTCTTAGTGGTGATCAAGTTCTTTACAAATTTTAACAGACGCAACCTATCAGGTTTCTTGCCAATTAATTTCTGTAAAGTAGTGTCTAACACCAACCCGTCTAACGGATGATTTGATCTTCTTTTACCCCTAGTCTTCATGCCCTCAACCTATCAGGTTTCTTGGCAATCCAGACTATCTAAGTTGTTGACCATCAAGTCTATCAGTTTGACTATTGAATCTTACCCGGCAACCTATCGTGCTCTAGGGCGAAATTTATCACCAACCGAAGGCATCTAATGCACTCAAGAATTTTTCAACCTCTACCAAATGTACTACCCCGATAACTCGGAAGCATAGCACACCCTCGGGTATCAATTTTCTACGAGTTTGATGGAGGGTAGGAAACCTCGTAACCTTTTTAAACTTAGTCTGCTTGTAGTCGGAGAATTTCGTGATTAATGTTACACTTTGCACATTAATTCAATTATACGGCGTTTGTTGGTTTGTCAATCATTCAAAATGAAAATGTAAAACAAGAACCTAGTTACTACCAACATATAGCTCATGGACCTAATTCCTAAGTCTTGGGCCAAGCGAATGACCCAATAAATAAAAAAAGCAGTCTTCGATTCTTCGTCTTTCGTCGGTTGTCTTCGGTCTTCTTCATACCCAAAATAATAATTACATCATTGAAAAATTGCATCCTATACAAGTTTTTCTAGTAAATATAAATAGGCTCAAAACGGCCTTTACAACCCAATCGAATCGAACAAATCAAAAACTAAGTCCACGAGCTATATCACCATCACATAAGGATTCCATACAACATGTCATGGCAACGAAATTAAACAATTAATATTAATATAAATTAATCTAATTAATCTATAAATTAATCTATTCAATTTCTACTATATTAATCCAATTAATATAAAGTGGCATTAAAATTAAATAATCAATTAATATATTAATCCAATCAATATAAAATTAATCTATTCAATTTTAATGGTATTAATCCAATTAATACTAATAATCATCATTTTAATTCGTTCAAAGTAATCCGGCAAAATAATATTCTCGTTTAATTTATTTCCCTTAACACAAAAATATTCCAAATATTAATTTAGTCAAATTAAAATCCAATTTAAATTTTGGGAAATAATTACAATGAAATATAAACTTAAAATGGAGTCCCGGACAATCCGGTTTTAGGCTGACCATGGCCCGATTCGGGCAAAACCCGAGGGCGCTCGCCGAGCCGAGCCATGCTCACTGGCCGAGTCCCGACGGCAGTAATGGCTTCCTCTCGGCAGCCGAGTATGGCCGAAAGATGCTGGCAAAGCGGCCAGGCTGCCGCCAAAGACCACTGCCGGCAGCCCCGTTTCTTCGTTTTTCGGTTCGTTTCCAAAAACGTGATGCTACAACGAACAATTTGAAATCTACGATTATTCCAAACATGATTCTAAATCATAATCATCATCCAAAAGCATTCAAAATGCACAAAAAATCGTATATACGGAAACATTGACCTCGCTCCGATACCACTGTTGGGATTCTGAAAATAAAACGAAATACGCAGCGGAAATAAATACGAATCCCAAAACAGGATCGATCAAGTAACGTATATACGAAAATATAACTAAATGCGAAGATAAAAAATCATACCCTTGAAGCCTTTGAAATAATTCTTCGTAAAATTGATGATGATCACGAACCTCGTCCCCAATACGAAATCTCTTCATTTCAAGCACCGAAAGTTCGAAGCCTCTACTTCACACGCGTCGAAAGTTGTCCGGAAAAAATTCGATAGCAATCCGTTCTCCAAGAACACGGCTAGGAATTACTATAGGAATTTATATCTCACTTTTTCTTAAATTTTTTCTCAACTCAAAGTTAAAGAAAAAACAAAAAAAAAAATATTTTCTCTCTCTCCCTCCTCAAGAACTCACGTCCAGCACTTGAACATGAAGATGATGTGTGTGTGTATGTTTCAAGTCAAAACTCTCACATTATGAGTTGGTTATACATTAATATATATATATATATATATAACAACTCATTCATGTAATTATGAGTTGAGAAAGAATCTCAACTTAATAATTTAACATGACAACATAACACAAACACATGCATGGTGATCATGCCATGTGGGGGGGGGCATGTAGGAGTTTCCTAGAAAACGAGCCGAGCCACTCGGCTCGTGTACCGGACGTTCAACGACTCCGTTAAATACACTCCGTTTATTTACCAATGTATTTATATAAATTAATTAATCCAATTAATTAATTATATCAAACACAAATATATTTCTCTAAGAAATATTATTTATGAATTAAATTAATTACCCGGTAACTTAATTTTAATTAATAAGACCGCTATTTAATTTATCCAATAAATCATAGTTAGATATCCAATATCTAATATTAATAGAGAGATTATAAATTCACATTTATCCGTCAACGCTCCTAATGCGCGACTCCGTAGGTCCGTCTCAGCCGGCATTGAGAGGAACCAATGAGTGCGGGCAGCACTTAGCCAGCCTAGCGGGCCGCACTGTAAACCCCGACTGAAAACGAATGAAGGGAGCATTCCAGAACCATTATGTCGTGAATACTATATACGTATAGACCCTTCATCAGATGTCCCGGTCAAGTCTTCGGGTCACGGTAAAGTCAAACCCTACTGTTGACTAAACTCTATACATGTGTTAATGCAAATCAAGACCGACTGATTAATAGTGTATCTAATACGACTATATCAGAATGCTTTGGCCAAATACTTATGATCTTATTTGCCATTAACCGTATAGGACATTCGCCTGCTCACTAACAGGAGATAGCATTCTTTCTTGGCGTACAGTAAAGACTGCTACCTGCTCGTATAGTCCGCACTTCGAGGTCGACTCAGCAATTAAGCAAATGAGTCTAACTACTCTAATGACAAACTAAACGTCACAGGCACATCTTCTACTGAACCCTCAAGTCAAAGGTCCACGTATACTATCACAACCTTTCGATTCGTCATCGACTCTCCGAGAGTGAATACCGTGTGACTGAATCGAGTATGAGTCGTGTTCGAGTATACTGGCCCCACCAATATACTTATAACTATGCTATCAAGACGTGCACACGTCCTAGCATCAGTTATACAAGTCGTATTAAAACTTAATGCCCATTTTAAGTTTATTGACTTGCGAACAATTTACGTAAATAAATTTTAAACACTTCGAGTGTATTTTCTCGTATCCCATAACGAGAATGGAATGTTCGATTTATTTACATGGACTTCACTTCAATATTTACCAAGTCAAGAATGCAATTGAGAGCAAAATGTTCCGCTCCTTATTAGATAAGGGGATCGGCACTGGAAAGGTTTGAGAGAAACTAGTCCGTGTATTTGAGAGCAAAATGTTCCGCTCCTTATTAGATAAGGGGATCGGCACTGGAAAGGTTTATAGCTCAAATACTTAATCGTTCGCAAGTCGATGAAACTTGACTCGGCGTTAAGTTTATGTGACGACTTGTATGACGTGTTCTTTGACGTGGAGAGTGCATGTCGAACACTAATGGTTAGTGGGAGCACACTTTATAGGTATGCTAATTGGATTAGTATACTCGAACCGACTCACCCTCAATTCATCACACGGATTTCACTCCGGGACAGTCAATGATGGAATCGAAAGGTTGTGATAGGTATTCGTGAACCTTCGGGTTGAGGATTTGGTAGGGATATGCTTGTGACGTTAAGATTTTCATTAGAGTAGTTCGACCCAGAAAACCAGAAGGTGGGGGTCAACCTCGATGTGCATCTTGACGGGCAAGTATCAGGTCCTACTGAATACCAAGATAGAATTCTTTCACCTGTTAGTGAACTGGTTATATGTCCTATGTGGTTATTGGCAGATGAGATCATAAGTCTTTGGCCAAAGCATTAGAGCTAGTTGTATTGGATACACGAGAGCTCGATGATCTCTATTTGCATTAACTCATGCATAGCGTCAAGTACAGATAGGGTTTGACAGACCGTGACCCTATAACTTGATCGGGACATTTAAAAGAAGGGTTTATACATATACCGATATTCACGACAGAATGGTTCTTGAATGATCCCAATGATTCGTTCTCAGCTGGGGTACAATGTGGGCCGCCAGGCTGGCTAGGTGGTGCTACTACTCTTTGGTCCCTCCCATTGCTAACTAAGACGGACCTACCGAGTCGGTAATAGGATTGACGACGGAATGAATCGAGTTTATTCTCTCTTTATAAATATTAGACATTGGATATCTAATTTATTGGACATTGGATGTTTAAATTAATTTACGGCCTGATGAATTAAATAAATTACTGGGTGATTAGTTTAATTCATAGGTATAATTATTTATTGTAGAAATTAATTATATTATTTTGTATTTGATATAATTAATTAATTGGATTAATTAATTGATATAAATACATCGGAACGGAATTGGAGTTTATCTGTTTGGACTCACGAGAGTCCGAAACGAACCGAACTCGTCCAATTCCTTCTAAATGGCCGCCCCCTTCCACTCACCTTCCCTCTTGGTCTTTCTCTCCATTTTATAATGGAAGACTTATGAACTTATCAAATCTCATATTATATTAAAAGGTGATATTTGGTTGGTGATTTGGTCATGTGCGTTGAAGAATAAAATGTGAAGACCAACTCACTCTTGCACTACGTTTGGCATCTCATGATTTAGAGAGAGGAAAAAGAGTTTTTCCAAGTCTTCATATTGTTCTTCATTCATCTTGAGTTTTTTCATGGAGAAAAATTAAGAGATAATTGAGAGATTGTGAGTTATACACTTAGAGTATTATAATCACATAAAAATCTTCCATAACTCGATTCTAGCCATAACCTTGGAGGTTAATTGGGTGATTGTTTTTCCGTTCGTTTCTCCGGCGCGTGGCAAGTAGAGACGCAGTGCTTTCGACGTTGGATCATTCAAAAGCTTGGAGCGGATTGGATTCATGGATAACATTTAAAGCTTGGGGAATCATCTTAAAGAAATACACCATCTAATCAATGTATTATGAGTGTATGATTCCTTATCTTCCTTGTTTTTCATTTTATATTTGTATATACATCGCTTGATCGATCCTCGTAGGGATTCGGATCGAATTAATTTTTATTTTACCACTTCCGCTGGGTCTTCGTTTTAGGCACTGAATCCCAACAGTGGTATCGAAGTGTAGGTCTTGTGATCATATATACAATATTTAGCATTTGGAATGCTTGATTGAATGTTCTTATGATTTGGAATCATAATCGTATTAATCGTTGATTTTCTATTGTTCATCTAAATATTAAATTTTCATGATTTTATGTTATAATATAAATCTATTTTTATTTTGAAAAACTGATTTAAATGTGTAATATAAAGATTAGAAAAATATTATTTTTGGAATCGGGACGGAAAAATGAGCCGAAAATGTAAACGGACCCGACAACTTGGAGCTGTCTGGGCACTGCCATGCGGTTCCATTCTGTGTGTTAGGAGTATGCCATCTAATGCTACTCAGAGGATGTTGAGTGAGCATATTGTACTTGTAATTATGTAAATCATTAATATAAGGCAATGAATGTTTCTTTATTTACTGGTAGTTACTGGCATTCCTAACCCGTAAATATACATATAGAAACTAGTTCGTGTATTTGAGAGTAAAACGTTCCACTCCTTATTGGATAAGGGGGTCGGCACTGGAAAGGTTTATAGCTCAAATGCTTAATCGTTCACAAGTCGATGAAACTTGACTGGGCGTTAAGTTTATGTGAAGACTTGTATGACGTGTTCTTTGACATGGAGAATGCCTGTCGAACACTAATGGTTAGTGGGAGCACACATTATAGGTATGCTAATTGGATTAGTATACTCGGACCGACTCACCCTCGATTTGTCACACGGATTTCACTCCGGGACAGTCAATGACGGAATCGAAAGGTTGTGATAGGTATTCGTGAACCTTCGACTTGAGGATTTAGTAGGGATGTGCTTGTGATGTCAAGATTTTCATTAGAGTAGTTCGAGCCTGTAAACCGGGAGATGGGGGTCAACCTCGACATGCATCTTGACGGGAAAGTAGCAGGTCCTACTAAATACCAAGATAGAATTCTTTCTCCTGTTAGTGAGCGGGTTATATGTCCTATGCGGTTATTGGCAGATGAGATCAAAAGTCTTTGGCCAAAGCATTGGAGCTAGTTGTATTGGATACACGAGAGCTCAATGATCTCGATTTGCATTAACACATGCATAGAGTCAAGTACAGATAGGGTTTGACTGACCGTGACCTCATAACTTGATCGGGACATGTGAAACAAGGGTTTATACATATACTGGTATTCACGACATAAAGGTTTTGGAATGATCCCCATCATTCGTTCTCAGTTAGGGTACAGTGTAGGCCGCCAGGCTGGCTAGGTAGTGATACTACTCTTTGGTTCCGCCCATTGCTAACTGAGACGGACCTACCGAGTCGCGCAATAGGATTGACGATGGAATGAATCGAGCTTTATCTCTCTTTATTAATATTAGATATTGGATATCTAATTTTTGGACATTGGATGTCTAATTAATTTTAGGACATTGGATGTCTAAATTAATTTATTGGATAAATTAATTTTTGGCCTAATGAATTAAATAAGTTACTCGGTGATTACTTTAATTCATGAATATAATTATTTCTTGGAGAAATTAATTATCTTATTTTGTATTTGATATAATTAATTAATTGAATTAATTAATTGATATAAATACATCGGAACGGAATGGAATTGTTTGTTTGGACTCGAGAAAGTCCGAAACGAACCGAATTCCTCCGTTCCTTCTAGATGGCCGAACTTTACTTTATTTTTGCCTTGGTCGTAGTATTTCCATGTTTAATGGAAGACCAAGGAAAAATGAGGGAGATTATTATTCTTTAGGAAAGAATAATTAAGGGTAGGTGAGTGAAGAAGTAGAATAAAGTCTTGAACTTTGAGATGGGAGAAGACTCACGACATTTTCATTTTCAAGAGAGAGGAAAACTTTGAATAGTCTTCTATATTCATATTCTTCTTCTTCTTCATTTATCTTCATTATTTTTCTTAGAGAAAAATTGTGAGAAAATAAATTTTAAGAGAGAAAATTTATTTTATACGCTTGGAGTGATATAAAAAAATTTAATAAGTTCCGACTACTTATAGCCGTATCTTTGGAAGATAACAAGGTAGGAGTCCTTCCGTTCATTTATCCGGCGCGTGGCAAGTAAAGGCGTTGTATTTTCGACGTTGGATCATCCTAGGGCTTGGAGCACATTGGATCGTAGGGATATACAACTAAAGCTTGGGGAATAGCTCAAGAGAAGGAATCCATTTAATCAACGGACTTCAAGGGGGAGTTTCTTACATCTCTTGTGTTTTCGTTTATATATTCGTATATACGTAGCTTGATCGATCCTCGTAGGGATTCAGATCGAATTAATTTTCGTTTTACCGCTTCCGCTGGGCCTTCGTTTTAGGCACCGAATCCCAATAGTGGTATCGGAGCATAGGTCTTGAGATTGTATATACGATATATTACATTTGGAATGCTTGATTAAATGATTAGTGATTGGAATCACGACCGTTTAATTCGTTGTTTTAATTGTTCATCGAAAATTAAATTTTTTCATGTTTTTATGTTACTATATAAATCCGTTTTATTTATTAAAACTGAATTATATGGGTAATATTGAAATTAGAAAAATATAATTTTTGAAATCGGGACGAAATAGAGTCGGAAAATCGCCTACCCGGCCGCCTGTCCGCCTGTGGGTGCCGGACTGCCGGCGGCACTTGCTTCCCAGATCGCGATCACCCTCGGCAAAGGACCGACTGTGATGCCGGACCACGGGCTAGGCCCGAGCGATTTTATTTCGACTCCATTTTATGTTTATGTTTCGTTATAATAATTTCCGGCGATTAAATTGGATTTAATTTGACTAAATAAAATACTTGGTGTTTTATTTTGAGGAAATTTATTATTGTGAAATATTTATCGTCCGGTTTATACGAACGAATTAAAACTACCATGCTTGTGAATTAATTGGATTAATTCGAATACATGGTTATTTATTTATATTGGTTGGATCAATAAATTTAATGTGTAATACATTTATTATTAGATGAATGCTTTTAAATGGGGATGTGATTCATGGATCTAGTTTTGAATCGTTCGGTTTTATTCGATTAGGTTGTAAAGGCCGTTTTGAGCCTATTTATTTTACTAGAAATATTTGTATCTAGGATGCAGTTTTCAATGTAAAATTTATATGTAATGACGAAGACCAGAGGAAGATCCGTTTCGAGAAGACGAAGATTCAAGACGAAGACTTGTAATTAGATTACGGAGTTTTGTTTTCTAGGAACGGTCCATGAACCACATGTTGGTAGCAACTAGGTTGTGAATGGTTGTTTCATATTGTATGAATGACATAAACGCGTTTAAATGAATTAATGTGCAAAGTGTAACATTAATCGCGAAAATTCTCCCACAACAAATTATTAAGTTTATAAGGTTTCGAGGTTTCCCTTCCCTCCATCGAGTTTTTGGGAAATTGAAATCCAAACCGGATGTACTATGCTTCCGAGTTATCGAGGTAGTCGTTCGGGGAGGACGGATAAATTACCGGGAGTGCATTGGATGCCTTCAGTTGGAGCAAATTTTATCCCTAGAAACCTGATAGGTTGCCGGATAAGATTCAATTGTGAAACTGATTTGCGTCGATGGTATAAACTTGACTTGTTCACAAACCATAGAAACCGTATAGGTTGAGGGGAGTGAACAAGGGGAAAAAGAAGATCGAATCATCCATTAGATGGGTTGGTGTTGGACACCACTTTATGAAAATTAATAGACTAGAAACCTGTTCAGTTGCCCTCTATTAAGATTTATAAAGAACTCGATCACCACTATGAAGTAGAGCTACGATACTTTCGGATTTTACATGGGAGTGTGTTATTCCGATAAAAATAGTGGGACCTAGGTAACAAGAATAGAAAAGACCTTAATTCTACTCAGAACAAAATATAACAAGTCACTAATTAATCTGTCGTACTTAATGCAGACACAACTCTCAATATGACAATGAACCCACTCGCAATTCTACTCAAAAAGAACACCTTGATCGGACCTAACTTCGTGGATTGGCTCCGCAATATGATGATTGTCCTCAGTATAGAGGCACTGGGATACATCTTGGAGGCGGACATTCCAGCGCCTCCTGTGCGGACCAGAGCTAATCAGGAAGAGATTGAAAACCATGAAAAGTGGGTTAAAGATGACGTAAAAGTCCGCGCATACATGATGGCTTCTATGTCAAATGAGCTTCAGAGAGCTCATGAGAAAATGACTTCTGCTAGGAAAATTCTATCTCACTTAACCGAACTCTATGGTGAGCACAGCAGAACTTCTAGATATGAGATATCCAAGCAACTGATCGGTGCAAGAATGAAGGAATGTGAGAAGGTTGGGGAACATGTCCTCAAAATAATATCCATGATCGAGAGATTGGAGGCTCTTGATTTTAAAATGGATACTTCTCTTCAAACCGACCTTATCCTACAGTCTCTCTCTGATTCCTTCTCTCAGTTTGTTATAAACTTCAACTGCAATGAGATTGCGTGTAACTTAGCTGGGCTAATGAACAGACTGGTGACCGCTCAGTCTCAGATGAAGACTCCGCGGATGAAGGAGTCTTCCCTTGTGATTTCTTCTGGACCTCGGAGGTGTAAGAACAAGAAGAAAAAGACCAAGAAGCAGAAGGGACCACAAGGCAAGGAATTCAAGGAAAAGGGCAAGGCCCCAATGGTTCCGAAGAATAAGAAGAAGAAGGATGCTTGTCTCAAGTGCGGTGAGCTGGGCCACTGGACTAGAGACTGTACGATTCTTCATGGCACTTCAGGTACAGAACTTTTAGTTTTGGAAACAAATTGTTCTGCTACTGTATTTTCTACTTTATGGATAGTAGATTTTGGTGCTAGTTCTCATATTTGTACTATGAATTAGGATCTGGAACAAAGTAGGAAGCTTAAAGTTGTAGAAGTTATGATCACTATTGGAAGCGGGCATAGTGTCGAGGCAACCGACATAGGATCACTTCTTTTGGGTTTAAAATCCGGTTTTGTTCCGACTTTAGAAGATGTACCTGTTTTGCCCAAGGGGCATAAAAACATTGTATCCATTGCGGTCATGGACTGAAAAGGCTTTTCATTTTTCATTGGTGATGGTTCCTGCAAAATTTATTTCATAAATAAACTAGTGGGTACTGCTACATTGTTAAATGGACTGTATCATCTAAACCTCAGTAACAAAGTCGTTGTGAATACTATGACTAGGAAACATGGTAGGGATGAAACCAATCAAGCTTTGAAATGGAATCTTAGACTTGGTCATGTTGGTCAAACCAAGGTTTACAAAATGGAAAAAGATGGACTTATGGGTCCATTGGGATCAGATCCCTTTCCTACTTGTGAATCTTGCCTTAAAGGCAAAATGACTAAGTCCCGCTTCACAGGGACTTTTGAAAGAGCCACTGATAAACTGGGATTAATCCATACCGACGAATGTGGTGCTTTGGAAGCAGCACGTGACGAATATCAATATTTCATTACATTTACATATGATCATACTAGGTTTGGTTATGTATACTTAATAAAATATAAATCCAACCTTTGAGAAATTCCAGGAATTCAAGGCCCTAGTCGAGAAACAAACTGGTAATCATATCAAAACACTTCGGTTAGACCGAGGTGGTGAGTATATGAGTACAGAGTTTGATGAATTCCTTAAGGAACATGGAATAGTATGACAACTAACACCTCCAGGTACTCCTCAGTTAAATGGTGTGTCAGAAAGAAGGAATCGGACCTTGTTGAACATGGTCCGTTCCATGCTGGCCTATACTGACCTACCGATTTACCTGTGGGGGTATGCACTCATGACTGCCGCTTACATCTTGAACATATGTCCTTCCAAATCCGTTCCTAAAACTCCACATGAGATGTGGGAGGGCAAGAAACCAAGTCTTAATCATATTAGGATTTGGGGATGTCCCTCCTATGTCAAGAAGACTATGGTAGAAAAGTTGGAAGTGAGGTCCGCAAAGGGACGTTTCATTGGATTCCCGTCTCGGACGATGGGTTATCTATTCTACATGCCCGAAGATCGAAAGATCATTGTTTCTTTACAAGCACACTTCCTGGAAGATGAGTTCATTCAGGAAGGCGGAGCAGGTAGAAGTATTTATTTAGAAGAATACAACGAAACTCCTAAGGGGACACCTGTGCAAGAAACTGGAACCGAACCTTCTGAAACACAAGTACAACCTCCTCATAGGTCTAGTAGGGTGTCTCACTTACCTGAGAGGTATGGGCTTGTGCACTTGGAGGAGCTGGGTCTCCATGAGGTTCCAAGTGATAGCCAAGAAACTGACCCAACAACCTATGACCAAGCGATGGTGGATGTAGACTTCGCGAAATGGCATGAAGTTATGGAAGCTGAGATAGACTCGATGCATGTGAATCAGGTCTAGACTTTAGTAGACCGCCCCGAGGGCATAGTGCATATTGGGAACAAGTGGATCTAAAAGAGGAAGACTGATGGGGATGGCAAGGTTGATGCCTATAAGGCCAGGCTTGTGGCAAAGGGTTATACCCAAAAGGAAGGGATCGATTACCACGATACCTTCTCGACTGTAGCCATGATCAAGTCTATTCGCATGATGCTTGCTATAGCTGCCTACCACGATTATGAGATATGGCAAATGGACGTAAAGACGACTTTCCTTAATGGATTCCTCGAGGAGGAAATCTATATGGAGCAGCCTAAAGGATGTGTGTCCGAAGTCGATATTCAGAAAGTGTACAAGCTTCAGCGTTCCATTTATGGACTGAAGCAAGCATCGCGTAGTTGGAACCTTTATTTTGATGAGGCGGTCAAAAAGTTTGACTTCGTGCAAAATGAAGAGGAACCTTGTGTATACAAGAGGGTTAGTGGGAGCGAGATCGCATTCTTTGTACTATATCTAGATGATATTCTACTAATAGGAAATGATGTGGGAATGCTTAGTTCTGTGAAAGCTTGGCTTTCGAGTAATTTCTCCATGAAAGACTTGGGAGAAGCAACCTATATTCTTAGAATTCGGCTCTACTAGGATAGAGCGAAGAGAACAATAGGTCTTTCCGAAGCCCTCTATATAGATAAAATCTTAAAGCGGTTTAAGATTGATGATTCTGAAATAGGGTTCCTTCCGATGCGACATGGAATAAAACTTACCTCGAAGATGTGTCCTCAAAGTGAGGAACAACGACGGGAAATGAGTAATATACCATATGCTTCGCCCGTGGGTAGCCTTCTGTATGCTATGTTTTGTACGATACCTGACATTGCGCATGCTATGAGCATGGTAAGTAGGTTTCATGCAAACCCCAGGTAGGGAATATTGGACTGCTGTAAAAAACATTCTCAAGTACTTGAGAAGGACTAGAGATATGGTTCTTATGTATGGCGGTGGAGAACTTGATGTGATGGGCTTCACTGATTCAGACTTCCAAGGACAGAAAGACGATTCGATGTCTACTTCTGGCTACATATTTACTATTAATGAAAGAGCAGTATCTTGGCATATCACCAAGCAAAGCGCGACTGTTGATTCCAACTATCAGGATGAGTATCAAGCATCCTTGGAGGCTTCGAAGGAAGGGTTCCGGATTAAGAAGTTTCTCGGAGAACTTCAGGTGATACCATGTGCTGAGCTTCCTGTTCCACTTTTCTGCGACAACGACGGAGCTGTAGCGCAGTCCAAGGAGGCGAGGTTTCACAACAGTACCAAACACATTGAGAGGAAGTATCATCTCGTGAGAGAAGTTGTTCGCAAAGGATACATTGTGCTGCATAGAGTAAACTTAGCCGACAACGTCGCTGATCTACTGACCAGGCCACTTCCTCAGACTAGTTTGGAGCATCATCTGGAGAACATGGGTATTAGATACCATAGTGTGTGGCATTGAGTGCAAGTGGGAGATTATTATGAGTATGCCCTTGAATGCCACTCAGAGGATGTTGAATGAGGGCATTGTACTTGTTATTATGTAAATCATTATCATAAGGCAACTGTTTATTTCTTTATTTACTGGTAGTTACTGGCATTCTTGACTCGTAAATATGTATATAGAAACTAGTCTGTGTATTTGAGAGCAAAATATTCCACTCTTTATTGGATAAGGGGATCGGCACTGGAAAGGTATATAGCTCAAATACTTAATCGTTTGCAAGTCGATGAAACTATACTGGGCGTTAAGTTTATGTGAAGACTTATATGACGTGTGTTGTGTCAAGAATTAACACCTTCCGACCGGCGATCGCCTCCGAGGCCGAGCGACCGACTTACTGCCGAGCGGCCAAGGCAGATCTGCCGAGCAGCGACCAGGCGACCAAGCCTCAACCCAGCGGACCAGCTAAATCGGCCAAAGGAAGGTCCCAGGACAAGTCCCGGTACCGAGCGATCGACCTCAGATACGATCATCACTCGGCACTCGGCGACCGACTCCTGGCGATCGACTAGCGGACGATCCTCTCTGGGCATCTGCCGATCGACCTTGGCGACCGACCTCTCTGGGCTCCTGCCGATCGACCCTTGGTGACCGACCTCTCTGGGCATCTGCCGATCGACCCTTGGTGACCGACCATTGCCGACCTTCAGTAACTGGCCGATGACCATCCAGTCGGCAGAGACCAAGTCTCAAAACTGACCCCACGTGCAGATCCACAAAAGGCGCTGACAAACTTGTCACCTACCTCACCTACCAGCATGGCCCAGACCTGCGAAAGGAGTTGGCGGACAAGACATGTGACTACAGCCTGTCACCTACTCTGACAAAGTCCGCCGAAAGCAACAACGTGGGACCTCCTGTGACAGTACTTCCGGACGCGTGCTGGATCCTCATTGGACCGCACGGCTGGCCACCAGCTGTAGCTTTGGACTTTTGGCAGGCAGCCCACGTGCCCTTTAGGACAATCGCCCCGTAACATTAAATGCCGAAAGACGATCGCCCATGAGGGGACAGGGCCCCTCAGCCCCTATATAAAGAGGACAGCCTGCACTTGGACACTTCTTCTGCAACTTCACGATTCAAAGCACTCAATACAGAAACAATACTTGCACTTGGCTAACATCCAACTCTTGGCAACAGCTTCCTTTCGGTCTTACCTCTCCCGGCCTTTTCTCCTCGAGCAGATTATCGGCGGGACGAAGAACACCGAGCTTCGCTCAAGAGCCGGATCAGGAGAGTCTTTTTACACTCATTGTATTTAGATTTCTCTCGTTAATACTTGTATCCACGAATATTTGTATTAATAACATCTCGCGAGAGCATTCAAGCCCGGGCCTAACAAACCCGACAAATCTTGTTTTATTTATCTTCTCTCGGAAGTGCTCCCGCAACCTTGTTTGTTGTCCGTCTTCCAGCAGTATTTAATCTTCGGATAGATATTTTGGGCAACAACAATTGGCGCTAGAAGGAGGGGCTCCAACCCTCGATTTTTTACACCTACCGTCCCGAAGAACACTCACTGTTCTCGGGGCAAATATTTGAAGTGACACTCACTGCACTTCAAAAGAAATCCTTCAGAAATCATGTCTTCCGCATCCGCGTCGAAGAAAGCCGCGGCCACCGGCCAAACCCCTGCCTGGCCCGGCCCGAGCCGCACTGATGGTGGAAGGTAGCCGCGCGTCGAGACGCCGATCCCGCCCTCGGACGGCGGCCTGCCTCTCGCTCGATCGGTTCAGAACCAAGGAACAGATCGAAGGGGCCCTGGCCGTCCTACAGGAGCGACGGAGTGCTCTCGACGCGCCTCCAGCTACCGCCCCCCCGGTCTCTCGCCGGGAGATCAAGCGGAAGCTCAAGGCACTACTGGCCGAGCAATCGCCAGGAGGCTCCCGTCCGCAGGAAGAGGCGCTCGCCAGCCGGGGCACGTCTGTCTTCGATCGCCTGGGCAGTGACCCGACCTGGCGACCGGGGCAGTCCGGCCCCAGCTACGAGACGACGGAGTTTGAGTCCGTCACCAGGAGCTCGGCCTACCCGACTCCCAGAAGGCAGCCTAGCCGTCTGGCTCCCCCTCGCCAAATTGCCGAGGTCGGCGGTAGCGGAGCCCGGAGGTCGGTACACGATCGCCTAGGCTCCTGCTCCCAAAGCCGATCGGCAAGCGACCAAGCCACGGCGATGGCTGCAATGCAACGTCAACTCGACGACATGAAGGCGCTCCTGGAATCCAGGGCAGGCGCCAAAAAGACGATCGCCGGGCCAAGCGAGCCGCTCGCGATCGACATCGAGCTCGCCCCCGTGCAGCATAGGATCGCTCCCCCGCTAACACCCGTGTACGAGGGGCGATCGGACCCCCAAGTGCACCTGAGGAAGTTTAACATCTACATGACTGGGTGCGGGGCATCTGACGCGACCAGATGCCGAATGTTCCCTCTGACGCTGGACGACCTCGCCCACCGGTGGTACACTTCATTGCCACCTCGGTCCATTGGCTCCTTTAACGAGCTGGCGCACGGCTTCACCGAGTACTTCGCCACCGTGGTCGTCGGCCCGAAGGTCCCCTTCGCATGATGCAAATCAAGCAGGGAGAAGAAGAGTCCGACTCGGACTACATCGACCGGGTAGATGTAATCATCCTCAATGGCGAGCCCATAAGCGATGAGACCGCCCTCTACGCGGTCCTAGGAGGTTTTCAAGGTTTTTCGCCTATGTTCAGGCATCTTACGAAGACCCAACCTACGACCTACGCAGCCTTCCGGGCTAGAGCCGCAGATTTTCTGGCCAGGCAAAGGTTTCTTCTTAGCCTGTGAGCAGCGCGATCGGCACCCGGACGACGATCTCCCGCCCGATCGCCAATATCGACCTACGAATAAAGCGATCGGCAGCCGAGCGACGATCGCCAGCCTTCCGGCCCGATCGCCGATCATCACGCTACATCATCCGCAGTTCGGAGGACACGATCGCCATCTACAGTCCAGCATATAACATGACGGACTAAAGGCATAAGATCGCCTCCACCGCACATCATAAAGTCATGGTCCTGGCAGTCGATGGAACCGGCTGCTTCGGCCATGCAAGGTCCCTTTCGGCCAAGATCGCCCGCCCTTCGTTTAAATACGAGGCCGGCGTAGTCTGAGGGCTCTCCAACATTAATCAGTGGACACGATCGCCCGCCCTCAAAGGTTCATCATCTGACATGGTGAACCCGGACAATGCGACGTGCCACAACCCCGTCTCAACGTACACCGTCGAGGTCGGCCATCTCCATGGCTGGCCGAGGTGGAAGCAGAGCTAACAAGCCGCGGGCGTGGAGTTGATTCATCCGACGCTGCCCCGCGCAAGGACTCCTCTAGACCGAGACCGCACGCCCTTCGTTTAAATACGAGGCGAGGCGCAGCCTAACAGAGGACCCTCATAATAAAGTGAGTCACGAGACACTCATTGTCTTCGCGCACCAAGACACGGTCATGGGGTCGGTCCATCGATCTCCGCGACTGTGCACGATTCCTCAAACGAAGCGAAACCACCAAGTTTCCGTGGGGGATCGGCCAATGTTGTTTTTTGCAGGTACAAGACCGAAAGATAGCTAAGCCAATCGACTATGAAAGCCCAAGTCCGAAATCGTAAGTCAGCTCAGCAAGGTCGCCAGCAAGAGCCACCTCGCCCCATGTCTTCAACATAGGAGCAAGCTGGGGGGCAATTGTTGTGTCAAGAATTAACACCTTCCGACCGGCGATCGCCTCCGAGGCCGAGCGACCGACTTACTGCCGAGCGGCCAAGGCAGATCTGCCGAGCAGCGACCAGGCGACCAAGCCTCAACCCAGCGGACCAGCTAAATCGGCCAAAGGAAGGTCCCAGGACAAGTCCCGGTACCGAGCGATCGACCTCAGATACGATCATCACTCGGCACTCGGCGACCGACTCCTGGCGATCGACTAGCGGACGATCCTCTCTGGGCATCTGCCGATCGACCTTGGCGACCGACCTCTCTGGGCTCCTGCCGATCGACCCTTGGTGACCGACCTCTCTGGGCATCTGCCGATCGACCCTTGGTGACCGACCATTGCCGACCTTCAGTAACTGGCCGATGACCATCCAGTCGGCAGAGACCAAGTCTCAAAACTGACCCCACGTGCAGATCCACAAAAGGCGCTGACAAACTTGTCACCTACCTCACCTACCAAAGATGGCCTGCACTGCGAAAGGAGTCATGGACAAGACATGTGACTACACTGTCACCTACTCGACAAAGTCCGCCGAAAGCAACAACGTGGGACCTCTGTGTGATACTTCGGACGCGTCCGGATCCTCATTGACCGCACGGCCGCCACCACCGTGTAAGCTTTGGACTTTTGGCAGCACCCACGTGCCCTTTAGGACGATCGCCCCGTAACATTAAATGCCGAAAGACGATCGCCCATGAGGGGACAGGGCCCCTCAGCCCCTATATAAAGAGGACAGCCTGCACTTGGACACTTCTTCTGCAACTTCACGATTCAAAGCACTCAATACAGAAACAATACTTGCACTTGGCTAACATCCAACTCTTGGCAACAGCTTCCTTTCGGTCTTACCTCTCCCGGCCTTTTCTCCTCGAGCAGATTATCGGCGGGACGAAGAACACCGAGCTTCGCTCAAGAGCCGGATCAGCAGAGTCTTTTTACACTCATTGTATTTAGATTTCTCTCGTTAATACTTGTATCCACGAATATTTGTATTAATAACATCTCGCGAGAGCATTCAAGCCCGGGCCTAACAAACCCGGCAAATCTTGTTTTATTTATCTTCTCTCGGAAGTGCTCCCGCATTTGTTTGTTGTCCGTCTTCCAGCAGTATTAATCTTCGGATAAATATTTTGGGCAACAACAACGTGTTCTTTGACATGGACAGTGCCTGTAGAACACTAATAGTTAGTGGGAGCACACGTTATAGGTATCCTAATTGCATTAGTATACTCAAACCGACTCACCCTCGATTCGTCACACGGATTTCACTCCGGGACAGTGAATGGCGGAATCGAAAGGTTGTTATAGGTATTCGTGAGTCTTCGACTTGAGGATTTAGTAGGGATGTGCTTGTGATGTCAAGATTTCATTAGAGTAGTTCGACCCTATAAACCAGGAGGTGGGGGTCAACCTCGACATTCATCTTGACGGCCAAGTAGCAGGTCGTACTAAATACCAAGATAGAATTCTTTCTCCCGTTAGTGAGCGGGTTATATGTCCTATGCGGTTACTGGCAGATGAGATCAAAAGTCTTTGGCCAAGCTAGTTGTATTGGATACACGAGAGCTCGATGATCTAGATTTGCATTAACTCATGCATAGCATCAAGTACAGATAGAGTTTTACTGACCGTGACCCTATAACTTGATCGGGACATTTGAAAGAATGGTTTATACGTATACCGGTATTCACGACATAATGGTTCTTGAATGATCCGAATCATTCGTTCTCAGCTGGGGTACAGTGTAGGCCGCCAGGCTGGCTAGGTGATGCTATTATTCTTTGGTCCCTCCCATTGCTAACTGAGACGGACCTACCGAGTCACGCAATAGGATTGACGACAGAATGAATCGAGCTTATTCTCTCTTTATAGATATTATATATTGGATATCTAATTTATTGGACATTGGATGTCTAAATTAATTTATTGGATAAATTAATTTACAGCTTAATGAATTAAATAAATTACTGGGTGATTAGTTTAATTCATAGATATAATTATTTCTTGGAGAAATTAGTTATATTATTTTGTATTTGATATAATTAATTAATTGGATTAATTAATTGATATAAATACATTAGAACGGAATTGAAGTTTATTTGTTTGGACTTACGAGAGTCCGAAACGAACCGAACTCGTCCGATTCCTTCTAGATGGCTGCCCCTTTCCACTCACCTTCCCTCTTGGTCTTTGTCTCCATTTTATAATGGAAGACTTATGACCTTCAGAGATATCAAATCTCATATTATATGTAAAGGTGATATTTGGTTGGTGATTTGGTCATGTGGGTTGAAGAATAAAATGTGAAGACCAACTCACTCTTGCACTATCTTAGGCATCTCACGATTTAGAGAGAGAGAGAGAGATAGGAAAAAGAGTTTTTGCATGTCTTCATATTGTTCTTCATTTCATCTTGAGTTTTTTCTTGGAGAAAAATTGAGAGATAATTGAGAGATTGTGAGTTATACACTTAGAGTGTTATAATCACATAGAAAGCTTCCATCACTCGATTAGGACATAGTATAAAATATTCATTCTCCCATGTTAGGATCTTCAGAAGGAGACATAGAGTTTCGGGACATTCTCACTTGCTCTGCTCGCCAACACGGTAGCATTCTTTGGCAATTCGGAAACTATCTCACAATGTTTCTCCTGATAACCTTCACATCCGCATCGGTAACAAGTCAATAGTGGAAAGGGACAATTTGCACGAACATGTCCGTGACGGTTAGAGTTGAAGCACCCTCTCTTCTTACCGAGAGTCACCAATGCTGGATTGGGATTCCCAACGCTCACTCCCGACCGCAAAGACGACACGTTCAAATGACGTGGGGGTTTGGGAGCCTTAGTTTCTTCACCGCCCAAAAAATTTCCAGATATCCTCGGTCTCTTCACTTCGCTCGTTGGCTCGATCACTGAGGAGATTTCATAGGATATCGTTTGATCTTGATACTCCTTCACCGTAGCATGAATTGTTGTCGTACGAACCACCTCACCGCTTCCGCTTCCATCATCACATCTACGTCCGCCAAGGCTGGACATGCTAATGCAGATAGTACCGTTTAGCATTATCAAATAGTCAGTCGTATGGTATACCACAATTATCAACACAAGGTTTAGTTAGCATCCTTAGAATAACGGTAATATCGTAAAGCACAAAGTTTTCTGAAATCAATTTCCAGTCCTTCGACTCGGACGATCATTATATGTATGCACTTAATGAAAACAAATTTTTGAAAAAGAGGGCGAGTCACGCTACGCCCAAAACTTGTAAATACTGTCCTTTATTTTGGAAGAGGAAATTTGCACAGCGACTCTAAAAATTATGTTCGAGTAATGTATAAAAGGAAATTAAAATTTGAATCATAGCTAATTTGAAATATTTCAAAAGTGTTGAGTTCCAAATACCACCAATTGAAAAACTTTCCTCTTCTAGCAAAATATTTAATCGAAAGGATTTTTTACCAAAATACGTGGCCATTTGACATGACTACATTAAGTCATGGATTTTTACAATGCTAGGAAAATTTCAAAACACCACTTTAAAATGTTCGCGCAGCGGATAAGATTAATAATCAAAAATTTATTCTAATGAAATCTAGAAATTGGTAAGTACACTCGACTTCCGAAGCATACTATATAACCATTCTCACTCGGACCGTATACGCATGTTATATCCTAAAACAATAACATCACCAACAAGTTCAAACCCCTTGTTCATATTAAACACATTAGCACAATATAATCAAATACATATATAAGGGGACTTACAATCAGGAGGATTACCATCACGGATTTCCTGAAGATGATGTCGGAACCACGATACTAATCACAACTCTGATGCACGCGACTTACACATGACATGGACTTGACCCAACGGCCTAGTTTTTTCGCAAACCTAAGCTCCGATGTCATATCTGTAACACCCCCCGAAAATTCGACCGAGAATGTTACATGCCGTAGACCCTTATCACAAGGATCTACTAGGCTAAACTCCAAAAATCTACTTAATGATTGACCGACCGAGGTCAATTTAATTACAAGGCAGACCGGCAAGGTCATTAAACAATTCAAAAATCTAACGACATTCACCTTTCAATGACAATAATAAACTTGAACACAGAAAGGAATGGCAACTCAATTTAATAAATGAAAACTACACCCGTGCAAGGGTGAATACTCAACCAAATGAGAAAATACCGACCAAGATGTATCAAAAGAAAAAGACTCTGACTCTTGTGTGATTAGCACCATTGTCCTCCATCTCCTTCCAAGCCAATCCTGTGACTGCTCCCGAGCTGCCAAAACCTGAGCGCATAACAGACACCCACCCACCGAAAACTCGGGGGTTAGCAAACTTGAATTTTGCTAGTGCAAGTACATAATATATAAGATATACGAAAAATATGAACACAAAACTCAACAACCGCGAAGCCTTAACACAAACCTCGCATTCCCATAATCAACACAGAAAAGCACTCGCTTATAACAAGGTGAAAGATAATCACATAGCCATATTCACTTCACGGATCATAACACCAATGAAACTTTAAACAAGCTCAATGAGTCAAAAGATCTAGTTTGAAAAACCCCTTTTTAAAAGGAAAATATTTTGATAAGCTAGTTTGGAAACGTTATTATTGACTCGGGCTGTCTTGGGGTTTTGAAAATCGAATGGGAATACTTTTGGAAAATAACTTCAAAAGCTCTCGGGTCTTTGACCCAGCATATGGAAAACAATTTACAAGAAAACCATTCAACGTTATTCGGGGTCCTCGACCCAATTTATAAAACACTATCACGAGCGAATCATTACAACATCTCACAGGGTTCTCGACCTAATCCAAAGAATAGCACCACAATATCAAATATCTCAACATCTCACAGGGTCTCCGACCCAATACACAGAACGTCATCACAGCACAATCAAAGACGCAACCTCTCATTCGACAAATCCTGCTCAAGACCCTAGATTAATTAACCCTCGGAGATCTCATCAAATATCCTTGGTTAATTAACCCTGTTACCAATGTTTAAAACAAGTTGAAGCAAACTTTCAGAAACACGAATCGCGGTCTATATCTAGACCAACATTTTAAAACGAGTTGGAAGAACATTGAAATACGAAAATCGTTCGGTAACGGGGTCTTAGCTGTCACTCAAATATCCGTTGTCAATAAGCCTGCCAGGCGCCTCCATTGCATCACCTGTGCATCGGCGTTCACTCTACTATGTTGGACGCCCCTTGGACATGTCACCGCGCCGGCGTTCACTCCCGCAAGATCCGCCCCTTGAACACGCCTCAGGTTAACATCGGCGATCACCAACCATATGGAGCCGCACATTGCAACGGACATTAGGCCGGAGTACATGCCCCGCCCTCAGAGACTCCCGGATATGACGTATCTTACAACAAGTATTCACATTGTTACAAATATCAAGCACACAGTCAATCGTTGCAACAATTATCAAATCAGTACACCAATTCACACAATTTATCCGTCAGTCCACAACCACACAAATAAACAACAACAACAACAACAATAACAACATGCACGTTATCAATCAAGACTCAACATAATAAGCCTTCGGCAAAACCAGCCAACGCTACATATATCCTTATATCTTAACTCGACCGAATACATAAACTTTACTATATTATCTCTATAAATATTGTTCGTACTTTAATCCAAGTTAAGTACGTCAACTAGTATCGGTATTAATCACCCGACATTCACCGACATATGTATATGTATATCTATATACATACATACCTATATATATATGTATTCATAGAGATAATTCACACACTTCGGCAATGGTGATTTCATGTAGTTATAATTCGTATATTAAGGTACTTGCTTTGGTAATCTCTCGCGAATACTCTGAAAATACGGTCGATTGGGAAAATCTGGAACTCCAATGAAAACGACGACCGGAAAGGATCAACAACGGATTATCATAGGAAATTCGTCCCTAATATCCTATCAATAAATAAACAATCAATCACACGAAGAAAAACATCGTAAAACGACGGCATTTCCCCGGACACCTTGAAGGCGTCAACTAAGAACTCATATAAACGACGAATCGGTAATGGCAAAACCATAGAAAGATAATGAAAATGATAGAACACAACTTAATATATGATTATCCATAAGTAATCTGAGTTAATATGGTCCGAACAGACGAAATCTATCAAGATCCCCAAATTTCCCAAAGTTTAGATTTTAGAAAAACTAACCTTGATTCGGTCGATTGAAGGATGTTATGGAATGATCAATCAATGATATGAACTCAGGAACTTCATGGATTTGTTGTTTAACAACATGTCTCCTTGGTCTCAAAACCTCTGGCCGCGGAAAGGAAAGATGGGAAGTGAAAAATGGGTGGAAACAGGGCTGCTCGGTCAAATATATAGGCAAGCGCCTTAGCGTGCGCTGGAGTACCGGCAGCGTGCGCTAGCGGGCCGGCCTTGGTCCGTGCAACCCCTTTCAATAGCCTCCTGGACTGACTCCCCCACCCAGGTAACGGGCGTTGGCTGCCGAGCAGCGTGCGCTATGCCTGCTGGTTAGCGCGCGTACCGACCGGACATAGCGTGTGCTACCCGCCAATCCTCCGGAGTCCAGAACCTCAGTAGCCTCACTGCCCGTCCCAGGTAGAGTACGCTGGCTGCCGAATAGCGTGCGCTACGCCTGCCAATTAGCGCATGTTGTCTTCCGACAGTAGCACGCGCTATGCCGGTACTGCACCTGCCCGCCGCCGCCACCGCAGTGATGGTTCTCGCCAGAATCGGCTGCCCAGCCAATGCTGTGCTTCCTCGCCGCAATCGTCCGACAAGGCCAGTACCGCTGGCTCGACGACTCGATTCACAAAAATGCACGGAACGAACACGACGAAATGCTAGCGGACAACAACATCAGTCCGAAATGAAAAAAATATACAACAAATCACCACATATGGCCATAAACACAAAATCGATTGTCAAGAAAAATAATACCAATGCTCGACAACAAAGAAATTTCCGGTCTAAAAAGAAAAAATTCAAATTAATCAGAATGAAAAAATCTTGGGTATTACATTTAAAGCTTGGGGAATCATCTTCAAGAAGTACACCATTTAATCAATGGACTACGAGGGTATGATTCCTTATATTCCTTGTTTTTCGTTTTATATTCGTATATATGTAGCTTGATCGATCCTCGTAGGGATTCAGATCGAATTAATTTTCATTTTACTGCTTCTATTGGGCCTTCGTTTTAGGCACCGAATCCTAACAGCTTCGACCCCTCAAGTGATACAGCTTCGGGCTGTTTGGCTTCAGGCTATTGTGATGATTTGCAGCTTCGGCTGAGTGGCTTTCAGGCCATTGTGATGATTGGCTGAGTGACTTTCAGGCCATTGTGATGATTTGCAGCTTCGGCTGAGGGCTGTTAGGCCATGTGCGATGTATTAGTGTTTCCGTTGGAACCTTCGGGCATTATGGTTTGTATCTATTTCAGCTTTAGTTTGGTTTACCTTTGGGTAATTCGTTGTTGTGTTCTATATTGATAATTCGCCGTTGGGCACGTGTGTTCTAACCTTTTGAGTAGGTATTGATCGTATGCAGTGGGCATAGTGTTTCACGAATGCTCGTTTCTTACCTTGGGTTGTGAGCATCTCGTATTATCATTATTGTACCGTTTATTTTGACCTTGGATGCATATCATGTTGTACATGTATTTGATATTCATTATCTGGATGATTGACCCCGTGGGGGCGGAACATGTTCTCATGTTTCAGGTGTTTACGAGGAGAGAGTTGAGACATAGGGGCATGGCGATGGCGACGAGGTATTCGAGCGATACTAGTCCCGAGTTGTTCGGGGTTCGTGTTGGTGAGTGAGTTTGGAGTATTCTCCAGTTTGTCAATTGTCGTTATTTTGTGTTATCTGAGGAAGACTCGTGGATGCTGTTGTATTTTTATTTTAGCCATGTATGCCCATCATTTTCATTGAAATTCCATGTCGGAATATTATGTCGGATATCATAGTAGAGACTATGATTTTCCTTTTTGGTCAGATTGATGTATGTTAGTCGTGTTTCGCCTGGTGGATCTCCTGGCATGGGGTCCACGGCACTGTAATAACCCAATGAGATTTTGGCGGTGTTACATTCAACACATGGGCAGGATCGCTTGTTGGATGTACCAACACATTTCTCAATCAAAGTTCCATCAGCACTCATTAATGTGTTAGCCTTCAAGTTTCGATCTTTCAAATGAGCTTCGATTTGAAACGTCAGGATCAAATCTTCAAGAGTCGTCGGCTCACGCTCGTGCATGAGATAACTCTTGAATTCCTGCCAGATAGGTGGCAACTTATTGATCAACATCGCAACAGTGAATTCATCTGGTAAGACTATTCCCTCGGCATGAACATCATGGACCAAATGTTCAAATTCTTCCACTTGTTCCATGACGGAGAGAGTGTCAACCATTTCAAAATTAAGAAGATTGACTACAGAAAATTTCTTCGTGATAATCTCATGAACCTGATAATCTCGGTTCAACGCCTCTCAAATCAGCTTAGAGGTCTCAATACCAGAGTATGTGGAATAAATCCAATCCACCAAATAGTTTAACAAGATGATTTTGCATCTCAAATCACCTTCACTCCAGGCATCGTATCGAATAAGCACCTGATCATCCTTCTCGCCTTCACTAGGCGGAGACATCTAATCATCACTGAGGTAGTTGGACAGTCCCAAATGTCATGTAAAACATCATCTTGCTGGACCACACTCTAAAGTCCACCCTTGGAAAGGTTGGAGGTTTCATAACATTATGCATCATAATCAAAGTATCATTGCGAGCCACTACGGACTGAATCCCATTCGTTTGCCCAAATGGATTGTTGTCTGTTGATACAGCAGCAGAAGCGGTGACACCGATGGTGGCAACAGGCTCGTTTGAAGCAGACATCCTCAACCAAAGGTTTCTAATCAAAGTTCAGTTTTGCCAACAAATACGATCAAGTAACGTGTGTATATTCTCGTCTTGCGATTGTTGGAATATCCGGTGTTACTAGACTCGTGCTACAATGAATCTTCAGAATTTTTATTATTGTAGAAACTGAACATAAAGTAATGATATTAGTATTACAAAAAATAATCGAAACAACTTGAAATAAACAAAACCGGAAGTCGCCCGAAGTAATCTTCTGCCCGCAAGACGAGAATACGTCCCGGTAGTGCTCACGGTAAGGCGGCTCGTCCCCAAAGGTAAACGACTTCAACGTCTCGATAGTAGAAGCACCGCAAACTAATCGAGCTCCAACGAATATGACAAGAACGAGAACTGAGCTAGACTCTATATAAAATGATTATATGTTTGCTATGAAGATGTCGATTTTCTCTATATCGAAACCATGCAAAATGCAACCTATTTATATAGCCATCTCAGTCACGAGAATTAATGCACCATGGTGGGTGTTTACACCCCTTAATGGCTGGAATCAATAGCCATGAATTATACAAATTGAATTGCAATCAATTTGCTTTAAATTCATTAGAATAACGGCAGTTTCATAAACATGACAGGTCACGGACGACATTTTGTGTATTGGTAATCAATTGGTCCGATTACTAGCTATTCCAATTAAATAATTTTAATTCAAAGCTCAATAATTATCAAGTCCACAACCGAAGCCCAATACTCAAGAATCGAGCTGAGCTCGTTCCTTCAATGTACGAATTGCCTATAATAAATACGTCTTCAATACACAATTTAAATATCTCATTTCTCACTCACCAAATAATATTTTCGAGAACATGAATATATTTCGATTATTTACACGACAAGTAGAATAATCCTCTATTATTTAATTTTCAATAATTAAATAATTAACCACCATAAATAATGATTTTCGAACCATTATTTCCAACAAAGATATCTTATGTGTAAGTAGGGATGGACACTATGTGGTTTGTTAAGCGGAATGAAATCAAAATGGTTCGAAAAAATAATTTCTAAACTATAATTAATATGATCAATTTCATTTGAATATTTTCCAACCCGTTTAATGTGATGTGGATGCGGGTTGGACCCAAACCCAACCCGTTTGAACACGACCTACATCATTTAAGTCTCACTGTAAAAATACACATATATATTATACGTTCGATCGATAGAAAAATATTTGGTCTTATTTCCTTTAATTTGAATAATGTGTAGGACTTAAATCGTTATGCCAAATAAGGAGTGTTTCAATTTTTTATTTTTTTATTTTCGGGATGCTTGGTATTTGATTGTTGATGCGTGGGTTACTCAATTTATAAAATATATTGAACTCCATCTCAACCCGGATTGGATTCAACTCCACTGAAATATAATTCGATCCGTAATACGATATGGATTAAAATTAACCCCATTTTAACAATGGAAAATTTAAACCACTTAATGTAAGTGGTTAATTTGGATTCAGAAGTACCATGGCTAACAAAGAAGTACAGAGGGGTATATCTAGTTCATAATGTTTTAATTAGCATGACAAACGGTCTATTTTATCATGATAGAATTTGTAGCTAGTGAGTATATCTGATTAATGTCAAACAACTTAATGGCCTGTTTGGTAACAAGCATTTCATTTGAAATGCTGGATTTGGCCCAAATCAGGTGTTTGGGAAACATATGGATTTGGATTTGACTCAAATCAACAACATTTAAATCTCAGCCCATACTTTAGAATTTCAAATCAGATATTAGCCCATATCATTTCAAATGACAAATAAACTCGTATCTTCTTAACATTAGGTTCTATTTACTACTGATAAAAATGGCAGTCTCTCTCTCTCTCTCTCTCTCTCTCTATATATATATATATATATATATATATATATATATATATATATATATTCATCTTAGTCTTCTCTAATCTAATCTCGGAATCATTACGTACGAATTCTTCTGTGCATCAATATATATATATATTTGCTTCAATTTGTAATGGATTTGTACATCTGCACGCGCACACACACACACATATATATATATATATATATATATATA
Source organism: Orobanche coerulescens (assembly GCA_033398695.1). Taxonomy (NCBI): domain Eukaryota; kingdom Viridiplantae; phylum Streptophyta; class Magnoliopsida; order Lamiales; family Orobanchaceae; genus Orobanche; species Orobanche coerulescens. The sequence continues at coordinate 165,953,521 of CM065808.1, forward strand.
TATATATATATATATGCACATAAACACCATTTCTCTATTGTATAGATTTGTAAAATTTGGGATTTATAACGATTTCAATTTTTCTACAGTAGATTGATTAAATTGAAGCTTGTTCGATTTACTTTCTAAACTTGTATGTGTTTATAAAAATTTTGCAGTGGAGATCAAAGTAATCTGTTTATAGACTTTATGTTTGATAATGTTTATTTCGTATATTTGTTTTTTAAAATCTGAAATATGTGTATAGGTTATATGCTTAGATAATCCGAAGGTGTGTTAGTAATGATATAGACTATCTCATTTGTTGTTATCTACCTAAATATTCGAAGTATATTTGTAGTACCTGAAAAATACAATGTTTGATGAATTGAGCGTAAAAGATTTACGAAAACGTCATAGGGACAATGATGAAGATATGGAGTTAATTATGATAGTTGCGGGTTTTATTGTTGCTGTAGCAGCGACATTGTATGGTCAAACGTATGGGGTGAAGGAGTTAACATGGAATGAATGCGAGCGTGCTCAAAGTAGAGCTACATGGATGAATACCTTGAATATTAATAGGATATGCTGGGATCAATTGCATCTTGACATACGTCGTTTCAAGAAGTTATGTCATCTTTTGCAATCTAAGGGGGGCTAGTGACTACAAGGAAGGTCACAGTACGAGAAATTGTGGCAAAGTTTCTTCATATCCTTGGGCATGATTTAAAGAATAGGACAATGCAAGCCATCTTTGCACGTTCTTGAGAGACCGTGAGTCGTCAATTTCATGTAGTACTTGAATCTGTACTTAAACTTGGAAAGTATTATATCAAGAATGTGGACCATACCACTAACTTCGCAAATCATAATAAGTGGAAGTGGTTTGAGGTAAAAAAAAACTGTTATCAACTATATAATTTTTAGGGTTATTATTTATTATTAACTGATAATTTATATTAGGGGGTTGTTGGAGCTCTTGATGGGACACACATCAAGATGACAGTCCCTATTGAGGATCGACCACGCTATCGACATAGGGAGGGGGATACTAGCACTAACATCCCAGCAACATGTGATCCTAACCTCCGTTTCACATATGTTTTGCCTGGTTGGGAAGGATCTGCTTCCGATCCTCGTGTACTCCGTGATGCCCTCCGGAGGCCTAATGGTCTTAAAGTACCTAGAAGTAAGAGTTAAAATATCCTTCGATTATTATTAGTCGATTTTAGATAGTCTAAATTTAATACACTTAAAATTGTGATGTAGATAAATATTTTCTTTTGGATTTGGGCTATACTAATGGTGAAGGTTTTCTAGCTCCATATAAGGGTACTCGATACCATTTGAATTTGTGGCAAGGGAATACTCCAATAAATTACAAGGAGCTTTTAAACTTGCGACATTCATCAGCTCGAATTACTATTGAAAGAGCATTCGGGTTGTTGAAGAAACGCTGGAGTATACTAAGAGATGCTAGCTTCTTTCCAAAAAAGATTTAAATTAGAATCATTAATGCTTGTTTTATCCTCCATAATTTTTTAAGAGAAGAAAACATGGAAGAAATTGAATTTATGAAAGAGGTAGAACAAGATTTATTGAATATGGAAGAAATTGATGTGGAATATGATGAAGCTGATTTTATTTCAACCTCTCGTTCAAAAAATGAGTGGAATGAGTTTAGAGATAGTCTTGCCAAAAATATATTTGAAGAATATATAACGTGAAGGGCTAGAGCTATATGAATATATAGTTAATTTTATTTCACTAGTCTGGGTGTTGTTAGTTTTTGTATTTGTTTTGATCATGATTTGAAATTATTAGACTAATCTTTATTGCCTTAAAATGTAAAACATGTGTTTACTTTTAGCATTATACAATGTAGGTGCAAGACTCCTACCATTTTGATAATATGTCATATGTTGATGGTTTGTGAATTGCGAAGTTTTAACTTACTGTTCTTGTGTAATGCTTCCAGAACTGTGGAATTTTTTGTTTATAAATTATGTGGAAATAGGTTCAGCATCCTCATGAGGATTTATCTTGCAAGCTAACCTGTTTCAGGGTTACTTCTATCGGATTTTATAACTACATGGGTCGTTTTGTCATTCATGGTGCAGACCTCTTCTATCTCAGATTTATTGTGATTTTCATGCTTATTGTGCATTAGTATATTGTTTGGAATAACCAAAAGTCCAAAAGATAGCCCATATCAGTTCCTGGGATTATAAGAGGAATTCTGATCTGTTTTCAAACTTTGGGGACTGTTTTGTTAGTTTTTTAGTTATCTTTCCTTTGCTCTATTGTTTAGCAATTTCGGGCTCACTTTAGTTTTTTTGGCTCTTAAAATTCAATATCGTTGGTCTATATGTAGTGGTAGATACCTTTTGCTTTATCTAAACTAGGTAAATAGTTTATTTATTGTGACCTTCTTTTTTATAACTCGTAAATAGCTGTTGTTGTGAATTTTGCAGGTTGGTGATGAAAACACAAGGAAAAGAGCACATGGCTCCTCCACTCGCTTCAAAACGGAAAAGAAGCTATGTGACTTGGAATTCTCAAATGGATGCCATATCACTTCAACATTATTTGACTAAATAAATGAAGGAAACAAGGGCGATGGGGACTTCAAATCACAAGCTTACCGAGCAGTGGCTGATAAATTGAGACTTGAATTAGGTTTATTCTATAATACCCACAATTTCGATTTCCGGTAATTTTCTTTTTTTGGCGGATGTCCGTTTTGGCTACTCCCTTATGACCGTTTCTTCATTTTGAGAATATTTAATTCTGCACTTTTTGACGTCCGAGTTCGTTTCGGTATTGTTTTGTTGAGTTTCGTGTTCTTAAGCGGCTTTTCCGTACTTGAGTTTGATTCTTGCGAATCTCGTCCGAAACTGTTGTTTCGAGTTCCTCGTAAGTTCATTTAATGTTATTATTCATGTTGCGATCCTTGGTTTGGTGTTTCGATCGTGTATCATGTATTTCGGACGTTTTGGGCCATTTTCGTAATTTCCCAAAGTTTGGGGTAATTACTTTCCGTTGTCGAATTTTGAGCCTTCGGGTGGTCGGAATCGTGTGTTCTATTAGTGATTAAATTCGTCTTTGCAAGTACTTCGTAACCGTATCTTCGACTCGTATTCAGGTTCGGGTTTCGGGATCGTCCGGGCCGTCGGAGTTGGCCCGGGCCGAGTCATGGCCGAGCATGTTGGGGCCAGGCCAGCCCTGGCCGAGTTACGGCCGGAAGGGCCCGGCAGTTACATACGTAAGCCTTGGCCGGTTATGTACGTAACACTGCCGGCAGAATTGGACAGTGAGTTCGGCCATGGCCGGTTACGTACGTAAGCCATGGCCGGTTACGTACGTAAGCCATGGCCGGTTACGTACGTAAGCGTCCGGCAGGTCTCGGCCTATTTAAGGCCTGGGCACGGGTCACTCGGCCATTTCCGTTTTTCTTCTTCGTTTTTCACGATCCTTCGATAGAAATCGATGGGTTCGATCGGAGATCACTAATACATCAGTTGGGAATCTTGAATCATGATTATTATCATCATCTAATCCGTTTTCTTTGTCCGAATCAAGGTATTTTGGCTTGAACCCTTGTTTTTGAAGATTTTGGGGATTTTCCTTTTGATTTTGATTCCAATCCATTTTTGACCGATTAATTGTTGTATAAACGTTGTTTTGAACTTGTTCTATGGATTGGATACTCGTATCTTTGGTTCGTTCGACCCGAGGGGTGCTTTCCTTGTTCTTGAAGGGCCTTGAACATTTAATGTTCGATTAAATGCTCGAATGAGTTCCCTTCGATAGTTTGTTGGGATTTTCGTTGTTTTCGGCCTTGATTCTCGTCGTAATCATGTTTTATTGTTCCTTACGGAGGATTATAGGTGCTCGATGATTCCGATGTTGAATTCCGTTGGTGATTGATGATTCGTGTGGTGTTTTCCCGTAGTAATTCCGGTGCTATCACGTTCTTGATAGTGTTCGGGAGTTCGGGGTTGTTTGACCGCATTCCATACGTCGTCTTGTTGAGATCGTGGTTCCTAGGCAAGTATCTTGTCCATACAATTATTGTGTTGTGGATATGATAATTAGTGATCGTCTCTATGTGTTTGTTTTATCGTTTGAATTGAACTTTCAAAAGATTCGGTTTAGCCTCGTTAAGGGCTCACTTTCAAAACGCGTGTGTTTTGTGAATATTGTGCTCCGTTAATGGTTAAGTGAACCCTATGAATTCTCTTGTTGTTGTTGTTGTTGTTGTTGTGTTTTGATAATATATATACACATATATTATCTCTTTTCGGTACGTTGTGATTTGACAATTATGTCGTGCTTGGTGTTGTTGCCTTTGGGTGGATTATTTGGATATCCTTGGTGTGCTATGTTATTTGTGATGATTGTTTCGCTAGCCAGCTCGGGAGGGTCCTTAGAGGCCTCGGGTGGGATTTGTGTCTTCATCCCGGTCTTAGGCGATGCCTGTGCTTGATTGTTTTGCTAGCCAGCTCGGGAGGGTCCTTAGAGGCCTCGGGTGGGATTTGTGGCTTCGTCCCGGTCCTAGGCGATGCCTGTGCTTGATTGTTTCGCTAGCCATCTCGGGAGGGTCCTTCGAGGCCTCGGGTGGGATTTGTGGCTTCGTCCCGGTCCTAGGCGATGCCTGTGCTTGATTGTTTCGCTAGCCAGCTCGGGAGGGTCCTTCGAGGCCTCGGGTGGGATTTGTGGTGGCGTCTCGGTCCTAGGCGATGCTTGTGCGTGTATGTTTTGTGAATGTGTTTGCTCACCTTGGGAGGTTCGACGGGGCCACGGAGGGAGTCCAATGGTTTTGCCCTGGATTCACGAGTGAAACTTCACGAGTGCGTGTGTATGTTTTGTGAATGTGTTTGCTCACCTCGGGAGGGTTCGGCAGGGCCATGGAGGGAGTCCAATGGTTTTGCCCTGGATTCACGAGTGAAACTTCACGAGTGCGTGTGTATGTTTTGTGAATGTGTTTGCTCACCTCGGGAGGGTTCGACGGGGCCGCAGAGGGAGTCCAATGGTTTTGCCCTGGATTCACGAGTGAAACTTCACGGGTGCGTGTGTATTTTATGTCCATCGAGGACGCGTGACGTGGGTTTTAACCTTTTGTATTGTTGTTGGTTTCAATTGTGAAAACAAAACCTTTGGGCTGTGACCCCCTGTTGATTTTGGAAAGATAAGGATTCGGTAATCCTAAATTGTCTCTATTAAAACTCTCGATGGCATTTTAAACTGTTTTATAAATTGTTTCCCTTGATTTGTGATCTTTCGGTTTTGGAATGTTTTACCCAAACTCTTGCCTCGGGAAGTACTTTTTGTTACGTTTGGATATTTGAGGATTCCTGGTTATTGTTATTCGTGGAATGTGAATTTTATGGCTCACATTTTGCACTTTGTTCTTGCACTAGCAAAATAGTGGAGTTTTGCTAACCCCCGAGTATTCGGGGGGTGGATGTCTATTTTTGCATTCAAGTTTTGGGAGCATAACATAGGGTCGGCATGAAGGATGATGAAAGATGATCGATACTAATCACATGAGGAACCGTACATTGTTGTATTGGTTCAGTTGTATTTTATTTCCGCTGCAGTATATTTTTCCCGTTGTACGGGAACGTTTTGTATTTTGACCCCTGCGTGAGCACGTATTGAGTTGTATGTATTTATTGAAAGACCAAATCGGTCTACTGAGTCATTTTAGCCTTAAATTCATTGTTGAAATGTTCGACATTGTTTACCAGCCTGGTAGATCCTTGAGGAAAGGGTCTACGGCGTGTAATATCCCTGAGTGGATTGAGGGTGTTACATAAATGATATCGGAGCTTAGGTTGTGGAAACCTAGACTGTCAGGTTTAGTGGTGTCTGTTGAGTTTTGTCTCGTCGGATTTTATCTGACCGAGTCGTGTCGCAACGCGTCGTCTGAGTCTGTTGGTCATGATTAGTATCGTGGAGCGATCATCATCTTCATGCGACCTGTGGATGTAAGTATCCCTTCTTTGTGTTGTGCCTCGTGTGACATGAGCTGCTTGTATAATTATATCGTTGATTGATTGAATCCTTCTTTGGATTTTGATTCCGTGATACGTGGGTATTCGACTCTAATATTTTATTTATTTGAGGAGCGGTGTCGCTGCTAATGTATTTTCGAACTGTATTTTATCCACTGTGTGAGTCCTTTCAAAATGACTTTCACTATTTTGCAAACTGAGTTCTAATTCGTAAAACTGATTCCCTAAATCGAGTTTTGGCACTTTGGCCTTGAATGTTTTATGACGGTTTGATAAAGGATTTTGTGAGTTTTGGGCATTCTGGCCTATTGAATTTTTGAAAACCTTAAGTATCTTAGAATATTAAATTTCGAGACGTAATTTTAAAACGAATTATTTTCTTGCGGTGTTTTCAAGGTGCTTTCTAGTGCCGTAATATATTTCAAAAATTTTCCAGTTGAGGACCAAAAATATTTTGAGATATTTTCAATTATGTAGAAATGTTTTGTTTAGACCCGAGGGTCGAATATTTCTGAAAGTCTTTCACCAAAAGGGAAGTGTCCTTGTTTTATCAAGCGTGAGATGGTTTTCAAAATCTCGATAATGGTGTCTGTGCTACTTTTTGAAGGGTGATAGTCAAGATCAACTAGTGTTTCCAAAATCATATTTTTTTTCAAAGGTGGTTTTCATTTTTAAAAACCTATCGTTCCTGTTTGCGGTTCGGTAATATTTGTATGATGTTTTGTGATTATGTGCTTGTTATTGTTCGGGCCGTTGAGATCGCCGAATGATGCCGTTGTTGCTATGATTCTGTGTATGCGGGCTACCTTACGTTGATATGTTGTGTGAAATTGACATCTCTGGTTTGTTGCTTTGTGATGTTATGTTCCATTGTATCGAGCATTTGTATATCCGGTATGCCGAGCCGAGGTGTTTCAACCGTGGTGTGCCGGGGGCATGCACGTACCAATTGTCCTTCTCGCCAGTAATGCATTTCAGGTGTGGACCCGAGAGACACAGGATCCAGTTTTGCGAGTTGGGTTCTGAGTCTTTCGGGGCACGATTTCAGCACATATATCAGGATCGGCTCTAAGAGGGCCATGTGGAATGTTTCCGTCAGCTGTCTTTGTGTTGTTGCCTTGTTTCCGTGATTGTGAGTTGCGGGGACGACCTTCTTTTATAAGAGGTCGAATGTAATACCCGTATTATTTTAGACTTCTGCATTTCCTCTTTCTCAAGTCTATCGACTCGCTCGTGTTCGTTGATACTTTTTGAACTTGTTCTGTATTTAGTTTTCATTGTTCGAACGAGCCGTGATCTTGTTTTGGGTCGATCTGATTATCCCTTTCACTTTTCCGAGTTCAATTCGATTCTTGTGAACCTTGTTCGGAAGTAACATCTTTTGATTCTACTAGTTCTTTTGATGTCTTGAGTTGAAGTGTGAACTTCCGAGTCATTGTTCGGCCGTTGTCATTCGATCATTGTTGTTCGATCGTTGTCATTCGATCATTGTTGTTCGATCGTTGTTATTCAATCATTGTTGTTCGATCGTTGTTATTCGATCATTGTTGTTCGATCGTTGTTGTTTGATCGTTGTTACTCGATCATTGCTTTTTGATCGTTGTTGTTCCGATCATTGTTATTTGATCGTTGTTCTTCGATCGTTGTTGTTCGGTCGTATTTGTTCGATCTTTGTTGTTCGATCGGGGTTGCCTGACTGTTGTTGCCTGATCTCGTACCGCGAGGAATTGTCGTTCATTGTTAGTCCGCTGTTTCGAGTGTGGCCAGGTGGGTCATTGAGCCGTGCATTGCGAGACGGTAGATGAGAGATTTGGGGATCGAGGCTGCGTCTCTGCTCCGAAAGGGCACAGAGATGCCTAGTATGCTTTTTGAGGATTTCGGCGTAGTCCGAATTGTTTGTGATTGTCCTTGTGGATTATTTTGTGTATATTTTCTGTTTTATCGACTGTGCGTATTCCTTGTAACAGGTGCTTTGTGTTTTGTGATAGTTCGGATAATCGACTTGATTGTATTATTTGTTTGATGACGCTTGTCACTTGTTGGTTTTATTATGTCTCTACCGGTGGCGTTGTGTTGGTCGTCGTGGAGCGTGTTTTCACGCAGTTTGTTCCTTTGCGTTGCTTGTAACGTTTCGCCGTCGGGCGTAAGTTACGCATTTCTTGTGTATCTCGTTGAGTGTTTCCTGGCAGGATATTGCTTCTCCCTACTTGTTTTAAGTTTCGGGACGAAACTTCTTTTAAGGAGGGTAGTATGTAATACCCGCAATTTCGATTTTCGATAATTTTTCTTTTTTTGGTGGAAGTCTGTTTTGACTACTCCTTCATGACCGTTTCGTCATTTTGAGAATATTTAATTCTGCACTTTTTGACGTCTGAATTCGTTTCGGTATCGTTTTGTTGAGTTTCGTGTTCTTAAGCGGTTTTTCCGTACTTGAGTTCGATTCTTGCGAATCTCGTCCGAAACTATTGTTTCGAGTTCCTCGTAAGTTCATTTAATGTTATTATTCATGTTGCGAGCCTTGGTTTGTTGTTTCGATCGTGTATCATGTATTTCGGACGTTTTGGGCCATTTTCGTAATTTCCCAAAGTTTGGGGTAATTACTTTCCGTTGTCGAATTTCGAGCCTTCGGGTGATCGAAATCATGTGTTCTCATAGTGGTAGAATTCGTCTTTGCGAGTACTTCGTAACTGTATCTTTGATTCGTGTTCAGGTTCGGGTTTCGGGGTTGTTGATCGCTTGGATTCGCGTAGTATGGTTTTCAAATCCGATCAATTTTAAAATTTGTAAAACCTCGGAGTATTTCCAAGGTGTCGAACCCAAGGGAATTGATGTGTCGAAAAGAAAGGAATTAACTCTACTCAAAATTTGACTGCTATTTAGGAATCCGAAAAATTGTTTTGATTCTAATTATCTAATTTTAAAAATCGAAGAACAAAAATTAAATAAAAGATGAAATATCTAAATTAAGCAAATAAAGCAAATTAGCAAGATAAAATCACAAGTCGAAAGGTAATTGATCCTAGGGTAGTATCATCTAATTGAGTTCACACAATTCGTTCACTTGATTCCTTCTCCCCAAAATTTAATTCAATCCTAGAAATAATCACTCGGTCGATCTAGAATTCCTGTCAAGGCAACCTAGAAAGATAGTTAATTAAAACCCATTTCCCCGCCAGGTCTCAAAGAATTAAAATCACTTAAAAAGCACCAACTTATTTATCTATGATTTATCTTTCTCCGCTAGGTCTCAAGATAAAATCATATTGTGCATCAAGTATTTCCACTAATCAATTACTCCTTCCGGACAAAATCAATTAGCTAACATGCATCGATTAAGGGCCCTTTAATCTAACATGAGATTTAACACAACTTGAACACGAGCCTAGGATGAAAGGTCAAAAGGTAATCAAAAGAACATCATGTGAACATCAATTAAAATTACTAACCCTAGAATCAATCAATGAATTAGCCAGACATAATTGAAATCAAACAAGAAATTGATGAAGAATGCATATTATTAATATGAAAAGAGAGATTACAACCCTTATGGATGACTCCGAGTCTTCAATCTCCCAAAAACAGTAATAATTCTCCTCCAAAAAGTTCTTGCATCAAAGAAATTAATCTTGCTAAAAACTGTAAAAATCTGCTCTAGATAATAAAAGATGAAAAAGGGCTGATGGAAGATGATCCAAGATGATAGATAATCCTCAAACTAGGTCTAGAATGAGGTTTATATAGCCTAAGGGGGTTAAAATCCCGATTAGCCCTAATCTAGGAAATAAATAATATCCAAAAGAGTCAAAATCCGTCCAAAACGAGAGCTACTGGGAAGCTTCGCTGGCCTATCGGCCGATAGCCGGCCGATAGGTGGTTCGCCGATTTCTTCACTGATAGGCGGGAGCTCTGTCGGACGGCCCTATCGGCCGATAGCCGCCGATAGGGTCTTCTGCTTGGCGCAAAATCCGTTTCTTCGTCCGTTTGACTCGACTCTCGGTCCTTTGTCTCGCTTTTGGGTCCTTTTGGCTCTAAAACCCGCAAACACACTAAAACCAACCCAAACGCGTAATACGGCTCGACTAATCATAAATAAGCCAAATACGAGCACATTAATCACGAAACGAGATAAAAACCTAGTATAAAATCCTAGAAATAAGTGGTAAAATTACCACTTATCAAACCCCAAACTTAAGCCTTGTTCGTCCCGAACAACAAAAAGAAAAGAAAAAGAAAATCGTGAATCATCGTGCAACTCGGAGTGTTCAACCTAATCAATACTACCCTGTAATTCTCTCTAAATAATCCGAGTGTCGTAAAGCGAGCCGCACTCGAATAATGATTCCACAAAGTAGTCAAGTTCCCTAATCATTCGTTCATGAAGAAAATCCACCAAAGATTAACAAAACGTGAGTCAAATCGACGTCAATATGAAAGGCTAAAATAAACAAGCTAGTTCGTCCGTTACAATGAGTGGCACATTTTTCACGAGTTTCATAACAAATAAACCTCACGGTATTCCCTTATATATATGTTCACGAATTTAATTCGAGTTGACCACTAGGTTAGGATCTCGGGATGTTTCATCGGGGTAATCCTAGGGTGGAACTTCCATTCTCATGTATTAGGAAACCGTTTGACGTAAAAGACACTCATGGGGCACATGGATGCTTCTAGTTACTAAGTTCCCGTCTACAGCGGAGAAACAACTCGAATATATAATTTCCACATGTCCGAATCAAGGTCGCCGTTTTACGCGAGAGTAAACTGCGGGTCACGCGAATACCCCCGGTTACTAAGTTCCCTATCATTGGCACATGTGAAATAACTAAATCACTAGTCTAATCAGAGTCGTCGTTTTACGCGAGGGTAAACAACGGGTCGCGCGAATGCCCCCGGTTACTAGACTTCCCTTCATAGAACAACATTATCTCAATTTTTGGGAAAAACTGACCGACACTAAACTCAATCTAAGTGCCAACACGACTGACGAAACAAGATTTACTCACTATCCTAAGATGTAACCAAACGTATTGACGGTGATTTTAAAACAAGTATGTATCGTCTCTTATCCGCCAAGACCTCTACAATCACGAAAAATTTTGGACCTAAATAAATACTATGCAAAACAAATAATCGACTACAACTCGACTAAAACTCGACCGTTTCTTCGAGAGAAAACAAAGTGTCGTAACATCGGTTTCACACAAATAGAAGCACGAAAAATTCACTAATAAAGAAAAACTAAGACAAGCAAGGCTATCTAAAACAAACAACGAAAAGCAAATAAAAACAAACACGAAATCTAAAAAAAAAAAAAACTACTACGACCAAAAAAAAATAGAAAATAGAAACTAGCAAACACACCAAACGAAAATGAATAAAAAAAATCTAAAAACTAAGCAACCAAAAGCCAAAACCATGCAACACCAAAATGATAAGCACAAATAAACACAACGGGCACCAACACAAGCAAATAAAGATACAAGGCAAACACGGTACTTACACGTAAAGAAATTAACAAAGCCGCACTTCTTCCCCCCCCCAAACTTATTTCGCATCCCAAAGGAGGAATAAGTTTGAAAAGAGAAAGGAGTGGCTTTGTTAATGGAGTACCTGATCACTGTGGCGGAAATGGCGGGTTTGTCGGCGAGCTCGGATCATAGCGGGCATGTGAATCGGGGAAAGGAGCAAAGTGGTACATCTCATGTAGCATTCGGTGGTAGTGGTCCTCCTGTGCCCACCTATCTTCCTGTCTCTTCCTCTCTTGCTCCCTCCAAGCAATCTCCTCTAGTCGCCACACTCTGTCCTCCTCGGCGCGTCTCTCCACGAGCTCGTACAACTCATTGACCCGAGTGGCAACAACACCCACCCGAGTCTCAACCTCGCCCAACCGAGTTCCCAAAGAACCAAACTCGGCTGTCAAAGAACGCATACTCGCCAAGTGATAATTATCTTGCGCTTGCATACTCTCGTCGTGCATCTCTCTCTCTCTCTCTCAAAAAATCTCGTCTCAAAAGCATCAAAATCTGGAGCTCTCATCTGAAAACTAGTACCTCCACCGGTGGGAATCTCGTCACGGCTACCCCCCTCGGGTATATCATCCATCTCCTCCTCGGCTCCCTCTAAGAACGGCTCATCAATGGTCACCTCCCGGCGTTGCCTCTTACGAGGCGCATCTAACGGTCGGATAAGTGCCACATGAGCCGCGGAGCTCATACTCCACCTCGCATATACATCGGGCGCGTCGCCCATCACAGTGGTCAAGGTCGGAGAGGGGAGTCGGAAGAGGGACACGGTTTTGTTCCGACCGTGCAATTTCCAGTCGAACCCCTCGGTGAAGGCAAGCATCTCCTGCCTCTGCAGTGTCGGTTTATCCAAATAGATGTCTCGGGATACCGGCTCTCCTCTAATGTGCACCCCAAGATGCTCCGCGATAGGGGTCACGAACGCCCCAATACCAATCCTGCTTCCGGTCAGCCGGCTTGTTTCTCCATGTGCTCGATCGTAAAACATCCGGCGTGCTTCCGTGTACCGTTCAAGGCCGACCACAAAAGGTGAAGATCGGTGGACAAGCACGTCCCCGAGTCGGTCGGCTCAAAATCGTCGATGTGAACGGGCGGTGGACATAACGGAGAACCGAGTTCCCGATCGAGAGGCTTTGGCATATGTCGGATTATAAATAAGAAGCGTCTCCTCCCTGCAGAATCATCTTGGACCACGGCTCTAAGTTTTCTTTGGCATGATCGCCTGGCTGGAATGATCCGTCCTCGGCCCGTTGATAATGGCATTAACTTCATCGCCGAGAGCTCCCTTTCTATGTTGTCGAGATTGAAGCGAATAGACGCCGAGTCCCGTTCTCTAAAAACCTCAAGTGTGGACAAAACTCCACGGTGAGCACGTGGTAAGCGAGGTAGTTCGCCCGAAAGATTTGCTCAAACCCGCACCGCCTCGCTAGTAGCACAATATCATCGTAAACACCCATACCCCGAGCCGTCTCCTCATGCGTAAATCGGCAATGCTTGTGTGACATGCCGATAAGGTGCGACCACCTTCTTTTAGACTCGCCCGGTCAATCTCTTGAACTTCTTCGGTCGAGTGCGTAGGGATCGGAATAGCGCACTACCTTCATCTGAGCCTTTTCCTTCTACGTGGTTGCCTTAGATTTTCCGGCCGTACTCGGATTCGACTTCTTGCTTTGCTTTCCCATTTCAACGTTCCTTGATCGAGTTTGAAGGAAGAAAAGTAGAAAAAAATTTCGCCCCTTTCGTTCTTGTGTTCTATCGGCCGAGAGTTGTGTAAGTGTGTGAGAAAATCGGGTGTGAAGTGTTTAAAAGGGGTATAAAATAACCGGTCGGGCGAAGTGGATCTTGGGCGGGTATGTTCCTATCGGCCGATAGGCTCGGTCGATAGGAGCTTCTGTCTCTTACCATGCCTTATATCGGGTGGGATATCGGTCGATAGGCATACCCTATCGACCACTGCTTGTAATCAATAGAAATTTGTTTATTTTTCTCAGCCTATCGGCCGGGCCTATCGGCCGATAGGCTCGCCCGATAGGATTTTCTGTCTCAAAAATTTTTTTTTTTCACTGCTCTACTTCACATACTTGGTCCCGTTTTTGCTTGGATATGGCGATGAAAGACCGCAGTATTCAAAACTCGGCATGCATGGATTAGAACTTAACAAAAACTAACAAAGCTACTACGAAATTAGAAACTACAAAAATCACGCAAACGAAAAATCGAAAATAAATGAATAAAACGAACTAATATACATACATACGTTGGGTTACCTCCCAACAAGTGCTACGTTTAACGTCTTTAGCTAGACGATACCTCATTCAACCCGGATCTTCAGTGACAACTCCCCCTTGAACGGGTTTGTTGATATCAAGATAGCACACGCTCCTCTCATTAAGTCGAGACTCGTTCGCCTCCAACATTCGAACATACTCCGGCAAATCCTCGGAAACTTCATCAACCTCAGAATGTGAGTAAATGGAGTGTGAAATACAATGCTCCAACAAGTCGGTCGGGGGCGGCATAGTAGACTCAATTTCAAAACATTCCTCGGGCGCATCGTCGGGCTTCTTCATCGCGTCATAGATGAAAATTTTCAGATTTTGATCATTAACCCGGAAGGTAAGATCACCCTCCTGGACGTCGATAAGTGCTCTCCCCGTCGCTAGAAACGGTCTCCCAAAGATCAATGGTTGATTTTCGTCCTCGGGCATATCAAGAACTACGAAATCGGCCGGGAAGACCAAGTGTTGGACTCTAACGAGCACATCCTCCACAATTCCCCTGATAAGTGATCGACCGTCCGCCATGAGTAGAGAAATGGTAGTCGGCTTCATCTCCCCAATCTTCAACCTCTTAAAGATGGATAGAGGCATAAGATTGATGCTTGCCCCGAGATCACACAACCCATTACGGAACGTTTGGTCGCCAATCATGCATGTCAAAGTAAAACGTCCCGGATCCTTCTGCTTGAGTGGGAGCTTGTTTTGAATGATAGCGCTACACTCCTCTGTCATATTTATTGTTTCAAACTTCCTCAACTTCCTCTTGCTTGCCACAGCGTCTTTCAAGAATTTCACGTACCCCGGCATGTCTCTTAAAGCGTCTAGAAGTGGAATGTTGATATTCACCTTTTGAAACATGTCGATAAATTGTTGAAGCTTTTCATCATATCTCGACTTGGCCAAACGCTGTGGAAATGGAGCTTTTACCTCAAAATCATTCACTTTCGAACCTCCAGGGACCTTTCGGCTGATAGGGGGGTCGATAGGATCCCCTGCCGACATTCTGTGTGGGTATCGGTTGGGCCTATCGGCCGATAGGTTCTCATTGTATTCCATCTTCTTTCGTTTTACGCTCCCGTTTCTAATACCTCCTCGTTTCAGATTCCTTAACTCCAGCCCCATGATTACCGTACTTTGTCCCACTCCGAAGCTCGATTGCGTTGCATTGTTGAGTCTTCGGGTTGGTCTCAGTCTTGCTCGGAAAATGGCCCGGCTTATGAAATCCGGCAGGCGTTCGCCATTTGACTCATTTGGGTCTCCACCATCGACATCCGCTTTGTCAAGGCTATCACCGAGTTTCCAATAGATGTCACACTATGCTCGAGAGCCCGAACCTCTTGTCTACTTTATAAATAAACTCTTTTGACTCGCCTCCAACCGTTCCAACATCTCTTCCATAGGTGTCTTAGCAATCGGCTCTTGAATAACCCCATTTTTCACGTTAAATCCGGTGGTGGCCGGAGAGCATTGTTCGGATTGGCATAGGAGAAATTAGGGTGGTTTCGATTGTTCGGATAAGAGTTCCCCAATTTCCCCCTTGCCGAAGTTTCCTCCTTGCATGTAGTTCACATCCTCCTTAACCGCAATCGGCTCGTTTAACTCTTCAAAACTGAATTGACTCCCAAAGTATTCTTTCTTAGCATCTCGAGCTCTTTTTGTTGTTTTTCAAATTTTGCCTTTAAATCACCGTAGCGTCCTCGTCACCGGATGGAACCTTTCTTCTCGTCATCTTCCTATCGGTCACCTCCTCGTAATCATTGTTGACCGCTAGCTCAATGAGATTCTTGGCCTCTTCATAATCGTTAGCGAAATCCCCCTTTCGATGAATAGTCCAATTCTCTTCTAGCCTTCCTCGTCAAACCCCGATAAAACCGAATATAGATCTCCTCTTTGTCAATTCCATGTCAGGCATTTGCGAAGTAGCTTAAATCGGATCCATGCCTCGTATAAGTATTCATCCTCATATTGCTCGAATTGCAAGATATCGTTGATTTGTTTTTGCACCTTCGAGGGAGGATAGAACTGTGCTAAGAACAACCGGTCATCTCTCTCCAAGTACCAATTTCCTTCCGATCTAGGCTCTTGTACCAATCTAGCGCATCGTCTTCTAAAGAAAACCGGAATAGGCGGAGCTTAATGACATCCGGAGGCACTCCGTTTTGCTTGATGGTGGCACATATGTCCAAAAACGACTCAAGATGAGCGTTTGGATCTTCATTCACTCCCCTCCGTATGTTTGAGACTTCACTGTAGCAATGAGGGACGGCTTAAGCTCGAAGTTGTTGGCATCAATCTTTCCCCAACCTCCTTCTTGATAATCGTCCAGCTTAGGTCGAAAGCGGGCATTCAAAGGGATCTTCTCGGGACGAGCGAGTTCTCGTGGTTGGTCAACAATGCCGGCCATGGTATCAACGAAAGGTATAGTAATAGTCTCGGTTCTCGCTTCTTGCTTCTTCCTCCTCAAAGACTTCTCGATTTCCGGGTCCAAAGGAAATAAGTCCTTTCCTTGGGATCTCGTGATCATGCACCGCCTACAAGGAAAAGAAAACAAGATGTGAGGAAACGAGATCGAATATTAATAATAAAAGTAAACTACCTAAAGTAACAATCTCTTCTTTTTCGAATTATTCCCTTAAATTTTCTATCAATCCCCCGGCAACGGCGCCAAAAATTGATCGCTTGGATTCGCGTAGTATGGTTTTCAAATCCGATCAATTTTAAAATTTGTAAAACCTCGGAGTATTTCCAAGGTGTCGAACCCAAGGGAATTGATGTGTCGAAAAGAAAGGAATTAACTCTACTCAAAATTTGACTACTATTTAGGAATCCGAAAAATTGTTTTGATTCTAATTATCTAATTTTAAAAATCGAAGAACAAAAATTAAATAAAAGATGAAATATCTAAATTAAGCAAATAAAGCAAATTAGCAAGATAAAATCACAAGTTGAAAGGTAATTGATCCTAGGGTAGTATCATCTAATTGAGTTCACACAATTCGTTCACTTGATTCCTTCTCCCCAAAATTTAATTCAATCCTAGAAATAATCACTCTACGATCTAGAATTCTGTCAAGGCAACCTAGAAAGATAGTTAATTAAAACCCTTTTCCCCTTGGCTCAAAGAATTAAAATCACTTAAAAAGCACCAACTTATTTATCTATGATTTATCTTTCTCCGCTAGGTCTCAAGATAAAATCATATTGTGCATCAAGTATTTCCACTAATCAATTACTCCTTCCGGACAAAATCAATTAGCTAACATGCATCGATTAAGGGCCCTTTAATCTAACATGAGATTTAACACAACTTGAACACGAGCCTAGGATGAAAGGTCAAAAGGTAATCAAAAGAACATCATGTGAACATCAATTAAAATTACTAACCCTAGAATCAATCAATGAATTAGCCAGACATAATTGAAATCAAACAAGAAATTGATGAAGAATGCATATTATTAATATGAAAAGAGAGATTACAACCCTTATGGATGACTCCGAGTCTTCAATCTCCCAAAAACAATAATAATTCTCCTCCAAAAAGTTCTTGCATCAAAGAAATTAATCTTGCTAAAAACTGTAAAAATCTGCTCTAGATAATAAAAGATGAAAAAGGGCTGATGGAAGATGATCCAAGATGATAGATAATCCTCAAAATAGGTCTATAATGAGGTTTATATAGCCTAAGGGGGTTAAAATCCCGATTAGCCCTAATCTAGGAAATAAATAATATCCAAAAGAGTCAAAATCCGTCCAAAACGAGAGCTCACGAAGCCTTTGGCTGGCCTATCGGCCGATAGGCTGGCCGATAGGTGGTTCGTCGATTTCTTCACTCGATAGGCAGGAGCTCCTGTCGGACGGCCCTATCGGCCGATAGGCTGGCCGATAGGGTCTTCTGTTTGGCGCAAAAATCCGTTTCTTCGTCCGTTTGACTCGACTCTCGGTCCTTTGTCTCGTTTTGGGTCCTTTTGGCTCTAAAAACCTGCAAACACACTAAAACCAACCCAAACGCGTAATACGGCTCGACTAATCATAAATAAGCCAAATACGAGCACATTAATCACGAAACGAGATAAAAACCTAGTATAAAATCCTAGAAATAAGTGGTAAAATTACCACTTATCAGTTGTCCGGGCCGTCGGAGTTAGCCCCGGCCGAGTCATGGCCGGGCATGTTGGGGCCAGGCCAGCCCTGGCCGAGTTATGGTCGGAAGGGCCCGGCAGTTACGTACGTAAGGCCGGTTACGTACGTAAGCCTTGGTCGGTTACATACGTAACACTGCCGGCAGAATTGGACAGTGAGTTCGGCATGGTCGGTTACGTACGTAAGCCATGGCCGGTTACATACGTAAGCGTCCGGCACGTCTCGACCTATTTAAGGCCTCGGCACGGGTCACTCGGCCATTTCCATTTTTCTTCTTCGTTTTTCGCGATCCTTCAATAGAAATCGATGGGTTCGATCGGAGATCACTAATACATCAGTTGGGAAGCTTGAATCATGATTATTATCATCATCTAATCCGTGTTCTTCGTCCGAATCAAGGTATTTTGACTTGAACCCTTATTTTTTAAGATTTTGGGGATTTTCCTTTTGATTTCGATTCCAATCCTTTTTTGACCAATTAATTGTTGTATAAATGTTGTTTTGAACTTGTTCTACGGATTGGATACTCGTATCTTTGGTTCGTTCGACCCGAGGGGTGATTTCCTTGTTCTTGAAGGGCCTTGAACATTTAATGTTCGATTAAATGTTCGAATGAGTTACCTTCGATAGTTTGTTGGGATTTCCGTTGTTTTCGGCCTTGATTCTCGTCATAATCATGTTTTATTGTTCCTTACGGAGGATTATAGGTGCTCGATGATTCCGATGTTGAATTCCGTTGGTGATTGATCATTCATGTGGTGTTTTCCCGTAGTAATTTCGGTGCTATCGCGTTCTTGATAGTGTTCGGGAGTTCGGGCCTGTTCGGCCGCATTCCATCCGTCGTCTTTTTGTGATCGTGGTTCCTAGGCAAGTACCTTGTCCATACAATTCTTGTTTTGTGGATATGATAATTAGTGATTGTTGGGAAAACAAGAACCCTGTATCGAAACAGCCGGGATATTCAATCCCTGTATCGAATAGTATTTGATAAAAGGTTTTGACATATATGCCAATCCGCATATAGTAAAGGAAACTGTATCGAAGTATTGATGCATCAACCTGTATCGAAGAACTGTCTCGAATCCAGCATATAGTGGAACCCTTCAGTACAGCAAAGAAGTCTTATAAAGACCAAGTATGGAAACTGTCTCGAATCACCAATACAGTTATCTTCCATAAAACTTTCAACAGGACAAGAAGGAATCTTCAGTAGTCAAGTCCCGTTGAATAAAGAAGTATTTAAATACTCGAGGATTTTAATCCCGTTGGAACGGAATCTTGCTCAACGGATACATCTCAACTGATATATATTTCAGAGACTATATATATCTCATGAAGGCATTGAAGATCAGTTACCGAAACCGAAATCATCCAAAGCTATCAAGTTATCATCAGAGCAAAATATATCTCCAAGCTTACTGCAACTCAGATAAAAGAGATATACAGTGCTCATCTTCTTGAACAACACTTCATTAGCTACAAGCTCATAAAGTCAAAGCTGTTGTTCACACTCTGTTCTATACCTTGAACAAACCCAGATCAGCCCTGTGTGGACTGAGGACGACGAAGCTTCAGAACTCTGTGTGAAGAAGTCAGTCAAGCTTTAGCTCAAACCAATCTGTGTGAACGGTTAAAGCTAAGATCTTTATATCAATCTGTGTGAACGATATATTGATTGTATAAATTGTTATAATTACGTAGTTGTATACGTAGAATTATAATAAACATTTTACTCCTGTGTGGAGGACCAGTGGACGTAGAGGGGTTTACCTCGAACCACTTTAAATACTGTGTTATTTATCTTCAGTTTTTATTGTTTTATTTACTGTGATTATTTAAGTATACATTGTACACCTAGTTGTTGTATCCACAGCAACTTACTGTATCTAAGACTTCCACTACGCACTCAGATTTAAAATCAGTACAACTTGTTGTTTAAACTACTTTCCAAGCTGTATCCAGTATACTTAGTGACCAACAAGTGGTATCGGAGAGGTTGATTCTAAAAAGAATCAGTCATATTTTTAACCGAATCAGATCCAAAATCACTTACTCTTTAAAAACAGTCTCTTTCATTTCCTTACCTTCACATGGATACTTCTATGATCAACAAAGTGCCTATGTTCTCTATTAACGAATTTGATGATTGGAGAATTAGGATGGAGGCTCATCTTGCAGCAATGCACGAAAAGATGATTTTTGTGATACAGGATGGTCCTATCAAGATCATGAAGGTAAACACGACCACAAGGATTGAAGGCCAAGCCCAAGCTGAGATGCTCGAGAAGGATCGCGAGCAATGGACCACAGATGAAAGAAAGTGAGCCAATCTCGACAATGTGGCTAAGAACGCGTTATTTGTCACCCTTGACAAAGGCACGTTCTCAAAGGTAAAGAGCTGCAAAATAGCCAAGGAAATCTGGGATAAACTCAAGTTGATTTGGGTGGGAACTGAGCTCTTAAAAGAAAACAAGATTTCAAAACTGACTCAGCAATTTGAATCTTTCGAAATGAAACCAACTGAGACACTTGAGGAACTTGACCTCAGATTCACTGGTATTGTTGGTGAATTTGAAGCGTTGGGCAAAATTTATACCCAAAAGGAGAAGAATTTAAAAAATTTCAGATCTCTCCCAGCCCGATGGGACATTAAGACCACAGCTATGCGTGTGTCTTGCAATCTTAATGAAATAACTACTTTTGATCTCTTCTCTGACCTCAAAGATTTTGAGTATGATATTGACAAGAGAGAAAGTCAAGAATCTCCTTCAAAGGTCACAAGACTAGTCAGACGAGTCGTCGACACAGCATGCCCAGCTCGTCGAAGCCTAGTCATAAGAATGCTGACAGTGACGACGACATCCTGTCTCAAGATGAAATGGCGTTTCTCATGCACAAATTCAAAAAGTTCATCAAGCAGACTCCTTACAGGCCCAAACCTGTCCAAAAGGTAAGTACCGAAAATTCATCCGGTAATTCTAACCTGTGCTATAATTGCAGGAAAACAGGGCATTATGCAAATAAATGTCCTCATCCCAAAGTTCAAAAGTTGCCGGAGGCCGAGCAACAAGAGAGAGATGAAAGAAGACGTGCTTGGAAAAACAAGCTCAAGGCCCTGATTAGAGAATCAGAAGCCTCCTCCACACCATCCAAATATGAAGAATGTCTTCAGGTGGTCACCGAAAGTGATTCATCTGATGATTAGTTCGATGATAAAGCATATATCTGCTTTATGGCCAAAGACATTCCGGAAGGTGAAGATAGCGATGATGAGGTAAGTTCAACCTCAGCTATTCCATCAAATGCATCTCATACTTTTGAAAACATGATGAACGAATTTAAAAACATTCAAAAGGCCCATGAGACATTGAAAAACGAGAATATACAGCTCCAACTGTCTAACCTAGAGCTAAAAGATGAAAACGATTTGCTAAAGATAAATTATGAGAATATGTCTCTTGACTGTGAAACCAGCAAAGTCGAATTTGAAAAACTCATGGAAAGCAATCATCAACTTGCTCATGAACTAAGTGAGGTGAAAACTCACAACGAGAGCAAGACAAATGATTTGGTTCTACTTCAAGCCAAAGTCACAACTCTCGAAAAACGAGAAATTGAACTTGAGACCACTCTGAAATCGGTCGAGAAATCGTCCAAAACAATGGAAGAAATTCTGAGCACTGGGTAACATGCTCATGATTAAAGTGGCTTAGGATACAACTCATGTTCAAACAAAGGGAAAACTAGTACAGTATTTGTCAAGAGTGTGGAACACATTCCAGTATCGAAAGATACCCCTAGTCCCGTGAAGGAACCTGCTGCACCGCGAAAACCGAAGGCTGCCATTCCGCCCCCACAATCCTATTCCAGACAGTGGAATCATAAGTTGTTCCAACCTGTGAGGCGCACTCAACAGCATACTCCCCGAGCATATCAACAGCGCCAACAGCCGTTGAGAAGGAAGGCTGTATCCAACTACCAAAGGCCCGCACGGCAGTACTATCAGTACAGCACGCCTAGGTATTAGATACATGAGCCCCGTTATCCCTCGAGACAGCAAGTTCCCGCTCATTATCATCAACAGCGTTGGGAATCCAACTGGAGACCCAGAAGGCAAGCTGTTAGGCCAAAGAAAATGGCTCCACCTCCAAGACAGCACTCGTACTGGATTAATAATAATAACCCTGAATTTTTCATGCATAATAATTATCATGGTTATAGCGACTACGGATATGCCCCTCGTAGATATCGCAACACTGTACTGAGTATGACCTACAATAAACCAATTGCTGCCAGGAAAACTTGGGTACCTAGAGGAACTAACATACATGGACCCAAAAATCAAAGGGGACCTAAATCTACTTAATTTCTTTGTAACAGGACATTCTAGAGGAGGATACCTGGTACTTTGATAGTGGATGCTCTCGGCACATGACCGGAGATAGGAGCAAGCTATCAGATTTTGTAGAAGGTCGAGGTCCAAAAGTTCGTTTCGGTGATAAATCTAAAGGAAGAACAAGAGAGAAAGGAAACCTACTTCTCGGAAAATTCAAAGTCACCGATGTTGCATATGTTGAAGGCTTACAGTACAATCTACTTAGCATTAGCCAGTTCTGTGATAAACAGTTCTCGGTGAAATTCTATATAGATCGTTGTAGAGTCAAGAACATCCAAACCAAGGAAGTTGTGCTTACAGGAAGAAGATCAGGTAACATGTATATTGCTGACTGGAAGCCTATGAGCTCCTCAATTCCATGCTTTGTTGCCAAAGGCACTGCAGATCTTAGCTGGTTATGGCACAAGAGGATGTCTCACGTCAACTTCAAGATGATCAACAAGCTCTCAAGACAGGGGATGGTTATAGGTTTGCTAAATGTGTCATTTAAGAAGGACAGCGTCTGCGGACCGTGTCAGAAAGGCAAGCAAATCAAGTCAACCCTGAAGAGAAAATCCTACCTTTCAACCCAAAGAGTATTGGAAATGCTACATATGGATCTCTACGGTCCTGTAACCCAGTAAGTTTGGGAGGTAAGAAATACTGCATTGTTGTTGTTGATGATTATTTCAGGTATGTTTGGACAATTTTCCTTAGCAAGAAGAAGGAAACAACATCAAAGCTGCCCGAGCTCCTGAGAAAGTTGCAAAATAAAAAGGCATTGAGTATCGTGTCCATTCATTCCGACAGAGGTATAGAATTTACTAACCGCTTTATAGAGCAACACTGTTCGTAAAATGGGATACAACACGAATACTCAGCTGCCCGTACACCTCAACAAAATGGTGTTGCCGAGCGAAAGAATAGGACGTTGAAAGAAGCAACAAGGACAATGATCGCCGCAAGAAAGTTGCCACAACGTTTCTGGGGTGAAGCAACCAATACAGCATGCTACACTCAAAACCGTTGTATCGTCAACAAACACCACAACAAAACAGCATATGAGGTATGGAACAACAAAACTCCGTTAGTTTCATATTTTCACATTTTTGGATGCAGGTGTTACGTGTTGAATAATGGGAAGGACCAACTTAGAACCTTTTATGAGAAATCAGATGAAGGAATATTTGTAGGATACTCCTCCGTCAGCAAAGCTTACAGAATCTTTAATAAAAGGAAGCTGAAGATCGAGGAATCAGTTCATGTAGTGTTCGACGAACCTCATCATGACCCTACAGGAGTAGAAGATGTTACCCAAAACATCCAACAATTCTCTATCTTGGATCCTCCAACTCCCATAGAACTTGTCGTTGATTTAGAAATCAACCCCGCAGCTGTAAAAATCGACGTGGATGAAGTCGACGCTGTACAAGCTGAAGCGGTATCCACAGAATCTCTCGATACAGTACGGGATCATGAATTAGAACCCGACCGAAGATGGTTGAGAGATCACCCGCAAGAGCTGATCATTGGAAACATAAATGCTGGTGTTTCTACTCGTAGGAGAATAGAGAGTACACAAGGAAATATACTTTGTGCACAAGAAGAACTTGATACTGAGATATCACAGTTTCCTGAATGTAAATCTCAATCCGAGCTTAGAAGACTCAATATGTGCACTATCGTTGTATTCTTAGCTCAGTCCGAACCTATTTCGACCATAGACGCTCTTAATAATTCTCATTGGATAACATCTATGGAAGAAGAGCTTAACGGTTCGAAAGAAACAATGTATGGTATCTTGTACCCAGACCTACACATCAATCGGTTATAGGAACCAAATGGGTATTTCGAAACAAAAAGGATCGAAATGGACTTATTATAAGGAATAAATCCAGACTAGTCGCACAAGGCTACAGTCAGGAAGAAGGCATAGACTATGATGAAACCTTCGCCCCTGTAGAGAGACTAGAAGCCATTAGGATATTTTTAGCCTTTGCCGCCCATAAGAGCTTTATTGTATACCAAATGGATGTCAAGAGTGCATTCCTGAATGGAGACCTTGCCGAAGAAGTTTATGTTGAACAACCACCAGGGTTTGCCAACACAGACGGTATCGACTTAGTATACAGGCTAAGGAAAGCGCTGTATGGGCTTAAACAAGCCCCTAGAGCCTGGTACGAAATCTTGTCCCAGTATCTAACCAACAACGGATTTGAGAAAGGTGCTGTGGACAAGACCTTATTCAAAATACAGGAAGGTGATGACATTCTTATGGTGCAAATCTATGTGGATGATATAATTTTTGGTTCAACTAACCTTGCTTTGTGTCAAAGGTTCTCTCATCTCATGCAAAGTAAATTTGAAATGAGTATGATGGGGGAACTTAGTTATTTCCTAGGTTTGCAGGTAAAGCAGTTGCCTACAGGTATTTTCATCAACCACGAAAAATACAGCAAGGAGCTTCTCAACAAATTTGGAATGAATAACTCCAAATCATCGTCAACCCCCATCAGCACTTCCGTGCAAATTAGTGCTGATGAAGCCGGAAAGCCATTTGACCAATCACTCTACAGGAAGCTCATTGGTTCGCTCCTGTACCTAACGGATAGCAGGCCTGATATCCAGTTTGCTGTTGGAGTGTGTGCGAGGTATCAAGTAGTACCTAAAGAATCACACTTCAGTACAGCTAAACGAATCCTGAAATACATTAAAGGAACAGTCGATGTAGGACTTTGGTATCCTAAAGAAGGCGGATTCGATTTAGTTGGATACAGAGACTCGGATCTCGGAGGCTGCAAGCTAGATAGGAAGAGTACAAATGGAACTTGTCACTTTCTTGGACCTAGACTCGTTTCTTGGTTCAGTAAGAAGCAATTGGATAACTCTCTTTCCACTACCGAATCAATACTATGTCATTGTAGTCTGCCAGATGCAGATCCTTCGATGCAAAGAATGCATGTCGACATGGAACTGAAGCCACAGAGACTCCAATCATGTGTGATAGCACGAGTGCAATTGCAATAACGCACAATCCTGTCATGCACTCGCGCACTAAGCATATCAACATGAAGCATCATTTTATAAAGAATCATGTCGAGAACAAAGATGTTCGCCTTGAAAAAGTTCATACAGACATTCAGTTGGCCGACATCTTCACCAAGCCGCTCGACACAGCCAGATTCAACATGCTTAGACACGAATTGGGAATGCTACAGCCCGACTCCCTGTAAGTAATTTACTGTCTTTACTCAACAATTGAGAAGGAATACTGTAAGACCCAAGAATACAGTATCCAACGTTAATTATTTGTACTCTCAGAACCGTCAAAACAGTACTGTAGTGAGCAAAGATATATGAATCCTACAGCTGACGTGTGCAATAATTAAGGGGGAATACTGTAGGACCCATGAATACAGCATTAATCCAAAAGTTGCTGTATGGAATTTAAAACCTATATGTACCTTTTTAAGGGGGAACGCTGTACCGACGCGGACACAGCACATACTATAGGATTTCAATTCAGTATGTATATATATTATATTATATCATTTCATTTTAAAATGATTTTTGTCCACGTGCCCTGTTTTTATGTCAAACGTCATGTACATTAAATGCCTTACACGACATCTGGACAACTGAATCTCAAAATCCGCGATGGTTTAAATTGTTTATTATTTTAAAACTGCCGTTTCAGGCATTTAGGGTGACACAAATGTCAGAAGTGGGACCCGTTTATATTTTAAACATTGTAATGGATTAATGTACCAGTTACACTCAGTCCATCTTAACCGTCGATTTCAAAACCGGTTCCCATCCCTTAAAATCTGACCATTCGTACTCTGCAAAACCTTATTTCGCCGCCCAACTATAAAAGGACTGATACTGCCATTAGAGACTCTTTACCCTTTCTGCAAAAATTAAGAGCTCTCAAGTAAAAACAGCCTACACAGCTTTCTGCACTTTAATGCATATTACGTGTTTTCTTCCTCACTTCTTCTTGAAAAATCATCAAATGGCTGGACAAACATCTTCGTCCGCTCTCAAGAAACCGCAAACATCATCGATGGATGGATCTTCTCAAGATATTTTGTCATTGAACGCCTTCTCGCTGAAACCAATGATGTCGAACCCATGGAGTACATCATCACTCGTCTTCGTCAACAAGGCCTCTATCGCCTTGGAAGTCAAACTGCTGACAAGTATGATGTTCATTTGGTTGAGGAATTTTACCTCAATGCCGCCGTACGCTTTTTGTCGCTGGCCCAAGGAGGTCACGTTGCTGACATAACCGCTACCGTTTAAGGAGTTGAGATCTGTGTTGATAGCGATCTGCTCCAGAATATCTACCGGCTACCTGCTGATGGCCTGACAATGGATCAACTTGAGACGTTTGGGTCTCAAGAACTTATAACCAACTTTTATGGGTTGTTCACCGGCTCAACTGTTGTTGACATGGTTCAAACCACCTATCACAAAAAGAATTTTTGTCTGCCTTATATATATTTGCATGATTTCTGCTGCAGGATCATTAAGAATCGAACTGGTGCGTTCGAAATGTGTACTAATCTAAGGTTCAGGATGATGGTGGCAATTCTAACCTGTGAAAAGGTCAACTGGTGCCAGATAATCCTGAAGTGCTTGCAAGAGGAGGTATGCAAGCCAGCTACCCAGAAGAAGTCATTTGGTTTAATGTTAAACCATATCTTGACGAAATGCGGACTGTCGCAATCCGCTGATGCAAAGAAGAATAGCTCCAGGATATACCTAGGAGGCGTCAAGCCTACTGCGTATAACGAGAGCACCATGGTCTGCAACCACCCGAAAACCAAATATATGCCAGTTTCCACAGACCCAAGAGATGTATCTTTGAAGTTCCAGGACGTGGATTCTTCAAAGAAGAGAAAAAGATCTCACAGCAAGAAAACAATTGCTGGTGAGAAGCCAAAGAAGAAACTAAGGAGGCTTTCTAAAGCCAAATCTACCAAGCCCTCCGAAGCAGTTTATACCGTGGCTCAACCCACTGAAGAAAAACTCCAGGGCCCAACCCCTGTGGAAGAGGTCTCACTACTGTATCGACAGTAGATCCTGAGCCATTGGCAGCTAGGACGGATGATGGGACATCTGCCAACGAAAAAGACTCTAGCGAGTCGGCTGCCCCTACGGAGCCAAACGCTATCTCTGCTCTGCGGGATTCCACACCCATACAGGATCAATCTTCCTTCGGGACACCATCCCTATAAGGAATTGTTGGCCACTAAGTATACTGGATACAGTTTGGAAAATAGTTTAAACAACAAACTGTATGGATTCTAAATCTGAGTGCGTAACGGAAGTCTTGGATACAGTAGGTTGCCGTGGATACATCAACGAAGTGTATAGTGTATACTTAATATATTACAGTAATTTAAAACAGTAAAAGCTGAAGGTAAATAACACAGTAATTAAAGTGGTTCGAGGTAAACCCCTCTACGTCCACTGGTCCTCCACACAGGAGTAAAACGTTTATTATAATTACTGCGTACACAACTACGTAATTATAATCAAACCTATCCTTGTATCGTTCACACAGATTGATACAAAGAATGTCGCTTTCAACCGTTCACACAGATTGGTTAAAGCTTCCTTCTTGACTAGATTCTTCACACACAGTTCCAAAGCTTCGTCCTTATTCGTCCCACACAGGTCAGAATAACTGGTTGAGTTCACACAGAGCTCAGTTTTCACACAGAGGTAAAAGGTAGGTAACCAGGTAAGAACATCAGCTTTGAATATGAAGTTCTTGAGCTGATGATGGCTGTTCTTGATGTTGAGCACTGTATATCTCTTTCGTTCTTAATTGCAGTAAGCTTTGGAGATATGTTTGCTCTGATGATAACTTTTAATAGCTTGAGTGTTAGGTTGCTTAGTAACTGATCTTCAATGCCTTCATAAGATATATATAGTCTTTGAAGAATGTATCCGTTGAGATGTATCCGTTTGAATGAGATTTCGTTCCAACGGGATTATGACACGATCCGGATTTCGCGGGATTCTGAAGATTCGAAGACCGCGATTTAAATACCTTATCCTTGAGTATTTAAATACTTCTTTATTCAACGGGACTTGACTTCTGTTCTTTCTTTGTCCTGTTGTGAGTTGTATGGAAGATAACTGTATTTTGGGTTTCAAGACAGTTTCCATACTTGGTCTTTTTACAAGACTACTTGCTGTACTGAAGAGCTTTACTATATGCTGATTCGAGGCAGGTCTTCGATACAGGATAAAGCCTTAAAGCTTCGATACAGTTTCCTTTACTGTATTCGGATTGGCATATATGTCAAAACCTTTTCATCAAATATCGTTCGATACAGGGATCGGGTATCCCGACTGTTTCGATACAGGGTCTTTGTTTTCCCAACAATTTCCCCCTTTTTGACAATTTGCCAATACTAACTTTCTTAACTTTTCAAGTCTTCTTGATGATGCCAAAACCTTCTTCATGAAGCGATCTTCTTTGATGACTTCTGGCAGATTTCTTGGTCTTTTGTCAAAAGGTCTGACTTAGTCTAAATGATGAACTGCTCGCAGGCAAGTTCGATACGGTTTAAAGAATTATTACAACTTAAGCTTATGATTGGCGCGCAGGCACAATCTTACAATGTATTCTAAGCTTACAACTGAAATTATGAACTGTTCATAGACTTGTTCGTACAGCTTATTTTTCAATCAAGTTTATCTAACTTGAGATTGCAATCAAGCAATTTAAGTAATCATATATCAACACAGTAGATTACGAGTTGTAATCTTTCAAGACAAACAAACGTTTTTATTGATATTCAAAATGAATTGAGTACAGAGTTTGCTGTTTTGAATAGAAATTACAAAACAAAAATAATATACATAGATTTCAGCTCCTTATCTATAATCCGCATGCCTCCATGGCCTTTTCCCTGGTTCATTCTCGGTACCACGCCACCAGTTTTGAAGAGAATCATTGCCTCGATCATGGTATATAGCTCTTCCATCATAGGATCGATCAAAGGCAAGTATCCAGTCTTTTGGATGGGTGACCCGATCTCCTCTTCTGTGTTTGGATTTCATTTCGATTTGGAGAGGAAGTTTCCCTTCTTCTAGCATCTTCGTAAATTTATCTTCGGCCTCCGCTAACGTTTTATAGTTTTTGAAGATGGCGGATTCCCTGATGAGTCTGACAAAGTATCTCATCAGTTCGTTCTTCATCCAGTGCTTCACTTCGTCGGCAGTAGGGTTGCGGTTGGTCGGCAGTCGAATTTCCGAAGGTCTCTGAATAAGAGTTTGCCAAGGGACATTGGGATCATGAAATTCCTGGCCCTGAGCCCGAAATTTTAAAACTTTGGGATGGAGGTGCTAGCTTGTTCAATTCGGCAAAGGATACTGCTCGAGCAATTTCAAATTCCCTTTCTTGTTGCAGCCTAATTCTCCTAGCAGCCTCTCGTGCCTCTTCCCCCTTTTTGGCTTCATCAAGACTTTGCAGGATTTCTAGAGCAGCGTCCTGTTTTGTCTCTATGCTGGTCGTTCTCTCGACAACGGAGGAAAGAGTCTTTGACATTTCCTGAATGCATTTGTCGTGAGCACGCAGTTGAGAGCTGTTTTCAATCATAGCACAAGCAGTCTTGCCTTCAGCTATCCTCGTTTTTGTTGCTTCCTCCTTCAGCAGTTGCTCCAGTTTATCTTCCATCATCTTCAAAGCTTGTTTGAAAACTTCCGGCAAAAGAATGAATGCGTCGACAACACGAGATACTTCATGTTGAAGAGTGGTCATTTCTTCGACGGCAGAAGTGTGCATCCAATTCAATGCTTTTTCAATGGAAGATAGAGCATTTACTGCATCCTGGATGAATACAGTCTGAAGGCCAAGAGCACGCAGGCGCTCTTTTCGTGCGGCAGAGATCGGAGAATATGGTTGGGCAAGGTCTGCAGAGATGTTCAACCTTCTTACATTCACGGATGGGCGTGAAGTAAGTTGGACATCCTCAGGTTCGATACCGTCCTCGGATTCCACGGTTGAAGGGGCGGGAGCAGCTTCCTGTGGTTCGGCGACAGGGGGTTGGGAAGCTTCCTGTTGCGAAGATTCTTCAGCAAGCATGGATACAGGAGGGACTGAATCCTCCTGTTGGCTTTCAGGAACGGCTTCTTTGGTCGCAGCAGGCTCAGGTGCCTGTTCCAAAATTTCTTGCTCTTCCTCGACTGG
Source organism: Orobanche coerulescens (assembly GCA_033398695.1). Lineage (NCBI taxonomy): Eukaryota > Viridiplantae > Streptophyta > Magnoliopsida > Lamiales > Orobanchaceae > Orobanche > Orobanche coerulescens. The sequence goes on from CM065808.1 coordinate 165,984,054, forward strand.
AGGGACTGATTCCTCTTGGTCGGGAATGTTCTCAGGCTGTGGCGAAGGGGGATTGGCCTGGGTAGAAGGCCCTTCGTCATCTCTGGGTGGAGAGGCGTCTCGAGCTTCAGCCTCTTCACGACTCATTCTCAGACCTGCTTGTAGAGCATCGTCGTCGTCGTCTGAGTCATGATCTTCGTCATCTTTTGGATTAGTGGGAGAATCCTCTGACTTTTTCTTTCCTTTCCTCCGGGCGTCAGATTTGTGCAGAAGATGGCTTTCAATTAGATCCTTGCAAGAGGGGTTGTCCCATCGAAGCAGGGCCTCAATTTCAGTTGAGTCCGTCACTTCTGAGACGAATCTCTCTTCGTGTCTCCAATCACTCCAGTTGTACAGTGTATCGTACGGAGCTAGCCTCTAGCCTTTCCATTGCAGAAATCTTTCGTAGGCATGTTCAATTTGAACCAAAGAAGGGTCTGATTAATGATTGAGTCAGGGGAGGGACTTCGAATAACGTCTGGAGACGCTGTTTCGAGGGATTCCTGTACAGGTATGGGATCCTGTACGGAAGAGGGACTCCTTACAGGGGATGGTGCCCTGAAGGAAGATGGATCCTGTACGGGTGTGGGATCCCGCAGAGGAGAAGTAGCTTTTGGCTCCGAATGGGCAGCCGACTCGCTAAAGTCTTGATCGTTGGCAGATGTCTCAATATCCGTCCTAGCCGCCAAAGGCTCGGGATCTACTGTCGATACAGTAGGAGACACCTCTTCCACAGGGGTTGGGCCCTGGGGTTCTTCATCAGTGGGTTGAGCCACGGGGGAGACTTCCTTGGAGTTCTTGGCAGATTTGATTTTCGAAAGCCTCCTGAGTCTCTTCTTGGGCTTCTCACCAGCAGAGTGTTTCTTGCCGTGAGATCTCTTTCGCTTCTTTGAAGATTCCACTTCTGGGACCTTCACGGATTCATCTCTTGGATTATCAGAAATTGGCATGTGCCTGGTTCTCGGGTGGTTGCAGTGCATGGTGCTCTGGTTATACGCAGTGGGCTTGACGCCTCCTAAGTATATCCTCGAGCTATTCTTATTCGCATCGGCGGATTGCGTCAGTCCGCACTTCGTCAGGATATAATTCAGCATTAAACCAAAGGATTTCTTCTGGGTGGCAGGTTTGCACACCTCCTCTTGTAGGCGTTTCAGAATTATTTGGCACCAATTGACCTTTTCACAGGTCAAAATAGCTACCATCATCCTGAACCTTAAGTTTGTGCACATCTCGAACGCACCGGTTCGGTTTTCAATAATCCTGGAGCAAAAGTCATGAAGATACACAAAATGAAGAAGAAAGTTTTTCTTGTGACAAGTAGTTGTCACCATGTCAACAACTTTGGACCCTATAAACAGTCCATAAAATTTTGTAGTGAGCTCTTGAGACCCGAACGTCTCAAGTTGATCCATGGTCAGGCCATCAGCGGGTAGCCTGTAGATTCTCTGGAGCAGATCACGATCGATACAGATCTCCACTCCCTGGACTGTTGCAGTGATGTCAGCAACATGACCTCCCTGGGCCAATGACAGGAAACGGACGGCGGCGTTGAGGTAGAATTCCTCAACCAGATGGGCGTCGAATTTGTCGGCGGTCTTGCTTCCAAGGCGATAGAGGCCTTGTTGTTGAAGACGAGTAATGATATATTCCATAGGTTCTGCGTCGTTGGTTTCTGAGAGAATACGCTCAATAATAACAGGTTTGGAGAAGATCCGGCCATCAATGATGTTAGCGGATTTCTTCAGAACTGGGGAAGACGATTGTCCAGCCATTGATGTTTTCTTAAGAAAAAGGTGGAAGAAAACAATCGAAATATGCAGTGAAATGCAGAAAAATATGTAGGCTGTTTGCTTGAGAACTCTAGTAATTGCAGAAAGCGTAAAGAGTCTCTAATGGCAGATTCAGTCCTTTTATAGTTGGGCGGCGAAATAGGGTTTTGCAGAGTATGAATGGTCAGATTTTAAGGGATGGGAACCGGTTTTGAAATCAACGGTTAAGATGGACTGAGTGTAATCGTACGCTAATCCATTAAAAAGTTTAAAAATAGAGCGGGTCCCACTTCCGACATAGGTTGATACCTAAATGCCTAAAACAATGGTTTAAAAATAATAAACAATTTAAAAACATCGCGGCTTTTGAGATTCATTGTCCAGATGTCGTGTAAGGCATTTAATGAACATGACGTTTGACATAAAAAGCAGGCACGTGGACAAAAATTATTTTGAAAAGAAATAATATTATATTATATCTTGAATCGAAATCCTATAGCATGTCTTTGTTTTCCGTCGATACACGTTCCCCTCAAAAAGGTGCTTATAGGTTTTGAATTCCATACAGCAATATTTGGATTAATGCAGTATTCATGGGTCCTACAAGATTCCCCCTTAATTATCGCACACACCAAATGTAGGATTCATATGCCTTCGCCGCTACAAGATCTTGTATTGATGATTCGAGTGTACAAATAATTAATGTTGAATCAGTATTCACGGGTCTTACAAAGATTCCCCTCAATTGTTGAGTAAAAGCAAGAAATTACTTACAGGAGTCCGGGCGTAGCATTCCCAATTCTTGTCCGAGCATGTTGAATCTTGCGTGTCGAGCGGCTTGGTGAAGATGTCGGCCACCAACGTCTGTATGAACTTTTTCCAGCGAACATCCTTGTTCTCGACGTGATTCCCGATAAAATGATGCTTCATGTTGATATGCTTAGTGCGCGAGTGCGTAATGTGATTGTGCGTGATTGCAATTGCACTCGTGCTATCACACATGATTCGAGTCTCTCGGCATCGATTCCATAGTCGGCGATTGTTCTTTGCATCCAAAGGATCTGCATACGGCGCCTACCAAGAAGATAGTACTCCGATTCAGCCGTGGAAAGAGAGTTAGCCAATTGCTTCTTCTTGAACCAAGAAACGAGTCTAGGTCCGAGAAAGTGACAGTTCCACTTGTACTCTTCCTATCTAGCTTGCGCCTCCGAGATCTCGAGTCAGTATCCAACTAAATCGAATCCGCCTTCCTTAGGATACCATAGTCCCGCATCGACTGTTCCTTTAATGTATTTCGTGATTCGTTTAGTCGTATTGAAGTGTGATTCCTTAGGTGCAACTTGGTATCTCGCACACACTCCAACAAGAAGTCGGATATCGTGCCCGCTAGTCGTTAGGTACAGGAGCGAACCAATGAGCTTCTGTAGAGTGATTGGTCAAACGGCTTTCCGGCTTCATCAAGACTAATTTGCACGGAAGTGCTCATGGGGGTTACGAGGATTTGGAATTGTTCATTCCAAATTTGTTGAGAAGCTCCTTGCTGTATTTCTCCTGGTTGATGAATATACCTGTAGGCAACTGCTTTACCTGCAAACCTAGGAAATAACTAAGTTCCCCCATCATACTTATTTCAAATTTACTTTGCATGAGATGAGAGAACCTTTGACATAGAGCAAGGTTAGTTGAACCAAAAATAATATCATCCACATAGATTTGTACCAATAGAAGGTCATCACCTTCCTGTATCTTGAACAAGGTTTTGTCCACAACACCTTTCTCAAATCCGTTGTTGGTTAGATACTGGGACATGGTTTTGTACCAGGCTCTAGGGGCTTGTTTAAGTCCGTACAGCGCTTTCCTTAGCCTGTAAACTAGATCGATACCGTCTGTGTTGGCAAACCCTAGTGGTTGTTCAACATAAACTTCTTCTGCAAGATCTCCATTCAGGAAAGCACTCTTGACATCCATTTGGTATACGATAAAACTCTTATGGGCGGCAAAGGCTAAAAATATCCTAATGGCTTCTAGTCTCGCTACAGGGGCGAAGGTTTCATCATAGTCGATTCCTTCTTCCTGACAATAGCCTTGTGCTACTAGTCTGGATTTATTCCTTATGATAAGTCCATTTCGATCCTTTTTGTTTCGAAATACCCATTTGGTTCCTATAACCGATTGGTGTGTCGGTCTGGGTACAAGATACCATACATTGTTTCTTTCGAAACCATTAAGTTCTTCTTCCATAGATGTTATCCAATGAGAATTGTTAAGAGCGTCTATGGTCGAAACAGGTTCGGACTGGGCTAAGAATACAGCGATAGTGCACATATTGAGTCTTCTAAGTTCGGATTGAGATTTCCATTCAGGAAACTGTGAAACTTCAGCATTAGATTCTTCTTGTGCACAAAGTACATTTCCTTGTGTACTCTGTATTCTCCTACGAGTAGAAACACCGGCATTAATGTTTCCAATGACCAGCTCTTGCGGGTGATCTCTCAACCATCTTCGGTCGGGTTCTAATTCAGGATCCCGTACTGTATCGAAAGTTTCTGCGGATACAGCTTCAACTTGTACAGCGTCGGCTTCATGCACATCGATTCTTACAGCTGCGGGGTTGATTTCTAAATCAACGACAGGTTCTATGGGTGTAGGTGGATCCAAGATAGATAGATGGTGAATGTTCTGAGTGATATCATCTACTCCTGTAGGGTCATGGTGTGGTTCGTCGAACACTACATGAACTGATTCCTCGATCGTCAGCTTCCTTTTATTAAAGATTCTGAAAGCTTTGGTGACAGAGGAGTATCCTACGAATATACCTTCATCTGATTTTTCATCGAAGGTTCTAAGTTGGTCCTTCCCATTGTTCAATACATAACACTTGCATCCAAAAATGTGAAAATACGAAACTGATGGAGTTTTGTTATTCCATACCTCATATGCTGTTTTGTTGTGGTGCTTGTTGACGATACATCGGTTTTGAGTGTAGCACGCTGTATTGGTTGCTTCACCCCAGAAACGCTGTGGCAACTTGCTTGCGGCAATCATTGTCCTTGTTGCTTCTTTCAACGTCCTATTCTTTCGCTCGGCAACACCATTTTGTTGAGGTGTACGGGCAACTGAGTATTCGTGCTGTATTCCATTCTCCGAACAGTATTGCTCTATAAAGCGGTTAGTAAATTCAGTACCTCTATCGGAACGAATGCACACGATACTCGATGCTTTTTCATTCTGCAACTTTCTCAGGAGCTCGGGCAGCCTTGATGTTGTTTCCTTCTTCTTGCTAAGAAAGATCGTCCAAGCATACCTGGAATAATCATCAACAACAACCATGCAGTATTTCTTACCTCCCAAACTTACTGGGTCTACAGGACCGTAGAGATCCATGTGTAGCATTTCCAACACTCTTTGGGTTGATAGGTAGGATTTGCTTTTCAGGGTTGACTTGATTTGCTTGCCTTTCTGGCATCGTCCGCAGACGCTGTCCTTCTTGAATGACACATTTGGCAAACCTCTAACCATTCCCTGTCTTAAAAGCTTGTTGATCGTCTTGAAGTTGACATGAGACATCCTCTTGTGCCATAACCAGCTTAGATCTGCAGTGCCTTTGGCAACAAAACATGGAATTGAGGAGCTCATAGGCTTCCAGTCAACAATGTACATATTACCTGATCTGCTTCCTGTAAGCACAACTTCCTTGGTTTGGGTGTTCTTGACTCTACAGCGATCTATATAGAACTTCACCGAGAACTGTTTATCACATAACTGGCTAATACTGAGTAGATTATACTATAAGCCTTCAACATATGCAACATCGGTGACCTTGAATTTCCCGACAAGTAGGTTTCCTTTCTCTCTTGTTCTTCCTTTAGACTTATCACCGAAGCGAACTTTTGGACCGCGACCTTCTACAAAATCAGATAGCTTGCTCCTATCTCCGGTCATGTGACGAGAGCATCCACTATCGAAGTACCAGGTATCCTCCTCTAGAATGTCCTGTAACAAAGAAATTAGGTAGATTTAGGTCCCCTTTGATTTTTGGGTCCATGTATGTTAGTTCCTTTAGGTACCCAAGCTTTCCTGGCAGCAATTGGTTTACTGTAGGACATACTCGGTACAATGTTGCGATATCTACGGGGGGCATATCCGTAGTCGTTATAGTCATGATAATTACTATGCATGTAAAATTCAGGGTTATTATTATTTTTCCAGTACGAGTGCCGTCTAGGAGGTGGAGCCATTTTCTTAGGCCTAACACCTTGTCTTCTGGGTCTCCAGTTGGATTCCCAATGCTGTTGTTGATACTGAACTGGAATCTGCTGTCTTGAGGGATAACGGGGCTCCTGTATCCAATACCTCGGCGAGTTGTACTGATAGTACTGCCGTGCGGGCCTTTGGTGGTTGGATACAGCCTTCCTTCTGAACGGCTGTTGACGCTGTTGATATGCTCTGGGAGCATGCTGTTGAGTGCGCCTCACAGGTTGGAATGGCTTATGATTCCGCTGTCTGGTATAGGTTTGCGGGGGCGGAATTACAGCCTTCGGTTTTCTCGGTACAACAGGTTCCTTCATGGGACTAGGGGTATCTACCGATTCTGGAATGTGTTCCACACTCTTGACGAACACCGTACTAGTTTTCCCTTTGTTTGAACATGAGCTGTATCCTAAGCCACTTTTATCATGAGCATGTTGCCCAGTGCTCAGAATTTCTTCCATTCTTTAGGACGATTTTTCAAAAGACTTCAGAATGGTCTCAAGTTCAGTTTCTCGCTTTTCGAGAGTTGTGATTTTGGTTTGTAGTAGAACCAAATCATTTGTCTTGCTCTCATTGTGGGTTTTAACCTCATTTAGTGCATGAGCAAGTTGATGATTGCTCTCCATGAGTTTTTCAAAATCGACCTTGCTGGTTTCACAATCAAGAGACATATTTTCATAGTTTATTTTCAGCAAGTCATTTTCATCTTTCAGCTCTAAATTTGTTAACTGAAGCTGTATATTCTCAGTTTTTAGAGACTCATGGGCCTTTTGAATGTTTTTAAATTCATTCATCATATTTTCGAAAGTATGAGATGCATTTGATGGAATAGCTGAGGTTGAACTTACCTCATCGTCACTGTCTTCACCTTCTGGAACATCTTTGGCCATAAAGCACATGTATGCTTTATCATCGAACTCATCGTCAGATGAATCACTTTCATTGACCACCAAGACATTCTCTGATTTGGATGGTGTGGGGGAGGCTTCTGATTCTCCAATCAGGGCCTTGATCTTGTCTTTCCAAGCACGTCTTCTTTCATCTCTCTCTTGTTGCTCGGCCTCAGGCAATCTTTGGACTTTGGGATGAGGACATTTGTTTGCATAATGGCCTGGTTTCCTGCAGTTATAGCACAGGTTAGCATCACCAGATGATGTTTCGGTACTTACCTTGTGGACAGGTGGGCCTGTAGGGAGTCTTTCCAGACTGTTTGATGAACTTTTTGAATTTATGCATTAGAAGCGCCATTTCATCTTGGGATAGGATGTCGTCGTCACTGTCAGCATTCTTGTGACCGAGTTTCGACGAGCTGGGCATGCTGTGTCGACGGTTCGATACAGCAGCGAGAGCTGTGACTTTTGAAGGAGATTCTTCAGCTTTATCTCTTCTGTCAATATCATACTCAAAAGCTTTGATGTCAGAGAAGAGATCAAAAGTAGATATTTCATTAAGATTACAGGATACACGCATAGCTGTGGTCTTAATGTCCCATCGGGCTGGGAGAGATCTGAAAATTTTTAAGTTCTTCTCCTTTTGGGTGTAAATCTTGCCCAACGCTTCAAGTTCACCAACAATACCAGTAAATCTGAGGTCAAGTTCCTCAAGTGTTTCCGTTGGTTTCATTTCAAAAGATTCAAATTGTTGAGTTAGTTTTGAAATCTTGTTTTCTTTTGAGAGCTCAGTCCCCTCACAAATTAACTTGAGTTTATCCCAGATTTCTTTGGCTGTTTTGCAGCTCTTTACCTTTGAGAACGTGCCTTTGTCAAGAGTGACAAATAACGCGTTCTTAGCCACGTTGTCGAGATTGGCTCGCTTCCTTTCATCTGTTGTCCATTGCTCGCGTTCCTTCTCGAGCATTTCAGCATGGGCTTGGCCCTCAATCCTTGCGGCTGGATTTACCTTCATGATCTTGATAGGACCATCCTGTATAACAAAAATTATCTCTTCGTGCATTGCTGCAAGATGAGCTTCCATTCTAATTCTCCAGTCGTCAAATTCGTTAATAGAGAACATAGGGACTTTGTTAATCATAGAAGTATCCATACTGATGATATAGGAATGAAAGAGACTGTTTTGAAAATAAGTGATTTGAATCTGATTCGGTTAAAAAGAAATACGACTGATTCTTTTTAGAATCAACCGCTCCGATACCACTTGTTGGCCACTAAGTATCTTGGATACGCTTTGGAAAATAGTTTAAACAACAAATCAGTATGGATTCTAAATACGAGTGCGTAGGGAAGTCTTGGATACGAGGTTGCCGTGGATACAAGAACGAAGTGTATAGTGTATACTTAATATATCACAGTAATTTAAAACAAGAAAAGTCAAGGTAAATAACACAAGAATTAAAGTGGTTCGAGGTAAACCCCTCTACGTACCTTTGGTCCTCCACACAGAGTAAAGTTTATTATAATTACTGCGTACACAACTACGTAATTATAATCAAACCTATCCTTCTATCGTTCACACAGATTGATACAAAGAATGTCGCTTTCAACCGTTCACACAGATTGGTTAAAGCTTCCTTCTTGACTAGCTTCTTCACACACAGTTCCAAAGCTTCGTCCTTATTCGTGCCACACAGGTCAGAATAACTTGTTTAGTTCACACAGAGCTCAGTTTTCACACAGAGGTAAAAGGTAGGTAACCAGGTAAGAACAACAGCTTTGAATATGAAGTTCTTGAGCTGATGATGGCTGTTCTTGATGTTGAGCACTGTATATCTCTTTCGTTCTTAATTGCAGTAAGCTTTGGAGATATGTTTGCTCTGATGATAACTTTTAATAGCTTGAGTGTTAGGTTGCTTGGTAACTGATCTTCAATGCCTTCATAAGATATATATAGTCTCTGAAGAATGTATCCGTTGAGATGTAACCGTTTGAATGAGATTTCGTTCCAATGGGATTATGACACGATCCAGATTTCGCGGGATTCTGAAGATCTGAAGACTGGCAGTATTTAAATACCTTATCCTTGAGTATTTAAATACTTCTTTATTCAACGGGACTTGACTTCTGTTCTTTCTTTGTCCTGTTGTGAGCTGTATGGAAGATAACTGTATTTTGGGTTTCAAGACAGTTTCCATACTTGGTCTTTTTACAAGACTACTTGCTGTACTGAAGAGCTTTACTATATGCTGATTCGAGGCAGGTCTTCGATACATGATAAAGCCTCAAAGCTTCGATACAGTTTCCTTTACTGTATTCGGATTGGCATATATGTCAAAACCTTTTCATCAAATATCGTTCGATACAGGGATCGGGTATCCCGGCTGTTTCGATACAGGGTCTTTGTTTTCCCAACAGGAATCCCACTTCCCTACAGGATCCCACACTTGTAGAGGAACCCCTCGCTACAGCGGACCCAGACGTTGTACGCAGTCCCTCCCCTGATACCATTATTCACAAAACCCTTCTCTCTGTTCAGATCGAACATGCCTACGAAAGATTTCTGAAATGGAAAGGCTTCAGGCTAGCTCCGTATGAAACATTATACAACTGGAGCGAATGGAGCCAAGAAGAAAGATTTGTATCAGAAGTGACGGACTCAATGGAAATTGAGGCCCTGATCCGATGGGACAATCCTTTCTGCAAAGAACTGATTGAAAGCTATCTTCTGCAGAAATCTGACGTAAGGAGGAAAGGTAAAGATAAGTCAGAGGACTCTCCCCCAAATCCAAAAGGCGACGATGACAATGACTCAGACGACGACGACGATGCTTTACAAGTTGGTCTAAGAATGAGTCGTGAAGAGGCTCAAGATACAGACGCCTCTCCACCAAAGGACGACGAAGGGCCGTCAACACGAAGCAAGCCCCCTTCGCCTCAGCAAGAAAACATTCCCGACGAGGAGGAATCAGTCCCTCAAGTCGAGGAGGAAGGAACAGTTTTGGAACAGGCACCCGAGCCTGCCACCGCTCAAGAATACGAAGTTGTCACTGAAAGACAACAGGAGGAATCAGTCCCTCCTGTATCTATGTCTACCGACAATCCTTCGCAACAGGAGGAAACTCAACCCCCTGCCGCCGAACCAGAACAAGATGCTCCCGACCCTTCAACCGTGGAATCCGAGGACGGTAATACACCTGAGGATATCCAACTTAGTTCACGCCCTACCGTGAATCTAAGGAGGTTGAACTTCTCTGAAGATTTCGGCCAACCAGATTCTCCGATTTCTGCCGCTAGAAAATAGCGCTTGCGTGCTCTTGGTCTTCAAACTGTATTCATCCAGGATGCAGTGAATGCTTTGTCTTCAGTTGAAAAAGCCTTGAATTGGATGCATACTTCTGCCGTGGAAGAGATGACCACCTTACAACATGAAGTTTCTCGAGTAGTCGAGGCCTTCATTATTTTGCCAGAAGTATTCAAACAGGCACTGAAAATCATGGAAGACAAGCAAGAGCAACTCCTGAAGGAAGAGGCAACCAAAACACGCATCGCTGAAGCCAAGACCGCATGTGCTATGATCGAAAACAGTTCTCAATTGCGAGCCCATGACAAATGTATCAAGGACATGTCGCAGGCACTTTCCTCCCTTGTAGAAAGAATGGCCAACATCGAGACAAAACAGGATGCTGCATTAAAGATCCTAGGACGTCTTGATGACGCCAAAAAGGGGGAAGAAGCAAGAGAAGCTGCAAGGAGAATCAGGTTACAGCATGAAAGGGAATTTGAGGCCGCTCAAGACAGCATCACTGCTGAGTTAAACAAGTTAGCCCCTCCCTCTCAGAGTTTTAATATTTCAGGCTCCCGACCTGAATTTCATGATCCAAATGTCCCGTGGCAAAACCTAATCCAAAGACCTTATGAGATTCATCTGCCGACCAACCGCCATCCTACTGCCGATGAGGTGAAGCAATGGAGGAAGAACAAACTGATGAGATACTTTGTTAAACTCATCAGGGAATCCGCCATCTTCAAGAGCTATAAGACTTTAGCGGAGGCCGCAGACAAATTTACGAAGATGCTAGAAGAAGGAAAACTCCCTCTCCAGCTAGATATGAAGAGAAAGCACAGAAGAGGAGATCGGATCACCCATCCAGAAGACTGGATTCTTGCCTTTGATAGATCCTATGAAGGAAGAGCTATATACCAGGATCGAGGCAACGATTCCCTACAGAACTGGTGGCGTGGTACCTAGAATGATCCAGGGAGAAAGCCATGGAGACATGCGGACTACATATAGGAGCTGAAATCCTTGTATATTATTTTTGTTTTGTAATTTCTCTTCAAAACAGCAAACCATGTACTCAATTTATTTTGAATATCAATAAAAGTGTTTGTTTGTCTTGAAAGATTACAACTCGTAATCTATTGTGTTGATGTATGATTACTTAAATTGATTGATAACAATCTCAAGTATAGAAACTTGATTGAGAATTAAGCTGTACGAACTTGTCTACGATCAGTTCATGATTTCAGTTGTAAACTTAGAACACATTGTAAGATTATGCCTGTGCGCCAATCATAAGCTTAAGTTGTAAAAATTCTTAGCTGTATCAAACTCGCCTGCGAGCAGTTCATTAAATAGACTAAGTTGCTGAAAGACAGACGTTTTGACGAAAGACCAAGAAATCTGCCAGAAGTCATCAAAGAAGATTATTTCATAAAGAAGGTTTTGGCATCATCAAGAAGACTTGAAAGTTAGAAAGTTAAATTCTTGGCAAATTGTCAAAAAGGGGGAAATTGTTGGGAAAATAAGAACCCTGTATCGAAATAGCCGGGATATTTAATCCCTGTATCGAATAGTATTTGATAAAAGGTTTTGACATATATGCCAATCCGCATACAGTAAAGGAAACTGTATCGAAGTGTTGAGGCATCAACCTGTATCGAAGAGCTGTCTCGAATCCTGCATATAGTGGAACCCTTCAGTACAGCAAAGAAGTCTTATAAAGACCAAGTATGGAAACTGTCTCGAATCACCAATACAGTTATCTTCCATATAGCTTTCAATAGGACAAGAAGGAATCTTCAGTAGTCAAGTCCTGTTGAATAAAGAAATATTTAAATACTCAAGGATAAAGTATTTAAATACTGTCAGTCAACAGATCTTCAAATCCCGCTAAATCTGGATCGTGCTTTTAATCCCGTTGGAACGGAATCTTGCTCAACGGATACATCTCAACGGATGTATATTTCAGAGACTATATATATCTCATGAAGGCATTGAAGATCAGTTACCGAAACCAAAATCATCCAAAGCTATCAAGTTATCATCAGAGCAAAATATATCTCCAAGCTTACTACAACTCAGATAAAAGAGATATACAGTGCTCATCTTCTTGAACAACACTTCATCAGCTACAAGCTCATAAAGTCAAAGCTGTTGTTCACACTCTGTTCTATACCTTGAACAAACCCAGATCAGCCCTGTGTGGACTGAGGAAGACGAAGCTTCAGAACTCTGTGTGAAGAAGTCAGTCAAGCTTTAGCTCAAACCAATCTGTGTAAACGGTTGAAACTAAGATCTTTATATCAATCTGTGTGAACGATATATTGATTGTATAAACTGTTATAATTACGTAGTTGTGTACATAGTAATTATAATAAACATTTTACTCATGTGTGGAGGACCAGTGGACGTAGAGGGCTTTACCTCGAACCACTTTAAATACTGTGTTATTTACCTTCAGTTTTTACTGTTTTATTTACTATGATTATTTAAGTATACATTGTATACCTAGTTGTTGTATCCACAGCAACTTACTGTATCTAAGACTTCCGCTACGCACTCAGATTTAAAATCAGTACATCTTGTTGTTTAAACTACTTCCCAAGCTGTATCCAGTATACTTAGTGACCAACAAGTGGTATCGGAGAGGTTGATTCTAAAAAGAATCAATCGTATTTTTAACCGAATCAGATCCAAAATCACTTACTCTTTAAAAACAGTCTCTTTCATTTCCTTACTTTCACATGGATACTTCTATGATCAACAAAGTGCCTATGTTCTATATTAACGAATTTGATGATTGAAGAGTTAGGATGGAGGCTCATCTTGCAGCAATGCACGAAGAGATGATTTTTATGATACAGGATGGTCCTATCAAGATCATGAAGGTAAACACGGCCGCAAGGATTGAAGACCAAGCCCATGTTGAGATGCCCCTGGATTCACGAGTGAAACTTCACGAGTGCGTGTGTATGTTTTGTGAATGTGTTTGCTCACCTCGGGAGGGTTCGATGGGGCCACGAAGGGAGTCCAATGGTTTTGCCCTGGATTCACGAGTGAAACTTCACGAGTGCGTGTGTATGTTTTGTAAATGTGTTTTCTCACCTCGGTCGGGTTTGACGGGGCCACAGAGGAAGTCCAATGGTTTTGCCCTGGATTCACAAGTGAAACTTCACGGGTGCGTGTGTATTTTATGTCCGTCGAGGACGCGTGACGTGGGTTTTAACCTTGTGTATTGTTGTTGATTTCAATTGTGAAAACAAAACCTTTGGGTTGTGACCCCCTATTGATTTTGGAAAGATAAGGATTCGGTAATCCTAAATTGTCTCTATTAAAACTCTCGATGGCATTTTAAACTGTTTTATAAATTGTTTCCCTTGTTTTGTGATCTTTCGATTTTGGAATGTTTTACCCAAACTCTTGCCTCGGAAAGTACTTTTCGTTACGTTTGGATCTTTGAGGATTCCTGTTTATTGTTATTCATGGAATGTGAATTGTATGGCTCGTATTTTGCACTTTATTCTTGCACTAGCAAAACAATGGAGTTTTGCTAACCCCCGAGTATTCGGGGGGTGGATGTCTGTTTTTGCATTCAGGTTTTGGGAGCATAACATAGGGTTGGCACGAAGGATGATCAAAGATGATCGATACTAATCACATGAGGAACTGTACGTTGTTGTATTGGTTCAGTTGTATTTTATTTCCGCTGCAGTATATTTTTCCCGTTGTACAGGAGCGTTTTGTATTTCGACCCCTGTGTGGGCACATATTGAGTTGTATGTATTTATTAAAAGACCAAATCGGTCTACTGAGTCATTTTAGCCTTAAAGGCATTTTTGAAATGTTCGACGTTATTTACCAGCCTGGTAGATCCTTGAGGAAAGGGTCTACAACGTGTAATATCCCTGAGTGGATTGGGGGTGTTACATATTCGTTATTGTAGACCATGTCAAAAATAGGATCAAAGTATGGAAGAAGCATTATGCTATTATTACCGATATTCGATCATACACCAAATTCAAGTGGGATGAAGAAAAGAAGATGGTGGTTATTCCCATATAAGATCTCAAAGAATGGATGACATATTATGAGGTACTACTTTAAGCTTTCTTGTTTTTACTTTTTCGGTACTACTTTTGTTGTGTTTGGAGGAATGTACCAAGAACTAAAAGAAGACTGTATAGCAGCAATGCTAATGTCTACTGTGATCATGTCAAGAGACATATAAAGAAATGTCTACTTTTTTTTGTTGTGACATTATCTGGTTTTTGGTAACTGATGGGCGATATCTGTTTCAGTTGTTGCAATTTCAATAGGTTGTGCTTGCGATGATTCCGATAAAGAAGCTTCATCTGTATATTCCTTATAAGTAGATATTGTATACTCTGATACAAAAAGTGTTTAAGTACTGGTCTTTAAAGTGTTAAGAATTCAGTAGCAGCCCATATAACCTAGTCTCAAAGGCTGTCACCCTTTCCATGTCAAGGCCATGAACTCAAATCCCTAATCCCCCTACCGGTAAACTTTAAAATCATTAAGGCGTATAGTAAACTCAAACACTTTTTCAACTATTCCATTTGAAAATGCATTTCTATGTCTATATACCACTGGATTGTCCTGGACATCTCTTTGAAGGACCATTTAACTGCATTACAGCACTGGCTGCTTCTCTCGGATGATTCAGCTTGTCAATCCTAAATTATGTACTTATTTTAGACTTTGAACATTCTGATTATGTTAAAAACACTAATCTGGTGCCTCAATTTTCTGCTTGTACCGGAGAATTCTCATGCTTCTGCATATCAGAACAAGTGCATCGATAATTGGGATGACATATGTATCTGCTGATTAAACATTTTAATCGTCTGGGATACTGACTCGTCTGACGGCTGTGCGGAGAAAAATTCCCGAACTTTAGCATCCCTCAAAGGACGGGGACAGTACTGAGCTTCCATCATCAATTTAAATTCTCTCCAGTCGGCATCATGATCTGTAGGCCGGATGGCTTCCCACCACTCGGACGGCTCCCCTGTCAGAAAGTACTGGGCTATGGGAACTCTCTGGTCGTCTGGGTAGTTAATACCTGCGAACACTTTATCCAACTCTCTGAGCCAGTGATGCCACGTTGGCGTCTCCGAGAAACCATCAAACTTTGGCGGATGCATTTTCGCCATTTCCTGGAGCCATCAGTTTCCCTAATTTCCCAAGTCTGGGATACCTTGCTGTCTCTCTCCCTGTTTCAATCCTACTGCCACCTGCATTCGGTCCACAACCTGAGCAAACTGAGTCATCTGGTTTACCAGCTAACGAAGGATTTCGGGAACAACAGGTTGTGGTTCTTTATTAATATATTCTTGTGGCTCGCCTGAGCTGTGGCTAGCCTACTTTTAAGGTGAATCTTCTCTCTCAGCATTCCTTCGTCCGCGTCTACGACCGCGACCACGTGCATGTCCTCCTATCAACATACTGTAAGCATAAATCCTCAATATACAGGTAACATTATCGTTCTAATGTTCAAGTAGTGAGAGATATAATATAAAAAGGATGAGATAGAGTTTAGGAACTTACAACCACCGCTCGCACAAAGACGTAGGCAGTACATTGATGTTAGTCACGGCCGGTTACCTCAAAAGACATATACGACCCCTATTTTAACCCAACGGCCAAGATATCCATAATCTTAGCTCCGATACCATATTGTGTAACACCCCCGATATATTCAGGAATATTACAGTGCCGTAAATCCTTTACGTAAGAATTTACAAGGTTGAAGGGACAAAAAGACAGTAACAAATACCAATAAATGAAAGTAACTGAAATAAAATACAACATTTCTGAACCAGTACTGAAAATACAAAACGTCCAACGAAGAATATTAATACATATCCAAATCCAACATCACAAAAGACAATGTACTTGAGTACTTATTAGAACAACACAAGCATCTGACAATTAAACCCGTCCGGAACATCACTCTGCACCCTCGTCGTCATGCAGCTCCAGTGGTTGTTTTCCTGCTCTCCTGGATCCTAAACATAAACAAATGTCTACCCCCGAAGGGGTTAGCACAACGATGCTAGTACAAGTACCACAACATATTATCCAACATCTCACGAAGAATAATAATAACATAAATGACAAAAATACCAACGAGTCTCTACCTACGAGAAGACTCATAAATATCATACACAATTGATAATCACAACATGACATCACAATATACACATGGCAGCGTTCACTGCCTAGATCCCATGATGATCCCGTCAGACCAACACGAGGTGGAAAAACCTGTCCGGTGATCCAGCACACGCTAGCATAGATCCCACGATGATCCCGTCGGTACAACAACGACATACATGCACGACAATATGTATAACATCAATACGTAAAATAATTAAAGTACTTGCCTCGATTCGATGACAAGAATAATACTTCGACGAATATCAAAATACTCGAAGGTCGCCCCCTTCGATCAATCACGTAGTAAGACTCGGACCTAAAACTAAATAAATAATATAGAGTTCATCTTATGTCGAGTAATTAACGTACGAACATCTAGCAATCCAAACTACGGCCGAAAGTTCAACAAAATGTATCCTGTCTGATCTTCATAACGTACGTTACGTACCCAACGTAACGTACGTTAAGTGTGTTCGTTAGCGTACGTAAGCTACTAAGCCTAGCATACGCTAATCATGCATTTGATAGTTTCTTCACTGATCAAACGACTGACTCTTCTGATGATATAACGTACGTAACGCTCAGTGTTCTACATATGTTATCCTCATACATACTATACTCATGCAAACTTGAATGATCTTACGGATAAAGACATCTTCGAATTCAAGGATACATATATCATCACAATGCCATATTCAATCTTGATTACGAATTCTCATATGCGGTCCGAATAATCTAAGGTTGATACACTTGTTACCAATATCATCAATGCATTCAAACTTTATCATGAATATGAATTAACCAATCCAACTTATAAGAAATGATACAACCTTCGATGATTCCTCTTTCCTAAGTTCCTTTAGCAAAAGTGATATCAATACCAAGTCTATAATCATTATGGAAACACCATTCAATACGGATTATCAATCTCGGAACACTACTCTTGTTGTTTGTCGTAACAACGTTCCAACTATAATGTTCTCAACAATGGTAACTTAAGTATAATCATCCAAACTTCCTAAACATGATGTTTGATTGAATAAGTCGTCTATGGAACTTAAGATTCTCGGTAGCATGATCATAACATCCTTAATAACACGAATCCAAGGTTGGAGATAGCATAACATAACTTAAGATGAAGAAAATGCCGAGACAATAGGTAGAATCCAACTCCGGTTGCTTGTGTGCCAATCCAAGGTGTTTATCAACTTCAATGAACAAGTATGAGTAATATCCAATCTTCAATGATCAATTATAGGTTGTTGTATAGGTGTTTAAGGGGGCTGGGAACTCTTTGGGAATGAAGGGAGGTGAAAGACAATTGAAGGAAATGAAATGAAATGAAATGGGGTGCTGTCCCTTTTATAATTTTATGACCTTAACGTACGTTAACCCTCATGCATAACGTACGTTAGCTGCTTAGCGTGCGCTACCCGATATCCTTAGCGTACGCTATCGTTCCATGGTAGCTAACTGTTCTCATTTCCGTATCGAACTCCTTCCAAGAATCATCATCAACTCTATGAAAAAAGCTCCAATTCCGTGTTCTTAAGCTCACAATAAACTTAGAGACGCCAACAATCGGTCTGGGAAGTTGGGAGATGAAAAACTAAGATGAACCCTCAATATGATGAAATGACGGAGGTCTCAATTTATAAGAATTCAGACATTATGTACGCTACGTGACCTCCTAGCGTACGTAAGAACCATTACGTACGTTATCTGACCTCAATAGCGTACGTAATCACAGTCCAAAGGCTACTGTCTCAATTCGATCAAATGGTTACGTACGTAACCCTCATGACATAGCGTACGTAACACATAGTTGACTTGCTACAGTAGTATGTCCATTTAACGTACGTAATGAAAAATTCATAGCGTATGTTAACCTCTTCGTTGACTCTCCTGTCCACATACGCCCCGAAAGTTTCCGACACAGGGCCCACTCGTCGCTCATATCCTAGATCATGTCAGATTCCTTTCATAACGTACGTTATGTACTCTTCGTTCGTAATGTATGTTATGCTTGTATGTTAACGTACGTAAGCTCCTATGCCTAACGTACCCTACGCTTGTATTTTGACAAAGTCCTCTGATAAGACGACTGCGTCTCACCTGATGCTATAACGTATGTCATGCATGATACATAACATACGTTATACTTACCAACTTAACGTACGTAAGCTTCTCAGCTTAGCGTACGTAATGGCTTCCGCACTTAGCCAATTCCAACTTTTTCTGTCCGTCTCGACATACTGGTTACGTATACACACATACTGAATATATATACTCGTCCCAACAACAATCTCATACGATACACCCGATATCAGAATTAAAAGAACCTGATACACGGTGTCTTCAAATGCAATTATCGACCAAGTACGATGATTATATCAATACAAATGTCTCGGTCCTTCAATTATTTCATCCATACTGTACAGATTCCAAACTGTACAACATAACTCAAATAAAATAACATTAAACAACCATAGTAGAAATTTAGAATATTACATATTACACCACTTAAAATAAGTTTCATCCTCGAAACTTGCAATCCCATCGTAATCAACAGTTCAACCAAGATATCCAAAATCATCACGAAACCAATCAATCGTGATCATTAACGAATAACCAAACAATATACTTACAAATGCGTGAAGTCGATGATCTCCTGTGATACTAGCAATTACCACACTTCGAAGCCTCAATACACTTACAATCACGATTTCACAAATTTTAACAAAATGCAACATTATAACTCAATTATGGAATAATCCATCTGTGTCAAAGCCTGTCTGCCTGATCACGCAATTAAGTCCCAATCTTGATAAAAATCAATAATACACGATACATCTGTGAAACAACCGCCCAAAGCAAAGGTAACAAATCCCGAAACATCAACACAAAGTCTGAATGCTCATACAATGAATAAAAATGATCAACCAATAGATTAACCGATAATATGATTGACATGATAAACTCCAATATGACCAACTAAAGGTCAAAACCCAACCGAGAATATCATCGACATGATAAACTCCAATATAACCAACGAAGGATCAACAATAACCGAGAACCTCCTCATACGGTAAGCTTTAACATGATCAACATAGAACCATAGGGATAGATACACGGGAGAATAACATTCTCAAAACGTTACACAAATCACATGTAGTGGCTCTCAAAGAAACACGCCTAACTGTTGTGTAATATCCGGATTTATTATTAAGTATTTCATCTGTATTTGAACACTGTATTATTTGGAATTGTGATATTGATAATTCAAGTATGATATTTCTCGTATTTGTATCCTTGTACATGAGTATGGCAACATGTAAATTTTCCCATGCAAATACGTGATAACGTACGTTAACAAGGATAGCTTAACGTACGTTATCTGTCGGAGTTAGCGTACGCTATGAATGTAGCATAGCGTGCGTTAACCAGCCAATAATTGAGCTAGGCAGCTGTCACATGCGCCAGCCGGACATGGGTTCGGATAAGATTCCCTCGGATGAACCTAGACACTTTTGAAGTCAACGATTGTTAACGTACGCTAAGGATTGTGTCTAGTGTACGCTAATGTGTGTTACTTACGTATGTAACCTGATGGTGTAACGTACGTAATCAAGGTCATAATCAGGACAGTTAACTATCAGGACGATAGCGTATGCTAAATTATGCTGGGTAGCGTACGCTAAGAGACTAACGTACGTTATGCATGAAGGCTAACATACGTAAAGGACAGAAAATTATAAATAAGACATCACACCATTTCATTTCAGCTCATTCATTTCACCTATCCTTCAGCATACTTCGTGCCCATAGATATCCCAGCCCCCTTAAACACCTTTAGAACACCTTTTCTTGATCATTGAAGATTGTAGATTACTCATTGAAGTGGAGAATCATTTTGGATTGACAAATAAGAAACCGGAGTTAGATTCTACCTATTGTCTCGGTGTTTCCTTCATCTTAAGGTATGTTATATTATCTCCAACCTTGGTTTCGTGTTCTTAAGGATATGATGATCATGCTATCAAGATATTAAGTTCCATTGATGAATTATTCGACCAAAGATCACATTTAGAAGTTGGGATAATTATGCTTAAGATATCATTATTGTAAACATCATTGTAGAATCCTATTACATCAAATGATGAGAGTAAGGTTCTGAGGTTGATTAACCGTATTGAATAGCGTTGCCATATTGATCGTAGACTTGGAGATTGATATCGCTTTTGATAAACGGACTTAAGAAAGAATCATCGAAGGTTGTATCCTTTCTTATAAGTTGGATTTGTTAGTTCTTTTAGATGAAGTCTGAAAGTAATGATGATATTGGAATCTAGTGCATCAACCCTAGATCACCCGAACATCACATGAGAATGATAATCGAGATTGAATATTAGTGTCGCGATGATGTACATTTCCTTGAATTCGAAGATGTTTGAATCCGTAAGATCATTCATAGTTTCGATGAACATGTTATGTAGAAGGATAACATACGATTAATCACTGAATATTTCGTACGCTTCATCATCCATCAAAACAGTCGAGTGACCAGTGAGAGAGACTGCCGGATTCTTGTTTAACACACACTATGCTCTGCAGTTTACATACGCTAACGGGCAAGGTTAACGTATGCTACGTTTGGTACGTAACGTACGTTATGGCATCAGGCGAGTCAGTCGGCTGATCACAGAGGATTGTCGATACATGGTTAGCGTACGCTAGACTTCGTAGCTTACGTGCGCTAATGAGTAGGCTTAACGTACATTATCTAGGGTACGTAACGTACGTTAAGCAGTTTAGGCAGTATACGTTTTATGAACTTCCAACCGTAATTTGGATTGGTAGATGTTCGTACAACTTGAGATGAATTCTATATTATTTCTTTTGTTAAGGTTTGAGCTTAGCAACGTGATTTGTCGAAGGGAGCGACCTTCGAGAATTTTGTTATTCGTGGGAGCATTATTATTGTCTTCGAATCGAGGCAAGTACCTTAATTGTTTTATGTATTGATGTTATACATATTGTTGTACATGTATGTTGTTGTTGTATGTCGACCTCGTGTTGGTCCGACGGGATCATCGGGGGATCTATGCTAGCATGCTCTGGATCATCGGATGGGTTTTTCCACCTGGGGTTGGTTTGACGGAATCATGGGGGGGTCAAGGCAGTGAACGCTGGATCATCGGAATTACCATGTGTATTTGTGATATCATGTTGTGATTATCATGTGTGTATGTTATTATTGAGTTTCTCGCAGGAGAAGACTCTTTGGTT
Organism: Orobanche coerulescens; assembly: GCA_033398695.1. Classification (NCBI taxonomy): domain Eukaryota; kingdom Viridiplantae; phylum Streptophyta; class Magnoliopsida; order Lamiales; family Orobanchaceae; genus Orobanche; species Orobanche coerulescens. Next base: position 166,005,737 of record CM065808.1, read on the forward strand.
CTTTTGTCATTTATGTTATTATTATTCTTCGTGAGATGTTGATTAATATGTTGTGGTACTTGTACTAGCATCGTTGTGCTAACCCCTTCGGGGGTGAACATTTGTTTATGTTCAAGATCCAGGAGAGCAGGAAAACAACCACTGGAGTTGCATGACGGCGAGGGTGCAGAGTGATGTTCCGGCCTGATTTATTTGTTTGTTGTTTGTATCGTTTTAATAAGTACTCGAGTACGTTGTCATTTGTGATGATTTGGATTTGGTGATGTATTAATACTTTTCCTTTGGACTTTTGTATTTTCAGTATTGGTCAGAACTGTTGTATTTTATTTTAGTTACTTTCATACGTTGGTATCTGTTATTGTCTTTCATTTCTTTAGCCTTGTAAATCCCTATGTAAAGGATTTACGGCGCTGTAATATTCCTGAATATATCAGGGGTGTTACAGAATATGGTATCGGAGCTAAGATTATGGATATCTTGGCCATTGGGTTAAAATAGGGGTCATATATGTCTTTTGAAGTAACCGGCCGCGAATAACATCACTGTACTGCCTACGTCTTCATGCGAACGGTAGTTGTAAGTTCCTAAACTCTATCTCGTCCTTTACATGTTGTATCTCTTTATACTTGAACATTGAACGATATTGTTTCCTGTATATTGATTATTTATGCTTACAGTATGTTGAGAGGTGGACATGGACGCGGTCGCGGTCGAGGACGTGGTCGCGGTCGCGGACGTGGACGCGGACGAAGGAACGCCAAAAGAGAAGCTTCGCCTTCTAATCAGGCCAGCCACAGCTCAGGCGAGCCACAGAGATCTATTAATAATGAACCGGAACCTGCTGTGCCCGAAATCCTTCATCAGATGGTGAACCAGATGACTCAGTTCGCCCAGGTCGTAGACCGAATGCAGGTGGTAGTGGGGTTATAACAGGGAGATCGACAACAGGGTATCCCAGACATGGGAAATCGAGGCGACTGATGGCTACAAGAGGTGGCGAAGATGCAACCACCTAAATTCGACGGTATTTCTAAGACTCCCACCTGGGATCATTGGTTAAAGTAATTGGAGAAATTTTTTGACGGGATTAACTGCCCAGATGACCGGAGAGCCTCTATTGCTCAGTACATTCTGATAGGGGAAGCATCCGAGTGGTGGGAAGCCATCCGGCTTGCAGATCATGATGCAGACTGGACATAATTTAAATTGATGATGGAAGCTCAGTACTGCCCTCGTCCTGTGAGGGAAGCTAAAGTTCGGGAGTTTTTCTCCACTTAGCCTTTAGATGTACCAGTATCTCAGGCGATTAAGACGTTTAACTAGCAGCTGGCATTTGTTCGACATCTGGTCAGAACAGATGCAGAAATGATGATCCATTTTGATATGAGAATGAAACCAGAAATCCAGAGGTACATGTCCGGTTTTGAATGTACCACTCTCCGTCAATACCAGGATAAGGCGTTGACGTATGAAATCAAGGAAGCAACAATGGAGAAGTTGGCAGAGTCCAAGAAGCAGAAAGTCTCCGGTAGTTTCACAGAGCACAAGAGTAGTGGGCCCCGCAAGGCCTAGTCATCCTTTCGTTCTTTCAAGAAACCTTTGCACCCATCTAAGAGCAGAAAGAACTTCGGAGCAGCATCAGCCATGACGGATGTAACCAGGAAGTGCTTTAACTGTGCCCAGACGGGGCACTATCGACGGAATTACCCACTACCTTCCGTGACTTGTTTTGATTGTGGTCGAGAGGGGCATCGTGCGGTGTTCTGTGAAGAGGCTGAAAAGTCTTTTAGAGCCCGTACACCACAGCCAGTTCAGAAGGAAGTCAGTATCCAACAGACGCAGCAAAGTATTCAGATGCCTCAGAATTTTGGCCGCGGACGAGGCAGAGGACCGTGGGACCGAAAGGGAATATCGAGTGCCAGATCTTGTAATACCCGGTTGTGAATTCATTTATTATCATTCAGTAACTGTCACTCAGAATTTTTTTTCTTTTTCACTCAGTAATAATCATTCATCATTCATATTCAGTCAACTATGTTCACCATTCGGCGTATTTTGGGATCATCACTGTTTGAGATCGAGCCGAGATTATTGTCGTCATCATCATCATGTTTTTATTTGCAGTTTGAGAGGTAGCGCACGCTACACATTGTAGTTAGCGCGCGCTAATGAGGTGCATGTAACGCACGCATTGATTCAGTATTAGCGCACGCTAGCGCAAGTGAGGCGCATACCCGTAAGGTACTGGGCTGATTTGGGAAATTCGTAGCGCACGCTACGAGTGGTAAGTAGCGTACGCTAATTGTGTTGGCAACGCACGCTAAGTCACTTTAGTAGCGCACGCTAACGCGTGCAAGAAAGAGGACAGTAGGTTCTGGATTTCAGTCGTTGAGTATCAGACATCAGTTAGCGCACGCTAACAATCTGGAATAGCGCACGCTATCGGTAAGGTGTTAGCGCACGCTACCAAGTCGTAGCGCACGCTAACGAGGCATTTCAGACCTCACTGGACTGGCCAGTAAACCGCTAGCGCACGCTAAATATCAAGTCATAGCGTGCGCTAAGATGGGACAGTATAAATAGGACAGTTCGGTCCAACCTTCGTCATTTCTTTATTTCTCAATCATTTCGGACGAGCTCGGGCGATTCGGAAAGGTCTTTTCGAGCTGCAATCATCTAGCATCATCTTCAAGCTCCTAAGTTGGATTAATCATCATCTAAATCAGTTTCATCACTCCAAATCAAGGTATTGATTCATGGATCTAGAATTTCGGATCTTGGGTGTTTTGCTTTCGATCTCTTCGTGTAAATCGATATTATGTTGGAATATGTTAGATATGGATTATCTATCTTGGATACATGTATTTCTACGGATTCATTGGTGTAATTTTCGGAATTTGTGAATAATTGAGGAATTGTTCAAGAACCCTTACAGGTTGACTTTGGAATTTTGGGGGTTTTCGACCAAATATTGTTGAAATATCGTTCTAAGTATTCCTATTGGATTATTGATAGTATTCATGAGTTTTTGTGGGTTTGAATCATTCATTGGGAGTTGGTTTCGGATGTAATTGAGTTTTGATTGTAAACAATTGGAGATTGTTTACAACGCGTTTGTTTAAATGCCCCAATGAGTTTCAGGTATTGTTGTATCGACTTTTGAGTTGGTTGTGATCATGCTTGATTCGTGTATTAAGAGAATTGTTGGTTTTTGTGTTGTTTAAGGTTGTTCGAGCGGCCGGTAATTTCATTAAGGACGTTGATCGTGGAAGTACCTTCTCGCCTTCGGTTTGAGGCAAGTTTTATACTTGTACTAGTCAATGAGCTAATGTCATCATGTATGTGTATGAATGTGTTGTATCATTCCGAGACTTAGTCTCTTCATGAATTCATTGATATCCAGAGATCGTTCGATACGATACCTTCCGGCAATTTTGCCAAATGTTTATTGTTGTTCGTTAACGGCCGATTCAAGGCATTGTAATACTCATTATTAATGTCATTGTCGATAGCCGGTTCGCGGTATCGATGTATCGATTGTTGTTAATATGGACGTCAATTAAAGACATCGTTGAGGTCATTGTTATTCCTGTTTGGATTGTCATTAAAACTGTACAGGCCGATTAAAGGCATTGGCTCATTCATTTCTCGCCTTCGTCGTCGGTAACCGATTAAAGGTGCCGAGGCATCCTTCATATCATTGTTATCGAATTGCCGTTCTCAGGCAAATCGAAATGTTCAATCATTCGCTGCATCATTGTTGTCGGTTGGCCGTTCAAAGGCAATCGAGGTGTTAATTTGGGACTGTCAAGGACGGTGTCTATCCGTGTGTTACTATCATCGTGTTGGCCGACTCAAGGCAGCACACTATCATTCATTGTGATACGGCTTCGTGCCGTGGCTTCGGCCCTAATTGTGATACGGCTGGATGCCGTGGATTCGGCCCTAATTGTGATACGGCTGGATGCCGTGGCTTCGGCCCTAATTGTGATACGGCTGGATGCCGTGGCTTCGCCCTAATTGTGATACGGCCGGATGCCGTGGCCCTAATTGTGATACGGCCGATGCGGCTTCGCCCTCATTGTGATACGGTTTCGTGCCGTGGCTTCGCCCTCATTGATACTGACTTAATGTTTTGACTTCAGTGTTTGTGATATTTGTTAAGTTCCTGACGGCTTTCAAGCCTTTATTATTGTCTGGTAATTTCATTGGAGCCTTCGGGCATTGTGATTCATAATTATTTCATCTGGTTTGGTTCATGTCTTATAATTCATTGTGGTATTACGTTATTTTGATTCGCCGTCGGGCACTTATGTTCTAATCACCGAGCAATGTATTAATAGTATGCCGTGGGTATAGTATTTCACGAATGCTCGGTTCTTACCTTGGTTTGTGAGCATCTCGTATTATTATCATCATTGTACCGTTTCATTCTGCCTTTGGATGCATATCATGATATACATGTAATTGATGTTCATTATCTGGATGACTGACCCCGTGGGGGCGGAACATGTTTTTCATGTTTTAGGTGCTTGCGAGGAGAGAGTTGAGACACAGGGGCATGATGATGGCGACGAGGCATTCGAGCGATACTAGTACGAGTTGTTCATTGTCGGTCAGTCAGTTGGAGTGTACTCCAGTCTTGTCAGTTGTTGTCGTGTTGTATTACCCGAACAGATGTTCGTGGATGTGGTTGTATTTCATTTTTGGCCATGTAGGCTACTTTTGTCGTTGAAATTCCTTATCGGAATATTGTGTCGGATGTCATGGTAGGGACTATGATTTTCCCTTATTGTGTTATTTAATGTATTTTTAGTCATGTTTGCCTGGTGGATCTCCTGGCGTGGGGTCCACGGCACTGTAATAACCCAATAGAATTTGGGGGTGTTATAGAAATGGTATCGGAGCTTTGGGTTGTGGAATACCCTGAGATGTGAGTTATGTGGTCCTACCGACGCGGTAGTGGTGGGATTGTCAGGTTATGACAATCTAGTCAGTCAGGTTTTGTGAGTCGTAATATTAGTGCGACTGCACGAGTCATTCATTCATCGAGTCGTCGTCAGTGAAGACTAGTATCGCGAGACCTCGAAGCTTCGTATGACCTATGTAAGGACTCGATTCTCTTTATGTTCATACATTCATCATGTCATTAATTGTTCATGCCTTGTTGAAACCTATATGCGATATTAGTGTTATGATCGAGTCATGACTAATTGTTTTGGGACACGTGTGGCTTGTGTAAGCATTAAGGATCAACTCATTCATCAGTTAATAATCCTCAATCATCATTCTGATCTTGTCGATCATGTTAATTCAATCATCACTTAGTCAATATCATTACTCAGTTAATTCATCGCTCAGATAATTCAATCATCACTCAGTTAATATCACTACTCAGTTAATTCATCACTCAGATAATTCATTCATCACTCAGTCAATATCATTACTCAGTTAATTCATCACTCAGTTAACTCATTAATCACTCAGTTAATTCATTCATCATTCAGTCAATATCATTACTCAGTTGCTTCGTTCATCACTCAATTAACCTCATCGTTCAGCTAATTCATTCATCACTCAATTAATCTCATCGTTTAGCTAATTCACTCGTCACTCGACCAATCTCATTGCTCAGTTAATTCATTCCTCATTCAGTCAATCTCATTGTTCAGTTAATTCATTAATCATTCAGCCCATCTCACGGTTCAGTTGTTGATCTTGAGGATCAAATTTTCAACCTTGTTAACTTGTTCAAGGTAATCATTTCAGGAATTTCATCAGGCAATCATGTTACCTCATTTGATGTTTCATACGGTCTTATCATACTCTGACGTAATGTCGACGATCATTTCATTAAATCATTAATGCATTCATTGTGTTAGAGCGTGTATGCTCATTATTGTCACTCTGTAACGTAATCATAATGCGATATTCATGCGGAATCCATAATCATCATGTGACTTTCCTACTTCAGTATGGATAGAGCTGTCAGAGGACGCAGGGGAAGAGGCCGCGGTGCGGGCCGGAACCCGGGATCTCGTGTGCATGCCCACACAAACGCGAGGGATATCATTAATTCATCAAATAGCGAGGCTACTCATTCATCAGCAGATAATCATTCACTGTCAGGGAGTCGTACCCGAGAGGCATCTCACTCGGAAGGTGTTCGGGTTGATCCATTCATATTTATGCAGGGCATGATGGCCCAGATGACTCAGATGACGCGGATAGTGGAGACCATGCAGACCTCGATGGTTCGTGGTCCACCGCAACAGGGATGCCAGGTGCCATTTCATGGACAGACTGGAGGAGTGAATCAGATTGTTGGCGATATCTCTCGTCAGATGCCGCCTACTTTTGAGGGTTCGTCGGAACCAGCTGATATTGTTCATTGGCTCGAGCATATTGATAAACTCTTCGACATGGTTCAGTGTCCGGAAGAGAGTAAAGTGGCAGCGGCTTATTACTTGAGTAAGGGCGCTTATTCGTGGTGGCTTTCTGTGAAACCCATTGATCGTGATTGTAATTGGAGCGAGTTCAAGACTCTCATGTTAGAGAGGTATTATCCGGCTCCACTTCGTGAAGCCAAGTTATCAGAGGTTTTGAACCCCGAACCCGATGAGAACGAGGGTGTTATTGTCATTGCTGAGAAGTTTCAGGGACTACTTCAGTTTGTTCGTCAATTATCCGTACTGAGGCGGATAAAATTAAGTATTTTAGCAAGAGGCTAAATCCGCAGTTGAGGATGCAGTTGTTCAATCACAATTGTAATTCACTTAGTGAGTTCATCGGGAAGGCTCTTGGAGCAGAGCTTTTGATCAAGGAGATTACTCAGAAGCATCCTTCAGTTTCTTCAGGTGAGAGGACTAGGATTCCGGCTCGTTCAGAGGGACATCGGGGTTCGACGTCCAAGGGGTCGTTTCTAGTCGTCTTCGTGCTGGGACAGCATCTTCCTCTCAGGCGACGAGTTCGACTGTTGTTTGCTTTAACTGTGATTCAGCAGGTCACGTTAGTACCCGGTGTACGGTGCCAGCTATTGTTTGTTTTCTGTGTGGGAGGCGGGGACACCGCGAAATACTGCAGGGGTTCTAGCGCCAGTAAATCTCAAGAGGGCTCAAGAGCCTCGAGGGATTTTGTTACCCCAGCCCGTACTTCATTCAAGGGGCCCTATCAGGCTTCGAGAGCCCGAGGTAAGGACATTCATCACCAGTATTGAGTAAGTTAATTCTTGCTCGGTAGGAGGACAATCATTCATTTCATTGTCGTTCATTCATTCATATAATTCATTCATCATGTATATCAATCATGTTGGGACTCATAATTATCGATTAATCATTCAATTCACGAGGAACGGCGGTTCCAATCACTTCAAGGAACTATCACTCATGACGTTATTAATTCACTTTGGTGAGTCATTCTAAATCCTTGTCGGATTTGTAGTCATTTATCATTCATCATTCATTTTTGTCACTTTCATTCTCGTGACCTTCTGAGGTCTTAGTTAGCGGCGAGTTCATCGTCGGATATACCTTAAATCGTTGAGATAGAGGAAATCGATGATATGGGAGGATATCGATGTTGGGTACATTTGAGATGAAACCTTGTTTCTGGATGACTGTGTAAATCTATCCGTAATAATGTATCGTGACTGTGAATCATTTATTGTTGATCTATCTTATTATGATCATTTTCAAGAATCTTGAGATTTGGGTCATTTGTTGGGAGTTCATCCCTTCGACGTTGTGCTTGAGATTTCGTGATTATTTGGGAAATCGTTCACTGTGTTTCGAGACGATTCAGTCTTGGGGACTTGGGCTTGCGGTTGATTTGGTCCCAAGGACTATTTGAGCATTATTGTCTTCATATCGTGATGAATAGTTCATATCCCGAGTTGTTTACCCTCAGTTTCGAGGATGAAACTCTTTTAAGGGGGGGAGTATGTAATACCCGGTTGTGAATTCATTTATTATCATTCAGTAACTGTCACTCAGAATTTTTTTTCTTTTTCACTCATTAATAATCATTCATCATTCATATTCAGTCAACTATGTTCACCATTCGGCGTATTTTGGGATCATCACTGTTTGAGATCGAGCCGAGATTATTGTCGTCATCATCATCATGTTTTTATTTGCAGTTTGAGAGGTAGCGCACGCTACACATTGTAGTTAGCGCGCGCTAATGAGGTGCATGTAACGCACGCATTGATTCAGTATTAGCGCACGCTAGCGCAAGTGAGGCAGACAGTCCAGAAGGTACTGGGCTGATTTGGGAAATTCGTAGCGCACGCTACGAGTGGTAAGTAGCGTACGCTAATTATGTTGGCAACGCACGCTAAGTCACTTTAGTAGCGCACGCTAACGCGTGCAAGACAGAGGACAGTAGGTTCTGGATTTCAGTCGTTGAGTATCAGACATCAGTTAGCGCACGCTAATAATCTGGAATAGCGCACGCTATCGGTAAGGTGTTAGCGCATGCTACCAAGTCGTAGCACACGCTAACGAGGCATTTCAGACCTCACTGGACTGCCCAGTAAACCGCTAGCGCACGCTAAATATCAAGTCATAGCGTGCGCTAAGCTGGGACAGTATAAATAGGACAGTTCGGTCCAACCTTCGTCATTTCTTCATTTCTCAATCATTTCGGATGAGCTCGGGCGATTCGGAAAGGTCTTTTCGAGCTCCAATCATCTAGCATCATCTTCAAGCTCCTAAGTTGGATTAATCATCATCTAAATCAGTTTCATCACTCCAAATCAAGGTATTGATTCATGGATCTAGAATTTCGGATCTTGGGTGTTTTGCTTTCGATCTCTTCGTGTAAATCGATATTATGTTGGAATATATTAGATATGGATTATCTATCTTGGATACATGTATTTCTACGGATTCATTGGTGTAATTTTCGGAATTTGTGAATAATTGAGGAATTGTTCAAGAACCCTTACAGGTTGACTTTGGAATTTTGGGGGTTTTCGACCAAATATTGTTGAAATATCGTTCTAAGTATTCCTATTGGATTATTGATAGTATTCATGAGTTTTTGTGGGTTTGAATCATTCATTGGGAGTTGGTTTCGGATGTAATTGAGTTTTGATTGTAAACAATTGGAGATTGTTTACAACGCGTTTGTTTAAATGCCCCAATGAGTTCCGGGTATTGTTGTATCGACTTTTGAGTTGGTTGTGATCATGCTTGATTCGTGTATTAAGAGAATTGTTGGTTTTTGTGTTGTTTAAGGTTGTTCGAGCGGCCGGTAATTTCATTAAGGACGTTGATCGTGGAAGTACCTTCTCGCCTTCGGTTTGAGGCAAGTTTTATACTTGTACTAGTCAATGAGCTAATGTCATCATGTATGTGTATGAATGTGTTGTATCATTCCGAGACTTAGTCTCTTCATGAATTCATTGATATCCAGAGATCGTTCGATACGATACCTTCCGGCAATTTTGCCAAATGTTTATTGTTGTTCGTTAACGGCCGATTCAAGGCATTGTAATACTCATTATTAATGTCATTGTCGATAGCCGGTTCGCGGTATCGATGTATCGATTGTTGTTAATATGGATGTCAATTAAAGACATCGTTGAGGTCATTGTTATTCCTGTTTGGATTGTCATTAAAACTGTATAGGCCGATTAAAGGCATTGGCTCATTCATTTCTCGCCTTCGTCGTCGGTAACCGATTAAAGGTGCCGAGGCATCCTTCATATCATTGTTATCGAATTGCCGTTCTCAGGCAAATCGAAATGTTCAATCATTCGCTGCATCATTGTTGTCGGTTGGCCGTTCAAAGGCAATCGAGGTGTTAATTTGGGACTGTCAAGGACGGTGTCTATCCGTGTGTTACTATCATCGTGTTGGACGACTCAAGGCAGCACACTATCATTCATTGTGATACGGCTTCGTGCCGTGGCTTTGGCCCTAATTGTGATACGGCTGGATGCCGTGGCTTCGGCCCTAATTGTGATACGGCTGGATGCCGTGGCTTCGGCCCTAATTGTGATACGGCTGGATGCCGTGGCTTCGGCCCTAATTGTGATACGGCTGGATGCCGTGGCTTAGGCCCTCATTGTGATACGGTTTCGTGTCGTGGCTTCGGCCCTCATTGATACAGCTTAAGGCTGTTTTGACTTCAGGTGTTTGTGATATTTGTTAAGTTCCGCTGAACGGATTTCAAGCCTTTATTATTGTCCTGGTAATTTCATTGGAGCCTTCGGGCATTGTGATTCATAATTATTTCAGTCCTGGTTTGGTTCATGTCTTATAATTCATTGTGGTATTCTGTTATTTTGATTCGCCGTCGGGCACTTATGTTCTAATCTGTCGAACAGGTATTAATAGTATGCCGTGGGTATAGTATTTCACGAATGCTCGGTTCTTACCTTGGTTTGTGAGCATCTCGTATTATTATCATCATTGTACCGTTTCATTCTGCCTTTGGATGCATATCATGTTATACATGTAATTGATGTTCATTATCTGGATGACTGACCCCGTGGGGCGGAACATGTTTTTCATGTTTTAGGTGCTTGCGAGGAGAGAGTTGAGACACAGGGGCATGATGATGGCGACGAGGCATTCGAGCGATACTAGTACGAGTTGTTCATTGTCGGTCAGTCAGTTGGAGTGTACTCCAGTCTTGTCAGTTGTTGTCGTGTTGTATTACCCGAACAGATGTTCGTGGATGTTGTTGTATTTCATTTTTGGCCATGTAGGCTACTTTTGTCGTTGAAATTCCTTATCGGAATATTGTGTCGGATGTCATGGTAGGGACTATGATTTTCCCTTGTTGTGTTATTTAATGTATTTTTAGTCATGTTTGCCTGGTGGATCTCCTGGCGTGGGGTCCACTGCACTGTAATAACCCAATAGAATTTGGGGGTGTTACAGATCTGTTCCCCCACATCTGTACGAGATGAGGAGAATAGGCGATCGGATGCAACTGTCGCATCAGGTACTGTTCATATCCTTTCCCAGCCAGTTAGCGTTTTATTCGATACAGGAGCTACGCATTCATTTATATCATTGTCTTGTGTAAATCGTTTGAATATTCCTGGTTTTCATAATTATGAACCTTATGTTGTGGATTTACCGAGCTGAGAGAGGATTGTTGGAAACTTAGAAACTCGAGATGTCCCTGTATCCTTTGGAGGCAGAGAGTGGCTCTCAAATCTGATTGTGATAGAAATGCAAGGAGACAACCTGATACTCGGAGAAGATCGGCTTAATTGATATGGAGCTATTGTAAACTACCGAAAGAGGAATATCTCGCTGATCGCTGAAGATGGTTCCGAAATACTATTTGAAGGATGGAAACCAGGAAGCTCAGGAAAGATGATCAAGGCGATGAAAGCTGTCAAATTGTTGAAACAGGGCTGTACCGGATACTGGTGCTATGCAATGAAGAAAGAAGACGAAATTGTGGAACTTTCATCTATTCCTGTTGTGAACGAATTTTCGGATGTATTTCCTGACGAGTTACCTGGACTACTTCCACGACTGGATGTAGAATTCACCATCAAGCTGGAACCCGGAGCTACACCAATTTCTAAGGAGCCGTATCGTATGGCACCTACTGAGATGTACGAACTGAAAAAGCAACTGGAGGAGTTACTGGACAAAGGCTATATCCAGCCAAGTGTTTCGCCCTGGGGAGCACCAGTTCTTTTTGTCCGGAAGAAGGATGGATCGCTTCGACTGTGTATTGACTTTCGAGAGATGAACAAGATGGCGATTAAGAACAAGTATCTGTTGCCACGGATTGATGATTTGTTTGACCAGTTACAAGGAGCAACAGTGTTTTCTAAAATCAATCTGAGATCAGGATATCATCAGCTAAGGATTAAGGAATCTGATGTTCCAAAATCAGCGTTCAGAACTCGCTACGGACACTGTGAGTTTGTTGTGATGCCGTTTGGTCTCACTAACGCACCTGCTGTATTCATGCAATTGATGAACCGAGTGTTCATCGAGTATTTAGATAAATTTGTGGTTGTTTTCATTGATGAAATTATGGTGTATTCTAAGAGCCCGGAAGAGCATGCACAGCATTTACGGATTGTGTTAGACTTGTTGAGAAATGAACAATTGTACGCCAAACTTTCTAAGTGTGAATTCTGGCTAAAGGAAGTAATGTTCCTCGGCCATGTGGTATCAACTAAAGGAGTCCAAGTAGATCCTCATAAGATCGAATCAGTTATGGATTGGAAGCCTCCAAAGAACGTGAAAGAAGTCTGGAGTTTCTTAGGACTTGCTGGATATTATCGTCGGTTCGTGGAAGGGTTTTCCAAAATTACCCGCCCACTTACTCGACTACTGCAGAAAACTCAAAAGTTTGAGTGGAATGAGTTATGCCACAATAGCTTTGATGAATTGAAGAAGAGATTGACGACGGCACTGATTTTAGCACTCCCACGGGGAACTGGAGGATTAATTGTTTACAGTGATGCTTCGAACCAAGGACTTAGATGCGTATTGATGCAGAATGATAAGGTGATCGCTTATGCATCACGACAGCTGAAACCTTATGAAGTGAATTACCCAACGCATGATTTGGAGTTGGCATCAGTAGTTTTTGCTTTGAAAATCTGGAGACATTACCTGTACGGGACTCACTGTCAGATCTTTACGGATCACAAGAGTCTCAAATACATCTTCAGTCAGAAAGAGTTGAACATGCGGCAAAGAAGATGGCTGGAACTTATTAAGGACTATGACTTGGAGATTCTTTATCATCCAGGCAAAGCAAATGTAGTGGCCGATGCACTTAGCCGCAAGCCTGTTTCTATTCAGATGCTGGAGACTCTGACCTCCCAGCTCAGCATTCAACGAGAGATGATTCGAGAAGGAATTGAAGTATGGTTGCAAAGAGTCCAACGACAACTGTGCGTGATGGAAATAACTTCATGGTTAACCAAAGAAATCAAATCTAAGCAAGTAGATGATCCTCTTATGATTCGGTTACATGATGAAGTGATCAAGGGAAAGGCCCCCAGATTCGTAATTCATGATGATGGAGTTTTGAGATTTCAGAACCGACTTTGCGTTCCCGATGTCGATGTTCTGAAATAGACGATTATGAAAGAAGCTCACAGCACGCCCTATTCTATCCACCCGGGCACCAGTAAGATGTATAAGGACTTGAAGCAGAACTTTTGGTGGGGCAACATGAAGAAAGATGTAGCGGATTATGTTTCGAAATGTTTGACTTGTCAACAGGTTAAGATCGAGCATCAAAGACCTGCCGGAATGCTAAAGCCGCTCCCGATTCCTGAATGGAAGTGGGAGGACATATCGATGGACTTTATTACTAATATGCCAAGAACCAAGATAGGAATAAACATGATTTGGGTGATAGTTGATCGTTTAACCAAATCGGCTCATTTTCTAGGCATTAAGGACACTTGGGGACCAGAGAAGTTGGCACGAATATTTATTTCAGAGATAGTCCGATTGCATGGTACGCTGAAGACCATTATTTCTGACCAAGATGGACGTTTTGTGTCTCATTTTTGGAAAGCAGTTCATAAGGCCTTGGGGACCAAATTAAATTTCAACACAGATTATCACCCGCAGACAGACAGACAATCCGAGAGGACTATTCAAACGGTGGAAGACATGCTAAGAGCCTGTGCCTTAGATTGGTCAACTGATTGGGAAGTTCATCTGGCGTTGATTGAATTCACCTACAACAATAGTTGGCACACTTCCATTAAGATGGCCCCGTTTGAGGCATTATACGGGAGGAGATGTAGATCGCCCCTATACTGGGACGATTCATCAGACTTGATCGGGACGGAACCAGAATTGATCGTACAGACACGAAAGAAGATAGCCTTGATTCGCGAAAGGCTGTTGACCGCCCAAAGTCGACAGAAATCTTATGCAGACATACGCCGTAGCTCGTTGGAGTTCAGTACTGGAGATCACGTACTTTTAAAGGTTTCTCCTACTCGGGGAATCTTTCGTTTCGGAAGGAAGTGGAAGTTGAGTCCGAGATATATCAGACCATTCGAGATTCTTGAAAGACTTGGAGACTTGGCATACAGATTGGCATTACCGTTGTCATTGAGCCATCTTCATAACGTGTTCCACGTATCCTAGTTATGGAGATATATACTGGATCCTAGTCATGTCATTGATTTCGGCGAGATCGAAGTCGCTCAGGATGGAATGTTTGAAGAGAGACCGGTCAGGATACTCGAGAGTCGAGTTAAGCAGTTGAGGAACAAACCAATCGCTTTAGTCAAAGTTCAGTGGTCACGTCACGGAGTGGAAGAAGCCACTTGGGAAACGGAGGATATCATGAGGTCCGGATATCTAGAGTTATTTTCGTCTTGTGTTTCAGGACGAAACTCCTTTTTAGTAGGAGAGTATGTAATATCCGGATTTATTATTAAGTATTTCATCTGTATTTGAACCCTGTATTATTCAGAATTGTGATATAGATAATTGAAGTATGATATTTCTCGTATTTGTATCCTTTTACATGAGTATGGCAACATGTAAATTTTCCCATGCAAATACGTGATAACGTACGTTAACAAGGATAGCTTAACGTACGTTATCTGTCGGAGTTAGCGTACGCTACGAATGTAGCATAGCGTGCGTTAACCAGACAATAATTGAGCTAGGCGGTTGTCACATGCACCAACCGGACATGGGTCCGGATAATATTCCCTTGGATGAACCTGGACACTTTTGAAGTCAACGATTGTTAACGTACGCTAAGGATTGTGTCTAGCATAAGCTAATGTGTGTTACTTACGTACGTAACCTGATGGTGTAATGTATGTAATCAAGGTCAGAATCAGGACAGTTAACTATCAGGATGATAGCATATGCTAAATTATGCTGGGTAGCGTACGCTAAGAGGCGAACGTACGTTATGCATGAAGGCTAATGTAGGTTAAGGACAGAAAATTATAAATAAGACATCACACCATTTCATTTCAGCTCGTTCATTTCACCTATCATTCAGCATACTTCGTGCCCAGAGATATCCCAGCCCCCTTAAACACCTTTAGAACACCTTTTTTTGATCATTGAAGATTGTATATTACTCATTGAAGTGGAGAATCATTTTGGATTGACACATAAGCAACCGGAGTTGGATTCTACCTATTGTCTCGGTGTTTCCTTCATCTTAAGGTATGTTATACTATCTCCAACCTTGGTTTCGTGTTCTTAAGGATATGATAATCATGCTATCAAGATATTAAGTTCCATTGATGAATTAGTCAACCAAACATCACATTTAGAAGTTGGGATGATTATGCTTAAGATATCATTATTGTAAACATCATTGTAGAATCCTATTACGTCAAATGATGAGAGTAAGGTTCTGAGGTTGATTAACCGTATTGAATAGCATTTCCATATTGATCGTAGACTTGGAGATTGATATCGCTTTTGATAAACGGACTTAAGAAAGAATCATCGAAGGTTGTATCCTTTCTTATAAGTTGGATTTGTTAGTTCTTTTAGATGAAGTCTGAACGTAATTATGATATTGGAATCTAGTGCATCAACCCTAGATCACCCGAACTTCACATGAGAATGATAATCGAGATTGAATATTAGTGTTGCGATGATGTACATTTCCTTGAATTCGAAGATGTTTGAATCCGTAAGATCATTCATAGTTTTGATGAACATGTTATGTATAAGGATAACATACGATTAATCACTGAAGATTTCGTACGCTTCATCATCCATCAGAATAGTCGACTGACCAGTGAGAGACTGTTGGATGCTTGTTTAATGCACGCTATGCTCTGCAATTTACATACGCTAATGGGCAAGGTTAACGTACGCTACGTTTGGTACGTAACGTATGTTATGGCATCAGACGAGTCAGTCGGCTGATCAGATAGGACTGTCGATATATGGTTAGCGTACGCTAGACTTCATTGCTTACGCGCGCTAATGAGTAGGCTTAACGTACGCTATCTAGGGTACGTAACGTACATTAAGCAATTCAGGCATTATACGTTTTATGAACTTCCGATCGTAATTTGGATTATTAGATGTTCGTACGACTTGAGATGAATTCTATATTATTTCTTTTGTTAAGGTTTGAGCTTAGCAACATGATTTATCGAAGGGAGCAACCTTCGAGCATTTTGTTATTCGTGGGAGCATTGTTCTTGTCTTCGAATCGAGGCAAGTACCTTAATTGTTTTATGTATTGATGTTATACATATTGTTGTACATGTATGTCGTTGTTGTATGTCCATCTCGTGTTGGTCCGACGGGATCATCGGGGGATCTATGCTAGCATGCGCTGGATCATTGGACGGATTTTTCCACCTGAGGTTGGTTTGACGGAATCATCGGGGGGTCTAGGCAGTGAACGCTGGATCATCGGAATTACCATGTGTATGTTGTGATATCATGTTGTGATTATCATGTGTGTATGTTATTATTGAATTTCTCGCAGGAGAAGACTCTTTGGTTCTTTTGTCATTTATGTTATTATTATTCTTCGTGATATGTTTAATAATATGTTGTGGTACTTGTACTAGCATCGTTGTGCTAACCCTTTCGGGGGTGAACATTTGTTTATGTTCAGGATCCAGGAAAGCGGGGAAACAACCACTGGAGTTGCATGACGACGAGGGTGCAGAGTGATGTTCCGACCGGGTTTATTTGTCTATTGTTTGTATCGTTTTAATAAGTGCTCGAGTATGTCGTCGTTTGTGATGATCTGGATCTGGTGATTTATTAATACTTTTCCTTTGGAATTTTGTATTTTCAGTATTGGTCAGAACTGTTGTATTTTATTTCAGTTACTTTCATACGTTGGTATCTGTTATTGTCTTTTCATTTCTTTAGCCTTGTAAATCCCTATGTAAAGGATTTACGGCGCTGTAATATTCCTGAATATATCGGGGGTGTTACATGTTGAACATACCTCTCAGTGTATGATCAACCAATCATAAACCGAAGAACATACCTAACCATACATGGAGTGGGAACGACCAATCAGTATGGCTCAAAATTCAAAATCGCAATGGCAAAATCACGCTACCACCATATCAATAGAGCCACATAACACATATGCTCCAGTTTCACAAAACCCAATGTTCCAAAATCATATTCTGTACTGAATGTCCAACACGCAACATATTTTCCCTTATCTGATCAACCAACCGGTCATCCCTGGATAACCAAACTACCATGCTGAAATTCGAATCTCCTTTCATTGTACCATTAATGTGTTATCCAGTTTGTGAGTATCACTCAGAACTTCACCATGATATGCTTTGTGTACTACGTTTGTACGTATACCAATCACATTTTCAAAACAGCTTTGAAATCATACAATATTGTCAATAAAAATCCATTTCCGAAAATTCTTTCAAGAATTTCAAACTCGAAACATAAATTTTCGTAAGACTGCGAAATCAATTTTCGAAAAGTTAAAACGGCTCGCTTGTGTCAAGTTCTCGATGACAATTCTTTTCGAACACATGTGATTAAATAAAATGAAATTATGCAAATGATTGACCACATCCATACTCCTGTATACCAATTTAGCTCGTCACCAATTCCACTGACATTTGGCCGGAAAACCACACGATAGAATCCAAAATCTTATTATAGAGACTTTATTAAAATCACATTTCCCACATATGACTTGCTCTATCGACCATTATTCCATTCTGCAACACCTCAACTATGCCATGATGAAACATGTTTTTAAAGACAACAATATTGTCTCTCAAAATAAATTTAAGAAAATACATTTCTATGACAGTGAGCAAAATAGTTTATTTAAAATATATAATTTTGAAAAGTATCATTTTAAAATGTTCAAAAACAGTTTCATGTATCTCAAAATAAAATAGTATTACTATATGTTCCTCTCAACCGTCCACAACTTCTCCCAAATACATAACTCCGTTTTCCAAGTTTAACCGACATATTGATTTTCAAAATCATAACTTCTCAAGATCACCAGTTTTGTCCCAACTATTATATTCTGCTACCTCATACAGTAACACATAATATTCTCCCCAAATCTCAAATTACATAAACTTATAACTGAAAATAACCTCAAATCAATCCAAAAATCCAAATACTTACAGATCATGAAGCCGACGATTCCCCATGATACTGGCACATGTCTCAACTCTAGAAAATACTCAATACAGATATTTTCAAAACATACATTTTGCATAATCAGTTCAACTCAAAATACGACACTTCTCTTTCCAAAGAAACACGTTAATACCATTTGGATAAGTTTAAAACAACCACAGTACCTGTTGGCCACTAAGTATATAGGATACAACTTGGAAAGTGCTTTAAACAACAAGCTGTACGGTTTTTCAAATCTGAGTGCGTAGCGGAAGTCTTGTTTAAAGTAAGTTGCTGTAAATACAGCAACTAGAAATGAAGTGTATACTTAAAATTAATCACAGATATTAAAACAGTAAATGCAGAAGGTAAATCACATAGTAATTAAAGTGGTTCGAGGTAAACCCTTCTACGTCCACTGGTCCTCCACACATGAGTGAAAATGTTTATTATAAATACTACGTACACAACTACGTATTTATAATCAAACCTAATCAATATATCATTCACACAGATTGATATAATGATCTTAGCGTTCAACCGTTCACAAAGATTGGTTTAAGCTTTCACTTGACTGGCTTCTTCACACACAGTTCCGAAGCTTCGTCTCTTCAATACAAGTCCGTCACACACAGTTCAGGAATAGCAAGGTTTCTCAGTCCACACAGGGCTGATGTGTTTTGTTCAAGAATAGAACAATGTTTGAACAACAACTTTGACTTTCTGAGCTTTTAGCCGATGATGTGTTGTTCACGATTTGAGAACTTGTATATCTCTTCTTTCAGAATAGCAGTATGCTTTGGGAGATATGTTGCTCAGATATATATGATGATAACTTCGTTGTTTTTGATTTCGTGCTTTTTGGTGTCTTGATCTTCAAAGTCTGGGTATATATATATAGCTTTCTTGAATATATCCGTTGAGATAGATCCGTTCCAACGGGATGATATGTTTGAATAAAACACGATCCGGATTTTGCACTTGATTGAAGATCTTTGATGGCTTAATATTTAAATACTTTATCATTTAGTATTTAAATATATCTTTTTAAATTGGATTTTGACTTTAGCGAATAACAAAGATTCCTTCTCGTCCTATTTGAATACTGTATGGATTGATAGATGTATTGTCGATTCGAGACATCTTCCATACTTAGTCTTATGAGACTCCTTTGCTGTATGATTGATTCACTGTATGCTGGGACTACGAGAAGTCTTCGATACAGGTTGACACCATTGATCAGCTTTTTGATACAGCTGTTTGTTGTATGATGGATTGGCACATTGTCAAAACATTCTGTCAAGATTTTTCGATACAAGGATTGTTATCCCAACAATTTCACCCTTTTTGATAATTTGCCAAGTCTTCCTTAAAAACCTTTTGATGTTATCCAAACATCCTTTATGATGCTAAAACTTTGACACTTAGCATCTTGAAGGAGGGCAGACTTCTTGGTCTTCTGTTCGAAAGTTCTAGCCTTCAGCAATGAGCCTAATACTAAGAACTGCTCGCTGGCAAGTTCAGCTTTTATCAAAAGAGTATTACATCTTTAAACTTATGATTGTCGCACAGGCATAATCTTGCATTGTATTCTAGATACATACAACTTAAACTATGAACTTTTTGCAGACAAGTTCTTACAGCTTATGTATTAAAACAATTTTCATACTTGTATACAGCAAGAATAAATTAAGTTTTTGTAAACATACAAGAACACAGTAGATTACAAGTTGTAATCTTTTAAGACAGGCAAATATTTTATTGATATTGAAACAAAGAGTACAATATTTTGCTGTTTTGAAAATAAAATTACAAAAAACAAAATAATACAACAAGGAATTCAACTCCTATAATCTGAGTGTCTCCACGGCCTTTTGGGGTCATTCTTTGTATTTTTCCACCAGTTCTGGTGAGTGTCCCTATCTCGATTCAGATATAAGGCTCGTCCTTCATTCGACTTATCGAAAACTAGCATCCAATCTTCTGGATGGGTAACCAAGTCACCTTGTCTATGATTAGACTTCATCTACTGCTGGAGCGGGAGCGTTCCTTCTTCCAACCTTTTCTTATATTCTTCAGCGACTTCCTGTACCGTCCCGCATCTGTTGAATATTGAAGATTCTCTGATAAGAACTACAAAGTATTTTAGTAGTTCATTCTTCCTCCAGTTTTTGATTTCTTCTGCAGTTGGCTGTCGGTTGGCCGGAAGGTTCATAGCTTGCGGTTTTCGAACGAGGTTCTTCCAAGGAAACTTAGGGTCCTGGAATTCTGGGCGATCTCCTTGTATTCTAACATTTGGAGATGAAAGACGGGCAATATCGGCAGTGATCTTGTCTTCAAAAGCAACTAGCATTTCCTTCTCTTGCTCAATCCTTGTTCTCCTTGCAGCTTCCCTCGCTTCTTCCCCCTTTTTGGCGTCATCAAGGCGTTCCAGGATTTGCATAGCAGCATCCTGTTTCGTCCCAAAACTTTTCATTTTCTCAACTAGGGAGGTGAGCACCTGCGACATATCTTGAATTTTCTTGTCATGGGATCGAAGTTGGGAACCGGATTCAATCATAGTTGATGCTGTCTTGGCCTCGGACACGCATATATTAGATTGTTCTTCTCTCAGGATCTGCTCATGTCGTTCTTGCAATTGGCTTAGGGCCTGCTTGAAGACTGAGGGCAAGATTCTGAAGGCTTCTTCCACTCGGGAAACTTTGTGCCTTAGACCTGTCATCTTTTCAACGGCTGATTGGTGCATCCAATCAAGAGCTTTTTCGACAAAATATAGGGTGTTGACGGCATCGTGGATGAAAACCATTTGAAGGGAAAGAGCATGTAATCTCTCTTTCTTTGCGGCCATCCTTGGAGAATATGGCTGGGCGAAATCTTTAACTCTATTCAACCATCTCAAGTTCACACTGGGACGTGAATTGAGTTGGACATCCTCAGGTATTATACCTTTGTTGGATTCCAAAAAAGTTGAGGTTTCAGGAGCATCACAGGCTGGCTCGGCGATAGGGGTTGCTGTTTTCTCTTGTTCGGTAGTGGGTTCTGAAGAGAAAGGTACATGAGGGACTGATTCCTCCTGCTGTCTCTCAGCTTCCGCCTGCTCCGGCAGAGGGACTGATTCCTCATGCGGGATGGCGTTGGGTTCTTCTTCGACTTGGGCGGCGATAGGCTCGGGTGCCTGTTGGGTAGCCGGTTGTTCCTATGCTACAAGAGAGACTGAATCCTCTCTGTTGGGAACATAGTCTTGTGAATGAGGAGGGGTTTGGTGTTGACTAGAAGTTCCTTTGCCGATCTAAGATTCAGATTCCTCGCTACTAATTCTTAGACCATCCTGAAGGGCGTCGTCATCATCGTCCGAGTCGTGATCTAATTTTGGACTTTCGGGAGCTTCATCGCCGGATTTAACTTTTCCTTTCTGATGGGCATCTGTTTTGTCCATTAGGTGGCTCGTGATCAACTCTTTGCAGATTAGGTTGTCCCATTGGATCAGGACTTCAACATCTGGTGAGTCCGTCACTTCCAACACAAATTGTTCCTCTTCGCACCAATCGCTCCAGTTGTATAGGGTGCTGTATGGAGCGTGTTGGAATGTTTTGTTCCATACATGATTAATAGTATTTTGATGATTAAAGTTGTTACACAAAACAAAACAACAAAGATACGAAGCAAAGCATCGAAGAATACGAAGTCGCAAAAGGTGTTCTGGACATGTATAACGTACGCAACAGAATGATCATAACGTACATAAAATGCTAAGCCTAACGTATGTAATATTTAGTTGATAACGTACGTAATGCGAAGGTTCTGAGTTCAAACAAGATGAATGTTGGAGATGACATCATGGCATAGGTCAGCAAGCAACGAACATATTGACCTTATATAACGTACGTAATGAAATGCTGATAACATACGTAAGTAAAGAAACGAATGCTACTGGACTAAAACTGGTACGTGTTAACGTACGTAACTAAGTTGATATAACATACGTAACAGGTGTAGCGTACGTAACATTGTGATGATAGCGGCCGTAATCAAGTCTGAGGGAGCTAACGGCTAGTTTGGGTGATGAAGCCTACAAATACCATATCTTTGGTATTATTCCACACAACAACTTCAAGCAAACGTCTCGTTGATCAGATATTCATATTGATATTGTTGTTGTTGTGATATTGAGCTTATATTGTTAGTTTGAGTGTTTATACATTCAACATTATACACGAGAGGTAAAAGAAAAGATACGATTGGATTCAGTGTTATTATGATCAAGGATCCGGAATTATTAGAATCGCAATTGCTATCTAGTGAGGTTTATATAGTACCGATAGAAATCTAGAGCGGTTGATTCCTTGTCCGATAGAAAAGGAAAACAGTTTAACTTGGACCGACATAAAGACAAGTAAGAGTGGTTTATCACGGACCAATAGAAGACGTGATTGTAACGGTTATCCCTCGACCGATAGAAGAGAGGTGCAAAGGTTTTTATCTTGAACCTATAGAAAAAAATACTGAGAGAGTACATAGTCTCGTTTATAGCCGAACCTCTATAAATCCGTGCGTCGTTTAATTTCCACACATTTATTTTACGCTTCCACAACACAGCGCATATTCCGATCTCGCTCCAACAATTGGTATCAGAGCGGTACCTCTAATACACGGCTTAACATCTGAGGAGTCGATCTAAATGGCATTTCAATTTGCACCAGTCGAAGGCCTTGCTCTTAACCGACCACGATTTTTTAATGGCGCAAATTTCAGGACGTGGAAGAAAAAGATGTCGATCTTCATTCGTCCCTATGATATAGAAATTTGAAAGATCATTTGTCTTGGCCCAATAGTTCCAATCAAATCCGATGGATCTCTCAAGAGTGTCGAAGAATATAATGACGAGGATTGGGAGAACGACCATCTAAATTATAAGGCTACTCAACTCTTATATTGTGCCTTAAATCCCGAAGAGGTCAATCGAATCTCATCGTGTGAAAGTGCTAAAGAAATATGGAAAATTCTTGAAATCACACACGAAGGGACAACTCAAGTTAAGGAGACAAAGATCAATATGCTTCTCCATGACTACGAGTTATTCATGATGAAGGGTGACGAGTCCATCACCATCTCGACCGATTTTCCGTCATCACAAATGGACTTGCTTCATTTGGTAAACCATTATCTAGTAGTGAAAAAGTCAAGAAAATTTTACAATCACTACCTAGTGATTGGGACGGCACCGTGACTGCGATCATGGAATCTAAAGATCTCAATACGCTTGATTTTAGCGCACTCGTTGGTTCGCTAATTAATTATGAGATAGTTTTAAAATCACTAAGTGTCAATCCAAAGCCGAAGGAACGATCAATAGCCTTGAAGGCTAAGATGTCTAATAAGGAAGTAATCCCAGTTGAAGAAAGCGACGAAGAATCGGCATATTATGCCAAGAATATTAATAAGTTCCAAACCCTATTAAACCGGATAAAGAAGGACATCTCAAGCGAATCTAAGAAATTCGACAATTCTTGTCGATTATGTGGTAAACCAGGACACTTTGCTAAAAATTGCCGAGCTAAACCCAAGAAGGAGGTTCTCGTTGCAACATGGAGCGATGACAACAAAGATGATGATTTTATCAATCAAAATAATCTCGCTCTCATGGCACAAAGTTTATTCGACGATAGCGACGTCGAAAGCCAGGTAAGTGAAGAGATAGATTTACCACTAAATGGGGGGGTTGGATAGTGGTAATGCGGAATATTGAAATTTCTTGCGAATAAAAGAAAATAGTGCGGAAAATAAAGACTCAAAGATTTATAGAGGTTCGGCAACTTGCCTACGTCCTCTCTCCGACTTCTTTTTCTATTGGCTCAAGAACAACCACAAACTTGACTCGTCTTCGATCGGTCCGAGTACACAACCGTTACAACCGCTTGTCTTCTATTGGTCCAAGCTCAACCACTCTCAAGAATTAAACTTTGTTTATCTAGTGTTCTATAGGAACTAGATAATCCTCACTTACGAATATAGGAGTATAATCCTAACAATGCCAGATCAAAGATCCTAATAACACCGGATTAGTGACTCTTGATTCATTTCTCTAAAGCTCTCGTATGAGTGATGCAACACTCACAACCAAATGAAAGAATACAAAGTATAATAAATATTACAAGGTATATCACTCTTTGTTTCTTTCTTCTCACAACTTAGAATGCAATAGAAGATATAAAACTGAGCTCAAGTATGGTTTGATTGCTTGTATGCTTGTATGCTTGAATACTTGAAGTTGTGTAAGTGATACCCAAATCCTATGTGTATTTATAGGTGTCAGCCATTCTTCAAATACTGAATTTTATATTATTAGCATGCACTAATAATACCTTCTAGCATGCGCAATCGTCTCTGACTTGGCCTTTCTGAACGGACACAAAACTGTTCCAATGGTAAAATTATATGGCTAGCGTGTGCTAGTCATGTACTCATAGCGTGTGTTATCGGTTGGTCAACAGGTCTTCAATCTTGACTTTGAAAGTGTTGGTTTGTCTCCCCAACGTCTCTTTATCCAACGGCTAAATTTATACTTAGCGTGCACTAGCAATTATGTATAGCGTGCGCTAGTTATTTTTAATTCCAGCTTTTCCAGATTTCACGGATCTTCTTTGACTCCTGCTTTCCAATGGTAGAAAATCCAATGGTAATACTTTTGACTAATTTAGCATGCGCTAATTTATATTGTGTAGCGTGCGCTAGATGCTTTCCTCAGTAATGTACGTTACCCTGTGTAGCGTACGTAAATGATTATCCGAAGCGTGCGCAAGTCCTTTTTCCTTTTTCCTTCCAGACCTTACTGTCCTCTGACTGAGATGCGATAGCGTGCGTTATATAGATATAATAGCGTGCGCTAAAGCTAACAGTTTAGCGTGCGCTGATAATACGACCTTTGCGTGCGCTATCCATCAGGTAACTTCACTGGACTGCAGCTAACTGACTAGGCTGAATATAATCCTCGATAGCGTGCGCTACTCTGGTATATGTAGCATGCGCTAATTCCTTTTTGCTCCTTCAATATAACAGCTTGCTGAGATTAATTTTATTAAATGTTTTGAATGAAATTATCATCAAAATACTTTTTGAGTCAACAATCTCCCCCTTTTTGATGATGTCAAAACATTTAATTTATACCTGGAAAAACATATTTATAAAAATTCGAATCAAGGTAACTTGTTCGGTGTATTAGTACGTTTTGGTTTTTAGAGTATTCTCCCCCTTTTTGACATAAACAAAAAGGAACTCCCCCTGAATCATTGCATTGTTAACAAGTAATACCAACAAATACTATGAACCAAAATTAAATCACATAATCAACAAATGCCATATGTCATGAAACCAAACGAAGATAAAATGCAAATTTCATTAAAGAAAATGGTTCAAGCATTACAAATATTCAAGGCATGAGACATAAAAGTTATTCGAAAGATAAGTTTCTACAACAAGTATCAAATCCGAGACTCTAAGAGGCTTGATCGGAAGAGGAGGATGGGAATGGGAACGACGGATGAGTGTATCGGATGAAATCAGTGAGCAGCCCGCAAACTTCCCTGACCTCTAAACGAAGAGACCCGACTTCCGAGCAAAGAGACCAAACATCCTCTCGTATTTCCATTTGAGAGGTCTCGATGCTCCACATCCGAGCAATAAGCTCACTCTTCTTCTTCTTCCGTGATGGAGTCTGTCATTGGTCGCTTGCCTTTTGTCTTTGGGTGATGAACAAACTTTCCAGTTTGCAATTCTCGAAGTGTATGGGGTCCTCGATGAAGCACACGTTCGGCCGGAGTTGGTGTTCGCGTCCCTTTTGGCACTTAATCGTCTTCTCGAAGATACGAAAATAGCACCCAACCCCTATTGAATATTTCAACGTAGTGCATTGCTTTGAGGGTGAGATCGCTAATCTCATGTCCTCGAGACACCAGAACGGATGCCTCACTTGACAAGTCGACATGGAAGTGATGGAAGATTACAGTGAGTATAGAACCAAAAGGCAGCCCTGACTTCTGCGTCCTTGACATGTAGTGTTTTGAGCGAAAGGAATCTCCTTTTGCCTTCATCCAATTCAACACAATTCTGGTGAAATCCACCTTGTCGTCTTTTAGCACTCGATACACCACGTTTTTGTCTACTCCCACTAGCTTGTGTTGAGTGTTCACCTTCGGCATAAAGTACTTAGTTAGTGTAGCCAACAAGCGAATATGAATTCCAAAGTCATTATTTTCGAACACGTCATCCGTAACCTCGATGACAGTTTTAGAACACAGAAAATCAGCAACATCTTTCTCAGACACAAGTGATTCTTCGTCAATTGACTTCCCACAGCAATCAAAACCATCCTTCGTCAATCCAAATAATTCTTGGAGAATTTCCGACGAAATTTTCACTACGGTTCCTTTCACCAAGCTACCGAGAACAAAACCACCAGAAGAATTATCACTGTCTCCCAAATGCAAATTGGCATAAAATTCGCGGACACAAGAAGGATAAACGATTTCCTTGCACTCAACAAACCGGGCTATCCCTAAAGCTTCAGAAAAATCATGAATGTTTACCTTTGCGCGTTCCAGACTACCGAAATTGAAAAAGTAGCAGTCGGTGAGATGTTCTTGAGGAAGAATATCGGAGAACACCTTTGATGCGGTGTAGGAGACAAATCGAGTCGCATCGTATTCGGCGTTGCGAGGGCGTTTTAGGTTTTTGTAGGATCTTTCCATGGCGTTGCGCCCTTTGCTTGACATAAATCTGGAAGAAATTTGAAGATTTGAGGGAGAAATCGGAGGTTGATGGTTCGAGTTCGTCGGCTAGGGTTTTTTTTGGTGAAAAGGGGTTTCTGCGTTTGTATACGTTATGATAGAATGAAAATGTTTATGGGCCGTACGGAGTTTATATAGTGACTGAGTTGTTTTAATTAGCGTAAGCTAGGTATGAAAGGTTAGCGTACGTTAGGTGAAAATAGGAAGCTCAATGGACTGTCCAGTAGCTGATTTGGAATATGAAGAGTTTGAGTTAGCGCACGCAAAATATATATGATTAGCGTACGCTATCGATAGCGAAAGTTAGCGCGCGTTAAGAGAAATGAAGCTAGCGCGCGCTAGCGAGTGGAACGATTCAAGGATATTGATTTCTTGAGTAGAAAACTTATTTCAAAAATTGTCTAGATGTCCCATACCAAGGTGTAAACGAATAGAATTAAATGATTCTTCGGGAAGAGGTTTTGTAAAAATATCAGCAAGTTGGTCCTTCGTCCCGAGAAAAATTAAACAGATATCTTTCTTCTGCACATGATCGCGTAGAAAGTGGTGTCTAATGTCTATATGCTTAGTTCTACTATGCAATACAGGATTCTTACTCAGATTAATCGCACTAGTATTATCACATAGAATAGGGGTATTTTCAAAATATATGCCGTAGTCGCGGAGTTGATTTTTAATCCATAGCACCTAAGCACATGCGGTCCCTGCAGCAACATATTCGGCCTCAGCTGTAGACAATGCTACACTGGTTTGCTTTTTACTTCCCCAAGATATTAAATATGATCCAATAAAATGATACGTACCACTTGTACTCTTTTTATCAATTTTACATCCGCCGAAATCGGCGTCACTATATGCAATTAAATTAAAATCCAAGCAAGAAGGATACCATAGACCTAGTCCAATAGTTCCTTTCAAGTAGCGAAAAATGCCTTTACAAGCAATTAAATGTGATTCCTTGGGATTATCTTGGAATCTGGCACATAAGCATGTAGCAAATATTATGTCTGGCCTAGAAGCAGTCAAATATAACAAAGATCCGATCATACCTCGATATAGTTTTTGATCTACGGATTTGCCATTTTCATCTTTTTCAAGCTTTAATGATGAAGACATTGGCGTAGAAATCACCTTGCTACTTTCCATTTTGAATTTCTTTAGGAGATCGTTTGAGTACTTCGTTTGATGGATAAAGATTCCATCTTCGCATTGCTTGATTTGAAGCCCGAGGAAGAACGTTAATTCTCCCATCATACTCATCTCGAACTCTCCTTTCATAAGATTAGAGAAATCTTGGCACAAAGATTCGTTAGTAGCTACAAATACAATGTCATCAACGTAGATTTGGCAAACAAGTATATCATCATTCAATATTTTCACAAACAAGGTATTATCGAATTTACCTCTTTTATAGTCATTTGCAATTAAAAATTGACTTAAACGATCATACCATGCTCGGGGTTCTTGCTTCAACCAGTAGAGTGCCTTGTTGAGCTTGTAGACGTGATCCGAAAATTGATGATCTTCAAAACTGGGAGGTTGCTTGACGTAGACTTCTTCTTGAATGTAGCCATTCAAGAATGCACTTTTTACATCCATTTGAAATAGTTTGATCTTTTTGTGAGCGGCAAATGCACATAACAAGCGGATGGCTTCGAGTCGAGCCACAGGAGCAAAACATTCTTTATAATCAAGACCTTCCTCTTCATTATACCTTGAGCGACCAAACGAGATTTATTTCGAATTGGATAACCGTCTTCATCACTCTTAATTTTGTGCACCCATTTAGTTCCGATAATTGTTTTATCTTTAAGAGCGGGAACTAAATTCCATACATTATTGTGCATGAATTGTACAAGCTCCTATTGCATTCCCATCACCCAACTTTTATCATCAAGAGCCTCGGATATATTCTTGGGAACTATTTCGGATACGAAAGCACAATGAGCCATATATTCGGTGGTTCTCCTTCGGGTTTGAACACCGTCTTCAATATTTCCAATCACGAGATCCTTTGATGGTCTTTGATGTTCTTCCAATCTTTCGGTAAATCAATGATTGTGTTCGATTGGATTTCCGAAATTTTCTTCACTTCGGTTGAGGGATCCGGAAAAGTACCTGCATCATCAAAGTATTCTACCTTTCTCTGGGGTGAGATCATATCATTGAATTTAACATGAATGGATTCTTCAACTTTATTCGTTCTAATGTTATAAACGCAGTATGCTTTGCTATTTATACAATAACCAAGAAATATTCCGAAGTCGGATTTAGCATCAAACTTGCCCAAGTTATCCTTACCATTGTTTAAGATAAATACATTGCACCCAAAAGGATGAAAGTAAGCTATATTTGGCTTTTTGCCCTTCCATAATTCATACGGGGTTTTAAGATGAGTTCTACGAACATGAACCCGGTTAATCACATAACATGACGTAAAGATTGCTTCGGCCCAAAAGTATCGTGGAAGAGAGTATTCATTATGCATAGTCCTCGACATTTCTTCCAAAGATAGATTTTTCCTTTCAACAACCCCATTTTGTTGAGGCGTTCTAGGAGCCAAAAAATTATGATTAATCCCATATTTGTCACATAAGAGTTCAAACAGAGTGCAATCAAATTCACCTCTGTGATCGGTGCGGATAGAGATTATGGAGTGATTTTTCTCATTTGATACCAAACGACACCATTTAGAGAACTCAGAAAATTCATCATCCTTATGCGCTAAAAATCTAACCCAAGTAAATCGAGAGAAATCATCAACAATAACCAAAGTGTAAAGCTTGTCATTTAAACTAACATGTCTAGATGGTCCAATCAAATCCATATGCACAAGTTCAAGAACGCAACTAGTGGAAACCTCGAATTTTGGTTAAAATAAAGATTCTCGAGTATGTTTCCCTTTTATGCAAGATTCGCATAAGTGTTTTCTATCAAACTTGAGTTTGGGCAATCCACGAACAAGGTCGTGTCTAGATAAAATAGAAATGATAGGTAAAGATGTATGCCCCAATTTTCGATCCCATAAATATGCATTATCATCCAAAGTAATAAGACATTTTTCATTGAATGAACTTTTATCATTAAGAACAACAATATAGATGTTTCCACATCTCAAACCGATGAACGCAATTTTATTATTTCTAAATGACATGCAATGCGTTTGCTCAAAGAGAATTTTAAAACCTTCATCGCATAGTTGTGAAACGCTAAGTAGATTATGATGCAAACCTTCAACAAACAATACTTTGTTGATAGAGGGAGAAGGTTCCTTACCGACTTTACCGATTCCTTTGATTTTTCCCTTTTGATTGTCCCCAAAGGTCACATGTCCTTGTTCTTGATATTCGAGGTCTTCAAATAAGTCCTCGGAGCTGCACATGTGCCTTGAGCATCCGCTATCAATGTACCACTTGCTTTTCCTTGGTGCCGGTACCTGCAAAAATAGAAATTCTCGATTGTTTCGGTACCCAAGCCCGTTTGGGTCCTCCAAAGTTAACTATGCTTATAGCATTTGGAACAAATGTCCCTTTAGAAACCCATATTTGTTTAACCTTGATGGTTCTCAACTTTGAACGAACATTAACATCATGAACTCGTTGTTTGAAAAGATCTTTTGAGTTCTCGGTTTCGGTTTTCTTTACTTTGTCAAGGTTGATAAGAGATTGTTCCCGTTTAAACGGATCGAAACCAAGACCGTGTTTTAGCAAAGGGGATTTTTGAATAGATAGAAGCTTTTCAATTTCGTTTTGAGTAAATTTGTTCAAAATATATTTTAGCTCCTTTTGAGTTTTCGTCAACTCGATTTTCAAAACATTTTCCTTTTCAAGGCATAAGGTATGGTCGAGCTCAATAGTTTTGCCTTTGTTTTGAAGGGAGGAATTTTCGAGTTCTAGAGATTTTATTTTTCTCTTTAAAGATATATTTAATTTAACCATCTCGTCATACTCCGTGTTCAAGGATTCAAACGCACTTAATAACTCATCGTCATGATGAACTTCTTGTGAATCGCAAAAATCAAAAGAATCATATTCATCATCATTGATTTTAGAACTTACCTCGATATTGCTTTCGGAGTCGAGTGCCATGAATGCGAGATTTGTGTCTAGAGATCTTTCAATCTCCTCCTCGTCATCACTCCACGAAGCGATTAGGACTTCCTTCTTTTTGAATCTTTCCATTTGAGGCTTTGAAGAGGATCCTCGGCATTCTTTGGCATAGTGACCGGCTTGACCACATTTCCGACAATTATTGTCGAACTTCTTTATAGGAGCATAGCCACTCTTCTTTTGCTCCGGCTTGCCATCCCGACCAAGGAAACTTCGCCTTTTTTTAATTAGGCTTTTATACCCTCTAAAATTCTTGTCGTAGAGAGCAAGTTCCTCGTCATCTTCATTTTCGAGAAGATCTTCCTCAACATCGCTATCAACATTGAATGCGACTACTCTTTCCCGAGGTTTTGGTTTAGTACCTCTAGACTTGAGAACGATCTCATAGTTGATGAGTGACCCAATGAGGGCACTAAACTCAAGTTTGTTGAGATCCTTGGATTCCATAATCGCGGTAACCGTAGCATCCCATTCTTGTGGCAACAAGCGAAGAATTTTCTTGGCTTTGTTGCTACTCGATATAGGCTTTCCGAAAGATGCAAGTCCATTGGTTATAGCCGAAAATCAATCCAACATATTTGCGATCATTTCCTCGTCTTTCATGGAGAAGATTTCGTAGTCATGAAGTAGCATGTTGATTTTGGTCTCCTTGACTTGGGTGGTTCCCTCATGAGTTACTTCGAGGATTTCCCAAATTTCCTTTGCACTTTTGTAGGAGGATATCCTATTGAGTTCTTCAGGATTAAGGGCGCAATAGAGAAGTTGAGTAGCACGGGAGTTGATGTGAGTGTTTCTCCAATCCTCATCATTAAATTCGTCGAACTTTTTCAACGAACCATCCTCTTTCTTTGCAAGCTTCAGACCAAGGGCAATAACTTTCCAAATCTCAATATCGTAGGCTTGAACGAAGATAGCCATCTTCTTTTTCCACGTCATGAAATTTGAACTGTCGAAGAAGGGAGGACGGTTGAGAGCATTTCCTTCGATTTGGCCAAGAAGTGCCATTTGCGGATCTTTTTCCCTTAGGTGGTTAAACCTTTAAAAAGAGACCCGCTCCGATACCAACTGAAGAGATAAATTTACCACTAGAAGGGGGGTTGGATAGTGGTAATGCGGAATATCGAAAATTCTTGTGAATAAAAGAAAATAGTGTGGTAAATAAAGACTCAAAGATTTATAGAGGTTCGGAAATTTGCCTACATCCTCTCTCCGACTTCTTTTTCTATTGGCTCAAGAACAACCACAAACTTGACTCGTCTTCGATCGGTCCGAGTACACAACCATTACAACCGCTTGTCTTTTATTGGTCCAAGCTCAACCACTCTCAAGAATTAAACTTTGTTTATCTAGTGCTCTATAGGAACTAGATAATCCTCACTTACGAATATAGGAGTATAATCCTAACAATGCCGGATGAAAGATCCTAATAACACTGGATTAGTGACTCTTGATTCGTTTCTCTAAATCTCTCGTATTAGTGATGCAACACTCACAACCAAAGGAAAGAATACAAAGTATAATAAATATTACAAGGTATATCACTCTTTGTTTCTTTCTTGTCACAACTTAGAATGCAATAGAAGATATAAAACTGAGCTCAAGTATGCTTTGATTGCTTGTATGCTTGTATGCTTGAATGCTTGAAGTTGTGTAAGTGATACCCAAATCCTATGGGTATTTATAGGTGTCAGTCATTCTTCAAATACTGAATTTTGTATTATTAGCGTGCGCTAATAATACCTTCTAGCGTGCACAATCGTCTCTAACTTGGCCTTTCTGAACGGTCACAAAACTGTTCCAAATGTAAAATTATATGGCTAGCGTGCGCTAGTCATGTACTTGTAGCGTGCGCTATCGGTTGGTCAACAGGTCTTCAATCTTGACTTTGAAAGTGTTGGTTTGTCTCCCCAACGTCTCTTTATCCAACGGCTAAATTTGTACTTAGCGTGTGCTCGCAATTATGCATAGCGTGCGCTAGTAATTTTTAATTCCAGCCTTTCCAGATTTCACGGATCTTCTTTGACTCCTGCTTTCCAATGGTAGAAAATCCAACGGTAATACTTTTGACTGATATAGCATGCACTAATGTATATTGTGTAGCGTGCGCTAGATATTTTCCTTTGTAACGTACGTTACCCTGTGTAGCGTACGTAAATGATTATCCGAAGCGTGCGCAAGTCCTTTTTCCTTTTTCCTTCCAGACCTTACTGTCCTCTGACTGAGATGTGATAGCGTGCGTTATATATATAGATATAATAACGTGTGCTAAAGCTAACAGTTTAGCGTGCGCTGATAATATGACCTTTGCATGCGCTATCCATCAGGTAACTTCACTAGACTGCAGCTAACTGACTAGGCTGAATATAATCCTCGATAGCGTGCGCTACTCTGGTATAGGTAGCGTGCGCTAATTCCATTTTGCTCCTTCAATATAACAGCTTGCTGAGATTAATTTTATTAAATGTTTTGAATGAAATTATCATCAAAATACTTTTGGAGTCAACAGTAAGTACGTCATCTCAATATGAGTTATTTGAAGCATTCGAGTTATTACATACCGATTTCCAAAATACTTTATCCGAAATCAAATCCCTTCAAACTAAAAATAAATCATTGGAAAATGAGATTTCCAAAATTCTTGAAAAGGGAAAATCTGTTGAGATCGATCATTCAAAATGCGTTAAAAATGAAAATATTTTAAAGGATGATCTTATTAAAGTTCAAACAGAGCCCAAAAATTTAACTAAGAAATTCTCGTGTGGAAACGAGAAATTTGAAGAAATGCTCTCGGTTCAGAAATTTACTTTGAACAAACAGGGGTTGGGGTTCACACCTCGTTTTAAAAATGAATCCGTAAATTTCAAAATACCCCGTTGCGAAAAATGTTTGAAAATTGGATACCATATTTCAAACTGTAAGAGCCCAAGACGGATGATTAAAGTTAAGAAAATTTGGATTCCTAAAGGAACAATTGTTTCAAATATCGTCTACGTCTCGAAAGAAAAACCAACTCTCGGTTGGATCCCCAAAAATTGATTTTCTATCAAAATATTTTACTCAGGGGAAGTTTAATTTTTTAAAAAGGGGAGACAATATTTTCAGGGGGAGTTTATACCCTATTCATGCATATAGGTATTTATCATTGGGTATCATGCATATTTTATATTTGGTATCACTATATTTATTTTTTTACACTTTTTGATGAAAACAAAAAGGGGGAGAAGAGAAAGGAGAATGGGATTAACCCTGAAAGGGGGAGAAAAATCGAAATCAAAGAAAAGTCGAAAAGTTGAAGTTGAAAAGAAAAATGAGGAGACGTCGAAAAGATGATTAAAAATTGAAAATTTGAAAAGAAAAAGAAAAGGAAAAAGGAGTCGAAAAATAAATGGGAGAAGAAACTAACGAAACGGACAAAGTCGAAAACTTTGGTTTGTACACATATAGATATACTTGTAATTTTGCAGGTAAATCCCATTGACGAAGTGTTGTTTTGTAATCATCAAAAAGGGGGAGATTGTTGGAACATTTTGTTCCATACATGATTAATAGTGTTTTGATGATTAAAGTTGTTACACAAAACAAAACAACAAAGAGACGAAGCAAAGCATCGAAGAAGACGAAGTCGCAAAAAGGTGTTCTGGACATGTTTAACGTACACAACAGAATGATCATAACGTACGTAAAATGCTAAGCGTAACATACGTAATATTTAGTTGATAACATACGTAATGCGAAGGTTCTGAGTTCAAACAAGATGAACGTTGGATATGACGTCATGGCATAGGTCAGCAAGCAACGGACATATTGACCTTATATAACGTACGTAATGAAATGCTGATAACGTACGTAAGTAAAGAAACGAATGCTACTGGACTAAAACTGGTACGTGTTAACGTACGTAACGAAGTTGATATAACGTACGTAACAGGTGTAGCATATGTAACACTGTGATGATAGCGGCCGTAATCAAGTCTGAGGGAGCTAATGGCTAGTTTGGGCGATGAAGCCTATAAATACCATATCTTTGGTATTATTCCACACAACAACTTCAAGCAAACATCTCATTGATTAGATATTCATATTGATATTATTGTCGTTGTGATATTGAGCTTATATTGTTAGTTTGAGTGTTTATACATTGAATAGTAAAGAGAGAAATAAAAAAAGGTATGTACTTTCTTTGTAATATCCGCAATTTTGATTTTCGGTAAATTTCTTTTTTTGGTATGAGTCTGTTTTAATGGCTCTCTTGTGACCGTTTCATCATTATGAGAATGATTAATTCTGCACTTTTTGTCATCCGAGTTCGTTTTGGTGTCGTTTTATTGAGTTCCGTGCTTCTTAGTGACTTTTCCACAGTTGAGTTTGATTCTTGCGAATCTCGTTCGAAACTGTTGCTTCGTGTATCTCGTAAGTTTGTTTAACTTTTTTAGACGTGTTGTGAGCTTTGGAATTGTTATTCGATCTCGT
The DNA here is from genome assembly GCA_033398695.1 of Orobanche coerulescens. Lineage (NCBI taxonomy): Eukaryota > Viridiplantae > Streptophyta > Magnoliopsida > Lamiales > Orobanchaceae > Orobanche > Orobanche coerulescens. The sequence continues at coordinate 166,041,185 of CM065808.1, forward strand.
ATCATGATTTTCGGACTTTTGGGCCGTTTCGTAATTTCCCAAAGTTTTTGGTACTTGCTTTCATACTGTTTTTACTTACCTTCTGTTGTCGGAATCATATATTTGTTTAAAGCTTTTGTTCGCGGTTGAGAATTCTTTGTAAGAGTTATGTCACATTCACGCGACGGGCAGAGTTCTGTAGGCAATTTCGGTGCGATTCTTCATGAGAATTTTCCAATCTTCAATCTTAAAACATATTCATCAAGGTTTTGGTGTGGATTAACAATATCTAATCCTTGTTCTTTTTTGAATCAAGGTATTTTCTTGATTCCCCTAAAGTTGACCTTTTTGTGGATTTTGTTCTTAATCTCGTTTCTAATCCGGCTTTTATGAATCGATCGTTGTTAAACGTCATTATTAATCACGTTCTATGGATTGTATATTCATAAGTACAATTCGTTCAACCTGGTTGGTGATTTTGGTGTTCTTGAGGAACTGTGAACATTTAATGTTCGATTAAATGTCTCAACGGTTTCCCTTTCAGGTGTTGGGTGCGTTTACCGTTGTAATTGGTTTCTATATGCGCAATGATCGTCCGTTGTTTCTTCAGAGGTTGTAGGTCGCCGTGGTTCACCAATCAAGCAGCGTTTACCGGAGTATTTGTGTGCAATTTTTTAGGCAAGTACCTTGTTAATACATTTCTTGTTTTGTGGATATGATGATCGGTGATTGTCTAGGTGTGTTTATTTGGTTATCTGAAATGAACTTTGAAAAGATTCGGTTTAGCCTCGGTAAAGGCTATCTTTCAAAACATGTGTGTGTTTTGTGAATGGTGTGTTTTGTGAATGATTAAGTGAATCATATGGATATGTTTGATGTTGGTCTTGTGATTTGATAATATATATATATATATATATATATATATATATACACGCACACACATACATATTATCTCAATTCGGTGCGTTGTGATTCGACAATTGTGTCGTGCTAAGTGTTTGTTACCTCTGGATGAATTGTTGTGATATCATTGGTGTATTGTGTTGTTTGATGTGAATGTGTGGTCATAGTCCAGCCATGATGTTCCGACGAGGTCTACAGTGAGACATGGCTTGTGATCATGGTGGTCAGGACACGGCGAGTGATCGGTCCAACCGTGAGAGCCTAAGAAGACTTACTGTGATACATGGCAAGCTATCACGGTATCATGGATATGATTACGGATGTGTTTTGTTGCTTGATATTATGATATATACATATATTATCTCGATTCGTTGCGTTGTGATTCGACAATTGTGTCGTGCTAAGTGTTTGTTACCTCTGGATGAATTGTTGTGATATCATTGGTGTATTATGTTGTTTGATGTGAATGTGTGGTCATAGTCCAACCATGATGTTCGGACGAGGTCTATGGTGACACATGATGTAACACCCCAAAAGGCGACTATTACAGTGCCGTGGACCCCACAATGGGACCCACCAGGCGATATCAAAATACAGATTAAATAAGTATTACTTTGTGATACCGAACCACAATAAATAGTCATTTCTCCGATTAGGAGTTCACTAATAGTATGGCCAGAAGCCTTATAATACATAGGATCCGAAATACAAGTACAAACCATATGGAGATGGAGTATACTTCAAAATACAACCGAATGATAATATAAATAAAGCGGAATTAAAGTGACATTACACGTTTGAACAATAACCGGACAAAAAGACATGGCCCCCCCGAACTAGTATCCCTCGAACCCTTCGCCATCACCGTGCTCTTCCCGTGCCTTGCCTTTGCCTCGATCTAAAATACAACACAAGTATTTCGCCCAAACACAGGGTCAGATATACATGATAAATGATTCTCCCGACATTATACAATACACATATATTAGATCTCAAAGAAAACATCCCGACTACTGAACATACCCCTCGGGCGTATGAACAATCAGTCCCAAATCATCGAACATATCCAATCATGCATGGACTATGAACGATTTAACAATATGGCTCAAGATGGACATCACAGTACGCCTGATCCGGAAATGTGTCCGTGTGCATGTCCACCCCATATACGGAATCCAGAATATACATGTGACAATGTACCTAATTAGCCTCACGAACTACGTCTTGTGTGCACATTCCAATACGGAAAACATCCACATATGACTATATAAGTGCCCGGCTAAAAATCCTAAATAATAACCAATCGGCACGCAGATATGATTCCAGATATGTCACGATACAACATGACAACGAATTCAACAAATCACATATCCGATTAAGGATCAAGAAAAACTCACCAAAGTGACAACGAGGACCAAACGAGATCAACGATTCAAAGTGACATACTTGGGAATGCAATCCCATGATGAAAAAGGAACAACGTCAAGGAGAATATCAAATCACGAGGCACCAATTCATAAGCATTTCATACACATTAAATGTATAATCATCACAAGAATCCAATTATCATTATAACCAATCAAGATAACTTGCCTCAATACGGAGACGAGAATAATCCTCCCTTGTCGAAACGAACGCACGGTCCTCAACTAATATTGTTTACTCGAACAATCATCCTTACACGAAATACATTTTACTCAATAACATATCCGTATAATTATCGATATAGAATTTGTAAGATGACACCCTACAATCCATTAGAATAGTTTTGCTATTTCGAAAATATCGAAGTCTTATACCAAGAATTCTTTTTACCTCAATTCAACCTTAAAATAGGTTCACAAGACATTTACCGAATGTTTGCATGATTCTTCATAACTAAGAATTTATAAAGAACTTGATAAACAACCACTTATGGTGTCAAAATCATCTTATGTTGATTAAACTTTCCGAAAACATTACAATGTTGAAATGTAAAAATCTGCACAATTAGGTTCATCAATACATCTCATTTTAAATTGAATATTAAGCTTATAATAAGGTTATATTAGTTATGAGATTACACCATATTCATGAAGATTGTCAAAACCATCCTTACAAAACTGGAAGATCCATTAATATCATTTATGAAATCACCTAGCTTAGGTTTTAGATTTACCACACTAATCTTCTAACATTCAACAAGGTGTTCTAACACTTTATGATAACAATTCCATCGATCAAACCCAGTTATGAAGAAGCTAAATTATTATCTATGTTCTGCTGAGGTTACTTCGTCCAACAAGATGAGTATAACATTTATATCATGGTTACTATCACCATAGCATCAAGAACACATCCATTTAAACCTTCATTTATCATATTCATCAAGAAGTGTTTAAAAAGTTTAATTATAACCATGCTCTTTTGGGTTGATTAAACTCTAAGTGAAGTATTCTATACTACTAACATTAATGTACGAAAAATACGGAGGATAAATATATACATACCTCCAGAAACGAAGAACAACTCGCAACACCACAAGAAACACACTTCAAGCACAAGAACACCCTCTAACTTCGAATTAATGAACTCCAATCCAAGTTACAAGACTCAAAACCAAGGTGGAGGAGGTTAATATCGGTATAGGGAGGCAGAAGAGGGAATATACGGAGAGAAAATCGAGTTGAAACTGAAAAGAAATAAAAAACAGGCTGGTCCTATAAATATACTGCACAGGCTTAACGTACGCTATCGAACAATTTTAGCGTACGTTAACACTCTTACGTATGCTAATCGATTAAAGTTACGTACGTAAGCACCTTACATGGATAAGGTTTCGTAGACTCTGGTGTGATTCCATGGATAATTTGAGTTAACCACTCTGGGACGGACCGACGGGTCCTCTGAGGGTTCCGTAGCCTCTGGTGCGGTTCCACGGTTGATCATGTATGTATTGATGTGATGCTATGAGATTTAGTTATTCCGGAATACTAGTCTCGAAATGATGAATTGATGGTTACATTTACTTTATTGTCGAGGAGCATTGTGTTTCATATTCGATATACTTGCACTAGCTATTCGACGGCTAACCCCTTTATGGGGGAAATACTTTTTATGTATTTCAGGTTCCAGGAGAGCGGATATGCATGTATCGGGTCGGCATAAAGATGATGGGAAAGTGTGATACTGTGTCTTGTCTGCGGTTATATTTTTGCGTTCCTCCATCCAGTGTTGTTGTACTGAATGATTTTTATTATTTTTCAGTTTCCTTGATGTTCCGGCATGTGTTGCCGAGGTATTGATTTGGGTTGTGATTTATTTGGTTACATTGGTTATGTTTTGAATGCCATTTGTATTGTCCTTCATTTCATTCTATTTAGACCTTCTCAGTCAAGTTTTATAGTTCCGCATATGAATAGCCTTGTGGGTCCCACGGCGGGGCTCACAGCGCTGTAATATACCCTGAATAACTTGGGGGTGTTACAGAATATGGTATCGGAGATTAGGTTTATGGATACCTAGGCTGTCGGTCTTTTGGGCCGATTGAGTCATCGTTTGCCTGCAGTATCACCACTTTGCCGTCATCATAATGCGACCGGTACTTGTAAGTCCTCTGACTTTTCTTGTATTTTCTTAATCGTTTCACTTTTAGTTTGGTATTCTTGGGAATCGACCACTTCGAGAGATGCAATTTGGATTATACTTACGCATGTGTGTGCCCTTCAGAATGTTAGTTGACAAGAGACAGACTCGTGGCCGTGGTCACGGACGTGAACTCTTCCTTGAGATATTGTCAAATTGTTAATTGCGATATTGGTGTGTATCGGTATTGTGTTGAGACTTTGTTTGGTATTCGCATGCTAGTATCACTGGAGGTCATTGATTTCCCGCACCTGTAAGTATACTGTCTTGGTTATTCGCTGGTGGCGACCAACGATTACTCTTGTGATGAGTATGGAAATTTCGGGTTGATCTGTGGTTTGTGGCAGGATTGCAAGTTTCGAGGGCAAAACTTATTTTAAAATGGATAGTATGTAATATCCGGACTTTCAGTATAAATTTGTTTCACGTTATTTTATATGAGATATAATGGATATCATGGCGTATTTACAGCATGGGTAAAATAATATGAGAACTGAGACAATTGTATCTGTATAATTGTCGTACTGGGTCGACATGTTGTTTTAATTTTGATATCAAGCATATCATATGAGAATGTTATTGTATCAAGTATATGTATTCAGCATGTCGTATATACGTGTCTAGTATGTCGAGACAACGGACAGGAACATTTGGAATTTGCTAAGTGTAGTCTGATTAGCGCATGCTAATATTGAAGCATAGCTTGCTAGTGTACAAGATTAGTGCACGCTAAAGACTTAGACTAGCGCGCGCAAGGCCATGTCAGAACTTATCCGAGTGGTTGGCAAGGATTTATGTACATAACACATGGCACGAATTGAGGCAGTAGCCTCTGGACCTCGATAACACACGCTAACAAATTCAGTTAGCGCACGTTATGGCAAGTAACGCGCGCTATTTTGTGAGAGTAGCGCATGCTAGAAGTGTGCAATTGAGTAACGTAATCCATTTCGGCCCGTTCCTTCTTTTCCACCGATAGAGAGAGTTCTTGGAGGATATTTTGAGGTTCTAAAAACCTGTGTAATAATGGAGTTGATAGTTTTTAACAACACTAAGCTTGGAATCGATTGGAAATGGATTCAACCTTGAAAATCAACCCATTTCTTCGAAGAGGTAATTAATATTCACTTTGGATTTGGTTTTGGATTGAATATCATTGTTCTTGAGTTGATAATCATCATGTATATGAGTTGATAAGTATGATTATGGATGGATTACCGAGTTATGTTGATATTATTGTTAAAGTGCGGATATTGATATGATTCGTGTGGTTTTAAATCGTGTTTTTTTTATCTTCAAGAGATATATTGGTTAATATCTTCAGACATTTCGACTTTGACGTTGTTGTTGATGATTAGTTCATATGATAATAGTTTATGGAGACATTATGATGATTCTTGGTATTCCACGGGAAGTTTGTTAAGGATGATGACGACATGATGACTTATATGTTGGATTATGTTATGTTGTCATGCGCATGATTAGGGAATCATAGTGTTCTTGACAGTATTATTGCGATTCCTGATGTTAGGATGATATATGCCTTAGACTATGAGTTAGATGATGGCGTAGATGTTAGAACATCATATTTTGTTGTTTGGTCGATTGTGGATGTGATTCCGGATTAATTCATGATTCTTGAGAGACTCTTGAATTATATGAGATGATCAACATTTATAAGAAGTGTGGGTGTTTTGCATATGAATATGGAATATTCATGTCTAGAGCTGAATTATGTGTTTTGATATAATATTCGCATAGGAATATGAATATGATTACGAATTTGATGAAATTATTATTCATCTCTGAGATTGGAAGTCCATACATATTGAATAATTGTTCAAGTCGAATGATTGGATTAGTTGATAACCTTAGAATATGATTATCTATAATGTTGAACTAATTGGATGGTTCGAATTAATGATGATCATCAGAAAATTTTAACTATGGATTTACAAGAAGGAACCTTGTTAATTCGTATTTAAGAATTTAGTTTGGAATCGATAACATTTAGACCCTTATTGGTTCGAATTGGTTGCTAATATGATCATCATATTTCGGCTCGTATTATGGACAGGGATTTGTAAGTGTCTGAGTTGAATTGTTCAGACTGAGTTTACTCGAGATATTGTGGAACTGTTGAGTTTGTGGTTTGGTGGTATTGATATCGATCGTTATCGAACTTGTTGATTTTTAATCCTTCTTTATACAATAAGTTGTGATGTCTGATCGTGGATTACGACTGTTGTGATGCGGTTGAGGTTGAAGAATTCGTAGATTACTTTGGTCGGGGCTGAGGAACTCGTAGACGAATGCAACTGAATTGGTAACAGTTCGTTGTATTGATGTCGAGGCAAGTTTTATACTTGTACTAGTCAATGAGATTGGTGTTATCATGTATGTGCATGACTGTGCGTATCATGTCGAGACTTGGTCTCTTTGTGATTTTGTTGATATCAGGGGACTGTTGGATACGATATCCTTCGGCAAGTTACGCCAAATGTTATTGTTGTTCGTAAATGGCCGGTTTAGGGCATTACGATACTTGTTGGTTATATTGATATTGATAGCCGGTTCGCAGTATTGATGTATCGACTGTTGTTATTGATATTGGTGATTCGTTATTGATGTTGTATTGGCCAATTGAAGGTATTGATGTGTTCGATTGTCATCTTCGTTATCGGTAACCGATTGAATGTGCCGAGACATCCATTGAATTGTTGTTATCGGTTGGCCATACTAAGGCAATCAAGGTATTGAATTGGAATTATCGAGTAGTTCCCATCCGTTGTGTCGTTACTATCGATTGGCCATTCTAAGGTAGTCGAGGTATTTGAATTGGGACCGCCGAGGACGGGGCCCATCCATGAGTTATTGTTGTCGTGTTGGCCGACTCAAGGCTGCACACTATCATTCCTGTGAACTTGGTAATTTTATGATCGTTGAGGGTTGAGGATTCCAGGATTGTTGCGTTGTGATTGTTGATCGTGTTAATCGGTCCGTAGGGATTGTGATCCTAGGATGGTTGTTTTGGATATTGCTGGTCGTGCCGATCTTTCATTATTTGTTTGTGATTGTTCGCTTCGGTGAGAGTTTTGAATCCGTATCGGATGTGTTATCCTTTGAGTTTTGCTGTCATGTTGCGTCGTGACATATCTGGAATCATATCTGCGTGCCGATTGATTATGTGTAGGATTTTTAGCCACGCACAAGATGGTCATGCATGGAAGTTTGCGCATTGGACCGTGCACACGAGACATAGTTCGTGAGGCTAATTAAGCATATTGTCCCACGTATATTCTAGATTCCGTATACGGGGTGGATATTTGCACGAACACATTTCCGGATCGAGCTTATTGGTTTGGTCATTCATAGTCCATGTTGTATTAGATATGTCTGGCGATTTGTGACTAGTTGTTCATACGCCGAAGGGTATGATCGACAGTCGGGGTTATTTCTTTGAGATCTGTTATTGTTGATTGTTTAGAGTTTACCTTGTTGATGGTACTCTCGGTCGTTGTTGATTCCTTATTGATCGTGTTGGAGTTTATCATGTTGATGGTACTCTCGATTATTATGGATCTTTCGCTGGTAGCATTGGAGTTTATCATGTCGATGATATTCTCAGTTAATTTATTGGCTGATTATTGTTATTGACCGTGTGAGCGTTCGGACTGTACGTTAATGTTTCGGGACTTGTTGTCTTTGTTTTGTGTGTTATTGGTTTTTGTCCATATCGAGTTTTATCGGTGCAATCCGACGGACAGGAATTGGCACAGATAGTTCATTCTACACTTATGAGTTAGGATGATGTTTTGAGAATCCTTGGTATTGTTGGAACGTAGTACTGATGGTTGTAGTTGAATTCATTTTGTATTTTGAGAATACCCTTCAGCATGTCAAATCGTATGCCGATACTCGTCGCCTACCTTTGAAATCCAATTTTGGAGACCATGTTCTACTCCAGGGTTGTACATTTAGCTTATCACTTGTCGTTGCCTCCAGCGTTGGGTCTTATCCATAGCGTTTTTCATGTTTCTCAGTTGAGAAAGTATGTGCCGGATCCAAGTCATATTGTTGACTCTAGAGGGTTTGATGTAACCGAGGATGTTACCTTTCCGGAGAGACCAGTAAAGATTTTTGAACGTCGTGAGGAGCAGCTTCAGCATAAAACTATCCAGTTGGTTAAAGTACAATGGCCGAGACATGGAGTCAAGAAAGCGACTTGGAATACAGAAATGCAGATGTGATCGGATTACCCCGATCTTTTTATTTCTTAAGTTTCAGGACGAAACTTCTTTTTAGAGGGGGAGAATGTAACACCCGTACTTTTTATTGGCTGTTTGACCTTGCCGTTCTTCCTATTTTGTCGCTTTGTAAACTCTTGGTGATGTTGTCGACATTTATATAGAGTTTCGTGCCTTGTTTGGATCTTTATCATGTTGTTTAGACCTTTCGGAAGTGTACTGGGTCAGGGAGGTAGCGCACGCTAGCTTTGAGCCTTAGCTCGCGCTAACGGACCAGACAGGGCAAAGGCAGTAGCTAATTCCACTCTCTGGACTAGCAGTTAGCGCGCGCTAGGAGTTCGCTAGCGCACACTATTCGTGGTCAGTAGCGCACACTAACATCATCCGTAGCGCATGCTAACGAGCTTGAGTCGGCAGAGGCAGTGAGGTTTTCAGACTTTCTGGACTAGCAGGTAACGCACGCTAATCAGCGGCTAGCGCACGTTATATGTGTTGTGTAGCGCGTGTTAGTGCTCAGTCTTAACGCACGTTAGCGGACTGAGACAGTGAACTAGGACTTTGGTCGGACACCAGTTAGCGCATGCTAACATCTGTGGACAATAGCCACTTGACTACCGGGTGACCCCGTTAGCGCACGCTAATATTGAGGCGTAGCGTGCGCTAGACTAGGACAGTATATAAGGGGACAGTCAACCCCTGCACTTGTCATTTCACATCATTTCCGCTTTTTCCGATCGGGAGAGCTCGGGAGGGCTTGGGAGAGGTGATTTGGAGCGATTTGAGGTGGTCCTTCTTCAGATATCATAATCTTGGGTTGCATAACAAAGATTATACAACATCTAATACATTTCTATCCTACAAATCAAGGTAAATTCCTTAGAACCCTAGTTTTTGGGAATTTTGGGGATTTTCTTAGATTCGTCCGATTTATCCGTTTTGGAGCTTGATAACCTTGATATTATTATGTATCTACCCCGTATCCATACTTGCCCTACAATTTTATGGATTGTTTTGTAACGTTTTCGGACGTGAGAGGGTTTGAGTGATTTTCCAACCTCTAGATGTTTACACATATAGTTTCGTCAGTCGTAGGAGGGTTTGGGGAGTTTCTTCGTGAGTTATGAGTATGGATTATTGATTATCATACCCCTTGCGAATTGTTTAGGTACCGGAAGTGCGTTGTTGGACCTACCGAACTCATACTCTTTTTCGTTCGATTTCTTGATGTCTCAAAGGCAAGTATATAGTTATGATTGTACGTTCTTGACTTTGAAAGTAAGATATATGAATGGCATGATTATTTATATCCACTCTAGGATGGGCCGACGGGTCCTCTGAGGGTTTCATAGCCTCTGGTGTGATTCCACGGATAATATGAGTTAACCACTCTGGGACGGACCGACGGGTCCTCTGAGGGTTCCGTAGCCTCTAGTGTGGTTTCACGATTGATCATGTATGTATTTATGTGATGCTATGAGATTTAGTTATTCCGGAATACTAGTCTTGAAATGATGAATTGACGGTTACATTTACTTTATTGTCGAGGAGTATTGTATTTCATATTCGATATACTTGCACTAGCTATTCGACGGCTAACCCTTTTTTGGGGGAAATACTTTTTATGTATTTTAGGTTCCAGGAGAGTGGACATGCATGTATCGGGTCGGCATAAAGATGATGGGCAAGTGTGATACTGTGTCTTGTCTCCGGTTATATTTTTGTGTTCCTCCATTCAGTGTTGTTGTACTGGAATGATTTTTGAATACTCGAGTATTATTTTTCAGTTTCTTTGATATTCCGGCATGTGTTGCCGAGGTATTGATTTGGGTTGTGATGTATTTGGTTACATTGGTTATGGTTTGAATGCCATTTGTATTGTACTTCATTTCATTGTATCTAGACCTTCTCGGTTAAGTTTTATAGTTCCGCGTATGAATAGCCTTGTGGGTCCCACGGCGGGGCTCACGGCGCTGTAATATACCCTAAATAACTTGGGGGTGTTACAGTGGACCCCGTGAATTATTGCTGGTTTTTATTTGAGAAAGCAAATATTTGCGTCGTGACCCCTTTTGGTTTTTGGAAAGAGAAGGATTTGATAATCCTAAATTGTTTTTCATTAAAACTCCCGAGGGCATTTTAAAATATTTTATAAATTATTCTCTTGATTTGTGATCTTTCGAATTTGAAATGTTTACTCAAACTCTTTGCTTCAGGAATTATTTTTCGTTATGTTTGAATCTTTGAGGATTCCTGATTATTATTATTCTTGGAATATGATTTGTATGACTCGTATTTGCATTTTAAACTTGCACTAGCAAAATAGTGGAATTTTGCTAACCCCCGAGTAATCGGGGGGTGGATGTCTGTTTTGCGTCCAGGTATATTCAGGTTTCGGGGAGCATAACACAGGGTTGGCACGAAGGATGATGAATGATGATCGATACTGATCACATGAGGACCCGTACGATGTTGTATTGGTTTAGTTGTAGTTATTTTTGCTGTAGTATTTTCCCCATTGTACGGGAGTTTGTTGTATTTTGACCCCTGCGTGGGTATGTATTGAAATTTAGTTGTATGTATTAATTGAAAGACTAAATCGGTCTACAGGGTCATTTTGGCCTTAAAGGCGATGTTAAGATGTTTGATTTTGTTAGCAGCCTGGTAGATCCTTGAGAAAAGGGTCTACAACGTGTAATATCCCTGAGTGGATTGGGGATGTTACAAGTATGCATCTATAAATATAGTCGAAGTCCATTCCCATTTAGTTTAAATTTTAAATAATCCAAAATGCATTACAGGATGGGCTATAAAATAATTGATACGGTTTAATTCCGAAACTTAATTAAGTAATGCTTCTATAACCCATTTCTTCCCCACACTACGAGTGAAAGGGAAAATGTAAATATTACGATTAAAGTAGCTCAAGCAAGACTTATTATGTCCAATATCTCTATAAATATGCAAGAATTCTTCCTCACTAATAATATGAAATCAATGACGTAGAGTCAAAAGGAGATGCTGACCAAACATTATTGCTAAACTAATCCAATATAAATTGATTATGATTTCTAATATGGAAAAGATTAAACACAACCAAAATGCGTAGTAACATCCCAAAGGAATAGAAACATGTAGGAATAATAATAATAAATAAAAATAATAAGCCCTATTCTTTTGAAGAACCTAAACCTATTTCTTGGAGAATCTAAAAAATACATGAAGGAAATATTACGAAGACAGTATATGAAGAAAAATATAGGGCATGAAAATCGTATTCTTCTTCATATTATTCAAACAGGGATTATTTAATTTTCCCATATCAAACCAATCTAAACACATCTACTTATGTAATTACTACAAAGACATGAAAGAAATATTAAGACTTTTAGAGAAAAAGAGGGTAGTGAGATGAATGTTAGATCTTTTCAAAATCAATTTAGGAAAAAAGAGTAGAAAATATGCAAATATAATATAGATGCAATTTATAAATCTATAGTTATTTATGATGGCAAGCTCCAAGGTATATCTGATTTTTTGCATCCGACATATGTGAAGTGATGTATCCGGAGGTCTCCTCTCCCTTATTTCCCATATTTTGTATGGATTGAGGATCAACATATCTATACAAATCCTCATCCATCGTACCCACGTTCAATTTCGATAATTACCTAATTTGTAAACAAAATATTAATATCTAATTTACATTACAAACTATAAATTTTTGATAAATATACATGAATATGCATGTAAAGAATTACTTACAAAGTCTAAAACCGTAGAATCGATAAGATAAGCCACTGCTTGTCTTGAATAATTTCCAAAAGATCATTGTAACTTATGTACAAGAGAACGTCAGCAGCACCACACCCAAAGGAAGATGTATCCCACAACACTTGTAACGGGTCACTAAAAAGAGTCGCTGCAACACCAAATAACTCTCTCATGGTGTCATCTCTGTGACTCGACTGGTCATCTTGACGAGCATGTTTCTTAGGTCGCTCAATATCCTATATCATATAGAAAAGTGTAAAAACCAACTATAACCGGAGTATATTTTATTTAGATTTAATATTAAAAACACAAAAGAGATATACCTTGATAAAGGGGGCATGCAATAAAGGTACCTAGAGCTTCCCCCACTAAGCTTACCTCTTCAGTAGGTATAGGAACTTCGGCACTGCCATCTATGGCTTTCTGACTACTACCTTAACCAAATGAGCTGGTAAAGGAGCACAATGTAGGGTAAATTTGTAATATCCCCATTTTTCTTTTCTGGTATTTTTTCCATCTTTGGTGTATTTCTCGTTTTGGCGGCTTGTGTGTAACCGTATTGGTATTTTGAGAATACTTAATTCTGGACTTTTTGTCATCCGAGCTTGTTTCGGACTTATTTTACTCAATTCCGTGTTTATTGGTTTTTCCGTCTCTTTTTGGTTCGATTCTCGTAATCGTTGTTCGGAACTACCATTTCGAGGTTTCCGTAAATCCATCTTATATTATTATGTGTGTTGTGAGCTTCTGTTTGACGTTTCGATCGTGTTTCATGCGTTTTTGTGTGTTTGATCCGTTTTGCACCCAGCTGCCTAGCGCAAGCTATTGATGATATTTAGCGCACGCTAATATCTCTTGGTAGCGAATGCTACGCTTGTTTTGTAGCGTGCGCTAGCGACTTGGGCACAACAGTGGTAGTAGGTTGTTCTTCTCTCTGCTCCCTGGACGAGCAGCTTAGCACACGCTAAGATTTTACTCTAGCGCGCGCTATCGTTTAGGCTTAGCGCGCGCAGGGTGTCGGGTAGCGCACGCTAATCCGGCAGTCCAATACTGGGCAGAATGTTTCTGGACTCGGCTGGTGTACAGGTAGCGCATGCTATGGCCCAATAGCACGCGCTATCGAGGGGCCATTAGCTAACGGGCCAGAACCGTAGGTTCTGGACTGGGTTTTGGCTGGGTAGCGCACGCTAACTTGAATCGTTAGCACACGCTAAAACTCTCTGGTTATTAATACCAGAGATTTGACCCAGATTAATCACTTTTCCATTTCTCATTTCCTCTCTGGTTGTTTGGCGATTTCTGGGCAAATTTTGGGCGATTTGAAGTCTTGTAACTTCAAGCTATCATATTTCTTGAGATCTTGGTGTAGATTAACAGCACCAACACTTGTTCTTCATCCTTAATCCAAGGTAATCTCCTAGAACCCTATTTTGAGAAATTTGGGGGGTTTTGAGTTTTTGTCCAATTCGTTCCGTATCGTTGATTAATCCATGATGTATATGATTAATCTTGATGGTATTCTTGTTTTCCCTATGATTTCATGGTGAGTTTCGTTGTGTTTGTGTAATTGAGAGGGTTCGATTTCAATCCGTCATCGTCATTGTTTTCGTACGAATTTACATGAATCTTAGGTGGGTTTTCGAGTGTATTCTATTTCCATAATCGTTTAGAAATGGTTGTGATTGTATTCTTCGAATCGTTAGGTTCGGGTTCGTCGGTTCCTAGCATTCGTAATTGATTTTCCTTTCCATCGTGTCATCGTCAATTACTCAAGGCAAGTACTCTTGGAAACTTTTATAATGATGATGCATTTGTGTTTGCTTTTCTCACCTCGGGCGGGTCCGAAGGGGCCTCGAGGGAATCTATGACTTCACTCTGGATTCAAGAGCTTGATTCGCTAGCCAGCTCGGGAGGGTCCCTAGAGGCCTCGCGTGGGATCAGTGACTTCACCCCGGTCCTAGGCGATGCCTATGCGTGATTTATTTTATGATATGGACTTCTCGGGAGGGTCCTCAGAGGCCTCGAGTGGGACCAGTGGCTTCGCCCCGGTCCTAGGCAATTTGATTATTGACTGTTTGATTCCGGAAAAACATGTCTCGTTTTAGCTTTTGAAATAAATTGATGCATGTACTATGAAATGTATAAGCGAATGGGTTGCCTTGATTACTTGTACTACCTTAATTGCTTACCCCTTTGTGGACCCGTTTTGGGGAAATTCTTGTTATGAATTTGAGTTATGTTCAGCCGGACGAGCAGGCACTAGGACAATACGAGGATGCTGGCCAGGGTTGTTGACGTGTGCATTCGAGTTTCCTTGTTTCAGTTGTCCTTTTCGATATGGTTGTTTTTCTAAATTATGAACTTATAGATAGTACTCGCGAGTACTTAGGCCTTTTTCTCGAATTGTGAATTGTATCTTTAAATGTTATTTATGAATGTCGTTGATGCTTGTTCCACCGGTTATACCGGGCATTCTATTTTATTTCATCTTAGTGATGTGTGTTTTCTCGCTAACCGAGATGGTTTGACGAGTGGTATTTTTCTTTCTAGCCTGGTGAGTCCCATGTAGGGGCCCACAACACTGTAATATACCCTGAATGTCTTGGGGGTGTTACAGAAAATGGTATCGGAGCCTAGGTTTATGGATACCTAGGCTTGTCGGTTATTTGGCTCTAGTTGAGTTTTGTTTTGCACATCATCACCGCGCTGCCATCGTCTCGGTACTTCCAGTGCTCGTAAGTTTTCCTTACTCGATTCCTTGTTTTCTTGTATCGTACTTCCGATTCTTGAACTGTGACTGTTTTTCCTCCAGTACTTAACTTTGAGTTGCTTTTGCTACCTCTTATCTACAGTATGGATGCTGGAAGAGGCCGTGGTAGAGGTCGTGGCCGTGGTCGTGGATACGGCCGGGGACGTGGGGCAGCCAGTGGGGCGGCCACGTCACACTCTTCGGGAACCGGTAGTAATAATGGCCTTCAGGGCCGCACTGCCACCCAAGATGATACAGCCGGCAATGGTGCGGATGTTGGGGTTGCAGCTATGATGCAACAAATGGTGAACCAAATGGATACTATAGCCCAGGCGGTTCAGAACCCGGCTCTGGCTCATACTGCTCAGGGTGGAACAGATCGCTAGCTTCAGGACTCATCAAGATGCATCCTTCTCAGTTCTCTGGGACTTCAGACCTGATCGACTAGGAGAGGTGGATCAATGAGATGTCCAATATCTTTGTTGCCACCAACTGCCCCGAGGACCGTAAAGTCCCTATCGCTCAGTATTTTCTCACTGGGTAAGCTGCTGACTGGTGGGAGGCCGTTGAGCCTCGGGATCATGTTGCTTCTTGGGCTGAGTTCAGAGGCTTTATGGAAGCTGAATACTATATGTGGCCGGTTCGTCAGGCACGTGTCCATGCTTTTTATGATGCTCAACCTCGGGATATTTCGGTTTCCCAGGCCATTGCGAATTTCAACCGGAAATTGGGCTATGTGAAGGCCCAGGTGAAGGAACAGGACGACAAGATTTGCCATTTCTCGAGGTGAATGAAACTGAAGATTCGCGATTACATGTCTGGGCTCGCCTGCACCACCTTACAGGACTATCAGAGTAGAGCTCTTGCATATGATATGTCCTTGACGGCTACTGAGACGGCTCGAGAATGTAAGAAGCAGAAGTATGTCGGTAACTTTTCGGGTCACAAGAGGGGAGCCTAGTAGAAATCCGCAAATATTCCTGCAAGTGGATCGGCTCGTTTCTCTGGAGGCTATCGAGGTACTACCAGTGCCTCCGTTCGGGATGTCAGATGCTTTAACTGTGGCATGTCGGGCCATAGGAACTGGGAGTGTCCTCGTACGCAGTTGACTTGTCATACTTGTGGTCAGCAAGGCCACAAGGCTTATTTTTGTGAGCGGGTAGGGCAGATTCTTGGTGCCCAGGCTTCTTTTCCAGCGCCTAAGGAGCTAAGTGTGAACCATGGGTCATTTGCTCCGCAGCCTCCGCCGAGCGCCAGTCGGGGGAGAGGTCGGGGTCAGACCGCTAGAGGGGGAGCTTCTAGTGTCGGTTCTGCTCATCCGCGTGTGTATGAGATGAGGAGGGCCGATGATCCGGCGGCTACCATGGCTACAGGTACCATTCCTAATCAGTCTCATCCTGTCAGTGTGCTTTTTGATTCGGGTGCCACATATTCATTCATGTATGTGGAGTGTGTGCGCTGTTTGAGTCTTGACTGTCTGTCGCCTTGTGAACCTTTCATCGTTAAACTTCCTAGCGGTGATAGGATCGTTGGTGATCGAGAGGTCTGGGACTGTTCTGTGTTTATTTGTGAGAGGGCTTGGCTCAGTAATCTTATTGTTGTGAATGTTGAGGGTGAGGATTTGATTCTCGAGGATGATTAGCTCGAGTGGCATGGTGCAATCATGAACTACTGCATGAGAATCATCACCATGTTAGCCGAGGGCAGCACGAGCACTCTTTCGCAGGGTGAAAGAGGGGAAACCAGAAGTTCGTAATTAACACCTTGAAGGCTATGAGACTCCTCCGGAAGGGGTGTACTAGTTATTGGTGTTACACCTTGGAGGCGGAGAGTGGTGGAGTCGAGCTCTCATAGATTCCAGTCGTTAGTGAGTTTCCTGATGTATTTCCTGACGAACTACCGGGGTTGCCACAGGACCGTGAGGTAGAGTTTGCTATCGAGTTGGAGCAAGGTGCGGCTCCGATTTCGAAGGTGCCATATCGCATGGCACCTTCAGAGATGGACGAGTTGATAAAGCAATTGAGTAAGCTTCTTGAGTCGGGGTATATTCGACCGAGTGCTTCGCTTGGGGCGCAATGGTCCTGTTTGAGCGGAAGAAGGATGGTTCACTGCGTTTATGTATCGACTATCGCGAGCTAAACAAGGTGACCATCAAGAACAAGTATCCTTTGCCAAGGATTGATGACTTGTTCGATCAGTTGCAGGGAGCGGCGGTATTCTCAAAGATCGACTTGAGATCGGGGTACTATCAGCTTCGGGTGAAGGAGTCCGATGTTCCGAAAACAGCTTTTCGGACGAGATATAGACATCATGAGTTTGTGGTTATGCCCTTCAGGTTAACTAATGCACCGGCAATGTTCATGCAGTTGATGAACAAGGTCTTTATCGAGTATTTAGATAAGTGTGTCGTCGTTTTCATTGATGTTATCCTTATTTATTTGAGGAATGGGGAGGATCATGCGCATAATCTGCGTGTGGTGTTAGACATTTTGAGGACCGAGCGACTCTATGCGAAGTTCTCGAAATGTGAGTTATGGCTGAAGGAAGTGATGTTTCTGGGTCACGTGATTTCAGCCGAGGGGGTCTGTGTGGATCCGCAGAAGATTGAGGCAGTGCTGGATTGGGCGCCGCCTAAGAATGTGAAGGAGGTCCGTAGTTTCTTGGGTTTGGCTGGCTACTACCGTAGGTTCATCGAGGGGTTCTGGAAACTAACTTGACCACTCCAGAAATTCGAGAAGTTTGTCTGGAATGATGAGAGGCAGTCGAGTTTTGAGGAGCTGAAGAGGAATTTAACTTCATCCCCAATTCTAGCATTGCCGTGCGGCAACGACGGTTTTGCCATCTATAGCGATGCTTTCGGTCTGGGTCTTGGGTGCGTGTTGATGCAGCACGATAAGAATATGCATCGAGGTAGTGAGGCCGTACGAGCTTAACTACCCTACTTACGATTTGGAGTTAGCAGTAGTTGTTTTTGAGCTCAAGATTTGGCGTCACTATCTTTTTTGCTCTCCATGTCAGATTTTTACTGATCATAAAAGTCTGAAATATATATTTACTCATCAGGAGTTGACTATGAGGCAGATGAGGTGGTTGGAGTTGATTAAGGATGATGACCTAGAAATCCTTTATCATCCGGGCAAGAAGAATGTCGTGTCAGACGCCTTGAGTCGGAAACCAGTTGCATTGCGGATGCTTGAGATACTTACGTCTCAATCTGAGCTTCAGCGGGTTCTAATCAGGTTGAGTGTTGAGGTTTTGTTGCCGGGAGCTGTTGGGCAACTTTGCGCTTTATAGATTTCGTCGTCCCTGATCGATGAAATTAAACTGAAGTAGTTAGAGGATCCGATGATTACTCAAATCCGAGAGGATATTCTTAAGGTAAAGTCTCCTAGGTTTGTGATTCACGAGGATGGTGTGTTGAGATTCCAGAGTCGGCTTTGTGTACCGAACGACTTGGAATTGAGGCAGAGTTTGTGGGAGGCCCATGTTACGCCTTACTCCATTTACCCTGGTTCGAATAAGATGTACAAGTACCTAAGGAGGAACTTTTGGTGGAACGACATGAAGGAGGAGGTCACACGGTTTGTAGCGATATGTTTGACTTCTCAGCAGGTCAAAATCGAGCATCAGCAACCAGCCGGGTTATTGCAGTCGCTTGTCATTCCGGAATGGAAATGGGAAGATATTTCGATGGACTTCGTCACGAGCTTGCCGAGATCGAAGTCAGGTATGAATATGTATTGGGTGATTGTAGATCGTCTGACCAAGTCAGCACATTTTCTAGGCATCAAGGATACTTGGGGTCCGGATAGGTTGGCTCGTGTGTTTATTGCGCAGATTGTGAGGCTTCACGGTACTCCGAAGTCTATTGTTTCAGATCGGGATGGCAACTTTGTATCGCACTTTTGGCAGGCGGTGCATAAGGCATTGGGTACTCGTTTGCGTCTGAGTACTTCTTTTCATCCTCATTCAGATGGGCAGTCAGAACGCACTATCCAGACATTTGAGGATATGTTGCGTGCTTGTGCTCTTGATTGGAGTAGTGATTGGGAGGAGCAATTGCCATTGATCGAGTTCACGTACAATAATAGTTGGCACGCATCGATCAAGATGGCACCGTATGAGGCGCTTTATGGGCGGTGTTGTCGATCGCCGATTTGCTGGAACAAGGCATCCGATTTTGTTGGGACCGAACCGTATATCGCCTTAAAGACAAGGTAGAAGGTGGAATTAATTCGGGAAAGGATGTTGACTGCTCAGAGTCGATATAAATCCTATGCCGATGTTCGTCATCAACCTTTGGAATTCGAGGTGGGAGACCACATTTTGCTAAAGGTGTCGCCGACGAAGGGAGTTTTCCGCTTCGGGAAGAAGGGAAAGTTGAGCCCGAGGTTTATTGGGCCATTTGAGATTCTCAAGAGAGTCATCGAGTTGGCATTCCGTTTGGCATTTGCTGTGGCTTTGAGCCACGTTCATAGCGTCTTCCATGTTTTCCAGCTGAGGAAATATGTTCCGGATCCTAGTCACATCATCGATTATGGTGAGATTGATATCGCCGAGGATATTACCTTCGAAGAGAGTCCCTTGAAGATTTTGGAACACCGTGGGAAGAGACTGCAGCATAAGACCATTCCTTTGGTCAAGGTGTAGTGGTCTAGGCATGGTATTGAGGAGGCAACTTGGGAGACATAGGATAGCATGCGTGCTTGGTACCCCGAGTTGTTTCTTTCTTAAGTTTCGGTACGAAACTTGTTTTTAGAGGGGGAGAATGTAATATCCGCATTTTTCTTTTCTGGTATTTTTTCATTTTTGGTGTATTTCTAGTTTTGGCGGCTTGCGTGTAACCGTATCGGTATTTCGAGAATACTTAATTCTGGACTTTTTGTCATCCGAGCTTGTTTCGGACTTATTTTACTCAATTCCGCGTTTATTGGCTTTTCCGTATCTTTTTGGTTTGATTCTCGTAATCGTTGTTCGGAACCACCGTTTCGAGGTTGCCGTAAATCCACTTTATGTTATTATGCGTGTTGTGAGCTTCCGTTTGACGTTTCGGTCGTGTATCGTGCATTTTGAGGGTTTGAGCCGTTTTGCACCCGGCTGCCTAGCGCATGCTATTGATGTTATTTAGCGCACGCTAATATCTCTTGGTAGCTCACGCTACGCTTGTTCTGTAGCGCGTGCTAACGATTCGGGCACAGCAATGGCAGTTGGTTGTTCTGCTCTCTTCTCTCTGGACGAGCAGCTTAGCGCATGCTAAGATTTTATTCTAGCGCGCGCTATCGTTTAGACTTAGCACCAGGGTGTCGGTAGCATGCGCTAATCCGACAATACAGTACTGGGCAGAATGTTTCTGGACTCGGATGGTGTTCTGGTAGCGCACGCTATGGCCCGATAGCGTGCGCTATTGAGGGGCCGTTAGCGCACGCTATTATTTAGTAGCGCAAGTTAACGGGCCAGAACTGTAGGTTCTGGACTGGGTTTTGGCTGGGTAGCGCACGCTAACTTTAATCGTTAGCGCACGCTAGAACTCTCTGGTTATAAATACCAGAGATTTGACCCAGATTAATCACTTTTCCATTTATCATTTCCTCTCTGGTTCTTTGGCGATTTATGGGCAAATTTTGGGCGATTTGAAGTCTTGTAACTTCAAGCTATCATCTTCCTTGAGATCTTGGTGTAGATTAACAACACCAACACTTGTTCTTCATCCTTAATCCAAGGTAATCTTCTAGAACCCTATTTTGAGAAATTTGGGGATTTTTGAGTTTTTGTCCGATTCGTTCCGTATCGTTGATTAATCCATGATGTATATGATTAATTTTGATGGTATTCTTGTTTTCCCTATGATTTCATGGTGAGTTTTGTTGTGTTTGTGTAATTGAGAGGGTTCGATTGCAATCCGTCATCGTCATTGTTTTTGTACGAATTTACATGAATCTTAGGTGGGTTTTCGGGTGTATTCCATTTTCGTAATCGTTTAGAAATGGTTGTGATTGTATTCTTCGAATCGTTAGGTTCGGGTTCGTCAGTTCCTAGCGTTCGTAATTGATTTTCCTTTCCATCGTGTCATCGTCAATTACTCAAGGCAAGTACTCTTGGAAACTTTTATAATGATGATGCATTTGTGTGTGCTTTTCTCACCTGGGGCGGGTCCGAAGGGGCCTCGAGGGAATCTATGACTTCACTCTGGATTCACGAGCTTGATTCGCTAGCCAGCTCAGGAGGGTACTTAGAGGCCTCACGTGGGATCAGTGACTACACCCCGATCCTAGGCGATGCCTATGCGTGATTTATTTTATGATATGGCCTTCTCGGGAGGGTCCTTAGAGGCCTCGAGTGGGACCAGTGGCTTCACGCCGGTCCTAGGCAATTTGATTATTGACTGTTTGATTCCGGAAAAGACATGTCTGGTTTTGGCTTTTGAAATAAATTGATGCATGTACTATGAAATGTATAAGCGAATGGGTTGCCTTGATTACTTGTACTACCGTAATTGCTAACCCCTTTGTGGACCCGTTTTGGGGAAATTCTTGTTATGAATTTCAGTTATGTTCAGCCGGACGAGCGGGCGCTGGGACAATATGAGGATGCTGGCCAGGGTTGTTGACGTGTTCATTCGAGTTTCCTTGTTTTAGTTGTCCTTTTCGATATGGTTGTTTTTCTAAATTATGAACTTATAGATAGTACTCGCGAGTAGTTAGGCCTTTTTCTCGAATTGTGAATTGTATCTTTAAATGTTATTTATGAATGTCGTTGATGCTTGTTCCACCGGTTATACCGGGCGTTCTATTTTATTTCATCTTAGTGATGTGTGTTTTCTCGCTAACCGAGATGGTTTGACGAGTGGTATTTTTCTTTCTAGCCTGGTGAGTCCCATGTAGGGGCCCACGACACTGTAATATACCTTGAATGTCTTGGGGATGTTACAGAAAATGGTATCGGAGCCCTGGGTTTATGGATACCTAGGCTTGTCGGTTATTTGGCTCTAGTTGAGTTTTGTTTTGCACATCATCACAGCGCTGACATCGTCTCGGTACTTCTAGTGCTCGTAAGTTTTCCTTACTCGATTCCTTGTTTTCTTGTATCGTACTTCCGATTCTTGAACTGTGACTGTTTTTCCTCTCGTACTTATCTTTGAGTTGCTTTTGCTACCTCTTATCTCTAGTATGGATGCTGGAAGAGGCCGTGGTAGAGGTCGTGGCCGTGGTCGTGGATACGGCCGGGGACGTGGGGCATCTAGTGGGGCGGCCACGTCACACTCTTCGGGAGCCGGTAGTAATGATGGCCATCAGGGCCGCACTGCCACCCAAGATGATACAGCTTGCAATGGTGCGGACGTTGGGGTTGCAGCTATGATGCAACAAATGGTGAATCAAATGGATACTATAGCCCAGGCGGTTCAGAACCCGGCTCTGGCTCGTACTGCTCAGGCTGGAACAGATCGCTGGCTTCAGGACTCATCAAGATGCATCCTTCTCAGTTCTCTGGGACTTCAGATCCGATCGACTGGGAGAGGTGGATCAATGAGATGTCCAATATCTTTGTTGCCACCAACTGCCCCGAGGACCGTAAAGTCCCTATCGCCCAGTATTTTCTCACTGGGTAAGCTGCTGACTGGTGGGAGGCCGTTGAGCCTCGGGATCATGTTGCTTCTTGGGCTGAGTTCAGAGGCCTTATGGAAGCTGAATACTATATGTGGCCGGTTCGTCAGGCACGTGTCCATGCTTTTTATGATGCTCAGCCTCGGGATATTTCGGTTTCCCAGGCCATTGCGAATTTCAACCGGAAATTGGGCTATGTGAAGGCCCAGGTGAAGGAAGAGGACGACAAGATTTGCCATTTCTCGAGGTGAATGAAACCGAAGATTCGCGATTACATGTCTGGGCTCGCCTGCACCACCTTACAGGACTATCAGAGTAGAGCTCTTGCGTATGATATGTCCTTGACGGCTAGTGAGACAGCTCGAGAAAGTAAGAAGCAGAAGTATGTCGCTAACTTTTCGGGTCACAAGAGTGGAGCCTAGCAGAAATCCGCAAATATTCCTGCAAGTGGATCGGCTCGTTTCTCTGGAGGCTATCGAGGTACTACCAGTGCCTCCGTTCGGGATGTCAGATGCTTTAACTGTGGCATGTCGGGCCATAGGAACCGGGAGTGTCCTCGTCCGCAGTTGACTTGTCATACTTGTGGTCATCCGAGCCACAAGGCTTATTTTTGTGAGCGGGTAGGGCAGATTCTTGGTGCACATGCTTCTTTTCCAGCGCCTAAGGAGCTGAGTGTGAACCATGGGTCGTTTGCTCCGCAGCCTCCTCCGAGCGTCAGTCGAGGGAGAGGTCGGGGTCAGACCGCTAGAGGGGGAGCTTCTAGTGTCGGTTCTGATCATCCGCGTGTGTATGAGATGAGGAGGGCCGATGATCCGGCGGCTACCATGGCTACAGGTACCATTCATTATCAGTCTCATCCTGTCAGTGTGCTTTTTGATTCGGGTGCCACACATTCATTCATGTATGTGGAGTGTGTGCGCCGTTTGAGTCTTGACTGTCTGTCTCCTTGTGAACCTTTCATCGTTAAACTTCCTATCGGTGATAGGATCGTTGGTGATCGAGAGGTCTGGGACTGTTCTGTGTTTATTTGTGAGAGGGCTTGGCTCAGTAATCTTATTGTTGTGAATATTGAGGGTGAGGATTTGATTCTCGGGGATGATTAGCTCGAGTGGCATGGTACAATCATGAACTACCGCATGAGAATCATCACCATGTTAGCCGAGGGAAGCACGAGCACTCTTTCGCAGGGTGAAAGAGGGGAAACCAGAAGTTTGTGATTAACACCTTGAAGGCTATGAAACTCATCCGGAAGGGGTGTACTAGTTATTGGTGTTACACCTTGGAGGCGGAGAGTGGTGGAGTCGAGCTCTCATAGATTCCAGTCGTTAGTGAGTTTCCTGATGTCTTTCCTGATGAACTACCGGGGTTGCCACCGGACCGTGAGGTAGAGTTTGCTATCGAGTTGGAGCAAGGTGCGGCTCCGATTTCGAAGGCGCCATATCGCATGGCACCTTCAGAGATGGCCGAGTTGAAAAATTAAATGAGTAAGCTTCTTGAGTCGGTGTATATTCGACCGAGCGCTTCGCCTTGGGGCGCACCGGTCCTGTTTGAGCGGAAGAAGGATGGTTCACTGCGTTTATGTATCGACTATCGCGAGCTAAACAAGGTCACCATCAAGAACAAGTATCCTTTGCCAAGGATTGATTACTTTTTCGATCAGTTGCAGGGAGCGGAGGTATTCTCGAAGATCCACTTGAGATCGGGGTACTATCAGCTTCGGGTGAAGGAGTCTGATGTTCCGAAAACAGCTTTTCGGACGAGATACGGACATCATGAGTTTGTGGTTATGCCCTTCAGGTTAACTAACGCACCGGTAGTGTTCATGCAGTTGATGAACAAGGTCTTTATCGAGTATTTGGATAAGTGTGTCATCGTTTTCATTGATGATATCCTTATTTATTTGAGGAATGGGGAGGGTCATGCGCATCATCTGCGTGTGGTGTTAGACATTTTTGAGGACCGAGCGACTCTATGCGAAGTTCTCGAAATGTGAGTTCTGGCTGAAGGAAGTGATGTTTCTGGGTCACGTGATTTCAGCCGAGGGGGTCCGTGTGGATCCTCAGAAGATTGAGGCAGTGCTGGATTGGGCGCCGCCTAAGAATGTGAAGGAGGTCTGTAGTTTCTTGGGTTTGGCTGGCTACTACCGTAGGTTCATCGAGGGGTTCTGGAAACTAGCTTGACCACTCCCGAAATTTGAGAAGTTTGTCTGGAATGATGAGAGGCAGTCGAGTTTTGAGGAGCTGAAGAGGCATTTGACTTCATCCCCAATTCTAGCATTGCCGTGCGGCAAAGAGGGTTTTGCCATCTATAGCGATGCTTTGGGTCTGGGTCTTGGGTGCGTGTTGATGCAGCACGAGAAGACTATGCATCGAGGTAGTGAGGTCGTACGAGCTTAACTACCCTACTTATGATTTGGAGTTAGCAGTAGTTGTTTTTGAGCTCAAGATTTGGCGTCACTATCTTTTTGGCTCTGCATGTCAGATTTTTACTGATCATAAAAGTCTGAAATATATATTTACTCATCAGGAGTTGACTATGAGGCAGATGAGGTGGTTGGAGTTGATTAAGGATTATGACCTCGAAATCCTTTATCATCCGGGCAAGAAGAATGTCGTGTCAGACGCCTTGAGTCGGAAACCAGTTGCATTGCGGATGCTTGAGATACTTACGTCTCAATCTGAGCTTCATCGAGTTCTAATCAGGTCGAGTGTTGAGGTTTTGTTGCCGGGAGATGTTGGGCAACTTTGCGCTTTAGATATTTCGTCGTCCCTGATCGATGAAATTAAACTGAAGCAGTTAGAGGATCCGATGATTACTCAAATCCGAGAGAATATTCTTAAGGGAAAGTCTCCTGGGTTTGTGATTCACGAGGATGGTGTGTTGAGATTCCAGAGTCGGCTTTGTGTACCGAACAACTTGGAATTGAGGCAGAGTTTGCGGGAGGCCCATGTTACGCCTTACTCCATTTACACTGGTTCGAGTAAGATGTACAAGTACCTAAGGAGGAACTTTTGGTGGAACGACATGAAGGAGGAGGTCACACAGTTTGTAGCGATATGTTTGACTTCTCAGCAGGTCAAAATCGAGCATCAGCAACCAGCTGGGTTATTGCAGTCGGTGCATAAGGCATTGGGTAATCGTTTGCATCTGAGTACTTCTTTTCATCCTCAGTCAGATGGGCAGTCGGAACGCACTATCCATACATTTGAGGATATGTTGCGTGCTTGTGCTCTTGATTGGAGTAGTGATTGGTAGGAGCAATTGCCATTGATCGAGTTCACGTACAATAATAGTTGGCACGCATCGATCAAGATGGCACCGTATGAGGCGCTTTATGGGCGGTGTTGTCTAGGGCTGGGGGCGGGGCGGTTTGGGGCGGGGTGAGAGTGTAACCGCACCCGCCCCGTATTTTTTGTGCGGTGCGGTTTTATGCGGGGCGGGGCATTTTTACAACTTAAAACCGCACCGCGCCACACTTTTCGCGGGGCAAGAAGGGAGCGGGGCGGGGCGGGGCGGAGTGAAATAGGATTTTGACTATTTTTTTTGTTTTGTATCTTGTTATATGCGGGGCGGGGCGGGACGAAGCGGGGCGGGGCGGGACGGATGAAATAATAATAAAACCGCACTCGTTTTATATTTTTTTTGGCGGTGCGGGTTTGATGCGGGGCGGGAAATTTTGATATATCAAACCGCACTCCCTCGCCATTTTTGCGGTGCGGGGCGGGACGGGACGTGCGGGGCGGTTTTTTTGCCCAGCCCTAGTGTTGTCGATCGCCGATTTGCTGGAACAAGGCATCCGATTTTGTTGGGACCGAACCGTATATCGCCTTAAATACAAGGTAGAAGGTGGAACTAATTCGGGAAAGGATGTTGACTGCTCAGAGTCGACATAAATCCTATGCCGATGTTTGTCATCGACCTTTGGAATTCGAGGTGGGAGACCACATTTTGCTAAAGGTGTCGCCGACGAAGGGAGTTTTCCGCTTCTGGAAGAAGGGAAAGTTGAGCCCGAGGTTTATTGGGCCATTTGAGATTCTCAAGAGAGTCGTCGAGTTGGCATACCGTTTGGCGTTGCCTGTGGCTTTGAGCCACGTTCATAGCGTCTTCCATTTTTTCCAGCTGAGGAAATATGTTCCGGATCCTAGTCACATAATCGATTATGGTGAGATTGATATCGCCGAGGATATTACCTTCGAAGAGAGTCCCTTGGAGATTTTGGAACACCGTGAGAAGAGACTGCAGCATAAGACCATTCCTTTGGTCAAGGTGTAGTGGTCTAGGCATGGTATCGAGGAGGCAACTTGGGAGATAGAGGATAGCATGCGTGCTTGGTACCCCGAGTTGTTTCTTTCTTAAGTTTCGGGACGAAACTTGTTTTTAGAGGGGGAGAATGTAATATCCGCATTTTTCTTTTCTGGTATTTTTTTCATTTTTGGTGTATTTCTAGTTTTGGCGGCTTGCGTGTAACTGTATTGGTATTTCGAGAATACTTAATTCTGGACTTTTTGTCATCCGAGCTTGTTTCGGACTTATTTTACTCAATTCCGCGTTAATTGGCTTTTCCGTCTCTTTTTGGTTTGATTCTCGTAATCGTTGTTCGGAACCGCCGTTTCGAGGTTGCCGTAAATCCACTTTATGTTATTATGCGTGTTGTGAGCTTCCGTTTGACGTTTCGGTCGTGTATCGTGCATTTCGAGGGTTTGAGCCGTTTTGCACCGGGCTGCCTAGCGCATGCTATTGATGTTATTTAGCGCACGCTAATATCTCATGGTAGCTCACGCTACGCTTGTTCTGTAGCGCGCGCTAGCGATTCGGGCACAGCAGTGGCAGTAGGTTGTTGTGCTCTCTGCTCTCTGGACGAGCAGCTTAGCGCATGCTAAGATTTTATTCTAGTGCGCGCTATCGTTTAGACTTAGCGCCAGGGTGTTGGTAGCACGCGCTAATCCAACAATCCAGTACTGGGAAGAATGTTTCTGGACTCGGATGGTGTTCAGGTAGCGCACGCTATGGCCCGATAGCGTGCGCTATTGAGGGGCCGTTAGCGCACGCTATTGTTTAGTAGCGCACGTTAACGGGCCAGAACTGTAGGTTCTGGACTTGGTTTTGGCTGGGTAGCGCACGCTAACTTGAATCGTTAGTGCACGCTAAAACTCTCTGGTTATAAATACCAGAGATTTGACCCAGATTAATCACTTTTCCATTTCTCATTTCCTCTCTGGTTCTTTGGCGATTTCTGGGCAAATTTTGGGCGATTTGAAGTCTTGTAACTTCAAGCTATCATCTTCCTTGAGATCTTGGTGTAGATTAACAACACCAACACTTGTTCTTCATCCTTAATCCAAGGTAATCTCCTAGAACCATATTTTGGGAAATTTGGGGGGTTTTGAGTTTTTGTCCGATTCGTTCCGTATCGTTGATTAATCCATGATGTATATGAATAATCTTGATGGTATTCTTGTTTTCCCTACGATTTTATGGTGAGTTTTATTGTGTTTGTGTAATCGAGAGGGTTCAGTTGCGATCCGTCATTGTCATTGTTTTTGTACGAACTTACATAAATCGTAGGTGGGTTTTTGGGTGTATTCCATTTTTGTAATAGTTTAGAAATGGTTGTGATTGTATTCTTCGAATCGTTAGGTTCGGGTTCGTCGGTTCCTAGCATTCGTGCTTGATTTTCCTTTCCTTCGTGTCATCATCAATTACTCAAGGCAAGTACTCTTGGAAACTTTTATGCTTAACATGAAATGGTGATGCATTTGTGTGTGCTTTTCTCACCTCGGGAGGGTCCGATGGGGCCTCGAGGGAATCTATGACTTCACTCTGGATTCACGAGCTTGATTCGCTAGCCAGCTCAGGAGGGTATTTAGAGGCCTCGAGTGGGATCATTGGCTTCACCTCGGTCCTAGGCGATGCCTGTGCGTGATTTGTTTTATGACATGGCCAGCTCGGAAGGGTCCTTAGAGGCATCTAGTGGGACCAGTGGCTTCACCCCGGTCCTAGGCAATTTGATTATTGACTGTTTGTTTCCGGAAAAGACAAGTCTGGTTTTGGATTTTGAAATAAATTGATGCATGTACTATGAAATATGTAAGCGAATGGTTTGCCTTGATTACTTGTACTAGCGTAATTGCTAACCCCTTTGGGGACCCGTTTTGGGGAAATTCTTCTTATGAATTTCAGGTTATGTTCAGCCGGATGAGCGTGCACTGGGACAGTTCGAGGATGCTGGCCAGGGTTGTTGACGTGTGCTTTCGAGTTTCCTTATTTCCATTGTCCTTTTCGATATGGTTGTTTTTCTAAATTGCGAACTTATAGATAGTACTCGCGAGTACTTAGGCCTTTTTCTCGGATTGTGAATTGTATCTTTAAATGTTATTTATGAATGTCGTTGATGCTTGTTCCATCGGTTATACCGGGCGTTCTATTTTATTTCATCTTAGTGATGTGTGTTTTCTCGCTAACCTAGATGGTTTGACGAGTGGTATTTTTCTTTCTAGCCTGGTGAGTCCCATGTAGGGCCCCACGGTACTATAATATACCCTGAATATTTGGGGGGTGTTACAAAATCTCCATGATGAACTCGACCGATAGCGACTAGACGAGGAGGACGCTCGTCCACATAAAATCCAAATCGACCAGTGTCCCCAGGTGGAGTCTTCCCTCCTGAAGGACCAGAAACAGCATCGGCACAACTCCCCTTCGTACTAACACGGGTAACATGATCATCAGGTGTATGTAGATCGATGTTGGGCTGCTGTGAATGAGCACCCAAAGACTTCAATGTTTGGCCGAATGTTTTCATCAAATTTTGTGTGACATCATATGTGATCTTCTTTGTTAGTTCCTCCAACACAGTTTCATTTATTGATGATGCAGATCGACGTGAAAATCATCCAAAATAACCTCGAATGCCTACACTAAATCTAATGCCATGAACACGGCCTGGGTGTTCCGGTCTCCCAATGGCCTCAGCCAATATATCATGTCGTCCCTCGGGAGAAGCTACCATGTGTACACTGCTCCTCCAACTCATCCTACAAAAGAACAATTTTTCATAGGTGAAACACAAATGTGAAGCACATAAATGAACTTTTAATGTTTTTTTCGTTAGGATAAAAAAACTTTGGTTCATAAGTGAAACATAAAAGTGAACTTTTAAAATTTTATTCATAAATCGAACACAACCTTTAAATATTTGAAATTAAATATTATGACTTTTACTTTTTCAACAAAAAAGTATTAGATTTTAAATAAGTCTATTTAAAATAAGTTTATTTTACAACTTTTTTCAACCTCATAATCAACTATTACGACTTTTTTCAACTATTACGACTTTTTTCAAATTAATGTGAACTATTACGAAAAGTAAGTTTATTTAATTTTAAATACATTGTCAAATATTAAATGATATTTTAAACTTACGATCTTAGTAACAATCTATCGTGCAGCATCTGATGACACTCCCCCAGATCTTTTTTGGCGACCAAGCTTCCACCTATGATGACGTGAAGGAGGAGTTGGAGGATCAATAATAATATCTTCTCCAGATTTTGATTCTTCTTCTTTATGCTCCTTCATCTTCCTCTCCATCTCCCGTACTTTCACAAAATAGTATCCTCCTCGAGCCATAGTATGGGGGGGCATTGTTTAGCTTCGCTATCTCTTGTTTCTTGATTCTCTTTACCTGAAAAAAATATTTGCAAATAATCGAAATAATATGTAAGAAAATGAAACCAGATGTAGAATCGAGCTATAGAAAATTATTTGCAAGGAATCAAAATAATTTGTAAGAAAATATTTGCAAGGAATCGAGCTATAGAAAAAGTCTTTTGAATTCAGATTTACCTCCTAAGTAGGGTCCTCACGAATCTTTTTGAATTTTTCCAATCGTCCTCCGATATATCATACTTCTCACAAGGAGACAACCCTTTCGACAAACCATATATATACTCACCGGTCAAATCAGTCTTAAATTACCTCCACATCGTGCCTATAGACTGCAACGTCTTCTTGCAAAATTGGCCAATATTGCTAATTTGACGGACATCAAAGTTGATCTACATTGACAATTCAAATTGAAAGGTTATCGATAAACAATTTTAAATTATTTGAATTAATTCCTGATTTTATAAAATAAATTACTTATTATTTTTTTCATAAAGTTCACTTTTATAAAATAATTTTCAGAGTATATAAATTATTTTCAATTTTTTTTTTAAATTATTTAAATTAATTTCAATTTTATAAAATAATATACTTAAATTAATGTTTTTTCCATAAGTTTCAGTATTACCTAGTTGCCTAAATTGACACTTATTATGACTTAACATCTAATTGCCTATATTTGGACTACTAAGTAAAATCTACTGATTTGTAAGTGACCACCTACTCACTTTGTAAGAGGAGAATAATTTAATTTGGTTAAACTTAGAATGAAAACAAAAATGGCATGTGTCTATGCAAAACTTAGATGTAGTTACTCATGTATCTGAATTTTATTTATCTTTTGAGATAACATAGTTCTCCCATAAACCTTCATCATGGTCATTTCGAATGGCATGTATGTCATCATCTTCATTTTCTTCAACGATAGTGGGTAACCATGTTGACAAATGAATAAATTCACAATTGTCAAACGTTGATTCTTCAGTTTCATTGATATCCACACTTCTACCTGGAATAACCACGGACAATCTTTCATTACATGGATCATTGACATAGAACACCTGTTTTGCTTGGTGTGTCATGATAAAAGGCTCGTCCTTGTAAGCTACCTTGTGAATATCTACCAATGTAAATCCTAAGTCATTGATTTCCACACCCATATTATTATCAGTCCACTTACACTTAAACACAGGCACTCTAAACTTAACATAATCAAGTTCCCAGATCTTTTTCATAACTCCATAGTAACTCGTTGATGCCAAAACTGGATTTTTGTCTTTTGAGCTTGAAAAGTGCATAGACTCGGCTTGAAGAGTAACTCCACTATTTTGAACCATACTCTTGTCATCTTGTGACTTTGTATAGAATGGTACTTATTAATATCGTATCCACTCCAAGTTACGACATCAGATTTGGGTCTGTATGCTAGCCATTGTAATGTTTTAGATGCACCACTAGAAATTTGTTCCTTAAACCATCTCAAGAAAGTCTTATTATGTTCAATCAACAACCATTTTTCAATCATTCGTGGATTCTTGATCTTCAAATTATTCTTGTGAGCTGACAAGTAGGGAAGAACATCATCATTGTTATTCAAAATGTACAAAGGTGCTTGAAGCACCTCATCTCGACTCTTAGTTAAACCTTTAACACCTCGTGTACCCTTTCCTCCAATTCTATCCTCATGTCGAGACTAGGAAGCCCTACAGATTCCACTTGTGACATGTAATCTATGCAATACTCGATAGCTTCTTTTGCAATGTACCTATCCACAATAGATGCTTCTGGACGAGACGGATTTTTGGTATACCCTTTTAAAATCTTCATGTATCGCTCAATGGGATACATCCATATCAAATAAACAGGGTCAAACTCTTCAATCTCCCTAACTAGATTGACAAGTAAGTGAACTATGATATCAAAAAAGAAAGGAGTAAAATACATCTCCAATTGGCCTAAGATAACAACAGCCTCATTTTTCTCATCCAAAACTACAGGATCTATCACTTTGCTACATATAGCATTGAAAAAAAAAAGCACAAGAGACTTATGACATTCCTCATTTTTTTAGGCAAGACATCATGTATAGCCACTGCTAGAAGTTGTTGCATCAAGACATGACGGTCATGGGACTTTAAGCCAACCAATTTAAGATTTTTCAACAACACAAGACTCTTAATATTTTAAGAGTAACTTTGTGGCACTTTAATGTCTTGTAAACATTTACAAAAGCTGATTTTCTCCCTTTTTGATAAAGTATAACATGCTGGGGGGGATAAGTTCATTTACCAACTGATTGTGGATGCAACTGAGGGCGCATACTTATTTTTCTAGGTTTAGACGAGCCTGGACACCATTTTTGTTTTGTCTTTAATATTGAGAAGTGTGCCTATCACACTATATCACATTTTTTCGACATGCATAACATGAATGCAATGTCTAACACCTAGTTTGCTCCAGTATGGAAGATCAAAGAATATGGACCTCTTCTTCCATATGTTTGTCGCAATGGACTTTTTTGTAGTTTTCCCAAATATAGTATTGATATCCTTAATGCGATCGTAAATTTGCTCACATGTTAAAGGTGTCGGTGCAAATCCCTCTTCCTGGTATCCATTAAAAGTTTTTCTCAATTGACGATATGGATGATGGCAATTGAGAAACCTCCGATGTTGAGTGCAAACTATTTTTTCCGTGTTTCAATTGAACGTAGCTTGTGTTTTCTTCACATATAGGACATGCATGATGCTGCTTCACACTATACCCGCTCAAGTTTCCATATGCTGGAAAGTCATTAATGGTACAAAATAACCTTGCACGTAGCTTGAAATTTGCTGGTGGTACCCATCAAACACGTCAACCCCTTCGTCCCACATCATTCTCAAGTCAATCAACGGACTTAGATAAACATCAATGTCATTTCCTGGCTATTTTGGGCCTGAAATCATCATCGACAACTTAACATATTCCGCTTCATACATAACCAATGAGGTAAATTATATATCACAAGTAGGACATGCCATGAGCTATGCTTACTGCTTAAATTACCAAATGGATTCATCCCATGTGGAAAGTATATAACATCCATATTTTTCTACTTTTCGTTGTAGGTCACAAGTCGTCAGAAATAAGTTTAGGGGGTGAATAGACTTATTAAACTCTTTTATCAATCTCAGATGAGTTACTCAGCTGTGATTAGGTACAGATGACTTAAGTCGTCTACAGACAAGTAATGCAGAAGACACAGCTGATGACGATAGCAGGTAACTAATGTTAACTGCAGATAACTATCTAATGGAACTGTAAATATGAATGCAGCAGTTAAGTATGATGTTCAAAGCAGTAAATCACACAAGTACTTATAGTGGTTTCATAGGTGGGGTAATCCTCTACTAGTCCACTTTTCTTCGAACCTGTTGGAGATGAATTCAATATAACTTTCAACTAGTGATAAATGTTACAATGATTCAACTAGTTACAACAGCTTCCAACCAGTAGAATCTCGTGGCTGTTGCAACTCCCTTTGACTGTCTACCACCTCTTGATCGAAAATCCGTAGATGCCTCAACATCTCTCGAGCTGTCTATCACCTTTCAACCAAGAATCCTTGGATGCCTTATGAGTCGCGAAACTTCTGAAACCTCATTCACAGAAGTACCCCGTACTCAACCTTTGAGACAAGAGTGTTGTCTTCTCCAACAAAGAGCTCTTCAGAATATGATCTTGAGTGCTTTGCTCTTTATGATGCTATAGATTGCCTTAATAGCTTTGATATCTTTGATTGCCTTGATTGCTTTTTTTGCTTGAAAGTATTGTTCGCATCATAATTTTCTCAATTTATATCTTCAGATATTTATAGTACGATCCTTTGAGCTTTCTTCATAGTCGTTGCACTACTATAACAAATTCGTCCGTTGGAGAGTGGACTTCATTGTTTATCTTATCAATCCGTTGCAAGGTTGGATTCCCTTTTCAATTCCGACCGTTTGAAATACTTTCTCGTGGTAGCGCTGTATTTCTTTATTTGAATAATATTTAATTCTTTGCTTTTCGAGAATCTTTCGGCTTGTCTCCTCACGTCCGCATGTGACTTGCCGTAATTGTTGACTTTTCAACGCTTGCTGACGTGTACTGAGTTACTTGGCTTATAACTTAACTGACAACTTATCTGATGTCTTTTGGTCAAACCTGCCTGATGTGCAGTCAACCTTCTCTGATATAAGACTTCTCTGATATAGCTTGGCAGAAGTTCTCTGATACGATATTTTCTGATTTGATGAATCTTCTCTGATCTGAAGTCTTCTGACGTGATGAATGTTCTCTGATCTGATGGTCAAACTTCAGCTGATGTTTTTGTTGACTCGATCTCGTCTGATATCTTGACTGCAGATTGGTTTTGGTCAATCTTCTCTGATATTCTTGTTGACAAACACTTGTCTGACTTTAGTTCTTGACTGCAGCTTAGTTTTGGTCAAACATCTCTGATGTTTTGCGTTGACCAAAACTTCTCTGAAAAATGAACTTGCCTAATAACTTCTCTGATAAGTGGCAGTTCTATACTCTGATGATTTTCTAACTGATCAACACTTAGCCTAAATTTTAAGGCCTACAGAAGATACTCATTTGGTTCTTCTTTACATTTTCCATGTACTTAAACATATATTTGAATAATCAGTTAATATAGGGATAACATCATCAAAATCTAACAAGTATTCCTAACAAATTCCCCCTATTTTGATGATGGCAAAACTTAAAGTATTTCAAATGTAACCAGGTCTGCACAAAGTAATGTACAAGACACAAGTAAAACTCAGTCTTTTTGAGATAACTAGTGGTTGTCATTCAAGTTATTGTTATAAAATTTTATTGATATTACATTACAGTTCAGTTGTATGAGATAAAAAATACAAGTAAGAAAATTACAAGTATTTCAGAATTACAGGTAAAATCACAAAATGAAAAATTACACATAAAATATTACAAGGAAGTTACAGAAAATCTATCTTCCTCTTCTACTTCCTCGTCTGCCCTTCTGCTTTGTTGGAGGGAGAGACCTTAGTGGCTTGGCACCAATAGGCTTCTTGGATACTAGGGCTAACCCATATTTCCTCTTGATAATCACAGAAGCAAATTGTTGTTCCTCAACAGACGAGAAATTGTTCTCTACACATATTGCCTTGATTTTTTCCTGGAGGTCCACTTCATCCAGTTCATTGTTCATAAGAGTGGGAGCTTCTTTCGGTTTGAAACTGGGAATCATGGGATATGCATTGAATTTTCTTGCATATTTTTTCAGGACTGCCCATAGTTTTGGCCAAGTTGGAGACATGAAATTGATGAATGTTTGCTGTGGGGAGCAATCTTTGTCTTGAAGCAACTCCCAGAGATAGTTTTTCTCTATAAATTGCTTCTTTGCTCCTTCCCACATTGGGGCTGCCTCAGCAGGTAAGAATTCTTCGACAAGCCAAAGCTCCTTACCCTCCAATTGGTATCTCTCCTCCGGCTCTTGTCTGGTCCTTCTCTTTTTGGCTGCAAGTTGGTCATTTGAAGATGCATCTACTTCTTTTCTCTTGATGTGAGACATTCTAGCCTGTAGGATAGGTAGGTCATGTCTTCTCTTAGATCTTGCTTCCTCTCTCACTTCATCTTCTTCACTGCCTTCCCCCTGCCTGATATCCCTTCTACTTCTCTCTTCCTCCTTTCCTCTCTCTTCCCCTTTTTTGCCAGCATCAATGAGGGTAGCTAGCTGCTGCTGCACCGAGGCCATGAAATCAGACATGCCAAGAGGCATTCTGGAATTAGTGGGTGGTGGGGAAGGGTCCTTCTTCTTGAGTAATGTGTCCATTTTGGCATTAAGGGACATCAGGTCGGGTCTGACTTCAGTTGCTAGAAGCTTGGCAACTGTCTCTTCCACCAATCGTCTAATCAACTCAGTGACTGCATGTGAGATTGGGACCTCAGGTATTGTATGTGGTGAGTTTTCACCTGAGTCCTATGCAGTAGCTGGTCTCTTGGCAGTCGACTTGTCTAATGGAAGACTTCTTCTATCTACCAGCTGCTGATCAGATGGGGTGTGTTTGGGGTACCCGATCTGTCATCTTCAGACGACTGATGAGAGCTGGAATCTTGATCAGGTGCTCCATGCTCATCAGCGTCATCATCTCTCCTCTCTTCTTCCTTCATTTCTCCTTCTTTTTCGTCAACTTCTTCTTTTTCTACTTCTTCTTCACCTTCCTCTTCTTCCTGTTCTATTTCTTCTGTCTTTTCTTTTTCAACTTCAACAACTTCTTTTTCGACTCCTACCTCTTTTTCCTCTTCAACTCCTTCTTTTTCGAATCCTACTATAGAATCTTCTTTTTTCAATTTCTACTATTCTTATTTTTCTTTCTTTTCCTCCTTCTCTCTCCTCAACTTTCCCTTCTTCTCCGAGGGTTTGCCCTGCTGAAACACCCTCCATAATGTGGCGGACAAACTGGTCCATATTTCTTTAAATTGGACATGAACCAGTTCTCCTGGAGCATTAAAATAATATCCGTCTCACTACAGAAGATCATGAGAAGCTTCTCCGTAGCCTGGGGATGTTCCCAGGTACTCCTCTCAACTAATTCTTTGAATTGAGTGAAGGTCAGAGACTTTAAGTCCTTCCACTCATTATAAATATTGACAAACGAAAATTTTAGAGATTGTTGCTTTACCAGAGTGAGTTGATCGGTTGTCAAGGTCAGAGGATTGTTCTCCCTGATGTAGAGGGAGTATCCTGCTTCTGGTATCTCAATTGTCAATTCTGCCTCTTCCTCCTCACTCATACTTGGAAGGGTCAGAAGTCGAATTACTTTAGCCATCATATTGGGTTGATCCTCGGCATGGGCAGGTGTAGGTGATGGGGTAGGCTGCACCTCTTGTTCTTCGTCTGAAGGATAGTCCACCAGCCCTCTTGGTCTCTTTTGGGACTGAGGTGAAGAAGTGATGTGGACAACTTCTTCTGCTTCAGGTGACTTCCTCTTGAATATATTTGACAGTGGAATGTTGTCTGAGTCAGTGTCACCTACAGGTAGCTTTTCATTTGCCAGCGAATTTTGAGAAGTCTCAGCTGCAGCTGCATCTGACTTCTCTGATTCAGTGTCTGAAGGTCCTCTGTACTCAGATGTCCCAGATGTCATTCCCTTGATTTGCTCATTTGCCTTTTCCCTCTTGTCTCCGATATGCTTTAGGGTTTCATGGTCCAAATGACCAAGTCTCTTGCTGAGGTAAAAGGGTTCTGCCCTTCCCTTGGCCTTTCACAGGAACTCTAAGATCCAGCTTATTTTAGTTCCATATGCCAGCTTCTACCTGAATTTCTTCTCTTCAACATCCCAGCTCACTTTGTTGACCTCTTGGACTAACTGCCTGTATATGTAGTCAGGCCAGTTAATCCTCTTCTGCTGTATAAGGGCTCCCATCACGACATACTTGGCAGAGGATAGTGAGTCATAGCTCCCTGCCATGCCCATGACAATTTTGTTGTTTATGTCTAGGACATATCTGTATTCCTTTTTAAGGTCATTTTTCTTCGCCATGAGTTTGACCTTAGATGTCTCCTTTGGCAGCTTGATCTCATAACAAGTCTCGGTTGGGTTTTGCTTCAGGGCATCGACAGCGATGTCTCGGTTCTCCATTTGGAATGTGTCAGCGATGGTTTGAGGGGTGATATTGACTTCTTCTCCGAGAATAGAGCTTGAGATACAATGCTCGATCCCTTGAGCCTCCCTGTAGAAGCAAATTACAGCCTCCTTGAAAAGCTGTTTTGGGGAAATGACCAAAAATTGGTAGATCCCATTTTTCTTCATCATTCGAATCACATATGCCATTTCCCCCGAGTTGTTTGTTGCCAGTAACCCTTCAAAGTCAACAACAATGCTGAAAATGATATGTTCTTTCACCAGCTTGAGATTGACACCTTCGAAGTAAGATTCCATTTCTGCAAAAAGAATTAAGTTTTTCGGCTGAGTGTAGTGGATATTCGAGAATTTTTCTTGCTTTAGGAATTAAGGATTTCTTAAGCTTGAAGACGGTAAAGTTATGTGAAATGATTTTGACCATCTTAAATAGCCATTTGAAAATACGTTTTGAATTTAATAATAAAATAAGTTAGTGGCGGTCTAATTTTTGAGAATTTTAAAAAATGACAGTTGAATTTAAATTGGACATCATGGCGGTCGTGTGAATGTGTGTTTCTCCACGTGTAAACAATATAATATAATAATTATAAGTCGGTCAAGAAATGAGAAACTTAGCTGGCTGACCGTTTGACTTCTGATGCGTCTTTGATTTCTTATCTGATTTGATCCTTCGTCTTCTGAATCAGGTGAGATATGTTGCCTGTGGTTGAGATTAGCTAGATTTCTTCGTATGTCCTTCGGATCCTTGTCTGGTCTGATCAGATGTGTTCCTTGTCTGCTCCAGTCAGGTAGCATTCTTGCCTGGTCTCTGCATCAGGTAGCTTTTCCTTGTCTGGCCTCCGCATCAGGTAGCTTTTCCTTGTCTGGCCTCCACATCAGGTAGCTTTCTCGTCTATACTAGATTCCCAATCTAGTAGCCCAATTTCTCTGCTTAGCTCCAGAAACCTTTCTTCTGGTAAAGGTTTTGTGAATATTTCAGGAATTTGGTACTCTCTGCTGACTCTTTCTACTCTTACTCTCTTGTTAAGCACATGGTCTCTGATGAAATGATGTTTGACATTAATGTGCTTTGTCCTTGAGTGCAATAATGTATTGTTTGTTATTGCAATTGCACTATTGCTGTCACACCATATTCGAACTTCATTTGCAGTGATGTTGTAGTTCCTTAGCTGTTGTCTGATCCATAGGATTTGTGCAAAACAGCTGCCTGCAGCTAGGTATTCTGACTCGGTTGTGGAATTGAGTTGGATACCTGCTTCTTGCTGAACCATGATATCAGTCTAGTTCCTAGGAATTGGCACGTTCCACTGGTGCTTTTCCTGTCAATTTTACATCCTGGAAAGTCTGCATATGAGTATCCTGATAACTCAAAGTTGCTGTCCTTGTGATACTATAGTTCAACATTGATTGTGGACTTAAGGTATCTGATAATCCTCTTAGCTGCTTCCTGATGAGACTACTTTGGCTGGGATTGAAATCTTGCACATACTCCTACTGCATATGATATATCTGGTCTGCTTGCAGTTAGGTAAAGGAGTGATCCAATAAGTCCTTTGTAGTGGGTTGGATCCACTAATATGCCTCCTTCATCTGCATCTAGGTGTAGGCTTGTGCTCATTGGAGTTCTTAGTGTTTTGGCTGAGTTCAATACAAATCTCTTGATTAGATCTTTTGTGTATTTAGCTTGATTGATGAAAATTCCATTGTTCATCTGCTTGACTTGCAAACCAAGAAAGAAGTTTAGTTTGACCATCATACTCATCTCAAATTCTCCTTGCATGAGATTTGAGAACTTCTCACACAGCTCCGGGTTGGTTGAGCCAAATATGATGTCATCCACATATATTTGAACTAATAATATATGGTCTTCATGTTCTACTCGGAATAGGGTTTTGTCCACCTTTCCTTTGCTGAAACCGTTCTTCTCCAGAAACACAGATAGTGTTTCATACCATGCTCTTGGTGCCTGCTTGAGTCCATATAGAGCTTTTAGAAGCTTGTGAACTTTGTCTCCTTTGACAAATCCGGGTGGTTGCTCCACATAGACTTCTTCTTCTAGTATTCCATCGAGAAAGGCACTTTTCACATCCATTTGGTAGACTTCAAAATCTTTGAATGTTGCATATGCAAGGAATAGTCTGATAGCTTCAAGTCTTGCAACAGGTGCATATGTTTCATCAAAATCTATTCCTTCACATTGTGCATATCCTTTAGCAACTATTATGGATTTATTCCTAACGACAGCTCCATCTTCATCACATTTGTTTTTGTACACCAATTTAGTACCAATGACTTTCTTGTGATCTGGTCTGTCTGTTAGTTCCCAGACATTGTTTCTTTCCATCTGGTTGAGCTCTCATTGCATTGCATTTATCCATGAGTAGTCCTCTAGGGCCTGTTCAGTTGTTTTAGGTTCTATCTGAGACATGAAAAAGAGAACATTGCCATTCCTACAAGTTCTGTAGATTGTCTGGTTCTGACTCCATCAGTTAGGTTCCCAATTATCTGTTGAATGGGATGATCTCTGAGCCATTTGGGGATATCTTCTTTTTTAGTGTTTGTTCCCCCTGTTGAGTTGCTTTGGTGGACTTCGTCTCTCCCTGCATCAGCTAGATTTTGAACTCCTTGATCTGCAACTGGATCAGCTACGGTCTTCTCATCTGCAGGTGGGGATCCTGTCTGCTCTGCAGATGCGTCTTTGTTAGCTACAGTTGGGTCTTTATCAGCTGCAGTTGGATCAGGTAGGTTTTGGAATCCTATCTGATATGCAGTTAAGTCTTCAGGCTAATCTGCAGATGAGTCCATCATTCCTGTATCATGAATAATAACTTCTTCTAGAGTGGCGGATTTGAGCTTTTTATCAATTGATTCCACCTGTTTCCTGTACTCAATAGTAGACTCATCAAACACAACATGAGGTGTTTCTTCCAAAACTAAGGTTCTTTTGTTAAATACTATGTATGCCTTACTTATTTGTGAGTATCCCATAAAGAGACCATCATCAGTTTTAGCATCAAAGGCATTCAGTTGGGTTTTACCATTGTTGTGGATGAAACACTTATAACCAAATATATGAAAGTATACAACAGTTGGAGTTCTTCCATTCCAAACCTCATAGGGAGTTTTGCCATGTCTCCCTACTATCATACTCCCGTTTTGAGTATGGCATGTTGTGTTGATAGCTTCAGCCCAGAACCTCTTTGGCAGGTCAGCTTTAGCAAGCATTGACATGGCAGCTTCCTTCAAGGTTCTGTTCCTCCTTTCAGCAACACCATTTTACTGTGGTGTTCTTGCGGCAGATACTTCATGATGGACTCCATTCTGATCACTGTACTCAATGATTGCCTTGTTTAGCAATTCTCCTCCTCTATCTGATCTGATCTTGATGATTGAGAGGGATTTCTCATTCTGGATCTTCCTTAGCAGCTCAGGTAGCTTTGTTAGTGTTTCACTCTTTTTATAGAGAAAAACAACCCATGTGAATCTTGAGTAGTCATCTACTACTACTACTATTAGAGCATGCTTCATTCCACTTAATGTCCTTGGCTTGATGGGGTCCAAAAGATCCATATGAAGTAGATCTAAAATTCTGGTGGTGAGGGTAGTAGGCTAAACTGGTTTGAATGATGCTCTGGTCTGCTTTCCTTTCTTGCATGCATCACAAAGAGCTTCTTTATTGAATACTTCTTCGGGAAGTCCTCTGACCAGCTTTTGAGAGCTTATCTTGTTGATGGCTTTGAAGTTCAGGTGACATAATCTTTTGTGCCATAGCCATCCATTTTCAGCAATTGTCTTTGATAGAAAATAGGTGTTTGTAGTGCCTGTATTCAATCTATCATGTAGACATCTCTTCTTCTGAATCCTTGTAGCTTCACTTATCCAGATAGGATATCGATCACCATGCATTTCCAAATGGTGAAGACTACTAGATTCTTCTCATCACCGAATTGGCTTATGCTCAACAAATTATATTTGAGCTCTTAACATAGTGGACATTGGATATGGTTATATTTCCTCTATGCAGCTCTCCAAATCCTTTTGTCATATGTTATCTCCAAAGATTACATCTGGGCCTCTTTGTTTGGTGTAATTTTAGAGCACCTTCTTATTCCCTGTCATATGCCTTGAGCATCCAGAATCTACAAACCATTCTTCACCTCCCATAGTTGAATTTAAGGAGATGTGGTAGTAGTCCTTCCACCTTTTCTGAAATCAATAAAGCAGAGATTTAGGTACCCAAATCTGTGTGGATCCTCAGGGGTTAGTAGGCTTCCTGGAGAATTGATTTCTCCTTGGATTATGAAAATTATGTTGATTGCCCCTATAAGGTGTGTGTTGTCTTGGCATATATCCCTAGTTAGGATTGTATACTGGATATGCCTCATAAAATTTATGGTGTGGGCCATTTCTAAGTCTTGGCTGAGACCATTTGTTAAATCATTGGGGTCTCCACACCTGTTTTTTTTTGGAAATTTGGATAACTTTGAGGTTTCCATTTGCCTATCCCATTTTGAAATCTGTTTTTAGGGAGTCTTTGGTAATAGTTGGCATAATGTCTTGGCTGATGCTTCTGCCTTGGCCATTGCCTAGTCTCTTGTCTAGGTGGGTGCTAGGTAAACCTTGACCGCTGCCTAAACCTTTGACTTGGCTACTACCTTTTTGAAATATGGGTTTATATGTAGGCTTAGCAGTCTGGACAATTGTTTCTCCCTTGATAAAAGTGGTTTTTGAACTAGAGGGAGTGTTGGGGTCATATGTAAGGCAAAGTATTTCCCCCATTTAAGGGGTTAGCGACAACTGCTAGTGCAAGTACAATTCATTTGATCTACCATTCTAATCAGATGAAATATGCGCCAAAAATCATTTTAGAAAACATTTATATTCCAGAATATCATGGTGCACAAGCACAAAACACATTTCTCCAACAAAACATTTCAAAGTTAACCATTGGTACGAGACTCACGGCTATCGTACCCCACAGAGGCCCCGTCGGACCATCCCTGGTTGTTAACCCTAGTTCGCGATACGCACACACATGGCAATACGTATCCCCAGCCGTCAGACCATCCCTTGGTGAACATACAAATATACATCCACAACATACAAGGGAAGCCATAATCGAAATACTAGAATATGCAAACAAATGTAAAGTACATGCCTTTGAGACATCTTTGACGAAACAGGAACGAAAAACGACTACGATTGACCGGGAGGGAACACGAACTTTTCTAAATAAAGGATTAACACAACTCAGTCCTATACAATAACAATAATCGAATGGAATACGCCCACAACTCCGATTACAAACTATGACAACATACGTATAATTGATACGGGCGAGGGTTTGCACAAAACCTCCCTAAATCAACAATCTACGGATTAAACACAACGGAATCGGATTGGGAATCACCCAATAACAATAATCGATAAGGAATATTACAACATAACCGAACAATTCAAGTTTAAACAAGCAAAACCCGAAAAAAAAAACAAAATTGACAAAGTTAGGGTTCTAAGCCATTTACCTCGAATTCGGATGGTGTAGGTGATTTTGTTGATGATAATATGTTACCACAACACTACGGTGACGGGAAATGAAGAACACACAGATTGAAAGTGGTGGAAATTGCCCCTGGAGGTTTTCTGTTGTCGCCCGACGAAGAAAACGAAAGGAGAGGATGGAAATGAGGTTTCTGACCTCTGCCCGCTGTTATAAAACAGCGGGCTGTTACGCCCGTAATAAGGGGTGACTTAAGGTCGTAATATGGCCAAGCTTACGGCCGTAATGAATGTGTTGTTACGGCCGTAACACCCTACTGGACAGCAGTCTGAGAAGCTGCTGTCCAAACCGTCCCGAACGACCCCGAAACCTGGACCTGTTAACGAACCAAAAATATGGTTACGAAGTATTCTCAATGACGAATCTAAACTCTAAAAGTAAACACAATTCCGACTTCCCGAAGGTTCGGAATTCGACGACTGAAGTAATTTCCCTTAAGTTTAAGGAAATTACAAAACGGCCCAAATGTTCGAAAATCATGATACGATGTCGGATTAACAAACCGAAACTCACAACACGAACAACTCAACCATAAGAACTCATGTAAACAAAGAAACAACAAAAATGAGCGAGTTTTACGAGAATCGAACGTACGTATGGCAAAACATAACATAGAATGGAATTACGTAAAAACATCTCTGAAACTCATCCAAATGGAAAAACTCCAACAACAAAGTAGATTCAAAACGTCGAAATGGTTACAAGCGAGTCGATAAAAATAGACATACACCAAAAATGGAAACTGTTAAAAATGGAAAGGTACGGATATTACAGTTGGTTCGAACCAAAGGAATTGCAATTTGAATTTCACTATGTGTACTGTAAAAAAGAAGAAAAATGGATCGAAGTTGGATGAATGCAAGTCGTAGCATTGATGAGTTTGATAATGGGATCGAACAATTTCTTGAGTTCGCCCGACATAATCGCCCGGAACCCGATGAAAGATATCTTTGCCCTTGTGTCAAGCGTATGAACGGGAGACGACATGAAGCTGATATAATTCGTGAACATCTTATTTGTGAGGGAATAAATATGAACTATAAGATTTAGATATGGCATGGCGAACTAGTAGACATTCTAAATGAAGACATACACGTAGATATAGATGGTGATCAAATTGAAGACATGATTCGTGATGTTGGAGAAGAATCATTCCGACGAGCGCATGATTATGATGCATTGAAAAGTGATTCAGAGACTTCTTTATATCTGGACA
The DNA here is from genome assembly GCA_033398695.1 of Orobanche coerulescens. Lineage (NCBI taxonomy): Eukaryota > Viridiplantae > Streptophyta > Magnoliopsida > Lamiales > Orobanchaceae > Orobanche > Orobanche coerulescens. The sequence continues at coordinate 166,086,158 of CM065808.1, forward strand.
GTGAAAATTTTACACATTTACCTGCCGTGTTGAAGTTGGTTAATGTGAAAGCAAAAAATGGGTGAAGTGATAAAAGTTTCACCGAATTGCTCGAGTTGATACAGGAGATGCTTCCAAAAGGTAATAAATTACCTAACCGTACTTATGAGGCGAAGAAGGTTTTGTGTCCGATGGGTTTGGCGTATAAGAAAATACATGCATGCCTTAATGATTGCATATTGTACCGAAAAGAGTGTGAATTATTGCATAAGTGTTCTAGGTGTGGGCATCACCCTGCAAAGTGAAGCATGAGGATTCTAGTGATGGCGAGAGCACACAACGAGGGCCTCGAGCGAAGGCGTTATGGTATCTTCCAATTATTCCGAGGTTCAAGCGACTGTTTGATAATAAGGATGATGCAAAGAACCTCATATGGCACGCAAAAGGGAGAAAATGCCACGGACCAATTCGTCATCCTGTTGATTTTGTACAGTGGAAGAAAATGGATCATTTATTTCCAAATTTTGGGGGTGAGGCAAGAAACCTTAGGCTTAGACCTTGTAACACCCCAAGTTATTCAGGGTATATTACAGCGCCGTGAGCCCCTCTGTGGGACCCACAAGGCTACATATACGTGGAACCATGAACTTTGACTGATAAGGTCTAAACATAATTCAATGGAGGACAATAAAATTGGCAACCAAGATAATATTCAACAAGACAAAATATGATACATCGGAAATCAATCTCCAAGGCAACACATGCCAAAACATCAAGAAGGTCAGAAACAATACTCGAGTACTCTTAACCATTCCAACGCAACATTACTAATTGGATGAAATACAAAGTACAGACAGTGACAAGACTCAACATTACACTTGCCTATCATCTTCATGCCCACGCGGTACGTGCCTATCTGTTCTCCTGGATCCTGAAATACATGAAAGGTATTTTCCCCAAAAAATGGGCTTAGCCATCGAAAAGCTAGTACAAGTACACAAGTATGAAAATTAATACTTCTTGCACGATAAGGTAAGCAAAAACCCATATCATCAATCATCGAGACATTAAACCTCGTTTCATTCTCATATTACCAACCGTAAGACTAGTATTTCGAAATAACTAAATCTCATACCATACCTCATGATTAACCATGGATTCGCATTATAAGCTACAATCCCTCAGAGGAATCGAAGTCCCATCCCGGAGTGGTTAACCCAATATGTTCAATGGATCGCACTCTAAGCAATGACCCCTCATAGGACTCGAAGTATCATCCCGGAGTGAACATATAATTATACCAACATAATGTTCAATGGATCGCACTAAAAGCAACGACCCCTCAGAGGATTCGAAGTCCCATCCCGGAGTGAACACATGGTTATACACATAAGATTGTTCAATGGATCGCACTAAAAGCAACGAACCCTCAGAGGACTCGAAGTCCTATCCCGGAGTGAACATCTTATCAAATACATCACAATACTATACTTTCAACGTCAAGACTTACAATCATAAACATATACTTGCCTTTGAGACACTGAGAATCGGAAGGAAAGGCATACAAGTTCGGTAGGTCCAAGAATGCACTTCCAGCACCTAAACGATTCATAAGGAATACGATAACTAATAATCAATACTCAATTCACGTGGAGAAACTCACAAAACCCACTAACGATTTCCCCCGATTACAATATCATGAACATAAGGTTGGGAAACACCCAAACCCTCTCGAATTCGCAACACAAACCAAAGTAGGGCATGAAATCATAAGGTTTACGTATATACAAGTGAGATTAATCACAAACTCAAGATTTCCATGGTCAAAATGGGTTACACAACCGAATCGAACAAAAACCCCCAAAACTACCCAAGGTAGGGATTCACGAAGATTTACCTCGATTTGAAGGAGAAGAGATGGTATTGTGATGATTAAGTCACGTTATGAACTCGAGATGATGATGATTGATGAACTCCCGTCGATTTTTCTCCTTGGAATCGCCTAAATCGCACCAATGGAGAGGAAGAAGGAGGAAATGGGTTAAGAAACCCGTCCCTCAAGTTTATATAGGTTGACCGATGTTACGGCCGTAACTATTACTCCTTACATCCGTGACTATGCTACTGGGCAACATCTACAGCCATAGCTTACAAATGGATACGGCCATAGAAATTCTACTAGAATAATAGGTTTTTGACGAAGGAAACATACGGCGGTAACAAGAAAGGACTTACAGCCGTAACAAACAATCTTACGGCCATAGTGGAAAAAGTATCGGCCATAACTATGCCACTGGACTATCAGGCTTTGACGAATGGAACTTACGGCCGTAACACAAAGCTGATACACTAAACATGAGTCTGGCAGCTCAAAAACGACACGAATGATGCGGAACTCAATGGATAGCACTAATTCACGAAGTGCTCATGAATAACGTCAATATACGGATTCAAGCGTTATACGAACCTGACATTCTGACCACCCGAATGTATGGAGAATGAATAAAAGGGAAAATGCCCAAATCTTTGGAAAATTACCCAACGGCCCAAACGTCCGAATAATCACGATACAAGCTCAAATAACAAAACCGACGCTCACATCACGTCTAAATACATTGAACGAACTTATAAGGTAGATAAAACGACAGTTCCAAACAATATTTACGAGAATCATACCAAAACACGATATAGTCACAACATTACTCGGATTCAACTACAATGGCTTCCAAACTCGCTCAAATGACAAAAGCGCAGAAGAATATAATTCCCAAAATATCGGCATGATTACAAGTGAGTCGTCAAAATCATAAAAATACCAAAATCATAAAGATACATATAGTAGAAAAATATGGATATTACATTCCCCCCTCTGAAAAGAAGTTTCGTCCTGAAACTTAAGAAATAAAAAGTTCGGGGTATTCTATTCGCATCCTCTTCTCCGTGTCCCAAGTTGCCTCCTCGACTCCATGTCTTGACCATTGTACCTTAACCAATAGAATGGTTTTATGCCGAAGCGGCTTCTCTCGACATTCCAGGATCTTCACCAGTCTCTCTGGAAAGGTAACATCCTCGGCTACATCAATCTCGCTATAATCGATAATATGACTTGGATCCGGTACATACTTTCTCAGCTGGGAAACATGAAAAACGCTATGGACATGACTCAAAGCTGGAGGTAACGCCAAGCGATAAGCTAAACCTCCAACCCTGTCCAAAATTTAGTCCGATATACCTCGGACTAAGTTTCCCCTTTTTCCCAATGTGGAAAACTCCTTTGGTCTGCGACACCTTGAGTATAACATGGTCTCCCACTTAGAATTCCAAAGGTCGACGACGAGTATCAACATAAGATTTCTGATGGCTCTGGGTAGTCAATAACTGGTCTCGGATAATAGAAATCTTTTTCTTAATCTCCATCAACATATCTGGTTCCATTCCAACTAACTTTGAAGCCTCATCCCAACATAATGGCAATCTACACCGCCTACCATAAAATGCCTCAAACGGTGCCATTTTGATCGACGCATGCCAACTATTATTGTAGGCAAATTTGATCAACGGCAAATGAAGTTCCCAATAATTACTCCAGTCTAGGGCACAAGCCCACATCATATCTTCCAATGTTTGTATTGTCCGCTCAGTCTGGCCATCTGAATGAGGGTGAAAAGACGTACTCAAACTCAACTCGGTGCCCAAGGCCTGATGGACCGCTCGCTATAAATGTGACACGAAATGACAATCTCGATCAGAAACAATAGTTTTAGTGACACCATGCAATCTCACAATCTCGGCTATAAAAGTTCAAGCCAATATATCTGGTCCCAAGTATCCTTAATACCCAGGATTCAGACTTGGTTAACCGATCGACGATTACCGAAATCATATTCATTCCGGCTCTAGTTCTCGGCATCCCAATGATAAAATCCATATATATGTCTTCCCACTTCCACTCGTAGTGGGAAGTGGCTTCAACAACCCCGCTGATCGTTGGTGCTCGATCTTGACTTGTTAACATGTCAAACATCATAATACAAACTCTGTGACGTCTTTCTTCATATTATTCTACCAAAAATTTTGCTTCAATTCCTTGTACATCTTACTCGTTATGGGATGGATGAAGTAAGGCGTAGCATGGGCTTCTCGAAGAATTCTCTGCCTCAACTCTAGATCATTCGAAACATAAATCCTGCCCTAAAATCTTAAAATACTATCCTCATGGACCATAAAACCAGGAGCTTTTCCTTTAGTTACATCTTCCTTCAGTTGAGAGATCATCAGGTCATTCCACTATTTCCCTTTGATGTTATGAACCAAGGACGAAGTAATTTCAAGAGTACACAACTGTCCCTGCACTATTTGAAGCCAAACTTCTATACCTTGTTCAACCAAATCCTGACGAATCTTCGTCTGGGATGTAAGAACATCGAGCATCTGAAGTGATGCAGATTTGCGTCTCAAAGTGTCCGCGACGACATTGGCTTTCCTCGGATGGTAAAGAATTTCCAAATCATAATCCTTAATCAACTCCAACCAACGTCGCTGCATCATATTCAACTCTTTCTGACTGAAAATGTACTTCAAACTCTTGTGATCGGTATAGATCCGACATGAGGAGCCATACAAATAATGCCGCCAAATCTTAAGTGCGAAAACAATTACGGCCAATTCCAAATCATGGGTAGGATAGTTCGGCTCGTATGACTTCAACTGTCGTGATGCAAAGGCTATTGTTTTATCGTACTGCATAAGCACACATCCAAGTCCCTGTCCTGAAGCATGACTATAAACTGCAAATCCTTCACCACCCTGTGGTAAAGCTAAGATCGGCGCTGAAGTCAAACGTCTCTTCAGTTCATCGAAGCTCTACTGTCTCTCAGTAGTCCAAACAAACTTTTTCGTCTTCTGAAGTAATTGCGTAAGCGGCCGAGTGAGTTTCGAGAACCCCCCCGACAAACCGATGGTAATACCCAGCAAGACCCAAAAAGCTACGAACTTCCTTAACATTTTTAGGCAGTGCCCAATCTAGCACTGCCTCAATCTTCTGCGGGTCTACACGAACCCCTTCAGCCGAAACCACAAGGCTGAAAAACATAACTTCCTTCAGCCAGAACTCACATTTTGAGAATTTCGCATAAAGGTGCTCAGCTCTCAAAATGTCTAGTATCAAATTCAAGTGCTGGGCATGCCCCTCCTCATCTCGAGAATAGATCAAGATATCATTGATAAAGAAGACCACACATTTGTCAAGGTACTCAATGAACAACTTGTTCATTAACTGCATGAATATTGCTGGTGCATTAGTGTAATACCCGAGATCCTTGTTCCGGATTCGTTGAGTTTTTGGGGTTTTATCGGATTGTTATTGTCCTCATCATTGGAATTTTGTGCCATGTTTATGTGTGCCTTGTTGGAACATGTATTTGAAGGCGTTTCGGACCACTTTGCGAGTTTTTAGTTTTTTGTGGTGTAGCGCACGCTAACGCTTGTGGCATAGCGCACGCTACTGCGTTGTGGTTAGCGCATGCTATCGGATGTGTAGCGCACGCTAACTGGCAGTCCAGAGGTAGTCCAGGAGCTACTGGACTGGGACTGGGGCTTTGTTAGCGCACGCTAAGGTTGATAGCTAGCGCACGCTATCGATTGCTTAGCGCACGCTCTTCCTTCTTTCTAGCGCACGCTGCCCGGTAAGTGCAGTTCTGTCCAGGGGCCACTGGATTGGTTTTGTGACCCGTTAGTGCGCACTATGCTTATGGGTCTAGCGCACGCTAACAGTGTTATTCGATAAGTTCTGGGCGTTGACCTCGTTAGCGCGCACTAATGCTGCCTAGTTAGCGCACGCTAATAACTGTCCAGTATAAATATTGTACATCAGGCTTTCTTTCCCCATTTTCTACTTTTTTCTTTCCTTTTCATTCCCAGCCGTCGGGAGTGAGCTCATGAGGCGATTTTCAGCAATCATCTTCATCAAACTTCATTTTGGAACGTATTTGTAGGTGTTTAACAACATCTAATCATCTTCTTGATCCAAATCAATGTAATCTCTTCCTAGAACCCTAGTTCTTGAATTTTGGGGGATTCTCCTTAGTTCTTCGATTTAATCCGAGGATGATGAATCTCTGGTTAAATTCTTGTTGTCTTGGCCATGATCTTTGGATTTTTGAACTCATTCATGATTTTATATCACTCGGAACATAGTTCTTGATTTCTTTGGGAGCGCTTAGATCCTCGTTGTTTTTAGGATCGATTCGGATTCCGTTTAGTGTTATTGATTCGTGTTAGTATGATTTTCGTAGTTCTCGTGGAGTTGTCCAGTTCTTGGTCCGTTTTGGAAGTTCGAGGGCTGCCCAACCTCATCCATTCGTTGTCCGGTGGTTCGTGGTATCAAGGCCTTGTGATTCATTGTATTTGTTCGCTCGCGGATTTGAGGCAATTATCTTGCCCATACGTTTCGTGTTTCGTAAGCACAATTGTTGATAAATGATTTTATGTGAAATACGAATGTTTAATGAATGTTAAAAAGGATCGGTATGTTCTCGATAAAGGTTTCCTTCTAAATCTACTTGTGTATTTGTGAACGAATGTGTTGTTTTGAAAATGTATGTTAATCTTGTACATGGAAATATCTTCCTTGTGTGTGGTACTGTTGTGCGTGATTGTGTCAAAGTGGACTTAAGGTTATGTCTTCTTAAAAGTAGAATATATGTGTGTGGATGTGCGGGTCTATTGATGAGCATATGTTGTTGTGTAGTATTGGTTGTGAGTATGTGTAGGATATAGTGGCCATTTCTAACAAGTACCTTGAATTACGTTTGATGTACTTTGGGAGAATGCGGTTTTGATGATTGTGATTTGTGCCATGTGGTTTTTGAGATTGTGTGAGCCGAGTAAAACCAGTGAGGGTCCCCTGGGGTCCGGTAGGCTGCGTTTCCCTATGGATCACTCGGTTGGGCTATACACCAGGGAGGGCCTGACGAGGTGTCCCTGGGGTGTGTATCTTGCTCGAGAGGTACAGGGCCAGTATAGCTCGGGAGGTTGTTTTGTGATGATTATGGCATGTTGTTGTTTATATAATTATGATATGTCCGGAATATCATAACGCTTCCATTCTCGATGTGAGTTATGTCGTACTTAAGGTCTTGGTACTTGGATAGAGTGGCATCAATATAAGTGTCGTATATGAATCATTTCTTGATCGTGAGGTTTTTGGCATAAGGATGCGGGCCCTGGTGATTGTCTCCGTACATTGTGATTTGGTTGTCTATCGGGTGTGACCTTTTTGGCTTTCACTCGAGTATGTGATGAGGATGATCGGGTCGTGGACCCCATGTTTTGTGATCGGATTGGTATTTTTGAACTTAAACAAGTCATTGGCCCGTATCCCTATGTGGTTCTGTTAAGTTGAGGATTCGTATATTCCAAATGTTTTCAAAACTCACGAGATCTTTGATATCTTGTAAAATGCATATTGGGTTTATTCCCACTTGTCATGATTCGAGCAGTTTTGATTAAATGATTTATCTCGGGGAGTATGTTTTCAATTATCGGATATTGGAGTATGATACGTATGGCTTGTATTCATAATTTTATACTTGCACTAGCAAAACAGTGGAGTTTTGCTAACCCCCGAGTATTCGGGGGGTAGATGTCTCAGACAAGGCCCGTGTACTTGCAAGTTGCTGGGGAGCAAATCATAGGATCGATACGAAGGATGATGGAAGACGACGATACTAATCACATGAAGATCAGTTGTTGAGTATTTTGTTAGAGTCTCAGTGTTTGGCTCTCCATTGTGTAATTTTCCCGTTTTATGGGAACTTTGATGTAATTCAACCCCTGTATGGGTATGAGTTTTGTATGTTTACTGTGTTGTTAGTGGTAAAAGACCAAATCGGTCTAATGGTTCATTATTTAGCCATATCGGCATTAAATGTGATGTATTGTTTTCGTATTAAGCCTGGTAGATCCTCATGGAGAGGGTCTGCGGCGCTGTAATATTCCCAAGTTGTTTGGGGGTGTTACAGAATATGGTATCGGATCTTAGGTTTGCAGAAACCTAGGCTGTCGAGTCGAGTTGTGTGTCGTCGGGTCCTATCTTGTCTTGTCTTGTCGGATTTTGTCTGACTAAGTCGTGTCGCGACGCGTCGTCTGGAGGTCGGTCGTGATTAGTATCAAGGTGCAACCATCATCTTCGTGCGATCTGTAGATGTAAGTCTCCCCACTATAATGTTGTGTCTCGTATTACATGAGCTTGTGTGATATTTGTGTTATGTTGAGGAGTTAAATGTGAATCATGAATACGTCCTCCATGTTTGTTTGATTTTTGTAATGTGCCGGTGTATGTTTATATATGTATATATATATCCTTGAATAAACTGTTTTACAAGGAGTAATGTTTTGGTGTGGTTACACTAGGTAAGTTCATCAAGGTGATATTTTAGATGTTCTAAATGTTTTTGGGGAGTCATGTAAAAATTATTTTAAAACATCCTTCAAGAAAGGAAAACCTTGATTTTCGTGTTATGACCTCGTGGCCAAATATTTTGAGAATTCAAACTACTTACATTTTAACCCCATTGTTATATTGCAAGTTTTTAAAAAAAAAATAATTTTAAACTCATTTGAGGTCTACCAAAACTTACTTGAAATGTGACTCTCGCTTTTAAACTTTTTGGTTCCATGTATTTCGTTAAAAAGGTACGTGATGAAGATGTTGTTGTTATTCAGCTGTAATTCTCCGAGTTGTGATTAGAGTGGTGGTGTGAACGCTGAGTCGTTCCATATGCACTCATCGAGATAGATCTCTTGACCGAGAGGTGAAGACTCGGTTTGGCACGTTGTTTAACTTCTGACGGTTAATTGTGTGATGTTATAATTATGTGAACCGTTGGCATTTGGATTTGTACGCTGTTGTTTGATTGTAACCTCCGGTCTAGCACCGTTGGTAGGTGAGTATGGTTGTGTTGCCAAACTTGCACAGTCGGCACACACACCATCTTTTGTTATGGAACGTGCTTTCTGGCTGAGCAAAAGGTTTAGACTGTATTTTGCCGTTACGTCTAACCTTTGCAGTCGATCACCTGTGAGTGGTTTCCGTGTGTGCATTAATATTGTTGTGTGATTATGTGACTTTCGTTGCATTAAATTTTCTTGATTACTATGCCGAGGGGCAGAGATCTTGGTCGCAACCGTGGTACAGATGACCACGGGGATCAGACGCGGGATCGAGAGAATATTGTCAAGAACGATATTGGTATGGATGTTGCTACCGTATTGAAACAAGTAGCAGCACAAATGAATCAGTTGACCAAGGCGATTCAACGCAACTCTGATGCGATTCAGAAGGTCGGGACAAATCTATGGCTCCGAGAGGTAATTCGTATGAATCCCCCTCGATTCGTTGGTGCGACAGATGCAGTGGGCTGGGATGGTTGGCTTCTTCAGTTGCAAAAGATATTCGAGGTCATTGATTGTCCTGAAGATCGGAAGGTCCCTATTGCTCAGTACCTTCTTAGCGATGATGTTGTTCATTGGTGGGAAGCCGTTAAACCTCGCGATCATGTTGTCATGTGGGCGGAGTTCCGAGAACTTCTGGAAGCTGGATTTCATCTGGATCCGAGTGGGAAGAAGAGGAAGCTGGATGATATTGTGGTTAGTACTGGAGTAGGTGTTTCTGGATTGCAACGTAGTAGTCTTTCCACTGTGAAACTCCATCGCTCGATGCTTGGGACTGAGAGTTCCAAATCGTCGGTATTGCCTCCTGGTAAGGCCAAGAGGTGTTTCAACTGCAATGTGTAAGGGCATGTTCGTGCACATTGTCCTTCTCCTCCAGTGACGTGTTACAAGTATGGACTTGTGGGACACCGAGTTCAGTTCTACGAGTTAGTCACCGAGTATTCCAAGGCCCGAACTTGAGCACTGATATCAGGGCTGACTCTGAGGAGTCCCTAAGAGCGTAGTCTACAAGTTGTATGTTGTGTTATCTCCTTTCCTCGTTGTTTCGAATTTCAGGGATAGACTTCTTTTATTAGAAGTGGATCGGATTTTCGAACTTTTGTGTTTTCAACTCTATCGACTCATTTGTGTTCATTAATATTTTCTGAACTTACCCTATCCTTTGTTTTGTTGATCGAACGGGTTGTGGTAATTTTTCGAAATAATCCGCTTGTCGTTGTGACTTTTAGTTCGATTACGATTCCATCCCTGTGGATTTTATGTGGATGCATATCTTGACGCTTTACCATATCACCTATTGTCTCGAGCCGAGGTGTGAACTTCGGAGTTGTTATTTGATTTTTGTTGGTCGTCATGATTCGAACTTGACTGTTCGACTGTTATTGTCTCGATCATTGTGGTTCGATCATTTGTTGTCTGATCTTGTTACTTCCATATCGTGATTTTTGAGCATTCAGACCACGTTGTAATTTCCTTCACTTCGGGAAATTAGCTTCATTGTTGATCATCCAACCCTCGAATGGTGGAATTTTGTATTTGTGCAGTGTTGAGCTCGCGTCTTGATTGTTATACTGTTCGGGCTGGCCAACCATATTGATCGTGTTCGTTGCGTTCGTTATCATTCTGGCATAATGATATGGATGTTATCAGCCACGTTATGTATGTGATTCGTTGCAGGTCATCAACAATAGTTAGCATGTGTTTTGCGTTTTGTTATCGTTCTGATTTTTATTGTCGGAGATTCTTTTGCGCCGATCGTTTTGTGTTTTAAGTTTCGGGGACGAAACTTCTTTTAAGGGGGATAGAATGTAATACTCGAGATCCTTGTTCCGGATTCATTGAGTTTTTGGGGTTTTATCGGATTGTTATTGTCCTCATCGTTAGAATTTTGTGCCATGTTTATGTGTGCCTTGTTGGGACATGTATTTGGAGGCGTTTTGGATCACTATGCGAGTTTTTGGGTTTTTGTGGTGTAGCGCACGCTAACGCTTGTGGCGTAGCGCGCGCTACTGCGTTTTGGTTAGCACACGATACCGGATGTGTAGCCCACGCTAACTGGCAGTCCAGAGGTAGTCCAGGAGCTACTGGAGTAGGACTGGGGCTTTGTTAGCGCACGCTAAGGTCGATAGCTAGCGCACGCTATCGACTGCTTAGCGCACGCTATCGACTACTTAGCGCACGCTCTTCCTTCTTTCTAGCGCACGCTGCCCGGTAAGTGTAGTTCTGTCCAAGGGCCACTGGACTGGTTTCGTGACCCGTTAGCGCGTGCTACGCTTATGGGTCTAGCGTACGCTAATAGTGTTATTCGGTAAGTTCTGGGCGTTGACCTCGTTAGCGCGCGCTAATGCTGCCTAGTTAGCGCACGCTCATAACTGTCCAGTATAAATACTGGACAGCAGGCTTTCTTTCCCCATTTTCTACTTTTTCCTTTCCTTTTTGTTCCCAGCCATCGGGAGTAAGCTCATGAGGCGATTTTGAGCGATCTTCTTCATCAAACTTCATTTTGGAACGGATTTGTAGGTGTTTAACAACATCTAATCATCTTCTTGATCCAAATCAAGGTAATCTCTTCTTAGAACCCTAGTTCTTGAATTCTGGGGGTTTCTCCTTAGTTCTTCGATTTAATCCGAGGATGATGAATCGATGGTGAAATTCTTGTTGTCTTGGCCATGAACTTCGGATTTTTGAACTCATTCATGATTTTATATCACTCGGAACATAGTTCTTGATTCTTTGAGAGCGCTTAGATCCTCGTTGTTTTTAGGATCGATTCGGATTTCGTTTAGTGTTATTGATTCATTTTAGTGTTATTTTCGTAGTTCTCGTGGAGTTGTCGAGTTCTTGGTCGGTTTTGGAAGTTCGAGGGTTGCCCCACCTCATCCGTTCGTTGTCCGGTGGTTCGTGGTATCGAGGCCTTGTGATTCGTCATATTTGTTCGCTCGCGGATTCGAGGCAAGTATCTTGCCCATACGTTTCGTGTTTTGTAAGCACAATTGTTGATAAATGATTTTATGTGAAATACGAATGCTTAATGAATGTTAAAAAGGATCGGTATGTTCTCGATAAAGGTTTCCTTCTAAATCTACTTGTGTATTTGTGAACGAATGTGTGGTTTTGAAAATGTGTGTTAGTCTTGTACATGCAAATATCTTCCTTGCGTGTGGTACTGTTGTGCGTGATTGTATCAAAGTGGACTTAAGGTTATGTCTTCTTAAAAGAAGAATATATGTGTGTGGATGTGCGGGTATATTGATGAGCATATGTTGTTGTGTAGTAATAGTTGTGAGTATGTGTCGGATATAGTGGCCATTTCTAACAAGTACCTTGAATTACGTTTGATGTACTTCCGGAGAATGCGGTTTTGATGATTGTGATTTGTGCCATGTGGTTTTTGAGATTGTGTGAGCCGAGTAAAACCAGTGAGGGTCACCTGGAGTCCGGTAGGCTGCGTTTCCCTACGTATCACTCGGTTGGGCTATACAACAAGGAGGGCCTGACGAGGTTTCCCTGGGGTGTGTATCTTGCTCGAGAGGTACAGGGCCAGTATAGCTCGGGAGGTTGTTTTGTGATGATTATGGCACGTTGTTGTTTCGATAATTATGATATGTGCGGAATATCATAACGCTTCCATTCTCGGTGTGAGTTATGTCGTACGTAAGGTCTTGGTACTTGGCTAGAGGTACATGTCATGGAGGCGAACGAGTATGCAGGCCGTACGAGGATGATGGGCAAGAGTGATTCTGTTCAATGGTTGTCCGTTTGGTGTCTTGTCTTTTAAATTTATTTATTATGTCATTTGCTTAAGTACTCGAGTACTTCCTTCTTTGGATTTATTATTGTCATGTACCCATTTTGGGGTAGATTTGATATTGAATGGTATTGTTGAGTTCGGTCTTTTGTTTTGAATGTCTTGAATTATGGAATCGTGTGTATGTTGATGATATTTGTCTTTTGTTGAACGTCGGTTTGGTACATTAGCCAGGTGGATTCCAAAGTGTGGAGTCTACGGCGCTGTAATATGCCCTCGTCTTGGGGGTGTTACAGAATATGGTATCAGAGCTTAGGTTTATGGATACCTAGGCTGTCGGTTATTTGGGTCTAGTTGAGTGTCGATTTTGAACAGTAACACTACTATGCCATCATCTCAGTACGCCAGTGCTCGTAAGTTTTTCCTAACTCGACCCATTGCGTTATCATATTTGGTTCCTTTCTTAGTGTCATGTTGTGTATTGCGTTTGAATTGTACTTACCTGTTACTTCTTCAGAATGCCTGCCGGTAGAGGACGCGGACGTAGTCGCAGACGCGGTAGGGGACGTGGCGCAGCCGGTGGGGCGGCCATGTCCGAAAGCTCAGGGGCTGGTTCGGCAACACCTTCTTTGTCGAACAGTGTCCCGCTTAACGCCGAGGGCCAGTAGGATCAGTCTGCTAGTTTCGGCCATGCTCATGAGAATATCGGAGCAGCGAATATTTTACAACAAGTAGCGAACCCAATGACGCTACTGACTCAGGCAGTCTTGGTCAGCCAAGCTAATGCTAACCCGGTTCTGCCTACTGGGTCCGGCACCGATAAGTTACTTCAGGACGTGATTCGTATGCGTCCTCCGTAGTTTGATGGTACTTCTGACCCTTCTGGTTGGGAGAGTTGGTTATACGATATGGAGAAGGTGTTCGAGGCGTCTAACTGCTCCGAGGAGAGGAAGGTACCCATAGCTCAGTACCTCCTCGCCAAGGAGGCGGCAACGTGGTAGCAAGAAGTGAAACCACGTGACCGGGCAGCCACGTGGGAAAAGTTTCGAGAGTTGATGGAGGATGAATATTGTCTGTGGCCGGTAAAAGAGGGGAGGATTCGAGCCTTCTTTGAGGCAAAATCCCAGGATGTTCCTATTTCACAGGCAATCAAGGACTACAATAAGTAGCTTCATTATGTGAGAAATCAGGTCCGGGATGAGTTAGATAAGATCTGCCACTTTGATATGCGGATGAAGCCTAGGGTTCGTCACTACATGTCTGGTCTCGGTGCACAACTTTGAAGGATTATCAGAACAAAGCGATGGCTTATGAGATGTCGTTTTATATGACAGAGACGGCAACCGAGGGTAAGAAACAGAAGACCTCCGGTCAGTTTTCGGGAGGTAAGTCTGGCGGGTATCAGAAGGCTCAGTCTGGTTCGCGAGTCTTCGGGAATCAGTCCCCGTCATTTGGGCGAGGAAATAGTTCTAAGTATGCTCCGACTGTTTCCGTTCGTGGTCCTACCTGCTTTAATTGTGGTCGTCTCGAACACATGATAAGTGAGTGTGAGAGGCCTCCGATTCAGTGTCTTACTTGCGGTCGGATGGGGCATCGGGCTAAGTTTTGCGGAGATGCGAGTCGGGCACCAGTTACTCAGGTGTCAGCCCCGGCTACGAGAGAACCGATGTGAATCAGACGCCGACAGTTAATCAACCTCAGCAGAGTTTTGGTAGAGGTCGAGGACATGGGCAGCTTTCTAGGGGGAGCTTCTAGTGCGAGCTCTGTTCTGCCCCATGTATATGAGACGAGTTGATCAGGAGATCCTGACGCGACGGTGGATACAGGTACCGTTCACATCCTTGACCATCCGGTTTCCATGTTATTCAATTCTAGTGCTATGCATTCTTTCATATATCTGTATTGTGTGCGTCATCTGCATATTGATTGTCTAGTTGCATGTGAACCGTTTGTTGTTAAACTACCTAGTGGAGATAGTATTGAGGGGGATCGTGAGATTAGAGAATTTCCGGTGAGTATCGCGGGTAGGGATTGGTCTTATAATTTGATTGTGGTAGACATTAGGGATGAGGGCTTGATTCTTGGTGAAGATTGGCTAGACCGACATGAGGCGATCATGAATTATAGAGCGAGAACCATTTCGATGTTAGCCTCTGATGGTACCGAGCATTCTTTTGTGGGATGCAAGCGGAATAGTAAGAGATTCCTGATCAGCGCTATGAAAGCACTGAAACTCCTTCGAGGGGGTTGCACTGGTTACTGGTGTTATGCCTTGAGATCGGAAGAAGGGGGAGTCGAGCTCTCGTCAATTCCAGTAGTGAGTGAGTATCCTGACATCTTTCCAGATGAATTGTCGGGTTTGCCACCAGACCGTGGGGTTGAGTTTACTGTTGATTTAGAGCCGGGTGCGGCTCCGATTTCTAGGATGCCATACCGCATGGCGCCTGCCAAGATGCTTGAGTTGAAGAAACAGTTGGGAGAGTTGCTAGACATGGGTTATATCCAACCGAGCGATTTGCCTTGGGGCGCACCGGTCTTGTTTGTAAGGAAGAAGGATGGGTCACTTCGTCTATGTATCGACTATCGAGATTTGAACAAAGTGACTATAGAAAACAAGTATCCACTACCGAGGATTGATGACTTGTTTGACCAATTACAAGGGGCAACCATGTTTTCAAAGATTGATTTGAAATCGGGGTATTACCAGCTCCGAGTGACGGATTTCGATATTCCAACGACGGCCTTTCGGACGAGATACGACTACTACGAGTTTGTGGTTATGCCATTTGGGCTAACCAACGCCCCAGCCATGTTCATGCAGTTAATGAACAAAGTCTTTATCGAATATCTCGATAAATGTGTAGTCATCTTAATCGACGATATTCTGATTTACTCGAGGAGCGAGGAGGAGCATGCACGTCATTTGCATATAGTGTTAGGAATCTTGAGAACTCAGCGCCTTTATGCGAAGTTCTCAAAGTGTGAGTTTTGGTTGCGGGAGGTTATGTTTCTCGGCCACGTGATCTCGGCCGAGGGTGTTCGTGTGGACCCACATAAGATAGAGGCAGTGTTGGATTGGGCGCTGCCCCAGAATGTGAAAGAAGTCTGTAGTTTTCTAGGTTTGGCCGGGTATTATCGTAGGTTTGTCGAGGGATTCTCTAAGCTCGCTCGACCGCTTACCCAGTTGTTGCAGAAGTTAGAGAAGTTTGTGTGGACAGACGAGAGGCAGAAGAGTTTCGAGAATTTGAAGAAGCGGTTGACGACCGCTCCTGTCTTGGCTTTATCGAGTGGTAATGAGGGTTTCTCAGTTTATAGCGACACTTCAAGCCAAGGTCTTGGATGTGTCTCATGCAGCACGGGAAGATGATTGCCTATGCTTCCCGTCAGTTGAAACCATACGAGTTGAATTACCCTACCAACGATCTTGAGTTGGCCGCAGTTGTATTTGCATTGAAGATTTGGCGTCATTACTTGTATGGCTCGTCGTGTCAGATTTTCACCGATCACAAGAGCCTAAAGTATATTTTCACGCAGAAGGAACTGAATATGAGACAGAGAAGGTGGTTGGAGTTGATTAAGGATTACGATCTCGAGATCCTTTATCATTCGGGCAAGGCAAATGTGGTGGCAGATGCCTTGAGTCGAAAATCGGTATCACTTTGGGCACTTGAGTTTCTCACGGCCCATTCAGGGCTCCAGCGAGAGTTGATAGGGTTGGGTGTGGAGGTTGTGCTACCAGGGAGTGCCGGTCAGTTGCGCACTCTTGAGATCTCTTCGTCTCTAGTCGACGACATTAAATCGAGACAGTTGAAAGATCCGATGTTTATTCAGCTCCGCGAGAATGTGGTGAAGGGGAAAGCCCCAGGATTCGTGGTTCATGAGGATGGTGTATTGAGATTCCAAGGTCGGCTATGTGTTCCTAACGACTTGGAATTGAGACAGGGTATTATGCGAGAGGCTCATGCGTCACCTTACTCAGTCCATCCGGGCTCGAGTAAAATGTATAAGGATTCGTGGAAGAATTTCTGGTGGAATGACATGAAAAATGAGGTAGTTCAGTTTGTGGCTAAGTGTTTGACTTGTCATCAAGTCAAAATCGAACATTAGCGGCCAGTCGGGTTGTTAAAACCACTTCCCAAGTGGGAGGATATCTCGATGGATTTTGTCACGAATCTGCCGAGGACGAAGACCGGAATGAATATGGTGTGGGTGATCGTGGACCGACTGACTAAGTTGGCACATTTTCTAGGCATCAAGGACACTTGGGGTCTAGAAAAATTGGCTCGTATTTTTATCGCACAGATCGTGAGACTTCATGGTACGCCGAAGACTATTATTTCGGACAGAGATGGCCGATTTGTATCGCACTTTTGGCAGGCAGTGCATAAGGCATTGGCGACATATTTGTGTTTGAGCACATCTTTCCATCCTCAGACCCACGGGCAGTCCGAGCATACCATTCAGACGTTCGAGGATATGTTACACGCGTGTGCGTTAGACTGGAGTAGTGACTGGGAGGAGCATCTGGCCCTGATAGAGTTTACTTATAATAATAGCTGGCACGCGTCGATTAAGATGGCACCGTACGAGGCGCTTTATGGCCGAAGATGTCGATCACCAATATGTTGGGATGAGCCGTCCGATTTAGTTGGCACCGAGCCAGATCTTGTGTTGGAGACGAGGAAGAAAGTCGAGTTGATTAGAGAGAGGATGTTGGCGGCTCAGAGTCGACAAAAGTCTTATGCATATGTGAGGCGTAGACCCTTGGAGTTTGAGGTGGGGGATCATGTATTGTTGAGTGTCTCTCCATCGAAGGGAGTTTTCCGTTTTGGGAAAAAGGGGAAGATCAGTTAAAGGTATATTGGACCTTTCGAGATATTAGAGAGAGTTGGCGAGTTAGCATACTGTTTAGCATTGCCTCCGTCGTTGAGTCATGTGCATAGTGTATTTCACGTCTCTTAGTTGAGAAAGTATGTTCCGGACCCGACTCATTTTATTGACTTCGGGGATGTAGAGATCGAGAAAACCGTTACGTTTGAGGTGAGGCCGGTGAAGATTTTGGAACGTCGTGACAAACAGTTAAGGCATAAAACCATTCCCTTGGTTAAAGTGTAATGGTCGAGGCATGGAGTGGAAGAATCAACGTGGGAATTGGAGGAGGATATACGTGCGAGACACCTCGAGCTTTTTGATTCTTAATTTTCGGGACGAATCTTCTTTTTAGAGGGGGAGAATGTAATATCCGTACCTTTCCATTTTTAGCAGTTTCCATTTTTTGTGTATGTCTATTTTTATCGACTCACTTGTAACCGTTTCGACATTTTGAATCTACTTTGTTGTTGGAGTTTTTCCATTTGGACGAGTTTCGGAGATGTTTTTACGTAATTCCATTTTATGTTATGTTTTTCCGTACATACGTTCGATTCTTGTAAAACTTGCTCATTTTTGTTGTTTCTTTGTGTACATGAGTTGGTATTTCGGTTTGTTAATCCGACGTCGTATCGTGATTTTCGAACATTTGGTCCCTTTTGTAATTTCCTTAAACTTAAGGGAAATTACTTCAGTCGTCGAATTCCGAACCTTCGGGAAGTCGGAATTGTGTTTCCTGTTAGCGGTTAGATTCGTCATCGAGAATACTTCGTAACCATATTTTTGGTTCGTTAACAGGTTCGTGTTTTGGGGTCGTTCGGGACGGTTTGGACAGCAGCTTCTCAGACTGCTGTCCAGTAGGGTGTTATGGCCGTAACACCACATTCGTTATGGCCGTAAGCTTGGCCATGTTACGGCCGTAATCACCCCTTGTTACGGCCGTATCAGCCCGCTGTTTTAAAACAGCGGGCAGAGTTGTGTTAATCCTTCGTTTAGGAACAGTCGTGTTCCCTCCCGATCAATTGTAGTCATTGTTCGTTCCCGTTTCGTCGAAGATGTCTCAAAGGCAAGTACTTTACATTTGTTTGCATATTCTAGTATTTGGATTATGGCTTCCCGTGTATGCTGTGTATGTATATGTGTATGTTCACCCGGGGATGGTCTGACGGGGCCTCTGAGAATACTTATTGCCTTGTGTGTGCGTATCGCGAACTAGGGTTAACCACCCAGGGATGGTCCGACGGGGCCTCTGCGGGGTACGGTGGCCGTGAGTCTCGTACAAACGGTTAACTTTGAAATGTTTTGTTGGAGAAATGTGTTTTGTGCTTGTGCACCTTGATATTCCGGAATATAAATATTTTCTAAAATGATTTTTGGCGCATATTTCATCTGATTAGAATGTTAGATCAAATGGATTGTACTTGCACTAGCAGTTATCGCTAACCCCTTAAATGGGGGAAATACTTTTGTATTTCAGGTACAGGTCATCGAGGCGAACGAGTATGCGGGCTGTACGAGGATGATGGGCAAGAGTGATTCTGTTTAGTGGTTGTCTATTTAGTGTCTTGTCTTTTAAGTTTATTTATTATGTCATTTGCTTAAGTACTCGAGTACTTCCTTCTTTGGATTTATTCTTGTCGTCTACCCGTTTTGGAGTAGATTTGATATTGAATGGTATTGAGTTTAGTCTTTTGTTTTGAATGTCTTGAATTATGGAATTGTGTATATGTTGATGATGTTTGTTTTTGTTGAACATCGGTTTGGTACGTTAGCTTGGCGGATTCCAAAATGTAGGGTCTACGGCGCTGTAATATGCCCTGAAAGTCTTGGGGATGTTACACCAACCACATTTAGTGTTATTTTAATCTTCTGCCAAAAACCGACCTAATCCCAAAGTAGGCATCAAATAAACCAACCATGTTTAATAATCATTCAAGTTCAGTGTAGTATATTGCTTTATGGTTTCCTCGAACGAAGGCATAAAGTTCCAAAATACTGTTTTGCAGATTTGCTGCCTCGGTGTATCATAATACTGTTCTAGTAGGAAATAAGAGAGTAAATCTATGTAAGCTGAAAGTAGAGTCTGGAAATAAACTGTGCGAATACAGAAAATATGAAACAGTACGAGGTAAAAGAAATAAGCGGCCAGATTGAGTATTGTATTGCTATAACCTAAATAGATGAGTAAAATCAAAGTCATTTCATGTTCACATTTAATTTATGTTATAAACTAAACATAACAGAAATCATAACGGTACCTAGCTTGACTTAAAAGGAAATGTGAGCATGGTGTATATCTTTTTGTATTGGGGTTTCTTACAATTTCAATGTGACAACTTATTTCTCTGGCTTTCGTTTATCCAAGAAAGGAAGGAGGGGTACGCCAATCTAATGCAACTTGAGATGTTAAAGATTTCAAGTTGATGAGCTAGTTTCTACTTACTTTCATCCCAACACAACATGAAATTGGTCTAAGGCAAGCAAATGTCAACCAAAGTAAAGTCGGATGCGTAAAAGGACAAAGATATTACAGCTGCAATTAATGCTTCAGGTACTAATCCAAGTACGGCAAAACAATTTACTTGAGAACTTACATATCTAAGCAACAAGAGAATTAATATGCTCAACTTCGTTAGCAACACATAGAATTGGACCAATTTCAACCAGAGATGATGGAACCACGGCGAAGGCCACGCCCGGCGAGAAAATCTTGGGCAAGCTTTGATGCAACGGCGAAAGCCAATCGTCTGGCGAGATCATTCTTCTTAGGTCGGGGCAGCCGGACCGGGGGTTACGGCGATTGGTAATGGCACAACCAGAACAGGAGTACGGGAGACACAACAGCGAGAAAACCGAGGTGCGCGGCGACGACAACAGCGACGGTGACGGAGAAGCGCGATGGGAAAATTTGGAGGGTTTTTGGCAGCGCAGTACAGAGAGGAGAAAGAACATACGGGAAAATGATGAAATGTGACGGCTCCTTTTCTTTAATGTTACATTAACAACGGTTGTTTAAATGGTTTTTGATAACCACTATTAAAATGTTACTTTAACAGCGGTTTTTTTAAAAACCGCTGTTAATATATTATACAAAATTTACAGGTATGCCACCGCATCATTTTAACAGCGGTTTCTGAACAACCGCTGTTAAAGTGGCGCTGTTAAAGGCCAATTTTGTAGTAGTGGCGGGAACAATTATTTCTCTAGACGGTATGAATTGTCTAATGAAATGGCTTATGGATTACTAAATTAAGAGATAGTGGTATGAATTAATCTAAACGAGTTTAATGTATGTTTGTTTTAAATTCATTTGAAATTTTATCGAGTTTCAAAAACTGTGTTTGATCTTGATTTTTATTAATAGTCGAGTTGAGCTCGACGAATTTTAATTGAAATTAAACAAAAATCGAACTCGAGTATGGGTGGATCTACTCATAATCTAGTAGTGCACATGCATCACCAATTTTTTTAAATTTATTTATGGAATGTATAAACTTTTCAAAAAATTTCATATCCCAATTTTTTCCATAAATTTCAACTGAAAATTCCAAAAATTTCGTAACCCACTTAACATTTCATAACTGGTGACATCCTTATATATTAATTGTCTATATATATATATGTGGGTCACAACTCGTCAGGAATAAATCTAGAGGGGGGTGAATAGACTTATTGAAACTCTTTTTCCACGAAAGGAGTTTCTCAGCTAATGGGTACAGATGACTTGGAGTCGTCTATAGATAATATATGTACAGAAGTCAGCTGATGACGAATACAGAAAACTTAAACAATGGAACAATGAATATGTATGTATCAGGTAAGTATGATGATAAAAGAGTAAAACACGCAGAAAATTATAGTAATCTCGGAGCTGGGATAATCCTCTACTAATCCATTTTTCTCCAAACTAGTTAGAGATGAATTCACTATAATTCTCAACCAGTGATAAATATTACAGTGATTCTTCCTAGCTACAACAACTTCAAACCAGTGGAAATCTTGTCATTGCAACTCCTTGACTGCCTAGCACCTCTTGATCTCAAATCATCGGATGCCTATTAGTCACGCACACTTCAACCAATTAAGTACCCCGAACTCAGGTTTTAAGACACGAGTGGGTTGTCTTCTCCAACTAAGAGCTTGTTCAAATAAGAACTTTTGACTCTTGGTCTTCACGATGCTATAGTTCGCTTTGTTTGCTTTGATTGCTTTGATTGCTTGTAAGTGTTGTTCACATCATACTTTGCTCAATTCAAATCTTCAGGTATTTATAGATGTCGATCCTTTGAGCTTTCTTCATAGCCATTGCAATTCCTGTGACAAATACGTCTAAGGCTGGATTCCCTTATTTTAATCTATTTCCGAACGTTGCAAGGCTGGATTCCTTTATTTTAATCCATTTCCGACCATTGTGAAGACTTTCACGTTGTAGCGCCGAATCTTTTGATTATAATATGTTTAAAGTCTTCAGAGGTAGGTCTCGATTAATTATTTAATTCACTGCTTTCCGGGAATCTCTCCAGTCTGTCTCTTATCGCCCGTATGTGACTTTCCGTGATTATTGAATTTTCAACGGATGCTGACGTGGACTGGATTACTTGGTTGAGTACTTTGACAGAACTTATCTGATCTCTTTTTGGTCAATCTATCTGACGTGCAGTCAACCTTCTCTGATGTCGGACTTCTCTGATAACTTCTCTGAGATGACTTCTCTGATGTCCCGACGAATCTTCTCTAATCTGACGACCTGTCTGAAGTCTTCTGCCCTGATGAACTTATATGATCTGATGGTCAAACTTCAGATGACTTGGACTCCGTTTTAACACTTGACAACAGTCTGGTCAAACTTATCTGATAAATGAGTTGACCAGGACTTCTCTGATAAATCGCTTCTACAGAATGTTGTCTGACGATAAGCCGTCTGTGGTCAACCTTCTCTGAACAACTGAGTTGACCAAGACTTCCCTGATTTACTCTTGTCTGCAACTCTGCTTTCTGCAGTGTTTGGCGAAACCTCTCTAATATATCTGTTTGACCAAAACTTCTCTGATATGAACTTGTCTGTGATTTATACTTAGCCAATTTTAGCCCAACTTATATGGCATATAGAAGATACTCATTTGGTTCTTCTTGACATATTGCCAAGTATTTAACTATACATAATCTGGCCTATAGAAGATACTCATTTTGTTCTTCTTTACAATTTGCCAAGTATATAAAACATACATTTGAATAAACAAATACAGGGATGACATCATCAAAATCTAATAAGTATTCCTAACAATATACATCCTCCTTTTCAATTTAAGTCGGAGCTCTTCATTTCTTTTCAATCATTAAGGATTGCAGATTTAGAATGTGATTCCTCAAATTTGTCATTTACATATTACTCACTCCTTCCTACTTAAGGGAGGGGTTTCACTTTTTTCTAATTCCCCAAATATGTTTATCATTTAAATATTGCTAATATTTTTAATAAATTGGACATATTTCAATAAAGTATACCACAAAAAAATACCAAATTACTCATGTTTTCGACCATTATATTCGGGAAGTCATTCTCGACCATTTTCATCCCGGGGATGAAACTTTTGACACGTTTCGCCACGGTTAATTTTAGTTCGCTTCGTCCTGGGATATTACTTCTGACCATTTCACACTAGATGTCAATTTCAATTCGTTTCGCCCCCAGACGACATTTTGACTCGTTTCGCCCCAAGACGTTATATTTGAACAGTTTCACACCGGGACGTTATTTTCGAGCCATAATATTTTCGACCCTCTCGCCCTAGGATTATATTTTAACTAGTTTCAACATAGATCGACATTTTCGACCCTTTTCGTTCGAGGACGATATTTTTTGACCCATTTTGTCATGGGATGTCATTTTTGGCCTGTTTCGTCCAGGACGTTATTTTCGACCAGTCTCGCACCAGGATGTTATTTTCGTCCCATTTCTCCACATGATGACACATTTGGCCCATTTCTCCCTGGAACATTATTTTTCGACCAGTTTCGCCATGGAACGTCATTTTCGACCAATTTTGCTCTGGAACATTATTTTAGACCCATGTTGTCCCCAGAAGTTATTTTCAGTCTACATTATCCTGAAACGTCATCTTCGACCAGGCACGTCATTTTCGGCCGTTCCGCCCCAGGACGAAATTTTCAACCAATTTCGCAGGACATTGACCCGTTTTGCCATGGAACGTCATTTTTCAAGCCGCTCGCCTCGGGGCGTCATTTTTGCCACTTTCATCTCGGGACGTCATTTTTGACTCGTTTTTCCTTGTGACAATATCTTCGGTCTGTTTTGTCCACGAACGTTATTTTCGATCATTTTGACCCCTGGATGAAACATTTTCGACCCATTTCTCCTAGACGTCATTTTCATCAAGAGACGTGATTTTTGGCCTATTTCATCCCGAGACGTTATTTTCTATCCGTATTGTCCCCACATGGCATTTTCAACCCGTTTTCACCGCGAGGTCATCTTCGGTCCGTTTCACCCTAAGACGACATTTTCGACTCATCTTGTCTCAGGACATCATTTTCGACAGCTTTCGCTCTGGGATGTCATTTTGGATTAGTTTCACCATGGCAGGGTATTTTTGACCCGTTTTACCCCGAGACGTATTTTCGTCAAGTGACGTGATTTTTGACTCATTTCGCCACGTGACGATATTATCACATGGGATATCATTTTCGATTAGTTTCACCCTAGGACGATATTTTCGATTGGTTTCATCTCGGGACGTCATTTTCGATCCGCTTTGCCCCGGAACGTCATTTTCGTCCATGGACGTCATTTCGACCCATTTTGTCCCCATGTGCCATTTTCGGCCCGTTTTCGCCCGAGAGTTATTTTCGGTCCATCTCGTCCTTAGATGATATTTTCTAGGGCTGGGACTTAGGACCCAAATAACCGAACCGAAAAGGTAAAAATGGTTCGGTTCAGTTCGGTTATTGGAAAAAAATCGTGTTTTTTTTGTTATTGGATCCTACTTCAAACTAAAGTTCGGATAACGGTTATTGATTTTCTGAACTCCGAAATACCCGAGAAACCGATATACATAAAATTCATGTTAAAAATAACCGAAAGTTATTCTATATATTTTCGGTTATTCTATATATTTTCGGTTATTTTACATTTTTGGGTATATACTATATTCTACATATTTTCGAATACGCTTGGAAATATATATAGTATATACTATATTGTCACCTGTTGGAAATAATCGAAGAACCGATAAAAATACCCTATATAATTTCGGTTCGGGTATTTTCGGGTAATGCAAAAAAATATGAGGAACCGTACCCTAAAATTTTAACTCGGTTGGCATAGTGGGTACGATTATTTTTACTTAATAACCGAAAGTCCCAGCCTTAATATTTTCGTCCTGTCTTATCCCAGGATGTCATTTTCGACCATTTCATTCCCGGACGATATTTTCGATCTGTTTCGCCCCAAGACGTTATTTTCGGACTGTTTTACCTCGGGACTTCATTTTCGTCCGCGGACGTCATTTTCGACCTTATTCGCCATGTGACAATATTTTCACATGAAACGTCCTTCTCGACTAGTTTCACCCGGGGATATTATTTTCGATTCGTTTAACCCCGGGTCGATATTTTTGGTCCGTTTCGCCATGTGATGACATTTTCTTCGAGGGATGTCATTTTCGACCCGTTTCGCCATGTGACGATATTTTCGCACAGGATGTCATTTTCGACCAGTTTCACCCCACCACGTTATTTTCGGACCGTTTTGTCCCCGAACATCATTTTCAGTCCGTTTTGTCCCAGGATGTCATTTTTGACTATTTTTGCCCTGGACGTCGTTTTCGACCCGTTTCGACCGAGACGTCATTTTCGACATGTTTCGCCCCAAGACGTCATGTTCGTCTCCTTTCGCCCTGGGACGATTGTTGAACAAATTATTTTGATGATGAACGTTTTCAAAACATTTAACGAAAGACAATCAAAACTCAAACAATGAGAATCTCATCGAAGACAATATTTTTAGACATCAACATATAGTGCACGCTACACGTATGTGTTAGTGCACGCTACACGTATGTGTTAGCGCACGTTATCGAGGATCAATTTACGCACGCTAAATGGAAAGACTTAACGTACGTAATATAAAGTCAGTTGAAGCTCACCTAAAGACTCACCTGATGGATTAGCGCACACTATGTACAAAGAATAGCGCACGCTACCTGTTCGACAAGAAAGCAAGACAGAAAGGTCAGAAAGATTGCCCATCTTAATTAGTGCACGCCACAAGACAAATAATGCACAATATGCAAAGTGAGTAATGCACGCTATGGAAGATATTTGCGCACGCTACATGAATGTATATACAAGACAGTAGGCTCTGGACTGAAAAAGAAGCAACAGCTAATGCACGCTACGTCAAAGGATAACGCACGCTAAAGTGGATGAAGTAACGCACGCTAATACGTGCTATTAGCGCACGTTAAGTTTGAAATATACCCGTTGGTCATTCAACTGTTGGACAACAATTTCAATGCGAAAATCACGCTAAATCTAGAAAGCAATGTTTGACCATCTAGCGCACGCTAAGGATGATTATCAGCGCACGCTAAGGATGATTATCAGCGCACGCTACATTTGTCCGTTGGAAAGAGACGTTAGAGACAAGGCCATTTCCAAGTCAAATGTCAAAAAGTAAAGATTGTTGACCTAGTCGATAACGAACACTAAGGATAGTGTTTAGCGCACGCTAAACATGATATTTTACCGTTGGAACAGAAGAAGACCGTTCAGATGTTTTAAGTTAAAATGCCATTAGCGCACGCTATAAAGGGATATTAGCGCACGTTAATAGCACTATTCAGTAACGGCTCTAAGGCTTGAAATGCCTATAAATACCATCATCTTTGGTATTAATCAAATACACAACATCAAGCAATCATACATACACTCTGAGCTCAAGACTATTATTATTCTCAAGCAAGTTTATCTCATTAAGTTGTGTAAGAAAAAGATACAAAGTATTGTGCTTAATTTTCCAATTATATATTGTATCTTTTTCATTGTGATAGAGTGTCGCATTGCTCTTTCACGAGTCGAATCAGGAAGTTCAATCCGTTGTAATTAAGATCCATGATCTGGCATTGTTAGGATTGAATTCTTAGATTCATAGTGAGGTTATTCTAGGTCCGATAGAATACTAGAAAAAGAATTGTATTAATTATAGTTGGTTGTGCTTGGACCAATAAAAGACAAGCAATTTGTATCGGTTATGCCCGAACCAATAGAAGACGAGGCAAAGTGAAGTGTGGTTTATCCTTAAGCCAATTTAAAAAGGAAACAGAGAGAGGACGTAGGTAAGTTGCCGAACCTCTATATATCGCTACGTCTTTTACTTTCGGCACTTTTATTTATTCCCTCTCGGGAAATTCTATTTATCCGAAACACCACTATTCAAACCCCCTTCTAGTTGTAATACCCGGTTGTAATCCAGTCATTATCATTCAGTAATTTTCACATATTAATAATCATTCATCATCCACATTCATTCATTCGTGTTCACCGTTCGGAGTAACTTTGAGTCGTGTATCGATATTGTTCATTGCTTCAACCTTGCTTGGAAATCGGGACAAGAATATTATCTTGATTATTGTAAGTGGTTCATCAGTCGATGTTGACATTGGAGTTCATGTCATTTCAAATCTCCTCCTTGTTCAAATCGTGCTATTATTGGGCGAACCCTTGTAATCATTACTTGGAACCACCGTTTTGGGGTTTCCGCACTTCCATTTCGTATTATTATTCCCGAATACTGAATCATGTTGCTTTTATTCTCTTTCCGGGTCGTTTTTCGTCATTTTTGGACCCCAGTGGTGTGCGCCGCGGCACAAGGGAGTGTGCGCCGCGGCACACACATTTTGCTAATTGTGGCTGACACGTCTATACCGGGGGCCGCGCCTCCTGCTGGTTGCGCCGCGGCACACTGCCGAGCACCTGGGCAGATTTTTTGGGCCTGTGCCGCGGCACACTTAGCCCGTGCCGCGGCACACAGTACAGATTTTTCTTATATATGCGTTTGTTGTGGAGAACAAACACATTTCACCATTTCCCTTCTTCCTCTCCTCCTTGGGCGATTGGTGGGCAATTTTTAGGTGTTTTAACATCATCAAAACTCAGAGATTCTCATCTTCTTCAAGTTGTAGTGTGGATCAACAACATATTTGTGGATTCTTCATCCTAATCTAAGGTAACTTCTTCAACCCTTGAATTCGATTTTGAGTTGGAGCATGATGTTTTGGATGGTATAATCATGATTTGTGATAGATATACGTATAATTATGAGTTTTTACGAGTTATCATCGGATTGTTGGAAGTTTTTCTCAAGAACACTGTGAAGGTTGACTTGGAATTGGGTTTTGCAATTTATTGTTATCGTAAACTCGATTTGAGTTTTCCTATTAGATTATCGATTGTATTTATGTTGTTTTGGTGGTTTGGATCATTCCATAGAAGTTGGTTTTCGATACAAATGGGATTAGTTGTTTAGGATGGGAGATTGTTTTCAAGGTGTTTTCGAAATGCCTCAATGAGTTTGGATTTATTGTATAGACATCTTGAATTGGTTATGATCGCTATTGATTCATATATTAAGCGAGTTGTTGATAATTGTGTTATTCAAGGTTGTTCGAGCGACCAGTAGTTTTCCTTAGGACGTTGTTCGAGAAAGGACGTATCATCACTGGTGTTAAGGAAAGTTGATTCTTACTCGGTTAAAGGGATATTCATTCCTTTC
The DNA here is from genome assembly GCA_033398695.1 of Orobanche coerulescens. Lineage (NCBI taxonomy): Eukaryota > Viridiplantae > Streptophyta > Magnoliopsida > Lamiales > Orobanchaceae > Orobanche > Orobanche coerulescens. The sequence continues at coordinate 166,114,498 of CM065808.1, forward strand.
GTTGTTGTTCATTCATGATCATAACTCATTCATATTGTATTAACCGTATCGAGACTTGTCATTGTCAATTAATCACTTCATTCACGAGGAACGACGGTTCCAATCATTTCATTGGGCTATCATTTATTTCACTATTAATTCATCTCGGCGAGTCATCCTTGACTTTGTCGAATTGTTATTCATTAATATCCTTCATGGTCATTCTTGTTCATATGACCTTCTGGGTTCATATTGTGCGGTCGGGTGGGGATGTGTGGAATATTTAGTCGTGTAATATCCGCAATTTCGATTTCCGGTAATTTTCTTTTTTTAGCGGGAATCCATTTTGACGACTCTCTTGTGACCGTTCCGTCATTCTGAGAAGAATTAATTCTGCACTTTTTGTCATCCGAGTTCGTTTCGGTATCGTTTTGTTGAGTTCAGTGCTTTTTGGCGACTTTTCCACACTTGGGTTCGATTCTTGCGAATCTCGTTCAAAACTGCTGTTTCGAGTTTCCCATATGTCCGTTTAACTTTGTTAGACGTGTTGCGAACTTCAGTTTGGTTATTCGATCACGTATCGTGATTTTCGGGCGTTTTGGGCCATTTTCTAATTTACCCAAAGTTATGGGTATCCGTATCTGTATTTGTTGTCTCGACCCTTTTCTTGGTCGCGTATGATTAATTATCGCATTATGTTTTCATTTCGGGTCGTTGATGTTGTCCGCGAACTTTTCGTCGTGTTCGTTCCGTACATTTTCGGAAATCGAGTTGTCGGGTCATGGTGGCTGAGCAGCTGGCCGGACAGGTGCGGCACTGTCGGAAGTGTTGGGCACTGGCCGAGTAAGCACGGCAGGAACCGGCGTAGCGCACGCTACGGCCGGAAGGCAGCGCGCGCTACCTCAGCAGGTGTAGCGCACGCTGTCGACCGGCCCAGCATACGCTATCGGGTCTGGGCAGAGGGGTTCTGAGGTTCTGGACTCGGGTAGGTTCGGCAGGTAGCGCACGCTACTGTCGGGCACTGCGCACGCTACGACCGGCAGGTAGCGCGTGCTACGGCCAGAAGGTTGCGCACGCTACCTGGTCGAGTCAGTAGGGCAGTGAGGTTCTGGATTGCGGCCTGGGCCGATAGCGCATGCTAGCCCGGCAGCCTAGCGCGTGCTAGGCTCCACCAGTATAAATGTGACAGAGCAATCGCATTTTCACTCGTTTTTCATTTCCCTTCTTTTCGATCCGCGGCTGGAGCTTCGGAGGAGGCGAAGCCATGTTGTTGAACAACAATTCCATGAAGTTCTTGAGTTCATATCATTGATTGATCACCCTATATCATCCTTTGATCCAGCGAATCAAGGTAATCTCTTCTTAGAACCCTAGTTTCTTGAATTTTGGGGTTTTTGCGTTTCTGTCCAATTCGTTCCGTATTGTTGATTAATTCATGATGGGTATGATTAATCTTGGTAGTATTATTATGTTTAACATCATTTAATCCATTTTCTTCGTCGGATCAAAGTATATTTCTTGATTTCCTTCGAATCGACTTTTTGGGGGATTTGTTCTTGATTTCGTTTTTCATCCATTTTTGATGGATTGATTGTTGTTAAATGATGTTGTTAAACATATCCTATGGATTGTATATCCATATTTCGGTTTGGAATTCCGTTTTCGTGTTTTGACAGGACGAATCGTGTTCTTGGCCGTTTTGGGGGAAACCCTTGAACTTTTGTCGTTTGTTCCTTGAATTCAGCGGCTTTGGGTTGTACTTTGGAATTCATTTTCGTTGTTATTATTGTCGTTCGTAGTTTATTGTTGCGGGTTGTCATTCTGTGGAGTCGGCGAGTTCGTAGTCGGTTCGTGCCAACCTACTTCGGTCGATTCTCCGCGTCGTGGTTTCGAGGCAAGTATTTTACTATACTAATTGTATCTTGTGAATAGGGACGTCGTGTTATGGTTATGATGAATTGATTTATCTTAGCGAATATGCTTCGTATGAATTGATTATTATGAACGATTGATGGTAACGATAATACCTTCACTTAGTTAACATCGTGGAATTGTGTTGGATGTGCAAATCATCTAAGTTTGTGCCGGGCGTGATTGTTCATTGTTGAGTTGTTGTGATGATTATGATATTTTTGTTGTTTTGGTTTACATACTTGATTATGCATTTCGGTGTAATGTGGAATGGCTTGACATTTGATGATTATGAATTGTGTCATGTCGATGTATGTGTGTGTGTTCCAGGTAGGGTCTGACGAGGCCTCTGGAGTTCGGTACATGATGTGTACGAACAAGGTGTGTGATCCAAGTAGGGTCTGACGAGGCCTCTGGAGTTCGGTACATGATGTGTACGAACGATGTTTGTGGCCGGGTAAGGTCCATCGAGGCCTCCGGAGTTCGGTACATGATGTGTACGAACGATGTTTGTGGCCGGGTAGGGTCCGTTGAGGCCTCCGGATTTCGGTACATGATGTGTACAAACAACGATCGTATAAGAGTGATTATTTGGATAACATTTTAAATACGGGTCTCGGACTCATAATGATATCTTATCCAGTGTGCTTTGATACGAGAATCGGGCTAAGGCCCTAATGTTTACGAAAAGGGTTTTGTAAATTGGGACTCGAGGTCCAAAAGAATTTCTGTTTTAAAAACCCCCGAGATGATGCGTTCCCTTTTCAAATATCTCTTACTTGAGTTCGAAATTCTAAAACTTATCGGGAACATTTTAATAATTGATTTTCGTATTAAATTCGTAGTTGCGATTTACTTGTTGCATTTCGTATCGTGTTATATTTTCACTAGTAAAACAGTGGAGTTTTACTAACCCCCGAGTAATCGGGGGGTGGATGTCTGTTTTGCATCCAGGTACATGTAGGTTCAGGGGAGCAGTCACAGGATTGGCACAAGAGGATGACGAGCTGCGATACTAATCAAGAGTCGAGAGTTGGTAGAGTTTGGTTGTATTGTTAGAGTTGATTTCAGTTTTCCACTGTATTGTGTTTCGACCCCTGTGTGGGTAATGTTACTTTAGTCAGTTCTGTTGATGGAGTTGTGTGACCTCATCGGTCTGTGTATTCATGTGTAAATGACCTTATCGGTCTGTATTATTATATTGTTTGACCCTGGCCGGGCAAGCATTTGGTTGTTTATGGTGGTTATCCTAGTAGATCCTTGTGGAAAGGGTCTACAGCGTGTAATATTTCCATACGGTTTTGGGGGTGTTACATTTATGGTATCGGAGCTTAGGTTGCGGAAACATAGGCTGTCGGGTCGAGTCGAGTCATGATTTGTCGAGTATTGTGTGGTTTTGTCATTCGAGATGCCGGGTGACAAGTTGAGTTGTGCGTAGTCACAACATGTCGGATATGTTGTCGGATGTGATTAGTATCGTGGGCGACCGTCATCTCCGTGCGGCCTGTGGACGTAAGACTCCTCTTTTATGCGAGGTACCCATGTATCATGATTTTTTGTTAGTGAGTTAATTGCGGTGCATAATTTTATTTGCACGGTGTGGTAAATATAGTTGTATTTAATACTTGTGACACATAGTATATGTATAAAAACTGGGCATATTGTTGTTTTACCTTTGAACCACCGTATGGGGTGGTATGGTGAAAAAAAATTGAGAACCTTGATGGGTTTCAAATAAGGTATCGACGTTTTAGTTCGTGAGAAACTCCGAGGAATGGTTTTGTCGTATGTTTAAACTTGATGCTGTGAGATGTATTCGATTGGATTAGCGATCCTGTTTGCCGTTTAGACATGTGATCTTTAGTTTGATTATTTTTTTGATCGTTATGTTTATGCCGCTTCAGGTAGGTTTTGGAATGTTTTCCTGGAGGACTTTACGGGTTTGAACATTTTTGTGGAAATCGCTTGCTATTGTTTAAATATTCCGATGGTGCGGTTAAAGCCACGGTTTATATGGATTTTAAAATCGGTTAAATTTTTAACAATTTGGTCGTGTATTTTCAAATGAAACCATCAGACGGTATCTGGAATATATGTTTTGAAGTACTTCAGATATTGTATTTTTGGTTATGAACGAAAGGATTTTAGAAAATTTTTATTTTGCAAAACGATCTTTGGTTTTCAAAACTTTTAACTTCATATGTTCACGTGTTGGGGCTAAGTGGTTGCGATAAGTTTGTGGTGTTGTTGTGCTCGCCGGAGAATGTTTCAGTGTTTTCTAAATGTTGAGATACATGGTTTTGATTAAACGACCGAGGTATTAAAAGTGTTTTCAAAAATTTCATTTCACAAAATTTTTCAAACTTGAGAATTTTAAAATTTTATCATTTGAATAATACCCCGGAAATATTTTATTTTTGTTGCTAGTGTTTGATCCCTACGATACGTGTGTGGTTTTGACTGTGTTTGATTTGGTAAAATCCAAACATCTCTGTTGATGTGACTGTGTAAATTATTTTTGAATGAAGTTCTTAAATTACAGTGTTAGTTCGTGCACTTGTGTGATGACTTGGGGTTGATGTTATATCGTGCTACTATTTATTGTCCTACATTGGCGTTGTGATGTTTGTTTGGTTGTGTTATTCTAATTAGTAGCCCGTTCAGTATGCCGAGAGGTCGAGGCCGAGGACGTAGTCGTAGTCGTGGTCATGATCACTCATTGTCGAATGCCAATCAGCTCAGTACGGACGATCATGATGACCTATCAGATGATCAGTAGCAATCATCCAGAGGTAATGTTGACATTGGCGCCGCCAAGATCCTTCGTCAGGTGGCTGACCAGTTGGCGCATATGAATCAGACCGTACACCAAGATGGGATTACGGATGAGGATAACGAAGCTAGTAAGTGGTTACGAGTTGTGATGAGAATGCACCCGCCCCGTTTCGTAGGTTCTTCGGACTCGTTAGGCTGGGAGAACTGGCTCTTCCAGTTGGACAGAACATTTGATGCTGTAGCTTGCCCCAACAAGAGAAGAGTACCCATCGCCCAATACCTGCTTGACAGGGAAGCGGCACACTAGTGGGAGGCCGTAGCGCCTAGTGATCATATAGCTACTTAGGCCGAATTCATGATTTCCATGGAGGCCGAGTATTGTCCGCCGCCGGTTAAAGAGCGCAGGATTGTCGAGTTTTTCTCGGCTACGCCCCGAGACGTGTCGGTGTCTCAAGCAATAGTCGATTACAATCGACAGCTGTGTTATGTTCGGGATCAGGTAAAAAGTGAGGGAGATAAGGTTCGTTATTTCGATATGCGTATGAAACCCCAGATTCGGCAGTGTATGGCTCCTTTTATGTGTACACCTTGAAGGACTATCAGGATCGAACCTTGGCTTTTGAGATGGCTATAATGTCTACCGAGTCCATATCGGTAGCGAAGAAGCAGAAGATCTCCGTTGACGCATCAGGAAGTAATAGAATTGGGATTCCCACACGTGAACCCTCGTATCAGCCGAGTATGGGACCTTCTCGGTCACCTAGAGAATCCAAAGGACCCAAGCCGGTGTCCTTGAGTTCTGGTAATGCTCTTAGGTGTTTCAACTGTAACGTTCTAGGCCATGAACGCGCGCATTGTAAGAAACCGCCAGTGACTTGTTATAATTGTGGACACGAGGGGCATTAAGTTCAGTACTGGGAGATTGTTGCCGAGATGATAGGGGACCGGAGTTCCATTCCTACTTCCGGAGGGCCCAGTGATGTCCAGTGATAGTGTTTTTGGTACTCGTTGCGCAGATTGTTTCCGTGTAGGGATGTATTTTGTAACGTTTTTTACGGTTGGAACTTGTTAAATGATATTTTGTTTTGAATAAGTTCCCGTATAGTTGTTGAACCTACGGGGGCGTGACAGTGGACCGTGGGGTCATGAACATGGTATTTTATTATGTGTCGTTATATATTGTTTTGTATCACTGTGATAACCTTATTTTAAGTTTCGGTACGAAACTTATTTTTAATATGATAGAATGTAATATCCGGTATTCTTGTTTTCTGTTATCTTGAATTGTTTGTGTTTTGACGTCGGACATTTTCTTGTTGATGAGTATCGGAGTGATTTCTATCGTGATATTCTATTTGTTTCTTTCGCATAGCCGTTTTAGTAGGGTGTGGCTTGTTGTCGTGTGCGTTTCTTTGATTAAATTTGTGCATGTGATGTGACATTAATTGCTCGTTATTGTTTTGAATCATAATCGGTGGCGTTGTGTTGGCCGCCGTGGGGCGTGTTTTCACTCCGTATATTCCTTGGCGTTGCTCGTAATGTTTCGCCAATGGGCGAAAGTTACGCATTTCTTGTGTATCTCGTTGAGTTTTCATGTCGGGATATTGCTTCTCCCTATTTGCTTTAAGTTTCGGGACGAAACTTCTTTTAAGGAGGGTCGTATGTAATATCCACAATTTTAATTTCTGGTAATTTTCTTTTTTAGCGAGAATTCATTTTGACGACTCGCTTCTGACCGCTTCGTCATTCTGAGAAGAATTAATTTTGCACTTTTTGTCATCCGAGTTCGTTTCAGTGTCGTTTTGTTGAGTTCCATGCTTTTTGGCGACTTTTCCGCACTTGGGTTCGATTCTTGCGAATCTCGTTTGAAACTGCTGTTTCGAGTTTCCCGTAAGTCCGTTTAACTTTGTTAGACGTGTTGTGAACTTCGGTTTGGTTATTCGATCACATATCGTGATTTTCGGGCGTTTTGGTCCATTTCATAATTTACCCAAAGTTATGGGTATCCGTATCTATATTTGTTGTCTCGACCCTTTTCTTGGTCGCGTATGATTAATTATCGCATTATGTTTTCATTTCGGGTCGCTGATGTTGTCCGCGAACTTTTCGTCGTGTTCGTTCCGTACGTTTTCAGAAATCGAGTCGTCGGGTCATGGTGGCTGAGCAGCTGGCCGGACAGGTACGACACTGTCGGAAGTGGTGGGCATTGGACGAGCAAGCACGGTAGGAACCGGCGTAGCGCACGCTACAGCTGGAAGGCTGCGCGCGCTACCTCGGTAGGTGTAGCGCACGCTGTTGACCGACCCAGCGTACGCTATCGGGTTTGGGTAGAGGGGTTCTGAGGTTCTAGCTCGGGTAGGTTCGGCAGGTAGCGCACGCTACTGTCGAGCACTGCGCACGCTACGACCGGCAGGTAGCACGCACTACGGCCGGAAGGCTGCGCACGCTACCTGGCCGAGTCAGTAGGGCAGTGAGGTTCTGGATTGCGGCCTGGGCCGATAGCGCACGCTAGCCCGGCAGCCTAGCGCGCGCTAGGCTGCACCAGTATAAATGTGACAGAGCAGTTGCATTTTCACTCATTTTTCATTTCCCTTCTTTTCGATCCGTGGCTGGAGCTTCGGAGGAGGCGAAGCCATGTTGTTGAACAACAAATCCATGAAGTTCTTGAGTTCATGTCATTGATTGATCACCCTATATCATCCTTTGATCCAGCTAATCAAGGTAATCTCTTCTAAGAACCCTAGTTTCTTGAATTTTGGGGGTTTTGCATTTTTGTCCGATTCGTTCCGTATTGTTGATTAATTCATGATGGGTATGATTAATCTTGGTAGTAGTATTGTGTTTAACATCATTTAATCCATTGTTTTTCGTCGGATCAACGTATATTTCTTAATTTCCTTCTAATCGACTTTTTGGGGGATTTGTTCTTGATTTCGTTTTTCATCTGTTTTTGATGGATAGATTGTTGTTAAATGATGTTGTTAAACATAACTTATGGATTGTATATCCATATTTCGGTTTGGAATTCCGTTTTCGTGTTTTGACGGGATGAATCGTGTTCTTGGCCGTTTTGGGGGAAACCCTTGAACTTTCGTTGTTTGTTCCTTGAATTCAGCGGCTTTGGGTTGTACTTTGGAATTCATTTTCATTGTTATTGTTGTCGTTCGTAGTTTATTGTTGCGGGTTGTCATTCGGTGGAGTTGGCTAGTTCGTAGTCGGTTTGTGCCAACCTACTTTGGTCGATTCTCCGCATCGTGGTTTCGAGGCAAGTATTTTACAATACGAATTGTGTCTTGTGAATAGGGACGTCGTGTTATGGTTATGATGAATTGATTTATCTTAGCGAATGTGCTTCGTATGAATTGATTATTATGAACGATTGATGGTAACGATAATACCTTCACTTAGTTAACATCGTGGAATTGTGTTGGATGTGCAAATCATCTAAGTTTGTGTCGGGCGTGATTGTTCATTGTTGAGTTGTTGTAATGATTATGATATTTGTGTTGATTTGGTTTACATACTTGATTATGCATTTCGGTGTAATGTGGAATGGCTTGACATTTGATGATTATGAATTGTGTCGTGTCGATGTGTGTGTGTGTGTGTTCCAGGTAGGGTCTGACGAGGCCTATGGAGTTCGGTACATGATGTGTACAAACAAGGTGTGTGATCCAGGTAGGGTCTGACGAGGCCTCTGGAGTTCGGTACATGATGTGTACGCACAAGGTGTGTGATCCAGGTAGGGTCTGACGAGGCCTCTGGAGTTCGGTACATGATGTGTACGAACGATGTTTGTGGCCGGGTAAGGTCCGTCGAGGCCTCCGCAGTGCGGTACATGATGTGTACGAACGATGATTGTGGCCGGGTAGGGTCCGTTGAGGCCTCCGGATTTCGGTACATGATGTGTACGAACAACGATCGTATAAGATTGATTGTTTGGATAACATTTTAAATACGGGTCTCGGACTAATAATGATATCTTATCCAGTGTGCTTTGAAACGAGAATCGGGCTAAGGCCCTAATGTTTACGAAAAAGGTTTTGTAAATTGGGACTCGATATCCAAAAGAATTTCTGTTTTAAAAACACCCGAGATGATGCGTTCCCTTTTCAAATATCTCTTACTTGAGTTCGAAATTCTAAAACTTCTCGGGAACATTTTAATAATTGGTTTCCGTATTAAATTCGTAGTTGCTATTTACTTGTTGCATTTCGTATCGTTTTATATTTGCACTAGTAAAACAGTGGAGTTTTACTAACCCCCGAGTAATCTGGGGGTGGATGTCTGTTTTTCGTCCAGGTACATGTAGGTTCAGGGGAGCAGTCACAGGATTGGCACAAGAGGATGACGAGCTGCGATACTAATCAAGAGTCGAGAGTTGGTAGAGTTTGGTTGTATTGTTCGAGTTGATTTCAGTCTTCCGCTGTATTGTGTTTCGACCCCTGTGTGGGTAATGTTACTTTAGTCAGTTCTGTTGATGGAGTTGTGTGACCTCATCGGTCTGTGTATTCATGTGTAAGTGACCTTATCGGTCAATATCATTATATTGCTTGACCCTGGCTGGGCAAGCATTTGGTTGTTTATGGTTGTTTAGCCTGGTAGATCCTTGTGGAAAGGGTCTACGGCGTGTAGTATTTCCATACGGTTTTGGGGGTGTTACAAGTCGGGCACGTTATGGTCATGTGTTGGGTTCACCGACACATTGGACTGTGCACACGGTAACGTACCTCCGTGAGACTAATTAGGTACAAGGATAGGTGTGTCCGGACACTCGTCTTGTGCACTTACACATACCATTATGGGCGTACTATGATGCCTCCCTTCAGCTTCATTTCATAATTAAGAAATATCCTGATTGTGTTTATTCAACACCTGAGGATTGTTGTTCTGTCTAACTAACCCCGTTGGGGAATGTTGTTTTCAGGTCATGGCAAGGCTAAAGCACGGGAAGAGAACGTGGACGGCGAGGAGTCCTAGTGATACTAGTAGGGGCTCTAGTCTTTTTTTCAGTCATTCGTGTTTCCTTTATTTTATTTACGCTGCAGACTTCCGTTTGAATACTCATTTTATTCAGTGTTGTATAATTTATATTCATATAAAATATACATGTATTCTGCATGATCTTGGGTGTGTTGTAATGAAACTCCTCATCGGAGTAATTGACGATTTAATGTGGTTCGGTACTACAATTATATTATTTGAGTCATTATTTTTCATTCGCCTGGTGGGTCCCAGTCGGGGGTCCACGGCACTGTAATATCCACCTAGTTGGGGTGTTATAGAGTTGGTATCGGAGCGTGGTTTTGTATACTACTTTCCGAGTCATGTCTCATTGAAATCATCGTTCGTCAGACTAGTATCATTGGACTTTCGCGCCACGTGTGACTTCTGCAAGAGTCGATCCCATCAGACCAAAGAACAGTAAGATTTTTGATGCCATGGTATAATTTCTGGCAATAAGAATCACCCATTCATCATTCAACAGTCAATAGTCCTCAATCATCAGTTTCATTTTGATCATGTCGATCATGTTAACTCATTAATCACTCAGTTCATTTCATTACTCACTTGTTGATCTTGAAGATCGTATCATTAATCCTCTTAACTTGATCATGATAATCATTTCAATACTTTCATCGGATAATCATGTCACGTCAGTTGATCATTCAAGTAATCATTGTGTAGAGCGTGTACGCTCATTTTTATCATTTCATAAGTAGTCATAATGCGGTATTCATGCGATTCTATAATTATCATTTAACTTTCCGACTTCAGTATGGAGAGAGCTGGAAGAGGGCGCGGGGGAAGAGGCCGCGGTGCTGGCCGAATCCTGAGAACTCGTGCGAATACACATGCGAACGCGAGGAATAATGCTAATTCATCGAGCAGCGACGCCGTCACTCATTCTCCTGGAAATGATCATTCACTGTCAAGGAGTTGTACCCGGGACACAGCTCAATCATAAGGTGTTCGAGTTGATCCACTCGATTTTATGCAGGGCATGATGGCCCAGATGACACAGATGGCACGCCTCATAGAGACGATGCAGAACTCAACTGCCCAGAATCAGCAGGCTCCTCCGCCGCCACCTCAGGGGAAAGAGAGGGGTGTAAGCAGTATTATTGGCGACATCTCTCGCCAAAGGCCACCTACTTTTGAGGGTTCATCTGAGCCGGCAGATATTGTTCACTGGCTTGAGCATTTCGAAAAGTTGTTTGCCATGGTAGAGTGTCCCGAAGGGCACAAAGATTCAGTTGTGGCTTACTATCTGGGTAAGAGCGCTCATTCATGGTGGTTATCGTTGAAGCCCACCGACGGATTATGTACTTGGGATCAATTCAAGGCTCTGATGATGGAGAGGTATTATCCGGCCCCACTTAGAGAGGCCAATTTATCAGAATTACTCACTCCCGACACCTCAGCGGATGATGATGTTCTTGCCATCGCCGAGAAATTTCAGGAACTCCTTCCTTTCGCCTCATCTATTATTCACTCCGAGGCAGACAAGATCAAATATTTCAGTAAGAGGTTGAAGCCTCGCATGCGGATGTAGTTGCTTAATCACAATTGCACCACCCTGGCCGAATTCATCGAGAAAGCTCTTACGTATGAGCTTACATTTAAGGAGATTGCTAAGCAATAACCTTCATCTGCTAGAAAGAAGTCAAAGAATCGTAATCAGTCTGAAGGCAGTCAGGCAACCTTCAAGAAGCCTTGTGCGGGCTCTACTTTCTCTGAGCGACCTCCTATGGCGCCTAGACCTTCGGAATCTCAATCCCGAGTGGCCAGTTCGGCCATCATTTGTTTCAACTGCAAAGAGCAGGGTCATTTCAGCACCAAGTGTCTGAGACAGACTATCACTTGCCATAACTGTGGGATTGCTGGGCATAAGGCCCGTTTTTACCGAAGGGACTCCAAACCTACTCCGGCGTCATCTCAGGCCCCGAAGCAGTCAGCTGTTCATAATCAGGCCACTCAGTCCGCTTCGTTCAAGACGACAGGACAAACAAAGGCGGAGCCAAAGGCTACCAGACGGGAGCATCCGGTTCAGGGGCCGCCAAGCCCCGAATTTACGAGATGAAGAAGGCCGACGATCCGGAGGCCCGGATGATCTCAGGTACACTCGAAATTCTATCTCAGCCTGTGTGTACCCTTTTTTATACTGGTGCATCGCATTCATTCATTTCCGAGTCATGTTTGGTTAGACTACGTCTGGGTAGTACTGCTAGTTGTGAGCCTTATGTCATTGGTCTACCTGATGGTAGAAGAATTATCGGAGATCATTAGATTAAGGATTGTCCGATTCAAATTCATGGCCGTGATTGGTTAACCAACCTAATCGTGGTAGATTTATCGAGAGACGATGTCATCTTAGGTATTGATTGGATGGATCGTCACGATGCCGTCATTAGTGTCCGTAAGCGTATGGTCACTATCATTTCAGACGATGGGGTCGAATGTGTATTTCAGGGAGGTAATCCCACCTGTTCCGGGAGAGTCATCAACTTGATGAAAACAGTGAAATTACTCAATCAAGGGTGTGTCGGTTATTGGTGCTATATGACCAAGACCGAGAAATCATCAGTGTTATTTTCAGATATTCCGATAGTGAGAGAATATGCCAACATATTTCCAAACGAGTTACTAGGTTTACCTCCACAGAGAGATGTGGAATTCACAATAGAGTTGGAGCCTGGTACGTCCCCAATATCGAAGGCACCGTATCGGATGGCCCCGAACGAAATGCAGGAACTGAAGAAGCAATTAGAGGATTTGACCGAGAAAGGTTATATACGACTGAGTGCGTCCCCATGGGGAGCACCAGTGTCATTTGTCAAGAAGAAGGATGGTTGGTTTTGCTTGTGTATTGATTACCGGGAATAGAACCGGGTGACGATCAAGAATAAATATCCTCTACCCCGTATCGATGATCTTTTGGATCAACTTCAGGGAGCTTAAGTATTTTTCAAAATCGACTTCAGATCTGGATATCATCAGTTATGAATTCGAGAGTCGGATATCGCAAGGACGGCGTTCCGAACACACTATGGTCATTATGAGTTTTTGGTAATGCCGTTTGGTTTAACTAATGCACCTTCGGTATTCATGGAGTTAATGAATCGAGTTTTCATCGATTATTTGGATCACTTCGTGGTTGTCTTCATTGATGACATTTTAATTTATTCTCGTGACCGGGAGGATCACGAGTTTCACCTTCATCATGTGCTTAGTGTGTTGAGACGAGAGAAACTTTATGGAAAGTTTTCCAAATGTGAGTTCTGGATGTCCGAATTGACATTTCTCGGACATGTAATTTCATCTGACGGAGTTCATGTCGACCCTCAGAAGACGGAGGCGATCCGAGATTAGCAACCTCCGAAGAATGTTAAGGAAATCCGATGTTTCCTCGGATTAGCTGGTTATTATCGGTGATTTATGGAAGGATTTTCTAAAATTGCTCAACCCATGACGAACCTTTTACGGAAGGATAAGAAATACACGTGGTCCGACATGTGTCAATAGAGTTTTGAGGAACTCAAAAGCCGGTTAATTTCAGCACCTGTCGTTTCTTTACCACAAGGGACAGAAGGGTTTGTGGTTTATAGTGATGCGTCCGTACAGGGTCTCGGATGTGTACTAATGCAGAACGGGAAAGTTATTGCTTATGCTTCATGTCAATTGAGACCTTACGAGGTTAAGTATCTGACCCATGACCTAGAACTAGGAGCCGTGGTGTTCACATTAAAAATTTGGCATCATTATCTTTATGGCGTTACCTGTCAGATATTCACTGATCATAAGAGTTTGAAGTATATATTTACTCAGAAGGAGTAAATTATGCGACAGGGGCGGTGGTTGGAACTAATCAAAGATTATGATATTGAGATACTTTACCACCCGGGTAAGGCAAACGTTTTCGTCGACGCCTTGAGTCGTAAGTCTGTTCAGGAGCAGATGCTTGCTCGATTAACAATTCAGAGGGAACTTCAGTAGGAATTTCTGAGACCCGAGATCGAGGTCTGGTTACAGCGAGTACAAGGGCAACTTTGTACGTTAGAGATTTCATCACCACTTGAGGAGGCGATCAGGGAGAATCAGGGTTCGGACACATTTTTGTTACGCATTCGAGATGATGTGACTCAGGGGAAAGGCCCTGGATTTATGGTCCACAAGGATGGACTTTTGCGATTTAATGATCGGTTATGCGTACCGGCGAACGACGAGTTGAAAAACTCGATTTTGAGAGAAGCTCATGCTACCCCTTATTCCATTCATCCAGGGTCTAGCAAGATGTACAAAGACTTGAAACAAAATTACTGGTGGAGTAATATGAAGCGAGAAGTCGCGGAATTTGTTTCGAGATGTTTAACCTGTCAGCAAGTTAAGATAGAACATCTGCGACCGATGGGTATGCTGAAACCACTCCCTATTCCAGAGTGGAAGTGGGAGGATATTTCAATGGACTTCATCACGAGTTTACCGACGAGTCGCCGCGGCATGAATATAATCTGGGTAATCATGGATCGTCTAACTAAGTCAGCTCATTTCCTTGAGATTAAGGATACGTGGGGTCTCGAGAGACTTGCCCAGTTGTTCATCAAAGAGATAGTGAGATTGCACGGTACTCCTAAGAGTATCGTTTCTAATCGTGACGGGCGATTCGTGTCACATTTTTGGAAGTCAGTTCATCGTGCCATGGGAACTCAGCTTAATCTCAGCACAGCTTTTCACCCTTAGCCCGATGGACAATCAGAGAGAACTATTCAGATATTGGAGAACATGTTGAGAGCATGTGTTCTCGATTGGAAAGACGATTGGGAAGCCCAACTACCATTAATCGAGTTCACGTACAACAATAGTTGGCATGCTTCGATTAAAATGGCACCTTCCGAGGCCTTGTATGATCGTCGTTGTCGATCTCTTTTGTGTTGGGATGACTTATCAGAATCAATCGGCACCGAGCCCTATATGCTTATAGCCGCCCGTGAGAAGGTAGCTTTGATCAGGAGTCGTTTGTTGACCGCTCAGAGTCGACAGAAATCATATACAGATAATTGTTGTCGACCATTAGAGTTCGAGATAGGCGACCACGTGTTGGTCAAGGTTTCCCCGAGTCGAGGTATCTTTCGTTTTGGGAAACGTGGAAAGTTGAGTCCGAGATTTATTGGACCGTTTGAGATTTTGGAACGAGTAGGCAGTCTGGCTTATCGATTGGATTTACCTTCGGCGTTGAGCCGAATTCATAACGTGTTTCATGTCTCTCAGTTGCGGAAGTATATTGCCGACCCTAGTGACATACTTCGGTTTGATAAGGTTGAGATAGCGGACGATCACACGTATGAGGAGCATCCCGTGCGAGTCTTAGAGCGGCGAATCAAACAACTGAGAACCAAGACGATTCCTTTGGTTAAGATTCACTGGTCGAGACACGGAGTCAAAGAGGCTACTTGGGAAACCGAGGATAGTATGCGGGAGAGTTATCCCGAGTTGTTTGACCCTTAGTTTCGGGAACGAAACTGTTTTAAGGGGGGGTATGTAATACCCAGTTGTAATCCAGTCATTATCATTCAGTAATTTTCATTCAGTAATTTTCACTTATTAATAATCATTCATCATCCACATTCATTCATTCGTGTTCACCGTTCTGAGTAACTTTGAGTCGTGTATCGATATTGTTCATTGTTTCAACCTTGCTTGGAAATCGGGACAAGAATATTATCTTGATTGTTGTAATTGATTCATTAGTCGATGTTGACATTGGAGTTCATGTCATTTCAAATCTCCTCCTTGTTCAAATCGTGCTATTATTGGGCGAATCCTTGTAATCATTACTTGGAACCACCATTTTAGGGTTTCCGCACTTCCATTTCGTGTTATTATTCCCAAATATTGAATCCTATTGCTTTTATTCTCTTTCCGGGTCGTTTTTCGTCATTTTTGGACCCCAGTGGTGTGCGCCGCGGCACACACATTTTGCTAATTGTGGCTGACTCGTCTGTACCGGGGGCTGCAGCTCCTGCCGGCCGGGCCGCCACACACTGCCGAGCACCTGGGCAGATTTTTTGGCCCTGTGCCGCGGCACACAATACAGATTTTTCTTATATCTGCGTTTGTTGTGGAGAACAAACACATTTAACCATTTTCATTCTTCCTCTCCTCCTTGGGCGATTGGTGGGCGATTTTTAGGTGTTTTAACATCATCAAAACTCAGAGATTCTCATCTTCTTCAAGTTGTAGTGTGGATCAACAACATATTTGTGGATTCTTCATCCTAATCTAAGTTAACTTCTTGAACCCTTGAATTCGATTTTGAGTTGGAGCATGATGTTTTGCATGGTATAATCATGATTTGTGTTGGATATACGTATGATTATGAGTTTTTACGAGTTATCATCGGATTGTTGGAAGTTTTTCTCAAGAACACTTTGAAAGTTGACTTGGAATTGGGTTTTGCAATTTAATGTTATCGTAAACTCGATTTGAGTATTCCTATTGGATTATCGATTGTATTGATGTGTTTTGGTGGGTTGGATCATTCCATTGAAGTTGGTTTTCGATACAAATGGGATTATTTGTTTAGGATGGGAGATTGTTTTCAAGGTGTTTGTCGAAATGCCTCAATGAGTTTGGATTTATTGTATCGACATCTTGAATTGGTTATGATCGCTATTGATTCGTATATTAAGCGAGTTGTTGATAATTGTGTTATTCAAGGTTGTTCTAGCGACCGGTAGTTTCCCTTAGGAAGTTGTTCGAGAGAGGACGTATCATCACCGGTGTTAAGATAAGTTGATTCTTACTCGGTTAAAGGGATATTCATTCCTTTCGTTGTTGTTCATTCATGATCATAACTCATTCATATTGTATTAACCGTATCGAGACTTGTCATTGTCAATTAATCACTTCATTCACGAGGAATAACGGTTCCAATCATTTCATTGGGCTATCATTCATTTCACTATTAATTCATCTCAGCGAGTCATCCTTGACTTTGTCGAATTATTATTCATTAATATACTTCATGGTTATTCTTGTTCATATGACCTTCTGGGTTCATATTATGCGGACGGGTGGGGATGTGTGGAATTTTTAGTCGGGCATGTTATGGTCTTGTGTTGGGTTCACCGACATATTAGACTGTGCACACGGTAACGTACCTTCGTGAGACTAATTAGGTACAAGGACAGGTGTGTCCGGACACTCGTCTTGTGCACTTGCACATACCATTACGGGCGTACTATGATGCCTCCCTTCAGCTTCATTTCATAATTAAGAAATATCCTGATTATGTTTATTCAACTCTTGAGGATTGTTGTTCTGTGTAACTAACCCCGTTGGGGAATGTTGTTTTCAGGTCATGGCAAGGCTAAAACACGGGAAGAGAAGGTGGATGGCGAGGAGTCCCAGTGATACTAGTAGGGGCTCCAGTCTTTTTTCAGTCATTCGTGTTTCCTGTATTTTATTTCCGCTGCAACTTCCGTCTGAATACTCATCTTATTCAGTGTTGTATATTATCTATTCATATAAAATATACATGTATTCTGCATGATCTTGGGTGTGTTTTAATGAAACTTCTCATTGGAGTAATTGACGATATAATGTGGTTTGGTACTACAATTATATTATTTAAGTCATTATTTTTCATTCGCCTGGTGGGTCCCAGTCGAGGGTCCACGGCACTGTAATATCCACCTAGTTGGGGTGTCACAGAGTTGGTATCGGAGCGTGGTTTTGAATAATACCTTCCGAGTCATGTCTCATTGAAATCATCGTTCGTCAGACTAGTATCATTGGACTTTCGCGCCACGTGTGACCTGTGCAAGAGTCGATCCCATCATACCAAAGAATAGTAAGATTTTTGATGCCATGGTATAATTTCTGGCAATAAGAATCACTCATTCATCATTCAACAGTCAACAGTCCTCAATCATCAGTTTCATTTTGATCATGTCGATCATGTTAACTCATTAATCACTCAGTTCATTTCATTACTCAGTTGTTGATCTTGAAGATCGTATCATTAATCTTGTTAACTTGATCAAGATAATCATTTCAATAATTTCATCGGATAATCATGTCACGTCAGTTGATCATTCATGTAATCATTATGTAGAGCGTGTACGCTCATTTTTATCATTTCATACGTAATCATAATGCGGTATTCATGCGATTCTATAATTATCAGTAACTTTCCTACTTCAGTATGGAGAGAGCTGGAAGAGAACACGGGGGAAGAGGATGCGGTGCTGGCCGAATCCCGAGAACTCCTGTGAATACACGTGCAAACGCGAGGAATAATGCTAATTCATCGAGCAGCTACGCCGCCACTTATTCTCCTGGAAATGATCATTCACTGTCAGGGAGTTGTACCCGGGACACAGCTCAATCATAAGGTGTTCGGGTTGATCCACTCGAGTTTATGCAGGGCATGATGGCCCACATAACACAGATGGTACGCCTCATGGAGACGATGCAGAACTCAACCGCCCAGAATCAGCAGGCTCCTCCGCCGCCACCTCAGGGGGAAAGAGAGGGGTGTAAGCAGTATTATTGGTGACATCTCTCGCCAAAGGCCACCTACTTTTGAGGGTTCATCTGAGCCGGCGGATATTGTTCATTGTCTTGAGCATTTCAAAAAGTTGTTTGCTATGGTAGAGTGTCCCGAATGGCACAAAGTTTCAGTTGCGGCTTACTATCTGGGTAAGAGCACTCATTCATGGTGGTTATCGTTGAAGCCCACCGACGGATCATGTACTTGGGATCAATTCAAGGCTGTCATGATGGAGCGGTATTATCCGGCCCCACTCAGAGAGGCCAAGTTATCAGAATTACTCACTCCCGACACCTCAGCGGACGATGATTTTCTTGCCATCGCCGAGAAATTTCAGGAACTCCTTCCTTTCGCCTCATCTATTATTCACTCTGAGGCAGACAAGATCAAATATTCCAGTAAGAGGTTGAAGCCTCGCATGCGGATCCAGCTGCTTAATCACAATTGCACCACCCTGGCCGAATTCATCGATAAAACTCTTACGTATGAGCTTACTGTTAAGGAGATTGCTATGCAACAACCTTTATCTGCTAGCAAGAAGTCAAAGAATCGTAATCAGTCTGAAGGCAATCAGGCAACCTTCAATAAGCCTCGTGCGGGCTCTACTTTCTCTTAGCGACCTCCTATGGTGCATAGACCTGCGGAATCTCAGTCCCGAGTGGCCAGTTCGGCCATCATTTGTTTCAACTGCAAAGAGCAGGGTCATTTCAGCACCAAGTGTCCGAGACAGACTATCACTTGCCATAACTGTGGGATTTCTGGGCAAAAGGCCTGTTTTTGCCGAAGGGACTCCAAACCTACTCCGGCGTCATCTTAGGCCCTGAAGCAGTCAGCTGTTCATAATTAGGCCACTCGGTCGACTTCGTTCAAGACGACAGGAGCAAACAAAGGCGGAGCCAAAAGCTACCAGACGGGAGCATCCGGGTCAGGGGCCGCCAAGCCCCGAATTTACGAGATGAAGAAGGCCCACGATCCGGAGGCCCGGATGATCTCAGGTATTCTCGAAATTCTATCTCAGTTTGTGTGTACCCTCTTTGATACTGGTGCATCGCATTCATTCATTTCCGAGTCATGTTTGGTTAGACTACGTCTGGGTAGTACTGCTAGTTGTGAGCCTTATGTCATTGGTCTACCTCATGGTAGAAGAATTATCGGAGATCGTGAGATTAAGGATTGTCCGATTCAGCTTCATGGCCGTGATTGGTTAGCAGACCTAATCGTGGTAGATTTACCGAGAGACGACATCATCTTAGGTATTGATTGGATGGATCGTCAAGATGCAGTTATTAGTGTCCGTAAGCGTATGGTCACTATCATTTCAGACGATGGGGTCGAATGTGTATTTTAGGGAGGTAATCCCAGCTGTTCCGGGAGAGTCATCAACTTGATGAAAGCAGTGAAATTACTCAATCAAGGGTGTGTCGGTTATTGGTGCTATATGACCAAGACCGAGAAATCATCGGTGTCATTGTTAGATATTCCGATAGTGAGAGAATATGCCGACATATTTCCAGACGAGTTACCAGTTTTACCTCCACAGAGAGATGTGGAATTCACAATAGATTTGGAGCCTAGTACGTCCCCAATATCGAAGGCACCGTATCGGATGGCCCCGACCGAAATGCAGGGACTGAAGAAGCAGTTGGAGGATTTGACCAAGAAAGGTTATATCCGACCGAGTGCGTCCCCATGGGGAGCACCAGTGTTATTTATCAAGAAGAAGGATGGTTCGTTTCGCTTGTGTATTGATTATCGGGAATTGAACCGGGTGACGATCAAGAATAAATATCCTCTACCCCGTATCGATGATCTTTTGGATCAACTTCAGGGAGCTTAAGTATTTTGCAAGATCGACTTAAGATCTAGATATCATTAGTTACGAATTCGATAGTCGGATATCGCAAGGACGGCGTTCTGAACACACTATGGTCATTATGAGTTTGTGGTAATGCCGTTTGGGTTAACTAATGCACCTTCGGTATTCATGGAGTTAATGAATCAGGTTTTCATCGACTATTTGGATCAGTTCGTGGTTGTCTTCATTGATGACATTTTAATTTATTCTCGTGACCGGGAGGAGCACGAGTTTCACCTTCATCAGGTGCTCGACGTGTTGAGACGAGAGCAACTTTATGGAAAGTTTTCCAAATGTGAGTTCTGGATGTCCGAAGTGACATTTCTCGGACATGTAATTTCATCAGACGGAGTTCGTTTCGACCCTCAGAAGACGGAGGCGATCCGAGATTGGCAACCTCCGAATAATGTTAAGGAAATCCGAAGTTTCCTCGGATTAGCTGGTTATTATCGGCAATTTGAGGAAGGATTTTCTAAAATTGCTCAATCCATGACGAAACTTTTACGGAAGGATAAGAAATACACGTGGTCCGACACGTGTCAACAGAGTTTTGAGGAACTCAAGATCCGGTTAATTTCAGCACCTGTCCTTTCTTTACCGCAAGGGATGGAAGGATTTGTGGTTTATAGTGATGCGTCCGGACAGGGTCTCGGATGTGTACTAATGCAGAATGGGAAAGTTATTGCTTATGTTTCACGGCAATTGAGACCTTACGAGGTTAGTTATCCGACCCACGACCTGGAACTAGCAGCTGTGGTGTTCGCATTGAAGATTTGGCGTCATTATCTTTATGGCGTTACCTGTCAGATATTCACCGATCATAAGAGTTTGAAGTATATATTTACTAAGAAGGAGTTAAATATGCGATAGAGGCGATGGTTGGAACTAATCAAAGATTATGATATTGAGATACTTTACCACCCGGGCAAGGGAAATGTTGTCGTCTATGCCTTGAGTCGTAAGTCCGTTCAGGAGCAGATGCTTGCTCGATTAAAAATTCAGAGGGAACTTCAGTAGGAATTTCTGAGACCCGAGATCGAGGTCTGGTTACAGCGATTACAAGGGCAACTTTGTACGTTAGAGATTTCATCACCACTTTAGGAGGCGATCAGGGAGAATCAGGGTTCGGACACATTTTTGTTACGCATTCGAGATGATGTGACTCAGGGGAAAGGCCCTCGATTTATGGTCCACAAGGATGGACTTTTGCAATTTAATGATCGGTTATGCGTACCGGCGAACGACGAGTTGAAAAACTCTATTTTGAGAGAAGCTCATGCTACCTCTTATTCCATTCATCCAGGGTCTAGCAAGATGTACAAAGACTTGGAACAAAATTACGGGTGTAGTAATATGAAGCGAGAAGTCGTGGAATTTGTTATGAGATGTTTAACCTGTCAGCAAGTTAAGATAGAACATCTGCGACCCATGGGTATGCTTAAACCACTCCCTATTCCAGAGTGGAAGTGGGAGGATATTTCAATGGACTTCATTACGAGTTTACCGACAAGTCGCCGCGGCATGAATATAATTTGGGTAATCGTGGATAGTCTAACTAAGTCAGCTCATTTCCTTGAGATTAAGGATACGTGGGGTCTCGAGAGACTTGCCCAGTTGTTCATCAAAGAGATAGTGAGATTGCACGGTACTCCTAAGAGTATCGTTTCTAACCGTGACGGGCGATTCGCGTCACATTTTTGGAAGTCAGTTCATCGTGCCATGGGAACTCAGCTTAATCTCAGCACAGCTTTTCACCCTTAGCCCGATGGACAATCAGAGAGAACTATTCTGATATTGGAGAACATGTTGAGAGTATGTGTACTCGATTGGAAAGACGATTGGAAAGCCCAACTACCGTTAATCGAGTTCATGTACAATAATAGTTTGCATGTTTCGATTAAGATGTCACCTTTCGGGGCCTTGTACGGTCGTCGTTTTCGATCTCCTTTGGGTTGGGATGACTTATCATAATCAATCGGCACCGAGCCCGATATGCTTATAGCCGCCAGTGAGAAGGTAGCTTTGATCAGGAGTCATTTGTTGACCGCTCAGAGTCGACAGAAATCATATGCAGATAATTGTTGTCGACCATTAGAGTTCGAGATAGGTGACCATGTGTTGGTCAAGTTTTCCCAGAGTCGAGGTATCTTCCGTTTCGGGAAACGTGGATAGTTGAGTCCGAGATTTATTGGATCGTTTGAGATTTTGGATCGAGTAGGCAGTATGGCTTATCGATTGGCTTTACCTCCGGCATTGAGCCGAATTCATAACGTGTTTCATGTCTCTCAGTTGCGGAAGTATATTGCCGACCCTAGTCACATACTTCGGTTTGATGAGGTTGAGATAGCGAACGATCATATGTATGAGGAGCGTCCTATGCGAGTCTTAGAATGGCGAATCAAACAGCTGAGAAGCAAGACGATTCCTTTAGTTAAGATTCAGTGGTCGAGTGTTGCGATATTTCCTACACGCAAGTGCACGTCATCGTTTACAAGTAATAAAGTGATAAGTAGAGTATCGTTCCCACGAGGATTGAGTCTCTAACTACCGACGTTTTCGTATTCCAATTTTATTTGAACAATCGAAGTTGGGTTTTTGGATTAATAACTACAAGAATGAATAAAAGACTAAACAGAAAGCGATAGCTTGAATAAAAGGAATCAAATGATAAATAAGTCTAGAGTTCTGAATCCACCTTAATTTATCCGAATTTAATCTTGATTATCCGTAATAAATAATTTTCCCAATTTATTGAAGGCGGAGATTGCTAATATATTCTACCGCCTCCCGAGGTCAATAGATTTATCTAACGGCGACTAACGCACTCTATCCCTAGGTGAATTATCTCGTCGCTAGGCAAAAGCATGAAATCTCCTAAAGGCCACGTAGTTCCTATGAGTATATTCCTATCTCACGAATAAACGGTCCTCACCAATAGTTCCTCACCAAATCTCCTCTCCCGATTCGAAGTGAATGATTAAATCAATACAACTATTGGCCAGATAATTGCAAGCATTAAACATAATTGGGAAAACTCAATAAAAAGGTAATAAATTGGATAATCTTAATCAATTCGTCAAAATAAAGGTTTCATCAAAACCCTAGATTAGGGCTTTAGCCTGACATACTAAAAACTGAAAATACAGAAGAAATAAACGAAAGCATAAAATTCAAACGCAGATGAAGCTCGGATTCCTCCGTTCTTCAGATCCCGCCTTCTGCCCTTGAATTCCTCTGCTTTCCTCCTCTTCTCTGTCTCCAAGCTTAAGCTCTCCTAGGTTTAGCTTCAATGATTTCCTGATTCCAAGGTTCCAAGATAATTAAATTAGGGTCTTAAGCCCTATTTATAGCTCAGCACTTCCATAAATCGCGTCCGTATTAGTTGGTTGAAAACTGGCTTCGAAACGGCCCAAAATCCGCGCAGACGTACCAAACCCGCTAAGTGTGTCGCGGCTCATCAACCTGTGCCGCGGCACATCGCCAAAATCTGAATACCAGGCGTAATTAAATCCTTCGTGCCGCTGCTCACATGGGCAGTGCCGCGGCACAGAGTACACCTACTCGCCCTTCGGCCGGTGTCTTCCTTTGCCGCGGCTCGGCTTCCTTGTGCGGCTCATAGTCCGATTTTGCCGTTTGCCCGCTTTGCCTCGTTTAAGCTTCCGGACTTCAATTTCCTGTCAATCATACAAAATTAAGGCATTAAAAGCTCATTTAGATGATTTCACACTCCAAAATACTACAAAATAATGATAAATAAGCGTATAAAAATACGCCTAACAAATACCCCCAAACTTAAGCCTTTGCTTGTCCTCAAGCAAAAAGAATTAAAGTCAATAAAAGAATGTTGTGAATCATCGTGCAACTCATAGTGTTCAACCTAATCAATACTATCCTGCCATTCTCTCTAAATAAAACGAGATTCATAAAAGCGAGCTGCACTCGTAATAGTGATACCGCAAAGTGATCAAGTTCACCCTAATCATTTGTTCATGAAGAAAACTCACTCAAAGATTAACAAAACATGAGTCGAATCGACCGTCAATATGAAAGGCTAAAATAGACAAGTTAGTTCGTCCCGTTCCACGCCTAAAGGCACAATTTTTCACGAGTCTCCGACAAACTAACCCTCGGACAGTGTCCCCTTATATAAGGATGCTCAAGAATTCGATTCGAGTTGACCACTAGGTTAGGATCTCGGGATGTTTCATCGGGATAATCCTAGGTGGAACTTCCATTCTCATGTATTAGGAAACCGTTTGACGTAAAAGACACTCATGGGGCACATGGATGCTTCTAGTTACTAAGTTCCCGTCTACAATGAGAAACAACTCGAATACATAATTTCCGCATGTCCGAATCAAGGTTGCCGTTTGACGCGAGAGTAAACAATGGTCACGCGAATGCCCCGGTTACTAGGCTCCTATCATTGGCACATGTGAACTATCTAAATCAATAGTCTAATCAGTATCGCTGCTTTACGCGAGAGTAAACAACGGGTCACGCGAATACCCCCGGTTACTAGACTTCCCTTCATAGAACACATTATCTCGACTTTTAGGGAAAAACTGCCCCACTCTAAACTCAATTTAAGTGCCAACACGACTAAAGAAACAGTACGACTCACTATCCGGAAAATGTACCCAAACGTATTGATGGGGATTTAAAAACAAGTATGTATCGTCTCTTATCTGCCAAGTCCTCTACAATCACGAAAAATTTCGGACCTAATTGAATACTAAGCGAATGAAATAATCGACTACAACTCGACTAAAACTCGCCCGCTTCTTCATAGAGAAAGACAGTGTCGTAACATCAGTATCACACATAATAGAAGCACGAAAATTCACGAATAAAGAAAAACTACGGCAAGCAAGGCTATTAAAAAAAATTTCGCAAAGAAAGAAAAGTGCAACAAAATATAATGTACAGCAAGAAAATAGAGTACAGCAATGAATGCAGATCAATGTAAAGCCCCCAAACTTAGGACGTACATTGACCTCACTGGACACAAAAATGAAATGTAAGCAAAGTAAAAGGTCACGTACTCCTCCACCGCTCAGAGTGGTGCCGCATCGTCCGGTGAGGAGGGTGGTGTGGCTGAATGATCAATTTTCCATTGCTGCAATTTATCAAACACCTTGTGTGCACAAGTTAAAATGAAGAACAAAAATTTTGATGGTTAATTCCAAATCCCAAAAATAATAACACAGATTATAGCCCTGAATTACAAAAAACCATCATCAACAATTCGTTCATAAACATCAATTCCACCACAATAACAAATTCCCCATATTCCAACTCCATTTCAGAAACAACAATGAAGAACAACTAGCAATATAAAACTCCAAATCTTTTCACATCAATAATCACCTATGATTTAGAAATCAAAAATTACCTGGAGAATTTGAAAAGGAGACTGATAGAATGGACCCGACTAACCTCATCGTGTGCAGGAAGGAAGGAATGAAGGGAAGAAGTATACTATGCAGGCCGATCGACTGAAAGAGCTTGACCTGGCTGCTCTTATTTTGCGACGGGTGCCGCGGCACAATAAAAGTGAGCCGCGGCCCAAAGTACAGTCGGATTTGGACGTTTTGATATGCCGCCGGGTGCCGCGGCTCAGCTTTCGTATGCCGCGGCTCAGTGTTATAGTGTGCCGCGGCTCATTTATGCCGTGCCGCGGCACAAAGTACAGTCGGTTTTGCCTTTCATTGCGATCGATGTGTGCCGCGGCTCACAATAACTGTGCCGCGGCTCATACTCCGCCTCCCGACTTTCTCGTAATTTTGAAAACAGACGTTAAAAACGAGAGGAAGAAGCAAATAGAAGCACAAAAATGATGAAAATAAAAATCACGAATACAAGAAAAATAAAGAAATGCAAAATCTACAATACGAGCTCGGGTTGCCTCCCGAGAAGCGCTAAGTTTATAGTCTTCACTGACCTATTGAACAACGTTAGTTCGCTTTCGCAAACTCCATTGGCTTCCGCCCGTTCATCGAACCGTTTGTATTTTGGTTAAAATTATGACCGTTGGTCATCACTGCTCGACTTTCGGTTCATCATCAAATGTAGTTTTCGAAAAGGTTTCGACTTGAGAAACTTCCCGAAACACCCGGTTTCTCCATGACTAATTTTTCTCTTGGCTTTCGGCTCACTCTCCTCCTTCACAAACGAACTCACAACTGCAGCAGATTTTTCTTCATGGTCGAGAAACGCCACTAGTTCTACATCCTTCTTCAAACTTGGGCCATTTAACACAAAATCTGAATTTTCCCAACGACGATTTTTTCGATGCTTTCCTCTTTCACAAACATCCACACCCTCACTTTGTGATCCTTTATCAGCACTTCCGGGACACGGGAACGATTTGAATACTTGAAAAGTAAGTTCCTCGTCTTGGACCCTCAGAGTTAGCTCTCCCTTTTCCACGTCTATAAGGGTTCGGCCCGTCGCTAGAAATGGTCATCCCAAGATGATCGGAATATTGTCATCTTCCTCCATGTCTAGTACGATGAAGTCGGCTGGAAAGATGAACTTGTCAACCTTAACTAATACATCCTCGATCACTCCCCTCGGATACTTTATCGATCGGTCCGCTAATTGTAATGAGACTGTGGTTGGCTTAGCTTCCCCAATATTCAGCTTTTGAAAAATCGATAGAGGCATGAGGTTGATACTTGCACCAAGATCGCATAGTGCCTTATCAAACGAAAGATTCCCCATGGTGCACGGTATGTTAAAGCTTCCCGGATCTTTCAATTTAGGTGGGAGCTTCTTTTGAAGAATTGCACTGCACTCCTCTGTCAAGGCAACCGTTTCAAACTCCTCAAGCTTTCTCTTCTTCGATAATATCTCTTTCATGAATTTGACATAACTCGGCATCTGCTCCAATGCGTCAGCGAACGGAATATTTATGTGAAGCTTTTTGAACACCTCAAGGAACTTAGAAAATTGTTTGTCCGCCCTCCTTTGCTATAGTCTCTGCGGAAACGGAACGGGGGGAACACATGTCTTTGAGTTATCCGGCTGAACTTCCTTCGACTCCTCTAGCTTTAATTCCATCTCTTCCTCAATCACCTTCTTCTCTTTACCCAGCTCGGGCTGATCTAGCACATCTCTCCCGCTTCTCAAGCTAATTGCATTTAGACTCTCTCGAGGATTTGTCTCTGTGGTACTCGGCAATGCTCCTTCCAGACGAGCTGTCAATACATTAGCGATTTGGCCCAGTTGGACCTCTAAATTCCGAATGGAAGCAGAATGATTTTGTAACGTAGCTTCCGTCCGAGTCATAAATTGACTCGTATTTGCCGCCAATTTTGCAAGCGCTTCCTCGAGAGACACTTTAGGAGCGGAAGGGGGCTGCTGTTGATTCTGAGTGAAAGGGGGCTGGTGTGCGTTAATCCGTTTCTCCATGAAAAGTTGGGGTGATTGCGCCACCCCGGATTATAAGTATTGGAGTACGGGTTATTCGGTCGATTCCCACTTCCTACGAATTGAGCCTGCTCCATCTGATTTTGCTCGAACGGATTTCCAAATTGACACTCCGCACTCGGGTGTGATCCGTTACACCAATTACATGTCTCAATGGTAACGGGGCTGGTGCATGCGAAAAGTTCGAGCTGTTGTGTCAAAGCGGCGACTTGAGCCGACAAGGTGGAAATCGGATCATTGCTCGAAACTTCCATTACCCTCTTCGGTGTCAATCTTTCTGGCCATTGGTAGCGTTTTCAGCCATATCTTCCAAAAGCACGTGAGCCTCGGCCATAGATTTTCCCATGAATGTTCCTCCGGAGGCTGCATCCACTAAAGTGCGTGTAGAAGCACTCAAACCACCATAAAATGTATGCAGCTGAAGCCAATCAGGAATGCCGTGATGAGGGCATCTTCGAAGCAATTCTTTATATCGCTCCCACGCCTCGTGGAGCGATTCCATATCGTATCGGGCAAAAGTGGTTATCTCGTTTCTTAACCGCGCCGTCTTAGCTGGTGGGAAAAATTTTGCAAGGAAGGCTTGCACTAACCTCTCCCAAGTTGTAATCGACCCCGGCGGTAAGGAATTCAACTAGAATTTTGCTTTATCCCTCAAAGAAAAAGGGAAAAGCCTCAATCGGATGGCATCGTCGGTGACACCATTAGTTTTGAAAGTGTCGCATATCTCAAGGAAAGAAGCAATGTGGGCATTCGGATCGTCCTTCGGTAGTCCACAGAATGGGCTCGCCTGCACCATCTGAATAATGGCGGGCTTGATCTCAAAGTTATTAGCTTGGATGGTGGGACGCCGAATTCCCGAAAAATTTGCGTCGACTTGCGGCATGGCATAATCTCGAAGAGCGAGTTCTGGTTGAGCTTGACGCACTTGGTTGTCTCCTCCTTGGATTTCAATATTCTCGGCCATGTTGACCGTCGTCTGCAGCTCTCTTTTCTCCTTTTTATTCCTTCTTAGCGTGCGCTCGAGCTCGGTGTCCAAAGGTAGTAAGCCTTCACACGAGCCTTCTCATGCACTACGAAAGGTCCCGAAAGAAAAAAACGAATAAAATAAAAAAATTAAATACACAAAAATAAAAATAAAACGTTCAAATTAAGACTGAAATACTTAAGTCGATATTAGAAAATTTCAATCCCCTTAACGGCGCCAAAAACTTGTTGCGATATTTCCTACACGCAGTGCACGTCATCGTTTACAAGTAATAAAGTGATAAGTAGAGTATCGTTCCCACGAGGATTGAGTCTCTAACTACCGACGTTGTATTCCAATTTTATTTGAACAATCGAAGTTGGGTTTTGGATTAATAACTACAAGAATGAATAAAAGACTAAACAGAAAGCGATAGCTTGAATAAAAGGAATCAAATGATAAATAAGTCTAGAGTTCTGAATCCACCTTAATTTATCCGAATTTAATCTTGATTATCCGTAATAAATAATTTTTCCAATTTATTGAAGGCGGAGATTGCTAATATATTCTACCGCCTCTCCCGAGGTCAATAGATTTATCTAACGGCGACTAACGCACTCTATCCCTAGGTGAATTATCTCGTCGCTAGGCAAAAAGCATGAAATCTCCTAAAGGCCACGTAGTTCCTATGAGTATATTCCTATCTCACAGAATAAAACGGTCCTCACCAATAGTTCCTCACCAAATCTCCTCTCCCGATTCGAAGTGAATGATTAAATCAATACAACTATTGGCCATATAATTGCAAGCATTAAACATAATTGGGAAAACTCAATAAAAAGGTAATAAATTGGATAATCTTAATCAATTCGTCAAAATAAAGGTTTCATCAAAACCCTAGATTAGGGCTTTAGCCTGACATACTAAAAACTGAAAATACAGAAGAAATAAACGAAAGCATAAAATTCAAACGCAGATGAAGCTCGGATTCCTCCGTTCTTCAGCTCCCGCCTTCTGCCCTTGAATTCCTCTGCTTTCCTCCTCTTCTCTGTCTCCAAGCTTAAGCTCTCCTAGGTTTAGCTTCAATGATTTCCTGATTCCAAGGTTCCAAGATAATTAAATTAGGGTCTTAAGCCCTATTTATAGCTCAGCACTTCCATAAATCGCGTCCGTATTAGTTGGTTGAAAACTGGCTTCGAAACGGCCCAAAATCCGCGCAGACGTACCAAACCCGCTAAGTGTGCCGCGGCTCACTGAACCTGTGCCGCGGCACATCGCCAAAATCTGAATACCTGGGCGTAATTAAATCCTTCTGTGCCGCGGCTCACATGGGCTGTGCCGCGGCACAGAGTACAGCCTACTCTGCCCTTCGGCTGGTGTCTTCCTTTGCCGCGGCTCAGCTTCCTTGTGCCGCGGCTCATAGTCCAGTTTTGCCGTTCGTTTAAGCTTCCAGACTTCAATTTCCTGTCAATCATACAAAATTAAGGCATTAAAAGCTCATTTAGATGATTTCACACTCCAAAATACTACAAAATAATGATAAATAAGCGTATAAAAATACGCCTAACATCGAGACATGGAGTCGGAGAGGCTACTTTGGAAACCGAGGATAGTATGCGGGAGAGTTATCCCGAGTTGTTTGACTCTTAGTTTCGGGAACGAAACTGTTTTAAGGTGTGGTGTATGTAATACCCGGTTGTAATCCAGTCATTATCATTTAGTAATTGTCATTCAGTAATTTTCACTTATTAATAATCATTCATCATCCACATTCATTCATTCGTGTTCACCGTTCTGAGTAACTTTGAGTCGTGTATCGATATTGTTCATTGTTTCAACCTTGCTTGGAAATCGGGACAAGAATATTATCTTGATTGTTGTAATTGATTCATTAGTCGATGTTGACATTGGAGTTCATGTCATTTCAAATCTCCTCCTTGTTCAAATCGTGCTATTATTGGGCGAATCCTTGTAATCATTACTTGGAACCACCGTTTTGGGGTTTCCGCACTTCCATTTCGTGTTATTATTCCCCAATATTGAATCTTGTTGCTTTTATTCTCTTTCCGGGTCGTTTTTCGTCATTTTTGGACCCCAGTGGTGTGCGCCGCGGCACACACATTTTGCTAATTGTGGCTGACTCGTGCATCTGGGTCCGGGCTGCCTCACGCGACTGCTTGCCGACACCGCGAGCACACTGGCAGATTTTTGGCCTGCCGCGGCACACAATACAGATTTTTCTTATATCTGCGTTTGTTGTGGAGAACAAACACATTTAACCATTTTCCTTCTTCCTCTCCTCCTTGGGCGATTGGTGGGCGATTTTTAGGTGTTTTAACATCATCAAAACTCAGAGATTTTCATCTTCTTCAAGTTGTAGTGTGGATCAACAACATATTTTTGGATTCTTCATTCTAATCTAAGTTAACTTCTTCAACCCTTGAATCCGATTTTGAGTTGGAGCATGATGTTTTGCATGGTATAATCATGATTTGTGATGGATATACGTATGATTATGAGTTTTTATGAGTTATCATCGGATTGTTGGAAGTTTTTCTCAAGAACACTTTGAAGGTTGACTTGGAATTGGGTTTTGCAATTTAATGTTATCGTAAACTCGATTTGAGTATTCCTATTGGATTATCGATTGTATTGATGTGTTTTGGTGGGTTGGATCATTCCATAGAAGTTGGTTTTCGATACAAATGGGATTAGTTGTTTAGGATGGGAGATTTTTTACAAGGTGTTTGTCGAAATGCCTCAATGAGTTTGGATTTATTGTATCGACATCTTGAATTGGTTATGATCGCTATTGATTCGTATATTAAGTGAGTTGTTGATAATTGTGTTATTCAAGGTTGTTCTAGCGACCGGTAGTTTCCCTTAGGAAGTTGTTCGAGAGAGGACATATCATCACCGGTGTTAAGATAAGTTGATTCTTACTCGGTTAAAGGGATATTCATTCCTTTCGTTGTTGTTCATTCATGATCATAACTCATTCATATTGTATTAACCGTATCGAGACTTGTCATTGTTAATTAATCACTTCATTCACGAGGAACGACGGTTCCAATCATTTCATTGGGCTATCATTCATTTCACTATTAATTCATCTCGGCGAGTCATCCTTGACATTGTCAAATTGTTATTCATTAATATCCTTCATGGTTATTCTTGTTCATATGACCTTCTGGGTTCATATTGTGCGGCCGGGTGGGGATGTGTGGAATTTTTAGTCGGGCATGTTATGGTCATGTGTTGGGTTCACCGACATATTAGACTGTGCACACGGTAACGTTCCTCCGTGAGACTAATTAGGTACAAGGACAGGTGTGTCTGGACACCCGTCTTGTACACTTGCACATACCATTACGGGCATACTATGATGCCTCCCTTCAGCTTCATTTCATAATTAAGAAATATCCTGATTATGTTTATTCAACTCTTGAGGATTGTTATTCTGGTTAACTGACCCCGTTGGGGAATGTTGTTTTCAGGTCATGGCAAGGCTAAAACACGGGAAGAGAACATGGATGGCGAGGAGTCCCAGTTATACTAGTAGGGGCTCCAATCTTTTTTCAGTCATTCGTGTTTCCTGTATTTTATTTCTGCTGCAACTTCCGTTTTAATACTCATCTTATTCAGTGTTGTATATTTTATATTCATATAAAATATACATGTATTCTGCATGATCTTGGGTGTGTTGTAATGAAACTTCTCATTGGAGTAATTGACGATATAATGTGGTTCGTTACTACAATTATATTATTTAAGTCATTATTTTTCATTCGCCTGGTGGGTCCCAGTCGGGGGTCCACGGCACTGTAATATCCACCTAGTTGGGGTGTTACAGAGTTGGTATCATTGGACTTTCGCGCCACGTGTGACCTGTGCAAGAGTCAATCCCATCAGACCAAAGAACAGTAATATTTTTGATGCCATGGTATAATTTCTGGTAATAAGAATCACTCATTCATCATTCAACAGTCAACAGTCCTTAATCATCAGTTTCATTTTGATCATGTCGATCATGTTAAATCATTAATCACTCAGTTCATTTCATTAGTCAGTTGTTGATCTTGAAGATCGTATCATTAATCTTGTTAACTTGATCAAGATAATCATTTCAATAATTTCATCGGATAATCATGTCACGTCAGTTGATCATTCATGTAGAGCGTGTACGCTCATTTTTATCATTTCATACGTAATCATAATGCGGTATTCATGCGATTCTATAATTATCATGTAACTTTCCTACTTCTATATGGAGAGAGCTGGAAGAGAACGCGGGGGAAGAGGATGCGGTGCTGGCCGAATCCCGAGAACTCGTGTGAATACACGTGCAAACGCGAGGAATAATGCTAATTCATTGAGCAGCGACGCCGCTACTCATTCTCCTGGAAATAATCATTCACTGTCAGGGAGTTGTACCCGGGACACAGCTCAATCATAAGGTGTTCGGGTTGATCCACTCAATTTTATGCAGGGCATGATGGCCCAGATAACATAGATGGTACGCCTCATGGAGACGATGCGGAACTCAACCGCCCAGAATCAGCAGGCTCCTCCGCCGCCACCTCAGGGGAAAGAGAGGGGTGTAAGCAGTATTATTGGTGACATCTTTCGCCAAAGGCCACCTACTTTTGAGGGTTCATGTGAGCCGGCGGATATTGTTCACTGTCTTGAGCATTTCGAAAAGTTGTTTGCTATGGTAGAGTGTCCCGAATGGCACAAAGTTTCAGTTGCGGCATTCTATCTGGGTAAGAGCGCTCATTCATGGTGGTTATCATTGAAGCCCACCGACGGATCATGTACTTGGGATCAATTCAAGGCTCTCATGATGGAGAGGTATTATCCGGCCCCACTCAGAGAGGCCAAGTTATCAGAATTACTCACTCCCGACACCTCAGCGGATGATGATTTTCTTGCCATCGCCGAGAAATTTCAGGAACTCCTTCCTTTCGCCTCATCTATTATTCACTCTGAGGCAGACAAGATCAA
Source organism: Orobanche coerulescens (assembly GCA_033398695.1). Lineage (NCBI taxonomy): Eukaryota > Viridiplantae > Streptophyta > Magnoliopsida > Lamiales > Orobanchaceae > Orobanche > Orobanche coerulescens. Next base: position 166,147,975 of record CM065808.1, read on the forward strand.
ATATTTTAGTAAGAGGTTGAAGCCTCGCATGCGGATCCAGTTGCTTAATCACAATTGCACCACCCTGGCCGAATTCATCAATAAAGCTCTTACGTATGAGCTTACTGTTAAGGAGATTGCTAAGCAACAACCTTTATCTGCTAGCAAGAAGTCAATGAATCGTAATCAGTCTGAAGGCAATCAGGCAACCTTCAAAAAGCCTCGTGCGGGCTCTACTTTCTCTTAGCGACCTCCTATGGTGCCTAGACCTGCGGAATCTCAGTCCCGAGTGGCCAGTTCGGCCATCATTTGTTTCAACTGCAAAGAGTATGGTCATTTCAGCACCAAGTGTCCGAGACAGACTATCACTTGCCATAACTGTGGGATTGCTGGGCATAAGACCCGTTTTTGCCGAAGGGACTCCAAACCTACTCCGGCGTCATCTCAGGCCCCGAAGCAGTCAGCTGTTCATAATCAGGCCACTCAGTCTGCTTCGTTCAAGACGACAGGAGCAAACAAAGGCGGAGCCAAAAGCTACCAGACGGGAGCATCCGGTTCAGGGGCCGCCAAGCCCCGAATTTACGAGATGAAGAAGGCCGACGATCCGGAGGCCCAGATGATCTTAGGTACACTCAAAATTCTATCTCAGTCTGTGTGTACCCTCTTTGATACTGGTGCATCGCATTCATTCATTTTCGAGTCATGTTTGGTTAGACTACGTCTGGGTAGTACTGCTAGTTGTGAGCCTTATGTCATTGGTCTACCTGATGGTAGAAGAATTATCGTAGATCGTGAGATTAAGTATTGTCCGATTCAGCTTCATGGCCGTGATTGGTTAGCAGACCTAATCGTGGTAGATTTACCGAGAGACGACGTCATCTTAGGTATTGATTGGATGGATCGTCAAGATGCCGTTATTAGTGTCCGTAAGCATATGGTCACTATCATTTCAGACGATGGGGTCGAATATGTATTTCAGGGAGGTAATCCCAGCTGTTTCGGGAGAGTCATCAACTTGATGAAAGCAGTGAAATTACTCAATCAAGGGTGTGTCGGTTATTGGTGCTATATAACCAAGACCGAGAAATCATCAGTGTCATTGTCAGATATTCCGATAGTGAGAGAATATGCCGACATATTTCCAGATGAGTTACCAGTTTTACCTCCACAGAGAGATGTGGAATTCACAATAGATTTGGAGCCTAGTACCTCCCCAATATCGAAGGCACCGTATCGGATGGCCCCGACCGAAATGCAGGAACTGAAGAAGCAGTTGGAGGATTTGACCAAGAAAGGTTATATCCGACCGAGTGCGTCCCCATGGGGAGCACCAGTGTTATTTGTCAAGAAGAAGGATGGTTCGTTTCGCTTGTGTATTGATTACCGGGAATTGAACCGGGTGACGATCAAGAATAAATATCCTCTACCCCGTATCGATGATCTTTTGGATCAACTTAAGGGAGCTTAAGAATTTTCCAAGATCGACTTAAGATCTAGATATCATCAGTTACGAATTCGATAGTCGGATATCGCAAGGACGGCATTCCGAACACACTATGGTCATTATGAGTTTGTGGTAATGCCGTTTGGGTTAACTAATGCACCTTCGGTATTCATGGAGTTAATGAATCGGGTTTTCATCGACTATTTGGATCAGTTCGTGGTTGTCTTCATTGATGACATTTTAATTTATTCTCGTGACCGGGAGGAGCACGAGTTTCACCTTCATCAGGTGCTCGACGTGTTGAGACGAGAGCAACTTTATGGAAAGTTTTCCAAATGTGAGTTCTGGATGTCCGAAGTGACATTTCTCGGACATGTAATTTCATCAGATGGAGTTCGTGTCGACCCTCAGAAGACGGAGGCGATCCGAGATTGGCAACCTCCGAAGAATGTTAAGGAAATCCGAAGTTTCCTCGGATTAGATGGTTATTATCGGCAATTTGAGGAAGGATTTTCTAAAATTGCTCAACCCATGACGAAACTTTTACGGAAGGATAAGAAATACACGTGGTCCGACACGTGTCAACAGAGTTTTGAGGAACTCAAGAGCCGGTTAATTTCAGCACCTGTCCTTTCTTTACCGCAAGGGATGGAAGGATTTGTGGTTTATAGTGATGCATCCGGACAGGGTCTCGGATGTGTACTAATGTAGAATAGGAAAGTTATTGCTTATGCTTCATGGCAATTGAGACCTTACGAGGTTAATTATCCGACCCACGACCTGGAACTAGTAGCTGTGGTGTTCGCATTGAAGATTTGGCGTCATTATCTTTATGGCGTTACCTGTCAGATATTCACCGGTCATAAGAGTTTGAAGTATATATTTACTCAGAAGGAGTTAAATATGCGACAGAGGCGGTGGTTGTAACTAATCAAAGATTATGATATTGAGATACTTTACCACCCGGGCAAGGCAAATGTTGTCGTCTATGCCTTGAGTCGTAAGTCCGTTCAGGAGCAGATGCTTGCTCGATTAACAATTCAGAGGGAACTTCAGTAGGAATTTCTGAGACCCGAGATCGAGGTCTGGTTACAGCGATTACAAGGGCAACTTTGTACGTTAGATATTTCATCACCACTTGAGGAGGCGATCAGGGCGAATCAGGGTTCAGACACATTTTTGTTACGCATTCGAGATGATGTGACTCAGGGGAAAGGCCCTGGATTTATGGTCCACAAGGATGGACTTTTGCGATTTAATGATCGGTTATGCGTACCGGCGAACGACGAGTTGAAAAACTCGATTTTGAGAGAAGCTCATGCTACCCCTTATTCCATTCATCCAGGGTCTAGCAAGATGTACAAAGACTTGAAACAAAATTACTGGTGGAGTAATATGAAGCGAGAAGTCGCAGAATTTGTTTCGAGATGTTTAACCTGTGAGCAAGTTAAGATAGAACATCTGAGACCCATGGGTAGGCTGAAACCACTCCTTATTCCAGAGTGGAAGTGGGAGGATATTTCAATGGACTTCATCATGAGTTTACCAACAAGTCGCCGCGGCATGAATATAATTTGGGTAATCGTGGATCGTCTAACTAAGTCAGCTCATTTCCTTGAGATTAAGGATACGTGGGGTCTAGAGAGACTTGCCCAGTTGTTCATCAAAGAGATAGTGAGATTGCACGGTACTCCTAAGAGTATCGTTTCTAATCGTGAAGGGCGATTCGTGTCACATTTTTGGAAGTCAGTTCATCGTGCCATGGGAACTCAGCTTAATCTCAGCACAGCTTTTCACCCTTAGCCCGATGGACAATCAGAGAGAACTATTAAGATATTGGAGAACATGTTGAGAGTATGTGTTCTCGATTGGAAAGACGATTGGGAAGCCCAACTACCGTTAATCAAATTCACGTACAACAATAGTTTGCATGCTTCGATTAAGATGGCACCTTCCGAGGCCTTGTATGGTCGTCGTTGTCGATCTCCTTTGTGTTGGGATGACTTATCAGAATCAATTGGCACCGAGCCCAATATGCTTATAGCTGCCCGTGAGAAGGTAGCTTTGATCAGGAGTCATTTGTTGACCGCTCAGAGTCGACAGAAATCATATACAGATAATTGTTGTCGACCATTAGAGTTCGAGATAGGTGACCACATGTTGGTCAAGGTTTCCCCGAGTCGAGGTATCTTCCGTTTCGGGAAACGTGGAAAGTTGAGTCCGAGATTTATTGGACCGTTTGAGATTTTGGATCGAGTAGGCAATATGGCTTATCGATTGGCTTTACCTCCGAAATTGAGCCGAATTCATAACGTGTTTCATGTATCTCAGTTGCGGAAGTATATTGCCGACCCTAGTCACATACTTCGGTTTGATGAGGTCGAGATAGCGGACGATCATACGTATGAGGAGCGTCCCGTGCGAGTCTTAGAGTGGCGAATCAAACATCTGAGAAGCAAGACGATTCCTTTAGTTAAGATTCAGTGGTCGAGACATGGAGTCGGAGAGGCTACTTGGGAAACTGAGGATAGTATGCGGGAGAGTTATCCCGAGTTGTTTGACCCTTAGTTTCGGGGACGAAACTGTTTTAAGGGGTGATGTATGTAATACCCGGTTGTAATCCAGTCATTATCATTCAGTAATTGTCATTCAGTAATTTTCACTTATTAATAATCATTCATCATCCACATTCATTCATTCGTGTCCACCGTTCTGAGTAACTTTGAGTCGTGTATCGATATTGTTCATTGTTTCAACCTTGCTTGGAAATCGGGACAAGAATATTATCTTGATTGTTGTAATTGATTCATTAGTCGATGTTGACATTGGAGTTCATGTCATTTGAAATCTCCTCCTTGTTCAAATCGTGCTATTAGTGGGCGAATCCTTGTAATCATTACTTGTAACCACCGTTTTGGGGTTTCCGCACTTCCATTTCGTGTTATTATTCCCAAATATTGAATCTTGTTGCTTTTATTCTCTTTCCGGGTCGTTTTTCGTCATTTTTGGACCCCAGTGGTGTGCGCCGCGGCACACACATTTTGCTAATTGTGGCTGACTCGTCTGTACCGGGGGCTGCGGCTCCTGCCGGCCGGGCCGCGACACACTGCCGAGCACCTGGGCAGATTTTTTGGCCCTGTGCCGCGGCACACAATACAGATTTTTCTTATATCTGCGTTTGTTGTGGAGAACAAACACATTTAACCATTTTCCTTCTTCCTCTACTCCTTGGGCGATTGGTGGGCGATTTTTAGGTGTTTTAACATCATCAAAACTCAGAGATTCTCATCTTCTTCAAGTTGTAGTGTGGATCAACAACATATTTGTGGATTCTTCATCCTAATCTAAGTTAACTTCTTCAACCCTTGAATTCGATTTTGAGTTGGAGCATGATGTTTTGCATGGTATAATCATGATTTGTGATGGATATACATATGATTATGAGTTTTTACGAGTTATCATCGGATTGTTGGAAGTTTTTCTCAAGAACACTTTGAAGGTTGACTTGGAATTGGGTTTTGCAATTTAATGTTATCGTAAACTCGATTTGAGTATTCCTATTGGATTATCGATTGTATTGATGTGTTTTGGTGGGTTGGATCATTCCATAGAAGTTGGTTTTCGATACAAATGGGAGTAGTTGTTTAGGATGGGAGATTGTTTTCAATGTGTTTTTCGAAATGCCTCAATGAGTTTGGATTTATTGTATCGATGTATTGAATTGGTTATGATCGCTATTGATTCATATATTATGCGAGTTGTTGATAATTGTGTTATTCAAGGTTGTTCTAGCGACCGGTAGTTTCCCTTAGGAAGTTGTTCGAGAGAGGACGTATCATCACCGGTGTTAAGATAAGTTGAATCTTACTCGGTTAAAGGGATATTCATTCCTTTCGTTGTTGTTCATTCATGATCATAACTCATTCATATTGTATTAACCGTATCGAGACTTGTCATTGTCAATTAATCACTTCATTCACGAGGAACGATGGTTCCAATCATTTCATTGGGCTATCATTCATTTCACTATTAATTCATCTCGGCGAGTCATCCTTGATTTTGTCGAATTGTTATTCATTAATATCCTTCATGGTTATTCTTGTTCATATGACCTTCTGGGTTCATATTGTGCGGCCGGGTGGGGATGTGTGGAATTTTTAGTCGGGCATGTTATGGTCATGTGTTGGGTTCACCGACATATTAGACTGTGCACACGGTAACGTACCTCTGTGAGACTAATTAGGTACAAGGACAGGTGTGTCCGGACACTCGTCTTGTGCACTTGCACATACCATTACGGGCGTACTATGATGCCTCCCTTCAGCTTCATTTCATAATTAAGAAATATCCTGATTATGTTTATTCAACTCTTGAGGATTGTTGTTCTGTGTAACTGACCCCGTTGGGGAATGTTGTTTTCAGGTCATGGCAAGGCTAAAACACGGGAAGAGAACGTGGATAGAGAGGAGTCCCAGTGATACTAGTAGGGGCTCCAGTCTTTTTTTCAGTCATTCGTGTTTCCTGTATTTTATTTCCGCTGCAACTTCCGTTTGAATACTCACCTTATTCAGTGTTGTATATTTTATATTCATATGAAATATACATGTATTATGTATGATCTTGGGTGTGTTGTAATGAAACTTCTCATTGGAGTAATTGACAATAAAATGTGGTTCGGTACTACAATTATATTATTTAAGTCATTATTTTTCATTCGCCTGGTGGGTCCTAGTCGGGGGTCCACGACACTGTAATATCCACCTAGTTGTGGTGTTACAGAGTTGGTATCGGAGTGTGGTTTTGAATAATACCTTTCGAGTCATGTCTCATTGAAATCATCGTTCGTCAGACTAGTATCATTGGACTTTCGCGCCACGTGTGACCTGTGCAAGAGTCGATCCCATCAGACCAAAGAACAGTAAGATTTTTGATGCCATGGTATAATTTCTGGCAATAAGAATCACTCATTCATCATTCAACAGTCAACAGTCCTCAATCATCAGTTTCATTTTGATCATGTCGATCATGTTAACTCATTAATCACTCAGTTCATTTCATTACTCAGTTGTTGAACTTGAAGATCGTATCATTAATCTTGTTAACTTGATCAAGATAATCATTTCAATAATTTCATCAGATAATCATGTCACGTCAGTTGATCATTCATGTAATTATTGTGTAGAGCGTGTACGCTCATTTTTATCATTTCATACGTAATCATAATGCGGTATTCATGCGATTCTATAATTATCATGTAACTTTCCTACTTCAGTATGGAGAGAGATGGAAGAGAACGCGGAAAAGAGGACGCGGTTCTGGCCGAATCCCGAGAACTCGTATGAATGCATGTGCAAATACGAGGAATAATGCTAATTCATCGAGCAGCGACGCCGCCACTCATTCTCCTAGAAATGATCATTCACTGTCAGGGAGTTGTACCCGGGACACAGCTCAATCATAAGGTGTTCGGGTTGATCCACTCGAGTTTATGCAGGGCATGATGGCCCAGATAACACAGATGGTACGCCTCATGGAGACGATGCAGAACTCAACCGCCCAGAATCAGCAGGCTCCTCCGCTGCCACCTCAGGGGGAAAGAGAGGGGTGTAAGCAGTATTATTGGTGACATCTCTCGCCAAAGGCCACCTACTTTTGAGAGTTCATCTGAGCCGGCGGATATTGTTCACTGTCTTGAGCATTTCGAAAAGTTGTTTGCTATGGTAGAGTGTCCCGAATGGCACAAAGTTTCAGTTGCGGCTTATTTTCTGGGTAAGAGCGCTCATTCATGGTGGTTATCGTTGAAGCCCACCGACGGATCATGTACTTGGGATCAATTCAAGGCTCTCATGATGGAGAGGTATTATCCGGCCCCACTCAGAGAGGCCAAGTTATCAGAATTACTCACTCCCGACACCTCAGCGGACGATGATTTTCTTGCCATCACCGAGAAATTTCAGGAACTCCTTCCTTTCGCCTCATCTATTATTCACTCTAAGGCAGACAAGATCAAATATTTCAGTAAGAGGTTGAAGCCTCCCATGCGGATCCAGTTGCTTAATCACAATTGCACCACCCTGGCCGAATTCATCGATAAAGCTCTTACGTATGAGCTTACTGTTAAGGAGATTGCTAAGCAACAACCTTTATCTGCTAGCAAGAAGTCAAAGAATCGTAATCAGTCTGAAGGCAATCAGGCAACCTTCAAGAAGCCTCTTGCGGTCTCTACTTTCTCTTAGCGACCTCCTATGGTGCCTAGACCTGCGGAATCTCAGTCCTGAGTGGCCAGTTCGGTCATCATTTGTTTCAACTGCAAAGAGCAGGGTCATTTCAGCACCAAGTGTCCAAGACAGACTATCACTTGCCATAACTGTGGGATTGCTGGGCATAAGGCCCGTTTTTGCTGAAGGGACTCCAAACCTACTCCGGCGTCATCTCAGGCCCCGAAGAAGTCAGCTGTTCATAATCAGGCCACTCAGTCGACTTCGTTCAAGACGACAGGAGCAAACAAAGGCGGAGCCAAAAGCTACCAGACGGGAGCATCCGGTTCAGGGGCCGCCAAGCCCCGAATTTACGAGATGAAGAAGGCCGACGATCCGGAGGCCCGGATGATCTTAGGTACACTCGAAATTCTATCTCAGTCTATGTGTACCCTCTTTGATACTGGTGCATCGCATTCATTCATTTCCGAGTCATGTTTGGTTAGACTACGTCTGGGTAGTACTGCTAGTTGTGAGCCTTATGTCATTGGTCTACCTGAGGGTGGAAGAATTATCGGAGATCGTGAGATTAAGGATTGTCCGATTCAGCTTCATGGCCGTGATTGGTTAGAAGACCTAATCGTGGTAGATTTACCGAGAGACGACGTCATCTTAGGTATTGATTGGATGGATCGCCAAGATGCCGTTATTAGTGTCCGTAAGCATATGGTCACTATCATTTCAGACGATGGGGTCGAATGTGTATTTCAGGGAGGTAATCCCATCTATTTCGGGAGAGTCATCAACTTGATGAAAGTAGTGAAATTACTCAATCAAGGGTGTGTCGGTTATTGGTGCTATATAACCAAGACCGAGAAATCATCAGTGTCATTGTCAGATATTCCGATAGTGAGAGCACCAGTGTTATTTGTCAAGAAGAAGGATGGTTCGTTTCGCTTGTGTATTGATTACCGGGAATTGAACCGGGTGACGATCAAGAATAAATATCCTCTACCCCGTATCGAGGATCTTTTGGATCAACTTCAGGGAGCTTAAGTATTTTCCAAGATCGACTTAAGATCTAGATATCATCAGTTACGAATTCGATAGTCGGATATCGCAAGGACGGCGTTCCGAACACACTATGGTCATTATGAGTTTGTGGTAATGCCGTTTGGGTTAACTAATGCACCTTCGGTATTCATGGAGTTAATGAATCGGATTTTCATCGACTATTTGGATCAGTTTGTGGTTGTCTTCATTGATGACATTTTAATTTATTCTCGTGACCGGGAGGAGCACGAGTTTCACCTTCATCAGGTGCTCGACGTGTTGAGACGAGAGCAACTTTATGGAAAGTTTTCCAAATGTGAGTTCTGGATGTCCGAAGTGACATTTCTCGGACATGTAATTTCATCAGATGGAGTTCGTGTCGACCCTCAGAAGACGGAGGCGATCCGAGATTGGCAACCTCCGAAGAATGTTAAGGAAATCCGAAGTTTCCTCGGATTAGCTGGTTATTATCGGCAATTTGAGGAAGGATTTTCTAAAATTGCTCAACCCATGACGAAACTTTTACGGAAGGATAAGAAATACACGTGGTCCGACACGTGTCAACAGAGTTTTGAGGAACTCAAGAGCCGGTTAATTTCAGCACCTGTCCTTTCTTTACCGCAAGGGATGGAAGGATTTGTAGTTTATAGTGATGCGTCCGGACAGGGTCTCGGATGTGTACTAATGCAGAATGGGAAAGTTATTGCTTATGCTTCATGGCAATTGAGACCTTACGAGGTTAATTATCCGACCCACGACCTGGAACTAGCAGCTGTGGTGTTCGCATTGAAGATTTGGCGTCATTATCTTTATGGCGTTACCTGTCAGATATTCACCGGTCATAAGAGTTTGAAGTATATATTTACTCAGAAGGAGTTAAATATGCGACAGAGGCGGTGGTTGTAACTAATCAAAGATTATGATATTGAGATACTTTACCACCCGGGCAAGGCAAATGTTGTCGTTTATGCCTTGAGTCGTAAGTCCGTTCAGGAGCAGATGCTTGCTCGATTAACAATTCAGAGGGAACTTCAGTAGGAATTTCTGAGAGATCGAGGTCTGGTTACAGCGATTACAAGAGCAACTTTGTACGTTAGAAATTTCATCACCACTTGAGGAGGCGATCCGGGAGAATCAGGGTTCGGACACATTTTTGTTACGCATTCGAGATGATGTGACTCAGGGGAAAGGCCCTGGATTTATGGTCCACAAGGATGGACTTTTGCGATTTAATGATCGGTTATGCGTACCGGCGAACGACGAGTTGAAAAACTCTATTTTGAGAGAAGCTCATGCTACCCCTTATTCCATTCATCCAGGGTCTAGCAAGATGTACAAAGACTTGAAACAAAATTACTGGTGGAGTAATATGAAGCGAGAAGTCGCGGAATTTGTTTCGAGATGTTTAACCTGTGAGCAAGTTAGGATAGAACATCTGCGACCCATGGGTATGCTGAAACCACTCCCTATTCCAGAGTGGAAGTGGGAGGATATTTCAATGGACTTCATCACGAGTTTACCAACAAGTCGCCGCGGCATGAATATAATTTGGGTAATCGTGGATCGTCTAACTAAGTCAGCTCATTTCCTTGAGATTAAGGATACGTGGGGTCTCGAGAGACTTGCCCACTTGTTCATCAAAGAGATAGTGAGATTGCACGGTACTCCTAAGAGTATCGTTTCTAATTGTGACGGGCGATTCGTGTCACATTTTTGGAAGTCAGTTCATCATGCCATGGGAACTCAGCTTAATCTCAGCACAGCTTTTCACCCTTAGCCCGATGGACAATCAGAGAGAACTATTCAGATATTGGAGAACATGTTTAGAGTATGTGTTCTCGATTAGAAAGACAATTGGGAAGCCCAACTACCGTTAATCGTGTTCACGTACAACAATAGTTTGCATGCTTCGATTAAGATGGCACCTTCCGAGGCCTTGTACGGTCGTCGTTGTCGATCTCCTTTGTGTTGGGATGACTTATCAAAATCAATCGGCATCGATCCCGATATGCTTATAGCCGCCGGTGAGAAGGTAGCTTTGATCAGGAGTCATTTGTTGACCGCTCAGAGTCGACAGAAATCATATACAGATAATTTTTGTCGACCATTAGAGTTCGAGATAGGTGACCACGTGTTGGTCAAGGTTTCCCCGAGTCGAGGTATCTTCCGTTTCGAGAAACGTGGAAAGTTGAGTCCGAGATTTATTGGACCGTTTGAGATTTTGGATCGAGTAGGCAGTATGGCTTATCGATTGGCTTTACCTCCGGCATTGAGCCGAATTCATAATGTGTTTCATGTCTCTCAGTTGCGGAAGTATATTGCCGACCCTAGTCACAGACTTCGATTTGATGAGGTCGAGATAGCGGACGATCATACGTATGAGGAGCGTCCCGTGCGAGTCTTAGAGTGGCGAATCAAACAGCTAAGAAGCAAGACGATTCCTTTAGTTAAGATTCATTGGTCGAGACATGGAGTCGGAGAGGCTACTTGGGAAACTGAGGATAGTTTGCGGGAGAGTTATCCCGAGTTGTTTGACCCTTAGTTTCGGGGATGAAACTGTTTTAAGGGGTGGTGTATGTAATACCCGGTTGTAATCCAGTCATTATCATTCAGTAATTGTCATTCAGTAATTTTCACTTACTAATAATCATTCATCATCCACATTCATTCATTCGTGTTCACCGTTCTGAGTAACTTTGAGTCGTGTATCGATATTGTTCATTGTTTCAACCTTGCTTGGATATTGGGACAAGAATATTATCTTGATTGTTGTAATTGATTCATTAGTCGATGTTGACATTGGAGTTCATGTCATTTCAAATCTCCTCCTTGTTCAAATCGTGCTATTATTAGGCAAACCATTGTAATCATTACTTGGAACCACCGTTTTGGGGTTTCCGCACTTCCATTTCGTGTTATTATTCCCAAATATTAAATCCTGTTGCTTTTATTCTCTTTACGGGTTGTTTGTTGTCATTTTTGGACCCCAGTGGTGTGTGCCGCGGCACAAGGGAGTGTGCGCCGCGGCACACACATTTTGCTAATTGTGGCTTACTCGTCTGTACCGGGGGCTGCGGCTCCTGCCGGTCGGGCCGCGGCACACTGCCGAGCACCTGGGCAGATTTTTTGGCCCTGTGCCGCGGCACACTCAGCCCGTGCCGCGGCACACAATACAAATTTTCTTATATCTGCGTTTGTTGTGGAGAACAAACACATTTCACCATTTTCCTTCTTCCTCTCCTCCTTGGGCGATTGGTGGGCGATTTTTAGGTGTTTTACATCATCAAAACTCAGAGATTCTCATCTTCTTCAAGTTGCAGTGTGGATCAACAACATATTTGTGGATTCTTCATCATAATATAAGGTAACTTCTTCAACCCTTGAATTCGATTTTGAGTTGGAGCATGATGTTTTGGATGGTATAATCATGATTTGTGATGGATATACGTATGATTATGAGTTTTTACGAGTTATCATCGGATTGTTGGAAGTTTTTCTCAAGAACACTTTGAAGGTTGACTTGGAATTAGGTTTTGCAATTTAATGTTATCGTAAACTCGATTTGAGTATTCCTATTGGATTATCGATTGTATTGATGGTGTTTTGGTGGGTTGGATCATTCCATAGAAGTTGGTTTTCGATACAAATGGGATTAGTTGTTTAGGATGGGAGATTGTTTTCAAGGTGTTTGTCGAAATGCTTCAATGAGTTTGGATTTATTGTATCGACATCTTGAATTGGTTATGATCGCTATTGATTCGTATATTAAGCGAGTTGTTGATAATTGTGTTATTCAAGGTTGTTCGAGCGACCGGTAGTTTCCCTTAGGATGTTGTTCGAGAGAGGACGTATCATCACCGGTGTTAAAGTAAGTTGATTCTTACTCGGTTAAAGGGATATTCATTCCTTTCGTTGTTGTTCATTCATGATCATAACTCATTCATATTTTATTAACCGTATCGACACTTGTCATTGTCAATTAATCACTTCATTCACGAGGAACGACGGTTCCAATCATTTCATTGGGCTATCATTCATTTCACTATTAATTCATCTCGGTGAGTTATCCTTGACTTTGTCAAATTGTTATTCATTAATATCCTTCATGGTCATTCTCGGTTAGTCGGGCACGATATGGTCATGTGTTGGGTTCACCGACACATTGGACTGTGCACACGATAACGTAACTCCGTGAGACTAATTAGGTACAAGGATGGGTGTGTCCGGACACTCGTCTTGTGCACTTGCACATACCATTACGGGCGTACTATGATGCCTCCCTTCAGCCTAATTTCATAATTAAGAAATATTGTGATTGTGTTTATTCAACTCTTGAGGATTGTTGTTCTGTGTAACTGACCCCGTTGGGGAATGTTGTTTTTAGGTCATGGCAAGGATAAAGCACGGAAAGAGAACGTGGACGGCGAGGAGTCCCAGTGATACTAATAGGGGGCCCCAGTCTTTTTTTTCAGTCATTCGTGTTTCCTTTATTTTATTTCCGCCGTAGACTTCCGTTTGAATACTTATTTTATTCATTGTTGTATATTTTATCTTCAAATAAAATATACATGTATTCTGCATGATCTTGGGTGTGTTGTAATGAAACTCCTCGTCGGATTAATTGACGATATAATGTGGTTCGATACTACAATTATATGATTTAAGTTATTAATTTTCACTTGCCTGGTGGGTCCCAGTCAGGGGTCCACGGCACTGTAATATCCACCTAGTCGGGGTGTTACACTAGTGGTATTCTTATCTCTTCAGTTGGTATCGGAGCGGGTCACCTCATATATCGATTTAACCACCGTAGGAAGATCCGCAATGGCCCTTATGGGTCAGACCGAAGGTAACGCTCTCAACCGTCCACCATTCTTCGACGGCTCTAATTTTATGGTCTGGAAGTAAAAGATGGCTATATTCGTCCAAGCCTACGATATTGAGATTTGGAAAGTAATCGTACTTGGTCCTAAGATTGCCAAAAGGAAAGATGGATCGTTGAAGAAATTCGACGAATACAATGATTAAGATTGGAAAAACACGCATATAAATTTGTGTGCTACTCAACTCCTATATTGTGCACTTAATCCTGAAGAACTCAATCGAATTTCTACATATGGAAGTGCTAAACAAATATGGGAGATTCTCGATGTCACTCATGAGGGAATGAGCCAAGTCAAAGAAATCAAAATTAACATGCTGCTCCATGACTACGAACTCTTCTCCATGAAGGATGACGAAACTATTACCAACATGTTGGATCGCTTCTCAGCAATAACTAAGGGTCTTGCGTCCTTCGGGAAGCCTATATCAAGCAGCGACAAGGCTAAAAAGATCCTCTGATCTCTTCCACGTGAATGGGATGCCACGGTGACGACAATCATGGAATCAAAGGACCTCAACAAACTTGAATTCAGCGCTCTCATAGGATCTCTTATAAACTATGAGATTGTGCTAAAATCGAGAGGCACCAAATCTAAGTCTCGTGAGAAAGTTGTCGCACTCAAACCCGATATCGATGGTGATGATGATGATATTTCAGAAAATGAGGATGATGAATAAATTGCTCTCTACATCAAAAATATGAGAAGAAATAAAAATTTAAGTCAAAAAGGCGAAGTGCTCTTGGTCAAGATTCAAGAACCGACCAAAGAAAAAATCATTATGTTCCTACGAAAAAATTCGACAATAATTGTTGTAGGTGTGGTCAATATGGGCACTATTCCAAAGACTATCGAGTAAATCTCAAAGGCCAAAATGATCGATTCAAAAAGAAGGAAGTCTTAATTGCATCTTGGAGCGATGACGAGGACGAAATCGGAGGAATCGAGGAATCCAATCTCGCTCGTATGGCTCTTGAATCTAAAGAATCCTTTAATGAGGTTAGTTCCATTTATGACAATGATCTTTTAGATTTATGTGAATCTAATAAAGATGATGAACTTCTAAACGCCTTTGAATCATTAAATAGCGAATACGATGAGATGATTAAAATAAATATATCTTTGAAAAATAAAATAAAATCTCTCGAGCTAGAAAACTCAAATCTACGAAATAAAGGCAAAAATATTGAGTTAGATCATTCTTCCTGCCTTAACAATGAAAATATTTTGAAAATTGAGTTGTCTAAAACTCAAAAGGAATTAAAATATATAATAAATAAATTCACTCTCGGTAACGAAAAACTTGAGAAACTTTTATCTATTCAAAAATCTCCTTTATTAAAACACGATCTTTATTTCGATCCATTTAAAAGAGAACAATCTCTCATAAATCCTGATAAAGTTAAAGAAACCAAAAATCAAAATCATGTACGAGAATTGAATGAAGAAAATAATAAAAAGGTCCGTTCAAAATTGAGGACTATAAAAGTTCGACAAATTTCGGTTCCTAAAGGAACAATAGTTCCAAATGCCATTAGCATTGTTAACTTTGGAGGACCTAAAAGGGATTGGGTACCAAAACAACCGAAACAAATTATTTATGCAGGTACCCTTTTCATAGAAAAACAAATGGTACGTTGACAGTGCTGCTCAAGACACATGTGTGGCACCAAAGAGTTAGAAGAATTTGAATATCAAGAATCAGTATTTGTGACCTTTGGTGACAACAAAAAGGGGAAGATTACAGGCACCGGTAAGGTTAGTAAGGAACCTTCTCCCTCTATTAATAAAGTTTTATTTGTTAAAGGATTACATCATAATCTGTTAAGTGTATCTCAACTGTGTGATGAAGGCTTTAAAATTCTTTTTGAAGAAACTAACTGTACCGCCTTCAAGAATAATAAAGTTGCTTTTATTGGTTTAAGAAGCGGAAATATTTATATTGTCGATCTCAGTAACGGAAATTCTTTCAACAAAAAATGTCTTATGACCTTGGATGAAAATGCATTTTTATGGCATCGAAAATTAGGTCATACATCTTTACCCATTATTTCAAAACTTTATAAACATAATATTGTTCGCAGTTTGCCAAAACTGAAATTTAATCGAAAACATATGTACGAATATTGCATTAAAGGCAAGCACACAAGGGAATCATTTAAACCGAAATTTGAAGTTTCTACTTGCCGTATTCTTGAACTTGTTCATATGGATTTGATTGGACCATCAAGGTATGCTAGTGTGAATGGCAAATTATATACTTTATCTATTGTTGATGATTTCTCCGGTTTCATTGGGTAAAATTTCTCTCTCACAAGGATGATGCCTTTATGGAATTTTCTAAATGGTGTCGGTTAGTCCAAAATGAGAAAATTCTTTCTATTATTTCTATTCGAACCAATCATGGAGGAGAATTTGATTGCTTTCCATTTGAAATACTTTGTGACAAATATGGTATTAACCATAACTTTCGGCTCTTAGAACTCCTCAGCTAAATGGAGTTGCTGAAAGAAAAAATCGAACACTGGAGGAAATGTCTAGAACGACGCTAAATGAATATTCTCTTCCTCAATATTTTTGGGCTGAAGCAATAAACACGGCATGTTATATGATAAATCGGGTTCACCTCCGAAGAGCCCAACTTAAAACTCCATATGAAATTTTGGAAAGGTAAAAAGCCTAATATTTCATATTTTCACCCTTTCGGTTGTAAAGTTTTTGTGTTAAATAATGGAAAGGATAATTTGGGAAAATTTGATTCAAAATCAGACATCGGTATCTTCTTGGGATATTCCTTAAATAGCAAAGCATTTCGTGTGCACAAACTCAGAACAAATAATGTTGAAGAATCTATTCACGTAAAATTTGATGAGTTAATCTTACCGCCGAGAAAGGTAGATCTTATTGATGATGCAAGTACACTCCCAGAAGTTCAACTGTCAAAGGAGCCAGAGAAACAGCATGAA
The DNA here is from genome assembly GCA_033398695.1 of Orobanche coerulescens. Taxonomy (NCBI): domain Eukaryota; kingdom Viridiplantae; phylum Streptophyta; class Magnoliopsida; order Lamiales; family Orobanchaceae; genus Orobanche; species Orobanche coerulescens. The sequence goes on from CM065808.1 coordinate 166,164,497, forward strand.
AACTCACTTGACAAATTACCAAAAGATTGGAGGCATGTTCGAGATCATCCTAAGGACATGCTAATTAGGAATATTGAAGATGGGATTTAAACTTGAAGAAGAACGCTTGAATTTTAGAATAACTTTGCATTCGTGTCTGAAATTGAACCCAAGAACATTAATGAAGCACTTGATGAAGAAAGCTGGGTAATGGCAATTCCGGAGGAGCTTGTACAATTTGAGCGAAATGAAGTTTGGGAATTAGTTCCAGCTCCTACAGATAAATCTATCATCGGAATGAAATGGGTACATAAAATAAAGCACTGAAGATGGATATCCAATCAGAAATAAATCGTGGCTAGTTGCCCAAGGATATAGTCAAGAAGAGAGTCTTGATTATGAGGAAAGTTTCGCACCCATAGCCCGTCTTGAAGCCATTCGTTTATTATGTGCTTTTGCCTCTCACAAGAAAATCAAGTTGTATCAAATGGATGTGAAAAGCGCATTTCTAAATGGCTTTATTCAAGAAGAAGTTTTCGTCAAGCAACCTCCAGGATTTGAAGATCATCAATTTTCGGATCATGTCTTCAAACTCAACAAAGCTCTCTATGGATTGAAGGAAGCACCACGAGCCTGGTACGATCATTTAAGTTAATTTCTTATTGCAAATGGATATAAAAGAGGTAAAATCGACAACACTCTATTTGTGAAAGTCTTAAATAGTGATATGCTCATTTGTCAAATATATATAGACGATATTGTTTTCGGTGCTACTAATGAATCTCTTTGCCAAGACTTTTCTAATTTAATGAAGGGAGAATTCGAAATGAGTATGATGGGAGAATTAACGTTCTTCCTCGGGCTTCAAATTAAACAATGTGAAGATTGGATTTTTATCCATCAAACCAAATATACTGACGACCTCCTCAAAAAGTTCAAGATAGAAAATAGCAAAGCAATTCCAACTCCGATATCTTCTACATTAAAATTGGACAAATATGAAAATGGATCCATTGATCAAGAGTTATATTGAGGTATGATCGGATCTCTACTCTATTTGACTACATCCAGACCAGATATAATTTGCGCTACATGTTTATGTGCTAGATTTCAATCAAATCCTAAGGAATCCCATTTGACTGCTTGCAAAAATATTTTTCGTTATTTAAATGGAACTATTGGTCTTGGACTATGGTATCCATCATGTTTGGATTTTAATTTAATTGCATATAGTGATGCCGATTTTGGCGGATGTAAAATTGAGAAGAAAAGTACTAACAGCACATGTCATTTTCTTGGTTCTTGCCTAATCTCTTGGGAAAGTTAAAAGCAGATGGGTGTAGTAATGTCTACAGCTGAATCCGAGTATGTGGCCACAGAGAGCGCTTGTGCGCAAGTGCTATGGATAAAAAATCAACACCGAGATTACGGTATTTATTTTGAAAATACTCATATTCTGTATGATAATACTAGTGCAATAAATCTCGGTAAAAATCCTGTTCTGCATAGTAGAACCAAGCATATAGACATTAGACATCATTTTTAATATGATCATGTTCAAAAGAAAATATTTGTTTACTATTTGTCGGAACAAAAGACCAACTTGCAGATATTTTTACAAAACCCTTACCTGAGGAATCTTTTAACTCTATTCGATTACAACTCAGTGTGGGACACATCGACAATTTTTAACTATTTTTCTTATAAGAAATCAATTCTTGAAACTCTATCCTAAGCCTAGCGCGCGCTAGCCAGTACTCTTAACGCGCGCTACACATATTGTCCAGAATTAGTCTAAACCCGATAGCACACGCAACTCCATAGTCCTAGCGTACGCTAATAATTTTTTTTCAAAAAGGCCTGAAGCCACTGGACAGTCCAGTGACTTATCTATTTTTCGATAACGTATGCTATCATTCGTATAGAGCACGTTAACGGGTCAACAAATTACTTGAAACCCAAAAATTGGCCGATCCCATTTTCACTTCTTCCTTAACCCTAAACGGCTTGCGATCGAAAAACCTCAAATTAATCTCATTCAAATTCGTCCTCACTATTTTAACTTCAATGGCAAGTTAATCAAGAGTGCCTATGAAGAAACAATACAAGAGTGCTGCCAAACGCCCTCGGGAATATGATTTTGACTCAACATGATTCATCTCGCCCGCGGACTCTAAGGTATTCACCAATATTCTTCCACAAGATCACATAACCAACTGTTACTACTTCAACTTTGGAAGTTTGGAATGGGCCAATGTTCATATTCGTGAATATTTCTCGTCATTAGGAATTGATCGGTTTATTGAATGCAAAGAACCGATTTACCGTAATTTAGTTCAATAATTTTATGCTAATCTACATGTGGGAGATATTGAAGGCTCATCATCTTTAGTTCTTCAAAGTATTCTTGGTGGTACTTCCGTGAAAATTTCAGCGGAGATTTTGTTTAAACTGTTTAGCTTGTCGTTTGATGGATTTGTTTATTCCGGGAAATCGTTGAATGATGAGGATTCTGAGCTGAATGTGTAATAGGTCAGGGAGTTTTTGAGTTCAAAAGTGGTTATCAAGATAACCGACGACGTGTTTGAGATTAACGATTTTGGAAATAATATTCGTCTCTTGTTGGTGGCTTTGACAAAGTGCTTAATGCCAAAAGTTATTACCCAACACAAGCTAGTTGGTATTGACAATATAGATGTGTACCGAGTGTTGAACGATGAGAAAGTCAACTTCGCAGCTATTGTGATTTCTTGGATGAAAGCAAAGGGGGACACGTTTCGTTCCAAACACTACGTGTCTCGGTCACGAAAGGCCGGGCTGCTATTTGGTTCCATTCTTACGGTCCTTTTCAGGCATTTCAATGTGGACTTATCGGAAGAAGTGGCGGTTTTGGTGTCTCGAGGACACGAAATCTCCGACTCATCGCTCAAAGCAATGCACTATGTCCAAACAAAAAACCAAGGATGGATTATCTTTTCATATATTAAGGATGATGATGAGGTACCCAAAGGGACTAGAATGCCGACCCCGGCTGAGCGCATCACTTGAAGGGGGCCAGAAACGTTGAGGGAATTGCAAACGGGATCCTTTGTCCGTCCTCCGAAGACAAAAGGAAAGCAGAAAGTGAACATTGAAGAACGTGAGGAAGATGATATAGTTTCCCGGATGCGTAGCTCGAAACTACGCAAATTGAGATCCATGACGATGTTAGGGCTCTTCGTTCCGAAGTCCGAGAAGCTTCCCAAGAAATTCACTCCCTTAAAACTCTTTTGGAAGACTTCATTCGTTTCTCCAACCCATCATTTCCTTTTCCTGCTTACCAATCCGATCAAGCTCCATAGAGTCTCGCGTGTTGATTTCTTGTTTTAAGACAATTAAAATAAACGTATATTTTGATGATATTGAGCTTTTATATGAGACTTGCTCTTTTGGTTTCAGATTTGTTGTTTTGGTTTCGGATTTGGTGAACTTTGTTGGTTTATGACATTGTCGTGCTAATGTTGTCTATTCATTATTACCGTATGACTATTATCTTGCTCTTGATATGTTGTAGCTTATAGCTTAAAATTTAAGCTCAAAAGCTGTAAGTTTTTATGTCTCATTTCATTAAAACGCTTGGACTTTTGCTTATCAATATAGTTGGTTTCTCCGTTTTCTTGATTAATCTTGATTAATAACCTTCGATTTGTCTTATTATTATCTATACAAGGAAAGCTTTGATTCAGGGGGAGAGTACCTTTTTGCTAATGTCAAAAAGGGGGAGAAAAACACTCAAAAATTGAAAACTAACTCCGTCGAACAAAGCACTTTGATTTGAAATTTTTTCACAGTTTTTGCAGGTATCTATTAAATGTTTTGACATCATCAAAAAGGGGGAGATTGTTGAACAAATTATTTTGATGATGAATGTTTTCAAAACATTTATCGAAAGACCATCAAAAATCAAACAATGAGAATCTCATCGAAGATAATATTTCCAGACATCAACATATAGCGCACGCTACACATATGTGTTAGCGCACGCTATCGAGGAACAGTTTACGCACGCTAAAGGGAAAGACTTAATGTATGTAATATAAATTCAGCTGAAGACTCACCTGATAGATTAGCGCACGCTATGTACAAAGAATAGCGTACGCTACCTGTTCCGCAAGAAAGCAAGACAGAAAGGTCACAAAGATTGCCCATCTCAATTAGCGCACGCCACAAGAAAAATAACGCACGCTATTGAAAGTGAGTAACGCACGCTATGGAATATATTTGTGGACGCTACCTGAAAGTATATACAAGACAGTAGGCTCTGGACTGAAAAAAAAGCAACAGTTAGGCACACTACGTCGTAGAATAATGCACGCTAAAGTGGATGAAGTAACGCACGCTAATACATACTATTAGTGCATGTTAAGTTTGAAATATACTCATTTGTCATTCAACCGTTGGACAACAATTTCAATGAGGAAATCACGCTAAATATGGAAAGCAAAGTTCGACCATCTAGCGCACGCTAAGGATGATTATCACCGCGCGCTACATTTGAAAACTATCCGTTGGAAAGAGACGTTGGAGACAAGGCCATTTCCAAGTCAAAAGTCAAAAAGTAAAGATTGTTGACCAAGTCGATAACGCACGCTAAGGATAGGATTTGGCGAACGCTAAACATGATATTTTACCGTTGGAACAGAAGCAGACCGTTCAGATGCCTTAAATCAAAATGCCATTAGCGCATGCTATAAAGGGATATTAGCGCACGCTATAAAGGGATATTAGCGCACGTTAATAGCACTATTCAGTAACGAAATAAGGCTTGAAATGCATATAAATACCATCACCTTTGGTATTAATGAGATACACAACTTCAAGCAATCATACATTCACTCTGAGCTCAAGACTCTTGTTATTCTCAAGCAAGTTTATCTCATTAAGTTGTGTAAGAAAAAGATACAAAGTATTGTGCTTAATTTTCCAATTATATATTGTATATTTTTCATTATGATAGAGTGTCACATCGCTCTTTCACGATTCGAATAAGGAAGTTCAATCCGGTGTTATTAAGATCCATGATCTGGCATTGTTAGGATTGAATTCTTAGATTCATAGTGAGGTTATTCTAGTTCCGATAGAATACTAGAAAGAGAAATTCTGTTTATTCGCAACACCACTATTCAATCCCGCTTCTAGTGATATTCTTATCTGTCATCCCGAGACAAATAGGTCGGAACTGACGTACAGGAGCGAAAACAGTCGAAAATGACATCCGTGGACAAAACGAGCCAAAAATAGGGGACGTAATGGGTCGAAAATCACGTGTCGTGATGAAACATGCCGAAATGATGCCCTGGGGCGAAATGGGGTGAATAAAATTACCTCAAGGCGAAACAGGCCGAAAATAGTCTAAAATGTCGCCCTAGGGAAAAAGGGCCCAAAATGATGCCCCAAGGCTAAACATGTCAAAAATGACGTCCCGAGCAAAAAAAGACGTCACGGGACAAAACGGATCGAAAATGACGTCCCATGATGAACGGGTTGAAAATGACTTCACGGGGTGAAACGGATTGAAAATATCGTCACGAGACGAAATAGGTCGAAAATGATGGCCTGAGGCAAAAATAATCGAAAATGACATCCCGTGACAAAACGGGCAAAATGTAACACCCTTCGACTAACCGTCTCGATTAGCAAGGAAACAATTTATTACAATAAGAACATAAAACAACACGTCCGGTACAACTGGCATAATAAACCTCAACCGACAAATATAATAACTTCAACAAAGACCAAACACAAACCGAAAGGAAAAGCCTAAGTACTCGCGAGTACAATCTATAAGTTTGCAATTTGGAAAACAACCATATCAAAAGAGACAGTAAGAAATAACAAGACTCAATTGCACATGTCAACAACCTTGGCCGACCTCCTCGTACCATCCCAGCGCCCGCTCATCTGGCTGAACATAACCTGAAATCCATAACAAGAATTTCCCCAAAACGGGTCCCCAAAGGGGTTAGCAATTACGCTAGTACAAGTATTCAAGGCAAACCAATCGCTTACACATTTCATAGTACATGCACCAATATCAATTTCAAAAGCCAAAATGAGACATGTCTTTTTCGGAAATAAACAGTCAAACAATTTGCCTTGGGAATAGGGTAATACCATAGATCCCGCCCGAGGCCTCTAAGGACCCTACCGAGCTGGCATATCATAAAATAAAACACGCACATGCATCGCCTTGGTAACAGAGTAATATCATACATCCCGCCCGAGGCCTCTAAGGACCCTCCCGAGCTGGCTAGCTAAACAAACTCATGAATCCAGGACTCAACCCTTTGGATTCCCTCCGTGATCCCGTCGGACCAACCCGAGGTGAGAAAATCACACACAAAATACATTACCATTTCACGTTAAGCATAAAGGTTTCCAAAAATACTTGCCTTGAATAATTGACGACGCAACGAACGGAAAGGAAAGTCACCGACGAAAGCTAGGAACCAACGAAACCGAACCTAACGATTCGAAGAATACAATCACAACCATTTCTAAATGAATACGGAATTGAAATACACCCGAAAACCCGCCTACGATTCATGTATATTCGTATAAAAACAACAACGAGGGCGGACCACAACCAAACCCTCTCGATTCCGTAAAAACCACGAAATATACTATGAATCCGTATGGAGACTAAGAATACCAACAAGATTAATCATATTCATCATGAACTAATCAACAAAACGGAATGAATCGGACAAAAACACGAAAACTCCCAATTTTACCAAAAGTAGGGTTCTAAAGATCTAACCTTCATTCGCTGGATCAAGGGATGATATAGGATGGATGATTGATGATATGAACTCCAAGACTTCATGGATTTGTTGTTCAACAACATGTCTCCATGATAAGAACACGCCCAGCCGCAGAAGAGAAGAAGAAGAAGGCGAAGAATGGCGGAAAAAACGACTGCAGGGCCTTTAATAGGCTGTCTGCCGCCGCCTTACGTACGTAACCGGCCATGGCTTACGTACGTAACCGGCCATGGCCGACTCACTGCCTAGAAATGCCGGAAATGTTACGTACGTTACCGGCCAGGGCCTTACGTACGTAACCGGCCTTACGTATGTAATCGCTGAGCACACGGCCGTAACTCGGCGATGCGGCACAGGCCCAGATTGCCCGGTCATGAGTCGGCCGGGGCCAACTCCGACGGCCCGAACGACCCCGAAACCCGAACCTGAATACAAATCGAAGATACGGTTACGAAGTACTCGCAAAGACGAATCCGAGCACTAAGAGAACACACGATTCCGACCACCCGAAGGCTCAAAATTCGACAATGGAAAGTAATTACCCCAAACTTTGGGAAATTACGAAAATGGCCCAAAACGCCCGAAAATCACGATACGTGATCGAATAACCAAACCGAAGTTCACAACACGTCTAACAAAGTTAAACGGGATTACGGGAAACTCGAAACAGCAGTATCGGTCGAGATTCGCAAGAATCGAACTCAAGTGCGGAAAAATCGCCAAAAAGCACGGAACTCAACAAAATGACACCGAAACGAGCTCGGATGACAAAAAGTACAGAATTAATCATTCTCGGAATGACGAAAAGGTCATGAGTGAGTCGTCAAAACGGACTTCCGCCGAAAAAAAAATTACCAAAGTCCGGAAATTGCGGGTATTACATTCCACCCTTCTTAAAAGAAGTTTCGTCCCGAAACTTAAAACAAGTAGGGGGAAGCAAAATCCCGCCAGGAAAACACAACGATATTCACAATAACCGAACAGCTCGCACCCAACGGCGAAACGTTACAAGCGACGTAAAAGAATATATGGCGTGAAAACACGCTCCACGACGACCAGCACAACGCCATCGGTAGAGACAACAAGTGACGAGCGTCATCAAACAGATAATACAATCAAGTCGATTATCCGAACAATCGTAAAACACAACGAACGAAAATCAACACGATTGACCAACCGAACGGTGCATCAATCAACATGCGAGCCAATCGCTGAACAAATACGGAATTCCACCGCTCAAGGGTTGGAAGATCGAAAATGATACTAATTTTCCGAACTTAAGGAAATTAGGAAGGAGTTTGAACGCTCATCAATCACGAAACGGGGTCAACAAAAACTGAACAATCAATGATAGAACCATAACGATTGAGACAACAAAAATCGAACAATCATGTTCGGATCACGAAGAATAATAATAAGGTTCAACCGGCAACTCCGAGGTTCACATCTCGACTCGAGACAATATATAATCCGGTGAAAAAAACAGGATGTGCATTCACATAAGATCCACAGGAAAGGGAATAGCAATTGAAAAGTCACAACGACAAACGAGTTATTCCAAAACAATACCACACTCGTTCGATCAACAAAAGCAAGGGCGGGACAAGCTCAGAAAATGTCAACGAACATAAACGATTCGACAGAGTCGAAAACACAGAAGTTCCAAATCCAACCCACTTCAAATAAAAGAATTAGTAGAACCAAAAGATGTTACTTCCGAACAAGATTCACAAGAATCGAATCGAACTCGGAAAAACCACAGCGATAACCAGATCGACCCAAAACAAGATCACAACTTGTTCGAACGATGAAACCGAAATGCAGAACAAGTTCAGAAAATATCAACGAACACGAGCAAGTCGGTAGACTTGAGAAAGAGGTAATGCAGAAGTCCAAAAACAATACAGGTATTACATTCGACCTCTTATAAAAGAAGATCGTCCCCGCAACTCACAATAATGGAAACAAGGCAACAATACAACAAACAACCGACACGACGCGGAACAATCACCGATGCACACAACCATACCAACCCAAGCTCTAAAAGCTCGCATATATGCGATAACGCATAAATCACTACGGGGCGACAACATTCAATACCAACATCACACCTCTCCCAGAGGGCTACCACAACAACTGCGTGGCGAACGACTCAACGCTCACACCACCAATTCAATCACAACTCGGAGGTTAACACCCTAACGAGAGTACGAACATCACACATATATTCCCGGACCGCAAACAGGGACGATTGGTTTTAAAAACGAAAACTACCTTTTGAAAATAATTTAGAAAAACACCGGTTGATCTTGAGTATCACCCTTCAAAAAGTAAAAACGTGAAACATCATTATCGAGACTTTGGAGAACCATTTCGCATTTGATAAAAATGAGGACACTTTCTCTTAGTGAAAAATTTTCCGAATATTCGACCCTCGGGTCTAAGTAAAAATGTTTCTAAAACATTGAAAATATCTCAAAACATTTTGGTCCTCGAGGTAGAAGAATTTTGAAATATATTGTGGCACCTTGGAAGTACCACGAGAAAATAATTCATTTTAAAAGTACGTCTCGAAATTTATTTTCTACGATACTCAAGTTTTTTTTTTCAGAAGTACAATAGGCCAAAATGACCGAAAATTCACACGTATCAACATTCACTTAAACACATCATAGCACACGCATCAAATCGTTCAAAATCAAGACAGTGATATTCAATCCTTAGGATATGTTTAACCACATCATTAAACAACAATCGGTTTCTCAAAACCGGATGGAAAACGAAATCAAGAACAAAACTCCAAAAAGTAAATTCTAGGGATCCGAGAAAAATACTTAGATCCGGCGAAGAACAATGGATTAGATGATGTTATAATCACCTAGGATACTCCAAAACACCTTTGGATGGAAAAAAAATCAGCCCAGATGCAAACCCTAGTCGCTACGTCTCAAACTCACGTAGGAAGGAGAAGAAATGAAGAAAAATGCAGATTCTATACTGGTGTCCAGTATTTATACTGGATACAATTAGCGTGCGCTAATCGTTAAGGTTAGCGTGCGCTATCACGGCACCAAACAAAACTCCTGACCAAAAATACACTGTTAGCGTGCGCTAACCCCAAGTGTTGGCGTGTGCTGACGAGAACCTCAGACCCAGCCCACTAACTCCTGGACTGCCCTGAACTACCAAGTATCGTGCACTATCCTCCCCTCAGCGTGCTACCAACGCACTCTCGCGCGTTCTAGTCGCAAAGCGTAGCGTGCGCTAACGACTCAAAGAGACAGCAACAAAACATCTCGGAAATGGGCATGACACCCCCCCTCCCAGATCCTCCTGGGAATATTACACGCCGTAAACCCTACTCACAAGGATTTACCAGGGTAAGCACAATTTTCCACGTCATTTCAAAAATGCTAAAAAGTCTGATGACGGTAATATTTTCCAAAACTCACAAAATCATTTGTCAAACCGTTATAAAATGTTCAAGGCCCGAATGCCAAAACTCGATTTAAGGAATCGGTTTTACGAAATAAAAATTCAGTTTGCAAAATACCGAAAGTCATTTTGAAAGAACTCACGCAGCGGATAAAATGTGGTTCGAAATTACATCGGCAGCGGCGACACTCCTCGTATAAACCAAATACAAGAGTCGAATAAACACATATCGTGAAATCAAAATCCACAGAAGGATTCCATTATTTAACAACTAATCATACGAATAACTCATGTCACACGAGGCACAACACAAGGAAGGGAGTCTTATATTCGTGGGTCGCACGTAAATGATGATCGCCCCTCGATACTAATCACGACCAACGAACTCAGACGATGCATTGCGGCGCGACTAAGTCAGACAAAATCCGACGAGACAAAACTCAACAAACACATCTTGACTCGACAGCCTAGGTTTCCCCAAGCTAATCTGATTTTTTTTTAAAATCGTATACTCTAGTTATTCGAAAATAAAACCATTAACTTAAAAATCATTTTCAAGACCCTTTCAAACACGACAAGGGTTTAACAGTGGTAGCATTTTATAAAATATCCAAAACACTTTTATACACGACTTTCAAATACCGACGCCAGGTTTTATTTGAAAATACAAGGCTGGATCGCCCAAATTCATGTCACTTTTCAAAAACCCATAATACGATCAAGTCTAAGGAATTTTCAAGCATGCACGCCGCATGTATTATTATTAATAGAAACACATTGGTTGTAAATAACAAAAATTAGCCAAGTACCATCAATTCCCGAACACACGCATATACGGCATTCAAAATTCACCAGTTCAACAAGTGCAACTCGGAAACGCTAATTTCAAATATATGTCAAACTATCTCCTCAAGTTTAACAGCATAACCAAAGAACACCGATTCGGACACATGTCGAAACCATCTATGTGAGTTTCTCAACAAACTCTGCCATCAATACCTTTCCCGAAACATATCCATGCTCAAAACTTCCTCGTCATGAAAATACCACGGAGCAAAACACGGATATTTCGATCGCCAACAATCCTACCAACGCTAGGAAGTTTAGAGGTGGAAGGCTCACAAGACGACAAACGGTCAAGCCCAGAACGACGCATATACTCCAGAGAGATAAACGACTGCGCAATACTAGAATCAAAAGTAAACGGACCAGATGGATCGAAAAAACAGCTCGACGATAAGTACGATAGAGACAATCACAGTCCAAGAAGTGGAAATACAATACGAGAAAACAAGAGAATCGAGTAAGGAAAACTTACGAGCACTGGATGTACTGAGATACCGGCAGCGGTGTGACAATGTGCAAAACAAACACAACTCGACCCAAATAACTGACAAGCCTAGGTATCCATAAACCTAGTGCTCTGATACCATTTTCTGTAACACCCCCGAGATATTCGAGGTGTATTACAGCGCCGTGGATCCCTACATGGGACCCACCAGGCTAAAACAAGAAAAAAACCCTTAGACTAACCGTCTCGATAAGCAAGGAAACAATTTATTACAATAAGAACATAAAACAACACGTCCGGTACAACCGGCATAATAAACCTCAACCGAAAAATATAATAACTTCAACAAAGACCAAACACAAACCGAAAGGAAAAGCCTAAGTACTCGCGAGTACAATCTATAAGTTTACAATTTGGAAAACAACCATATCAAAAGAGACAGTAAGAAATAACAAGACTCAATTGCACATGTCAACAACCTTGGCCGACCTCCTCGTACCATCCCAGCGTGTTGTGGGAAAATCCCTCACAATATGCCGCAAGTGCATGGTGTCAACAAGTAATAAAGTGATAAGTAAAGTATCGTTCTCTCGAGGACTGATTTCACTAAGTACCAAAATATAGTCGACTCATAATTTTATTTGAAGAACAATTAAACGGAATTTATACCTAACTAATAAATAATAGTACTACTACTACTAATAATAATAATAAGGGAGTAGGATTATGATTCTCACCTCAAACAATCAGGAATGATATTTATTGAATTCAATTCACTGTTATTCAATTGATTGTAAGCCAGAAATTCCTAAATTATTCTAAAGCCTTTCCCAAGGTCGATAGAAAATACTACACATTATTAACTCGATATATCCCTATTCGAATTAGATAATTAATAGCTAAAACAGTTCAAGAATTCCCACAATAACAGGCTTCACAATTCGCATGAGTATATCCCTATCTCACGAAATTTATGATTCGTCTCACAAGAACTATGCCTAAATTTCATCTCCCGAATCCATAAAGACATTCAAAACAAATTAACTGTTGGCCAGACAATTAAAAAGCATTAAGAACAGTAAGAAGAATCCAATTCAATAGAATAACGAGTAAATCGAAATAATAACAAATAATCAAACCGTCATGAAATCGGCTACAATCAAAATCCTACTCGAATAGATCTAGGAACTAAGATGCAGAAAAACCGTAGGGATCCGTGGTCTTGTCGTCGCCCACAAATCTCTTCCTTATGTTCTTCGCCCTAGCTATCGATCCACCTCCAAGTTCCTCTCGATCGATCCCCCTCTTCTTCAGCCCTGTGATGCTTATTTATAGTCGTCCTCAGCCTCCAAAACACGTCCGTGTGATTAGGTCGAGAACAGGCTCCAAAACGGCCCAAACCCGCGCGGAGTACACCAAAACCGCCCCGTGTGCCGCGGCTCACTTAAGCTGTGCCGTGGCTCACGGGGCACAGATTAAAACCTGGGCGCTGTTTTTCCTTCATGTGCCACAGCTCAGCTTGTCTGTGCCGCGGCTCAGAGTACAGTTTGCCTGGGCGCTTTCAGGCCATCTTCATGTGCCGCGGCTCACATGGTTTGTGCTGCGGCTCATGACCAAAAACTGATGTTTTCGCCCGTTTTTCATCGTTTTGGCTTCCGGACTCCGATTTCCTGCAAAACATATAAGAATAGTGCATGAAAAGCTCATTTATGCTGAACTAGGCTCAAAATGGATATAAAATAATGATATAAAAGCGCATAAAAATGTGCCTAACACAGCGCCCGCTCGTCTGGCTGAACATAACCTGAAATCCATAACAAGAATTTCCCCAAAACGGGTCCCCAAAGGGGTTAGCAATTACGCTACTACAAGTATTCAAGGCAAACCAATCGCTTACACATTTCATAGTACATGCACCAATATCAATTTCAAAAGCCAAAACCAGACATGTCTTTTCCGGAAATAAACAGTCAAACAATTTGCCTTGGGAACAAGGTAATACCATAGATCCCGCCCGAGGCCTCTAAGGACCCTCCCGAGCTGGCCATATCATAAAACAAAACACGCACATGCATCGCCTTGGGAACAGAGTAATATCATAGATCCCGCCCGAGGCCTCTAAGGACCCTCCTGAGCTGGCTAGCTAAACAAACTCATGAATCCAGGACTCAACCCTTTGGATTCCCTCCGTGATCCCGTCGGACCAACCCGAGGTGAGCAAATCACACACAAAATACATTACCATTTCACGTTAAGCATAAAGGTTTCCAAAAATACTTGCCTTGAATAATTGACGACGCAACGAACGGAAAGGAAAGTCACCGACGAAAGCTAGGAACCAATGAAACCGAACCTAATGATTCGAAAAATACAATCACAACCATTTCTAAACGAATACGGAATTGAAATACACCCGAAAACCCGCCTACGATTCATGTATATTCGTATAAAAACAACAACGAGGGCGGACCACAACCAAACCCTCTCGATTCCGTAAAAACCACGAAATATACCATGAATCCGTAGGGAAACTAAGAATACCAACAAGATTAATCATATTCATAATGAATTAATCAACAAAACGGAACGAATCGGACAAAAACACGAAAACCCCCAATTTTACCAAAATAGGGTTCTAAAGATCTAAATTTGATTCGCTGGATCAAGGGATGATATAGGATGGATGATTGATGATATGAACTCCAAGACTTCATAGATTTGTTGTTCAACAACATGGCTCCATGATAAGAACACGCCCAGCCGCGGAAGAGAAGAAGAAGAAGGCGAAGAATGGCGAAAAAAACGACTACAAGACCTTAAATAGGCTGTCTGCCGGCCGCCTTACGTACGTAACCGGCCATGGCTTACGTACGTAACCGGCCATGGCCGACTCACTGCCTAGAAATGCCGGAAACATTACGTACGTTACCGGATAGGGCCTTACGTACGTAACCGGACTTACGTACGTAACTGCCGAGCATTACCGGCCGTAACTCGGCCAGTGCCGGCCTGGGCCCAGATTGCCCGGCCATGAGTCGGCCAGGGCCAACTCCGACGGCCCGAACGACCCCGAAACCCGAACCTGAATATGAATCGATGATACGGTTACGAAGTACTCGTAAAGACGAATCCGAGCACTAAGAGAACACTCGATTCCGACCACCCGAAGGCTCAAAATTCGACAACGGAAAGTAATTACCCCAAACTTTGGGAAATTACGAAAATGGCCCAAAACGCCCGAAAATCACGATACGTGATCGAATAACCAAACCGAAGTTCAAAACACGTCTAACAAAGTTAAACGGACTTATGGGAAACTCGAAACAGCAGTTTCGGTCGAGATTCGCAAGAATCGAACTCAAGTGCGGAAAAGTCGCCAAAAAGCACGGAACTCAACAAAACGACACTGAAACGAGCTCGGATGACAAAAAGTGCAGAATTAATCATTCTTGGAATGACGAAACGGTCATGAGAGAGTCGTCAAAACGGACTTCTGCTGAAAAAACAAAATTACCGAAGTCCGGAAATTGCGGGTATTACACAAAAAATATCGTCCTGTGGCGAAACAGGCCGAAAATATCGTCGCAGGATGAAACGGGCCAAAAATAATATCATGTGACGAAATGGGTCGAAATTGATGTCCCATGACGAAATAGGTCCAAAATGACGTCCTTGGACGAAAATAACATCTCAGAACGCAACTTGTTGAAAATGATGTCCCAAGGCGAAACATGTCAAAAATGACGTCCAGGGCAAAACGGCTCGAAATAATGTTCCTGGATGAAATGGGTCGAAATAATTTCTCATGACGAAACTGGTCAAATTAATAGTGTAGTGACGAAACATGACCGAAAATGACGCCCTGGGGAAATTGGTCGAAAATAATATTGTGGGTGAAATAGGACGAAAATGAAGTTTTGAGGTGGAACAGGTAGAAAAAAATCTCAAGGTAAAAACATCAAAAAATAACGTCACTTGACAAAACGAGTCAAAAATGACGTCCTAAGGCGAAACAGGTAAAAAATAACGTCCAGTGACGAAATTGTCAAAAATAACATCCAGGGGCAAAAACCAGTCGAAAATAATGTTTCAAGGTGAAAACGGTTAAAAATAACATCCCTAATCGAAATGGATTGGAATTAATGCCCCCGGTTGAATAATGTAGAAAATGAAGCCTCTGGGCAAAACAGGTCAAAAATGACGTCTCGGATCGAAACAAGTACTAGTAATGTGGTGTTCTTTGTGATGTACAATAATATGTGAAATAAGGGTAACTCAGGTACAAGATGAAAAATATCCAAATGAGAAACTTATTTTGGAAAATGGGAAGAAGGAGTACCTTACAATTGAACTTGTCAAGGATTAGGCTGAAGCGCGTGGATGCCAACGATTCTGTAAAATCATATGTTACTTGATTGCGAGATGAAATGAAACAGACTTGGAGAATGTGTGCATACTTTAATATTATAATAATCGAATAATAGTTATTCACGAATAATAATGATTATTCATATGTACCTGGTTCAATCACATAGAGTGGAGACTCGAATGATTAATATACTAGTATATGGATGATTATGCGTATGGTACGGATCAAACATGTGGGTATTGGTTAGAAAACGCAATACTGGACAGACCCGCATTGAGATCATTGCATAGAAATATCATAAGTGAATCTCAATATAATAGTATGTCAATAAATCCTTGAGCCTGAGATCATCATAGAGTCCAGCATGTTAACTGCTATGCCTTGACATAATCCAAAGTTATCTGAAATATGGTGAGCATAAAGGTTAGCGATCGGGATTAGTGGGAGTCACGTAGAGGGCAATGAATAATCAAGATGGGGATTTGTCCCTCTCTTTGAGGAGAGAGATATCTGTTGGGGCCCTCAATAAGTAGGACTGAAGGAAATGCATGACCATGCTCAAATGAAGAGTCATTTAATTCAATTAGTCTACTTAAGATCGAGAAAGCACTTGAACATAATAAGTGATAGTTTTCATGACTTAGTTCAAATTTGATATCACGCGACAAAGGGATCTGACAAGTTAAATGGTTTAATGGACTATAAACATATATTATTGGGGTAGTCATATTGTCTTGCTAGAGACCGCTTATGATTTATCATTTATAAGGTATCAAATAATTGCCAAGATAATATAAGCCTTTTGGGTCAGACATACGACAATTAAAGACAAGCAAGAATAATTAATAGATATAATATTGGATATTATATTTTTAAAGAAATTAAATAATGAGTAATGTATAATATATGATATTATATATTATATTATTTAGTTATATCAAATGGGAATGGTAAATATAATATTGGATATTATATTTATTAAAAGATTAAATAGTAAGTAATATATATTATGAAATATTATATATATTGTATTATTTAATGAGTTGAGGGGTAACTAAGCAAATACTAGAGTTTTAACTCTAGGGTTTACTTAGTATAAATAAAGGGTCTTAAACAAGGAGTTGTCATAAGAAAAAGACAAGAAAATCGACCCCTCCCCTATCATCAATTCGGCCGCCCCCTTCTTGTGAAGAAGTCCCGGTTCGGGCATCCCGTGTTCTTCCGTTAATTGATCTTGATCAACAGTACAATCCTTCTAGCAAAGAATCATCTGTTGTACCGTTTATCAATATTATTCATAAGGATCTAGCAATCCGGCTTATGCAAATTGTTTATGTGTGGATCACCGAAAGAGGAAGGTGATTTTCATCAGCTTCTTTTCTGGATTTTGATTTATTCTTCGAATTATTATAATTCGATGAACTCTTTATTAAATCAATTAAACTACTGCATGAAGATCCTCATCTTGGTTTTTTCGATATTTATTCCGCTGAGTTTTTGCTCAAATTCAATATATTAGATACACATAAATCTTTTCGGAGCCAACTTCCAAGTAATTTAATTGTTTATGTAGAACGTGTTTATATGCTTGAATATATAAAATTATGTTCTTGATCATATTTAGAAAATTAAAATTTTATAAATATTTTTCTGATTTAATTTGATTAAAATGGATCGTTAGAAATCAATTTTCTGGACAGTTTATCGCAAAATATGTTGTCCTAAACTGTTCTCGAATAGCATGAAACGAGTCAGCGGACAGGGTCGGTTAAGGAACCGCCGACCAAGACCCGTGGGTTACTGTATCCGCAAAAACATATGTGTTGTGGGTGGGATTCAATCCCGCGGCGTCCAGGCCTTCGAGCCGCGTCTCGCCATCTGGGCTGCGGCACCTGTTTAGTAATTTTATTCACCGAGTTCTATTTATCCAAACAGTCTGTATAAAATTCAAAATAAATGTTGCAAAATGTTTTGCTTTTGGCGGGTTTAGAACCTTCGGTCATGAGAAGTAGGCCACGGCGTAACCAGTTGGACTGGGATTCCAGATTGTTGATTTTGCATGGATCATTATCTTATGTCTGATTGTTAGGCAGCTTAATGTTGGGAAAAATTCTCCTGATCTTTTGGTAATTGCCTCATACAACAAACATCTTCAAAGTCAGAGTATCAGCCAAGTATAGACGTTGTTAGGAAAATTTCATACAGCTGGTCCATACAGCACAAGATCTTTCAGCAAGCCAAGTGTCTAATCCTACAGTATAGTCGTCAAGATACAACAAAGACGAAGATGTTGGATACAACAAACAATGTTGTAGGTGTTTTACTTAGGAAAATTAAAACATAAATGCAACAAGACTGAAGAAAGTTTAAACCATTGAGAAAGAAAATATTCTTTATTCAAAAAGTATTCACGGTTAAAGTAGCATTTAATGCTGATAGGATAGCATTTAATACGACCGAAGAGAATACAATATGAAAGATCATTTAATGCTGGTAAAAAAGAATGTCTAAAGCATTAAATGCGAATCACCTTTGATTCGAAACATTATGAAGTAGCTAATAGGATCAGTCTCAATCTCACCATCCGGCCCACGGCTACATTTATAACAGATCTATTTTTAAGGTTATAAATAGCCCCAAGCAAGAGTACGATGAAGAACTTTGACAATCTGAATATCAAGCTTACAAGAGCACTATATTTCTTCAAGCATACAACTTCATAAAAAAAAAATATACAAGTCCTCAACGCGAACAACACACTTAGAGTGAAAGTTCATCAAGCATACAGCTGCTGTTAGATCTTGTCATACCAATCTTACTGTTACACTTAGCCATGTGTGTACTAAGCTTAGCTATCAATGTGTGTGAGAAGAAGAGAGTCGAAGAAACCAAAGCCAATCTGAGTGAACGGATAAAGCTGCCATTGATTGTATCAATATGTGTGAATGATACAACGACATGTTTAGTTAAAATGATATAGTTGTGTACGCTGTGATTTTATTAAATAATTTACTCCTGTGTGGAGGACCAGTGGACGTAGAGGGGTTTATCTCGAACCACTTTAATTAGCCTGTCTTTACTTCCTCCCTTTACTATCTTCTATCTGTCGTGTGATTTTAGTATACATATCTTAAAAACCCTGTAAGAACCAAGCTAACAGGAGACCATTCAGTTGCTGTATTTACAGAAACTTAATCTTAGACTTCCTCTTCGCAAATAAACTTCGAAAAAGACACAGCTTATTCAACCCCCCTTGTAAGCTGTTTATACTGTATACGTGGCCAACAGATTCATATTGTGTGTTTATTAATTATATGATAATTAATTTTAATATAAGTTTAGTGTATGGCATGACCATAAATTGACCAATATGATTAGATGTTTCAATTTAATTTTTGGGTTTGCTTTTACGGCCTGTGTGTCGTTTAAATATAATTAGTTTTTATGGCCTGCGTGTCGTCTATTAATATATTATTATCATTTACGGCATGCGTGTCATTTTCCCTCTTGTAATTTACTATACTAGTACTATAGTTTTTAATTAACGTAATGAAAACAAGAAGGAGATGAAGGACGGACTCAATGAGCCAATTGATCGCGTATGACATTCCAAGAAGTTGGAAGATCAATGAAGACCAATTATACCCTTTAGATTAACCTTTGTGATTTTCATATTGGCTCATAAAAATCACGTTAGGATTATGGTCATGCTATACACGGTCATATGCTTCATTATGTCGTGTTACGCTATGCATGTTTAAATTTATGCATGTATGTGATGCGATGTATGTTTAGATGTATGTTAGCCAACATAGACATGAAACATAGGATAAAACCCCTCATTAAAATTCTTAATACGTTCAATTAAAAGCACCTATCAAGACTTCGATCATCTCGAGCAGGTCATGCCAAACCTAGGTGCTCGGATTATCTTAGTAAGGTAGGATAGGTAATGGTGATACATATGTATTTTAATGATCTAAGAATTTAAAATAATTGTGAACCTTAAGGCATAATAGGGAATTATAACATGTTTGGGCATAACATGCCAAATCACATAAGTATAATCTAAGATTTACATATGATGTAATTGATAAAGAGTTATCCACCTAATGTAGCTCAATTCTAGGCGTCATGCCAAACCTGAGTTTAGAATTGCGCAAAACGGGTTCTCAGCCCACTAAAATTACAAATGTTGTAAAATTGACGGTATTTTGTTTTAGTGGGAGTATTTTTTGAGATATAAAAATGTCTTTACATATTTAAAATTTTGTAGATAATAGAATGGCATCAAACAACAAATCCACCATTTCACTGTGATCCGCCCTTGATAAGGAGAAGCTCAAAGAAAATGGTAGCAACTATCTGGATTGGTTCCGAAGATTGAGAATAGTTCTCAAGCAAGAAAAAAGATTGTACGTTCTTGCGGAAGAAATCCCGGATGAGCCTGCTGACAATGCTAATAAAGCAACAAAAGACAAATGGAAGAAACATTGTGATGATTCCATTGATGTCAGTTGTCTTATGTTGGCTACCATTTGTCCAGAACTTCAGAAGAATCTGGAAGAAAATGGAAGCTTATGAGCTTAACACTCACCTCAAGGAGACTTTCGCAAAGCACGCTAGGCAAGAGAGGTATGAGACCTTTCAAGCCTTGTATATGCAAGATGGTTGATGGGATATCTGTAAGCGCTCATGTACTCAAGATGAAAGGATGCATTGGTCATAATATTCTCCAGTCTAGATTAAATGCATGGCCAACACATGATGCCACCACTACCTCATAGAAAACTCGAACATCCCCAAACCATCTATTATTTACAACACTGTGGGCCCTAAATCTAAACCCGCTCGGCTAAGGATCATTTTGCAACTATTTCAAACACGCCAAATGGCCAATGACGGTAATATATTGCAAACACTCAAACACATTAAAAAATCTATTTTTCAAATAGTGACAAATAAATCACATTTACAAGTTCAAGCAAATTGTCAAAAACTCAACAGTTTCAAAGTGTATGTTAAGTCACCGTTACACGTACCGATAAAATAGTTTAGGAATCATATTTCCAAAATATACCCAAGTTGCAAAATGCCAGAAAGCCATTTTAAAACACACATGTAGTAGATAAAATCAACAGTTAAAAGTTTGTTACAGTAGAATATAACAATCGATAAAATACACAATTCCCAAAATGCACGTCATAACCGGTATCACCCGGACCTTACACACAATTTGTATTCAAAACAATAATGCTGAAGACAATTTCCAACTCCTCGCCCAAAGCTAAATAAGTTAGCATATCGCAATTACAACATATAGATGAGGAAACTTACAATCACATATCACCTGAAGATGATGCCGGAACACAATACTAATCACAACTCCGATGCGCGCGACTTACACATGACATGAACTCGACCCAACGACCCAGGTTTTTGGAAAACCTATACCATATTCTGTAACATCCCAAATCTATCAGAAATGCCACAGCACCGTAGCCCCTCTCATAAGGGTTTACCAGGTAATATTACAACGACACAAATGACCACCGAGGTTAAAAGATACAAAAACAGACCGAGAAGTTCACTCGACAACATAAAAGACCATCATGGTCAACAACTCTATATCAAGGCTAAGATTTTAATGCGTAAGAAAAATAATAATTTAATTCCACAACATAACTCGTGCCCATGCAAGGGTGATTAATCGATAAAGATAGGCACTGATTATAACAGAGACAAAAGAAAAAGACTTTGACTCCTATGTGATTAGAATCATTGCCCTTCATCTTCTGTCAAGCCGATCCAGTGACCGCTCTCGAGCTACAAAGACCTAAATGCATAACAGGCACCATCCCTAAAAAACTCCTGGGGTTAGCAAACTGAAGTTTTGCTAGTACAAGTACATAATATAAAAGCTATACGAGAAATATTCACACCAAATCAAACAAGTCACTAATGCAACACGAATCACAAGATCCCACACATCACCAAAGGATATTGCATACGAAGGATACCAATCATTCATAAAGTCACCCCTTCTCAAGAGAGAAGTAAAGATGCAAGGTTTCCTAGAATGCCCCGATGAGTCAAGAGAGTTAGTTTGAAATAGTTTTTAAGAAAAAACAGCATTACTGACTCATGCCGATCCAAATGGTTTAACAAGATTTGAAAAATCAAATGGAAACACTTTATAAAGTAGTTCAAAATCTCTCGGGCCCTTGACCCAATACATGTTTTCTCATCTAAATTCTGCTAAAGGCCATCAAGGTCTAACTAACCCTCGGAGATCCCGTCGGAAATCCTTGGTCATTTAATCCTTGATCTTATTATTGATGCCATTATTCCAAAAAGGGATCAAATAAGGATTCATAAACAAAAGCTTATATGGTATCAGGGTCTTAGCTATCATACAAGTATCTTCCATTCGGAAGCCTACCGGGAGCCTCCGCTGAAACACCTATACACCGGTGTTCACTACACTGCGGTAGCTGCCCCTTGAATTCATGTATTAGGTGACACCATCGTTCACCAACCACAGAAGCCGCTCATTGTAGCGTACACAGACCAGAGTCCAAACCCCACCCTTCGAAGTTTTGGACACGAAAAACACAGATTAACATTGGCAAAACACACAAGTTTCAATCAACATATCATACAACCTCAACCACAAACATTCGAGGCAAATCACATAACAATTCACGTCCATAGAATCCATAATATAATCAATATTACAACCATGAGGGTCTAACACCCCATTTCACATATGTCAATATCACCAAAGATTCACAAGGTCAGACGTATTCCGAAACACCCCCACTAGAATCAAGCAGCATATCATTCAATCACATTAATCATGGGGCAAAGGATTTTATCAACATATATATAGAGATATATACACAAACATACGTAAACATTCATTCATAAGAAAACGATACACACATGAACACGTGATAATTTGCATGGAATGTAATTCGTACGGCAACGTACTTGCCTCGATAATACCTCGCGAATACTTTAAAGAACACAATAAAGCGGAAAGCCCCAAAACCTACAACGTTCGGGAGAAACAACAATAACACAATTACTATGAGAATTACCACCAATAACGACGGAAACATACACCGAACAATTGAAGGAAACCTATTGAAACATTTAATCAAACATTAAATGTTCAAAATTTTCTCAAGAACACTCAAATCACCAATCGGGTTCAATAAACTTGCAATATGAATATTCAATCAATAAAGTACGATCAACAACATCTAATAACCCCACCGATTCATAAAAATTAGTTTGGAAATCGAAATCAAGAATTTCTCCCAAAAGTCAACTCCAAGATATTCAAGGAAAAATACCTCGATCCGGCGAAGAACAATAGATTAGATGATGTTATAATCACCTAAGATCCTCCAAAACACCTTTGGACGTAGTGGAATCGGTTAAAGAATCCCAATCCTATCCAAATCGCCTCAACCACCGCTATAGGAGAGGATGCAATGGAAAAATGCAGAAATAGAACTGCTATTCAATATATATACTAGACAGCTACCGAGCGCTAGGCACACTGGTTAACGTGCACTAACGGGCCAGAATTTCAGCTTTTGCCTGATAATGCAATTAGCACATGCTAGCTATGTTCCTTAGCATGTGCTAACGGGCCCTAATCTCAGCAGCTTCTATTCTCGGCTTCCAGTATGTTCTATCTCGTCCTACAGTTAACACGCGCTAATTACATCCCTTAGAGTGCACTAATGCACTCTGAACAGGCAGCAATTATGCTCTAAAACTCGATGCAACGGCAAAACTCCTCGACGAAAACAACGACTAAGCAATACACAATGAAGCGTTAATGATCCCAGGGGAAAGAGTAATCACATGACGAAACACGATAGAAGAAACCATTACGCAATATCAACACTACTCCAAAATTATTCATGATCAAGAAAATACCTGACGCGAGACAACTATTAATTCATGACAACTGGAACGAAAAATCTCGGTTATTACACCCCAAAAGCCAATTTTTGGGTTTATCTGTAACCGCCCAATCCACTCGGGAATATTACAGCGTCGTAGACCCTCTCCGTGAGGATCTACCTGGCTAAATACAGAAACAATACAATACAATACATACCGACATGGGTAATTGACGGACCATTAGACCGATGTGGTCTTTTACCACAACATACACACCAACCATACATTACTCTTTCTCGTAACTCATATCCACGCAGGGGTTAACATAAATCAACATTCCCGTAAAAGGGGAAAATAAACACAACGAAAGGACAAAACAACAAGACATCACCAAATACTCAACACCGGTCTTCATGTGATTAGTATTGCAGTCTTCCATCATCCTTCGTAACGATCCTATGAATTGCTCCCCAGCAACCTGCAAGAACCTGGATGCAAAACAGACATCCACCCCCCGAATACTCGGGGGTTAGAAAAACTCCACTGTTTTGCTAGTGCAAGTATAAATACAAAGACAAGCCATACATAACATACTCCAAGAACATAGAAATCGTGAATATACTTCCCGAGATAATTCACTTGATCAAAACAGTTTGAATTACGAAAGATAGGAATAAAACCATTTTACATCTTACAAAACATTTTACAATCTCGGGAGTTTTGAAAACATTTGGGGTTTAAGAATTCTCAAGCTTTTCGAAACACTTAGGGATACAGTCCATAAATCATTTATTTTAAAATACAATTCCGATAACAAAATACGGGGTCCATTACCCAATCATAACATTCCAATCACAAACATGGGGGTCCACGACCTAAATCATCCACATCATATACTCGCAAGAATAACCCGACTGAAACTATATCGTGTCAAACATTACCATGACAACAATATCACAGAACGACATCAGAGAGCACAACTTTGCAACTTAACCATACGGTCGAACTCGACACACCACAGAGCTACCATACACACAGCAACCAAAGGACTCACGTACCCATACCAAATTATCACAGCCAAGGGACGAATCACACACAAACACATTTACTGGTGCCATTCCAGCCAAGGACGATACCATTTGGACTGCCATTCTAATCAGATGAAATATGCGCCAAAAATCAAACTTCTCCAACAAAACATTTCAATGTTAGCCGTTGGTACGAGACTCACGGCCGCCGTACCCCGCAGAGCCCCGTCGGACATCCCTGGGTGGTTAACCCTAGTTCATGATATGCACACTCACGGCAATACGTATCCCTAGAAGCCCCGTCAGACCATTCCTAGGTGAACATACATATATCATCCACAACGCCACGGGAAGCCATAATTCGAATACTAGAATATGCATACAAATGCTAGGTACTTCGCTAGAATGGCCACTTTAGTCGACATATACTCACAATTAATGTCAGACAACCACAAGCAATTACCAATACCAAACAACACCAAACGCCACATCATCCTTACGAAGAAATAACAACTAACATCACACAACGTCACATATTCACCGAACAGTTGCACATATCAATACACAATCCTTGGCAAATAATTTCGGTCTACTAGCATCACTAATTATGATCAACATCTTCTAACATAAACGCACATATTCCGAAAGCACATTAATTCACGAAGCATACGAGTTATCTTTTGAAAGACAACAATTATCGAGAACATACCGATCATTTTAAAAGTTCATTAAAACATTAAAATTTCACATATGATCAATTATCAACTATCACATCTACGAAACACGAAATGTATGGGCAAGATACTTGCCTCGGATAATTACAAGCGCGGAGAATCGACCGAAGTGAGGAGACCCGAACTGTCCATGAACCCACCAACTCCGCCGAGCGACAACCCGCGACGATAAACTACGAATGACAATAACAACAATGAAAATAAATTCCACAGCATGACTCAAAGCCGCCGAATTAGAGGGTCAAATGACGAAAGTTCAAGGGTTTCCCCCAAAACGGCCATGAACTCGAATCGACTCATTAATTCATGAAAAACGAAATTCCAAGCATGGGTTATGATCAACATGACTAGATAACAACAAAGGAACCAACACTTTCAGATTAAAATCACGAAATCAAGACAACCCCCAATTATTCACGAAGTAGGGTTCTAGGATGACTACCTCGATTCAAGGGGGAAAAGGATGATTTGATGTTGTTAATCCACACCAAGACCTTGATGATAATGTAGTAGGATGAAAGATCGATGCATTCCCGTGAAGAATCATCCTGGAATCGCCTCAAGACTCTGCCCGTCGCGTGAGGAAGGAAAAAAGCAAAACTGTTCTAAAATAACACTGCTCGCTGCCTGAAATACAGGCCTTTGTTACGGCCATAACATCATGTCCATTACGGTCGTAACATGCTGGCCATTACGACCGTAACATGCTGCATTCTGGCAGCAGATTCCTTCTGCTGCCCGATCAGTTCCGAACCACCTCAAAATGCGACAACTCGAAAGGTGCGACATAGCGCTAATGAAGAGTTCTCAAAAACGAATGAAAGCGCTAAACAAACATGTGATTCCAACAACTCGGAGGTGGGTAAAAATGAGTATGAAAACAAATACCCAAAACTTTGGGATATTACAAAATGGCCCAAGCGTCCGAAAAATCACGATACGTGATCGAATAACCAAACCGAAGTTCACAACACGTCTAACAAGGCTAAACGGACTTGCGGAAAATACGAAACGACAGTTTCGAACGAGATTCGTAAGAATCGAACTCAAATGCGGAAAAGTCGCGAAAATCACGGAACTCAGCAAAGCGACACTGAAACGAACTCGGATGTCAAAAAGTACAGAATTAATCATTCTCAGAATGACGGAACGGTCACAAGCGAGCTGCTAAAATGGACTCCCGCCAAAAAAAGAAAATTACCGAAAATCGATATTGCGGATATTACATTATCAAGTCTGTAAGGTTTTAGGAGGCTAAAAAACACTATCAAGAGGGAATCGAAGGCATCAAGGTATATCAAGTTCTATGATTGAATCAAGATCGATAGATTATCATCCGAGTTTTTTACTTCTCCCCTTCTTACTTTCTTTTCTTTTTTTATTGTCCTTAGTTGATCATGTTAAACTTAAATATGGTTTCTTCTTCTCTTTTCACCATGTATGGCTAAACTTAATAGATTCCCGATATGAGAGTATATGATTTTTGATGGATTTCGAGAATTGAGTGTTATAATGATTTATTACTTTGATTCCCTCTTTAGTTACTTGGTTTTAATGTTTAGCATCTGATCAATATTTTTACATATTTAACTTAATTGCTCATAATTTGAGAGATGAACGCATTAATAGGTCTCAGGTAGTTGACATAATTGATTACGGGATTGAGAGATCGGTGATTGATTATGATGAAATAATGGTCTTTTGAACTTTTGCATTTAGATAATCTATGGTAGATGGAGACATCATTATCGGTCATTTAATCTACTTTTTTTTTGCATCTCGATAGAGACTTTAAAATACTTGTGTGATCATCATATTGAGAAGATTAGTAGAATTTTAACTAAAATCCAATCTTAACCCGAGCAGTCAATGGAAACCTAGCCTTGGAATCTATTTAAACCCATAAAATACCTTCGTACTAAATAATGCGACTTGTTCAATTTGATTTTATTAATTTAGTCATTAATTATTAATTTTCTCAAAACTTCAATCGTCTAGATAAAATTGGAAACACTAGAATCTAATACTTGATACATAAGAATAATTAAGCTCTGTAGATACGACCTTCTCGCATCTTTCTACATCTACTCTGTACACTTGGGGGTAGCAAAATAACTAGCGAACAAGTTTCTGGTGCCATTGTCCCAGACTAATTTATTTTTATTAGTATTGATATTACGATAAGTGTTTCTGGTCTAACTTTTTTAATTTTTCTAATGTGTTTTTTATTTATTTCATTAACCCCATATTTGCTTTTGACCCAGCTTCAGGACTTGCACGAACACTCGTTCATTATAGAACCCTTTAGAAGCTTTTATTCCAGAAGTCGAAGCCTTTACTCGAAAATAAAGTGAAACCACTAGGAAACTAAGGAGAAACTTATCTGAAGAGATGAAAGAAGCGGGGGACAATGATAGAACAAAGGTGGCGGTAGTAAATCAGGGGAACAAAAATGCGATTCGAAATAACCCGCTCAACGGGGGGCGCAAGTCCAGCAATGGGCCACTAAGACCCAATTAATTATTGGTGGATTCGGACCGAGGCTCGACCGAAATTATGGGGCAATCACACATGTTCCTATTAACGCCCTCAATTTAGAGTTGAAGCCAACCTTTAGATCGGTGGTTCAACAAAATATGTTTGGGGGATTTTCCACTGAGGACCCGCATGCCCATTTATTCCACTTTATTCAAATTTGTGATACCATCAATGAAACACCCCCCAAAAACATATAGGGATATTACAGCGCCATGGGCCCCGCATCAGATCCCACCAGGTTAAAAATTATTTACACAATCATTTCAGAACATGCAAAAGTCCAATGACGGTAATATCTTTCAAATAGTCAAATGTTTTTCAAAAATACATTTTCTAAATACCGCATAAAAATCCCATTTAAGAGTTCCAGATAAAAATGTCAAAACTCAATAGTTTTAAAACGTACGTTAAGTCACTGCTTACACGTACCTATAAAATAGTTTAGGAAAAAAGGATTTCCAAATAATATATTGAAGTTGGTAAAATACCAGAAAGTCACTTTGAAATATACATGCACGCAGCGAATATGATAAAAATACATTTGCAGCGGAATATAGTGAATAGTCAAAGTACATGATTCCCAAATACATGTTATAGCCAGTATCACCCTAGAAGCTCATCTCTTCACGACCGCTACTAGCTCCGTCTCCGAGTACCTAAAAATAAATCCCACGACGGGGTCAACCATAATACTCAACAGTGACAATGATTACATCATCATATATAATTAGATTCCAATGTAATTACAAAATAAGAGTACTGCTCCTCTGATCTCACCATCATACATAGTAGTCCATCAAGTCAATCCTTACCATAATCCACATATCGTATTCTCAAATGACGAAATAACTTAATTACAACCATCTGTATTTTATTCAAACAATACCAACAACCTCAAAACATCATCATAATCAAGTATGGAATAACTCATCCCGTGCCAAATCCTATCTGTCGGATCGCACAATTAAATCACAATCCTGATAAAAAAATTATCAATAATAAAAAATACATCTATGAAACAACTACCTAAAACAATGGCAGTAAGTCTCGAAACATCGACGCAATGTCCGAATGTTCATACGATGAATAATGATGATCTATCAAGAAATCAACCGAGAATATCATCGACATGATAAACTCCAATACGACCAACCAAAGGTCAATCACAACTGAGAATACCATCAACATGATAAACTCCCAAAATGGTCAATAAAGGATCAAGCAACTGAGAATATCATCAACATGATAAACTCCAACATGATCAGTTAAGTCACAAGACTTAACCTCAATTTGTTGATCACACGTAATCAAATATGTTGTATGAGTCATCCATATCATAATATTAAATTCCGGGAATATACGCAAATATTAAATTCCGAGAATATACGCAATCACACATGTTGTATAAACCCCCAACAACATCATAATCTCAAATCGTTGATCACACACAATCAAACATGCTGTATGAATCAACCAGATTATAATTACAATCCTGGAATATATGTAATCACGCATACTGTATAAACCCAACAATATCATAATCTCAACCCACTAACCTCATGCAATCTAACATGCTGTATGACTCATCCAGATTATGATTTCAGACCATAAGGCTCAAAGGATGGCACCAAACTACATCTGGGATGGAAATGTGTCCGTGCACAAGCCACCAACGAGTATTGATTGAATACACTTGTGGTCTTGTACCTAATCAGTATCACGAAGTACGTCACGTGTGCACGACTCAATGTGAGGTCAACTACCTACATATGACTATATGTGCCCGCACTGAAAATTCTACACATACCATCAGGCACGCCAGTGTGACCCGGAATGTCACGATATCAACATGACAACGAAACTCAAAGAATCACAATTTCAAAGAGGGACTCACCAAAGTAAAACAATGACATACCAAAATGAAAGATCGAACCGATCAATGATATCAATACAAAAGTCGTGGGATCATCATCCCTCAACGACGATCAACACGATCAACAATTTCAACACAATAGTCCTGGGATAATCATCCTTCAATGATTGATCAACACGATCAACAATAACAAACAATGGTCCTATGATCAACATCCATCAACAAACAATCTATATGATCATCAAGAATCTCAATTCATAAAATACAAGAATCATTATCTTCATAATCGAATAATAATTACTTACCTCAAAGCCCTTGACGAATGTCCTTTCCACGAATAGGCGTTCTTGAATGGATAAATGATTATTCAAAGAACCTCAAACGAAATAAAGTCAATTCAATAACAATAAACTATTATCCCGATGTCAATATTGTCATGACAAACTACCCTCGATATCTGACATTCCATATCACATACCGAAGATAACTCATATCTCCGTCTTTACCAAATTGTGTACTTGATGCTCAAGTATACTAATAAGACACTTAATCACATACATTATGATTTAATCCAATCAAAGTACAATATACAAATTGTTATCTCCACAATTCATATTTATAATATCATTGCTATCTGAATTATAAATAAAATGAAATCAAAACCATTCACTAAACATTATGAAATGGGCAAGTATAAACTTGCCTCAAATAACGATATGCCAACAAGTCAATGTGGATACATGAATACTCTGAAGTAGATAGTTCTTCAATCATGGTCTAAACAACATAAATGTATCCAAATAACCATAAACATGAAATTAGTATCCTTGAATATATCAATATCAAATCCAAACAACAACATCCGAATTACTACGACTAATTAACAAGAACAAATCCCACGAATTATTCAACACACAATTCTTTCCAATTTTCCAATGATTCCACAAATCCGTATATCCATTCACTAAGCCGAATATACAAATTTAACCAAAATATTCTAATCAATTTCTCTTTCAAATCTTTAATCAAGCACCTTGAAGCATAATTCAAAGGTATATTCAGATCATCAATTAATAAACACCAACCACATCAAGAACATGAAGAATACAATCACCAACATATATATTCTTCAACATAATACGATTCTAGCCATCTATACGAACTAAACAATCCAAATATACCAAGACTCTCAAACATTCAAAAATATGGAAGTTCAAACCAATTACCTCAATATGGTAAAAGAATCAAGAACGATGTTAGAATCCTTGTTCCAAGCTTTCCTAGATATTAACACCTTATAAACCAACTCAAAATATAGGATTTAGGGATTAAAAACCAACTTTGGATGCCTCAGGGTGAAAAGGGATCTGGTAGGAAGGGTTGGGAAGTGAAATTCCTGAACGTTGAACAAATTTATACGTCCAGGCATGTTAACGGCCGCTAACTTCAACCATAATGGCCGCAACTAGTTCTTCGAATACTGACTGTATAGTTTTTGCCATTTTAGTACTCATACGGACTCCAATTAACTCACCGTTCAAACCATTAGAAAGATAACTCAATGTTCACACTATTAAGTTTCAGAATGTTTTGGAGTTTCCAATAATTGGTGGTAATTTTTCAAAGTCGAACTTTATGCACAACACTTTCCAGAAAATGTTCAAATCTTATTTCCTCTAACACTTCAACATATAATCATCTTAATCATGTCATATACACCAAGAACTTATTCAAGAACATGATAATCCATAATCATGTTTAATTAATACTCTCTCTGTCCCTTAAGTATAGGCACTTTTTACCATTTTCGTCCGTCCACAAAGAATAGGCACACTCTATTTTTAGTAAAATCACTTTACATTTCTTTCTATAAAGTTATACTATCTCTCCACTCAGCACACCACTTCTTTCTATAAAGTCATATTCTCTCTCCACTCAACACACCCTTTATCAAAACCCATGCCACACATCCAGATGCCTATACTTAAGGGACGGATAGAGTATTGCTTTGTTCATAAGCATCAAAATAACATAATCCAATATGTGTTCTAACATCTAAAACCACCATATTAACACATAATCCAACAAATATCAACATATCATCATTTTCTTCAACACGAACTCCATGAAACACCAATAATAATAACAATACTTCTATAGTCTATCATCATAGGAAATAATCATCAATAAAAACATTAAAAAAATCCTAGAATGAAGAGAGGGATTAACCAACATACCTATTAAAGATAAACAACACAATCACACACCACAAGAAACAACAGTAACTTCAAGTCCCAAGATCCAATCCATTCCTCCAATCTCACCCTAAAGTTTAGAGGGTCTGGAAATTATTTAGAAGTTTCGAGGGACGACTTCTTGGGAGAGAAACTCAACTTAGTTCTTGAGAAAATGAAAGACCAAACTCACTTGATAACCTGCATAATTATTAATGGCCGCTACTGCTCAACCTTAGCGTACATCAGTACTTTGCGTATGCTACCTGATCTTAATTACGTACGTAACATTAGTCCAGAGGCTAGTGCCTCATTTCTTGAACCACTTAACATACATAGCAAAATATGGCGTACGTAACCTCGCTCACCTAGTGTATGTTATCTTGTCTTGCTTGCATACGTTAGGCCCGTTGACTAGCCTATCATATTCATGAAGAAAGCACCTTGCCCTTTCCGCATGCTAGCCGTTCTACAGGCTCCACATGTCAGGTATAAATTCCTCTGTCTGATTCTTCTCATAGCGTAAGCAATGCATGCTATGTAGCGTACGCTACACTTAGCATAGTAGCGTACATTAGCTTCTCAACTTAGCGTATGTTATGGCTTCTGTACTTAGCCAATTATAACTATTCCAGTCTGTCGTCTCGACATATTAAATACATATACTCATCCTAGTAATATGCACATATGATATACCAGATATCAAAATTACGGCAACCTGATACACAATATCCTCAAATGTAATTATCGACCAACGAGATAAATATATCAATACAACTATCTCAGTTCTCAAATTACCTTATTCATACTGTACAATTACCATGTTACTCAATATATCTTGGATAAACTAACGTGAGAAATTCATACTGAAATTCCAGGATATTACAATCAAGATGAATGGGGTGCCAGTCGATGCGATAAGATTGAAGTTATTTCCATTTTCCTTGAGAGAGAAGGCTCGTAGTTAGCTCAGAACTCTTGCTTCGGGCAGCCCTCGAATGCCACTCCGTGGATACGCGAGTTAAGGTATTTACATGTAATTATGAACTCATGTTGAATTAATAAAAGGCAGTGGTTATTTTTTATTTACTGTATGTCATTGGCGTTCTTTATTTGGTAAATAAATATAAATAATATCCATGCAATTAAGTATAAATATTCCACTCCTTATGAGATAAGAGGTCTAGCACTGGAAGTGCTTAGAACTCAATTACACAACTTATCCGCAAGTCGATAAAACTTAACTGGGCATGAAAAATAGTAAAGACTTGTATGTCATATGCTTGGACATGTGCATGTCTTCACTCATGACTAGTGGGAGCATTCCGTATAGGTCTGCTAACTGGATTAGTATACTCGGATACGACTCACATCGATTCCGCACATGTACTTCACTCTAGGATAGTCAATGACTGAATCGTACGGTTATGATAGGTATGCATGAACCTTTGACTTGATGGTTCAGTAGAAGATGTCATGGTCTTATTAAGGTAGTCATTATAGTAGTTCAATCCAAACACCTGTCATTATGGATCGACCTCGAAGTGCAACTTAATAGGCAAGTAGCAGTCTTTACTGAACACCAAGATAGATTCTTTCTCCTATAAATGAACAGGATAATGTCCTATGCGGTTAGTGGCAAATAAGATCAAAAGTCTTTGGCCAGAGAAACTGAGCTGATTGTATTTGATATAAGACAACTCTATGATCTTTGTTTATGCTAACACATGCATGGAATCGAGTTAAAATAGGGTTTTACTTTTCGTGATCCTAAAACTTTTTCAAGACATATGATTGAATTGTTTATACGTATATGTATTCATAATGGAAAAAGATTTTGGAATGATTCCCATCATCCGTTCTCAGTTGGGCTACAGTGTGCGCCTCGGGACTGGCTAGGTGTTACTCACACTCTTTGGATCCTCTCGTTGCTAACTGTGACGAACCTTCAAAGTTCCACGCACAAGATTAATTAAGTATATATTACTGGGTTAATTAATATACTCAAATATAATTATTTTTTGGAGAAATTAATTATATTATATTTGATAAAATTTATTAATTTGATTAGTTAATTATTATAAATACATTGTGGACCAAGATTTATCTAACTGACTAGATATAAGAGGGTCCGAAACACGAAGCAAATGGTTTGACTCACCTACACAACACCCGACCTTGGCCGCACTGAGGTCTTTGTCTTGCCATGTGAGGGAATTTTATATTTAGTGTGGACTTTGAATATGTGAGGTGTAGTGTGGACCTTGAACGTGTGTGACTTGACTTGATGTTATATATCAATTACTCACCACCACATGAATATGTACCATACGATCGATCCACAAAAAGAGAGAGGAGAGAGAGACATCTTTTCTCACTTTATTCTTGGGTTCATCTTGAGAAGAGAGACTAATCTTACACTTGAGTGTAAAGATTAAATCAAAGAGGATTCCTTTATTTCTTTTATCCGTGCTCATAGAGAACAAGGAAATATAGTTTATACCTGTTATTTGTTCGATGCGTGAATTGTAGAGACGTTTGCACTTTCGGCATTGGATTTACAAAAGCTTCACGAATTGGATTAGTGTTCGTGATCATCAAATTAAATTAAGAAGTCGGGTCTAAGAGAATATGATTTTGATTCTTACTTTTTACGAATCTTTTATTTATACGATCTTTGATCGATCCTCGTTAGGTGTTCGTATGAGCATGTTTTGTTTGATTTATTTTTTAGCTGCGTATTTATTTTGGTTCGAATCCCAACAATAAGTACATGGGATGAGTTGAGTGAGAAGTTCTATTCAAGTTCTTCCCAACCAACCGGACCAAAATTGAATAGTGAAATCACACAGTTCCGACGGATGGACTCGGAGCCATTATATGAGGCTTGGGAACGCTTCAAGGATTTGTTGATGTATTTCTGAAAGGCCAACTGATGTATTTCTTTTATAATGGGCTAGCCGGAGAGATGCGAAACCTTATAGACGCATCAGCCGGAGGAGCATTACTAGCCAGAAGCGTAGAGGAAGCACATGACTTGATTGAGAAAATAGCGATGAACAGCTATCAGTGGCCTAACAGAGAGGAATAATATGTACAGAGTGGCTGAAATTTCGGATTTGGAGCCTATCAAGGCATTAACGGCCAAAATGTCTCTTCTCACAAGCCAGTTGGGCGTGTTGACTAAGGGAACGGATGCAAGGGTACACTTCTAGCAACTACACTACCATCAGATCCTTTGTAGGAGGCTCATTACATCAATAATTAGAACTTCAATAATTATCGGAATAACCTACCAACATGTTCTATCATCCTTCGAATAAGAATCACGAAAATCTCAGCTATGGGAATTCGAGAAATGCATTACAACCTCATGCTGTATTTAAAGTATCAAATGGCGAGGTGGTCAAGGAGCCTAAATCTGGTACGAATTTGGAGAATATACTTTCTACGTTCATGAAAGAGACAAGGAGTCTGTTCACACGAGATGAAGAGAAGCTCGCTCGGATTGAAAATAAGATGACTCGATTAGCAACCACTGTTAGAGCTGAAATGAAAAATCTAGATACATAAATTGGTCAATTGGCTAAGGTCATGGGGAGACAACGTCAAAAGGGTCAATTTCCGAGCTACACCGAGGCGAACCCAAAAACATAGTGCAATGCTCTTTTCTCGTGCCATGTGAATGAAGAGCTGTCATAACCGGAGAATGAGGACGAAGATGGGACAGTGTTGTCTAAAGAAGTTGATTTGATAGTTTCCATTGATGAGGTGAAGGATCGGTCCGATATTGAGTATGCCGAGGAGAATAAAAATTTTGAGGCTTTCTTGCAAGACATGATGTCAAAGAAAAAAGAACTGGAGCGCCTACCCCAAAAGATGAAGGATCTAGGGAGTTCTCAGTTCATTGTTCTATTTAGGGTTTTACATTAAATAATATATTATGTGCACATGGTTCAAGTGTCAACATTTTGCTTTTTTCTATTTTTAGGACGCTTGGATTGGGAGAGTTGATGCCATCTCCTCTGAACTTACGATTCGTAGATCGATCTTTGGCTTAATCCAGGGGAATTATGGAGGATATATTTTTAAAGATTGATAAGTTCACCTTCCCCGTTGATTCATAGTGCTTGATGATGAATGGAAGCAAGATGGTATAGTAATATTTGGACGTTCGTTCTTAGCCACTGCAAGAGCTTAATTGATGTGGATTGAGGCGAACTAGCGATTAGGATGCATGGTGAAATGTCGTATTTTGATGACCCCTCCATTGTATGGATTGACAAGTTGAGAACCTCCCGATAGAATTACGCTTAAGCCAGATTGCAAGAGCTGATCGAATGATACGGGATGAATGAAATAGGCGTCTGGCTGAAGACGTAAAATTTAACGCTTGTTGGGAGGCAAGCCAACATTTTTTGTATATTTATTGCTTTCTTCCAGTTTTGTTAGTTCATCAGTTTTTATCTTATGAGGTCTTAATTTTTTGTTTTTTATTTTCGTTTAACTAATTTTCAGTTTTTGGACTGACTCGTTCAAGTTTTGGTATCTATTTTGCAGGAAAACAGTTCCAGAAGACGAAACTGGGCATCAAGCATAACACGACCGTGTCATATGATATGGGCCGGGTCGATCTAGAGATCCTCCTCCATAATCTGGTTGTAAGTATTTCTTGATCTCGACTATTAAATATTATGCTTCGTCAGGTAATCATATCATTTAATTCAAGTTTGGGGAAGAGGTTTTGGATCAAGAAAAAAATACTTGTATTTTTTTTAATATCTGCATTGCATATAGATTGTTTTAGGTTTATTGCTTTAGCATATTTATTTTTCAATTTTTTTATTTGAGTTGGTAGTTTGCATTGTTATTTTTGTTTTGTTTGAGTATTTTGCTTTTGATAAAAACTCAGAAGAATGAACTCTTATCTTAGATGCCTCGGAATTTATTTTTTTATTTTGAATTATAAATTTAGGATGATTTGAGAAGGAAAAATTGTAGATGATCAAAACGGTGTGGAATTGATTAAGTAGTTTCACACCTTGGAGCTATGAACAAATTATTAACGTGTGAGCTTTTGAGCCTTTGAGCATCATTTTATATGCAAGTTTATTCTTGAGTGTACCATTCATGTTTTAGGACTCTAGAACTTGCCTTGGTATCTTATTCAAAACCACAAGTATGTGCAAATTAGTGGAAGTGATTTTAGGCAAATTTTGATTTAGCCCTTCAATCCTTTTGGCATACCCAACAATTGTTAATTCCCTAGTTAGCCCACTTGAGCCTTAAGACTATTTTATTGTTAGCCAAATAATGAGCTTTTCTGTTACTTTAGATTCTTTTTTCCGTATACTTGAGTTTGTTAGAATTAATTGGTAAGGATGAGTTTAGAATGTTCGGTGGCAATTGGGGAAGATGTTTTAATTTCAAGATTGGGTTGGTTCATGTCATTTTATCAAAATAAGTTTAATGGAGAAAAAAAATCAGAAGAAATAATATTGTCTATTACATGAAGGGTCATATCGAGTCTGTTCGGATAATTTTCCGGATCATCGGAGAGTAGCCAAAAAAAAGAGAAAGAAAACTTGGAGAAATAAGGTTGTGTTTATTCACTTCTAAAAGCGTTTTTGCAAGTAATATGAGTAATGCAGTTGAACGAACCAATTTTTAAGAGTTTGGGCTTCTAAGTGTTTAATGAGTGCGAAGTGATGAGTGTGATTTAGTTCTAATTTGATCAAGTCAAAGTCACTTAAGTCATATTTATCCTAGCCGACCATAAAGCCTATATTACAACCATTGAAGTCCTTTTTATTCACAAAATTGCACGCGCAAAATAGTGGTAGAGATGTTGACGATTGGCAAGCTTACCGGATTCTTATTTCACTGAATGAGTTCTAAGCGTATACACGTCCCTTTATATACTTTGAGAGTGAGTGAATACACTTGACCGGTGAGGTTTATATTTTCAATTATTGTTATGATGTTAAGGAGTAACCTGGAGATTTGAAAACTTTAAAGAACTCAACTTATTCATTACTTGAGGGGTATTGATGAATTTTTATAATGATCATTTGAGGCGTGTTGAGGTTAATTTCTTAGGAGTCTTTACTTTAAAGTGTATTACTTGGGACAATCAATATTTAAGTTTGGGGAATGTTGTTTGCACATGATTTTACGCATCTCTTTATAGTGTTTTTCTGGTTTTGAATGTGTGTAATTGTAGTGTTTATGCTTATTTCTCCATTTGTTGGGCTCAATTACACTTTGTTACTTTTCATTGTATTTCCAGGCATTTGTAAGGGTATTATCAAGTATGAACGAAGTCCCGACCCCCGATGCAGATAAGGCGATACATGGACATGAGTACGAACTGGAAAAGGACTAAAAATGGGATGAGCAAACCAAAATGGGCAGTATCAAATGACACGGTCGTAGCCCCTAACGTGTCACGAGCTAGATGTTTTGGTGTTTTCTATAGGAGTTCAACATGGGTCATGTCATTTTACACGGTCGAGTCACTGGATGGTGCTAATTCCCTTGTTTGACGAGTGTGACACGTTTTTAACTACCCTATACCTTATTTGATGGCTATAAAAGAACCCCAAAGGCCAATTTTCGGGATTATCAAGTCAAATAAGGATTTGGGACGCTAAAAACACTATCAAGAGGGAATCGAAGGCATCAAGGGAGATCAAGTGCGAAGATTGAATCAAGATCGAGAGGTCATCATCCGAGTTGTTTTTAGTTCTTCCCTTCTTACTTTCTTTTCGTTTTGTTTTTATTGTCTTTAGTTGATCATGTTGAATTTAAGTATGTTTTATTCTTCTCTTTTTACCATATTTGGCTAAACTTACTAGATTCCGAGCATGGGAGTACATAGATTTGTGACGGATTTTGAGGATTTTGTGTCGAAATCATACCCTTGTCGTCCGTTGATTATATGGAGTTCCTTCTTTTGAGCTATTCCCCAAACGATCCAAAATGCTCCAAGCCCTTGGATGATCCAACGCCGAAAAAACCGCATCTTTACTTGTCACGCGTCGGAGAAAAGAACGGAATGACAACACTCGATTAAACTCTAAGGTTACGGCTAGAATCAAGTGATGAATCTTTGATTATAACACTCTAAGTGTTTTAATATTTAATCTCTCAATTTAATCTCTTGATATTTTCTCCAAGAATATATCTCAAGAACAATGAATAAATGTGAAGACTTGAAGAAAACTTTTCTTCTCTCTTTTCTGAACATAAATCGTACAACATCATTATAGAGAGTGTCCCAAGTCTTCATTTTATTCTACCAACCCAACACATCAAATCCCCTTAATAATATAATAAGAGATACCATATCTCTTAAAGTCATTTGTCTTCCATTATAAAATGGAGACAAAGACCAAGAGGGTTAGGTGAAAGGGGGGGCAGCCATCTAGAAGGGGAATATGAGTTTGGTCCGTTTCGGACTCCCGTGAGTCCAAACAGATAAACTCTGATTCCGTTCCGATGTATTTATATTAATTAATTAATCCAATTAATTAATCATATCAAATACATAACAACATAATTAATTTCTCCAAGAAAGAATTATATTTATAAATTAAATTAATCACCCAGTAATTTATTTAATTCATTTGGCCATAAATTAATGTATCCAATAAATCAATTTAGACATCCAATGTCCCAATTAATTAGATATCCAATATCTAATATTCATAATGAGAGAATAAGCTCGATTCATTCCGTCGTCAATCCTATTGCGCGACTCGGTAGATTCGTCTCAGTCAGCAATGGGAGGAACCAAAGAGTAGTAGCACCACCTAGCCAGCCTGGCGGCCTACACTGTACCCCAACTGAGAATGAATGATTGGGATCATTCAAGAACCATTCTGTCGTAAATACCAGTATACGTATAAACCCTTCTTTCAAATGTCCCGATCAAGTTATAGGGTCACTGTCAGTCAAACCCTATCTGTTACTTGACGCTATGTATGCGTTAATACAAATCGAGATCATCGAGCTCTCGTGTATCCAATACAACTAGCTCTAATGCTTTTGCCAAAGACTTATGATCTTATCTGCCAATAACCGCATAGGACATTTAACCCGCTCACTAATGGGAGAAAGAATTCTATCTTGGTATTCAGTAGGACCTGCCACTTGCCCGTCAAGATGCATGTCGAGGTTGACACCCGCCTCCCGGTTTATAGGGTCGAACTACTCTAATGAAAATCTTGACGTCACAAGCACATCTCTACTAAATCCTCAGGTCGAAGGTTCACGAATACCTATCACAACCTTTCGATTCCGTCATTGACTGTCCCGGAGTGAAATTCGTCTGACGAATCGAGGGTGAGTTGGTTCGAGTATACTAATCCAATTAGCATACCTATAACGTGTGCTCCCACTAACCATTAGCGCTCGACAGGCACTCTCCATGTCAAAGAACACGTCATACAAGTCTTCACATAAACTTAACGCCCAGTTAAGTTTCATAGACTTGTGAACGATTAAGTATTTGAGCTATAAACCTTTCCAGTGCCGACCCCCTTATCCAATAAGGAGTGGAACACTTTTGATCTCAAATACATGGACTAGTTTCTATACATATATTTACGAGTTAGGAATGCCATTAACTACTAGTAAATAAAGAAACATTCATTGCCTTATATTAATGATTTACATAATTACAAGTACAATGCCCTCACTCAACATCCCCCGAGTGGCATTCTAGGGCATACTCCTAACAATCTCCCACTTGCACTCAATGCCACACACTATGGTATCTAATACTGATGTTTTCCAGATGAAGCTCTAAGCTAATCTGAGAAAGTGGCTTGGTCAGTGGATTAGTGACGTGGTCGACTGACTATGCAGCACAATGTATCTCTTTGCGAATAAATTCTCTTATGAGATGATACTCTCTCAATATGTATGGTACTGTTGTGAAAACTCGGCTCCTAAGCCTGTGCTACCGCTCTGGCAGCGCAGCACAAGGTGTCATGTAAAGTTTACCCAGTAACTTATTAATCCTTCCTTTGGAGGCCTCCGAGGCCGCTTTATACTCAGCCTAACAGGTGGAATTAGCAGTCACGCTAAACTTGGCACTATGCCATGATACTGCTCCTCCTTTAAGAGTAAATGTAGTCGGAAGTAGACATAGAATCGTCTTTCTGTCCTTGGAAGTCCTATACAGTGAATCCCATCACATTCAGTTCTCCACCACCATATATAAGAACTAGATCTCTAGTCATTCTAAAGTACTTGAGAATGTTCTTTATGGCGGTCTAATGTTCCCGAACTGGGTTAGCCCGAAACCTACTTACCACGCTCCCAGCATGCGCAATGTCAGGTCTCGTACGCAATAAAGCATATGTTAGGCTACCCACTGCCGAATCATATGGTATATAACTCATTTCCTTTCATTGTTCCTCACTATGAGGACACATCTTCAAGGTGAGTTTTATTCCATGACGCATCGAAAGGAACCCTATTTAAGATCTAATATATATAGAGGGCTTAGAAAAAAATTATCATTCTCTTCGATCTATCCCAGTAGAGTCGAATCCCAAGAATATAGGTTTCTTCTCCCAAGTCTTTCATGGAGAAATTACTCGAAAGCCAAGCTTTCACAGAACTGAGCAATCCTACATCATTTCCGATTAGTAGAATGTCATCTACATATAGTACTAAGAATGTGATCTTGCTCCCACTAGCCCTCTTTTGTACACAAGGTTCCTCTTTATTTAGCACAAAGTCAAACTCTTTGACTGTCTCGTTAAAAATGAAGGCCCCAACTACATGAAGACTGCTATAGTCCATTTCATGGAGTCTACATCCACCATCGCTTGGTCATAGGTCGTTGGGTCAGCCTCTTGGCTATCGCTTGGAACCTCATGGAGACCTAGTTCCTCCAAGTGCACAAGCCCATACCTTACAAATAATTGAGAAACCTTACTAGACCTACGAGGTGGTTGTACTTGTGTTTCAGAAGGTTCGGTTCCAGTTTCTTACACAGGTGTCTCCCGAGGAGTTTCATTGTATTCTTCTAAAGAAATACTTCTACCTGCTCCGCCTTCCTGAATGAACTCTTCTTCCAGGAAGTGTGCTTGTAAAGAAACCACGATCTTTCGATCTTCGAGCATGTAGAATAGATATCCCATCGCCTTATATGGGAATCCAATGAAACGTCTCCTCACAGACCTCGCTTCCATTTTGTCCACCATAGTCTTTTTGACATAGGCGGGACATCCCCAAATCCTAATGTGATTAAGACTTGGTTTCCTGCCCTCCCACATCTCATGTGGAGTTTTAGGAATGAATTTGAAAGGACATATGTTCAAGATATAAGCGGCAGTCAGAAGTTCATACCCCCACAAGTAAATCGGTAAGTCAGTATAGCCCAGCATAGAACGGACCATGTTTAACAAGGTCCGGTTCCTTCTTTCTGACACACCATTTAACTGAGGAGTACCTGGAGGTGTTAGTTGTAAAACTATTCCATGTTCCTTAAGGAACTCGTCAAACTCCATACTCGTATACTCGCCACCTCGGCCCGACCGAAGTGCTTTGATATGATTACCATTTTGTTTCTCGACTAGTGCCTTGAATTCCTGGAATTTCTAAAAGGCCTCGGATTTATGTTTCATTAAGTATACATAACCATACCTAGTATGATCATCTGTAAACGTATACACGAGAGGTAAAAGAAAAGATACGATTGGATTTGGTGTTATTAGGATCAAGGATCCGGCATTATTAGAATCGCAATCGCTATCTAGTGAGGTTTATCTAGTACCGATAGAAAGCTAGAGCGGTTGATTCCTTGTCCGATAGAAAAGGAAACGGTTTAACTTGGACCGAGACAAAGACAAGTAAGAGTGGTTTATCACGGACCAACAGAAGACGTGATTGTAATGGTTATCCCTCGATCGATAGAAGATAGGTGCAGAGGTTTTTATCTTGAACCTATAGAAAAAGATACCGAGAGAGGATGTAGGCTCGTTTATAGCCGAACCTCTATAAATCCGTGCGTCATTTAATTTCCGCACATTTATTTTACGCTTCTGCAACACAGCGCATATTCTGATATTACTCCAACAGAGCGAGCCTGTAGGCTTTCCATTGTACGAAGCGATAATAAGCTTGCTCTATCTGCACAGAGCGCAAAGTCTTATTGATAAT
The DNA here is from genome assembly GCA_033398695.1 of Orobanche coerulescens. Classification (NCBI taxonomy): domain Eukaryota; kingdom Viridiplantae; phylum Streptophyta; class Magnoliopsida; order Lamiales; family Orobanchaceae; genus Orobanche; species Orobanche coerulescens. The sequence goes on from CM065808.1 coordinate 166,207,882, forward strand.
GGTGTCTGGGGAGGGGCTGCGTACAGCGCTTGGGTCCGCTGTATGCATGGATTCCTCGACAGGTATGGGTTCTGTGTCGGAGCTGGATCCCGAACAGGGGTTGGTACCCTGATGGGAGATGGATCCTTAATGGGTGTGGAATCCCGTACAGGAGAAGTAGCTTTAGGCTCCATAGGGGCAGCCGACTCGCTAGAGTCTTGAAAGTTGGCAGGTGTCTGAGCATCCGTCATAGCCGCCAAAGGCTCGGGATCTACTGTCGCAACAGTAGTAGTCATCTTTTCCGTAGGGGTTGCGTCCTGGGGGCTCGATACAGTGGGTTCGGCGGTTGAAGGAGCATCCTTGGAGGTTTTTGTAGCTTTAACTTTTGAAAGCTTCCTTTTCGGCTTCTCAACAGCAACGGGAGTTTTGCTGTGAGATCTTTTTCTCTTCCTTGAAGTTTCCTCGCCCTGGGACTTCGAAGACACATCCCTTGGATCGGCAGATAGGGATCGGACAAAAGGTCTGTTTGCAATCATAGGTCCTTTCTTGAAAATGGTGGGTCTGATGCTTCCCATATATATCCGAGAAGTGATCTTCTTTGATTTTTCGTCTTGCGGAACACCACATTTCGTCAGAATGTAATTTTGAAGCAAACCAAAAGATTTCTTCTGCGAGGCAGGCTTAGAAACTTCTTCCTACAACCGTTTGAGGATTATTTGATACCAGTTGACCTTTTCATAGGTCATGATTGCAACCATCATCCTGAACCTTAGATTGGTGCACATCTCAAACGCACTTGTTCTATTCTCAATAACACGGCAACAGAAATCGTGTAAATAAACAAAAGGTAAACAGAAGAGTTTCTTGTGGCAAGAGGTGTGAACCGTTTCAACCGATGCTAAACCGGTGAACAACCCATAGTATTCGGTGAAGAGTTCTTGGGACCCAAAGGTCTCAAGATCTTCCATTTACAGGCCATCAGCAGGAAGCCTCTAGAGATTCTGAAGTAGCTCTTGGTCAACACGGATCTCGACTCCACGAATGACAGCAGTGATGTCAGCAACATTTCCTCCTTGAGCAAGCGAGAAGAAACGGACAGCAGCATTGAGGTAGAATTGCTCAACCAGGTGAACATCAAAATGTTCAGCGGTGTTACTTCCAAGGCGATAAAGGCCTTGCTGACGTATCCTCGTAATGACGAACTCCATTGATTCGACGTCATCACCTTCGGAATGAACACATTCAAGTACAACAGATCTAGAAAAGATCCGTCCATCGATGATGTTGGAGGACTTCTTGAGAGAGATGGAAGAGGTCTGAGAAGATGCCATTGACGATTCTCGAAGAAAAGAAAGGGGATTCAAAGAGAAATGTAGTAAAAGCAAAGAGAGTTGTAGGCTGTATGCTCAAGGACTCGTTCAATATGCAGAAAGCGTAAAGAGTTTCAAATGGCATTTACAGTCCTTTTATAGTGGGCGGCGAAGAAGGGTTTACAGATAATGAACGGTTAGATTTAAGGGATGGGAACTGTTGTTTAAAATGGACGACCACGATGGACTGAGTGTAACCGTTGCAACTTATCCATCTAATTTTGAAATGAGAGCGGGTCCCACTCCTGACTTATCAAATTACCCTTATCGCCCAAAATGGCAGTGTAAAATTAATATAATAATATGAAACATCGTGGCTTTGAAGATACCAATGTCCAGATGTCGTGTAAATCATTTAATGAAACAGACTTTATAATTTTAACAGGGCACGTGGACACAAAAATCGTTTTAAAATAAATAACATGATAATTGATTTCCTATAGTATGTGTTGTATCCGCGAAAATACAGCGTCCCCCCTTAAAAGGTACATACGGGTTTCAATTCCATACATCAACTTTCGGATTAATGCTGTATTCTTGGGTCATACTGTATTCCCCCTTAATTATTGCACACGTCAGCTGTAGGATAATTCATGTCTCTTTGTTCCTACAGTGCTGTTCTGATAAACTGAGTGTATAAATAATGGTGGATACTGTATTCTTGGGTCTTACAGCATCCCCTCTCAATTTTCTGAGTAAAAGCATTAAAAACTTACAGGGGGTTAGGCTGTAGCAATCCCAATTCATGTCGAAGTATGTAGAATCTTGCTGTATCGAGAGGTTTGGTAAATATGTCGGCTAACTGGACATCTCTATGAACTTTTTCCAGCCGAATATCCTTGTTCTCAACATGATTCCTAATGAAGTGATGCTTCATGTGAATATGCTTGGTGCGCGAGTGCAATACACGGTTGTGCGTGATAGCAATTGGACTCGTGCTATCGCACATAATTGGCGTTTCTTTGGCTTCAATTCCATAGTCTGACAGCTGTTGTTGCATCCAAAGGATCTGCATACAGCAACTACTAGCAGCATAGTATTCTGATTCAGCTGTTGAAAGCAATTTTGCCAATTGTTTCTTGCTAAACCAAGACACAAGTCTAGGTCCAAGAAAGTGACAAGTTCCACTTGTACTCTTCATATCTAGCTTGCAACCTCCGAGATCCGAGTCACTATAGCCAACTAAATCGAATCCGCCTTCTTTAGGATACCACAGTCCTACATCATGTAATACCCGGTTGTAATTCATTCATTTTCATTCAGTAATTATCAGTCTGTAATTGTCACTCAGTAATTCTCACTCATTAATAATCACTCATCATTCATGAATCACTCATTTGCGTTCAATGTTGGCATGTTGTAATCGTATATCAGTTACCGATCGTCATTTTATCTCCGTTTTTAGATCGAGACGGGAGTATTATCATTTTCATTGTGATTGATAGCCTTGTACTGAGAGTATCATCTTTGGCTCGTGTTAGACTTGTTCACTTTCACATTCGTATGATATGTCGGATCATTCATCAGTCGTAGCGAGGAAACGGAATTATCGGATTGATTCACTTTGGCCAGCATCGAGTTACGGCCGTAAGGTTCTGGGATACGGCCGTAAGTCAGCGGGTACGGCCGTAAGGTTGGCCGGTTACGGCCGTAAGTGGTCCAGCAGGTTGCCCAGGCATTTTGGCCGAAGGTGAGTTACGGCCGTAAGGAAGGTGAGATACGGCCGTAAGTGGTGTTCGTAAATTTCGGGTGTTGTCGACCAAGGGTGACTTACGGCCGTAAGGGTTGCGGCATACGGCCGTAAGTCGAGGCAGGTACGGCCGTAAGGCTTGGCCGGATACGGCCGTAGGCTGTAGGAAGGATGTCTGGCCATTTTTGACGAAGGCGGGTTACACCCGTAAGGTCGGCCGGATACGGCCGTATCATCCGAGTTACGGCCGTAAGGTGTGCGATACGGCCGTAAGGCTGTCGACGGGTGTTTTTGACGAAGGCGGGTTACGCCCGTAACTCAGGAGCGGTTACCGCCGTAAGTCTATCGGCAGGCTTTCGGACGAAGCCGAGTTACGGCCGTACGAGTTGGCCGGTTACGGCCGTAAGGCCGTTGACTTGGAAAGTTACGGCCGTAAGAGGGCCGAGTTACGGCCGTAACTTCCGGCAGTATATATGGTTTGGCCGGGACACTTTTTCCTCATTTTCTTCATTTTCACTTCCTTCTTCCTTTTGTCCGAGAGAGAGCTTGGGAAAGGGATTCTTCCTTCATCAAACACTTGAGTACTTGAGTTTCTTCATTTCCATTCAATCATATAGCTCGGATACTCGTTTTAACTCGTGTTCATCGGATCGAAGTGGTTGGATCTTCAAGGGGTAATTTCTTCAACACCTTGGATTTCGATTTTGTGTTGAGATATGATGTTTTGGACGTTATAATCATGTTATATGAAGGGATATGTATATGATTATGAGTTTGTATAAGGATTCATTGGATTATTGAGGGATTATTCAAGAACACTTTGATTATCGAGTTGAAATTGGGGGTTTTCGTTTAATTGTTGTTATAATCACGTTTTTGGATATTCATAACGGATTATTGATCGTATTGGAGATGTTTTGTTGATTTGAAACACTTCTTGGGGATTTGAGGTTGGTATTGTTGAGGTTTAGTTGTAATCAATCGTAGTTGGCCTCAAAGTGTTCGATATAATGCCCCAATGAACTTGGTTTAATCGTATCGACGTCTTGAGTTCGTTATATTCGTGTTTGATTCGTGTATTGAACAAGTTGTTGGATATTGTACAATTCAAGGTTGTTCGAGCGACCGATATCTCAATTAGGACGTTGTTCGTGGAAGGATAATTGTCACTTGTATTGTGTAAGTTGATTCTTACTCAGTTATAAGGATATTCATTTCCTTTTGTTATTGTTCATTCATAATCGTAACTCATTCATCATTGTGATAACCGTATTAAAACTTGTCATTGTCAATTAATCACTTCAGTCACAAGGAACGACGGTTCCAAATCATTTTGTCGTGCTATCATTCATTTCACCATCATTTTATCTCGGTGAGTCATTATTCGTTTCCGATGTCACTTTTGTTATATCGTGGCATTCCGGGTCATACTGGCGTGCCGGTTGGTATGTGTAGGATTTTCATGTCGGGCACATTTATGTCGTGTGTTGGTTGTTGGCCTCACATTGGACTGTGCACATGAGTCGATTGCTCGTGAGACTGATTAGGTACAAGACCACGCGGTATTTGATCGATACTCGTTGGTGGCTTGTGCACGGACACATTTCCATCCCGGGCGTAGTGTGGCGCCACCCTTTGAGCCGTACCGTTAGTTGATTCATACAGCATGTTTGAATGCGTATGTTTTCAACAAGATTGGGTTATAATCTAACCGCTTCATTTTAATCGAACTTATGGTTTATACTACATATTTATATGATTGTGTTTATTCAACTCTGGAGGATTGTTGTTCTCAGATAATCAATTCCCGTTTGGGGATATTTGTTTCTCGTGTTATGGCAAGGCAAAGGCACAGGTTAGCACGTTGACGGCGAGGAGTCCCAATGATACTAGAAAGGGGCCCCATTCTGCTCACCATTTATGTTTCCTTTATTTATTCCGCTGCAGACATTCCGTTTGAATACTCATTTCATTCAGTGTTGTGTATTTTATCGTCACATAAAATACACATGTATTCTATTCTATCCTGGGTGTGTTGTATGAAACTCCTAATCGGAGTAATTGATGATGTAATGTGGTTCGGTACTACATTTACCCTGTGTATTTCATCCGTTTTCATTCGCCTGGTGGGTCCCGATGGGGTCCACTAGACCGTAATATCCGCCTAGTTTGGGGTGTTACAGAGTTGGTATCGGAGCGTGGTTTTGAATACTACTATCCGAGTCATGTCTCATTTGAAATCATCGTCATCGGGCTAGTATCATTGTACTTTCGCGTTACGTGTGACCTGTGCAGATGCCGAGCCAATCAGACCGAAAGAACTGTAAGACTTCTATCGCGATGGTATAATTTCTGGCAAATTTCATTCATTCATAATTTATCATTTAACAATCCTCAAACATCATTTTCATTTTGACCAGAACGGTCATTTTAACTCATTAATCACTCAATTCATTTCATTACTCGGTTGTTAATCTGGAAGATCATATAAATAATCTTGTTAACTTGTCCAAGATAATCATTTCAATAATTTCATCAGAAATCATGTCACCTCGGTTAATCGTTCATGCAGTCACTGTGTTAGAGCGTATGCTCATTTTCATCACCTCATGTCATAGTCATAATGTGATATTCATGCGAGAGATATAATCATCATGTAACTTTCCACTTCAGTATGGAAAGAGTGGCGGCAGAGGACGAGGAGGACGAGGTCGTGGTGCGGGCCGAATCCCGAGAGCTCGTGTGAATACACGTGCGAATGCGAGAAACAATGCCAATTCATCGAGCAGCGATGCTGCCACTCATTCACCTGGGCGTGATCATTCACTATCGGGGAGTCGTACCCGGGACACGGCCCAGTCAGAAGGTGTTCGGGTGGACCCACTTGCTTTTATGCAGGGCATGATGGCCCAAATGACGCGGATGGCGCAACTTATGGAGACGATGCACAATTCAGTCAATCAAAATCAACAGGCTCCTCCGCCGCCACCTCAGAGGCAAGAGAGGAATGTGAGCAATATCATCGGCGACATCTCTCGCCAGAGGCCACCGACTTTCGAGGGCTCGTCTGAGCCGGCAGATATTATTCATTGGCTCGAACACTTCAAGAAGTTGTTTGCTATGGTAGAGTGTCCCGAAGGACACAAGGTTTCAGTCGCGGCTTACTATCTTGGTAAGAGCGCTCATTCATGGTGGTTATCGTTGAAGCCCACAAACGGATCATGTACTTGGGATCAGTTCAAAACGCTCATGATGGAGAGGTACTATCCGGCCCCACTCAGAGAGGCCAAGCTGTCAGAGTTACTCACTCCCGACCCTTCATCAGACGCGGATGTTCTCGCCATTGCCGAGAAATTTCAGGAACTTCTTCCGTTCGCCTCATCTATCATTCACTCTGAGGCGGACAAGATCAAGTATTTCAGCAAGAGGCTGAAACCTCGTATGCGCCTGCAACTGCTTAATCATAATTGTACCACGTTGGCCGAGTTCATTGAGAAAGCTCTTACTTACGAGCTTACTGCTAAGGAAATTGCTAAGCAGCAACCTTCATCTGCTGGCAAGAAGTCTAAGAACCGTAATCAGTCTGACGGGAGTCAGGCCACTTTCAAGAAACCACGTGCGGGCTCTACTTTTTCTGAGCGACCTCCCCTGGCATCTAAACCCGCGGAATCTCAGTCTCGAGCGGCGATTCGGCCACTGCTTCAACTGTGAAGAAACAGGTCATTTCAGCACCAAATGTCCGGCGGTATCACGTGCCATAATCAGGAATTGCCGGGCATCGGGCCCATTTTTGAAGGACTCTAAACCCACTCCGGCGTCATCTCGAGGCCCGTGACATTCAAAGATGCGTAATCGAGCCACTCGGTCAGCGTCGTTTAAGACGACGGAGCTAGCAAGGGCGGAGCCAAGAGCTATCAGACGGAGCATCTGGTTCGGGCAGCAAGCCCCGAATTTACGAGATGAAGAAGACCGATGATCCAGAGGCCCGGATGATCTCAGGTACACTCGATATTCTATCTCAACCAGTGTGTACCCTTTTTGACACTGGTGCATCGCATTCATTCATTTCCGAGTCATGTTTGAGTAGACTACGTCTGGGTAGTGCTACTAGTTGTGAGCCTTATGTCATTGGCCTACCTGATGGTAGACGAATGATCGGTAATCGTGAGATTCAGAATTGTCCGATTCAGCTTCATGGTCGTGTATGGCCAGCGGACCTAATCGTAGTATATTTGCCGAGGGACGACGTCATCTTGGGTATTGATTGGATGGATCGTCATGATGCCACCATTAGTGTCCGTAAGCGTATGATCACTATCATTGCAGACGATGGGGTTGAATGTGTGTTTCGTGGAGGTAATCCTACATTGCAGTAAAGTCATTAATTTGATGAAAGCGATGCGGTTACTCGATCGAGGATGTGTTGGTTATTGGTGCTATATGACCAAAACCGAGAAATCATCAGTATTGTTGTCGGATATTCCGGTTGTGAGAGAATATGCCGATGTATTTCCAGACGAGTTACCTGGTTTGCCTCCACAGAGAGATGTGGAATTCACGATTGAGTTGGAGCCCGGTACGTCCCCGATATCGAAGGCACCGTACCGGATGGCCCCGACCGAAATGCATGAATTAAAGAACCAACTTGAGGAGTTGTTTGAGAAAGGTTATATCCGACCGAGTGCGTCCCCGTGGGGAGCACCGGTTCTGTTTGTCAAGAAGAAGGATGGTTCGTTCCGGTTGTGTATTGATTACCGGGAATTGAATCGGGTGATGATCAAGAATAAGTATCCTTTACCCCGTATTGATGATCTCTTAGATCAACTTCAGGGAGCTTCAGTATTTTCCAAGATCGACTTAAGATCTGGATATCACCAGTTACGGATTCGGGAGTCGGATATCGCGAGGACGGCGTTTCGAACACGCTACGGTCATTATGAGTTCATAGTTATGCCGTTCGGGCTAACTAATGCACCTTCGGTATTCATGGAGTTAATGAATCGCGTTTTCATCGACTTTTTGGATCAGTTTGTTGTTGTCTTCATCGATGACATTTTGATTTATTCTCGTAACCGAGAGGAGCACGAGGTTCATCTTCATCAGGTTCTCGACATGTTGAGACGAGAGCAACTTTATGGAAAGTTTTCCAAATGCGAGTTCTGGATGTCCGAAGTGACTTTTCTCGGACATGTAATTTCATCAGACGGAGTTCGTGTCGACCCTCAGAAGACGGAGGCTATCCGAGACTGGTTACCTCCGAAGAATGTTAAGGAAATCCAAAGTTTTCTCGGATTAGCGGGTTATTATCGGCGGTTTGTGGAAGGATTTTCTAAAATCGCTCAACCCTTGACGAACCTTTTGCGAAAGGATAAGAAATACACGTGGTCCGACGCGTGTCAACGGAGTTTTGAGGAACTCAAGAGCCGGTTAATGTCAGCACCTGTGCTTTCCTTGCCGCAGGGGACGGAGGGATTTGTGGTTTATAGAGATGCGTCCGGACCGGGTCTCGGATGTGTGCTCATGCATAATGGAAAGGTTATTGCTTATGCTTCACGACAATTGAGACCTTACGAGGTTAACTATCCGACTCAGGATCTGGAGCTAGCAGCCGTGGTGTTCTCTTTGAAAATTTGGCGTCATTATCTTTATGGCGTTACCTGTCAGATATTCACCGATCATAAGAGTTTAAAGTATATATTCACTCAGAAGGAGTTAAATATGCGACAGAGGCGGTGGTTAGAACTAATCAAAGATTATGATATCGAGATCCTTTATCACCCGGGTAAGGCGAACGTTGTCGCCGACGCCTTGAGTCGTAAGTCCGTGCAGGAGCAGATGCTTGCTCGTTTCACAGTTCAGAAGGAGCTTCAGCAGGAATTCATTAGACCCGAGATCGAGGTCTGGCTCCAGCGAGTTCAGGGACAGCTTTGTATGTTGGAGATTTCATCGCCACTTGAGGCGGTAGTCAGAGAGAATCAGAGTTCAGACCCTTCATTGTTGCGCATCCGTGAGGATGTGGCCCAGGGGAAAGCCCCTGGATTCGTGGTCCACGAGGATGGACTTTTGAGATTTAAGAATCGGTTGTGCGTACCAGCGAATGACGAGTTGAAAAACTCGATTTTGAGAGAAGCTCATGCTACCCCTTATTCTGTTCATCCGGGGTCCAGCAAGATGTACAAGGACTTGAAACAAAATTATTGGTGGAGTAATATGAAGCGAGAAGTCGCAGAATTTGTTTCGAGATGCTTAACCTGTTAACAAGTTAAGATTGAACATCAGCGACCGGAGGGTATGCTGAAACCTCTCCCTATTCCGGAGTGGAAGTGGGAAGACATTTCTATGGACTTCATCACGAGTTTGCCAACGAGCCGTCGTGTCATGAATACGATCTGGGTGATTGTGGACCGCTTAACTAAATCAGCTCATTTCCTTGAGATCAAGGATACGTGGGGTCCCGAGAGACTAGCCCAGTTGTTCATCAAGGAGATAGTGAGACTGCACGGTACTCCTAAGAGTATCATTTCCGATCGTGACGGACGATTTGTGTCTCATTTTTGGAAATCAGTTCATCGTGCTATGGGAACTCAGCTCAATCTCGCAAGCTTTTCATCCTCGGTCAGACGGACAATCAGAGAGGACTATTCAGACATTAGAGGACATGTTGAGGGCATGCGCCCTCGATTGGAAGGACGATTGGGAAGCCCAACTACCATTGATCGAGTTCACGTATAATAATAGTTGGCATGCTTCCATTAAGATGGCACCTTACGAGGCTTTGTACGGACGTCGTTGTCGATCTCCTTTGTGTTGGGATGACTTGTCAGAGTCAATCGGCACCGAGCCCGATATGCTTATAGCCGCCCGGGAGAAGGTAGCTTTGATCAAGAGTCGTATGTTGATGGCTCGTAGTCGGCTGAAATCGTATGCGGATAATCGTCGTCGACCACTAGAGTTCGAGACGGGTGACCATGTTTTGGTCAAGGTATCCCCGAGTCGAGGTATTTTCCGTTTCGGAAAACGGGGGAAGTTGAGTCCGAGATTCATTGGACCGTTTGAAATTTTGGATCGAGTAGGCGAGTTAGCTTATCGATTGGCTTTACCTCCGGCTTTGAGCAGGATTCATAATGTGTTTCACGTCTCTCAGCTGCGGAAGTATGTTGCCGACCCGAGTCACATACTTCAATTCGACGAAATCGAGATCGCAGATGATCATTCGTACGAGGATCGTCCTGTACGAGTGTTAGAGCGGCGAATCAAACAGTTGAGGAACAAGACGATCCCTTTGGTCAAGATTCAGTGGTCTAGACACGGAGTCGAAGAGGCCACTTGGGAAACCGAGGAGAATATGCGGGAGAGCTATCCCGAGTTATTTGACCCTTAGTTTCGGGGACGAAACTCTTTTTAAGGGGGGGAGTATGTAATACCCGGTTGTAATTCATTCATTTTCATTCAGTAATTATCAGTCTGTAATTGTCACTCAGTAATTCTCACTCATTAATAATCACTCATCATTCATGAATCACTCATTTGCGTTCAATGTTGGCATGTTGTAATCGTATATCGCCACCGATCGTCATTTTATCTCCGTTTTTAGATCGAGACGGGAGTATTATCATTTTCATTGTGATTGATAGCCTTGTACTGAGAGTATCATCTTTGGCTCGTGTTAGACTTGTTCACTTTCACATTCGTATGATATGTCGGATCATTCATCAGTCGTAGCGAGGAATCGGAATTATCGGATTGATTCACCTTGGCCAGCATCGAGTTACGGCCGTAAGGTTCTCGGATACGGCCGTAAGTCAGCGGGTACGGCCGTAAGGTTGGCCGGTTACGGCCGTAAGTGGTCCAGCAGGTTGCCCAGGCATTTTGGCCGAAGGTGAGTTACGGCCGTAAGGAAGGTGAGATACGGCCGTAAGTGGTGTTCGTAAATTTCGGGTGTTGTCGACCAAGGGTGACTTACGGCCGTAAGGGTTGCGGCATACGGCCGTAAGTCGAGGCAGGTACGGCCGTAAGGCTTGGCCGGATACGGCCGTACGCTGCAGGAAGGATGTCTGGCCATTTTTGACGAAGGCGGGTTACGCCTGTAAGGTCGGCCGGATACGGCCGTATCATCCGAGTTACGGCCGTAAGGTGTGCGATATGGCCGTAAGGCTGTCGACGGGTGTTTTTGACGAAGGCGGGTTACGCCCGTAACTCGAGGCGGATTCTGGCCGTAAGTCTGTCAGCGAGCTTTCGACGAAGCCGAGTTACGGACGTCTGAGTTGGCGATTCTGGCCGTAAGGCCGTTGACTTGTAAAGTTACGGCCGTAAGAGGGCCGAGTTACGGCCGTAACTTCCGGCAGTATATATGGTTTGGACGGGACACTTTTTCCTCATTTTCTTCATTTTCACTTCCTTCTTCCTTTTGTCCGAGAGAGAGCTTGGGAAAGGGATTCTTCCTTCATCAAACACTTGAGTACTTGAGTTTCTTCATTTCCATTCAATCATATAGCTCGGATACTCGTTTTAACTCGTGTTCATCGGATCGAAGTGGTTGGATCTTCAAGGGGTAATTTCTTCAACACCTTGGATTTCGATTTTGTGTTGAGATATGATGTTTTGGACGTTATAATCATGTTATATGAAGGGATATGTATATGATTATGAGTTTGTATAAGGATTCATTGGATTATTGAGGGATTATTCAAGAACACTTTGATTATCGAGTTGAAATTGGGGTTTTCGTTTAATTGTTGTTATAATCACGTTTTGGATATTCATAACGGATTATTGATCATATTGGAGATGTTTTGTTGATTTGAAACACTTCTTGGGGATTTGAGGTTGGTATTGTTGAGGTTTAGTTGTAATCAATCGTAGTTGGCCTCAAAGTGTTCGATATAATGCCCCAATGAACTTGGTTTAATCGTATCGACGTCTTGAGTTCGTTATATTAGTGTTTGATTCGTATATTGAACGAGTTGTTGGATATTGTACAATTCAAGGTTGTTCGAGCGACCGATATCTCAATTAGGACGTTGTTCGTGGAAGGATAATTGTCACCGTATTGTGTAAGTTGATTCTTACTCGATTATAAGGATATTCATTTCCTTTTGTTGTTGTTCATTCATAATCGTAACTCATTCATCATTGTGATAACCGTATTAAAACTTGTCATTGTCAATTAATCACTTGATCACAAGGCAGCGGTTCCAATCATTTTGTCGTGCTATCATTCATTTCACTATCATTTTATCTCGGTGAGTCATTATTCGTTTCCGATGTCACTTTTGTTATATCGTGGCATTCCGGGTCATACTGGCGTGCCGGTTGGTATGTGTAGGATTTTCATGTCGGGCACATTTATGTCGTGTGTTGGTTGTTGGCCTCACATTGGACTGTGCACACGAGTCGATTGCTCGTGAGACTGATTAGGTACAAGACCACGCGGTATTTGATCGATACTCGTTGGTGGCTTGTGCACGGACACATTTCCATCCCGGGCGTAGTGTGGCGCCACCCTTTGAGCCGTACTGTTAGTTGATTCATACAGCATGTTTGATTGCGTATGTTTTCAACAAGATTGGGTTATAATCTAACCGCTTCATTTTAATCGAACTTGTGGTTTATACTACATATTTATATGATTGTGTTTATTCAACTCTGGAGGATTGTTGTTCTGTATAACTGACCCTGTTTGGGGATATTTGTTTCTCAGGTTATGGCAAGGCAAAGGCACAGGGTGAGCACGTTGACGGCGAGGAGTCCCAATGATACTAGAAAGGGGCCCCATTCTGTTCAGTCATTTATGTTTCCTTTATTTATTCCGCTGCACACATTCCGTTTGAATACTCATTTCATTCAGTGTTGTGTATTTTATCGTCACATAAAATACACATGTATTCTATTCTATCCTGGGTGTGTTGTATGAAACTCCTAATCGGAGTAATTGATGTTGTAATGTGGTTCGGTACTACATTTACCCTGTGTAATTCATCCGTTTTCATTCGCCTGGTGGGTCCCAGTCGGGGGTCCACGGCACTGTAATATCCGCCTAGTTTGGGGTGTTACACATCAATTGTTCCTTTGACGTATTTGAGGATTCGTTTGGCTGTTGCGAAGTGTGATTCTTTAGGTGCTACTTGATATCGCGCACACACTCCTACAACAAACTGGATATCGGGACTGCCAGCCATTAGGTATAGGAGTGAGCCAATAAGCTTCCTATAGAGTGATTGATCAACCGATTTTCCAGCTTTATCAACACTAATTTGCACGGAAGTGCTCATGGGGGTTGAGGATGATTTGGAAGTATTCATTGCAAACTTGTTGAGAAGCTCCTTGCTATATTTTTCCTAGTTGATGAAAATCCCTATGGGCAACTGCTTTACCTGCAATCCTAGGAAATAATTAAGTTCTCCCATCATACTCATTTTAAATTTACTTTGCATGAGATGAGAGAACCTTTGACACAAAGCAAGGTTAGTTAAACCAAATATTATATCGTCTACATATATTTGAACCATCAGAAGGTCATCACCTTCTTGTATTTTGAATAAGGTCTTCTCCACAGCACCTTTCTCGAATCCATTATCGGTTAGATACTGGGACAGAGTCTCATACCATGCTCTAGGGGCTTGTTTAAGTCCATACAACGCTTTCCTCAACCTGTATACTAGGTCTTCGCCTTCTGGATTGACAAACCCTAGTGGTTGTTCAACATATACTTCTTCAGCAAGGTCTCCATTTAGGAATGCACTTTTGACATCCATTTAATATACAATAAAGCTCTTATGGGCAGCAAAGGCTAAAAATATCCTAATGGCTTCTAGTCTGGCTACAGGAGCAAATGTCTCATAGTAGTCTATGCCTTCTTCTTGTCTATAGCGTTGGGAAACTAGTCGAGATTTATTCCTGATAATGAGTCCATTTCTATCCTTCTTGTTTCTAAATACCCATTTGGTTCCAATTACGGATTGATGAGTAGGTCTGGGTACAAGATACCATACGTTGTTTCTTTTGAAACCGTTAAGCTCTTATTCCATAGATGTGATCCAATAAGAATTGTTGAGAGCTTCTTTGGTAGAAACAGGTTCGGATTGGGCTAAGAATACAGAAATAGTGCACATATTAAGTCTTCTAAGCTCGGATTGAGATTTCCATTCAGGAAATGGAGATGTCTCTGACTCGGGGTCTTGTTGCGCACATAGTACATTTCCTTTTGTACTCTGTATTCTCCTACGGGTAGAAACACCAGCATTAATGTTTTTTATGATCAACTCTTGTGGGTGATCTCTCAACCATCTTCTGTCGGCTTCTAATTCGGGGTCCCGTACTGTATCTTGAGTTGCTGTAGTTTCGGCTTCAGCTTTGTTGTGTCAAGATTTATTCATCCCGACAGGCGTTCGACTATAAGGCCGAGCGACCAAGTCAACACCAGTCAAACTATGGCTAGCTCACCTAATCGAAGAAACCAGGCCACCATCAGGTACCTAGCGATTGACTCCCAAGGCGATCGCCCTTTGGCATCTGGCGATCGACTCTAGTGTCCGGCTAAGGACAATCGACCTACACCCCGAACAGAGATGATCGCCCGTCAAAGTCACCGAAGACTGGATCTCAGAACAGCACCCACGTGCAGATCCACAAAAGGCGCTGCAGACAAGACTTTTGACCACAGCCTGTCACCTACCTCACCTACCGACAGGTCCGCCGAAAGTAACAAAGTGGGACCGCCCGTGACAGCAACTCAGGACGCGTGCGGGCTCCCCATTGGACCGTACAGCTGGCTGCCAGCAGCAGCCGCGGACTTTAAGGGAACAAGCCCATGTGCTAAAAGACGATCGCCCGATTATTATAATACAGAAAAGGCGATCGCCCGGCATATCTGTTAGGAATACTTGTTAGATTTTGATGATGTCATTAATTTAAAATCAAATGTTTATTTATTGGCGAAATGTAAGGAAGAACCAAATGAGTATCTTCCATAGGCCAAAATGTGTTAAGTATAAAATTGGCAAAATGTAAAGAAGAACCAAATGAGTATCTTCTGTAGGCCAAAGTTAGTTAGGCTGAAAATCGGCTAAGTACTAAAGTACAGTCTAGTCTATCAAGAGAAGTACAGCCGACTCCAATCAGAGTAGCCCTGGTCAACTAAAATTTATCAGAGAAGTTTGACCAGACTGCAGCCGAGGAACCTCGGGAAGTCACCTGATCGGACAAGTCTCAAACAAAGATACCGAGACGACTTACTGCAGAGAAGTAAGCTGCACTTCAGTCTACTCAACTACAGCCTAGTACTCCAAAGTCCACGTCAGCATGCTTTGAAAAGTCAAATATTACGGAACGCTCACATGCAACGTGAAGGGACAAATTGGAGTGATTCCAAGAGATATGATTTATTTAAATCATCGACCCACCGTGAAGACGTTAATCCTTTTATATTCAAAAGATTCGGCGCTCACATGCGTAAGTCATCACAACGATGCAAGATGAAATTAAATAATGGGAATCCAGCCTTGCAACGTTCAGAAAAGATTAAACAATGAAGTCTCTCTCCAACGGACGGATTTGTTCAGATTTGCAACGGCTACAAGGAAGAAGCTCAGAGATCGTGATCTATATATATCCAGAGATTTGAAACTGAGCAATTCACCGGTGCGAACATATACTCTAAGTGATCAAAGCAAACCAAGCAATCCTAAGCAAACAAATAGCATCGAGAAAAAGAGCAGATCCAAAAGTTCATATTCAAGGAAGCTCTTTAGTTGGAGAAGACAAACACTCTTGTCTTTAAATCTTGAGTAAGGGGTACTTCACTGGTTGAAGTAGCAGACTGTAAAGGCATCCGAGGATCAAGGATCAAGAGTTGCAATCCATTCATGTTTGTGTACATCGCCACGTAATTCCACTGGTTGGAAGCTGTTGTAGTTTGTAGTGAATCACTGTAATATTTATCACTGGTTGAGAATTATAGTGAATTCATCTCCAACTGGTTTGGAGAAAAGTGGATTAGTAGAGGATTACCCCACCTCTGAGACCACTATAAATTGCCTGTGTTATTTACTGTTTCTTGCATCATACTCTAACCGCCGCATCCATTGTTAAGTGTTTCATTAAGTTAATATATATATTCGTCATCACCGACTTCCGCACATATCCAAGAACAAACGACTCCTAGTCATTTGTTTGATCATCACCAAGAAACTCACTCTTCGAGAAAAAGAGTTCAAGAGTTTCTACAAGTCTATTCACCCCCTCTAGACTTGCTTCGGACGACTTGTGACCTACAAGTGGTATCGAGAGGTTGGTTCATTTTTTCACGAACCAGATCTATTAAGATATATTTCTTATCTCTCACGTTATAATGGAACACATGCACTCTAGACTACCTGTCTTTTCGATTGTGAGTATGATCTCTGGAAGATAAGAATGCGAGCACATTTATCTTCAATCCATGACGACATGTGGTGCATCATTGAAGATGGTCCATTCATTTTCGAGAAGGACAACACGCCCAGGAAATCGCACTGGGAGGCCCGAAAAGATTCCTAAGAAGAGAACCGAGCTGACCCCGAAGAGAGAAAGGCGGCCAATCTTGACAACAGGCGAGAGATGTCAGTACTCAAACTCTTGACAAATCCACAATGGTCAAGATCAAAAATTGTAAGAATGCCAAAGAGATATGGGACACATTAGCTCTAATGTGTGAAGGAACGGAGCTGATCAAGGAGAACAAGTTGTCAATAGCTATCCAAAAGTTTGACAACTTTAAAATGAAAAATGGAGAATCAATAGACCAAGTGGACACAAGGTTCACTGAGATTATCAATGAAATCAACTCCTGGGCAAGACTTATGGCAACAGGAAATGGCACTCAAGGTCCTCGGATCTCTAAATCCAGAATGGAGCATGAAGGTCGTAGCTATGAGAGAGTCCAAAGACCTGAATAAGATAAAGATTCAGAGCTATTTTCTGATTCAAGGCTTACGAGTTCGAACTTCCGAGTTCATCCTCGATCGAGCTCGGCAGAGAAGGGAATCGCATTTGCAAATGAGTCCCTGCTAAGAGCACATGCGATGTGAAACCTCCAAATCCGCTAGACTTTGAGGAGGAAATGGCTTTCATCATGCAAAGATTCAAGAACCGGGAAAAACTACTCCAAGTATAAGAAAAACTACAAGGAGAATCCTTAAGAAACCAGAAAAGTTGGAAGTGGAAAGTTGAATGTTACAATCACACAAGATAGGACACATCCAAATGGATTGTCCCGAGCTCAAGAAGGATGAAACCAAAAAGGAGGTGGCCGAAAGGAAGACAAGAAAAGCTCTCATCGGAGAAGACCGGGAGCATGTCGAATCAAGCGGCGCTTCTTTTACGATGACGACGAGGAATATGATCACTGATGGCAAACTTGGCTGATGAAGAGGTAACCTCTAAACCTACCGGTTCGAATAATAGCTCACCATGTCGCAAGATATGGATTTACATGAATCGGTAAATCAATTATTCAAAGATTTTGAAACACTTAAATCGCACATCAAGTCAGATCACAGAGAAGACTAAGTGCAAGATGAGAATAGGCAATGAAAAATGATTTTGAAAACTCACTAGATTTAAATAAGACCGAGACAAATACGGTGATTTTAAAACTGCAAGTGCCAATACAATGAGATAGACCGGCTAAATATTTTACTTAAAGAAAAGTCACCGCACTTGCTCATGCCAAAGCCGAGTTTACTAAGCCGGCATGATAAATAAAACTCAGCGCAGGAAATAACCTCCCCGAAAGCGTCGTTAACCCCGGACGAATTGTGTACTAACAAGAGGCCACTATATTCCAGATCGTGCCTTGGATATGATCCTCACACTCCCTCTAGTTCTAAAACCACTTTCATCAAGGGAGAAACAATGGTCTCGATCACGAGCCTGTATAAACCGAGTTTCAAAAACAGCAATAAAAGTCAAACGCTTCAGCCGCAATGTTACACCGCATGCCCACCTAGACAGCGACTAGGCAAAGGCCTGTGCAAAAGCAAGAAATTGCATAACATGCCCACTATTACCAACAACTCCCTAAAAATAGATTTCATAATGGGAGGGGCGATGGAAACCTCAAGGTTATCCAAATTACCAAAACGAACAAGTGTGGAGACCACAAAGGTTTAACAAATGGTCTCACCTAGATTTAGAAATGGCCCACACTATTTTGAGGAATATCCTAATACAATCCAACCAGAGATTTAGACCTCGACCACGTGCACCGTATAAGGGTTATAATAATAATAATAATTCCTATAATCCAAGGAGAAATCAATTCTCCAGAAACCCACTAACCCCAAAGGACCCACACAAATTTGGGTACCTAAATCTCGCTTGTTTAATTGCGTAAGAGGTGGAAGGACTACAACCACATCTCCTCAAGCGCAAATTTTGGAGGTGAAGAGTGGTTTGTAGACTCGGATGCTCAAGGCACATGACCGGGAACAAGAAGATGCCGACCAAATATATCAAAGAAAGAGGTCCCGATGTAACCTTTGGAGATAGCTCTAGAGGACATAAAAGGCTTTGGAGAGTCGCACCGAGGAAACATTGTAATATCCAAAGTCCATTATGTCAAAGGTCTCAAATACAACCTCCCGAGCATAAGCCGATTCTGCGACGAGAAGAATCTAGTAGTCTTCACCATCTTGAAGTGTATGGTGATAGACATCTTATCTGGAGAAATAAAGCTACAAGGTTTCCGAAGAAGAGATGTATACATGATTGATTGGAACACAGGAACACCTAACTCCTGTTTTCTATCCAAGACTGTAGCCGAGAATGGATGGCTGTGGCACAAAAGACTATGTCACCTGAACTTCAAAGCCATCAACAAGATTAGCTCTCGGGAGTCGGTCGAGGACTTCCAAATGAAGCATTCAAGAAGGAAGCACTGTGATGCATGTCAAGGGAAAGGCACCAAGGCGCTGTTCAAGCCAAAGTGCACCTACAACGCTCACAACAAGGATCTTAGATCTACTCCACATGGATCTATTTGGTCCTATCAAGCCAAGGACTTTGAGCGGCGTAAAGCATGCTCTTGTGATTGTAGATGATTATTCAAGGTACACTTGGATCATTTTTCTATACAAGAAAAGTGAAACCTTGACCAAGTTACCCGAGCCGAGAAGGATCCGAATGAGAAATCCTCTCCATAATCAAGATCAAATCGATAGAGGAGGAGAGTTTCTCAACAAGGCGATAATCGATTTCAGCGATCGTAATGGGATCCAGATGAGCTCTCTCGGCAGTGACGCCTGCAGAATGGTGTTGCCGAAAGAAGGAATGTAACTCAAGGAAGCAAAGAAGGTCCATGATTGCGAAGGACCTACCCAAGAGGTTCTCGGGCTGAAGTCCAATACACTGCCACACCTGCAATCAGAGTATGATAGTAGGGAGACATGGCAAAACTCCCTATGAGGTTTGGAATAATAGAACTCCTACCGTTGCTTACTTTCATGTTTTTGGTTGTAAGTGTTTCATCCACAACAACGGTAAAACACACTAAATGCCTTTGATGCTAAAACCGATGATGGTCTATTTATGGGATATTCCCAAAGAAGCAAGGCATATAGAGTTTTCAACAAAAGAACCTTAGTTGTGGAGGAAACACCCCATGTTGTTTTTGATGAATCTACTGTTGAGTACAGAAACGGCTTGAGCAAATTGAGAACAAGCTCAAGTCAAGAACCCTTGAAGAAGTCATTGTACATGACACTGAATGGTGGACTCACCTGCAGATCACTGATGACCCAGTGCGGTGATGAAGACCCAACCGCAGATCGACAGATCACCAAACCTATCTAATCCGATTCTTGCTTGAAGAAGACCAAATGAGTCGACAAAGACTCATCTGCAGTCGTAACCAAGCCGCAGATGACAAGGCGGTAGCCGATCCAGCTGCACTGTAATCCAAACAGATGCAGATAACCACCGAGCAATCCAACAGGGGAACAAACCTTAAGAGGACGAGATCCCCAAATGGCTCAAGGATCATCCAATTCACAAATTATCTAAAGTTGATCGATGGAGTCAAGACAAGACACCAACTCTACCACGAGAATGGCGATGTTCTCATGTTTCATGTCGCAAATTGAACCCAAGACGACGTAACAAGCCTTGGAAGATTATTCATGGATTAATGCCATGCAAGAGGAATTGGAGCAGATGGAGAGAAACAATGTTTGGGAACTAATGCATGCACCTAATCACAAGAAAGTTATTGGCACCAAATGGGTGTATAAAAACAAGAGTGATGAAGACGGAGTCGTTGTTAGGAATAAAGCCGACTCGTAGCAAAAGGATATGCACAATGTGAGGGAATAGATTTTGATGAAACTTATGCACTGTTGCAAGATTAGAAGCCATCGTACTATTCCTCGCATATGCCGCATTCAAGGATTTTGAAGTCTACCAGATGGATGTGAAAAGTGCGTTTCTAAATGGAATCCTAGAAGAAGAAGTCTATGTAGAGCAACCCTGTGTTTTGTCAAAGGAGACAAAGTCTATAAGCTGTTAAAAGCTCTGTATGGACTCAAGCAAGCACCGAGAGCATGGTATGAAACACTGTCTGTGTTTCTTGAGAAAAATGGATTTTGCAAAGGAAAAGTGGACAAGACCCTATTTAGAGTGGAGCACGAAGGCCACATTCTAATAGTTCAGATTTATGTGGATGACATCATATTCGGGTCAACCAATCCAGAACTATGTGAGAAATTCTCCAACCTCATGCAAGGAGAATTCGAGATGAGTATGATGGGAAAGCTTAACTTCTTTCTCGGATTACAAGTTAAGCAGATGGAAAAAGGAATTTTCATCAATCAGGCAAAGTATACCCGAGATCTCATCAAGAGATATGGAATGGAATCAGCCAAACCCGCAAGAATTCCAATGAGCACAAGTACTCACCTGGATGCGCACGAGGCGGGAATATCAGTTGACTCAACCCACTACAGAGGACTCATCGGATCTCTTCGTACCTAATCGCAAGCGTGCCGGACATATCATATGCGGTTGGAGTTTGTGCAAGATTCCAGTCCAAGCCGAAGCAATCACACCTAGATGCAGCCAAGAGAATAATTAAGTACCTAAAGTCTACCATTAATGTTGGACTATGGTACCCCAAGGATGACAACTTCGAGCTATCAGGATACTCAGATGCGGATTTCGCCGGATGCAAAATCAATAGGAAGAGCACTAGTGGAACGTGTCAATTCCTAGGAACCAGACTGATATCCTGGTTTAGCAAGAAGCAGGTTTCTAACTCTATCTCCACTACAGAGTCAGAATACCTAGTCAGCAGTAGTCATGTGCACGCATCCTATGGATCAGACAACAATTAAGGGACTACAATATTATTGCCAACGAAGTTCCTATATGGTGTGACAACAATAGTGCTATTGCAATAACCAACAATCCGGTTTTGCACTCAAGGACGAAGCACATTGACGTTAAGCACCATTTCATTCGAGACCACGTGCTTAACAAAAGGGTTAGAGTTGAAAGAGTCAAAGAGACTACCAAATAGCCGACATCTTCACCAAACCCCTGCCGAAGAGAGATTCCTAGAGCCGAGCAGAGATCTTGGATTACTAGATTGGGAATCTAGTTCTCAAGCAAGTTGAAGGAAGGACGAACCCCCTCCGTAATCACCCTGCCGATGCAAAGTAGAAGACGAAGGCTAGTCGAAGCAACTTAGTCAGACAGAGTACCAGCGAGAAGTCAAACTCACCTGTAGCCGAGCGGGCAACAAATAACGAATCGACTACCTAAGTTCTCTAAACTGATCTCTAATTTTCAATTTTATCTGCCATATTTATAATATTATTTTGGCTTAAGAAATAGCATTTAAAATACATTTTATAAGCCAAGTGGCAATTTTAAATACACGCGTCACACGCCCATTTAATTAACCTCTACGGTGGCCAAATCAGAATCAACCGTCAATTTTTACATGGGGCCACCGATTCAAATTTGAAATTCAAAAGAATATGAAAAGGCGTACCACCGTTTAAACTTATAATAAACTAATCCAAACGTCACTTCATCTTCTTTATAAGGAAGAAAACCCTTTCACTTTCCTCTTTACGCTTTCAGAAACCCTAAAAATTCACAGAGCAAAATACACACTAAATCCTAAAATCTTTTTGCGTAAATGGCATCCGCTGACGAGCAAACTTAAAGGCGATGAAGGACCAGTTATCTTTTCCATGGTCGCGATTTCGAGGATTACCGAAGCAAATCTAGACGACTTTGATATGCTCGACCTAATCCGAGCGATGAAACTGAACGGCATCTACCCGTTTCTTGAAATCAACCCCCAACACTTGTTCAAAGAAGACGTGGTTGAATTTTACCGCAACGCGTACCTAATTCAGCACCAGATTCAGAGCACCGTCGGTGGAGTTCAAGTCACCATCGATACAGAAGATTCGCCTCGTATTCGGGATGAAAAATAGCAGTTTGGCGGTCGAAGCACTCAAACAATCACCCGCCGAGACATGGAAGACGATTAAGCTGGAAAATGTCCCGGAGAAGTTGAAGTTCACGGCGAAAAGAAATGAGTTGAAAAGAGTTTACCGAGTCGCTCTGGACATCACAAATAAAATAGTCATGGGAATGGCAGGAAGCTATGACCAACTATCATCCTCAAAGTTCATGGTATTGGGTGCGCTAATTCAGCGAGAAGAAGTTGACTGGGCCGATTACATTTTCAGGCAACTTGTTTGTGAAGTGAACAAGGTCGAATGGCTCGAGGGAGAGAAGAAGTTCAAGACTAAGTTGGCGTTTGGAACGCATCTTAGTTGGTTCTTGGAGCAGACTGGAGTGGCCAAGGGAAACATTGACCCTTTCCACCCGAACAAGAGGCTAGGTCATATGGACCATGATAAGAAAAAGGTTGGAGTCACTGGGAGGGCAGCCCAGATATTGAAGGACTTACCAGACTCAAGCTTTTGCCCTAGGTACGATCTGACAGACTCGGACCAACCTGCAGCTGAGGTCGGAACTGCAGTCGAGTCCGAGCATGAGTCTGATGACACTCCAATCGCCATCCGTTTCAAGAGAAGGGGACCAGCCCCAGAAGGACCTTCCAACCTGCAGTCATCACCTGAACCCTCTCCAAAGAGGCCAAGGAAGCTGCAGTTCAGTGAAGGAGATCAGCCTGAACATCATGCCAGTCCACGATCACTCCCAGCTTACCAGACTTGCCTCGCACTGTGCACCGAAACCAATTGTACTGCCATTACTCCTCCCGTATACATGACCGAAGAAGAGGAAGCAGGTCTTGTGATATCTATCCTCGGCGGACTACTCATTCAATGCTAGAAAACAACACTTTTAATCTTTCCATAGAACAACTACAGCTTGTCAAGCCACAAGCAGAAAAACATTCTTTTGTCAATATTTTTAAGGAGTGGAAAACTCTTAAAACCATGTCCTTTTCAAATTTTCAAATTTTTATTGAAACTAGTGGTTGGGATTACCCCCAAGCCACGGAGGATGTCCTGACTGATTTTTGCAAGGAGTCAGACTTAACCTTACTCCTCCAGATAATGGTTCATGTCTCACTTTGAGACTAACATGGACCATTTTATCCACTCTATAATGTTGAGTGTTTTTGATGGTACTTTTGGAGAAGAGGAGGAAGAGAAAGAAGAAAAGGAGATTAGAATAGAAGAAGTTGATGAAGAGAATGAAATTATCAATTTGGTAGAGGAGGATGAAGAAGCAAAAGAAGAACAAGAAGAAAACATACCAATTGAAAAGGAGACAGAGGAAATTGAAAAAACAGAAGAAGTGGAAGATGAGGAAGATGAAGAAGAAGGAGAAGAGGTGGAGCAAGAAAAAGATGATGGAAAGGATGATGATGATGATGAAGGAGAGAAGGAAAAAGATGATGCTAAGGATGATGATGATGATGATCATGATGATGGAGGTGAAGGAGGAGCTGGTGTGGCGGCTGGAGAAGAGAAAGAAAAAGATGAGGAGAAAGAAAAAGAGAAATCTGATGAAGAAGAAGGGAAAGGGGAAGAAAGAGAAAAGCAGCCAGAGAAGGATCCAGAGCCTACCAACAAAGCTGCAGATAGGATTGTTGTGCCTCCCCGGTACACCAGCCTAGATGCAGAGCTGGCAGAGGACTCAAGGTCAGGCACCCCAGAGAAGACTCTATCTGACCTCCCTGCTGCAGACAGGAGCCTGCAGTCGAGTGGCTCCCTTGTCAAGGCTCGGGAGAACACTCCCATCGCCTCGCTTATCTCCCAACATGACCGAGCCGATCAAGCATTGTCGAGACACCCTTGGGGAGCTTTGTCAACACAGTCACTCCCGACCTTCAAATGATAAATGCCAAGATTGATACCTTGCCGCAAAGTCGATCCTCACCTCCTCCTCCTACAAACAGAGAATGCCTTTTGGCATGTCCGATCGATGAGCCGCATGGAGCAACAATTAACAACCCTCATTGATGGCAAAAAGGGGGAAGAGAGGATTGGGGAAGGGAGAGAATTCAAGTAAGAAAAAGCGGGATGTTCCCGGCTTGAAGGACCATCTAGCTCGAAGAGGAAGGAACTCGTAGAAGAAGAAGACAAGGCCGACTGAAGGGAAGCGCAGGACCAGAGGCGGCTTCGAACCTACTCTTGAGTGGGAATGTCTGGAGCTATGGTATGTGTTAGATTTCTGCCCACTTGAAGCTATTGACTTTTGGGGATCTGCTAGGAATAAGTTTTTCAGAGACTTTTATGTCTGGGAACTTCTTCAGATGACAAACTCTCCCCACAGAGATTTTCATCAACTGGATGGAAGCGCTTCATCCCAAGCTTTGGGCTATTCTAAAGAAGCATGCAAAAGAACAAAAAGCTTTTCCCATGATCCCTAAATTCGTAGTCAAGAAGCACCACCCGCATGGATGGTGAGCTTGATGAACTAAAACTCCAGGAGGAAATCAAGCGAGTCTGCCTTGAAAACAAATTCAGATCGCAGGAGGAGCAGGACTTCGCAGCTCTAGTGGTGAAAAGGAAGTATGGCCTTGCTCCAGTCAAGGTAAGACCCATTGGAGCCAAACCATTCAGACCTGCCAAGCAGCCTGTTCGCAGAGGCAGAGGAAGAGGCAGATGACCTTTTATATATATTTTTTTCTTACTTGTAATTTTATTTTTCTGTACTTAAACATTCTTGTATAATTTCTATGATAAGTCAGAAAACTTTTATGAATAAAATTGTTGAATGACAATTTTCCAGTTGTCTCAATATTAGACTGATTTCAGTTTTGTCTTGCACTTAAGTGCAGACTTGGCCATTTGATTGCTTACTTAGTTTTGCCATCATCAAAATAGGGGGAATTTGTTAGGAATACTTGTTAGATTTTGATGATGTCATTAATTTAAAATCAAATGTTTATTTATTGGCGAAATGTAAGGAAGAACCAAATGAGTATCTTCCATAGGCCAAAATGTGTTAAGTATAAAATTGGCAAAATGTAAAGAAGAACCAAATGAGTATCTTCTGTAGGCCAAAGTTAGTTAGGCTGAAAATCGGCTAAGTACTAAAGTACAGTCTAGTCTATCAAGAGAAGTACAGCCGACTCCAATCAGAGTAGCCCTGGTCAACTAAAATTTATCAGAGAAGTTTGACCAGACTGCACCGAGGAACCTCGGGAAGTCACCTGATCGGACAAGTCTCAAACAAGATATTAAATGAGACGACTTACCCGCAGAGAAGTAAGCCGCACTTCGCCTACTCAACTACAAATTTAGTACTCCAAAGTCCACGTCAGCATGCTTTGAAAAGTCAAATATTACGGAAAGCTCACATGCAACGTGAAGGGACAAATTGGAGTGATTCCCGCAAGAGATATGATTTATTTAAATCATCCTGACCCACCGTGAAGACGTTAATCCTTTTATATTCAAAAGATTCGGCGCTCACATGCAGAAGTCATCACAACGGTCTGAAGATGAAATTAAATAATGGGAATCCAAATTTTTGCAACGCTCGTAAAAGATTAAACAATGAAGTCTCTCTCCAACGGACGGATTTGTTCAGATTTGCAACGGCTACAAGGAAGAAGCTCAGAGATCGTGATCTATATATATCCAGAGATTTGAAACTGAGCAATTCACCGGTGCGAACATATACTCTAAGTGATCAAAGCAAACCAAGCAATCCTAAGCAAACAAATAGCATCGAGAAAAAGAGCAGATCCAAAAGTTCATATTCAAGGAAGCTCTTTAGTTGGAGAAGACAAACACTCTTGTCTTTAAATCTTGAGTAAGGGGTACTTCACTGGTTGAAGTAGCAGACTGCAAAGGCATCCGAGGATCAAGGATCAAGAGGTGCAAGGCGCCAAGTTTGTGTACAACGGCACGGAATTCCACCGGTTGGAAGTCATTGTAGTTTGTAGTGAATCACTGTAATATTTATCACTGGTTGAGAATTATAGTGAATTCATCTCCAACTGGTTTGGAGAAAAGTGGATTAGTAGAGGATTACCCCACCTCTGAGACCACTATAAATTGCCTGTGTTATTTACTGTTTTACTGCATCATACTCTAACTGCTGCATCCATTGTTAAGTGTTTCATTAAGTTAATATATATATTCGTCATCAGCTGACTTCCGCACATATCCAAGAACAAACGACTCCTAGTCATTTGTTTGATCATCAGCTGAAGAAACTCACTCTTCGAGAAAAAGAGTTCAAGAGTTTCTACAAGTCTATTCACCCCCCCCCCCTCTAGACTTGCTTCTAGACGACTTGTGACCTACAATATCTAAGTCCTATAAATAGAGAACCTCCTCCTACTGGAAAAAGGTTCTGAATTCATTTGACCTACTGTTCCGAATTCGTTCACAACTCATTCACTTACATTCCGAATTCATTCACGGAAATACAGAAGTACACACATACCTTCAAGCTACCGGCTTTCTCGCCGGAATCCATCTCAGGATTTCTCTCTCCGAATCTCTCATCCAGAAGACGATCGACAGAGGCAGGAAGTCTCCACAAGACAGATTCCAAGAGATTCATAATCCCAAGAGCTCAAGCATCCAGCTAAAACTCGCCGTGAGAGACTGTCGATCTCTCACCGCCGCGACTGTTCATCTTATTTGTTACAAGAACTCACAGAGCATCACATCTGGTTCTTCCGGCAATCTACACGCTCACTAGATAAGATAACAAGAATCTTTACACTCTTTGTAATTGTATTCTTACATTAGTAATTGTATCCCCGAATATTAGTATTAATAATATCTCGCGAGAGCATTCAAGCCCGGGCCTAACAACCCGGCAAATCTTGTGTTATTTATCTTCTCTCGGAAGTGCTCCCGCAACCTTGTTTGTTGTCCGTCCATTCCAGCAGTATTTCATCTTCGGATAAATATTTCGGGCAACAACAATTGGCGCTAGAAGGAGGGCATCTAACCCTCAAAATTTCATTCCTACCGTCCCGAAGAACACTCACTGTTCTCGGGGCATATACTTGAAGTGACACTCACTGCGCTTCAAATAAAACCCTCAGAATCATGACATCCGCCGGTACATCGAAGAAAGCCACTCTCCGAACCGCCGGACACCATATCCCAGCTCAATACGAACCCCAGCCGACGACCGGGGGAAGCCGCGGCAACGCGAAACTCTCGATCTCGCACCTGAGAGATGGCCCCAACCTCTCACTCGACCAGTTCCAAACCGAGGAACAGATCGAGGAGGCTATGGCCATCCTAGAGGAGCGATGGAGAGCATGCGCGTCGCCCGCAATAACTCCCTCGATCATCCGCCGGATGGGAAAACGGAAATTCAACGGGCTATTGGACGAGCGATCGTCAGAAAGCCCCAATCCACGAGAAAGGGCTCTCGCACGACCGGACGGATCCATATTCAATCGCTTGGGGCGCAACCCATCCTGGCGACCGGGGCATTCTGTTTCTAACCACGAGGAGACAGAATCCGAATCTGTCGCCAGGAGCTCGGCCTATCTAACTCGCAGCCGAACGCAGGTCAGCCGTCTGACTCCCGCCCCGATCGCCAGGGGATCAATACTCAATCGCCTCGGCTCCCGCTCCGAGCGCCGAGCCGCGAGCAACCAGGCCACGGCAATGGCCGCTATACAACGCCAGCTCGACGAGATGAAAGCACTCTTGGACACTGGGGCAAGCGCCAGCAAAAAGATCACCGGGCCGACCGAGCCACTCGCGGACCACATCGAGCTTGCCCCCATACAACCAACGATCGCTCCTCCCAAAACACCTCTGTATGAGGGGAGATCGGACCCCGAAACCCACCTGAGTAAATTCCGAATCTATATGACTAGGTGTGAGGCATCTGATGCAACTAAGTGCCGGATCTTCCCGTTAACATTGGGCGAGCTGGCCCATAGGTGGTACGCCTCACTACCACCACGATCAATCACCTCCTTTAAGAAACTGGCGAATGACTTCACGTCATACTTCGCCAAAAAGGTCGCCAGACCAGAAGTCCCCCACCGCGTGATGAAAATCAGACAGGGGAAAGACGAAACCGACGCAGATTACATTGACCGAGTAGACGAAATCATCCTCACCGGCGAACCCGTCAGTGACGAGCTCGCTCTCTTTTCGGTCATGGGGGGATTCTACGGTCATTCTCCCATGTTTAGACATCTCACCAAGGAAATTCCCCCAACTTACGCGATCTTCCGCGCTAAGGCTGCCAACTTTCTAGCCAGGCAAAGGCTACTCACCCTCCACCTAGGCGAGGAAACGCCGCCTCCTGTCCAGAAGATAGCGACCGCCAAAGTAAAGAAGGCGATCGCCAAGCCACCCGGAGATCTCAAGGCCTTCGAGGACATGGAAGCCCATCTCCTCCATACGTTCGACCGAACTCCGGCACATATTTTCTATGCCATCAAGGGGCACGAAAAGCTCAAAAAGCCAAAGGCGATAAGGGACCACGGTCACCTGGACAACAATCAATATTGTGCTTACCATAAGAGTCCCGGCCACAGCACCAACCAATGCCGCGACCTCCTCAAACAGCTCTGGAGATTGTTCGAGGAGGGCAAGTTGGACAGCTTATTGGCTTAGCCGAAGCCCCTACCAATCTCTATACACGATCGTCTGAGTCGAACACAAAACAGGTTGGGAAGCTCATACGAGTCGACCCCTGAATCAACCTCGGCGACCGTCTCTACATTCTTCAATCAAGAGAAGGGGACCTCGGAAGTCTCCCCGATCTCCCTCCTTATTTAAGAAACTGGAGGACTCGCTCGCCATCTACAGTTCACCATCTAACATGATGGACTAAGGCACGAGATCGACTCCCCCACACAACGTACACCGTCGAAGGTCGGCATCTACATGACGATCCAAGGTGAAAGAGTGCAGCCATGGTCCTGGTGGTCGATGGAACCGACTACTTAGGCCATGCAAGGTCCCTTTGGGCCAAGATCACCCGCCCTTCGTTTAAATACGAGGCCGGCGTAGTCTGAGGGCCCTCCAAAATTAATCAGTGGACACGATCGCTCGTCCTCAATGGTTCATCAGTTAACGTGGTGAACCCGGACAATGCGACGCGTCACTACCCCCGTCTCAACTTACACCGTCGAGGGTCGCCATCGTCATGGCGACCCGAGGTGGAAGCAGAGCTAAACAAGCCGCGGGCGTGGAGTTGAATCATCCGACGCTACCCCGCGCAAGGACTCCTCTAGACCGAGACCGCACGCCCTTCGTTTAAATACGAGGCGAGGCGCAGCCTAACAGAGGACCCTCATAATAAAGTGAGTCACGAGACACTCAATGTCCTCGCGCAACAAGACATGATCAGGGAGTCGGTCCATCGAATTCCGCGATCGTGCACGGTTCCTCAAGACGGACGACCGTCCTCGAGGATTCGACAAGTTGAAGACCGCTCACTCAACGAATTATTTTCATCCCCTTACTTCTACTAAGTGAATAAAAACAAGGGGGAAGAGTGCGGACTACCTATACGACGATCGCCCCTATTCAACCACATACGGAGATCGTCATTTTTCAGATATTGTGCAGTGATCGAATTTGTTGTAATCGAATTTGTTGTAAAAGTTATCTTTATGAGTTTATCAATTCATTT
Organism: Orobanche coerulescens; assembly: GCA_033398695.1. NCBI lineage: Eukaryota > Viridiplantae > Streptophyta > Magnoliopsida > Lamiales > Orobanchaceae > Orobanche > Orobanche coerulescens. The sequence goes on from CM065808.1 coordinate 166,238,029, forward strand.
GGAACTACCCTCGCGACGATCTCTCCTCACACATTTGTACAAAGTCAAGCAAAAGACTCAAAAATAGCAATCATTCAAATCGAATAATCAAGGGGATCAAACGTTCATTTCATTACTTGAAAAGATCAGAGTACATGGTCGCCCGAAGGCCTAAATGCTACAAAAGAAAGCTACGAATTACAAGGAAATAAGCTAAAACATCAAAAATGAAGTGCCTCAGGCCCTCGCCGCCTTCGCCATCAGCATCCGGTGCGGTCCCCCCATCTTCCGGAGCGTCGGGATGAGCAAGATTGGCCGGAGTCGGATACCAGCTCAAATCCACGCCGATGTCCGCAAGATCCAAGATCGGCAAGGAGAAAGCTGAATGGAGAGGATGCTCCAACGCATACGCCTTGAAGTTCTCAGCAAGAGGCCCGACCTCCAAACCTCCCTTCTTAGCTGCTCGGATCGAGTCGGCGAACGCCATATAATAGACGAACTCGCTGACAAACTCCAAGTTTTGAAAGGGATCAGCCTTGGTCACCTCTACCTCTCCTTTCAGCTCCGCCATCGCCTGTTGCGACCCTTGGAGCTCGACCTCCCTTGCAGCTATCTTCTCCCTCGACTCCGCCAGCTCGTTAGTCAACCGAGCGATCGTCACCTTCTGACGATCGACCTCCTCCTCAGCAACCTTCTCTTCCCGGACGACATTCATCATCCTGTCCCGGAATCGGTCAACCGCCAAACGAGACATCTCGGCTTCCTTCCTCGCCAGCTCAACCTCGTGGCTCGCCCGCTTGGCTGCCTCCAAAGAGTCCTTCTCCATCGCCACAATCTTATCGGCGAACTCGGTGTTCTCTTTCCGAGCCGCCTCGAGATCCGCCTGCAGGCGAATAGTGGAAGGTCGCCCCTCAAACTCCTGAGTAGCCTGGACAGCCATGGTCGCCGTCTGGAGAGAAAGGGCGAGAACAGCCTGCATCGTACTCCCCAATCGCTGACGAGCGATCGCATCTAGATCGGTCGTCCAGGCCTTCGGTAGAGCAGAAGCGGCCTTGCTGACGTATTGCGGGATGTCACAGGACTGGCGAGGAGATCGGCTGGCTAAGAAATCCAACACCATCGGCGGGCAAGATGGATCTATGCGACGGATCCTACATCAAAACAACAAAGTTAACACAACTCCTAGGCAAATGCAAGTTTCAACACAAAAATGCAATCTACCTCTCAGCCCTCTCGGGGTCGCGACCGAAATACGGTTTCCCTCGAGGAGTCTCAGCGTCAGCGATCGCCATCTCTCGCATAAAAGCCGCAGAGGGCGGCTCATTCTCCGGAGCGAGAATGATGATCGGAGGCGCGGCGATCGGCACCTCATTGGGGGGGGCAGGAACCGGAGTTTCTTCCGGCCTCGGCCTTTTGCGATTCGTTCGAAGCCCTTCTCCCTCCTCAGCCACGATCGGCTCCATGCGAGGCTCCGCCTTCGGAACAATTGGCAACGCAACAGGTGGGGCCCGAGACGACTTCTTGTGGTGGAGGCGGCCTAGAACTCTAGGATTCGACATGGTGATCTCCGACGGGGGCTCCAAAAAGCGAGGAAAGCGAACCTCTACAGTTAAGACGATCGATCAACAGTTAGATACTCTCCTCAAGTAAGGCGATCGCCTAGGAAGTAAAGGTCGCAGAAACTCATACCTGGTACTGAGAGATGTCTCGGGAAACGGAATAGCCGAGCCGACAACCAACGACTCTCCTTATTGATCCGATTAGCGTCAAGGTCGTCGTCCGACAAGCTCCGTATCCGCTCCCAGACAACCAGGAAGTCAAAAGGCAGCTCCTCGACCGCCGGAATGTGAAAACCTACAAAGCCGAAATCAAATTGGATCAGTCCAAAACGCATCCGAACGAAGGGAGAGTCTAAACCCTTACCGGGATTCCTCTCCCGAAACTCAGTAGGGATCTCCAGCTCGCCCGAAGGATTGTCGCTCGCAGAAGCCCTCCACTTGCCGGCGACCCAGAACCACTTCGTCTGATCGCCCCGCGCCTTATTCGGGACTCCGTGAATTACCCGACCAGATCGGCCCTGAATATGGTAACCTCCGACCGACCCTTTCTGAGCCGTCAGCTTGAACAAATGGTTCATCTCCGACGGCGATGCGAGGCGGTACAGGCGGTGACCGCCGAAAAGGGTGAGAGTGCAGATAATTTGGAGCCAAGCGTTCGGCGTCAGCTGAAGTGGCGCCACGTTCCAAGTGGCTAGCAGATGGGAGACAGCAAAAGATAGAGGAAAGCGCAGCCCGGCCTCCATAATCGCCTCATTCACAGCGACCATACCAATCTGAGGCTGATCGGCTCGCTCATTCTCCGCCGGCGCGAATATATCCACATCTGAAGGAACATGGAACCTCGTCCTCCAGACGACCAGATCTTTCCTGGTCGCCGAACTCCGGATTTGGCCAAGCGACCACAAAGATCGCTGCGCAGCCCGGTACTGCGACCGTTTGGGAAGCTGATAAGGGTAGGCGACCGAGTATCCACGGAAATCGAATCTCGGAGTCGGACCGGCCAACTTCTCCATAATCTCAGCGAAAGCCAGATAGGCCCGGCCGAAAGCGCTATGCTGCTCCCAATAGGCCCTAATCGCCAGATCTCTCTCTATCTGCGATCGTCTGTCTTCAGCAGCCGCCTCCTTAGCGACGTCGGCTTCATTAAATAAAGCCTCGATTTCAGCAGGGTCTATTCCGACCCGAATGGCCTCAGCGGCCGTCTCCAGGTGGAAGTCAGAAGAAGGTTCTCCCCGTACAGTCGATGTCCCGGCGGTGGAACTGGTATCCACTCCATGTGATGATGACGTTCCGGCCATTCTCAAAGAAAGAAAGGAGAAAAGGATTTTTTCTTACCCAAAGATGAAATCGAACGACGATCGGCACTAAGATCTTCAGAAAAATCTTCAGCAAGTCCTTGTTTCTCCAGTAATTGCGCGTGAGGACGAAGACTGCAACACTGCGCCCTTTTATAGGAGATGGCAGGGACTCGTTTGCAATAAGGGAAAATCTCAGGGGTTGGATCCCAAACGTCGCATTTATTGACTCCCTCGAGACCCGCGTACGCGTCTTTTCAAGGACGCATCAGTCAAGGAGTCATTTATGACCGTTGATATCCTCCAATAGAAGCCCGACACGTGAGAGGAGACTTTTCCATGCCCATCGCCATTCCCCGCGCAGTTTAGCGGCCAACCAGGTCGTCCAAACTCAGAATATATCAGCTCAAAGACGATCGCCAGTTCAGTTAAACACAGAGTCGCTCGTCAAAAGTTCAGCGATCGCCAAGAGAACCACCTCACCCCACGTTTCCAACATAGGAGCGAGCTGGGGGGCAATTATTGTGTCAAGATTTATTCATCCCGACAGGCGATCGACTATAAGGCCGAGCGACACCAGTGAAACTATGGCTAGCTCGCCTAATCGAAGAAACCAGGCCACCATCAGGTACCTAGCGATCGACTCCCAAGGCGATCGCCCTTTGGCATCTGGCGATCGACTCTAGTGTCCGGCTATGGACAATCGACCTACGCCCCGAACAGAGATGATCGCCCGTCAAAGTCATCGAAGACTGGATCTTAGAACAGCACCCACGTGCAGATCCACAAAAGGCGCTGACAGACAAGACTTTTGACCACAGCCTGTCACCTACCTCACCTACCGACAGGTCCGCCGAAAGTAACAAAGTGGGACCGCCCGTGACAGCAACTCAGGATACGTGCGGGCTCCCCATTGGACCGTACAGCTGGCTGCCAGCAGCAGCCGCGGACTTTAAAGGGACAAGCCCATGTGCTAAAAGACGATCGCCCGATTATTATAATACAGAAAAGGCGATCGCCCGGCATATCCAAGTCCTATAAATAGAGAACCTCCTCCTACTGGAAAAAGGTTCTGAATTCATTTGACCTACGGTTCCGAATTCGTTCACAACTCATTCACTTACATTCCGAATTCATTCACGGAAATACAGAAGTACACACATACCTTCAAGCTCCCGGCTTTCTCGCCGGAATCCATCTCAGGATTTCTCTCTCCGAATCTCTCATCCAGAAGACGATCGGCAGAGGCAGGAAGTCTTCACAAGACAGATTCCAAGAGATTCATAAGCCCAAGAGCTCAAGCATCCAGCTAAAACTCGCCGTGACAGACTGTCGATCTCTCACCGCCGCGACTGTTCATCTTCTTTGTTACAAGAACTCACAGAGCATCACATCTAGTTTTTCCGGCAATCTACACGCTCACTAGCTAAGTTAACAAGAATCTTTACACTCATTGTAATTGTATTCTTACATTAGTACTTATATCCCCGAATATTAGTATTAAAAATATCTCGCGAGAGCATTCAAGCCCGGGCCTAACAAACCCGGCAAATCTTGTGTTACTTATCTTCTCTCGGAAGTGCTCCCGCAACCTTGTTTGTTGTCCGTCCATTACAGCAATATTTCATTTTCGGATAAATATTTCGGGCAACAACAAGCTTGTATAGCATCGACTTCATCTACATCAGTTCTCACAGTTGCGGGGTTGATTTCTAGGTCAACGACAGGTTCTAATAGAGTTGGTGGATCTATGATGGACAATTGTTGGATGTTCTGAGAAATGTCTTCTAATCTTGTAGGATCATGGTGAGGTTCGTCGAACACTACATGAACTGATTCCTCAATTGTTAGCTTCCTTTTATTGAAGATCCTGTAAGCTTTGCTAACAGAGGAATATCTAACAAATATCCCTTAATACGATTTCTCATCGAAGGTTCTAAGTTGATCCATATTGTTGTTCAAACCGTAACACCTGCATCCAAATATGTGAAAGTACGAAACTAACAGAGTTTTGTTGTTCCATACCTCCTATGCTGTTTTGTTGTGATGCTTGTTGATGATACAGCGGTTTTGTGTATAGCACGCTGTGTTGGTGGCTTCGCCCTAGAAATGCTGTGGCAACTTGCTTGTGGCAATCATTGTTCTTGTTGCTTCCTTCAGCGTCCTGTTCTTTCGCTCGACAACACCATTTTGTTGAGGTGTACGGGCAGCTGAGTATTCGTGTTGTATCCCATGTTCTGAATAGTATTGCTCAACAAAGCGGTTAGTGAATTCTGTACCTCTATCAGAACGAATGGACACGATACTCGATCCTTTTTCATTTTGAAGCTTTCGCAGGTGCTCGGGCAGCTTTGATGTTGTTTCCTTCTTCTTGCTTAGGAAAATTGTCCAAGCATACTTGGAATAATCATCAACAATAACAAGACAGTATTTCTTACCTCCCAAACTTACCAGGTCTACAGGACCATAGAGATCCATATGTAGCATTTCGAAAGCTCTGTGGGTGGAAAGGTAGGATTTGGTTTTCAGGGTGGTCTTGATTTGTTTGCCTTTCTGACAGGGTCCACATACGCTGTCTTTTTGGAATAAAACATTTGGCAATCCTCTAACCATTCCCTGTCTGGAGTGTTTGTTGATAGTCTTGAAGTTGACGTGTGACATCCTCTTGTGCCATAGCCAGCTTAGATCTGCAGTGCCTTTAGCAACAAAACAAGGAATTGTGGAGCTCGTTGGCATCTAGTCAGCAATATACAAATTACCTGATCTACTTCCTGTGAGCACAACTTCTTTGGTTAGGATGTTCTTAACTCTACAGTGATCTATATAGAACTTCACCGAGAACTATTTGTCACAGAACTAGCTAATACTACATAGATTGTACTGTAAGCCTTGAACATAATCTACATCAGTGACTTTGAATTTTTCTACAAGTAGGGTTCCCTTCCCTCTTGTTCTTCCTTTATATTTATCACTGAAACGCACTTTTGGACCGTGGCCTTCTACGTAATTTGACAGCTTGCTTTTATCTCCTGTTATGTGCTGGGAACATCCGTTGTTGAAGTACCAGATGTCCTTCTCCAAAATGTCCTGTATGGAGACAAATTAGGTAGATTTAGGTCCCCTTTGATTGTTGGGTCCATGGATGTTAGTGCCTTTAGGTACCCAGATTTTCCTGACTGCAATAGGTTTACTAGGATGGTTAAGGTTCGTAATTGAGATTTATATGTGGGGCATGTAAGTAGTTGATATAACCATGATAGTTATTATGCATGTAAAATTCAGGGTTATTATTAGTCCAGTACAAATGCTGTCTTGGAGGTGGAGCCATTTTCTTTGGCCTTACAGCTTGCCTTTTGGGTCTCTAGTTAGATTCCCAAAGCTGTTGTTTATACTGTGAGGAAACTTGCTTTCGCGAGGGATACCACGGCTCCTGTATCCAATATCTAGGCGTGTTGTACTGAAAGTACTGACGTGCGGGCCTTTGAAATTTGGATACAGCCTTCTTTCTGAACGGTTGTTGGCGTTGTTGATATGATCGGGGAGCATGCTGTGGGGTACGCCTTACAGGTCTCAATGGCTGGTGATTCCGCTGTCTGGAATATGACTGTGGTGGCGGAATGGCAGCTTTTGATGTTCTCGGTGCAAGGGTTCCTTCACATGACTCAGAACTTCTTCCGATACAGGAATGGGTTCCACACCCCTGATGAACAAAGTACTAGTTTTCCCTTTATTGGAAAATGAGTTGTATCCTAATCCACTTTTATCATGAGCATGTTGCCCAGTGCTTATAATTTCTTCCATTCTTTTAGATGATTTCTCGAAAGATTTCAGAATGGTCTCAAGTTCTCCTTCTCATTTTTCGAGAGTTTTTACTTTGGCTTGAAGCAGAACAAAATCATTTATATTGCTTTCACTATGAGATTTAGTCTCACTTAGTTCATGATCAAGTTTATGACTGCTCTCCATGAGTTTTTCATACTCGACTTTGTTGTTTTCACAATCAACATACATATTTTCGTAATTTACTTTCAGCAAGTTGTTTTTTTCTTTCAGCTCTAAGTTAGAAAGTTGGAGCTGTATATTTTCATTTTTCAATGTCTCATGGGTCATTTGAATGTTCTTAAACTCATTCATCATGTTTGCAAAAGTATGAGATGCATTGGAAGGAATACCTGAGGTTGAGCTTACCTCATCATCGTTATCTTCATCTTCCGGAATGTCCTTGGATATAAAGCACATATAGGCTTTATCTTCGAAATCATCATCAGATGAATCACTGTCAGTGACTACCTGAAGACATTCTTCGGATTCTGATGGTGCGGGGGAGGCTTCTGATTCACCAATCAGGGCCTTGAGCTTGTTTTTCCAAGCACGTCTTCTTTCATCCTTTTCTTGTTGCTCGACTTCCGGCAACCTTTGAACTTTGGGATGAGGACATTTATTTGCGTAATGTCCTAGTTTCCTTATAACACAGGTTAGCATCAGGAGAGGAAGTTTCGGTACTTACCTTGTAAACGGTCTTGGGCCTGTATGGAGTCTTTCCCGACTGCTTGATAAACTTCTTGAACTTATGCATGAGGAGCGCCATTTCATCTTGCGACAGGATGTCGTCGTCGCTGTCAGCATTCTTGTGAATGGGCTTTGATGAACTCGACATGCTGTGTCTTTGGTTGGATATAGCGACTAAGGCTGTAGTCCTGGTGGGAGATTCTTCAGCTTTCTCTCTCCTGTGTATATCGTACTCAAATGCTTTGAGGTCAGAAAAGAGATCAAAAGTAGATATTTCAATAAGATTGCACGACACACGCATAGCTGTGGTCTTAATGTCCCATCGGGCAGGGAGTGATCTGAATATTTTTAGGTTTTTCTCCCTTTGGGTATAAATCTTGCCTAATGCTTCAAGTTCACCAACAATGCCAGTGAATCTGAGGTCAAGTTCCTCAAATGTTTCAGTTGGTTTCATTTCAAAAGATTCAAATTACTGAGTTAATTTTGAAATCTTGTTTTCTTTTGAAAGCTCAGTTCCCTCACAAATTAACTTGAGTTTATCCCAGATATCCTTGGCTAATTTGCAGATCTTTACCTTAGAGAGCGTGCCTTTGTCAAGAGTGACAAATAGCGCATTCTTCGCGACATTGTCGAGGTTGGCGCGCTTTATTTCGTCAGAAGTACATTGTTCGCGCTCTTTCTCGAGCATCTCTGCATGATCCTGGCCTTCAATTCTTGGGGCCGGATTTACCTTTATGATCTTTATGGGGCCATCGTGTATGACAAAAATCATCTCTCCGCACATTGCTGCAAGATGAGCCTCCATCCTAATTCTCCAATCATCAAATTCGTTAATAGAAAACATAGGAACTTTATTGATAATTGATGTATCCATATGAGAATAAGGAAGAAAAAGACTGTTTTTCAAAAATAAGTGATTTAAGGATCTGATTCAATCAAAAATGCGAGTGATTCTTTTTTGAATCAACCGCTCCGATACCACTTGTTGGCCACTAAGTATACAGGATATAGCTTGGAAAGTGTTTTAAACAACAAGCTGTACGGTTTTCAAATCTGAGTGCGTAGCGAAAGTCTTGTTTAAAGTAAGTTACTGTAAATACAGCAACTAGAAATGAAATGTATACTTAAAATTAATCACAGATATTAAAACAGTAAATGCAGAAGGTAAATCACACAGTAATTAAAGTGGTTCGAGGTAAACCCCTCTACGTCCACTGGTCCTCCGCACAGGAGTGAAAATGTTTATTATAAATACTACGTACACAACTACGTATTTGTAATCAAACCTAATCAATATATCGTTCACACAGATTGATATAATGATCTTAGCCTTCAACCGTTCACACAGATTGGTTTAAGCTTTCACTTGACTGACTTCTTCACACACAGTTCCGAAGCTTCGTCTCTTCAATGCAAGTCCGTCACACATAGTTCAGGAATAGCAAGGTTTCTCAGTCCACACAGGGCTGATGGATTTTGTTCAAGAATAGAACAATGTTTGAACAACAACTTTGACTTTCTGAGCTTTTAGCTGATGATGTATTGTTCACGGTTTGAACACTTGTATATCTCTTCTTTCAGAATAGCAGTATGCTTTTGGAGATATGTTTGCTCAGATGTATATGATGATAACTTCGTTGTTGTTGATTTCGTGCTTTTTGGTGTCTTGATATTCAAAGTCTGGGTATATATATATATATATATATATATATAGCTTTCTTGAATATATCTGTTGAGCAAAAGTCCGTTCCAATGGGATGATGTGTTTGAATAAAACACGATCCGGATTTTGCGCTTGATTGAAGATCTCTGACGGCTTAATATTCAAATACTTTATCCTTTAGTATTTAAATATATCTTCTTAAACGGGACTTTGACTTTAGCAAATAATAAAGATTCCTTCTTCTCCTGTTTGGATACTGTATGGAATGATAGTTGTATTATCGATTCGAGACAACTTCCATACTTAGTCTTATGAGACTCCTTTGTTGTATGATTGATTCATTGTATGCTGGGACTACGAGAAGTCTTCAATACAGGTTGACACTATTGATCAGCTTTTCGATACAGCTGTTTGCTGCATGCTGGATTGACACATTGTCAAAACATTCTGTCAAGATTTTTCGATACAGGGATTGTTATCCCAACAGTACCACACTGGTAAACCACATAACACAAAAGCCCGAGTGAACAAAAAAAACTCAGGGCTCTATTACTTGTCAACCGACAACCCAAATGACATGGCAAAAACACGACTCGACTCGACCCGACAACCTTGGTTTTCACATCCGAAGCTCCGATACCATATTTGCTTGGTGTTCGTCGGTAAGAGATTTACTACCACCATATTTCCCTCTAATGAGCCTACCGCTCAAGAACCGAGCGAGGAGACCAAGGCTAATGCACTGATGTACTTGCATAGATATATACATCTGTCATTAAAAAAGTGTTGTATGAATTTGCAAACCCCCAACGAACTATGAGATATACTCGAACTACGTTTTAATAATGTGCATGATCATCGCTTCCCCGAATTGCAACTTCAGTGGGAGCAAATCCAGTTTCTGGATTATGCGAATGTGTAGGCCTATAATCAAGCCATCCTCGATCTTTGCACTGACCTTGGTTTTTCTTGTGTAAAGAAGTCTGATCAAGACTTGATCGAGAAGCCTCTTAACATGTTTCCCATGGGAGCAAGTGTGATTGCTCATCAGTTTCGCGTTGCCTATGAGGAAGGGAGAATAAAAAATTTTAGTGACCTTATATCTCACCTCGCGAAAAAAGAAAGGCACCATGAGATCATTCTCAACAGCAATGCGCTTCCAGCTGGTACGAAGCCGATTCCGGAAGTGAATCAAGCTACCCACAGGAAGGCACCACGACAAAATAGAAAATGCAATGTTACTCAGTTTTTGCAAGCACCACGTGTAATACCCGAGATTTCTGATATGTTTTTGGAATTTGTGATATTGTAATCGTTGTACTTGATCTGAGTATTATTCTCCGTATTTCATAATCCGATGTTGTCGAGCGTATGATTTCTTGTATGTGATTTAAAAATTGTAATTCTGCGCATGTAGCGCACGCTATCGGCTATGTGTAGCGTACGCTAACATGGACTCAATAGCGCACGCTACAAAGGATTATTAGCGCACGCTATGCGTGGTCAATTTGATTGAGACGTGCGGTAGGTGAGATCTGGCCGGGGGACCCTGTCGGATCGTGTCGGGATGAACCTGGACGGCTTTCGGGAAAAGCCAAGTCAACGCCTTAGCGCACGCTACAGGTATATGCGTAGCGCACACTAAATGCTGAATACAGTTAAGTCAGTGAGCCGTTAGCGCACGCTATGAGCAGGGACTAGCGCGCGCTAATAGCCATTTCTTATAAATAGGACAGCATCCTATTCGTGATTTCAGTTCTTTTTTTCTCCCACAACCCGAATTCTTACACTTAGAGCATAACTTCCTTCATCCTTAAACACTTCATATCAACATCCTAGCTCGTGATTGAAGATCGTATATCGTTGGAGATTGGTGTTCAAGCCTTCGGTGTTGGATTGCTTCAATTTCCTCCGTGTTCTTCACTACTTTGAGGTAGGTGATTCTTCACCCATGTTAGTAATGTTCTTAAGGACGTTTGATCATGTTTTGATAGCTAGTTATTTCGTTTATAATCGGTCATCACATGTTAGAAGGATACTTTTGACGTATCGGCACTATATATTGTATGAACCTTTGAACCATCTTAGTATATGGACTCCTAAGCATTTTCAAATCGATTTATGATCAGTAATCGGATATTACCTAGATTGTTACGTTTTACACATTGGAATCATGCGTTTTGGAACGTAGGATGAACGGAACTTAGAATATTTCTTGAAGATCCTAGATAAATTATGATGTTGAGATGATTATCCGTATATTTGTATCTCATAATCATAGAACTTCTACAAACCTTATTAGCATGATATGCTCGAGGATGACTTGTATTATCACCATAGGATTCATGAGTTCATCACCATTCAACCCAGTTTTCGGTTAGCAGTATTCTGCCATGCAAGATTAGCGCACGCTAACATATGTAAGTTAACGTGCGCTATCGGGGTTAAGTTAACGCACGATTACGTACGTAACGTACGTTATTGAGATCAGTCGAGTCAAACTGTCAGTCCGTGGCTAGCGTACGCTAGGCTTATACGATAGCGTACGCTAACAGGCAGGCTTAGCGCACGTTACGTAGAGTACGTAGCGCACGCTAAGCAGTCCAGGCAGAATGTTTATTTTGAGCTTTTTGGCCGTAGACCGAATTGCTAGGCCATCGTTCGACTTGAGATGATTTGTATATCATTCCTTTTGTTAAGGTTCGAGCTTGTTACGTTGATCGAAGGAGGCAGCCTTCGAGTGTGTTGAGATCATTGAAGTATTCCATTCTTGCCATTTTCGAGGTAAGTATCATATGTCGAGTTCGATTTATATTGAAACTTTGATCATGCTTGTGGTTTTGTTCATGTTGTTGAATATGAGATGTATTTCTGAAATTTCTCGTGGTATTCGTTGTTATTTGTTCGTATTGATGAACATATTGAAATGCATATATGTATGCATAGTTGATTGATTTATGGTATAAATGATCCGAGGGGATCATGAGGATCTATGCTGAGGGCGCTGGATCGAATGTCCACCATGCGTTGGTCCGACGGGATCATCATGGGGATCTATCTTTGAGGGTCTTTGGATCGGATGAGTTTTCCACCATGCGTTGGTCCGACGGGATCATCATGGGGATCTATACCAAGGGCGCTGGATCATTTGGATTACCTGTCTTGTGTTGATGGAATCGTGAGGATTCGCATCGTTGGATTCCGGTGGCGGAAGTCCATTTTGCATGTTTTATGATGCATTGATGATTTATGTATTACGATACTTGTACTAGCATTGTTTTGCTAACCCCTTCGGGGGTGGACATTGTTTTGATGTTCAGGTAGCCGAGGAGCGGGGAAGCAACCACAGTACCGATAGGACGATGAAATGGCTCAGTGATGTGGTTGATGTTTATTGTTATTGTGAATTGTCTTCTTGGTCTATTTAGTACTCAAGTACGTTTGTTTTTAATAATGTCTTTTCGATATGGTTGTATAAGTTAACTCATTTGATCGGTTGAATCAAATCTGTATTTGAACTTCAGTTGTACGATTGGATTATATTTACACTCCTTTAAAATTAGCCTTGTAAATCCTTACCTAAAGGGTTTACGGCGCTGTAATTATTCCGAATATCTCGGGGTGTTACAGAATATGGTATCGGAGCTAAGATTCATGGATATCTTGGCAGTCGGGTTAGTTGGGTCAGTTTACGTTATTTGATTATTGGTCGTTCGTAACATCACTACTGAGCCAGCATCGTCGTGTGGACCGTGGTTGTAAGTTCCTAAATCTCAAATACTACCGTTTTATTTTATTCATGTTTTGTGAACATTGATGGATGTACGTTTAGAAAGTTTGCCCTGTATATTGAGTATTTATGTTTACAGTATGTTGAGAGGAGGTCGTGGACGCGGACGCGGTCGTGGACGCGGACGTGGAAATGCGAGACAAGAAGAGTCGGTATCTACCCCAGAGATAACCGCTAGCCGAACGGATTCCTATTCCGGGACAGCAGGATCGGCAAATAATAATGCAGATCCTAACGTGCGGGAGTGCTTGGCAGTGGTTGCCCAGATAAACCGGTTTGCTCAAGTTGTGGATCGCATGCGACGGCGATGGGACAAAGCGGATAACGTGGATAATCGAGGAGATAAATGGCTTACCAAAGTGATCAAATTGCACCCTCCGAAATTTGACGGTTCTGCTGAGACGCTTTCTTGGGATCACTGGCTGAAGGAATTAGAAAAGATTTTTGCAGGGATTAACTGTCCCAACGATAGGAAGGTTCCGGTCGCCCAATATCTTTTGATAGGGGAGGCTTTCGACTGGTGGGAGGCCATTCGACCGGAGGAACACAATGTTGACTGGACGGAATTCAGATTGATGATGGAAGCGCAGTATTGTCCTCGCCCAGTTAGAGAAGCCCGATTTCGGGAGTTTTTCTCACCACAAAATTCAGAAGCATCTGTGACAGACGTGATTAAGACCTTTAATCACCAGCTGACTTATGTGCGCCACTTGGTCAGGACCGAGGCGGAAAGGATTTTCCATTTTGACATACAAATGAAGCCGGAAATTCAGCAATATATGTCCGGATTTGAGTGTACCACCTTGCGACAGTATCAGGACAAGGCGTTGGCCTATGATATGAAGGAGGCAGCAGTAGAGAAATCGACGGAAGCAAAGAAACAGAAGGTGTCTGGCAACTTCACGGAGAATAAGAGTAGCGGGCCTCGCAGGGGTTAGTCCTCTTTTCATTCATCCAGGAGACCTCCGCATCCTTCTCGAGGTGGAAAGAAGTTCCGGGCAGCACCAACTGTTTCAGACGCAGGGAAGAAGTGTTATAACTGTGGCAAAGCGGGACATGTTCGACGTGATTGTTTTGCGCCTGCTGTGACCTGTTTCGAGTGTGGACAGGAAGGACATCGCGCAACATTTTGTGGGAATGAGACCCGATCTTTTGGTGCTCGCACTCCTGTACCGGTTCCGAAGGACACTAGTGCAAACCAGACGCAGCAGAGCGGTTTCCCGCAGCAGAATGTTGGGAAAAGAGAGGCATCCAGCGCTGGGTCCATTCCTCCGCGTATTTACGAGATGAAGAAGGATGATCAGAACACAGCTGTTGCATCAGGTACGATTCAGATCCTTTTGCAACCAGTTAGCGTCTTGTTCGATTCGGGAGCTACGCATTCTTTTATATCTTTGAACTGTGTTAATCGTTTGAAAATCTCGTGCTTGTATGATTGTGAACCTTATGTTGTGGGATTACCGAGCGGAGAGAAAAATTGTGGAAACCCTAGAAGCTAGGGATTTTCCAGTAACTATAGGAGGGAGAGATTGGCTATCAAACCTTATTGTGGTTGACATCTACGGTGACGATTTAATTCTCGGAGACGATTGGCTCAACCGTTATGGAGCTATTCTGAATTACCGAGAGAGAGTCATTTCTATCATTGCTGATGACGGATCTGAACACTTATTCCGAGGATGGAGACCAGGAAGCTCGGGAAGATTGGTCAAAGCAATGAAAGCCGTGAAATTACTGATGCAGGGATGTCACGGACTTTGGTGCTATGCCATGAGGAAAGAGGAAGGAGTAGAGCTCTCGTCTATCTCAGTTGTGAATGAGTTCTCAGATGTATTTCCTGACGAACTACCTGGGTTACCTCCGCAGAGAGAAGTGGAGTTCACTATCGAATTAGAGCACAGGCGGCTCCTATTTCCAGAGCACCATACCGCATGGCGCCAACCGAGATGTATGAACTCAAGAAGCAACTGGAGGAATTGTTACAGAAGGGCTATATTCAACCTAGCGTTTCTCCTTGGGGAGCGCCCGTTCTCTTTGTCCGGAAGAAAGACGGATCCCTCCGACTGTGTATTGATTACAGGGAGCTCAATAAGATGACGATCAAGAATAAGTACCCTATACCTCGGATCGATGACTTGTTTGATCAACTGCAAGGGGCGAGGGTATTCTCGAAGATTGACTTGCGATCAGGATACCACCAGTTGAGAATTAAGGAATTGGATATACCGAAGTCTGCTTTCAGGTCCCGGTACGGGCATTATGAATTCGTAGTGATGCCGTTTGGACTTACTAATGCTCCTGCAGTGTTCATGCAATTGATGAATCGGGTATTCTTGGAATACTTGGATAAATTTGTGGTCGTCTTCATTGATGACATCTTGATATATTCAAGGGACGCAGAGGAGCATGCCGAACATTTGCATGTGGTTTTGAGCACTTTGAGGAAGGAACAGCTGTATGCAAAGCTTTCAAAATGCGAATTCTGGCTTAATGAAGTAACTTTCCTTGGGCATGTGATATCAGCTGACGGAGTTCAGGTGGACTCGAAGAAAGTCGAAGCAATCTTGGAATGGGAAGCTCCTAATAATGTGAAAGAAGTCCGGAGTTTCTTAGGACTTGCTGGATATTATCGCCGCTTTGTAGAGGGATTTTCCAAGATCTCTCGTCCGCTCACTCAATCACATGTAAAACTCAAAAGTTTAAGTGGGATGAGAAATGCCAGGCTGGTTTTGATGAGCTTAAGAAGAGACTGACGACAGCACCTATTTTAGCATTGCCAGATGGAACTGATGGGTTCATGGTGTACAACGACGTTTCAAATCAGGGTCTGGGATGTGTGTTGATGCAAAGAGATAAGGTGATTGCCTATGCTTCTCGACAGTTGAAACCATACGAGGTTAACTACCCGACTCATGATCTGGAGTTAGCAGCTGTCGTCTTTGCATTGAAAATTTGGAGACATTATTTGTACGGCACTCATTGTCAGATATTTACCGATCATAAGAGCCTCAAGTACATTTTCAGTCAGAAAGAATTAAACATGAGGCAGAGAAGGTGGCTGGAATTGATCAAGGATTACGACTTGGAAATTCTCTATCATCCGGGGAAAGCAAACGTAGTAGCCGATGCATTGAGCCGTAAACCTGTTTCTCTTCGAGTGTTGGAAGCACTTACGTCCCAAACCAGTATTCGACGAGAAATGATCCGCGAGGGGATTGAAGTATGGGCACCAGGAATCCAAGGGCAACTTTATGTGATGGAACTGACTTCATCACTAGTCGAGGAGATCAAGTCTAAGCAGTTGAACGATTCTCTGATCCTTCGATTATGTGACGAAGTAAAGAAAGGAAAAGCCCCAGGATTCGTGTTACAAGACGATGGAGTTCTGAGATTTCAGAGTCGACTTTGCGTTCCCGATGATGATGATCTGAGACGGACTATTCTGAAGGAAGCTCACAGCGCGCCCTATTCTATTCACCCGGGCAGCAGTAAGATGTATAAGGATTTAAAACAAAACTTCTGGTGGGGGAATATGAAGAAGGACGTAGCAGAGTATGTTTCGAGGTGCTTGACTTGTCAGCAGGTTAAGATCGAACATCAGCGACCTGCCGGAATGTTAAATCCGCTTCCGATCCCTGAATGGTAGTGGGAGGACATCTCGATGGATTTCATCACCAGTATGCCAAGGACTAGAACGGGAATGAACATGATTTGGGTTGTAGTTGATCGACTAACCAAGTCGGCTCATTTCCTAGTGATTAAAGATACATGGGGACCCGAGAGATTGGCGCGAGTATTTATTGCAGAGATAGTCAGATTGCATGGGACGCCGAAGACCATTATTTCGGATCGAGATGTCGTTTCGTGTCGCACTTCTGGAAAGCAGTTCACAGGGCTTTGGGAACTGAGCTCAACTTTAGCACGGCTTATCATCCCCAGACGGATGGTCAGTCCGAAAGGACTATACAGACAGTAGAGGACATGCTTAGAGCTTGTGCATTAGATTGGTCAACTGATTGGGAAGTTCACTTGCCCTTGATCGAGTTCACCTATAATAACAGTTGGCATGCTTCTATCAAAATGGCACCATTTGAAGCTTTGTACGGGAGAAGATGCCGATCACCCCTGTGTTGGGATGACTCTTCGGATTTGATCGGGACGGAACCGGAATTGATTATTCAGACTCAAGAGAAGATTGCTTTGATTCGAGCAAGACTGCTGATCGCCAGAGTCGACAAAAGTCTTACGCAGACGTACGTCGTCGTCCTCTAGAGTTCGACGCTGGGGACCATGTGCTATTGAAGGTGTCTCCTACTCGAGGGATTTTCCGTTTTGGGAGGAGAGACAAGCTTAGTCCAAGATATATCGGACCATTCGAGATCCTCGAGAGAGTTGGAGATTTAGCATACAGGTTGGCCTTACCGCCATCGCTGAGTCACGTTCACAATGTGTTTCACGTAACCCAATTGCGAAAGTATGTACCGGACCCCAGTCACGTCATTGATTTCGACGAGATCGAGATAGCTAATGATGGCACCTTCGAAGAGAGACCAATCAGGATACTTGAGAGCCGGATCAAACAATTGAGAAATAAACCAATACACTTGGTTAAAGTACAATGGTCACGACATGGAGTCGAAGAGGCCACTTGGGAAATGGAGGACAGTATGAAGGCTAGATATCCAGAATTGTTTTCATCTTAAGTTTCGGGACGAAACTTCTTTTTAGGGAGGAAGGATGTAATACCCGAGATTTCTGATATGTTTTTGGAATTTGTGATATTGTAATCGTTGTACTTGATCTGAGTATTATTCTCCGTATTTCATAATCCGATGTTGTCGAGCGTATGATTTCTTGTATGTGATTTAAAAATTGTAATTCTGCGCATGTAGCGCACGCTATCGGCTATGTGTAGCGTACGCTAACATGGACTCAATAGCGCACGCTATAAAGGATTATTAGCGCACGCTATGCGTGGTCAATTTGATTGAGACGTGCGGTAGGTGAGATCTGGTCGGGGGACCCCTGTCGGATCGTGTCGGGATGAACCTGGACGGCTTTCGGGAAAAGCCAAGTCAACGCCTTAGCGCACGCTACAGGTATATGCGTAGCGCACGCTAAGTGCTGAATACAGTTAAGTTAGTGAGCCGTTAGCGCACGCTACGAGCAGGGACTAGCGCGCGCTAATAGCCATTTCTTATAAATAGGACAGCATCCTATTCGTGATTTCAGTTCTTTTTTTCTCCCACAACCCGAATTCTTACACTTAGAGCATAACTTCCTTCATCCTTAAACACTTCATATCAACATCCTAGCTCGTGATTGAAGATCGTATATCGTTGGAGATTGGTGTTCAAGCCTTCGGTGTTGGATTGCTTCGATTTCCTCCGTGTTCTTCACTACTTTGAGGTAGGTGATTCTTCACCGATGTTAGTAATGTTCTTAAGGACGTTTGATCATGTTTTGATAGCCAGTTATTTCGTTTATAATCGGTCATCACATGTTAGAAGGATACTTTTGACGTATCGGCACTATATATTGTATGAACCTTTGAACCATCTTAGTATATGGACTCCTAAGCATTTTCAAATCGATTTATGATCAGTAATCGGATATTACCTAGATTGTTACGTTTTACACATTGGAATCATGCGTTTTGGAACGTAGGACGAACGGAACTTAGAATATTTCTTGAAGATCCTAGATGAATTATGATGTTGAGATGATTATCCGTATATTTGTATCTCATAATCATAGAACTTTCACAAACCTTATTAGCATGATATGCTCGAGGATGACTTGTATTATCACCATAGGATTCATGAGTTCATCACCATTCAACCCAGTTTTCGGTTAGCAGTATTCTGCCATGCAAGATTAGCGCACGCTAACATATGTAAGTTAACGTGCGCTATCGGGGTTAAGTTAACGTACAATTACGTACGTAACGTACGTTATTGAGATCATCCGAGTCAAACTGTCAGTCCGTGGCTAGCATACGCTAGGCTTATACGATAGCGTACGCTAACAGGTAGGCTTAGCGCACGTTACGTAGAGTACGTAGCGCTCGCTAAGCAGTCCAGGCAGATTGTTTATTTTGAGCTTTTTGGCCGTAGACCGAATTGCTAGGCCATCGTTCGACTTGAGATGATTTGTATATCATTCCTTTTGTTAAGGTTCGAGCTTGTTACGTTGATCGAAGGAGGCGGCCTTCGAGTGTGTTGAGATCATTGAAGTATTCCATTCTTGCCATTTTCGAGGCAAGTATCATATGTCGAGTTCGATTTATATTGAAACTTTGATCATGCTTGTGGTTTTGTTCATGTTGTTGAATATGAGATGTATTTCTGAAATTTCTCGTGGTATTCGTTGTTATTTGTTCGTATTGATGAACATATTGAAATGCTTATATGTATGCATAGTTGATTGATTTATGGTATAAATGATCCGAGGGGATCATGAGGATCTATGCTGAGGGCGCTGGATCGAATGTCCACCATGCGTTGGTCCGACGGGATCATCATGGGGATCTATGCTGAGGGCGCTGGATCGCTGGACGGGTTTTCCACCATGCGTTGGTCCGATGGGATCATCATGGGGATCTATACCAAGGGCGCTGGATCGCTGGATTACCCTGTACTGTGTTGATGGAATCGTGAGGATTCGCATCGTTGGATTCCGGTGGCGGAAGTCCATTTTGCATGTTTTATGATGCATTGATGATTTATGTATTACGATACTTGTACTAGCATTGTTTTGCTAACCCCTTCGGGGGTGGACATTGTTTTGATGTTCAGGTAGCCGAGGAGCGGGGAAGCAACCACAGTACCGACAGGATGATGAAATGGCTCAGTGATGTGGTTGATGTTTATTGTTATTGTGAATTGTCTTCTTGGTCTATTTAGTAC
Organism: Orobanche coerulescens; assembly: GCA_033398695.1. NCBI lineage: Eukaryota > Viridiplantae > Streptophyta > Magnoliopsida > Lamiales > Orobanchaceae > Orobanche > Orobanche coerulescens. The sequence goes on from CM065808.1 coordinate 166,257,732, forward strand.
TCGAGTACGTCTATTTTTAATAACGTCTTTTCGATATGGTTGTATAAGTTAACTCATTTGATCGGTTGAATCAAATCTGTATTTGAACTTCAGTTGTACGATTGGATTATATTTACACTCCTTTTAAAATTAGCCTTGTAAATCCTTACCTAAAGGGTTTACGGCACTGTAATTATTTCGAATATCTCGGGGTGTTACACCACGGGTGCATGACTCGAGCAAGTGAGGAAAAAGATGAGGTCGTCGTTCCAATATGTGGAAGTGGCAAGGTGGCTCGGCCGCCGGTCCTAGTGGAGCCCAACCACGTGGACCACCTCCTGCTGCCGAAAATAGACACACTCCAAAGGAAGGCCGTAATTGCTATACTTGCGGCTCAAAGAAGCATACTTACTGCAATTGCAATGTGCCGAAGAACATCCAAGCCTACTACAAGCACTATAAACAGTAGTTTACTCAATAGTCGAATTACATGGAGGAAGATAATTAGAATATGGAGGTGAACCATGGTGAGATCCCGCTTCTCACCATTGCGGACAAAGACCAGCATTTGGATGTTGCTGACTTTGACTAGATCATTGTAGTTTGACTACTTTTCGTTTTGGTTATGTTTTGTCTTGTTTCTAGATTTTTTTGAGAACTATTTTGGATTTTTTATGAATGTAATTAAGTTGGACATGATGAATAAAATTCTTTTAATTGTTGTGATTGTGTCAGAATAAATTTTACTTTCCCCTCAAATAGCATGTTTGGTTTATTACAAAATAATTGCTCAGTAACAATTGCTTGGTTAGTTTGATACATTGGTAGATTTATCAAAAAATATTTGGTCATGACTAGGTGCATCCTCCTTGGTATTTGTTTATGCTTTGAAAGTTGAAACAGAATCAGTGATTTTTAAACAGCCTTAGTTGTACCGACATTCCTAAGTCTACCAAATTGGAGTTACCGAAAGAATCATTAGTTGAGACATAAATCAAACACCCCGATGCATTTTCAAATATTTAAACCCTCCTAGGGTCATATTTCCATTGTATTATGTCAACGATAATGCCTTTGAAAAAGGCTTCAACCTTGCTCTATCACTCAACAATAGGGAAACACCAAAATAGCAACTTGAAGCGAGCACTATGATCTGAGTTTAATGATCCTGAAAGTGCACGACCTATGGACGGAAAGATACGGAAGTCTAGTTTCCATAACAACTGATCGCTCGTCCATAGACTTCCTAACTAAGGGTTTATTGCTGTTTTAGTGAACAACTATCAAGCTACACGGAAATTATTTCCAGCGATTGTGCTAACTTTGATCCTAACCAACTTGGTCGAATTTTCCCAAACTCAAAGTTAGAGAGTTTTCTCTATGTATTTCATCACAAGACTAATCGAGTTTCATATCTTATTGGAGATGGCTCGTGGCGAAATTGAGTGCCTTGTTGATAGTGGAACAACCCACACTATTCTTCGGAATAGGCAATTATTTAGGGATATTGTGCCACACATATCCTCAGTGACAATAATGATTGGTTTCTCCCAAGTAATTCAAGGGACGTGCTCATTTCTTGCTACCTAATGGTACGCACATTAATGTCACAAATGCTCTATATGCCCTAAGAGCAAACCGAACCTTGCTAAGTTTTAGGGACATCCGTACCAACGATTATCACCTTGATACACATTGTGAGAATGGGATAGAATTTGTGTTACTCTGGCAGAATACAGAAGACACCGCGTTCTCGAGAAACTTATGAGTCTAAGTAGTGGTTTATACCAAACTACAATAAGGGTTATTGAATCCTACACTGTGAGTCACAAACTTTGTAATTGAGAAGCATACCAACTGTGGCATGACCGACTCTATCACCCTGGACACGACATGACGATTCGCATTTTGGAAAACTCACACGATCATCCATTTTTCATGTCCATAAAATGATTGGAAGCACCACTTGATATTGGCATTAATGTGAGCAAGTCTGATACTGTATCACCGGGATTGAAGATCGCACACCCTGATGAGGTTGACGATGAATCTTCTGTAAATCCCGAAGCTTCCGTGGCAATTTTCAATGCCCATTATCGTTTTGTAAAGCCTGTTCACTAGCAAAGTTGATACCTTCTCCGTCCCTTGTTAAAGACTCAACACAAAATATTCGCTTCCTACAAGGAATTCAAGGGGATATCTGTGGAACTATTCAGCTAGAGTGCGGACCATTCGGATACTTTATGGTTCTGGTTGATGCATCGATGTGATGGTCACATGTCGCTCTGCTATCCACAAGAAATGATGTATTTGCTAAATTCTTAGCATAGATTATCAAGTTACGGGCTAATCATTCCGACTTTCCAATCTCGTCATTATGATTGGACAATGCTGGTGAGTTTACGCCAATGTCCTTTAACAACTATTGCATGTCGATTGGGATTGAAGTTGAACATCCCATCTCCCACATTCACTCGCAGAATGGCCTTGTTGAGGCTATGATTAAGCGGTTACAGCTTATCGCCCGAGCACTGGTATGCGCACTAACTTGCCAATTTCTGCCTAGGATTAGCAATTTTGCATGCAGCTATACTTATTCGCTTTCGACCTCCTACCAATCAACCATTTAGTGCGTACCAGTTGGTAACTGGATATGAGAAATATCATATCATGAGAAATTTCCTGAAATATCAGATTCTCAACACATCCAGAAATATCATGAGAAATTTCCTGAGCAGCCAAGATATTACAGTAATGATTCTATTCATAATAAAGACAGACTCGGAAGGGGATATAAGTTTAGGTAAAAGTCTGCTCAATCTCAACCCCATGATTTTAGAAAGAATTTTTTGGATATTATTGCATAGACTAATAGGTCTGAAATCCTTCCAGCAAATAGGGGATTCAGTTTTGGGAATTAAGGTTAAAGTAGTAGAAGTGTAAGATTTGTAAAGGGTGTTACCATGGAAAAAATCAGTGGTTGCTCCAAGGACATCATCAGAGATGATGTCTAAGCAAGTTTGAAAAAAAAAGCATTAAAATTATTAGGGTCAGCCACCGCATTGGGATTCAGGTCAAAAATATCCTTTCTAACCTCATTTAAATCAGGAGGGTCACACAGCACCTCATTGTCATTGTCAGAAATGATGTTGGGAATAACATCTCGGTCTATGTTGTCAAGCAGAGGGTTATTATCAGCAAACAAAGTGGAAGAGTAATCAATGGCAGATTGTGCAATTAGAGCAGGATCAGAAATAATCATGTCATTAGTAGTAGTCTATCTTATACTAACTACTTCTCTTGATTTTAACCAAATTGTGAAAAAATTTGGTGTTCCTCTCACCTTCAAGAGTCCACTTGATGTTGGCTTTTTGTTTCCAAAATTCTTCCTCCATGGATAAAATATTATTCGGATTAGTTTTCTCTTTATTAATATTCGTGAGATTATAAAGGGATGGAGAGTTATCAAAAGTGAGCTCATCAGCAACTGCTAGCTCCTTAGCTTTAGAAATATTACTGAATAAGTTACCAATTTGGTACATGTTCCACTCTTTAAGAGTGTACTTCAATCTATTAAGTTTCAGGGTCTACCTATGCATCCCTCTGACAGAGGTAAGAATAGACAAAGACTCTTAATAGTTTACGGAAAAGATGATGTTTAATCCACATGTTTTGAAATCTGAAACACGGTTTAATGTTAGCAGTAACATCATAAAAGCCAAATAACAAAGGGTGATGATCATAAATGTGTCTGGGGAGATGTTTGATGGAGGGGGAAGGGAAAACGTCAAACCACTTAGAATTGAAAAGGATCCTATCCAAGCTCTACAAGATATAGTCACTATATCATGTAAAAGAGCTAACAGAGAACTCTACTTCAAAGAGATTACTGTCCATAATGGCATCAAGGAAATTATCCATTTCAGACTGGATAGGGGGAGCTCACCCTTTTTCTCAGAGTCTCTAAGCACAATGTTAAAGTCCCCTCCTATCATCTAGTGGTCATTATGGTGGCTAATAGTACTCAGGTCCTCCTAAAGGTGATTTCTCTTCACTCTGGTGTTCTTATCATAAACAACATTAAGGAGAAAAGGCCTAGGAGTTAAGGTAGAGGTGATTTTTAAATGAAGTATGTGGGCTGTATTATGTAACATCTGTACAGAGTTGTTATTATCAGAAAAAACCCATATATGGTTACCAACATTAGCAAACACAGAGGAAAAACCTAGGAGTCTGCATAAAAATTGAGGGTTTAGATCAACTTTAAGCTCAACAATGTCCAAAATATTTAATTTGTTCTCATAAATGAGAGTTTTTAAGACTTTTTGGGCTGATGGATTCCCCATGCCTCTAATATTCCATATCATTGTATTAGTCATTTTGAGGATTTTGGAGCTAGTCTACCACTTCTTCTCACATCTTCCTTTTTTTTGGTTATTTCTATCTCTGTCTAAGAATCAAGGTGATATTATCATTATTGTTTTGCATCAAAAGAGCCAAAACTGTTTCCAGCTGTGTAGAACTAGGGATGTCCTGAATGTTATGAGAGGGATCAGTGGTGTTGGGGTTGGGAGAGATATCACAATCAATATCCTCATACAACAGGCGAGGACTTGAGTTCCTAATAGGGGTAGGATCATCATCCTCATCTGAGTTAATAGTCAACATACGTATAGGGGAGGTATGGGTGTCATCCATTTTCTTAGAAGTTTGGTTGGATGAGGTAGCATCAATATTCTCCTTTCAAATAGAGGGAGAGGGGTTATTTTCATATCCTTTAGGGGATTAACTAGTCCAGAAGTCCCAGACATAGATTCCCCCTCCCCTTCTCTGGGGAGGAGTGGGTATCAATTAGGGGGAGTTTTGATGGGTTCATGGAACTAGCATTGAGGTTATTAGTCTACTCACCTTCCATCACATTTTTTTGGGGATCATCTAGATACGGATAGTTATATGAAAGTCCCCGAAGGGATTTCATTACCCAAATCAAGTAGCTCTAACAGAGCGCTTATGCTGTAAAATTGCGTCGTTCACATTATGGGTTGAAGCAATTCAGAAGGATGTGGTACAACGGCCTACGTGAATACTTGATTGGGAAGGGATACAAGAAAAGTGATATATGTCCATGCATCTTCATGAAAAGAACAGATACACGATTCGTGATTGTAGCCATCTATGTAGATGATATGAATGTTATCGGTACCATAAATTAGGTCGATGAAACGACCCGCTACCTTAAGTCTGAATTCTAGGGGTGGGCATGAGACGGGATGGGACGGGCCTGGGTCATCCCATGTCCCATCCCGTGTAATAACAAGCAGGACGGGACGGGATTGATGATTTCAGAATTTCATCCCGCGCGGGCCTTATCCCGGTTGAGACGGGACGGAACGGGACGAGACGGGTTTAGTTCGGCATAAAAAAGTTCAAAATATAAATTAGAAAAAAGTAAGAAAATCTATAATTTTATACATCTAAATTCGGGAAAAATATCCAACAAACTAATTTAATAGGCTAAATTAAACTTTTAAAATATCAATTATTAACATTGAATACAACATATCCATTTTTTTTGAAAAAACATCAGTTACTAACTTTATATCGGTTGATTAGGTTTGTGTATAATTATAATATACAGATAGTAAAACATAAAAAGAGTTTATTGTTAAAAATTAATTAAAAAAGGGTTACAGATAATAAAAATATATGGTTTTAAAAAGGGTTAAAAACTTAGCGGGATGGGACGGGCCTTACGGGCCTCAAATTTTTTGTCCCATGTCCCATCCCATAGTTACTCTAATGGGACGGGATGGGATGGGCCTAGTGTTTTTAATTTTGGATCCCGTCCCATCCCGGGTAATTTTGGGACGGGACCGGGACGGGATCGGGATTTTGATTTTTTGTGCCCACCCCTACCGAATTCGAGATGAAGGACCTGGGGAGGACTCGATTTTGCTTGGACTTAGAGCTAGAACATCGAGATTATGGTATAGTCATTCATCAGTCTGCCTATGTTAATAAGATGCTGAGGCGATTTAGCATGGACAAGGCACAACCTCTTGCTACCCCCATAGTTGGTCAAAGTCTGGGAATGGACAAAGATCCCTTTCATCCTAAAGAGAAGGATGAAGAGGTCCTTGGAGCAGAAACATCGTACCTTAGCGCAATCGGTGTGTTGTTGTATCTGGCTCAATTTACTTGCCCATACATCGCATTCTCTGTAAATATGTTAGCGAGATTCAGCTCCACTCCTACGATAAGGCATTGGAATAGAGTAAATACATCTTTCGATACTTGAAAGGCTCCATTGATATTGGATTGTTTTTTCCCTATGCAAGAGAGAGCGATATTCATAAAGGAATTGTTGAGGTTAAGACGATGCATACTGACCGTCAATCTTCATTTGAGATTGGAGCTAAGCATGGCAGCTTGACTGCCAGAAGTGCTAATGAAAGCAAGCTTACACCCTATGCATAGAATCCTTACAATATGTTAGTTGGATTTGTTGATGCTGGTTATCTCTCTGACCCGCATAAAGGACGTTCCTAAATAGGTTATGTGTTCACCATTGGGAATACGGTGATATCTAGGCGATCTACCTAGCAGACCCTGGTTTCTACTTCCTCTAACCATGCAAAGATAATTGCATTGCACGAATCCGTAAGAGACTACATTTGGCTTCGGTTAGCCATAGACCATATACGAGGAACTTGTGGATTAGAGTCCAGTACAGCGACCCCTACTTGCATCTTTGAGTATAATGTGGCATGCATTGAGCAGATGAAGTTAGATTTCATCAAGGGTGATAATACCAAGCAAATCTCACTGAAGTTCTTCTACAATCAACAACCACAAAAATTGCTGAATATCGAAGTGAAACAAGTGAGTTCTGATGAGAATATCACAGACTTGTTCACTAAGTCTCTGCCAAAATCTACATTTGAGAAACATATGAGGAGCATCAGCATACATTGATTGTCCGATCTCAACTGGTGATAGCCCATTGGAATGAGTTGTTGTGTATATTACAGGGGGAGTGTACTTCACATGATTCTGGCATTTGTAGTTGGTGTATTGTGCTCTTTTCCTCACCAAGTCTGTGTATTTCCCACGGGGTTTTGTTTTACTTGGAAGGGTTTTTTTACCGAGGCAACATCTTATGCACCATGGTAGTATTAGTGCTCGACACAGGGGGAGTGTTTCGGGATATCCTTCCCTTGTTGGTGTAGGTCACAAGTCGTCCAGAAACAAGTCTAGAGGGGGGGGTGAATAGACTTGTTTAAACTCTTGAACTCTTTTTCTCGAAGAGTGAGTTTCTTCAGCTGATGATCAAACAAATGACTAGGAGTCGTTTGTTCTTGGATATGTGCGGAAGTCAGCTGATGACGAATATATATATTAACTTAATGAAACACTTAACAATGGATGCAGCAGTTAGAGTATGATGCAGTAAAACAGTAAATAACACAGGCAATTTATAGTGGTCTCAGAGGTGGGGTAATCCTCTACTAATCCACTTTTCTCCAAACCAGTTGGAGATGAATTCACTATAATTCTCAACCAGTGATAAATATTACAGTGATTCACTACACACTACAACAGCTTCCAACCAGTGGAATTCCGTGCCGTTGTACACAAACTTGACTGCCTTGCACCTCTTGATCCGCGATCCTCGGATGCCTTTACAGTCTGCTACTTCAACCAGTGAAGTACCCCTTACTCAAGATTTAAGGACAAGAGTGTTTGTCTTCTCCAACTAAAGAGCTTCCTTGAATATGAACTTTTGGATCTGCTCTTTTTGTCGATGCTATTTGTTTGCTTAGGATTGCTTTGTTTGCTTTGATCGCTTAGAGTATATGTTCGCACCGGTTGATTGCTCAGTTTCAAATCTCTGGATATACATAGATCACGATCTCTGAGCTTCTTCCTTGTATCCGTTGCAAATCTGAACAAATCCGTCCGTTGGAGAGAGACTTCATTGTTTAATCTTTTCTGAACGTTGCAAGGCTGGATTCCCATTATTTAATTTCATCTTCCGACCGTTGTGATGACTTTTGCATGTGAGCGCCGAATCTTTTGAATATAAAAGGATTAAAGTCTTCACGGTGGGTCAGGATGATTTAAATAAATCATATCTCTTGCGGGAATCACTCCAATTTGTCCCTTCACGTTGCATGTGAGCTTTCCGTAATATTTGACTTTTCAAAGCATGCTGACGTGGACTTGGAGTACTAGGCTGTAGTTGAGTAGACTGAAGTGCAGCTTACTTCTCTGCAGTAAGTCGTCTTGGCCGTATCTTGTTTGAGACTTGTCTGATCGGGTGACTTCCCGAGGTTCCTCATATGATCTGGTCAAACTTCTCGATAAATTTTAGTTGACCAGGGCTACTCGATTGGAGTCATTTGTACTTCTCGATAGACTAGACTGTACTTTAGTACTTAGCCGATTTTCAGCCTAACTAACTTTGGCCTACATAAGATACTCATTTGGTTCTTCTTTACATTTTGCCAATTTTATACTTAACACATTTTGGCCTATGGAAGATACTCATTTGGTTCTTCCTTACATTTCGCCAATAAATAAACATTTGATTTTAAATTAATGACATCATCAAAATCTAACAAGTATTCCTAACAAATTCCCCCTATTTTGATGATGGCAAAACTAAGTAAGCAATCAAATGGCCAAGTCTGCACTTAAGTGCAAGACAAAACTGAAATCAGTCTAACATTGAGACAACTGGAAAATTGTCATTCAACAGACTGTTCATAAAAGTTTTCTGACTTATCATAGAAATTATACAAGAATGTTTAAGTACAGAAAAATAAAATTACAAGTAAGAAAATATATAAAAGGTCATCTGCCTCTTCCTCTGCCTCTGCGAACAGGCTGCTTGGCAGGTCTGAATGGTTTGGCTCCAATGGGTCTTACCTTGACTGGAGCAAGGCCATACTTCCTTTTCACCACTAGAGCTGCGAAGTCCTGCTCCTCCTGCGATCTGAATTTGTTTTCAAGGCAGACTCGCTTGATTTCCTCCTGTAGTTTTAGTTCATCAAGTTCACCATCCATGCGGACTGGTGCTTCTTCAGCTCTGAATTTAGGGATCATGGGAAAAGCTTTTTGTTCTTTTGCATGCTTCTTTAGAATAGCCCAAAGCTTGGGATGAACTGCTTCCATCCAGTTGATGAAAATCTCCTGTGGGGAGAGTTTGTCATCCTGAAGAAGTTCCCAGACATAAAAGTCTCTGATGAACTTCTTCCTAGCAGCTCCCCAAAATTCAATAGCTTCAAGTGGGCATAAATCTTCCACATACCATAGCTCCAGACCTTCCCACTCAAGATAAGGTTCGAAGCCGCCTCTGGTCCTTCTGCGCTTCCCTTCAGGCTGGTCAGCCTTGTCTTCTTCTTCTACAGTTCCTTCCTCTTCGTGCTAGATGGTCCTTCAAGCCGGGAACATCCTGCTTTTTCTTACTTCTGAATTCTCTCCCTTCCCCCTGAATCCTCTCTTCCCCCTTTTTGCCAGCATCAATGAGGGTTGTTAATTGTTGCTCCATGCGGCTCATCCAGTCAGACATGCCAAAAGGCATTCTGCTGTTTGTAGGAGGAGGAGGCTGAGGGATCTGACTTTGCAGCAAGGTATCAATCTTGGCATTTATCTGTTGAAGGTCAGGAGTGACCTGTGTTGACAGCAGCTCCCCAAGGGTGTCTCTGACAATCTGCTTGATCAGCTCAGTCATGTTGGGAGATAACTGAGCTGATGGGGAGTGTTCTCCTGAGCCTTCAGCAAGGGAGCCACTCACCGCAGCTCCTGTCTGCAGCAGGGAGGTCAGATAGAGTCTTCTCTGGGGTGCCTGACCTTGAGTCCTCTGCCAGCTCTGCATCTAGGCTGGTGTACCGGGGAGGCACAACAATCCTATCTGCAGCTTCGTTGGTAGGCTCTGGCTCCTTCTCTGGCTCCTTTTCTCTTTCTTCCTCTTTCCCTTCTTCTTCATCAGATTTCTCCTCATCTTTTCCTCTCTCTTCTCCAGCCGCCACACCAGCTCCTCCTTCACCTCCATCATCATGATCATCATCATCATCATCCTTATTTTCTTCTTCTTTTTCTTGCTCCACTTCTTCTCCTTCTTCTTCATCTTCCTCATCTTCCACTTCTTCTGTTTTTTCAATTTCCTCTGTCTCCTTTTCAACTGGTATGTTTTCTTCTTGTTCTTCTTTTGCTTCTTCATCCTCCTCTACCAAATTGATAATTTCATTCTCTTCATCAACTTCTTCTATTCTAATCTCCTTTTCTTCTTTCTCTTCCTCCTCTTCTCCAAAAGTACCATCAAAAACACTCAACATTATAGAGTGGATAAAATGGTCCATGTTAGTCTCAAAGTGAGACATGAACCAGTTATCCTGGAGGAGTAAGGTTAAGTCGACTCCTTGCAAAAATCGGTCGGGACATCCTCCGTGGCTTGGGGTAATCCCAACCACTAGTTTCAATAAAAATTTGAAAATTTGTAAAGGACATGGTTTTAAGAGTTTTCCACTCTTTAAAAATATTGACAAAAGAATGTTTTTCTGCTTGTGGCTTGACAAGCTGTAGTTGTTCTATGGAAAGATTAAAAGTGTTGTTTTCTATGATTGAATGAGTAGTCCGCCTTGTGGATAGAGATGATAAGACCACCTTCCTCTTCTTCGGTCATGTAAACGGGAGGAGTAATGACAGTACAATTGGTTTCGGTGCCTGGGCGAGCAAGTCTGGTGGTGAGCTGGGACCGGTGGATGGCATGATGTTCGGTGATCTCCTTCACTGAACTGCAGCTTCCTTGGCCTCTTTGGAGAGGGTTCAGGTGATGACTGCAGGTTGGAAGGTCCTTCTGGGACTGGTCCCCTTCTCTTGAAACGGATGGCGATTGGAGTATCATCAGACTCATGCTCGGACTCGACTGCAGTTCCGACCTTAGCTGCAGGTTGGTCCGAGTCTGTCAGATCGTACCTTGGGCAATAGCTTGAGTCTGGTAAGTCCTTCAATATCTGGGCTGCCCTCCCAGTGACTCCAACCTTTTTCTTATCATGGTCCATATGACCAAGCCTCTTGTTCGGGTGGAAAGGGTCAATGTTTCCCTTGGCCACTCCAGTCTGCTCCAAGAACCAACTAAGGTGCGTTCCGAACGCCAACTTAGTCTTGAACTTCTTCTCTCCCTCGAGCCATTCGACCTTGTTCACTTCACGAACAAGTTGCCTGAAAATGTAATCGGCCCAGTCTACTTCCTCTCGCTGAATTAGCGCACCCAACACCATGAACTTTGAGGATGATAGTTGGTCATAGCTTCCTGCCATTCCCATGACTATTTTATTTGTGATGTCCAGAGCGACTCGGTAAACTCTTTTCAACTCATTTCTTTTCGCCGTAAACTTCAACTTCTCCGGGACATTTTCAAGCTTAATCGTCTTCCATGTCTCGGCGGGTGATTGTTTGAGTGCTTCGACCGCCAAACCGCTATTTTTCATCCCGAATACAGAGCGAATCTTCTCTGTATCTATGGTGACTTGAACTCCACCGACCGTGCTCTGAATCTGGTGCTGAATCAGGTACGCGTTGCGGTAAAATTCAACCACATCTTCTTTGAACAAGTGTTGGGGGTTGATTTCAAGAAACGGGTAGATGCCGTTCAGTTTCATCGCTCGGATTAAGTCGAGCATATCAAAGTCGTCTAGATTTGCTTCCAGTAATCCCTCGAAATCGACGACCATGGAAAAGATAACTTGGTCCTTCATCGCCTTTAAGTTTGCTCCGTCGACAGATGCCATTTCTGCAAAAGATTTTAGGATTTAGTGTGTATTTTGCTCTGAGAATTTTTAGGGTTTCTGAAAGCGTAAAGAGGAAAGTGAAAGGGTTTTCTTCCTTATAAAGAAGATGAAGTGACGTTTGGATTAGTTTATTATAAGTTTAAACGGTGGTACGCCTTTTCATATTCTTTTGAATTTCAAATTTGAATCGGTGGCCCCATTTAAAAATTGACGGTTGATTCTGATTGGCCACCGTAGAGGTTAATTAAATGGGCGTGTGACGCGTGTATTTAAAATTGCCACTTGGCTTATAAAATGTATTTTTTTTTTAAATGCTATTTCTTAAGCCAAAATAATATTATAAATATGGCAGATAAAATTGAAAATTAGAGATCAGTTTAGAGAACTTAGTAGTCGATTCGTTATTTGTTGACCGCTCTGCTACAGGTGAGTTTGACTTCTCGCCTGGTACTCTGTACAGCTAAGTTGCTTCGACTGGCCTTCGTCTTCTCGCCTGCATCAGCTTAGGCTGATTCTGGGGGGGTTCGTCCTTCCTTCAACTTGCTTCATAACTAGATTCCCAATCTAGTAATCCAAGATCTCTGCTCAGCTCTAGGAATCTCTCTTCTGGCAGGGGTTTGGTGAAGATGTCAGCTATTTGGTAGTCTGTGCTGACTCTTTCAACTCTAACCCTTTTGTTAAGCACGTGGTCTCGAATGAAATGGTGCTTAACGTCAATGTGCTTCGTCCTTGAGTGCAAAACCGGATTGTTGGTTATTGCAATAGCACTATTGTTGTCACACCATATAGGAACTTCGTTGGCAATAATATTGTAGTCCCTTAATTGTTGTCTGATCCATAGGATCTGTGCACAACAGCTACCGCAGACTAGGTATTCGACTCAGTAGTGGAGATAGAGTTAGAAACCCGCTTCTTGCTAAACCAGATATCGATCTGGTTCCTAGGAATTGACACGTTCCACTAGTGCTCTTCCTATTGATTTTGCATCCGGCGAAATCCGCATCTGAGTATCCTGATAGCTCGAAGTTGTCATCCTTGGGGTACCATAGTCCAACATTAATGGTAGACTTTAGGTACTTAATTATTCTCTTGGCTGCATCTAGGTGTGATTGCTTAGGCTTGATGGAATCTTGCACAAACTCCAACCGCATATGATATGTCCGGCACCTTGCAGTTAGGTACAGAAGAGATCCGATGAGTCCTCTGTAGTGGGTTGAGTCAACTGATATTCCTGCCTCGTCTGCATCCAGGTGAGTACTTGTGCTCATTGGAATTCTTGCAGGTTTGGATGATTCCATTCCATATCTCTTGATGAGATCTCGGGTATACTTTGCCTGATTGATGAAAATTCCTTTTTCCATCTGCTTAACTTGTAATCCGAGAAAGAAGTTAAGCTTTCCCATCATACTCATCTCGAATTCTCCTTGCATGAGGTTGGAGAATTTCTCACATAGTTCTGGATTGGTTGTACTGAATATGATGTCATCCACATAAATCAACTATTAGAATGTGGCCTTCGTGCTCCACCTGAATAGGGTCTTGTCCACTTTTCCTTTGCAAAATCCATTTTCTCAAGAAACACAGACAGGTGTTTCATACCATGCTCTCGGTGCTTGCTTGAGTCCATCTGAGCCTTCAACGGCTTATAGACTTTGTCTCCTTTGACAAAACACAGGGGTTGCTCTACATAGACTTCTTCTTCTAGGATTCCATTTAGAAACGCACTTTTCACATCCATCGGTAGACTTCAAAATCCTTGAATGCGGCATATGCGAGGAATAGTCGATGGCTTCTAATCTTGCAACAGTGCATAAGTTTCATCAAAATCTATTCCCTCACATTGTGCATATCCTTTTGCTACGAGTCTGCTTTATTCCTAACAACGACTCCGTCTTCATCACTCTTGTTTTTATACACCCATTTGGTGCCAATAACTTTCTTGTGATTAGGTGCATGCATTAGTTCCCAAACATTGTTTCTCTCCATCTGCTCCAATTCCTCTTGCATGGCATTAATCCATGAATAATCTTCCAAGGCTTGTTCGTTGTCTTGGGTTCAATTTGCGACATGAAACATGAGAACATCGCCATTCTGCTTGGTAGAGTTGATCGTCTTGTCTTTACTCCATCACCAACTTTCCGATAATTTCTTTGAATTGGATGATCCTTGAGCCATTTGGGGATCTCGTCCTCTTCTGGGTTTGTTCCCCCTGTTGGATTGCTCGTGGTTGTCTGCATCTGCTGGATTCTCGTCTGTGGATCGGCTACCGCCTTGTCATCTGCAGCTTGGTTCTGGATCGCAGATGAGTCTTTGTCGACTCATTTGGGTCTTCTTGACAAGAATGGATCGGATAGGTTTGGTGATCTGTCGATCTGTGATTGGGTCTTCATCACCGCAGTTGGATCATCAGCCGATCTGCAGTGAGTCCACCATTCCAGTGTCATGTACAATGACTTCTTCAAGGGTTGCCGACTTGAGCTTGTTCTCAATTTGCTCAAGCCGTTTCCTGTACTCAACAGTAGATTCATCAAAAACAACATGGGGTGTTTCCTCCACAACTAAGGTTCTTTTGTTGAAAACTCTATATGCCTTGCTTCTTTGGGAATATCCCATAAATAGACCATCATCGGTTTTAGCGTCAAAGGCATTTAGCCGTGTTTTACCGTTGTTGTGGATGAAACACTTACAACCAAAACATGAAAGTAAGCAACGGTAGGAGTTCTATTATTCCAAACCTCATAGGGAGTTTTGCCATGTCTCCCTACTATCATACTCCTGCTCAGGTGTGGCAGTCAGATGTGTGACTTCAGCCGAGAACCTCTTGGGTAGGTCCGCTTCGCAATCATGGACCTTGCCGCTTCCTTCAGGGTTCTGTTCCTTCTTTCGGCAACACCATTCTGCTGGGCGTCCCGGCCGAGAGAGCTCATCTTTGGATCCCATTCGATCATTGAAATCGATTTATCGCCTTGTTGAGAAACTCTCCTCCTCTATCCGATCGATCTTGATTATGGAGAGGGATTTCTCATTCGGATCCTTCTCGGCTGACTCGAGTAACTTGGTCAAGGTTTCACTTTTCTTGTATAGAAAAATGATCCAAGTGTACCTTGAATAATCATCTACAATCACAAGAGCATGCTTTACGCCGCTCAAAGTCCTTGGCTTGATAGGACCAAATAGATCCATGTGGAGTAGATCTAAGATCCTTGTTGTGAGCGTTGTAAGGTGCCTTTGGCTTGAACGACGCCTTGGTGCCTTTCCCTTCGACATGCATCACGAGTGCTTCCTTCTTGAATGCTTCATTTGGAAGTCCTCGACCGGCTTCGAGAGCTAATCTTGTTGATGGCTTTGAAGTTCGGGTGACATAGTCTTTTGTGCCCTGACCATCCATTCTCGGCTCTGATCTTGGATAGAAAAGCAGAGTTAGGTGTTCTGTGTTCCAATCAATCATGTATACATCTCTTCTTCGGAAACCTTGTAGCTTTATTTCTCCGGATAAGATGTCTATCACCATACACTTCAAGATGGTGAAGACTACTAGATTCTTCTCGTCGCGAACCGGCTTATGCTCGGGAGGTTGTATTTGAGACCTTTGACATAATGGACTTTGGATATTACAATGTTTCCTCGGTGCGGCTCTCCAAAGCCTTTTATCATCCTCTAGAGCTATCTCCAAAGGTTACATCGGGACCTCTTTCTTTGATATATTTGGTCAACATCTTCTTGTTCCCGGTCATGTGCCTTGAGCATCCAGTCTACAAACCACTCTTCACCTCCAAAATTTGAGCTTGAGGAGATGTGGTTGTAGTCCTTCCACCTCTTACGCAATTAAACAAGCAGAGATTTAGGTACCCAAATTTGTGTGGGTCCTTTGGGGTTAGTGGGTTTCTGGAGAATTGATTTCTCCTTGGATTATAGGAATTATTATTATTATTATAACCCTTATACGGTGCACAGTGGTCGAGGTCTAAATCTCTGGTTGGATTGTATCTAGGATATTCCTCAAAATAGTGTGGGCCATTTCTAAATCTAGTGAGACCATTTGTTAAACCTTTGTGGTCTCCACACTTGTTCGTTTTGGTAATTTGGATAACCTTGAGGTTTCCATCCGCCTCCCATTATGAAATCTATTTTTAGGGAGTTGTTGGTAATAGTGGGCATGTTGTGCAGGCCTTTGCTTTTGCACAGGCCTTTGCCTAGTCGCTGTCTAGGTGGTATGCAGTGTAACATTTGCGGCTAGACGTTTGACTTTGTTGCACTGCTTTTGAAACTCGGTTTATACACGAGGCTCGTGATCGAGACCATTGTTTCTCCCTTGATGAAAGTGGTTTTAGAACTAGAGGAGTGTGGGGATCATATCAAGGCCCGATCGGAATATAGTGGCCTCTTGTTAGTACACAATTCGTCGGGGTTAACGACGCTTTCGGGGAGGTTATTTCCTGCGCTTTGAGTTTTATTTATACATGCCGGCTTAGTAAACTCGGCTTTGGCATGAGCAAGTGCGGTGACTTTTCTTTAAGTAAAATATTTAGCGGTCTATCTCATTTGTATTGGCACTTGCACAGTTTTTAAAATCACCGTATTTGTCTCGGTCTTATTTAAATCTAGGCGAGTTTTTCAAAATCATTTTTCACCGCCTATTCTCATCTTGCTGACTTAGTCTTCTCTGTGATCTGACTTGATGTGCGATTTAAGTGTTTCAAAATCTTTGAATAATTGATTTACCGATTCATGTAAATCCATATCTTGCGACATGGTGAGCTATTGTTCGAACCGGTAGGTTTAGAGGTTACCTCTTCATCGGCCAAGTTTGCCATCGTGCAATCATATTCCTCGTCGTCATCGTAAAAGAAGCCGCCGCTTGATTCGACATGCTCTGGTCTTCTCCGATGAGAGCTTTTCTTGTCTTCCTTTACGGCCACCTCCTTTTTGGTTTCATCCTTCTTGAGCTCGGGACAATCCATTTGAATGTGTCTATCTTGTGCGATTGTAACATTCAACTTTCCGACTTCGACTTTACGGTTTCTTCGGGATTCTCCTTGTAGTTTTTCTTATACTTGGAGTAGTTCTTCCTGAATTCTTGAATCTTTGCATGATGAAAGCCATTTCCTCCTCAAAGTCTAGCGGATTTGGAGGTTTCACATCGACGAGGCTCTTAGCGGGGACTCGGCCGCAAATGCGATTCCCTTCTCTGCAGCTCGATTGAGGATGAGCTTGGAAGCTCGAACTCATAAGCCTTTAGATCGAGAACAGCTCCTGAATCTTTATCTTATTCGGTCTTTGGACTCTCTCATAGCTACACCTTCATGCTCCATTCTGGATTTAGAGATCGAGGACCTTGAGTGCCATTTCCTGTTGCCATAAGTCTTGCCCAGGAGTTGATTTCATTGATAATTTCATGAACCTTGTGTCCACTTGGTCTATTGATTCTCCAGACTTCATTTTAAAGTTGTCAAACTTTTGGATAGCTATTGACAACTTGTTCTCCTTGATCAGCTCCGTTCCTTCACACATTAGAGCTAATGTGTCCCATATCTCTTTGGCATTCTTACAATTTTTGATCTTGACCATTGTGGATTTGTCAAGAGTTTGGTACAAACACATCTCAGCCTGTTGTCAAGATTGGCCAGCTTTCTCTCTTCGGGGGTCAGCTCAGTTCTCTTCTTAGGAATCTTTTCGGGCCTCCCAGCTGCGATTTCCTCGGGCGTGTTGTCCTTCTCGAAAATGAATGGACCATCTTCAATGATGCACCACATGTCGTCATGGATTGAAGATAAATGTGCCTGCATTCTTATCTTCCAGAGATCATACTCGTCAACTGAAAAGACAGGTAGTCTAGAGTGCATGTGTTCCATTATAACGTGAGAGATAAGATATATATCTTAATAGATCTGGTTCGTGAAAAAAATGAACCAACCTCTCCGATACCACTTGTAGGTCACAAGTCGTCCAGAAACAAGTCTAGAGGGGGGGTGAATAGACTTGTTTAAACTCTTGAACTCTTTTTCTCGAAGAGTGAGTTTCTTCAGCTGATGATCAAACAAATGACTAGGAGTCGTTTGTTCTTGGATATGTGCGGAAGTCAGCTGATGACGAATATATATATTAACTTAATGAAACACTTAACAATGGATGCGGCGGTTAGAGTATGATGCGGTAAAGCAAGAAATAACACAGCAATTTATAGTGGTCTCGAGGTGGGGTAATCCTCTACTAATCCACTTTTCTCCAAACTACTTGGAGATGAATTCACTATAATTCTCAACCAGTGATAAATATTACGGTGATTCACTACACACTACAACACTTCCAACCGGTGGAATTCCGTGCCGTTGTACACAAACTTGATCGCCTTGCACCTCTTGATCCGCGATCCTCGGATGCCTTCTGATCTGCTACTTCAACCAGTGAAGTACCCCTTACTCAAGATTTAAGGACAAGAGTGTTTGTCTTCTCCAACTAAAGAGCTTCCTTGAATATGAACTTTTGGATCTGCTCTTTTTGTCGATGCTATTTGTTTGCTTAGGATTGCTTTGTTTGCTTTGATCGCTTAGAGTATATGTTCGCACCGGTTGATTGCTCAGTTTCAAATCTCTGGATATACATAGATCACGATCTCTGAGCTTCTTCCTTGTAGCCGTTGCAAATCTGAACAAATCCGTCCGTTGGAGAGAGACTTCATTGTTTAATCTTTTCTGAACGTTGCAAGGCTGGATTCCCATTATTTAATTTCATCTTCCGACCGTTGTGATGACTTTTGCATGTGAGCGCCGAATCTTTTGAATATAAAAGGATTAAAGTCTTCACGGTGGGTCAGGATGATTTAAATAAATCATATCTCTTGCGGGAATCACTCCAATTTGTCCCTTCACGTTGCATGTGAGCTTTCCGTAATATTTGACTTTTCAAAGCATGCTGACGTGGACTTGGAGTACTAGGCTGTAGTTGAGTAGACTGAAGTGCAGCTTACTTCTCTGCAGGTAAGTCGTCTTGGCTGTATACTGTTTGAGACTTGTCGATCGGGTGACTTCCACAGGTTCCTCATTTGCAGATCTGGTCAAACTTCTCTGATAAATTTTAGTTGACCAGGGCTACTCTGATTGGAGTCGGCTGTACTTCTCTGATAGACTAGACTGTACTTTAGTACTTAGCCGATTTTCAGCCTAACTAACTTTGGCCTACAGAAGATACTCATTTGGTTCTTCTTTACATTTTGCCAATTTTATACTTAACACATTTTGGCCTATGGAAGATACTCATTTGGTTCTTCCTTACATTTCGCCAATAAATAAACATTTGATTTTAAATTAATGACATCATCAAAATCTAACAAGTATTCCTAACAGTTGGTGTCTTGCAAAGTACTGGTTGTAGGAAGATACATAGATGGAAGGTTTTAGATCCTTCTAGAGGTAGTAGGATCCTATTAGATGTCTTACCTTATCTAGGAATCCTATGTATGGAAGCACTCTCATTGTAATGCCTATATAAAGTCCCACTCTATCAGTATCATGAATATAATTGATTGACTCATATTTAGAGCTTTCTTACTTTCTCTTGAAACATGAGCATGTCAATCGCGTTTTTTATTATTTTTTAAGTAATACCACTATTTTTGAATGTATCTTTTTATTACAAGTTCTCAGAATAACTTAATTTATAATATTTACAACACTCTCCCTTTTTGGATGACTCATACAAATATTATGCCTCAATAAAACTTTACTAGGAAAACCCTGTGGGAAAAATCATAGATAAGAAAAAAGAGTACATATTGTACGATACGCATGTAAGTTACCTCATTAAAAACCTTGTTAGGAAAACCCTTTGGGATAAAATCTAAATCAAGTGGAAAAGAGTGTAACGCATATTTCTCCCCCTCATTTCGATATGTCTATTAATTTATATCTCTGAGTTTTCTCATGCCGATCTTGTGTACCAATTTCCCGAAGGAAGATATAGAAAGCGTCTTGGTAAAAAAATTTGCAAGATTGTCACAAGAACGAATTTGACAAACATCAATTCCTCCATTTTTAGAAGTTCATGGGTAAAGAAGAACTTTGGAGAGATGTGTTTCGTTCTGTCCCCTTGTATGAAATCTCATTTAACTTGAAATATACAAGCTGCATTATCCTCATATAAGATAGTTGATCTTCCTTTATCAATAGAAAGATTGCATGATTCACGGATATGATGGATTAAGGACCTTAGCCATACACATTCACGACTTGCCTCATGAAGGGATAACAATTCCGCGTGATTTGAAGAAGTGGCTATAAGGGTCTGCTTTGTTGAGCATCGGGATATAACGGTATCACCATATATAAATATATAGCCAGTTTGTGACCGCGCTTTGTGGGGTTCAGATAAATACCCGGCATCAGCATATCCAGTCAATCTGGGCTTCGAGCCATTTGAGTAAAATAAGCCCATATCAGTTGTTCTTCGAAGATGTCTAAAAAATTGTTTAGTACCATTACAATATCTTCGAGTTGGAGAAGAACTGTATCTTGCTAGTAAATTAACGGAAAATGCTATATCAGTGCATATACAATTAGCAAGATACATTAGTGCTCCAATGGCACTAAGATTTAGTACTTCAGGACCAAGAAGTTCTTCTTCTTCTCCATGGGGGCGAAATGGATCCTTTATCACATAAAATGATCGAACAACCATAGGTGAACTCAAAAGATATGATTTGTACATATTAATCCTTTCAATATATAATGACTGGTGAACAGAAAATCGCTTAGATAAATGCTCAATCTGAAGGCCAAGACAAAATTTTATTTTTCCCAGTCTTTCATGTTGAATTCACTTTTCAAATATGTCATTGTTTGTACAAGCTCATCATGGGTTCCATTGATGTTCAAATCATCAACATAAACCACGATGATGGAAAAATTTAAATTTTGTCCTTTTAATAAAAACACATGGAGATATTTCATTGTTGATGTATCCCTCTTTCAAAAGGTATTCACTGAGACAATTACACCACATTCGACCAGATTATTTTATCCTATACAAATATCTTTGTAGTTTTATTGAATACATTTCTCAAGGTTTTGAGATGCAAGTTTCAGGCATTCTTAATCCTTCAGAGATCTTCATGTAAATATCATTATCAAGTCACCCATATAAATAGGCTACCATGACATCCACCAGATTCATTTGAAGTCCTTCTAAAATTGACATACTGAGTAAAAATCTGAATATCATTACATCCATAACCAGCGAATATATCTCTTCCTAATCAATGCTTGGTTCTTTGTGAAAAAACATGTGCCACAAGTCACACTTTGTATTGTTTAAGCACAAATACCCATTTATATCCTACATGTTTGACATCTTCAGGTGTCAGAACAACTGGTCCAAAGACTTCGCATTTTCCTAGTGAATTCAATTGTCTCAATAGAGTCTTTCCATTTTGGTCAATCATTTATTCATCGGTATTCATTGACCAATTTTGGTTCATGATCCTCATTTTCTTTTGAGGTATTTAAATCAACTGCATGTGCAAATATATTATCCACAATGATATGTTTTCTATCCCTTCTTTTTCCTAAAATGACATAGTTAATCGAGATCTCTTCATTGTCATATTTTCCATCATTTTTGAAGCATCTCTTCATTTATCACATTTATTCCTTCAGGAACAATGACATCGTTTGATGTACCAACTTGTTTATCTGATTCCATTCTTTTTCTTGGATTTTTATCCTTGGATCCAAAAAAGGACTACCAAGTTTCAGGCGTGTTTTAGACTCATTTGCTAGCATATTTCCTACTTCTTCAACAGGAAGATTAATTTTGCAAGAGAACACTGACAGCTGGTATTTGAGATTTTGGCACTGTTTTAATACCAGTAATGCATCGAGCAATGTATTTGCAACTTTTTGAAAGTGGATAATCTTATGAACTACCATTTCACATTGAATTCTATTCGGATCAAAATGAGACAATGTTAATGCATTCCATGAAATTTTTTGTCCTTTGTTTTTTTTAGATTTTTGTTTATCTCCCCCTAATGCACGAAAAATTGTCTCATCAAACTGACAGTCGACAAATCGTGACTTAAACATATCATCTGTCATGGGGTCTAAATATTTAATAATTGATAGAGAATCAAAACCAACATAAATTCTCAATCTTCTTTGGGGTCCCATTTTACTATGTTTGGGGGGGAGATACCGAAACATAAACTGCACACCTAAAAACTCTTAAATGAGAGATATTTGGTTCTTGGCCATTGACAAGCTGCAAAGGGTAAAATTTATGATATGCAGTTGGCCTTGTACGGATTAGTGATGCAGCGTGCAATATTGTATGTCCCCAAGCAGGAATTGGTAACTTTGTTCTCATAAGTAAGGGCCTAGCAATCAACTTAAGGCTCTTATAAAAGATTCTGCTAACCCATTCTGGGTATAAGTATGAGCAACACGATGTTCAATCATAATTTTATCTGACATACAATAATCATCAAAAGACTAAGATGTAAATTCCCCTGCATTGTCTAAAGGAATTTTCATTATTATATGATATGGAAACTGTGCTCTTAATCGAATTATTTGAGCAAGGAGTCTCGCAAACACAACATTGCGAGTGGACAATAAACAAACATGCGATCAACATGTCGATGCATCAATAAGTACCATAAAGTATTGAAACACAGCTCGGCGGGGTAATAGGTCCGCATATATCTCCTTGAATTCATTCTAAAATGTTGGACATCCATTCGCAATTTTCATTGGGGATGGTCTTGTTATCATTTTTTCTTGAAAACAAGCAACACATGAGAAATCTTTGGACAAAATGAACATTATTATTCTTTAAAGGATGTCCAAGTGAATCTTTTATAATTCTTCGCATCATTATAGAACCCGTATGGCCTAAACGATCATGCCATGTAAGAAAACTTGATGGGTCCATTGATTTTTGGTTAATCACCATGTATGATGCAACTTGGTTTATAAAAGTATAATATAATCCAGATTTATGTGGAGTTTTTCAATTACTTGTTTCCTCCGATCCCCGAGATCATAAATGTGATGTACAAATATTCAATGTCGTTTACATTCATTATCTCAATGTGATAACCATTGCGGCGTATTATAACACCCACAAGTTATTCATGGAATATTACAGCACCGTGAGCCCCACCGTGGGACCCACAAGGCTAAACATACGTGGAATCATAAATTTTGACCGAGAAGGTCTACATACAATGGAATGAAGAACAATACAAAGGGTATTCAGAACATATCCAATGTATTCCAAAGACATCACAACACAAATCAATACCTCGGCAAACACAGGTCGGAACATCAAGGAAAATGGAAAACAATACTCGAGTATTCAATAATCATTCCAGTACAACAACACTGAATGGAGAAACACAAAACATAACCAGAGGAAAGACACAGTATCACACTTGCCCATCATCTTCATGCCGACCCGATACCTGCCTATCCGCTCTCCTGGAACCTGAAATACATAAAAAGTATTTCCCCCATAAAGGGGTTAGCCGTCGAATAGCTAGTGCAAGTATATCAAGTATGAAACACAATACCCCTCGACAATAAAGTAAATGTAACCGTCATCAATTCAAGACTAGTATTTCGGAATAACTAAATCTCATAGCATCACAACAATGCATACATGATCAACCATGGAACCGCACTAAAGGCTACGGAACCTTCAGGAGACCCGTCGGTCCGCCCCAGAGTGGTTAACCCAAATTATCCATGGAATCGCACCAAAGGCTACGAGACATCGTGAAATTGAATGGAAAAGAGTATGAATTCGGTAGGTCCAAGAACGCGCTTCCGGCACCTAAAAAATTCGTAAGGGATATGATAATCAAATAATCTATACTCATAATTCATGAAGAAACTCCCAAAACCCGTCTACGATTCACGAAAATACACGGATAAACAACTAAAGGATGGAAAATCGCCCAAAATCTCATAAGTCTGAAAATGGCACAATCCAATCCGTAAAATTGTAGGAGAAGCATGTATATGGAATAGATACATTATAATCTCAAGGTTCTCAAGCTTGAAAATGGATGAATCGGACGAATCTAGGAAAAACCCCAAAATTCCCAAAAATAGGGTTCTAAGGATTTTTACCTTGATTTGGACGTTAGGATAGATTAGATGTTGTGAAATCCTTGTTCTCCAACCAAATATGTTGATGTTAGAAGAAAATCGCTTCTAATGGTCCAGAATCGTCTCTCCCGAGCTGCTCCCGTCGGAAATGAGTGAAGAGGATGAAAAATGACGAAATGGAAATCAACTGTCCAATATATATCCGTCTAGTCTAGCGCATGCTACGCCTCCTTTATTAGCGTGTGCTAGCGAGGTCACCGGGTAGTCCAGTGGATTGTGCCGGCCCCGTTAGCGTGCGCTAATCACCTTTCTCTAGCGTGCGCTAGCCAAAAAGTGGCGTCCAGTAACTGGAGTCCAGAACCTACTGCCCTCTGCCCTGCTCAAGCCTTGGCGTGCGCTACCCCTATGGCTTAGCGTGCATTATGAAACAGATTGAGTGTGCGCTAGCCGAAGCCTAGCGTACGTTACCTGATAGTCCAGAAAACCTGACAACCTCACTGCCTCTGCCGACCAGCCTGTTAGCGTGCGCTACGGACGGATGTTAGCGTACGCTACTAACCACAAATAGCATGCGCTAACGAACTCCTAGCGTGCGTTAACCGCCAGTCCAGAGAGCATTCCGAGTTACTGGTTCTGACCTGACTGGTCCCTTATAGAGGTACTGGTGATGGTGCAGAACAATATGAAGAATCAGCGACTACAATGGAGAATGAGAATGAAGTTGGCAGTGGTTCAGAGACAGTTTCTAGAGAGTCAAGCAAGAGGTTGAAGAGAGATCGTCTTGCTGATGTTGTTAGTAGATTTGCCGAATCTTTTAGTGAGTATGTGAGTAAAGCAAAAGGTCCTGAAAGACCTTCTAGCAAAGAGATATATGATGTTGTATCTGTTGTTAATGGTATTTCCCGAAGCCAAGTTTTTGAGGGGTCTGAAAAAGTTTATGAATGGTACAGTCGAAGAGTTTAAAATGCTCAAGAGACTACCAGATGATGAAAAATTAGATGGTGTTACGTATAGGTGACTAGTTGTACTTTTTATTTGGTATTTTCTATTTTATTCGGATGTTAAAATATTTTTCTTAATATTGTATAATTCGAAACAATTATTAGATGTATTAAGATGAATGATTAACTTGAATTCCTAAGCTATAATTGTATTTAATTTTCAAAAAGAGATTGTATTTGAAATTGTATAAAGTTCCAAACAGTATATTAGGATTTGAAATTCTAGAATTGAAATTCTGGATTTTACAAACATAGAATTTGAAATTGAATTCCAAGATATCAAATTTTGGAATTTAATTCCAAAATTTGAAATCAATTCCATGTTTTCAAACGGCCCTAAGGTTGTGTTTGGTATATAGGACAACACAGCACAAGACGGGACAGAACTCACTGTCCCATGTTTGGCGTGACATGGGACAGGACAAAAATTCACTGTCCCACGTTTGGGGCGACATGGGACAGGAACAAGGGCTGGACAGAGTGGGACACGATGAGACAAAAAGGGGCATTTTCTTGTTCCACCAAAAAAGGTGGCACAACATGGGCAAAAGTGAGACAGAAACAAAAAAATCATTAACCTACCCTCATTTGATATATAACTATTATGATATTAGCTTTATGGGTCACCACCAACGATCACCGCCATCACCACCATCGACAGACACTGATAACCATCACCAACCACCCTCGGCCACCACTACTTGTTCCTCCACTATAACAAGCTTCTCCACCATCTTCACTACCATTCATCCATTATCACCACCATTACTATCGTTGACCACCTCCACCTACACTAACACCGACCACCACCACCTATGACCGCCACCACCATCGGCGGCCACCACTTGCCACCACCAGCCATGGTTGACCACTTCCATCTCTTTCTCCACTACAACAGCTTCCTCCACCATCATCGCCACCTCCACCGATCACCATAAGCCACCTTCACCTACAGTGACACCGATCACCACCACTCATGGCTGCCACCACCATCGGCGGCCACCGGTAGCCACCCCCAACCATCCTTTATCATTGTCTACCATATCCGTCACTTCGATCATCGACCATTTCTATCTCCACCGATCACCACCACCCATTGCCGTCACCACCATCACAAAACACCGTCGACCACCTCCACCTTTTGCACTATCATTCATGTATGTATTTATGTGTGAAAATTATGTAAAAAATTAAAATACTTTTAAATTAAATTATTTAAATATATATTCTTTATTTGTGTTATTTATAACTATTATATGATATATAAAATCATCAAACAAGTTTAAGGAAATTGTCTACTCTTGTCCTATCTAGTCCTAGTCGTACCAAACACAAGACATACACTTATTTTGTCCGTCCTATCCTGCTCTCTTGTCCAGTCCCGTCTCGTCCTGTCTAATTCTGTCTGCGTACCAAACGCTACATGAGAGTTATTTTGGGTTCCAAAGCATCGATACAATCAAGAATCAATTGCATCATTTTCAAAAACAACAAAACCATGTGGACTTATGTGCAAATCAGAACAGAATTTAAATATTTATTTTATAGAAATTGTTTTCATGCATTTTGTTTTCATCTTACAAAATAGAAAATGATATTATTATCTACATAAGTAATGAACAAGATTAGTCGAGTGGTGATAAAAATTTAACAAAATCAGTATTAACAATTCTAACTTTAACTCAAATTGCAAATATTGAAAATTTAGGACTCAATACAATGTATTTTAAAAGAAACCTAAAATCATAAATTAAACGTACTTGACTATTCACAATAATGTGGTAAATCAAAATGAGAAATATAATAAACTCGTGATCGCCTATCATTTCTTCCTACGGCTCGGTGCTATTGTTGCTTTTGGTTTATCGTTATTGTTCTTCTGTTAGTACCTTGTAGCAAAAGGCGAAATTCCTCGTCCCAGGGCCCCACCCCCCGACCCGACAGGGATTGGTGGAGAAATTAAATCATGGTGACTCAACGGCCCACTAAGTGAGAGGAACAGTGGATGGTCCCCACACGGAGCTATCCCCCACATTGGAGGGATAAAACTCCCACACTGTGACTGCCAGGACTCGAACCTGCGGCCTTGTAGCAATCTGCCACCCAGAAACCAGTTGAGCTGCCCATGCGGACACCTTTTATTAGTACCTTAACCGAAGAGAGAGAGAGAGAGAGAGAGAGAGAGAGAGAGAGGGAGAGCACTGGCAGAGCTAGGACTTGATACTCGGAGGGCCAACAGTGAATATTAAAAAAATTAAATACTTGTTATAAATAATAATAAGATTTAGATATATAATATTTTCATCAAATAAATTATCATTATTAATCATCAAAAAATTCTTCATAAATCATTACATCTCATATCAATCAAAATTGAGAATGTCTCTCATGCATATCACGAAAGTCATCAACTAGCGAATCAACTACCAAAAAATGATTACGAAAGTCATCTTCCATCTTATTGCGACGTATAATCTTAACAATATTCATAGATGAATAGGATCATTCAATTGTAACTGTAGAGATTAGAAGCGTGAAAATAAGTGTCACAGTTCTAAACACAAGCGGATATATTTTAGAGTTCCTATTTTTCATCAACCATTGGCATAAATCAAAAATAGTTTTTAATGTTCTAAAATCAAGAAGTTGCCGCACATGTTCAAAATGCTCAAATTGCGTTCTTAATTGTAGCATCTCATAATCTGCAAAGTCTTTTAAATAATTTTTTTGTACCAATTTGCAAATATCATCAATTCTGAAAGAAATGCGCATCTCCCTTGGATCTCATGCCGAACTAAAAATAATCAACTCCACTATATTGTCATTAAACTTGTTGTTCAATTCTTGTCCAAACATATGTTTTTTAGCTAGAGAAGGGGACCACAAGTTATATATATATATACATATATATATATATATATATATATATATATTGAGGGAGTCATGGCCCCCAAGGCATAACGTGGCTCCCATATCAATGAAGAAGGGAGACGTAAGTTGATTCTTCCGAAGAACCGGAAGCGAAGCGCTATGCCGGGGCGGGGGGACGGGAAAAGAAACGGCTCCGAAGAAAGAAATTGGGGTTCCCAATGCTTCTCCACGCTCAACGAGATGCGCCACCCTCGGGATGCTTTGCTCCTAACCCCACAAGGTTCCGAGATGGAGCTTAACCTGAGTCTCGGTTAAGAACGGCGATGATCTACGTTTCACACGGCGAGAGAGAGAGAGAGAGAGAGAGAGAGAGAGAGAGAGAGAGAGAGAGAGAGAGAGAGAGAGAGAGAGAGAGAGAGAGAGAGAGAGAGAGAGACTTTTTATACCATAGGATTGTCCTTGATCCTCAATATTTCACCAGTAACTCAAACTCTTCCCGAATGTTAAGGTTCCAGCATTACCTATTTGTCTCGAATTACCTCCCATGAATTACAAGCTTGCGCTTACTGAACTCAGCGACTTTGATGCACAAAACTTACCAATGCACATATTTGATCATAAATATATTCAATTACATATTAATAAAAAATATAAAATTTTGATATTTAAAAAAAATATTTCAGACTTATTTAACAATTTTTATAGACTAACATTTATTTTTATATTTAATAAAAAATTATCGTCTAAGGCTCTGTTCTTTTGACCGAATAAATCAATTAGTGAATCGAATGGATACGAAATGAATCGAATCGAACTAAATGGACCTAAATCAATCAATTGAAATATATATTAAGAGTAAATAATAATAATATAATAAATATTAAAACCAAATAAATATAATAAAATAATAAGAAAAATAACAAAATAATAATAAATAATAAATAATAATAGATATAATGTAATAATACTATAATTAATTACAATCCTAATAATAAAAATAATAATTCTAATAAATATGCCCCAAATGTCCCAAATGTCACAAATGTATCAAATGTCACAAATAATAATAATAATAATAACAATGACAATAATGATAAAAATAATAATAATAATAATAATTATTATTATTATTATAATAATAATAATAATCAACAATCAACAACAACAATAAATATTATTATTAATAATAGTAAATATATTAGTAATAACAATAGTAATCAACAACAACAACAATAATAATAATAAATGATAAATAATAATAATAATAACAACAACAAGAATAACAAAAACAAAAAAACACTCTACAAAACACAGCATCATCGCACAATCATAACCACTCGTCGATTAATTGTTGGGTTGGCATACAAAAACTAAAAAAAATAGTTGTTGTCTGAGGCAAGAAAAAGTTTAGTATAGATGATTGAACATACATTAAACAAAAAAAAATCCGAATAAATTATTATCAAGAAGTTCTATAGAAAAATATTTGATAAATTACCTATTTACAATCAGTTGTTTAACATGTAAAAGGTTTTTAAGTACATGAAATATTGAGTTTGGTCAAGTGCTCAAGGACCCTTCAGTAGGGATGACAAGATTAACCGTGAGTTTGGATATTCGGATATTACCAGAATGAGTATATTTCGGGTCCGGGTTTGGGTAGGAAAAAAATCTGCGGATGTGGGTACACGTATACCAGTCCTGTAAGAGCCTTCTTAGAATAGTGGGGTGAAGAGTAATGAACTCTTTCTGCGAAATCAATAGATAAATGCGAAAAATAGCTGACACAGAGATTCACCGAGGTTCGGCAACTTGCCTATATCCTCTTTCGTTCTTTATTTTTTCTATAAGTTCAAGATAAACCCTCCCGCCTTGTCTTGAATTGGTCCGAGGTAAACCATTATAATCTTGTCTTCTATCAGTACAAGATAAACCGTTACAAGCAACCGCAATCCCACCGTCAGTCAACACGTTATTTTTAATTACCAATGGATTATTTAAATTATTGAATGGTATTTTGTATTATTAATGAGTACTTTGAATTCTCTCAAGTTAACAATAAATATTATAAATAGCAAAAAAATAGGACTGAAAACATCATATCTGAAGATTGTCAAATAAAATACAAAATACAGGTCTATTGTTAAAAAATATATTTGTAAGCGAAGAAAAATAGATATACAAACCTCTCAATCCAAACTTACAATTTACAACAAAAGTCGCATGTACAACTACAACCCAACAAAATATGAGATCTACAATCTAAACCTAAAAAACACTAGTGCTACCAACCTAAAAAATAGATCCGGCGAGGAGCTGATTCTCGAGTTGACGCCCCTGAAAGCTTGAACACCAACCATCTCCATCAGGTTACACCATCCTCTCTCGCCGCTCGCCTTCGCTCGTATGTACGAGAAGTATACCCCTGGAATCCTAAACCTGATCTCCAACGGAAGAAGGAAGAGCCTGAGATTTGATGAAGGAGAGAATAAAGGGGAAGAACAGAAGAAAAAAGAGAGAAAGAGAAAGAGAAAGGAGGTGTTGATCTGGTGTGGGAAATGGGGGAAGAAGAGGAAGAAGAGAGAAAGGGAAAACAAAAAGTGAGAGAAGGGATTGAAGAGTAGACTGCTATTAGGTTAGAAGTGTTAAGGATATTTTGGTAAAAATTGAGTTTTGGGATAAAAAATTAAAGATATTGTGTTTTGAGTAAAAAGTAGGTTGTACTTTATAGTTTTTGCACATGTTATTGAAAAAACGACAATTAATATAGAATACACCCAGTCTAGAGTACAATATAATTAATCATGGAGCTTATATTTAAGTATTCAACCAAAATGGTCTAAAATATCCCCATCGAAACCGCCCTGATGTTACTCGAACTGCCATCATCAGTTGAATGATTGTCTTTTCATTACCGACATTTGTTGGTATACCATAGACTAGTAAGGAAGATGATACCTAATGCCTCCGTTGCGGGTTTTCCGATTGTAGATGACTTGTATTAAGAGAAAAGTAGTGTGTTAGTGCTGCGACACGAGGTTAAAATGGTCGGTTGATTTGAAATGTTTCATTGTCCTTGGACAATGTAGAGATATAGATGGAGCCCCTAATCTACCTAATACTATAATCATAGTTGTACAGGGATTGGACCAACTAACTTATGAATTACTCTAGTTTATCTTCATATGTATATTTACTGTATTTTAGATAATAATTAATATAAATAGTTGAAAAATGATTTATAGACCTACATAATAGACCTACAATTATGATTGGTGAAATTAAAAATTTGATTGGTTAATATGAAGAGAGAGAAAAAGTGTTTGAAACTTGTCAAAATGTGAATGGTGTAGGCCTATTTGTAGGTCTATTATGTAGGATTATATATCATAACTCTAAATAGTAATAGTAAATGTGTGATGATATCAAAAGAATATTATAATGAATGCATGATTGGGATAAAAAAACAAAAAGTAATTATTTGATTTAATTATAAAAAGTGATATATGTAAACTTAGTAAGTAACAATTTTTTGAGAGAAATATAAACATTTGGATAGGATGGAGGGAGCATTATAACTTAAGACTTAAAAGTTACTCTCTCCGTCCCGCTCAAATCTTTACACTTAATTTTTTTCTTTTAAAAACTTTATATTTATCACCTTTACAGAATCAAATCAAACAATCACATTTTACTTTCTTAATCTCCACCTACATATCAATACTTTTTACTTTTCAATCTCCACCATACATTTATCATCATTATTTACACCAATCACTACCTAAAATATACCAAAATACACCCTCTGTCAAGCTTTTAACGGGACAGGAGTACTACTATAACTTATGCCGAAAATCTATGTGAGACGGTCTCAGCCTATTAAAGGATGATTGAAGCGGGGGCGAGAATGGACTCCCCTTCGAACCAAAAATTTAACTTTTCTTTATATTATACTGGATTTTCGCCTGTGCGATCCACCGGACAGACTATTTTATTACTTAAAGTAATTTTCGTCACCCCAAAATTTATTCTTGAGAATCATCGATAGAAATTTTAATAAAAATACTATTGAGTGTATTATAGAGTGTAATGTAATTGGAGAAGAAGTCTCATATTAGCGTAGTATTCAGTTAATTAGTGTTCCTTATATAAATAAATTTGAGGGACATACCGAAATGAAAAGGTAGGAACAAATATGGGGGAACGAAAGTAATATGTGATTATATATATATATATATATATATATATATATATATATATATGTGTGTGTGTGTGTGTGTGTGCGCGCGCGCGCGCACGCTATGTGTTTTACTATTTCTAGTTATTATAACTAAATAAATATTTTACTTCCTCCGTCCCAGACTTAATTGCTATATTTTTCTGGGCACGAGTATTAATGTTAGAGATATTTATTAGTATTGTGTGTAATAAAGTGATATTTTAAGAGGGGTAATAATAAAAATTTGATTAATATTATTTATTAGTATTGTGTGTTTAATTGGGTGGGACCATAATGACATTTTATGGTAAATCGATGATCATTGAGGTGTATATTTAAAGGAAATGATTGGTTTATTTCCTTTTATAGTAAGTAGCAGTTAAGTATGGGACGGACCAAAATGAAAAGGTAGTAGTTAAGTATGGGACGGAGGGAGTAATTTTTTTATGTACGCAATATGAATCTTGAATTTTTTTTTAAAGTGAATTAATTTAGTTTTCTTTTGCTTCGATTAATTTTACTGAAAGCTAATATCCATATTTTTAATATAAACTTTTTTGTGTGATCGGCCATTAATGTAAATCCATCAAATTTACTATATTTAATTAGATGTCTGATTAAAGATCGTGATATAAGAACTAATCTGATATATTTTTCATTAAGAATGAACTTGGTATAAAAAATTATAATATTTAGAATTTTAAGGTAAAAAAATAAGAAACGGAGTTTTTTATTGGTAGATGAGTGTAAATTGAGGAATAAAACTCCCACAATATATTTATTTTTCTTTTTTTATTTGTCTAAAAATTCAAGAAGACGTCTATATATATAAATAATATATATGCTATATTTTAAAAATATAAAAAACTTAAAAAATGACACGTGTCCACGACTTTTTTTAATATAAATATAGATATAGGTTACTGTTAAAATATATTCATTTTTGCCTCATATTATAACTTTCACATGCTCATTACGTGAAGCACCATGTTTAAATTTGAGATGGTGGGTTTACATCCGAGTACTTTCATTTGTATTTTTGCAAAAAATATTTTATATACCCCGTAGCCTCAAAATCATTTTTGTCTTCTTAATCTTAAAATTTTTGAGCTGTTCCGAGATATCCTTCCCTTGTTGATGTCTTGTCTAATACTGGTTGTATGAAGATATATAGATAGAAGGTTCTAGATCCTTCTAGAGGTAGTAGGATCATATAAGATATCTTACCTTATGTAGGAATCCTATGTATGGAAGGACTCTCATTGTAATGCCTATATAAAGGGCCTCCTCTATCAATGTTACGAATACAATTAAATGACTCATATTTACAGCTTTCTTACTTTCTCCTGAAACACATTATCAGCACGTAGCTCTAGAAACTTTTACAAATTCCGAAAAAAAGAAAAAAATCAGTCCTTAACCCTAGTCGGACCACTGCCGGACCACTGGCGGGACCCTGCCGTGTAACACCCCCAAACCAATTGGGAATATTACAGCGCCGCAGACCCTCCCCGTGAGGATCTGCCAGGCTAAATACAGAAAACACAACAATACAACAAGTGCCAAGATGACTAATAACGAACCATTAGACCGATTTGGTCTTTTGCTACAACACACACATATCAAACATAAATAAATCTTCCTCACAACGCATACCTACGCAGGGGTTAGAATACATCAACATTCCCATAAAACGGTAGAACAACACAACAGAGAGACAAAAAAGACTCTACCAAAATACTCAATGACTGGTCCTCCTGTGAATAGTATAGTCATCTCCTATCATCCTTCGTACCGATCCTGTGATTTGCTCCCCAGAAACTTGCAAGTACATGGACGCAATACAGACATCCACCCCGAATACTCGGGGGTTAGCAAAACTCCACTGTTTTGCTAGTACAAGTATAAAACACAAATAGGCCATGCACAACATACTCCAAGTATATAATCATCGTGAACATGCTTCCCGAGGTGAATTACTTGATCAAAAAAGTTTAATCATGAAAGGTAGGGATAAATTCGATATACATCTTACAAAATATTTTACGATCTCAGGAGTTTTGAAAATATTTGGGATTTAAGAATTCTCAAGCCTTTCGAAACCACTTAGGGACACAACCCAAAAGTCATTTTCCCAAAATACAATTATGACAACAACACACGGGGTCCACAACCCAATCATACCATTCTAGTCACAAAGCACGGGGTCCACGACCCAAACATATATATCAACATATTCCAAAGGATTATTTGCGTCCTGTGCTAACAAGCCACATACCTCAGATGCTCCTGCAGAACATACCTGAGTGGATAACCCAATAGGAAATCATACCAAATCACATGTCACCGTGACAACAGTCACGTAACCATAACCATACTTACGTTCATAGTTATACTAGCATCGCACTAGCAAGCTACGAACCTCGGGGCCGCCACGAGACATACCCGATTGGACAACCCATGACACGTATATCATACAACCAAACCACAACCATAAGTTATCCCGGTATCGCACTAACAAGCTACGAACCTCGGAGTCCCTGCAAGACATACCCGGATTGGATAACCCCACAAGTTATCCCAGCATCGGGCTAGCAAGCCACGAACCTCGGAGTCCCCAAAAGACATACCCGATTGGATAACCCTACGGTCACGCCCGACCCGTAATAGCAAGGACGGATCCCAAAGATTCAACTATCTTACCCGGTGGCACATCACCTACAACAATCACACGCAACGACAAGCAAATACCAATGTCAAACAACACTAAACACTACAACCTCCTTACAAAGGAGTAATAGCTAATATCACACAACGTCACATATTCACGGAACAAGTACACATATCAATACATAATCCTCGGCAAGGGATTTCGGTCTATTATATTCATGAAATATGATTATAACATCTTCCAGCATACGACACATACTCACATATTCCGAAAGCACATTTATTCACGAAGCATACACGCTATCTTTGAAGAAAACCCTTTTATTGAGAATATACCGATCCTTTTTTTTAAGTTCATTAAAACATTCGGATTGCACAAATACAATTAATTATCAACCGTTACGTCTACGAAACATGAAGTGTATGGGCAAGATACTTGCCTCGAAACTACGAGCAACCGAACAACGAACGGATGAGGTCGAGCAGCCCTCGAACTTCCAAAAATGACCAAGAATCTTGACAGCCCCACGAATACTACGAGAACAATACATCACGAATTAACAACACTAATCGGAATTCGAAATGACACTAAGAACAACAAGGATCTAAGAGTTTCTCCAAGAAATCAAGAGCCAAGTTTCAAGTGATATAAAAACAATAAACGAGTTACCAATCTGAAGGTCATGACCAAGACAACAAGAGTACACAACCGATTAGATGAGATCGGGTAAGAATCACAAAACCAAGAAAAACCCACAAATTCAAGAAACTAGGGTTCTAAGAAGAGAATACCTTGATTCGAGCAAAGAATATGATTAGGTGAGGTTGAACATACACAAATCCACTCTAAGATGAAGCTTGATAATGAAGATCGCCTAAAATCACTTCTCGAACTCAACCCGATGGAAAAAGATGAAGGAAGAAGGAGGAATGACGAAATAAAAATGCTGTCCAGTATTTATACTGGACAGTTATTAGCATGCGCTAAATACACTGCATTAGCGCGCACTAACGGGGTTAACACTCCAGAACATTCCGCCCGCAACACTGTTAGTATGCGCTAGCCAATATGCGTAGCGTGCGCTAACGAGTCACGAATCTAGTACAGTAGCTCCTGGACTGCCTCTGGACCGCCAGTTAGCGTGCGCTACCCACCCGGTAGCGTGCGCTGACAATGACACGGTAGCGTGTGCTACACCACAAACGATAGCATGCGCTACACCAAAATGAGTAAAAAACTCATGCCACGATCTAAAACGGAGATCAAACACGTGCCCACTCATGACACACCCAAACGTGTCATAACATTCCAAGGACATGGACAACATGAATCCGATAACCCGCAGAAAAACTCAACGAAACTGGAATGAAGATGCTCGGGTATTACGTTCTACCTCTCTTAAAAGAAGTTTCGTCCCCAAAACTTAAAACATAAAATGATCAATGCAAAACAATCTCAGATAACACACGCTATCCGTTGCCGATGACTTGCAACGAATCACATGCAACACATAACTTTTACCATCCATAACACTAAACTAGAATGATAACAAAACACAACGAACAAAATCAATATGGTTGACCAACCAGAACAGTACATCAATCAAAACACAATCCATTCGCTGAACAAATACAAAATTCCACCACCCAAGGGTTGGAAGATCGGAAACGAAGCTAATTTCCTGAACTTAAGGAAATTATGAAGTGATCTGAACGCTCAAAAATCACAATACGAGATCAACAAAAATCGGACAACAAACGATCGAGACAACTACGGTCGAACAATCAATTTTGAATCACAAAGAACAATGAAGATCAAATAACAACTATGAAGTTCACACCTCGACTCAAGACAATAGGTGGTCTGGTAAAAATGACAAGATATTGATAAGTGTCAGTTTTATACACTTATCCATGGTTTGTATCGATATATTTCACCCATAATTGAGCCACTCTACTCGTTTTTGCTTAGAATCAATTAGCTTTTAATAATTTTATTATTTATCAGATGAAGATGTAAATTTAGTCTTAATCGGATTGAATTACTGATTTACTCAAGAAATAACATGTTTATAAAATATTCTCTTTGTTGAATTTTTTATGTATTCATGTTGTAGGGATTTCCGATATGAGTTCGGCAGTCTTTCCGGATTCAAAATCAGAGTTATATATCAAAAGTTATCATCCGAAGAAGATTTGGGGCAAAAACGCAAAGTCTAAGAAATTCTGGACTGAAAATGAAGTCTGAAACTCCATACGGGCGTGTACGTGTAACAACCCCGATATATTCAGGAATATTACAGCGCCGTAAATCCTTTACATAAGGATATACAAGGCTGAAGAATTAGAAAGACATTAACAGGTACCAACGTATGAAAATAACGAAATTAAGATACAACAGTTCTGACCAAATACTGTAAATATGAATGTTCAGCGAAAAAGTATTAATACATCACCAAATCCAAATCATCATAAACGACTACTTACTCGAGTACTTATTAAAACGGTACAAACAACAGACAAATAAACCCGGTCGGAACATCACTCTGGACCCTTGTCGTCATGCAACTCCAGTGGTTGTTTCCCTACTCTGCTGGATCCTGAACATAAACAAATGTTCACCCCTGAAGGGGTTAGCACAACGATTGCTAGTACAAGTACCACAACATATTATTCAATATCTCACGAAGAATAATAATAACATAAATGACAAAAGAACCAACGAGTCTTCTCCTGCGAGAAACTCAATAATAACATACACACATGATAATCACAACATGATATCACAATATATACATGGTAATTCCAATGATCCAGCGTTCACTGCCTAGACCCCCCGATGATTCCATCAAACCAACCTGAGGTGGAAAAACCCGTCCGATGATCTAGCGCACGCTAGCATAGATCCCCCGATGATCCCGTCGGACCAACACGAGGTGGACATACAACAACGACATATATGCACGACAATATGTTTAACATCACAATATAAAACAATTAAGGTACTTGCCTCGATTCGAAGACAAGAACAATACTTCCACGAAAAACGAAATACTCAAAGGTCGCCCCTTCGATAAATCACATAGCAAGCTCGAACCTTAACAAAAGAAATAATATAGAATTCATCTCACGTCGAACGAACATCTAACAATCCAAAATACGGTTGGAAGTTCTTAAAACAAATCTGTCTGGTTTGCTTAACGCACGCTACACATCCTATGTAGCATATGTTAAGGCAACTTGTTAGCGCACGCAATTACACACAACCTAGCGTACGCTAACCATGCACGATCAGCACCTCACTGATCAGCCGACTGACTCGCCTGATGACTTAACGCACGCTAAGTTTCAATCGTAGCATACGCTAAATATGCCCGTTAGCGTACGTTAATTCACATAGCTTAGCGCACGCTAAGCGTGCATGGCAGTTCACTGTTGGGCAACAGACTTGTTCTAACGGTGATGAAACTTACGAATTCCTCAGTGATTAACGTGTGTTACCCGACTACATGTCATGTTCATAAACTTATGAATGATCTTACGGATCCAATCATCTTTGAGTCTCAAGGAAAAGAATATCATCACAACTCTTATATTCGAACTTAATTATCATTATCATGCGAATTTAGGTGATCTCCGGTTGGTGCACTAGATTCTATTATCATTATTCACATTCAGACTTCATCTTGAAGGTGAACTAACAATTCTAACTTATACGAAAGGATACTTCCTAAGATGATTCTTTCCTTAAGTTCTTATAACCAAAAGTGATATCACCTCCAATTTTATGATCAATAAGACAACATAAATCATACAGTAATCAACTTCAGAATGTTCCTCTCATCATTTGACGTACTAGGATTCCAACTACGAGGTTGCAACGACAATATCATAAGTATAATTATTCCAATCTTCTAAACATGATATTTGTTGAATATCTTGCTAGCATGATCATCTTATTCTTCATAACACGAATCTAAAGTTGGAGATAGAATTTAACATACCTTTAATGAAGAAATCACTGATCCAAAAAGGTAGAATCCAGCTCTGGTTGCTTGAGTGTCACTTCAAAGTGAATTCTTCTTCAATGATCAAGTATAAGCACTCTTTAATATTTAATGATCAAGTAAGGCGGATTTGTATGTGTTTAAGGAGTAGGAAAGGCTCTCTGGACTTCCAAGGAATGAAGAACAAATGAAGGGAAATAAGTAGAAATGGAGTGTTGTCCTTTAAATAAAGTTTCTGCACATTAGCTGATTAGCGCACGCTACCATACAATTCTTAGCGCACGCTAATAAGCGTTGACTCCAAATCTATCCAGGTTCGTCCGGTGGAATCTTATCCGGACCCATGTCCTGGCTGGCGCATGTGCTAGTCGCCTAGCTCAATAATTGACTGCCTAGCGCACGCAAATCCTACATTCGTAGCGTGCGCCAGTTGTAGCCGATAGCGCGCGTTAAGCTACATTCTTAGCGTGCGCTATTACGAGTTCGCATGAGAAATTTTGCATGACGATATACTTATGTACTAAGATACCAATATGAGAAATATCATACTCCAATTATCGAGATCACAATTCCGAATAATATAGGGTTCAACTACAGATGAAATACACAATAATAAATTCGGATATTACATACTCTCCTACTAAAAAGGAGTTTCGTCCCGAAACTCAAGACAAAAATAATTCTGGATATCTGGACTTCATACCATCTTCCGTTTCCCATGTGGCTTCTTCCACTCCGTGGCGTGACCACTAAACTTTGACCAAAACGATTGGTTTGTTCCTCAACTGTTTAACTCGACTCTCGAGTATCTTGACTGGTCTTTCTTCAAACGTTCCATCCTGAGCGACTTCGATCTCGTCAAAATCAATGACATGACTATGATCCGGTATATACCTTCGTAACTGGGATACGTGGAACACGTTATGAACATGGATCAATGACGGCGATAATGCCAATCTGTATGCCAACTCTCCAACTCTCTCAAGGATCTCGAGTGGTCCGATATATCTCGAACTCAGCTTTCCTTTCCTTCCAAAACGAAAGGTTCCCCGAGTAGGAGAAACCTTTAAAAGT
Organism: Orobanche coerulescens; assembly: GCA_033398695.1. NCBI lineage: Eukaryota > Viridiplantae > Streptophyta > Magnoliopsida > Lamiales > Orobanchaceae > Orobanche > Orobanche coerulescens. The sequence goes on from CM065808.1 coordinate 166,297,455, forward strand.
ACGTGGTCTCCAGTACTGAACTCCAATGGGCAATGGCGTACGTCTGCGTAAGATTTCTGTCGACTCTGGGTGGTCAAAAGCCTTTCACGAATCAAGGCTATCTTCTCTCGAGTCTGTAAGATCAACTCTGGTTCTGTCCCGATCAAGTCTGATGAATCGTCCCAACATAGGGGCGATCTGCATCTTCTCCCGTATAATGCCTCAAACGGTGCCATCTTAATGGAACCATGCCAACTATTGTTGTAGGTAAATTCAATCAACGGTAGATGAACTTCCAAATCGTTTGACCAATCTAAGGCACATGCCCTTAGCATGTCTTCCACCATTTGAATGGTCCTCTCGGATTGTCCGTCACTCTGCGGGTGATAAGCCGTGCTGAAGTTCAATTCGGTCCCCAAGGCCTTCTGAACTGCTTTCCAAAAATGAGACACAAAACGGCCATCTCGATCAGAAATAACGGTCTTCGGCGTACCATGTAATCGAACTATCTCCGAAATAAATACTCGTGCCAACCTCTCTGGTCCCTACGTGTCCTTAATGCCTAGAAAATGAGCTGATTTGGTTAAATGATCAACTATCACCCAAATCATGTTCATTCCTGGCTTGGTTCTCGGCATACTAGTGATAAAGTCCATCGATATGTCCTCCCATTTCCATTCAGGAATCGGGAGTGGCTTCAACATTCCGTCAGGTCGTTGATGCTCGATCTTAACCTGCTGACAAGTCAAGCATTTCAAAACATAGTCTGTTACATCTTTCTTCATGTTGCCCCACCATAAATTCTGCTTCAAGTCCTTATACATATTACTGGTGCCTGGGTGGATAGAATAGGGCGAGCTGTGAGCTTCTTTCATAATCGTCTGTTTCAGAACATCGACATCGGGAACGCAGAGTCGGTTCTGAAATCTCAAAACTCCATCATCATGAATTATGAATCTGAGGGCCTTCCCCTTGATCACTTCATCACGTAACCGAATCATCAGAGGATCATCTGTCTGCATAGATTGGATTTCTTCGATTAATGATGAAGTTATTTCCATCACGCACAGTTGTCCTTGGACTCTTTGCAACCATACTTGAATTCCTTCTCGAATCATCTCTCGTTGAAGGCTAAGTTGGGAGCACTAGTAGAAAAAGAGTCTTTCTTGACGCGCATTTGGCGTCATAAAGGGCCTTTATGACCCGCAAATGCTGGTCATAGAAGGACCAGTCATAACTCATTATGACTCGCATTTGTTCGTCATTGTACAATGACACGCACTTATGACACCCACTTTATGACGCCCTTTTCTGACAACTATATATGCGTGTCATAAAAGTTATGACCCCTTTTTCTGATTTCAGTTTTTGCGTGTCATAACTTCAAAATTTTTTTTTTTTTTCTGGCTTTTATGACCCCCCTGCTAAACCTGCAATTATATACCAATTGTACCCAATTCATTACAAAACCTGCTGATCGATTGTACAAAATTAATGCATTTCATATATATCGCAAAACCATGCGTTACCAATTCATTACATGACTCGACTAAACTCGATCATGTCAAAATCGGATCAATATTATCTAGTTTACGATTACTACCAATTGTACCCATTTCTACCAACTGTACCTATTCCTACAAACAGTTTTACTCCCTAAAAATAAAATTCGACACATAAGTACACCATTCTTCTCGAATGTCGTCGAAATCCGCATCAGTGTAGTCGTTGCTTTCACCTCCAACCTAGTCAAATAAAACAACAAGTTAAAACAGTTTAAATAGGATCCGCGGACTAACTAAGCTAGACAAAAACCCAAAGCTAGCATCCACTGAAATAGTTGGGCAAAAACCAAAGAACTCCTCTATAAATCCCTACCACAAAAAGCAACAAAAGGAGAAGGGAATAAGAAGCATAAACAAATCTCCTGGAATTAAATCACAAACTTAGATAAAGAGTCAGGCTGCCTAAGGAATTGTTCTATAGGATAATGCACTATGCAGAAGTCAATTACTGCCAAGTTCGAGCCTATATGCCATTTAATAGATCATCAATGACTTTATATTCAAAAAGGATTAGCCAAATATATGTGGCCCTCAATGTCAGTTATGCTTTAAACCTGTTCTAAATATTTAGATAATACATCTTCAAGTAGCAATTATGTCCATAATATACTTTGAAAATCGAAATCTTGTCTATGGAAAAATTATATCCAACGGTAAAGAGGAAAAACTTTGCAGGAGAAAACACCTTTTCTCGCAGATATAACCTACATTGTCCTTTAATGATAATCGTAATACAGATCATAATCTACACGATAACGACTTCGACAACAGTAAAAGAGCTCACAATAACTGTACAGAGGCTTATGGGTTGACTAGCAATTGTAAATGTGACAAAAAGAAGAGATGTAAACAATATTTGAACATATCCTAGCGTCAAGAAGCATAGTACACAGTGAAACTAAGAAGCTCAATTGATAGAATAAGGCACAAAATAAATGGATAATGCTCGTAAAACTCATTAGAGATAACAAAAATAAGATACAACAACCAATGATATCACTGACTACTGGGGCATTCAAATAGAGGAGTCGGTTTTATGGCAGACTTGAAAAAGGAAAAGAATAATTTCATTCGAGAAGATAATGTCTTGCCCCAAGCCTAAGCTCGAAAACTATACATAGTATGTCTTTGATGCTCCATAATAAAAGAGACATAATAATAAACCTATTACTAACAGGAATTTGACCCATAATACTAGCAATTCGGCATAAATTGATACCAGTAACTTCAACTCTATTTACAACCACTTATGAATCCTTTTTGATTACACCCGACTACCACAAAACCACAATTCGATCACAATTCACGGTGACAACTTCAATTCACAATACAACTTCAATTCACAGTTTAAATAAGACAACTAAGACCAACGGCCACAATTCACAATTCACAGTTTAAATAAGACAACTAAGACCAACTACAAGACAATCTAGACTGCTCATTATCACCAACACCACAATTCACAGTCACAAAACTTCAATTCACAAATACAAAACTAGGCGATAACAGAGGACAACCGAGAGCCGGCAATAACCTACACTTACAACTAAAACCACCGCCAATTCATATTAACAAAACAAATAACCTACACTTACAAGTAAAACAAGATGATCAATTAACTAGGCAATAACCTACACAAACTGAGATTCAATTACCAAGCAGTAAAACAACCTTCACTTACAAGTTACAAAACAGTAAAACAAGCATAATTAGACAAGTTAACTAGCCAATAACAGGGACAACCGAGAAACGGCATCTAAACTCTAAAACCAGCTGCCAATTCACAGTCACAAAACTGAGATTCAAACCAGACTCTAAACACCATAAAACAACACATATCAACAAAATCAAACCAGACTCTAAACAACATAAAACATTCAAGACTAACCATTCCTTCTTCTTTAACCTACTTCATTCATACTCAGAATCATACCTACTTCAAATAAACTAATAAAAAAGTAAACTTTATAGCTACTTTAAGTAATTAACTTACATTGTCATTTTCGAGAACCCGAACTCCATGCTTAACAACCTCCTTCATAAACTTCAAGATGAAGTACCCACATTCGTGAATCCGGCCGACGTGGACACTACACAATGCATACGCTTAATTGTTACAATTAATTACTAACTTTACTACAACTTAACTTTATATATCTTAAAACAACACAAGACTAATTACTACTGACCCTGCATAATCACATAAATATATATATAATAACCTTAGATCAGTTAACTAACCTTAGAATTAACCCAGATAAGTTTGGTTCTCTTACTGCTTCCAACGTGTACATCATACATTGCAATTGCCCTACACCGAATTAACCCAGTTAAGTATTACATCATAGAGATAATGGTTAAACTGAGAATTTGTATTACTTACGCATCCACTATTTGCTTAAACTGAGAATTGACATCGCTTGTCGTGAGGGAATCGAGATAATAGCATGTGCTTGTCTTCATATTAAGGACGCCCAACACCCAATGTCTTCTACAAAAAACAAAAATCAAATTCTGTTAAAAACAGTTAATATTTACTAATTAATTTGAAGATTGTCGAAAATCTAACCCGGGATTGTATGGCAGTATGACAATGTCATTTTGCTTCCTTGAAGATAATCATTTTTGTAACACCCCCAATCCGCTCAGGGATATTACACGCCGTAGAACCTTTCCTCAAGGATCTACCAGGCTGGTAACGACATATAACAACTCAACCATGCCTTTAAGGCTAAAACGACTCAGTAGACCGATTTGGTCTTTCCACAAATACATACAACGCAAATACAACTCATGCCCACGCAGGGGACAAAATACAACCACACCCGTACAACGGGAACAATATAGCAGCGGAAAATAAAGTACAACTGAACCAATAAACAAAGTACGGTTCCTCATGTGATTAGTATCGATCATCTTTCATCATCCTTCGTGCCAACCCTGTGTTATGCTCCAAAACCTGAATCAAAAACAGACATCCACCCCCCGAATACTCGGGGGTTAGCTGTTGGCCACTTAAGTATACTGGATATAGTTTGGAAAAGTAGTTTAAACAACAAACTGTACGGAATCTAAATCTGAGTGCGTAGCGGAAGTCTTGGATACAGTTAGTTGCCGTGGATACAGCAACGGAGTATTTAGTGTATACTTAATATATCACAGTAATTTCAAACAGTAAAAGCTGAAGGTAAATGACACAGTAATTTAAGTGGTTCGAGGTAAACCCCTCTACGTCCACTGGTCCTCCACACAGGAGTAAAAAGTTTATTATATAATTACTGCGTACACAACTACGTAATTATAAACAAACCTATCCTTGTATCGTTCACACAGATTGATACAAAGAATATCACTTTCAACCGTTCACACAGATTGGTTAAAGCTTCCTTCTTGACTAGCTTCTTCACACACAGTTCCAAAGCTTCGTCCTTATTCGTCCCACACAGGTCAGAATAACTTGTTGAGTTCACACAGAGCTCGGTTTTTACACAGAGGTAAAAGGGTAGGTAACCAGGTAAGAACAGCAGCTTTGAATATCAAGTTCTTGAGCTGATGATGGCTGTTCTTGATGTTTGAGCACTGTATATCTCTTTCGTTCTTAATAGCAGTATGCTTTGGAGATATGTTTGCTCAGATGATAACTTTGATAGCTTTGAGAGTTAGGTTACTTGTGGTGTAACTGATCTTCAATGTCTTCAAGGATATATATAGCCTCTGAAGAAAGTATCCGTTGAGATGTCCGTTTGAATAAGATTTCCTTCAACGGGAATATGACATGATCCGGATTTCGCGGGATTCTACAGATCTGAAGATTGACAGTATTTAAATACTTTATCCTTGAGTATTTAAATACTTCTTTGTTCAACGGAACTTGACTTGTGTTCTTTCTTGTCCTTTTGCGAACTGTATGGAAGATGACTGTATTTAGGGCATCGAGACAGTTTCCATACTTGATCTTTTTACAAGTCTTCTTGCTGTACTGACGAGCTTCATTTATGCTGATTCGAGGCAGGTCTTCGATACATGATAAATCCTTAAGCCTCGATACAGTTTCCTTTACTGTATTTGGCATATATGTCAAAACCTTCTCAATAACAAATCACAATCGATACAGGGATCGGGTATCCCGGCTGATTCGATACAGGGTGTTTGTTTTTCCCAACAATTTCCCCCTTTTTGACAATTTGCCAAGACTAACTTACTTCAACTCTTCGAGTCTTCTTGATGATGCCAAAACCTTCCTCATGAAGCATTCTTCTTTGATGACTCTTGGCAGATTTCTTGGTCTTTTGTCAATAGGTCTGACTTAGTAACTTAGTCTACAATAATGAACTGCTCGCAGGCACGTTCGATACAGTTTGAGATTTATTACAACTTAAGCCTATGATTGGCGCGTAGGCACAATCTTACAATGTATTCTAAGTTTACAACTGAAACTATGAACTGTTCGTAGACTAGTTCGTACAGCTTTAATTTTTCAATCAAGTTTATCTAACTTGAGATTCCTATCAAACAATTTTAAGTAATCATACATTAACACAGTAGATTACGAGTTGTAATCTTTCAAGATAAACAAACTATTTTCTTGATATTCAAAATGATTGAGTACAAAGTTTGCTGTATTGAATAGAAATTACAAAAACAAAAATAATATACATAAATTTTAGCTCTTTATATTTGATCCGCGTGCCTCCATGGTCTCTTTCCTTGCTCGTACTCGGTGCCGCGCCACCAGTTTTGAAGTGAATCATTGCCTCGTTCCTGGTAAATCGCTCTTCCTTCATATGAACGATCAAAGGCAAGTATCCAATCCTCTGGATGGGTGACCCGATCTCCTCTTCTATGTTTTGATTTCATTTCGATTTGGAGAGGGAGTTTACCTTCTTCGAGCATCTTTGAAAACTTATCTGCCGCTTCCGCCAATGTTTTATAATTTTTGAAGATGGCGGATTCCCTGATGAGTCTGACAAAATATCTCATCAGTTCATTCTTCCTCCAGTGCTTCACTTCGTCGGCAGTTGGGTTGCGGTTGGTCGGCAGACGTATTTCCAAAGGTCTTTGAACAAGATTTTGCCAAGGGACATTTGGGTCATGGAATTCTGGTCTGGAGCCTGAAATTCTAAAGCTTTGGGGTTGAGGTGCTAGCTTGTTCAATTCGGCAAATCTCTTGCTTTGAGCGACCTCAAATTCCCTTTCTGTTGCGCCTTATTCTCCTTGCAGCTTCTCGTGCCTCTTCCCCCTTTTTGGCTTCATCAAGACTTTGCAGGATTTCAAGAGCGGCGTCCTGTTTGGTCTCGATGCTGGTTATTCTTTCAACAAGGGAGGAAAGAGTCTGCGACATCTCTTGAATGCTTTTATCGTGCGCACGCAGCTGAGAGCTGTTCTCAATCATTGCACAGGCTGTCTTGGCTTCAGCAATTCTTGTCTTTGTAGCTTCCTCCTTCAGCAGTTGCTCTTGTTTATCTTGCATGATCTTCAAGGCTTGCTTGAACACTTCTGGCAAAAGGATGAACGCGTCGACAACTCGAGATACTTCGTGTTGAAGAGTGGTCATTTCTTCTACGGCAGAGGTGTGCATCCAATTCAGTGCCTTTTCAACTGAAGATAGAGCGTTTACTGCATCTTGGATAAATACAGTCTGAAGGCCAAGAGCTTGCAGGCGCTCTTTGCGTGCAGCAGAGATAGGAGAGTCAGGCTGGGCGAAGTCTTCAGCACCGTTTAACCTCCTTACATTCACGGATGGACGTGAAGTAAGTTAGACATCCTCAGGTTCGTTACCGTCCTCGGATTCCAAGGTTGCAGGGGCGGGAGTAGCTTCTTGTGGTACGGCGACAGTTGGTTCAGAAGCGTCCTGTGGCGAAGGTTCTTCGGCAGATATGGATGCAGGAGGGACTGAATCCTCCTGTTGTTTTGCAGGGATGGCTTCTTCGGTCGCAACAGGCTCGGGTGCCTGTTCCAAAATTTCTTGATCTTCCACGACTGGAGGGACTGATTCCTCCTGGTCGGGAATATTCTCCGGCTGTGGCGAAGGTGGATTAGCTTGGGTAGATGGCCCTTCGTCTTTTCTGGGTGGAGAGGCGGCTTGGGCTTCAGCCTCTTCACGGCTCATTCTCAGACCTGCTTGAAGAGCATCGTCGTCATCGTCTGAGTCATGGTCGTCGTCAGCTTTTGGATTAATGGGAGAGTCCTCTGACTTCTTCTTTCCTTTTCTTCTGGCGTCAGATTTGTGCAGCAGGTGGCTTTCAATGAGATCTTTGCAAGAAGCGTTGTCCCATCGAAGCAGTGCCTCAATTTCAGTTGAGTCAGTTACTTCGGAGACAAATCGCTCTTCTTGGCTCCATTCGCTCCAGTTGTACAGTGTGTCGTACGGAGCTAGCCTATAGCCTTTCCATTGCAGAAATCTTTCGTACGCTTGTTCAATTTGAACCGAAAGAAGTGTTTGATTTATGATTGAGTCAGGGGAGGGACTTCGAATCACGCCTGGAGACGCTGTTTCGAGGATTCCAGACAGTATGGGATCCTGTACGGAAGATGGACTCCTTGCAGGGGATGGTGCCCCGAAGGAAATTGGATCCTGCACGGGTGTGGGATCCCGCAGAGGAGAAGTAGCTTTTGGCTCCGAATGGGCAGCCGACGTGCTAACGTCTTGTGCGTTGGCAGATGTCTCTATATCCGTCGTAGCCGCCAAAGGCTCGGGATCTACTGTCGATGCAGTAGGAGACACCTCTTCCACAGGGGTTGGGCCCTGGGGTTCTTCATACGTGGGTTGCGCCACGGGCGAGACATCCTCAGAGTGCTTGGCTTTGATTTTTGAGAGCCTCCGAAGTCTCTTCTTGGACTTCTCACCAGCAGAGTGCTTCTTGCTGTGAGAACGCTTGCGCTTCTTCTTTGAAGATTCCAATTCAGGGACCTACACGGTTTCATCTCTTGGGTTGTCAGAGATAGGCATGTGCCTAGTTCTTGGGTGATTGGCATGCATTGTGCTCTGGTTGTAAGCAGAGGGTTTGACGCCTCCTAAATATATCCGTGAGCTATTTTTCTTGGCATCGGCGGATTGCTTGACTCCACACTTCGTCAAAATGTAGTTCAGCATTATGCCAAATGATTTCTTTTGGGTGGCAGGTTTGCACACCTCTTCTTGAAGTCGTTTCAAAATGATTTGGCACCAGTTGACCTTTTCACAGGTCAAAATGACTACCATCATTCTGAACCTTAGATTCGTGCAGATTTCGAACGCACCGGTTCGATTTTCAATGATCCTGGAACAGAAGTCATTGAGATAAACGAAATGAAGAAGAAAATTTTTCTTGTGACACGTGGTTGTCACCATATCAACCACTTTGGACCCGGTAAATAGTCCATAAAACTTGGTAATCAGCTCTTGAGACCCAAACGTCTCAAGCTGGTCCATCGTCAGGCAGTCGGCGGGCAGCCTGTAGATTCTTTGAAGTAAATCACGATTGATGCAGACTTGCACTCCTTGGACTGTTGCAGTGATGTCAGCAACATGTCCTCCTTGAGCGAGTGACAGAAAACGAACAACAGCGTTGAGGTAGAATTCCTCAACCAGATGGGCGTCGTATTTGTCGGCGATTTTGCTCCCGAAGCGATAAAGACCTTGTTGTTCAAGTCGAGTAATGATATACTCCATTGGTTCGGTGTCGTTGATTTCCGAGATGATACGCTCGATGATGACAGGTTTCGAGAAAATCCGGCCATCAATGATGTTGGAGGCTTTCTTCAGAACGGGGGATGAAGATTGACTAGCCATGGATGTTTTCTTAAAACGAAGGTGGAAGAAAACAGTAGAAATTCGCAGTGAATATGCAGAAAATAAGTAGGCTGTTTGCTTGAGATCTCTTGTAATTGCAGAAAGCGTAAAGAGTCTCTAATGGCAGATACAGTCCTTTTATACTTGGGCGGCGAAATAGGGTTTTGCAGAGTACGAATGGTCAGATTTTAAGGGATGGGAACCGGTTTTGAAATCGACGGTCAGGATGGATTTAGTGTAATCGTACGCTAATCCATTAAAAGGTTTTAAAATACAGCGGGTCCCACTTCTGACATAGGTTGATTACCCTAAATGCCTAAAACGGCGGTTTAAAAATAATAAACAATTTAAAAACATCGCGGCTTTTGAGATTCAGTTGTCCAGATGTCGTGTAAGGCATTTAATGAACATGACGTTTGACATAAAAACAGGGCACGTGGACAAAAATTATTTTAAAAAGGAAATAATATTATATTATATACTGAATCGAAATCCTATAGTATGTCCGTTCTCCGCGTCGATACGTTCCCCCTTAAAAAGGTACTAATAGGTTTCAAATTCCATACAGCAATATTTGGATTAATGCTGTATTCATGGGTCCTACAGTATTCCCCCTTAATTATTGCACACATCAGCTGTAGGATTCATATGCCTTCGTTCGCTACAGTACTGTATTGATGATTCTGAGTGTACAGATAATTAATGTTGTATATCTTTGTATTCACGGGTCTTACGAGATTCCCCTCAATTGTTGAGTAAAAGCAGTAAATTTACTTACAGGGAGTCTGGCTGTAGTATTCCCAATTCTGTTCTTAGCATGTTGAATCTTGCTGTGTCGAGAGGCTTGGTGAAAATGTCGGCCAGCTGGATGTCTGTATGAACTTTTTCCAGGCGAACATCCTTGTTCTCGACATGATTCCTGATGAAATGATGCTTCATGTTGATATGTTTTGTGCGCGAGTGCAAAACAGGATTGTCCGTGATTGCAATTGCACTCGTGCTATCACACATGATTGGAGTTTCTCTAGCATCGATTCCATAATCTGACAGTTGTTGCTGCATCCAAAGGATCTGCATACAGCAGCTACCAGCAGCATAGTACTCTAATTCAGCCGTGGAAAGAGAGTTAGCCAATTGCTTCTTACTGAACCAAGAAACGAGTCTAGGTCCGAGAAAGTGACAAGTTCCACTTGTACTCTTCCTATCTAGCTTGCAGCCTCCGAGATCCGAGTCGCTGTATCCAACTAAATCGAATCCGCCTTCCTTAGGATACCACGATCCTGCATCGATTGTTCCTTTAACGTATTTCAGATTCGTTTAGCCGTATTGAAGTGTGATTCCTTAGGTGCAACTTGGTATCTCGCACACACTCCAACAAAGAAAGCTGGATATCGGGCTGCTAGGCGTTAGGTACAGGAGCGAACCAATGAGCTTCTGTAGAGTGATTGGTCAAACGGCTTTCCGGCTTCATCAAGACTAATTTGCACGGAAGTGCTCATGGGGTTGGCGAGGATTTGGAAGTGTTCATTCCAAATTTGTTGAGAAGCTCCTTGCTGTATTTCTCCTGGTTGATGAATATACCTGTAGGCAACTGCTTTATCTGCAAACCTAGGAAATAACTAAGTTCCCCCATCATACTCATTTCAAATTTGCTTTGCATGAGATGTGAGAACCTTTGACATAGAGCAAGGTTAGTTGAACCAAAAATAATATCATCGACATAGATTTGTACCATTAGAAGGTCATCACCTTCCCGTTTGAACAAGGTTTTGTCGACAGCACCTTTCTCAAATCCGTTGTTGGTTAGATACTGTGACAGGGTTTCGTACCAGGCTCTAGGGTCTTGTTTAAGTCCGTACAGCGCTTTCCTTAGCATGTAAACTAGATCGATACCGTCTGTGTTGGCAAACCCTGGTGGTTGTTCAACATAAACTTCTTCTGTAAGCTCTCCATTCAGGAAAGCACTCTTGACGTCCATTTGGTATACGATAAAATTCTTATGGGCGGCAAAGGCTAAAAATATCCTGATGGCTTCTAGTCTCGCTACAGGGGCGAAGGTTTCATCATAGTCAATTCCTTCTTCCTGACAGTAGCCTTGTGCTTCTAGTCTGGATTTGTTTCTTATGATAAGTCCATTTCCATCCTTTTTGTTTCGAAATACCCATTTGGTTCCTATAACCGATTGGTGTGTTGGTCTGGGTACAAGATACCATACATTGTTTCTTTCGAAACCGTTAAGCTCTTCTTCCATAGATGTTATCCAATGAGAGTTGTTAAGAGCGTCTATGGTCGAAACAGGTTCGGACTGGGCTAAGAATACAGCGATAGTGCACATATTGAGTCTCCTAAGTTCGGATTGAGATTTCTATTCAGGAAACTGTGAGACTTCAGCATTAGCTTCTTCTTGTGTACAAAGTACATTTCCTTGTGTACTCTGTATTCTCCTACGAGTAGAAACAGCTGCATTAATGTTTCCAATTATCAGCTCTTGCGGGTGATCTCTCAACCATCTTCGGTCGGGTTCTAGTTCAGGATCCCGTACTGTATCGAAAGTTTCTGTGGGTACAGCTTTAGCTTGTACAGCGTCAGCTTCATCCACATCGATTCTTACAGCTGCGGGGTTGATTTCTAAATCAACTACAGGTTCTATCGGTGTAGGTGGATCCAAGATAGATAGATGGTGAATGTCCTGAGTGATTTTATCTACTCCTGTAGGGTCATGGTGTGGTTCGTCGAACACTACATGAACTGATTCCTCGATCGTCAGCCTCCTTTTATTAAAGATTCTGAAAGCTTTGCTGACGGAGGAGTATCCTACGAATATTCCTTCATCTGATTTTTCATCAAAGGTTCTAAGTCGGTCCTTCCCGTTGTTCAATACATAACACCTGCATCCAAAAATGTGAAAATACGAAACTAATGGAGTTTTGTTGTTCCATACCTCGTAAGCTGTTTTGTTGTGGTGCTTGTTGACGATACAGCGGTTTTGAGTGTAGCACGCTGTATTGGTTGCTTCACCCCAGAAACGCTGCGGCAATTTGCTTTCGGCAATCATTGTCCTTGTTGCATCTTTCAACGTCCTATTCTTTCGCTCGGCAACACCATTTTGTTGAGATGTTCGGGCAGCTGAGTATTCGTGCTGTATTCCATTCTCCGAACAGTATTGCTCTATAAAGCGGTTAGTAAATTCAGTACCTCTGTCGGAACGAATGCACACGATACTCGATGCTTTTTCATTTTGCAACTTTCTCAGGAGCTCGGGCAGCCTTGATGTTGTTTCCTTCTTCTTGCTAAGAAAGATCGTCCAAGCATACCTGGAATAATCATCAACAACAACCATGCAATATTTCTTACCTCCCAAACTTACTGGGTCTACAGGACCGTAGAGATCCATGTGTAGCATTTCCAACACTCTTTGGGTTGAAAGGTAGGATTTGCTTTTCAGGGTTGACTTGATTTGCTTGCCTTTCTGGCATGGTCCGCAGACGCTGTCCTTCTTGAATGACACATTTGGCAAACCTCTAACCATACACTGTCTTGAAAGCTTGTTGATCGTCTTGAAGTTGACGTGAGACATCCTCTTGTGCCATAGCCAGCTAATATCTGCAGTGCCTTTGGCAACAAAACATGGAATTGAGGAGCTCATAGGCTTCCAGTCAGCAATGTACATATTACCTGATCTGCTTCCTGTAAGCACAACTTCCTTGGTTTGGGTGTTGTTGACTCTACAGCGATCTATATAGAAGTTCACCGAGAACTGTTTATCACAGAACTGGCTAATACTAAGTAGATTATACTGTAAGCCTTCAACATATGCGACATCAGTGACCTTGAATTTCCCGACAAGTAGGTTTCCTTTCCCTCTTGTTCTTCCTTTAGATTTATCACCGAAGCGAACTTTCGGACCGCTACCTTCTACAAAATCAGATAGCTTGCTCCTATCTCCGGTCATGTGAAGAGAGCATCCACTATAGACGTACCAGGTATCCTCCTCTAGAATGTCCTGTAACAAAGAAATTAGGTAGATTTAGGTCCCCTTTGATTTTTGGGTCCATATATGTTAGTTCCTTTAGGTACCCAGATTTTCCTGACAGCAATTGGTTTACTGTAGGATGTACTCGGTACAGTATTGCGGTATCTACGAGGGGCATATCCGTAGTTGTTATAATCATGATAATTATTATGCATGTAAAAATCAGGGTTATTATTATTATTCCAGTACGAGTGCCGTCTAGGAGGTGGAGCCATTTTCCTGGGCCTAACAGCTTGTCTTCTGGGTCTCCAGTTGGATTCCCAATGCTGTTGTTGATACTGGACTGGCATCTGCTGTCTTGAGGGATAACGGGGCTCCTGTATCCAATACCTAGGTGCACTGTACTGAGTGTACTGCTGTGCGGGCCTTTGGTGGTTGGATACCGTCTTCTTTCTGAATGACTGGCGGCTTTGATGATATGCTTGTGGAGCATGCTGTAGATTACGCCTTCTGAGTCGTTGTTGGTTCCACTGTCTCGAATTGTAGAGTTGAGGGGGCGGAATTGCAGCTTTCGGTTTTCTCGGTACAGCAGGTTCCTTTATGGGACTAGGAGTATCTTCCGATTTTGGAATGTGTTCCACACTCTTGACGAACATAGTACTAGTTTTACCTTTATTCGAACATGAGCTGTATCCTAAGCCACTTTTATCATGAGCATGTTGCCCAGTGCTCAGAATTTCTTCCATTCTTTTGGACGATTTTTCAAAAGACTTCAGAATGGTCTCAAGTTCAGTTTCTCGCTTCTCGAGAGTAGTAATTTTGGTTTGTAGTAGAACCAAATCATTTGTCTTGCTCTCATTATGGGTTTTAACTACATTTAGTTCATGAGCAAGTTGATGATTGCTCTCCATGAGTTATTCAAAATCGACCTTGCTGGTTTCACAATCAAGAGACATATTTTCATAGTTTATTTTCAGCAAGTCATTTTCATCTTTTAGCTCTAGATTTGTTAATTGAAGCTGTATATTCTCAGTTTTTAGAGTCTCATGGGCTTTTGGAATGTTTTTGAATTCATTCATCATATTTTCGAAAGTATGAGATGCATTAGATGGAATAACTGAGGTTGAACTTACCTCATCGTCGCTGTCTTCACCTTCTGGAACATCTTTGGCCATAAAGCACATGTATGCTTTATCATCGAACTCATCTTCAGATGAATCACTCTCAGTGACCACCTGAAGACATTCTGCTGATTTGGATGGTGTGGGGGAGGCTTCTGATTCTCCAATCAGGGCCTTGAGCTTGTCTTTCCAAGCACGTCTTCTTTCATCTCTCTCTTGTTGCTCGGCCTCAGGCAATCTTTGGATTTTGGGATGAGGACATTTGTTTGCATAATGGCCTGGTTTCCTGCAGTTATAACACAGGTTAGCATCACCAGATTATGTTTCGGTACTTACCTTGTTGACAGGTTTGGGCCTGTAGGGAGTCTTTCCAGACTGTTTGATGAACTTTTTGAATTTATGCATTAGAAGCGCCATTTCATCTTGTGACAGATGTAAGTCGCATTGTCGCCGCTCTTGTGACCGGGCCGAAACTAGGCATGCTTGTGTCGAGTTCGATACTGACGGAGAGCTGTGACCTTTGAAGGAGATTCTTCAGCTTTCTCTCTTCTGTCAATGTCATACTCAAAAGCTTTAAGGTCAGAGAAGAGATCAAAAGTGGATATTTCATTAAGATTACAGGATACACGCATAGTTGTGGTCTTAATGTCCCATCGGGATAGATCTGAAAATTTTTAAGTTCTTCTCCTTTTGGGTGTAAATCTTGCCCAACGCTTCAAGTTCACCAACAATACCAGTAAATCTGAGGTCAAGTTCCTCAAGTGTTTCCGTTGGTTTCATTTCAAAAGATTCAAATTGTTGAGTAAGTTTTGAAATCTTGTTTTCTTTTGAGAGCTCAGTTCCCTCACAAATTAACTTGAGTTTATCCCAGATTTCTTTGGCTGTTTTGCAGCTCTTTACCTTTGAGAACGTGCCTTTGTCAAGAGTGACAAATAACGCGTTCTTAGCCACGTTGTCGAGATTGGCTCGCTTCCTTTCATCGGTTGTCCATTGCTCGCGTTCCTTCTCGAGCATTTCAGCATGGGCTTGGCCCTCAATCCTTGCGGCTGGATTGACCTTCATGATCTTGATCGGACCATCCTGTATAACAAAAATCATCTCTTCGTGCATTGCTGCAAGATGAGCTTCCATTCTAATTCTCCGGTCGTCAAATTCGTTAATAGAGAACATAGGGACTTTGTTAATCATAGAAGTATCCATACTGATAATATAGGAATGAAAGAGACTGTTTTGAAAATAAGTGATTTGAATCGATTCGGTTAAAAGAAATACGATCGATTCTTTTTAGAATCAACCGCTCCGATACCACTTGTTGGCCACTTAAGTATCTTGGATACGATTTGGAAAAGTAGTTTAAACAACAAAGCATACGGAATCTAAATCGAGTGCGTAGCGGAAGTCTTGATACGATTAGTTGCCGTGGATACTGAACGGAGTATTTAGTGTATACTTAATATATCAGTAATTTCAAACAAGAAAAGTGAAGGTAAATGACACAAGTAATTTAAGTGGTTCGAGGTAAACCCCTCTACGTCCACCGGTCCTCCACACAGAGTAAAGTTTATTATATAATTATCGCGTACACAACTACGTAATTATAAACAAACCTATCCTTGTATCGTTCACAGATTGATACAAAGAATATCACTTTCAACCGTTCACACAGTTGGTTAAAGCTTCCTTCTTGACTAGCTTCTTCACACACAGTTCAAAGCTTCGTCCTTATTCGTCCCACAGTCGAATAACTTGTTGAGTTCACACAGAGCTCGGTTTTTACACAGAGGTAAAAGGGTAGGTAACCAGGTAAGAACAACAGCTTTGAATATCAAGTTCTTGAGCTGATGATGGCTGTTCTTGATGTTTGAGCACTGTATATCTCTTTCGTTCTTAATAGCAGTATGCTTTGGAGATATGTTTGCTCAGATGATAACTTTGATAGCTTTGAGAGTTAGGTTACTTGTGGTGTAACTGATCTTCAATGTCTTCAAGGATATATATAGCCTCTGAAGAAAGTATCCGTTGAGATGTCCGTTTGAATAAGATTTCATTCAACGGGAATATGACATGATCCGGATTTCGCGGGATTCTGAAGATCTGAAGACTGACAGTATTTAAATACTTTATCCTTGAGTATTTAAATACTTCTTTGTTCAACGGAACTTGACTTGTGTTCTTTCTTGTCCTTTTGCGAACTGTATGGAAGATGACTGTATTTAGGGCATCGAGACAGTTTCCATACTTGATCTTTTTACAAGTCTTCTTGTTGTACTGACGAGCTTCATTTATGCTGATTCGAGGCAGGTCTTCGATACATGATAAATCCTTAAGCCTCGATACAGTTTCTTTTACTGTATTTGGCATATATGTCAAAACCTTCTCAATAACAAATCACAATTGATACAGGGATTGGGTATCCCGGCTGATTCGATACAGGGTGTTTGTTTTTCCCAACATTAGCAAAACTCCACTGTTTTGCTAGTGCAAGAACAAAGTGCAAATACGAGCCATACAATTCACATTCCACGAATAACAATAACCAGGAATCCTCAAAGATCCGAACGAAACGAAAAGTACTTCCAGAGGCAAGAGTTTGAGAAAACATTTCAAAATCGAAATATCATAAATCAATGGAAGTAATTTATAAAACGGTTTAGAATGCCATCGAGAGTTTTAATAGAAAACAATTTAGGATTATCAAATCCTACTTTTCAAAATCCAAAGACAAAAGGGGTCACCACCCCAAAGGTTTACTTTCCGAAAAATGACATTTACCAAACCGTTGGGATTTTAGCCCCAAATCCGTAAAATGACTTTTACAAAACCATTGGGATTTTAGCCCCAAATCTCATCAACTCACAGTACACAAGAACGACCACAAGGTTCGTCTCCCAACATCAAAATCCACAAATAAATGATTTAACACAAACAACAAAATACTCTAGTGCCATCCTAGCCAAGTAGGCCAAACGAACAACTTACCTCTTACACACTTAGTCAATGCATGCAATCATGAAAACCGTTCAAAAGCACTCATTTCCGGAAATGCCAATATCAAATCACATTTGCAAAATTCACCACAATTAACCGTCGATCCACACCTCCGTGGACCCCTACTGAGACCCCGTCGGATCTAACCCGTAGTGGTTAAAACCAAAGCTCGTCGATCCACACCTCCGTGGACCCCTACCGAGACCCCGTCGGATCTAACCCGTAGTGAGCATACACACACACACATTACTCATGCAATACTAATATGCTAAGAATGTAAGTTCATTAAGAATACTCACTAGAGATGGCCATTAACTCGACACCATTATCAAACTCTTCAAAACACCATAACAAGATTAAATACGGAATACACGATTCCATAACTTAAACAATAGGAGTATCATCATAAAATCCTTCAACGTTCAAAATAACCAAATCATAATCAATTCTCAAAACACCGTTCACAAATCACACTCGCTTTGAAAGAAAGCCTTTAACGAGGCCAAACCGAAATCCTTTGAAACTTCATTTCAAATAACCAAACAAACACATCAAGACGACCACCGATCATCATATCCATAAAACGAGAGAAGTATGGGCAAGGTACTTGCCTCGAATAACCACAACGCGGAGAATCGGCCGAAGTAGGTTGGCACGAACCGACTACGAACTCGCCGACTCCACCGAACGACAATCCACAACAACGAACTACGAACGAAAACAATAACAACGAAAATGAATTCCAAAGTACGACCCAAAGCCGCTGAATTCAAAGAACAAATGACGAAAGTTCAAGGATTTCCCCCAAAACGGCCAAGAACACGATTCGTTCCGTCAAAACCCGAAAACGGAATTCCAAGTTGAAATATGGATATACAATCCATAGAATATGTTTAACAACATCATTTAACCATAATCGATCCATCGAAAATGGATGAAAAACGAGATCGGGGACAAATCCCCCAAAAAGTCAATTTGAAGGAAATCGAGAAATATACTTCGATTCGACGAAGAACAATGGATTAAATGATGTTAAACACAAGAATACTATCAAGATTAATCATACCCATCATGAATTAATCAACAACAAGGAACGAATCGGACAAAAATGCAAAAATCTCCAAATTCACGAAATTAGGGTTCTAAGGAAGATTACCTTGATTCGCTGGATCAAAGGTTGATAACGGACGATCGATTGATGTTATGAACTCAAGGACTTCATGGATTTGTTGTTAAACAACATGGCTTCGTCACCCATGAATCGCCATTCGCGGACGGGGAAGGAAGGAAGTGAAAAACGAAATGAAATGTGACTGGTCTGTCATATATATACTGGGCCGGAACTAGCGTGCGCTAGCCTTCCCGGACTAGTGTGCGCTATCGGCCAGTACCGGCCGAGCACTCTCGGCCATGGCCCGCATGACCCGGCACCACCGACCAATTCTGCGGACCATGACTCGTCCACCCGACTCCCGCTAGCGTGCGCTATGGCCGGAAGCCTGCGCGCGCTAGCCGACCTGTCCAGTAGCCACTGGACTAACAAACTTACCCAGGTAACGTACGCTAGTCGGCCGGCAGCGTGCGCTACCCCTGCCGTTAGCGTGCGCTACGACCGACAGCAGCGTGCGCTACCTGCCGATCCTGACCGAGTCCAGAACCTCAGGAACCCCACTGTCCGGCCCGATAGCGTGCGTTGGTCGACCAGGCTAGCGTGCGCTACACCTGACGGTTAGCGCGCGCAGCCTTCCGGCAGTAGCGTGCGCTACGCCGGTTCCTGCCGCATCTGTCCGGCCGGTGCCCGCAATCGTCCGGCCAGTCCCGCAACCGTCCGGCCAGTCCCGCAACCGCCAGGGCTCGACGACCCGATTACCGAAAACGCACGGAACGAACACGACGAAAAGTTCGCGGACGACATCAACGACCCGAAATGAAAACATAATACCATATTTAGTCATACGCGACCAAGAAACGGGTCGAGACAACAATTACAGATACGGATACCCGTAACTTTCAAGAAATTACAAAATGGCCCAAAACGCCCGGAAATCACGATACGTGATCGAATAACCAAACAGAAGTTCACAACACGTCTAACAAAGTTAAACGGACTTACAGGAAACTCGAAACAACAGTTTCGAACGAGATTCGCAAGAATCGGACTCAAGCGCGGAAAAGTCGCTAAAAAGCACGGAACTCAACGAAACGACACCGAAACGAACTCGGATGTCAAAAAGTGTAGAATTAATCATTCTCAGAATGACGAAACGGTCATGAGCGAGTCGTCAAAACGGACTCCGACCGAAAAAAGAAATTTACCGAAAATCGAAAATTGCGGATATTACATTCTACCCTCCTTAAAAGAAGTTTCGTCCCGAAACTTAAAACAAGTAGGGAGAAGAAATATTCCGCCAGGAAAAACTCAACGAGATACACAAGAATGCGTAACTAACGCCCAACGGCGAAATGTTACAAACAACGCAAAGGAATATACGGCGTGAAAACACGCTCCACGGCGACCAACACAACGTCGCTGTTAGGGATATAATAAAACCAACAAATGACAAGCGTCATCAAACGGATAATATAGCCAAGTCAATTATCCGACAATCACAAAACACAACGAACGAAAATCAATATGATTGACCAACCCAACGGTACATCAATCAAAACGCGAGCCAATCGCTGAACAAAATACGGAATTCCACCGCCCAAGGGTTTGAAGATCGAAAACGAGACTAATTTCCCGAACTTAAGGGAATTACAAAGGAGCCTGAACGCTCAACAATCACGAAACGAGAACAAAAACCAAACAAACAAACGATCGAGACAACAAAGATCGAACGATCATGTCCGAAACACGAAGGATAATAAAATTCAAACAACAACTCCAAGGTTCACAAGAATCGAACTGAACCCGAAAAAGTCACATCGATAACCAGATCGACCCACAACAAGATCACAGCTCATTCGGACGATGAAACCGAAATACAGAACAAGTTCATAAAGTACCAACGAACATGAGCGAATCGATAGACTGGAGAAAGAGAAAATACAGAAGTCAAAATAGTACGGGCATTACCTCCGACCTCGTCCACGAAATTCACAAAAACGGGAGCGAGGTAACAAGACATTAAACAACCGACACATAACGGAACCATCACCGATGCACACGGTCATACCAAACCAAGCTCTAACAGCTCGCACATGCGCAATAACGCAGAAATCACCATGAGATGGCAACATTCAATACCAACACTCCGCCTCTCACAGGGGGCTAGCACAACCAATGTGTGGAAAGCGTCTCAACGCTCACACCGCCAATTCGATCATACTCGGGAGAAAGTATCAAAATGACAACGCGAATATCACACGTACATACCCAGCCCTCAAACGGGAATGGACAGGTTTTAAAAAAAATGAAAACCTCATTTTGAAAATAATTTGAAGAATACTGGTTGATCTTGAGTATCACCTTTCAAAAAGTATAAACGTGAAACATCGTTATCGAGACATTGGAGAACCATTTCGCAATTGATAAAAATGAGGACACTTTCTCTTAGTGAAAACTTTTAGAATTTTCGACCCTCGGATCTAAATAAAAGTGTTGAAAATCTCAAAATATTTTGGTCCTCGAGGTAGAAAATTTTTGAAATATATTGTGGCATCTAGGATGTACCACAAGAAAATAACTCATTTGAAAAGTATGTCTCGAAATTTATTTTTCTAAGATACTCAAGGTTTTCAAAAAAATTCAATAGGCCAGAATGCCCAAAACTCACACATATCGACGTTCACTAAAACAACTCCTAGCACACGCATCAAAAAGTTTAAAATCAAGACAATATATGTCTTTAAACGGAAATAAACGATAAAATACCACATTGAGAACAAAACCACTGACCCCATTCGAGGCCTCTAAAGACCCTCCCGCACTGGCTAGTGAACAAGTCGAACGCGTATAAGCACAAAGCTTCCACAAGAGACTTGTAAAACGTGCAAATCGATTCGAAAATCATCAACAACGGAGAAAAACAACAATAAAAAGACATCACAAGCTTTACACTCCTCGTATAAATCAAATACGAAAGTCGACTAAATACATATCGTGAAATCAAAATTCACATAAGGATTCCACCACTTAACAAATAATCATAAAAATAGCTCGTGTCACACGAGGCACAACACAAAGAAGGGAGACTTACTTCCACAGGTTGCACGAAGATGATGATCGCCCCACGATACTAATCACGACCAACAAACTCAAACGACGCGTCGCGACACGACTCAGTCAGATAAAATCCGACGAAACAAGACTCAAACAACACGACTTGACCCGACAGCCTAGGTTTTCCTCAACCTAAGCTCTGATACCATTTATGTAACACCCCCAATCCGCTCAGGGATATTATACGTCGTAGAACCTTTCCTCAAGGATCTACCAGGCTGGTAACGACATATAACAACTTAACCATGCCTTTAAGGCTAAAACGACTCAGTAGACCGATTTGGTCTTTCCACAAATACATACAACGCAAATACAACTCATGCCCACGCAGGGGACAAAATACAACCACACCCGTACAACGGGAACAATATAGCAGCGGAAAATAAAGTACAACTGAACCAATAAACAAAGTACGGTTCCTCATGTGATTAGTATCGATCATCTTTCATCATCCTTCGTGCCGACCCTGTGTTATGCTCCAAAACCTGAATGCAAAAACAGACATCCACCCCCCGAATACTCAGGGGTTAGCAAAACTCCACTGTTTTGCTAGTGCAAGAACAAAGTGCAAATACGAGCCATACAATTCACATTCCACGAATAACAATAACCAGGAATCCTCAAAGATCCGAACGAAACGAAAAGTACTTCCTGAGGCAAGAGTTTGAGAAAACATTTCAAAATCGAAATATCATAAATCAATGGAAGTAATTTATAAAACGGTTTAGAATGCCATCGAGAGTTTTAATAGAAAACAATTTAGGATTATCAAATCCTATTTTTCAAAATCCAAAGACAAAAGGGGTCACCGCCCCAAAGGTTTACTTTCCGAAAAATGACATTTACCAAACCGTTGGGATTTTAGCCCCAAATCCGTAAAATGACTTTTACAAAACCATTGGGATTTTAGCCCCAAATCTCATCAACTCACAGTACACAAGAACGACCACAAGGTTCGTCTCCCAACATCAAAATCCACAAATAAAGGATTTAACACAAACAACAAAATACTCTAGTGCCATCCTAGCCAAGTAGGCCAAACGAACAACTTACCTCTTACACACTTAGTCAATGCATGCAATCATGAAAACCGTTCAAAAGCACTCATTTCCGGAAATGCCAATATCAAATCACATTTGCAAAATTCACCACAATTAACCGTCGATCCACACCTCCGTGGACCCCTACCGAGACCCCGTCGGATCTAACCCGTAGTGGTTAAAAGCAAAGCTCGTCGATCCACACCTCTGTGGACCCCTACCGAGACCCCGTCGGATCTAACCCGTAGTGAGCATAGACACACACATTACTCATGCAATACTAATATGCTAAGAATGTAAGTTCATTAAGAATACTCACTAGAGATGGCCATTAACTCGACACCATTATCAAACTCTTCAAAACACCATAACAAGATTAAATACGGAATACACGATTCCATAACTTAAACAATAGGAGTATCATCATAAAATCCTTCAACGTTCAAAATAACCAAATCATAATCAATTCTCAAAACACCGTTCACAAATCACACTCGCTTTGAAAGAAAGCCTTTAACGAGGTCAAACCGAAATCCTTTGAAACTTCATTTCAAATAAACAAACAAACACATCAAGACGGCCACCGATCATCATATCCATAAAACGAGAAAAGTATGGGCAAGGTACTCGCCTCGAATAACCACAACGCGGAGAATCGGCCGAAGTAGGTTGGCACGAACCGACTACGAACTCGCCGACTCCACCGAACGACAATCCACAACAACGAACTACGAACGAAAACAATAACAACGAAAATGAATTCCAAAGTACGACCCAAAGCCGCTGAATTCAAAGAACAAATGACGAAAGTTCAAGGATTTCCCCCAAAACGGCCAAGAACACGATTCGTTCCGTCAAAACCCAGCGGAATTCCAAGTTGAAATATGGATATACAATCCATATAATATGTTTAACAACATCATTTAACCATAATCGATCCATCGAAAACGGATGAAAAACGAGATCGGGGACAAATCCCCCAAAAAGTCAATTTGAAGGAAATCGAGAAATATACTTCGATTCGACGAAGAACAATGGATTAAATGATGTTAAACACAAGAATACTATCAAGATTAATCATACCCATTATGAATTAATCAACAACACGGAACGAATCGGACAAAAATGCAAAAATCCCCAAATTCACGAAATTAGGGTTCTAAGGAAGATTACCTTGATTCGCTGGATCAAAGGTTGATAACGGACGATCGATTGATGTTATGAACTCAAGGACTTCATGGATTTGTTGTTAAACAACATGGCTTCATCACCCATGAATCGCCATTCGCGGACGGGGAAGGAAGGAAGTGAAAAACGAAATGAAATGTGACTGGTCTGTCATATATATACTGGGCCGGAACTAGCGTGCGCTAGCCTTCCCGGACTAGCGTGCCCTATCGGCCAGTACCGGCCGAGCACTCTCGGCCATGGCCCGCATGACCCGGCACCACTGACCAATTCTGCCGACCATGACTCGTCCACCCGACTCCCGCTAGCGTGCGCTATGGCCGGAAGCCTGCGCGCTTAGCTATCGAGAGCCACTGGACTAACAAACTACCCTGTAACGTCGCTAGTCGGCCGGCGTGCGCTACCCTGCCGGTTAGCGTGCACTACGACCAAGCGGCGGCGTGCGCTACTGCCGATCTGGCCGAGTCGAACCTCGGGAACCCCACCGTCGGCCCGATAAGCGTCGTTGGTCGACCAGCTAGCGTCGCTACACACGACGGTTAGCGCGCGCAGCCTTCCGGCAGAGCGTGCGCTACGCCGGTTCTGCCGCATCTGTCCGGCCGGTGCCCGCAATCGTCCGGCCGGTCCATAACCGTCGGCGATCCATAACCGCGAGGGCTCGGCGACCGATTACAAACGCGCGGAACGAACACGGCGAAAAGTTCGCGGACGACATCAACGACCGAAATGAAAACATAATACCATATTTAGTCATACGCGACCAAGAAAGCGGGTCGAGACAACAATTACAGATACGGATACCGTAACTTTCAAGAAATTACAAAATGGCCCAAACGCCGGAAATCACGATACGTGATCGAATAACCAAACAGAGTTCACAACACGTCTAACAAAGTTAAACGGACTTACAGAAACTCGAAACAATTTGAGCGAGATTCGCAAGAATCGGACTCAAGCGCGGAAAAGTCGCAAAAAGCACGGAACTCAACGCGACACGAAACGAACTCGGATGTCAAAAGTGTAGAATTAATCATTCTCAAAATGACGAAAGCGGTCATGAGCGAGTCGTCAAAGCGGACTCCGACCGAAAAAGAAATTTAACGAAAATCGAAAATTGCGGATATTACATTCTACCCTCCTTAAAAGAAGTTTCGTCCCGAAACTTAAAACAAGTAGGGAGAAGAAATATTCCGCAAGGAAAAACTCAACGAGATACACAAGAATGAGCAACTAACGCCCAACGGCGAAATGTTACAAACAACGCAAAGGAATATACGGCGTGAAAACACGCTCCACGGCGACCAACACAACGTCATTGCTTAGGGATATAATAAAACCAACAAATGACAAGCGTCATCAAACGGATAATATAGCCAAGTCAATTATCCGACAATCACAAAACACAACGAACGAAAATCAATATGATTGACCAACCCAACGGTACATCAATCAAAACGCGAGCCAATCGCTGAACAAAATACGGAATTCCACCGCCCAAGGGTTTGAAGATCGAAAACGAGACTAATTTCCCGAACTTAAGGGAATTACAAAGGAGCCTGAACGCTCAACAATCAGGAAACGAGAACAAAAACTAAACAAACAAACGATCGAGACAACAAAGATCGAACGATCATGTCCGAAACACGAAGGATAATAAAATTCAAACAACAACTCCAAGGTTCACAAGAATCGAACTGAACCCGAAAAAGTCACATCGATAACCAGATCGACCCACAACAAGATCACAGCTCATTCGGACGATGAAACCGGAATACAGAACAAGTTCATAAAGTACCAACGAACATGAGCGAATCGATAGACTGGAGAAAGAGAAAATACAGAAGTCAAAATAGTACGGGCATTACCTCCGACCTCGTCCACGAAATTCACAAAAACGGGAGCGAGGTAACAAGACATTAAACAACCGACACATAACGGAACCATCACCGATGCACACGGTCATACCAAACCAAGCTCTAACAGCTCGCACATGCGCGATAACGCAGAAATCACCATGAGATGGCAATATTCAATACCAACACTCCGCCTCTCACAGGGGGCTAGCACAACCAATGTGTGGAAAGCGTCTCAACGCTCACACCGCCAATTCGATCATACTCGGGAGAAAGTATCAAAATGACAACGCGAATATCACACGTACATACCCAGCCCTCAAACGGGAATGGACAGGTTTTAAAAAAAATGAAAACCTCATTTTGAAAATAATTTGAAGAATACTGGTTGATCTTGAGTATCACCTTTCAAAAAGTATAAACGTGAAACATCGTTATCGAGACATTGGAGAACCATTTCGCATTTGATAAAAATGAGGACACTTTCTCTTAGTGAAAACTTTCAGAATTTTCGACCCTTGGGTCTAAATAAAAGTGTTGAAAATATCTCAAAACATTTTGGTCCTCGAGGTAGAAAAATTTTGAAATATATTGTGGCATCTAGGATGTACCACAAGAAAATAACTCATTTGAAAAGTATGTCTCGAAATTTATTTTTCTAAGATACTCAAGGTTTTCAAAAAAATTCATTAGGCCAGAATGCCCAAAACTCACACATATCGACGTTCACTAAAACAACTCCTAGCACACGCATCAAAACGTTTAAAATCAAGACAATATATGTCTTTAAACGGAAATAAACGATAAAATACCACATTCAGAACAAAACCACTGACCCCATTCGAGGCCTCTAAAGACCCTCCCGCACTGGCTAGTGAACAAGTCGAACGCGTATAAGCACAAAGCTTCCACAAGAGACTTGTGAAACGTGCAAATCGATTCGAAAATCATCAACAACGGAGAAAAACAACAATAAAAAGACATCACAAGCGACGACACTCCTCGTATAAATCAAATACGAAAGTCGACTAAATACATATCGTGAAATCAAAATTCACATAAGGATTCCACCACTTAACAAATAATCATAAAAATAGCTCGTGTCACACGAGGCACAACACAAAGAAGGGAGACTTACTTCCACAGGTCGCACGAAGATGATGATCGCCCCACGATACTAATCACGACCAAAAAACTCAAACGACGCGTCGCGACACGACTCAGTCAGATAAAATCCGACGAAACAAGACTCAAACAACACGACTTGACCCGACAGCCTAGGTTTTCCTCAACCTAAGCTCTGATACCATTTATGTAACACCCCCAATCCGCTCAGGGATATTACACGCCGTAGAACCTTTCCTCAAGGATCTACCAGGCTGGTAACGACATATAACAACTCAACTATGCCTTTAAGGCTAAAATGACTCAGTAGACCGATTTGGTCTTTCCACAAATACATACAACGCAAATACAACTCATGCCCATGCAGGGGACAAAATACAACCACACCCGTACAACGGGATCAATATAGCAGCGGAAAATAAAGTATAACTGAACCAATAAACAAAGTACGGTTCCTCATGTGATTAGTATCGATCATCTTTCATCATCCTTCGTGCCGACCCTGTGTTATGCTCCAAAACCTGAATGCAAAAACAGACATCCACCCCCCGAATACTCGGGGGTTAGCAAAACTCCACTGTTTTGCTAGTGCAAGAACAAAGTGCAAATACGAGCCATACAATTCACATTCCACGAATAACAATAACCAAGAATCCTCAAAGATCCGAACGAAACGAAAAGTACTTCCCGAGGCAAGAGTTTGAGAAAACATTTCAAAATCGAAATATCATAAATCAATGGAAGTAATTTATAAAACGGTTTAGAATGCCATCGAGAGTTTTAATAGAAAACAATTTAGGATTATCAAATCCTACTTTTCAAAATCCAAAGACAAAAGGGGTCACCGCCCCAAAGGTTTACTTTCCGAAAAATGACATTTACCAAACCGTTGGGATTTTAGCCCCAAATCCGTAAAATGACTTTTACAAAACCATTGGGATTTTAGCCCCAAATCTCATCAACTCACAGTACACAAGAACGACCACAAGGTTCGTCTCCCAACATCAAAATCCACAAATAAAGGATTTAACACAAACAACAAAATACTCTAGTGCCATCCTAGCCAAGTAGGCCAAACGAACAACTTACCTCTTACACACTTAGTCAATGCATGCAATCATGAAAACCGTTCAAAAGCACTCATTTCCGGAAATGCCAATATCAAATCATATTTGCAAAATTCACCACAATTAACCGTCGATCCACACCTCCGTGGACCCCTACCGAGACCCCGTCGGATCTAACCCGTAGTGGTTAAAAGCAAAGCTCGTCGATCCACACCTCCGTGGACCCCTACCGAGACCCCGTCGGATCTAACCCGTAGTGAGCATACACACACACACATTACTCATGCAATACTAATATGCTAAGAATGTAAGTTCATTAAGAATACTCACTAGAGATGGCCATTAACTCGACACCATTATCAAACTCTTCAAAACACCATAACAAGATTAAATACGGAATACACGATTCCATAACTTAAACAATAGGAGTATCATCATAAAATCCTTCAACGTTCAAAATAACCAAATCATAATCAATTCTCAAAACACCGTTCACAGATCACACTCGCTTTGAAAGAAAGCCTTTAACGAGGCCAAACCGAAATCCTTTGAAACTTCATTTCAAATAACCAAACAAACACATCAAGACGACCACCGATCATCATATCCATAAAACGAGAAAAGTATGGGCAAGGTACTTGCCTCGAATAACTCTGGCGGAGAATCGGCCGAAGTAGGTTGGCACGAACCGACTACGAACTCGCCGACTCCACCGAACGACAATCCACAACAACGAACTACGAACGAAAACAATAACAAAGAAAATGAATTCCAAAGTACGACCCAAAGCCGCTGAATTCAAAGAACAAATGACGAAAGTTCAAGGATTTCCCCCAAAATGGCCAAGAACACGATTCGTTCCGTCAAAACCCGAAAACGGAATTCCAAGTTGAAATATGGATATACAATCCATAGAATATGTTTAACAACATAATTTAACCATAATCGATCCATCGAAAACGTATGAAAAACGAGATCGGGGACAAATCCCCCAAAAAGTCAATTTGAAGGAAATCGAGAAATATACTTCGATTCGACGAAGAACAATGGATTAAATGATGTTAAACACAAGAATACTATCAAGATTAATCATACCCATCATGAATTAATCAACAACACGGAACGAATCGGACAAAAATGCAAAAATCCCCAAATTCACGAAATTAAGGTTCTAAGGAAGATTACCTTGATTCGCTGGATCAAAGGTTGATAACGGACGATCGATTGATGTTATGAACTCAAGGACTTCATGGATTTGTTGTTAAACAACATGGCTTCGTCACCCATGAATCACCATTCGCGGACGGGGAAGGAAGGAAGTGAAAAACGAAATGAAATGTGACTGGTCTGTCATATATATACTGGGCCGGAACTAGCGTGCGCTAGCCTTCCCGGACTAGCGTGCGCTATCGGCCAGTACTGGCCGAGCACTCTCGGCCATGGCCCGCATGACCCGGCACCACCGACCAATTCTGCCGACCATGACTCGTCCACCCGACTCCCGCTAGCGTGCGCTATGGCCGGAAGCCTGCGCGCTATTGCCACTATCGAGAGCCACCGGACTAACAAACTTACCGGGTAACGTCGCTAGTCGGCCGGCGCGTGCGCTACCCCTGCCGGTTAGCGTGCGCTACGGCCAAGCGGCGGCGTGCGCTACCTGCCGATCTGGCCGAGTCGAGAACCTCGGGAACCCCACTGCCCGGCCGATAGCGCGTCGTTGGTCGACCAGCTAGCGTCGCTACACTGACGGTTAGCGCGCGACCTTCCGGCGATGGCGTGTGCTACGCGGTTCTGCCCGAATCTGTCGGCCGGTGCCGCAATCGTCCGGCGGTCCCGCAACCGTCCGGCGATCCGCACCGCCGTGGCTCGGCGACCCGATTACCGAAACGCCGCAGGCGAACACGGCGAAAAGTTCGCGGGCGACATCAACGACCGAAATGAAAACATAATACCATATTTAGTCATACGCGACCAAGAAACGGGTCGAGACAACAATTACGAATACGGATACGTAACTTTCAAGAAATTACAAAATGGCCCAAAACGCCCGGAAATCACGATACGTGATCGAATAACCAAACAAGTTCACAACACGTCTAACAAAGTTAAAAGGACTTACAGAAACTCGAAACAACGATTTGAGCGAGATTCGCAAGAATCGGACTCAAGCGCGGAAAAGTCGCTAAAAAGCACGGAACTCAACGAAACGACACCGAAACGAACTCGGATGTCAAAAAGTGTAGAATTAAACATTCTCAGAATGACGAAACGGTCATGAGCGAGTCGTCAAAACGGACTCCGACCGAAAAAAGAAATTTACCGAAAATCGAAAATTGCGGATATTACAGTTTTGCAATGACTCGACTTGCATCCTCGATATTCTGGGCCCTCGCTTTACGTCCAGAAGTCATGGTTGCAGTCGGGGTCATGAAACAAACTCCATGATCTTGGTGTGACCCATTCTTGATTTGCTCATACAAGAACCTGTTAAAATAGAGTTAATTAACTAAATTAACTACTAAATAATAAGTTAACTAAATTAACTAACTAAATTAACTAACTTACATGGTATAAGATGCAACGACAGCACCGCTTAATTCATCCATCGCAAAAAGCTTGTCAAAGTCATTCCAGTTTAAGTACCTGTTAAAATAAAGTTAACTAAATTAACTAAGTAATTAAATTAACTAGCTAAAATAACTAAATTATAAGTTAACTAACTTACGTGAAACTGTCGTACCCAAACAAATCATCCTCGCCCGCACTTTAATGGAATCGACCTTCGCAACTTGTCCATCAACCATCATTGCGGTCATTTTCAACCCAAGCCTTTCGTTAATTCTCTTCCGTACTCTCTTACGCCTCTCGTCGTCATTTTTCTCAACGGATTTCCGGCCTTTTTCTTAGTGTTTGCAACGATGGCGAGTTTCGGACTTTGGCCTTTATCCTTTACTTCAACTACAACATATCAAGTGGTTATTATCTAACATGTATCGTATCAACTTACATCTATCTAACATGTATACGTATCAACATATCAACTAAAAACTTGAAAAACTTGAAAAATAGAAAAACTAGAAAAATACGCAACCAAGTGTAACTTTTTCCCATCATCCACATATGTTGTCTCGCAATTGGTCAACCCGAGTAGGAGGACATTTTGGTCATTTTGTTAATAAAAATAGAAAAACTTGAAAAAATAATAAATGTTAAATACAAAGATCGATCAGTTTACCTCGGGTCGTTTTTGTCAATGTCGGTTCTTCGTTGTTGGCTTCTCGTTGGCGCTTCTTCTTCTTTTCTTTTACGGTGGGTCACGGTTCCCAACTCTCCATTCTTCTTTCCTTCTTCTTCTTTTCTTTTGGCTTCTTCTTCATCTTTTTTTCGCTTGTTTGCTTCTTCGATTCTGCGTTTCTCCTTTTCTTGGCGGCATCCTTTTCTCCATGTTTTTGACCACTGCTATCTTGTTCTACACAAATATAACCAAGTCAAACTATAACTAACACTAATTAACTAACTTAAACATAAAAAAGTCAACTGTTTTATAATAAAAAACATACCAAACCAGAACATGGAATGACTAGGTGAGTCGGCCAACTTAGTATGTACCCGAGGGCATCTTTAACAGTCTCAACAAACTCATCGGGAATTGGATTCGGTAGCTTAGCTTCTCCTTGAACAGATGTATCAATGGTAACTTCAAGGTTCCCATCTAATATATGAACAAATAAATATTAAATAAGTAAGAATATATATAAAGTTTAAATATATATAAATATATACCTTCAACAAACGGATTCACTATGGTTCCTTTGGCGACTATATTTGAAGGATCGTCGACCGCAAGATAGCATAATTTATCCTACACAAGATTTATATGTTAGAAAACCTGAGAGTTTAAGTTATAAATCCAAACAGAATATATAAATGACTTACATTTGGTTCACTTGGTTCATTTGGTTCTTCGTCTTGATCGCTCCAGAAATGGTAATTACTTGCACCCTCAGAAGCATTACTTCCACATCTTTTCATTCTTGCTAACTCATCTTCAACATCTCTGAGCCGTTGGTTCATCTTCTTATCATGTTGTCTCAGGTACTGCTTGACATTTTTGGGTATTAGAAATCGATGCGGTGTTATATAACGACCCATCCCACGAACACGCCCACGTTGTTCTTCGGTACCCAGGCTTCATTAACAAATCTTGTGCTCCCATTGGATCTTCTATGAAATCTTTGTCCTTCTTTAGCTCCTCCCGAATACACAAACCAGTTACAAGTCAAACATACCAAAATAGTTAACAACAAACAAGCAACAAGCCAAACTTTTAAAAACTTATAACATACCAAAATAAAGAAGAGACTATATGAAACTTACAATTTTATCGATAACTTGTTGGGATTTGGATCGAAACCTCCTTTCTTCTTTTCTCTTGCTTTTTCCAACATTCTACCCGATCAATTTCTTCTTCCTCTAGGCCGTTTAAATCATCTAAGTTGTCAACAAAATAAAAGTCAATTAACATAAGAATATAATTAAATTAAATTAAATTAAATTACATATACCATCTCAGAAATGAGTCCAGCATATCCCTTTCGGCTCAAACGATGGTTGTACTTATTACGTGCCCGGATAGCTGACGCCTTTGCACTCCTTTCCTGTTTTACAAATACAAATAGTTAGAAACTTAAACAAATACAAATTATAACTATTTAACAAACTTAAACAAATACAAATACCTCAAAATCTTTCTTAGTTCTTTGTGATACGAACATCTTCCAGTCTTTTTTTTTCACGGACGGATAACATGCAGGAGGAGTATTTAACTGCTCCTTGGCCTCCTGGGACTCATCATCCTTTTGTGGCTTAATGTACTTCTTGTAGAGATAATGCTTGAAGTTTTTCCACTTTACCCCGATTGACTGGAGAACTTGCTTCCGACTCTTTAGGCTAACTACAAAATGTGTCTGAAATGTAACAAAACACAGTTAGAATAAATTACTAAAACTAAAACATAATTAGAATAAAATATTTCAATACTTACCAAAATATATTGCCAACAAGCTTCCTTTGTTTCAGCATCTACAACTAACCAAGAATCATAGGTTATGAGAACCATAGATCTTGCAACCAATCCCTCAAAAGTTGACAGTTTCTTCGCCCCTGGTCCAACTGGCACACCTCTTTTATTATAAGTTATTATTGTTTTGTTCTTCGCCTTTGCTTTTATTGTTGGGCCTCTTTGCTTGGAACCGAATTTGGGATCCGACTCAGAACCAGAACCGGTTCCAGAAACATCTTTGCCGTCCGAATCAGAACCAGAACCCGAGGCCATCTTATTACCAAAAAGCAACCTGTTTAAAATTAACAAAATAAACAGTTAACAAATAATAAATAAACAGTTAAATAGTAACTAAACAGTTAAATAATAAATAAACATACCAAAAACTAATGATCTAAGACGAATATGCCCTCGTCATCCGGGCGCGTACACTTAAAATCATCGTCTAGGTCTACTAAAGACAGGTTCATATCTTGTGTAACATCAAATTCACCCACATCATCATTTTCACTTAAATCTCCATATTTATGCATCCTATGTGGTGTGAAGCCAACAACTAACAGGTTCCTATCTTGTTGGTCCGGAACGAAAAAAACTTGTCTTGCTTGACTAGCTAATATGAAGGGTTCAGACCGTTGACCAAGCCTATCAAAGTTAACTACTGTGAACCCTAAATCATCTTTTCTTACTCCACGACTATCTACCCATTCACACATGAAAACAGGAATCGTAAATGTACGATAATCAAGATCCCATATTTCCAATATGCGACCGAAGTAGGTAACAGCGCCGTACACCGGATTGGAGTCTTTCGCACTAGCAATCTGCATAGTATTTGCAACTATAGATACTCCACTACCTTGAGCGGTTTTAGATTCATCGCGAGATTTTGTATGGAATTTATATTCATTTATGGCATAACCGGTATATTCACTAACGGCAAAATCAGGGCCTTTTGCTAACCAACGAACAGTTTCACAAATATTTTCCCCGTTAGCCAAACCCTTTTCAACCAACTTCTTAAACCAGCCACTAAACGTCCGACTATGTTGGAGTGCGACCATGTATTATTTCCACGCGGGTTAAGATCCTTAAGTTCTAACATATGCCGATTTATGTACGGTTCAACGTCGGCGGTGTTTCGTATTACATAGAGATGAGCGATCAAGTAACTTAGAATCCACAACACGGATGGTAGCCGCCGATAAAGGTTTACCGGGCGAATTCTTTCGTCAACTCGATCATTACGATTTCCAATAGACTTCATGTTTTCTAAGTAACCTAATGTAACTCTAATGCTTCCTCTGCCACATAACATTCTGCCATGCAACCCTCGGGTCGATAATGGTTTCGTACATAACCCTTTAGTGTTTTCATGTACCTCTCAAACGTATACATCCACCTAAAGTGGACTGGGCCACATAACCTAACCTCTCTGACTAAATGCACCATCAAATGAATCATGACATCGAAAAACGAAGGCGGAAAATACTTCTCTAATAAGCACAAAGTTAATACGATGTCATTTTGCAGCTTGCCTAGCTTACTAACATCAACAACTTTACTACACAGCTCGTTGAAGAAGTGACACAACGATATAATAGTTTTCCTAACTTTCACGTCTAACACCCCTTTGATTGCAAAAGGAAGAATCTGTTGCATTAGTACGTGACAATCGTTGGACTTCAATCCATTCAACTTCGAATCGTTGGACACCAGATTCTTAAAATTGGAGGAATAGCCTTCGGGCACTTTTATGTTAGACAGCGTGTCATAAAACATAAGTTTCTCCGAGCTGTTTAATGAGTAGACAGCTGGTGGAAGATAATGGCCAGACCCTTTCGGTTGACTTATTAACTCAGGCTTAATCCCCTACTCTTTAAGATCTTCTCGTGCCTTTAAACCGTCCTTCGTCTTGCCTTGCAAATTCAGTAACGTCCCATAAATACTCTCGCATACATTTTTTTCTATATGCATCACATCTAACTAGTGACGAACAAGCAAATGCTTCCAGTACTCTAGTTCAAAAAAGATAGATTTTTTATGAAAAAGTTTCGATCTCGCATCGACAGTTTCTTTTATCTTTTTCGATCTCTGCAAACGTGGCATTTTCTTCTTCTTCTTTGATATTTTCTTCTTCCACGTGTAAATATCCTTCTTTGCCTTAATCTTCTTACCCCATTTAGTCTCAAACCCCTCAAGATACTCGTAAACTTCTTCACCCGATTTCGGTCTTCTAATCAGACCGCTCTCTTGTTGATTATTGAAATCCTTTTTTCTTTTGCGAAATGGATGTGTTACTGGGAGGAATCTTCTATGCCCGAGGAAGCATACTTTTTTGGAATTTGTCAGCCATTGTGAGTAGGTCTCCTCGGAACATACTGGACACGCTTTATAACCTTTGGTAACACACCCCGACAGGTCACCATATGCGGGAAAGTCATTTATAGTCCAAAGTAAGACTGCTTTTAAATTGAAGAACTGTTTCCTATAAGCATCGTATGTCTTAATGACCGGTTCCCACAACTCTTTCAGATCTGCAATTAGTGGTGCCAAGTAGACATCGATATCGTTACCAGGTTGCCTTGGACTTGATATCAATAGAGTCAACATCAACAACTATACTTTGCACTTAATGACTTATGAGGATTTATACCGTCCGCGGACAAGGCTAACCTCAGATTCCTATCTTCGTTTCCAAAGTCTTTCCACTTGTCATCAACAAGTTTCCAAGATGGGGAATCAGAAGGATATCTCAGCTTTCCATCACTGACCCGACCTTGCGCGTGCGAAGTCAGGTCCCGTGCGGTTTCAGGTGACGCGAACATTCTCCTAAATCTAGGAATTGGCGGAAAATACCAAACAACTTTTCTCGGCACGTTCTTGGTATTCTCCTTCCACCGAGAAGTGCCACATGTTGGACATTGAGTAGCATCCTCATGTTCTTTCCAGAATAAGACACAGTCATTAGCACAAGCATGATACTTTATGTATTCTATAGTTAGGCCTTTTAACAACTTCTTGGCCAGATAGCGACTTAGGGATTGCATTATTTGGAGGCAAAACATCATTTAGCTCGCCCAATAAAGCATCAAAGCTTGTATCGGACTGAAAAATTGACCCTTCAAATGTTGGAATTTGAGAACCCACTTAGTGCATTATGGTTAGACCCTTCATAAAGTGGCTTGTCGCATTGTTCAAGAAGTGACTTCAATGAACTAGGTTCATTCTCTGCATATGTGTAGGCATCATGTAGAATCTCCTTCGCGTAGTCGAATCGAAGAGGTCTAGGCCGATTAGACTCATTAGGTTCGGACTTAGATAAACTCTCTCCGTGGAAGGACCAAACCTTATACTTCTCATCGAACCCGTGTTTAAACAGTGATAGCGCACGTTAGGCGAAGTGTGACATAAATTTATACAGATTTACACAAGGACATGGAATGGCATCCGAATTCGGATTATTACATTGTGCAAACTCTAAAAATGCATTCACACCTTCCTCGTCGCGATTGATAATCTATCGGACGAGAATCAAGATTTATCCATGAGAGTTTTGATTACGTTTTATGAACATACCTTTTTGATTACGCGACTGCAACTTCCACAAAACGACTGAAATTAGGGCTTGAGAGATTTGGGGCAAAATCAACTGATGTGTGTGAGATTTGGGGGTGAATCGACTAAGTGTGTGTGTTTGAGAGATTTGAGTGATGAATCGACTGATGTTTGTGAGAGATTTGTGAGATTTGGGTTAAGTGTGTGTGTTTGAGTGTGTTTCTTGTGTTGACGGGAATAGGACGGAATGAATCGATAAGTGGAGTAGGAGAGGAATGAAAACGATTATGACTGCCACTTTTTGACACATGTAAACTCGCGTCATCACTAATGGAAATTTTACGCGTTATGACTCTGATTATGTGACTAAGCTATTTGCGAGTCATCTTCGACTGTTGGTCATAAAAAAAGGGTCAAGGAAGGGGCTGTTTCTACTAGTGGAGGTCAGAGTCTCCAGCATCTAAATAGAAACAGGCTTGCGGCTAAGTGCATCTGCCACTAAATTTGCTTTGCCTGGATGATACAAAATCTCCAAGTCGTAGTCCTTAATCAGCTCTAACCATCTTCTTTGCCGCATGTTCAACTCTTTCTGACTGAAGATGTATTTGAGACTCTTGTGATCCATAAAGATATGACAGTGAGTCCCGTATAGGTAATGCCTCCAGATTTTCAAAGCAAAAACTACTGTCGCTAGCTCCAAATCATGTGTTGGGTAATTCACTTCATAAGGTTTCAGCTGTTGTGATGCATAAGCGATCACCTTATGATTCTGCATCAATACGCATCCGAGTCCTTGGTTCGAAGCATCACTCTAAACTATGAATCCTCCAGTCCCCTAGGGAAGTGTTAAAATCGGTGCTGTCGTTAATCTCTTCTTCAATTCATCAAAGCTATTCAGGCACAATTCGTTCCACTCAAACTGTTGAGTTTTCTGCAGGAGTCGAGTAAGTGTGTGGGAAATTTTAGAAAACCCTTCCACGAATCGACGATAATATCCAGCAAGTCCTAGGAAACTCCGGACTTCTTTTACGTTCTTTGGAGGTTTCCAATCCATAACCGCTTCGATCTTTTGAGGATCTACTCGGACTCCTTCATATGATACCACATGGCCAAGGAACATTACTTCCTTTAGCCAGAATTCACACTTAAAAAGTTTGGCGTACAATTATTCATTTCTTAATAGGTCTAACACAATCCGTAAATGCTATGCATGCTCTTCCGGGCTCTTAGAATACACCAGAATATCATCAATAAACACGACCACAAATTTATCCAAATATTCGATGAACACTCGGTTCATCAATTGCATGAATACACCAGGTGCATTAGTGAGACCAAACGGCATCACTACAAACTCATAATGTCTGTAGCGAGTTCTGAGTGCTGACTTCGGAACATCAGATTCCTTAATCCTCAGCTGATGATATCCTGATCTCAGATCAATTTTAGAAAATACTATTGATCCTTGTAACTGGTCAAACAAATCATCAATCCGTGGCAACGGATACTTGTTCTTAATCGTCATCTTGTTCAGCTCTCGATAGTCAATACACAGTCGAAGTGATCTATCCTTCTTCTGGACAAAAAGAACTGGCGCTCCCCAAGGCGAAACGCTTGGCTGGATATATCTTTTGTCCAGTAACTCCTACAGCTGCTTCTTCAGTTCGTACATCTCAGTAGGTGCCATACGATATGGCGCCTTAGAAATTGGTGTAGCTCCGGGTTTCAACTCAATGGTGAATTCTACATCCCGTCGTGGAGGTAGTCTAGGTAACTAATCAGGAAATACATCCGGAAACTCGTTCACAACAGGAATGGATGAAAGTTCCACAATTTCATCTTCTTTCTTCATTACATAACACCAGTATCCGGTACAACCTTGTTTCAATAATTTGACAGCTTTCATCGCCTTGATCAACTTTCCTGAGCTTCCTGGTTTCCATCCTTCAAACAATATTTCGGAACCATCGTCAGTGATCAGCGAGATATTCCTCCTTCGGTAGTTTACAATAGCTCCATATCGATTAAGCCAATCATCTCCGAGTATCAGGTCGTCTCCTTGGATTTCTATCACAATCAGATTTGAGAGCCACTCTCTACCTCCAAATGATACAGGGAAATCTCTAGTTTCTAAGTTTCCAACAATCCTCTCTCGACTCGATAAACTAACAACATAAGGTTCACAATTATGAAAACCAGAAATACTCAAACGATTTACACAAGATAACGATATAAATGAATGCGTAGCTCATGTATCAAAAAAAATGCTAACTGGCTGGGAAAGGATCTGAACGGTACCTGATGCGACAGCAGCATCCTGATCGTCTGTTATCCTCATCTCGTACAGACGTGGGGGAACAGATTCGGCACTCGATGTACCCTTTTGGTCCCACCATCCTCTGCCTCATCCGCGGCCAAAATTCTGAGGCATCTGTACACTTTTCTGCATCTGTTGGATACTAGCTTCCTTCTGAACTGGCTGCGGAGTACGTGCTCTAAAAGACTTTGCAGCCTCTTCACAGAACACTGCACGACGTCCCTCCCGTCCACAATCAAAACAAGTCACGATAGGTAGCGGGCAATTCCGTCGATAGTGCCCTGTCTGGGCACAATTAAAGCATTTCGTGGTGACATCTGTCATGGTTGATGTCGCTCCGAAGTTCTTTCCACTCCTAGATGGGTGCATAAGTTTCTTGAAAGAATGAAAATATGACTGGGCCTTGCGGGGACCGCTGCTCTTGTGCTCTGTAAAAGTACCAGAGACTTTCTGCTTCTTGGATTCCGTAAACTTCTCCATTTCTGCTTCCTTGATTTCGTACGCCAATGCTTTATCCTGGTATTGACGGAGGGTGGTACATTCAAAACCCGGACATGTACCTCTGGATTTATGGTTTCATCCTCATATCAAAATGGATCATCATTTCTGCATCTGTTCTGAACAGATGTTGAACAAATGCTAGCTGCTGGTTAAACGTCTTAATTGTCTAGGATACAGGTTTGTCTGACGGCTGTGCGGAGAAAAACTCCCGAACTTTGGCTTCCCTCACAGGACGAGGGCAGTACTGAGCTTCCATCATCAATTTAAATTCTCTCCAGTCAGCATCATGATCTGCAGGCTGGATGGCTTCCCACCACTCGGATGCTTCCCCTATCAGAAAGTACTGAGCAATAGAGGCTCTCCGGTCGTCTGGGCAATTAATTCCAGTAAAATTTTTCTCCAATTATTTCAACCAATGGTCCCATGTGGGAGTCTCAGAAAAGCCATCGAATTTGGATGGTTGCATCTTTGCCACCTCTTGAAGCCATCGGTCACCTCGATTTCCCATGTCTGGGATCCCTTGCTGTCTCTCTCCCTGCTGTAATCCCACTGCCACCTGCATTCGGTCCACGACTTGGGCGAACTGAGTCATCTGGTTCACCACCTGACGAAGGATTTCGGGCATACAAGGTTCCGGTTCATTATTGATACATCTCTGTGGCTCGACTGAACTGTGGCTGGCCTGGTTAGAAGGCGAAGCTTCTCTTTCGGCATTCCTTCGTCTGCGTCCGCGACCGCGACCACGTCCACGTCCGCCTCTCAACATACTGTAAGCATAAATACGCAATATACAGGAAACAATATCGTTCAAATGTTCAAGTCTAAAGAAATACAACACGTAAAGAACGAGATAGAGTTTAGGAACTTACAACCACCATTCGCATGAAGACGTAGGCAGTACAGTGATGTCATTCACGGCCGGTTACCTTAAAAGACGTATATGACCCCTATTTTAACCTAATGGCCAAGATATCCATAATCTTAGCTCCGATACCATATTATGTAACACCCCCGATATATTCAGGAATATCACAGCGCCGTAAATCCTTTACATAAGGATTTACAAGGCTGAAGAATTGAAAAGACATTAACAGGTACCAACGTATGAAAATAACGAAATTAAGATACAACAGTTCTGACCAAATACTGAAAATATGAATGTTCAACGGAAAAGTATTAATACATCACCAAATCCAAATCATCATAAACGACTACGTACTCGAGTACTTATTAAAACGGTACAAACAACAGACAAATAAACCCGGCCGGAACATCACTCTGCACCCTCGTCGTCATGCAACTCCAGTGGTTGTTTCCCTGCTCTCCTGGATCCTGAACATAAACAAATGTTCACCCCCGAAGGGGTTAGCACAACGATTGCTAGTACAAGTAACACAACATATTATTCAATATCTCACGAAGAATAATAATAATAACATAAATGATAAAAGAACCAACGAGTCTTCTCCTGCGAGAAACTCAATAATAACATACGCACATGATAATCACAACATGATATCACAACATATACATGGTAATTCCAATGATCCAGCATTCACTGCCTAAACCCCCCGATGATTCCATCAAACCAACCCGAGGTGGAAAAACCCATCCGATGATCCAGCGCATGCTAGCACAGATCCCCCGATGATCCTGTCGGACCAACACGAGGTGGACATATAATAACGACATATATGCACGACAATATGTATAACATCACAAGATAAAACAATTAAGGTACTTGCCTCGATTCGAAGACAAGAACAATACTTCCACGAAAAATGAAATACTCGAAGGTCGCCCCTTCGATCAATCACGTAGAAAGCTCGAACCTTAACAAAAGAAATAATATAGAATTCATCTCACGTCGAACGAACATCTAACAATCTAAAATACGGTCGGAAGTTCTTAAAAGAAATCTGTCTGGTTTGCTTAACGCACGCTACGCGTCCTATGTAGCATACGTTAAGGCTACTCGTTAGCGCACGTAATTACACACAGCCTAGCGTACACTAACCATGCACGGTCAGCACCTCACTGATCAGCCGACTGACTCGCCTGATGACTTAACGCACGCTAAGTTTCAATCGTAGCATACGCTAAATATGCCCGTTAGCGTATGTTAATTCATATAGCTTAGCGCACGCTAAGCGTGCATGGCAGTTCACTGTTGGGCAACAGACTTGTTCTAATGGTGATGAAACTTACGAATTCCTCAGTGATTGACGTGTGTCACCCGACTACAGGTCATGTTCATAAACTTATGAATGATCTTACGGATCCAATCATCTTTGAGTCTCAAGGAAAAGAATATAATCACAACTCTTATATTCGAACTTGATTATCATTCTCATGCGAATTTCGGTGATCTCCGGTTGGTGCACTAGATTCTATTATCATTATTCACATTCAGACTCCATCTTGAAGGTGAACTAATAATTCTAACTTATACGAAAGGATACTTCCTAAGATGATTCTTTCCTTAAGTTCTTATAACCAAAAGTGATATCACCTCCAATTTTATGATCAATAATACAACATAAATCATATGGTAATCAACTTCAGAATGTTCCTCTCATCATTTGACGTACTAGGATTCCAACTACGAGGTTCCAACGACAATATCATAAGTATAATTATTCCAATCTTCTTAACATGATATTTGTTGAATAATTCACCAATGGAACTCAATATCTTGCTAGCATGATCATCTTATTCTTTATAACACGAATCTAAAGTTGGAGATATACTTTAGCATACCTTTAATGAAGAAATCACTGATCCAAAAAGGTATAATCCAGCTCCGGTTGCTTGAGTGTCACTTCAAAGTGAATTCTTCTTCAATGATCAAGTATAAGCACTCTTTAATATTTAATGATCAAGTAAGGCGGATTTGTATGTGTTTAAGGAGTAGGAAAGGCTCTCTGGACTTCCAAGGAACGAAGAACAAATGAAGGGAAATGACTAGAAATGGAGTGCTCTCCTTTAAATAAAGTTTCTGCACATTAGATGATTAGCGCACGCTACCATACAATTCTTAGCGCACGCTAATAAGCATTGACTCCAAATCTGTATAGGTTCGTCCGCGGGAATCTTATCCGGACCCATGTCCCGGCTAGCGGATGTGCTAGCCGCCTAGCTCAATAATTGACTGCCTATTGCACGCAAATCCTACATTCGTAGCGTGCGCTAGTTGTAGCCGATAGCGTGCGTTAAGCTACATTCTTAGCGTGCACTATCACGAGTTCGCATGAGAAATTTTGCATGACGATATACTTATGTACAAAGATACCAATGTGAGAAATATCATACTCCAATTATCGAGATCACAATTCCGAATAATACAGGGTTCAACTACAGATGAAATACACAATAATAAATCCGGATATTACAGTACGGGCGTAACTCACAAAAATGCAAATTTTTGAAGCCATGTTACGGCCGTAACTCCTTAATGTTACAACCGTAAGTCATCATAGTTACGGCCGTAACTCTTCAATGTTACGGCCGTAACTCTTGATAGATTGTGATCATTGTCTAATTTTTTATACTTTTGGTCTATTATTGAGGGGATGGCTGGCATTGATCCGATCTACTGTAATAATGCTGGAGTTTTGGAACTATTATATGACTTTAGATGTATAAATAGACCCCTTAGATCCATCATTATTGAATCATTCATCTTATATTTTATCACTTTGTAATACTTTTTCTTTTTGTGTGAAGAACACACTTGTGTTCTTGAGTGATTTGTGTAAGTGTGGTTTAGCTTATGTTGTTGAGGGAGTTTATTGCTTCTTTCTCCTTTATCTATTAAGGGAGTTAGGATCAATTCTTTCCCCTTTTCAACTATTAATGACCACTAAAGCTTGTAATATGTTGAATAAACCCTTAATGGGCTAAGTTACCTAAGTTGGGATTATAAAGAAGGTTAGTCATGTTATTTAAGTTTGTATAAAGATCTATTATGAATTACTTATTATTGTGTGTGATTTTCATTGTTTTACCAATCTTTATTTATTTGGCCAATAAATGACGATATTTATGGTCTTCATATGTTTCGGAAGAAAATATGTTTGATTAGA
Source organism: Orobanche coerulescens (assembly GCA_033398695.1). NCBI lineage: Eukaryota > Viridiplantae > Streptophyta > Magnoliopsida > Lamiales > Orobanchaceae > Orobanche > Orobanche coerulescens. The sequence continues at coordinate 166,340,873 of CM065808.1, forward strand.
TCAAATGGTCTTCACTCTAAGTTGATCTAGGGGATAGAAATATACCTCTAGACCTTAGATAATTCTTTGAGTTATTTTCATAAAACCTAATGCTATGTATTGAAGCCAATCAACATAGAAATATAGTGGATTGATTCACTATATAAGGGGCGTTTTGACATTCGAAAGAGGAACCGTCTTTTTAAGGAAAATCGAATCTACACAACATAATAAGTAAATACATATTATGATCTCCTATATATCTTCTATAACTAATGATGAGCTAAGTGTGTAATCTCAACTATTTCATTTTATCTTTTATTAATCTATTATTAGTGCAGTCTTTCATTTCCTTGAATTTTAGAACTATTATTGCATTTTCTTTGCAATTGTCAAACCAAACTCTTAAGTTGTTTGTTTCAATCATACAAATCTCTATAACAAATAGTTAAATAGTGTATAAATCAATATATAACCTAACTTCTTCGTGGGATCGATAAACCGGACTCAAAAAGTCCACTTACTACTTGATATGATATCGTGTGTAATATCCGTACCTTTCCATTTTTAGCAGTTTCCATTTTTGGTGTATGTCTATTTTTATCGACTTGCTTGTAATCGTTTCGACATTTTGAATCTACTTTATTCTTGGAGTTTTTCCATTTGGTCGAGTTTTGGTGATGTTTTCACGTAATTTCATTTTATGACATGTTTCGCCGTATGAACGTTCGATTCTCGTAAAACTCATTCATTTTCGTTGTTTCTTGGTTTGTGCAAGTTCGTATGGTTGAGTTGGTTGTGTTGAGACTTTCGTTTTGTAAATCCGACGTCATTTCGTGATTTTCGGGCACTTGGGCCATTTTTGTAATTTTCTATAAGTTTAGGGAATCTCATTTTTGTTGTCGCATTACGGACCCTCCGGTGGTCGGAATTATATTTTCTTTCAGCGCTCAATTCTGTCATCTTGTACATTTCGTGTTTATGTTTCTGGATTCTGGCCTTGTCGTGCGTTTCGAGTTTCGTACCGTCGGCAGCAGCGTACTGAGCTGAGGAGTGCTGGAATGTTGTGTGAGTAGCGCACGCTATTCCTTGCATCCTTGCGTGCGTTATCGGTGTACTGTCAGCGTACGCTAACTCATTGTTATTAGCGTGCGCTATCGGGTAGTATTTAGTGCGCGCTAAGCATTTCTAGCGCACGCTAGCGACGTCGGGCAGTAGCTACTAGACTGTTTGTAGCCCCGTTAGCACGCGCTACCTTCTGATGGTTAGCGTGCTCTAACTATGCAATATAAATAGATCAGCGGGCAGTTCAGAAACAGTAGTTTTCATCCATTCTTTTCATTTTCTTCGACGTGCGACTTCAGAGGCGATTTCCACCGGTAATATTGCTCGGAGTTTTCTTCAAATTCCATCACCGTAGAATCGTGTTAGCATATTACCATCAACGTAATCATCCTCTATCGTCCAAATCCGAGGTATTTTCTTCAGGAACCCAAGCTTGTCTAATTTGGGGGCTTTTCGGGTTTTTTGTGATTGATTTCGAATTGTTCATGTATGTTACGAAATTCCTTACCGATTGTTGTTATTGGGTGATTCCCAATCCATTTTTCTCGAGTTTAATCCGTGAGTTGTTGATACGGGGAGATTTTGCGTAAACCCTCGCCCGTATCGATTGAACGTTTATTGTCTTGGATTGTAATCGGGATTATGGGTGTATTCCATTCGATTATTGTTGTCCGTTAGGACTGAGTTATATTGATCCTTCATTTTGGAATCGTCGTTTTCCGTCCGGATCATTCGTAGTCGTTGTTCGTCCCCATTTCATCGGAGATGTCTCAAAGGCAAGTACTTTACATTTGTTTACATGTTCTAGTATTTGAATTGTGGCTATTCATGGTTGTTGTGGATGGATATGTGCATGTTCACCTAGGGACGGTCCGACGGGGCCTCTAGGGATACGTATTGCCGTATGTGTGCGTATCGCGAACTGTGGTTAACCACCCAGGGATGTACGATGGGGCTCTGCGGGGTACGGTGGCCGTGAGTCTCGTACCAAGGTTAACTTTGAATTGTTTTTTTGGAGAAAATGTGTTTTGTGCTTGTGCACCATATAATATTCCGTAATATAAATGATTTTTGGCGCATATTTTTATTTGATTAGAATGTAGTTCAAATGGATTGTACTTGAACTAGCAGTTGTCGCTAACCCCTTAAATGGGGGAAATACTTTTGTATTTCAGGTACAGGTCTTGGAGACAAGCGAACACTCGAGCCGTATGAGGATGATGGGTAAGCATGATACTGTTCAGTAGTCAATTGTTGTTCTGTTCTGTCAGTGGTTATTGATGTTTTGTTTTGGAATTTCTGTATTAGAAAATTGGTTTAAGTACTCGAGTACTTCCTTTTTGAATTTGTTAATGTTGTGTTCCCGTTTTGGGAAATGGATTTGATGTTAGGCTTTATTTGTCGGATTGTAGTCTTTTATTTGAATTGTCGTTTTGTTGATGGTTGTATGTATTTGTCGGATGTCATTTTGGGTACGTTAGCCTGGTGAATTCCACAGTGTGGGGTCCACGGCGCTGTAATACGTCCTGATCGTCTTGGGGGTGTTACAGATGTAACACCCTAAACTAGGCAGATATTACAGTGCCGTGGACCCCCGACTGGGACCCACTAGGAGAATGAAAATGAATGAATTATACAGGGTAAATATAGTACCGAACCACATTACAACAATAATTACTCCGATGAGGAGTTTCATACAACACACCCAGGATAATACAAAATACATGTATATTTTATATGGAGATAAAATATACAACACTGAGTGAAATGAGTATTCAAACGGAATGTCTGCAGCGGAATAAATGAAGGAAACATAAATGACTGAAAAGACTGGGGACCCCTTCTAGTATCATTGGGACTCCTCGCCGTCAACGTGCTCTCCCCGTGCTTTCGCCTTGCCATGACCTGAAAAACAATATCCCCCAACGGGGTCAGTTACACAGAACAACAATCCTCAAGAGTTGAATAAACACAATCATATATATGCTGTATAAACCACAAGTTCGATCAAAAATGAATCGGGTAGATTATAACCCAATCTTGTTGAAAACATACGCAATCAAACATGTTGTATGGATCAACTAACAGTACGGCTCAAAGGGTGGCACCACACTACGCCCGGGATGGAAATGTGTCCGTGCACAAGCCACCAACGAGTATCGATCGAATACATGTGTGGTCTTCTACCTAATCAGTCTCATGAAGCAATTGACTCGTGTGCACAGTCCAATGTGAGGCCAACAACCAACACACGACTTAAATATGCCCGACATGAAAATCCTACACATACCAACCGGCACGCCAGTATGACCCGGAATGCCACGAGATAACATAGTGACATCGAAATCAATAATGACTCACCGAGATGAAATGATAGTGAAATGAATGACAGCTCAATGAAATGATTGGAACCGCCGTTCCTTGTGACTGAAGTGATTAATTGACAATGACAAGTATTGATACGGTTAATAGAATGATGAATGAGTTATGATTATGAATGAACAACAACAAAAGAAATGAATATCCTTTTAACCGAGTAAGAATTAACTTACACAACACTGGTGACAATTATCCTTCCACGAACAACGTCCTAATTGAGATATCGGTCGCTCGAACAACCTTGAAAAACACAATTACCAACAATCCATTCAATATATGAATCAAACACGAATATAACGAACTCAAAACGTCGATACGATTAAACCAAGTTCATTGGGGCATTATATCGAACACTTTGTGGCCAAACTTCGATTGTTTATAACCAAACCTCAATAATACCAACATCAAATCCCCAAGAAGTGTTTCAAACCGACAAAACATCTTCAATATGATCAATAATCCATTATGAATATCCAAATTCGTGATTTCAACAATAATTAATCGAAAACCCCCAAATCCAACACAATATTCAAAGTGTTCTTGAATAATCCTTCAATAATCCAATGAATAATCAAACATGTCCATAATCATGCGTATATCACTTCATACAACACGATCTTAACATCCAAAACATCATATCTCAATACAAAAATCGAAATCCAAGAGGTTTGATGAATATTACCTTTGAAGATCCAAGTACTTTAATCCGATGAAATCGCGTTAGATCCACAATCCGAGCTTCACGATCTAAAGGAGATGAAGAAAATCAAACACTCAAGTGATAGATGATGAAAATTCTCTCCCTCAAGCCTTCTCTCTCGGAACAAGGTGGATGAAATGAAAAAAATGGGTTGATCTCTCTCAAAAAATGCAATTATAGTGCTGACTGCACTGTATGCCGCGGCCCGGCCGAAGTGTGCCGCGACACAGGGCCAAAACTGCCCCCAGTGATCGGCAGCATGCCGCGGCCCGGACGAATGTGCCGCGGCAGTGACTCGGCAGTGTGCCGCGGCCCTGTCTGCATGAGCCGCGGCCCCCGGTACAGACGGGTTGGCCAAAAAATGCAACAAGAGTGTGCCGCGGCCCGGACGAGTGTGCCGCGGCAGTGACTCATCAGTGTGCCGCGGCCCTGCCGACATGAGCCGCGGCCCACGGTACAGGCTGCTCGGCCAAAACTGAAAAATGTGTGTGCCGCGGCGCACACTCCTTGTGCCGCGGCCCACACCCCCCTTGGGTCCTAAAATGATGAAAAATGATCCGAGAAGAGAATAAAAGCGATAGGAATCAATATTTGGGAAACAATAACATGAAACGGAAGTGCGGAAACCCCAAAACGGTGGTTCCAAACAATGATTACAAGGGTTCGCCCAACAAAACACAATTTGAACAATGAGGAGATTTGAAATGACATGAACTCCAACGACAACATCGACTAATGAATCAATTACAACAATCAAGATAATACTCTTGTTTCGTTTCCTGAATAAGGTTGAAACAATGCACAATAACAATACACAACTCGAAGTTATTCTGAATGGTTAACACGGATGAATGATTATTAACAAGTGAAAAATTACATAGAGACAATTACCGAATGAAATTACTGAATGATAGTGACTGAATTACAACCGGGTATTACATACACCCCCCCTTAAAAGAGTTTCGTCCCCGAAACTAAGGGTCAAACAACTCGGGATAACTCTCCCGCAAACTATCCTCGGTTTCCCAAGTAGCCTCTTCGACTCCGTGTCTAGACCACTGAATTTTAACCAACGGAATCGTCTTATTCCTCAGCTGTTTGATTTGCCGTTCTAAAACTCGTATGGGACGCTCCTCATACGAATGATCATCTGCGATCTCGATTTCGTCGAACTGAAGTATGTGACTCGGGTCGGCAATATATTTCCGCAACTGAGAGACGTGAAACACATTATGAATACGGCTCAATGCCGGAGGTAAGGCCAAACGATAATCTAGCTCGCCTACTCGTTCCAAAATCTCAAATGGTCCAATAAGTCTTGGACTCAACTTTCCTCGCTTCCCGAAACGGAAGATACCTCGACTCGGGGATACCTTGACCAACACGTGGTCACCTGTCTCGAACTCTAGTGGTCGACGACGATTATCTGCATAAGATATGTGTCGACTCTGAGCGGTCAACAAACGACTCCTGATCAAAGCTACCTTCTCACGGGCGGCTATAAGCATATCGGGCTCGGTGCTGATTGATTCGGATAGGTCAACCTAACATAAAGGAGATCGACAACGACGACCGTACAAGGCCTCGTAAGGTGCCATCTTAATCGAAGCATGCCAACTATTATTATACGTGAACACGATTAATGGTAGTTGGGCTTCCCAATCGTCTTTCCAATCGAGGACGCATGCCCTCAACATGTCCTCTAATGTCTGAATAGTTCTTTCTGATTGTCCATCGGACTGAGGGTGAAAAGATGTGCTGAAATTAAGCTGAGTTCCCATGGCACGATGAACTGATTTCCAAAAATGGGACACGAATCGCCCATCACGATCAGAAACGATACTCTTAGGAGTACCGTGCAGTCTCACTATCTCTTTGGGCATGAACAGATGGGCAAGTCTCTCGGGACCCCACGTATCCTTAATCCCAAGGAAATGAGCTGATTTAGTTAAGCGGTCCACAATCACCCAGATCGTATTCATGCCATGACGACTCGTCGGCAAACTCGTGATGAAATCCATAGAAATGTCTTCCCACTTCCACTCTGGAATAGGGAGAGGTTTCAGCATACCCGCCGGTCGCTGATGTTCAATCTTGTCTTGTTTTCAGGTTAAGCATCTCGAAACAAATTATGCGACTTCTCGCTTCATATTACTCCACCAGTATTTTTGTTTCAAGTCCTTGTACATCTTGCTAGACCCCGGATGAACAGAATAAGGGGTAGCATGAGATTCTCTCAAAATCGAGTTTTTCAACTCGTCATTCGCCGGTACGCATAACCGATTCTTAAAACACAAAAGTCCATCCTCGTAGATCACAAAGCCAGGGGCTTTCCCCTGAGCCATATCCTTACGGATGCGCAACAGTGATGGGTCTGAACCCTGATTCTCTCTGATTGCCTCCTCAAGTGACGATGAAATCTCTAACATGCAAAGTTGCCCTTGTACTCGCTGAAGCCAGACCTCGATCTCGGGTCTAAGGAATTCCTGCTGAAGATCCTTCTGAATTGTTAAACGAGCAAGCATCTGCTCCTGAACGGACTTACGACTCAAGGCGTCGGCGACAACGTTCGCCTTGCCCGGGTGGTAAAGGATCTCGATATCGTAATCTTTGATTAGTTCCAACCACCGTCTCTGTCGCATATTTAACTCCTTCTGAGTAAATATATACTTCAAACTCTTATGATCGGTGAATATCTGACAAGTAACGCCATAAAGGTAATGACGCCAGATTTTCAAAGCGAACACCACTACGCTAGCTCGTGTCGTGGGTTGGATAATTAACCTCGTAAGGTCTCAATTGCCGTGAAGCATAGGCAATAACCTTCCCATTCTGCATGAGCACACATCCGAGACCCTGTCCGGATGCATCACTATAAACCACAAATCCTTCCGTCCCTTGTGGCAAGGAAAGTACAGGTGCCGACATTAACCGGCTCTTGAGTTCCTCAAAACTCCGTTGACACGCGTCGGACCACGTGTATTTCTTATCCTTTCGCAAAAGGTTCGTCAAGGGTTGAGCGATTTTAGAAAATCCTTCCACAAACCGCCGATAATAACCGGCTAATCCGAGAAAGCTTCGTATTTCCTTAACATTCTTCGGAGGTAACCAATCTTGGATAGCCTCCGTCTTCTGAGGATCAACACGCACTCCATCCGATGAAATTACATGCCTGAGAAAAGTCACTTCGGACATCCAGAACTCACATTTGGAAAACTTTCCATAAAGTTGCTCTCATCTTAACACGTCGAGAACCTGATGAAGATGAACCTCGTGTTCCTCTCGGTTACGAGAATAAATCAAAATGTCATCGATGAAGACAACAACAAACTGATCCAAAAAGTCGATGAAAACCCGATTCATTAACTCCATGAATACCGCAGGTGCATTAGTCAATCCAAACGGCATAACCACAAACTCATAATGACCATAGCGTGTTCGAAATGCCGTCCTCGCGATATCCTACTCTCGAATCCGCAACTGATGATATCCAGATCTTAAGTCGATCTTGGAAAATACTGAATCTCCGTGAAGTTGATCCAAAAGATCATCGATACGGGGTAAAGGATACTTATTCTTGATCGTCACCCGATTCAATTCCCGATAATCAATACACAAGCGGAACGAACCATCCTTCTTCTTGACAAACAACACTGGTGCTCCCCACGGGGACGCACTCGGACGGATATAACCTTTCTCGAACAACTCCTCAAGTTGGTTCTTTAATTCCTGCATTTCGGTCGGGGCCATCCGGTACGGTGCCTTCGATATCGGGGACGTACCGGACTCCAACTCAATCGTGAATTCCACATCTCTCTGTGGAGGCAAACCAGGTAACTCGTCTGGAAAAACATCGGCATATTCCCTCACTACCGGAATATCCGTCAACATTACTGATGATTTCTTGGTTTTGGTCATATAGCACCAATAACCAACACACCCCTGACTGAGTAATTTCACTGCTTTCATCAAGTTAATGACCTTACCAGAACAGCCGGGATTACCTCCCTGAAAAATACATTCAACCCCATCGTCTAAAATGATAGTGACCATACGCTTACGGACACTCATGATGGCAGCGTGACGATCCATCCAATCAATACCCAAAATGATGTCGTCTCTCGGTAAATGTACCACGATTATGTCTGCTAGCCATACACGGCCCTGAAGCTGAATCGGACAATTCTGAATCTCACGATTTCCGATAATTCGTCTACCATCAGGTAGACCAATGACATAAGGCTCACAACTAGTAGCACTACCCAGACGTAGTCTACTCAAACATGACTCGGAAATGAATGAATGCGATGCACCAGTATCAAAAAGGGTACACACAGGTTGAGATAGAATATCGAGTGTACCTGAGATCATTCGGGCCTCTAGATCGTCGATCTTCTTCATCTCATAAATTTGGGGCTTGCCGGCCCCCGAACCAGACGCTCCCGTCTGATAGCTCTTGGCTCCGCCTTTGTTAGCTCCTGTCGTCTTGAACGACGCTGACTGAGTGGCCTAATTCTGCACCGCTGAATGTCCTGGGGCCTGAGATGACGCCGGAATGGGTTTAGAGTCCCTTCGGCAAAAACGGGCCCTATGCCCAGCAATTCCACAGTTATGGCACGTGACAGTCTGTTTCGGACATTTGGTGCTGAAATGACCCTGTTCTTCACAGTTGAAATAGGTGACGACCGAACTGGCCGCTCATGACTGAGATTCCGCGGGTTTAGGCGCCATAGGAGGTCGCTCAGAAAAGGTAGAGCCCGCACGTGGTTTCTTGAAAGTGGCCTGACTGCCGTCAGACTGATTACGGTTCTTAGACTTCTTGCCAGCAGATGAAGGTTGTAGCTTAGCAATCTCCTTAGCAGTAAGCTCGTAAGTACGAGCTTTCTCGATGAATTCAGCCAGAGTGGTGCAATTATGATTAAGCAACTGTAGTCGCATACGAGGTTTCAGCCTCTTGCTGAAATACTTGATCTTGTCCGCCTCAGAGTGAATGATAGATGAGGCGAACGGAAGAAGTTCCTGAAATTTTTCGGTGATGGCAAGAACATCGTCATCCGCTGAGAGGTCGGGAGTGAGTAATTCCCACAATTTAGCCTCCCTGAGTGGGGCTGGATAATACCTCTCCATCATGAGAGTTTTGAACTGATCCCAAGTACATGATCCTTCGGTGGGCTTCAACGACAACCACCAAGAATGTGCGCTTTTAGCCAGATAGTAAGCCGCAACTGAGACTTTGTGTCCTTCGGGACACTCTACCATAGCAAATAACTTCTCGAAATGTTCGAGCCAATGAACAATATCCGCCGGCTCAGATGAGCCTTCAAAAGTAGGTGGCCTTTGGCGAGAGATGTCGCCGATGATACTGCTCACATTCCTCTCTTGCCTCGGAGGTGGCGGCGGAGGAGCCTGTTGATTTTGATTAGCTGAATTATGCATCGTCTCCATTAGTTGTGCCATCTGAGTCATTTGGGCCATCATGCCGTGCATAAAAGTGAGTGGGTCAACCCGAACACCTTCTGACTGAGCTGTGCCCCGGGTACGACTCCCCGATAGTGAATGATCACGTCCAGGTGAATGAGTGGCAGCGTCGCTGCTCGATGAATTAACATTATTTCTCGCGTTCGCACGTGTATTCACACGAGCTCTCGGGATTCGGCCGGCACCGCGGCCTCGTCCTCCACGTCCTCTTCTTGCTCTCTCCATACTGAAGTAGGAAAGTCACATGATGATCATAGATCTCGTATGTGTATCACATTATGATTATGCCATGAAATGATGAAAATGAGCACACTCGCTCTAGCATAGTGATTACATTAATGATTAACTGAGGTGACATGATTATCTGGTGAAATTCTTGAAATGATTATCTTGAACAAGTTAACAAGATTAATGATATGATCTTCCAAATCAACAACTGAGTAATGAAATGAATTGAGTGATAAATGAGTTAACATGACCGTCCTGGTCAAAATGAAAATGATGATTGAGGATTGTTAACTGATGAATTATGAATGAATGATTATTGCCAGAAATTATACCATGGCATTAGAAATCTTACAGTTCTTGGTCTGATTGGCTCGGCATTTGCACAGGTCACACGTGACGCAAAAGTCCAATGATACTAGTCCGATGACGATGATTTCAAATGAGACATGACTCGGAAGGTAGTATTCAAAACCACGCTCCGATACCAACTCTGTAACACCCCAAACTAGGCGGATATTACAGTGCCGTGGACACCCGATTGGGACCCACTAGGCGAATGAAAATGACTGAATTACACAGGGTAAATGTAGTACCGAACCACATTACAACAATAATTACTCCGATGAGGAGTTTTATACAACACATCCAGGATAATACAGAATACATGTATATTTTATATGGAGATAAAATATACAACACTGAGTGAAATGAGTATTCAAACGGAATGTCTGCAGCGGAATAAATGAAGGAAACATAAATGACTGAAAAGACTGGGGGGCCCTTCTAGTATCATTGGGACTCCTCGTCGTCAACGTGCTCTCCCCGTGCTTTCGCCTTGCCATGACCTGAAAAACACAGAACAACAATCCTCAAGAGTTGAATAAACACAATCATATATATACTGTATAAACCACAAGTTCGATCAAAAATGAATCGGTTAGATTATAACCCAATCTTGTTGAAAACATACGCAATCAAACATGCTGTATGAATCAACTAACAGTACGGCTCAAAGGGTGGCGCCACACTATGCCCGGGATGGAAATGTGTCCGTGCACAAGCCATCAACGAGTATCGATCGAATACACGTGTGGTCTTGTACCTAATCAGTCTCATGAAGCAATCGACTCGTGTGCACAGTCCAATGTGAGGCCAACAACCAACACACGACTTAAATGTGCCCGACATGAAAATCCTACACATACCAACCGGCACGCCAGTATGACCCGGAATGCCACGAGATAACAAAGTGACATCAGAAATCAATAATGACTCACCGAGATGAAATGATATGATTGGAACCGTCGTTCCTTGTGACTGAAGTGATTAATTGACAATGATAAGTATTGATACGGTTAATACAATGATGAATGAGTTATGATTATGAATGAACAACAACAAAAGGAATGAATATCCTTTTAACCGACTTACACAACACCGGTGACAATTATCCTTCCACGAAAAACGTCCTAATTGAGATATCGGTCACTTGAACAACCTTGAATAACACAATTACCAACAATCCGTTCAATATACGAATCAAACACGAATATAACGAACTCAAAACGTCGATACGATTAAACCAAGTTCATTGGGGCATTATATCGAACACTTTGTGGCCAAACTTCGATTGTTTATAACCAAACCTCAATAATACCAACATCAAATCCCCAAGAAGTGTTTCAAACCGACAAAACATCTTCAATACGATCAATAATCCATTATGATTATCCAAAATCGTGATTTCAACAACAATTAATCGAAAACCCCCAAATCCCACACAATATTCAAAGTGTTCTTAAATAATCCTTCAATAATCCAATGAATAATCAAACATGTCCATAATCATGCATATATCACTTCATACAACACGATCTTAACATCCAAAACATCATATCTCAATACGAAAATCGAAATCCAAGAGGTTTGATGAATATTACCTTTGAAGATCCAAGTACTTTAATCTGATGAAATCGCGTTAGATCCACAATCCGAGCTTCACGATCGAAAGGAGATGAAGAAAATCAAACACTTAAGTGATAGATGATGAAAATTCTCTCCCTCAAGCCTTCTCTCTCGGAACAAGGTGGATGAAATGAAAAAAATGGGTTGATCTCGCTCAAAAAATGCAATTATGGTGATGACTGCACTGTGTGCCGCGGTCCGGCCGAAGTGTGCCGCGACACAGGGCCAAAACTGCCCCCAGTGATCGGCAGCATGCCGCGGCCCGGACGAATGTTCCGCGGCAGTGACTCGGCAGTGTGCCGCGGCCCTGTCGGCATGAGCCGCGGCCCCCGGTACAGACGGGTTGGCCAAAAAATGCAACAAGAGTGTGCCGCGGCCCGGACGAGTGTGCTGCGGCCCTGCCGGCATGAGCCGCAGCCCACGGTACAGGCTGCTCAGCCAAAACTGGGAAATGTGTGTGCCGCAGCGCACACTCCTTGTGCCGCGGCCCACACCCCCCTTGGGTCCTAAAATGATGAAAAATGATCCGGGAAGAGAATAAAAGCAATAGGAATTAATATTTGGGAAACAATAACACGAAATGGAAGTGCGGAAACCCCAAAACGGTGGTTCCAAATAATGATTACAAGGGTTCGCCCAACAAAACACAATTTGAACAATGAGGAGATTTGAAATGACATGAACTCCAACGACAACATCGACTAATGAATCAATTACAACAATCAAGATAATACTCTTGTTTCGTTTCCCGAATAAGGTTGAAACAATGAACAATAACGATACACAACTCGAAGTTATTCCGAATGGTGAACACAGATGAATGATTATTAACAAGTGAAAAATTACATAGAGACAATTACCGAATGAAATTACTGAATGATAGTGACTGAATTACAACCGGGTATTACAACAGAATATGGTATCAGAGCCAGGTTTATGGATACCTAGGCTGTCGGTTATTTGGGTCTAGTCGACTATCGTTTTGAACAGTATCACTGCTATGCCATCATCTCAGTACGCCGGTGCTCGTAAGTTTTCCTAAATTGACTCGTTACGGTATCCTGTTCTGTTTTCTTTCCTGATATATTGTTGCATTTTGCATTTGAATTGTACTCATCCGCTACTTCTTCAGAATTCCTGCTGGTAGAGGACGCGGACGCGGTAGGGGATGTGGCGCAGCCGGTGGGGCGGCCATGTCCGATAACTCGGGAACTGATTCGGCTATGCCTTCTTTGTCGAACAGTGTCCCGCCTAGTTCCGTAGGTCAGCAGGATCAGTCTGCTAGCTCCGGTAATACACATGAGAATGTTGGAGTAGCGAACATTTTGCAGCAAGTAGCAAACTAGATGACGCTACTAACTCAGGCCGTTTTGGTCGGCCAGGCTAATGCTAACCCGGTTCCACCTACTGGATCTGGAAATGATAAGCTACTTCAGGACGTGATTCGTATGCGTCCTCCGCAGTTTGATGGTGCTTCCGACCCTTCCGGTTGGGAGAATTGGTTGTTTGAGATGGAAAAGGTGTTTGAGGCTGCTAACTGCTCTGAGGAGAGGAAGGTACCCATCGCTCAGTACTTCCTCGCCAAAGAGGCGGAAACGTGGTGGCAAGCGGTGAAACCATGTGATCGAGCAGCCATGTGGGCAGAATTCCAGGAGTTGATGGAAGAGGAGTTTTGTCCATGGACAGTGAAAGAGGGGAGGATCCGAGCCTTCTTTGAGGCTAAGCCCCAGGATGTTCCTATTTCTCAAGTGATCAAGGACTACAACCAACAACTTCATTATGTGAGAAACCAAGTCCGAGATGGGCTGGATAAGATCCGTCACTTCGATATGAGGCTAAAACCGAGGGTGCGTCACTACATGTCTGATCTGGGATGCACAACTTTGAAAGAGTATCAGAATAAGGTGATGGCTTATGAGATGTCGTTTCTTTGCGACAGAGGCAGCGGGAGGAAAAGCAGAAGACCTCGGCGATTTCGGGAGGCAAGTCTGGTGGGCACCCGAAGGCTCAGTCTAGTTCGAGAGTCTTCGGGAGTCAGTCTTTGCCATTTGGGCGAGGAAACGGTTCTAAGTCTGCTCCTACTGGTTCCGATCGCGGTCCTAGGTGCTTTAACTGTGGTCATCCCGGCCACATGATGAGTGAATGTGATAGGCCCCCGATTCAGTGCCTTGCGTGCAGTCGGATGGGACACCGTGCTAAGTTTTGTACGGATGCAGTTCGGGCGCCAGTTACTCAGATATCAGCCCCAGTTGCGGGAGAGCCGAGTGTGAATCAGACACCGACAGTTCCTCAGCCACAGCAGAGTTTTGGTAGAGGTCGAGGACGTGGATAGCCTTCTAGAGTGGGAGCTTCTAGTACGGGGTCTGTTCCGCCCCGAGTATATGAGATGAGACGAGCAGGAGACCCAGACGCGATGGTGGCTACAAGTACCGTTCACATCCTTGACCATCCTGTTTCTGTATTATTCAATTCTGGTGCTATGCATTCTCTCATATCTATGGATTGTGTGCGTCGTCTGCATGTTGATTGCCTAGTTGTGTGTGAACCATTTGTTGTTAAACTGCCTAGTGGGGATAGCATCGTGGGGAATCGTGATATTCGAGATTTTCTAGTGAGTATCACGGGGAGGGTTTGGCCTTCAAATCTGATTGCGGTAGATATTAGAGATGAGAATTTGATTCTTGGTGAGTATTGGCTAGACCGTCATGGGGAGATCATGAATTATAGAACGAGAACCGTTTCGATGTTAGCCTCTGACGGTACCGAGCATTCTTTTGTGGGGCGTAAGCGGAGTAGCCAGAGATTCCTGATCAGCGCCTTGAGGGCGGTGAGACTTCTTCGAGGAGGTTGCATGGGTTATTGGTGTTACGCTTTGAGATCGAAAGAAGGGGGAGTCGAGCTCTCGTCTATTCCGGTAGTGTGTGAGTATCCTGACGTCTTTCCAGACGAGTTGCCGGGTTTGCCGCCGGACCGAGAAGTTGAGTTTACCGTCGATTTAGAGCCGGGTGCAGCACTGATTTCTAAGACGCCATACCGTATGGCGCCTGCCGAGATGCTTGAGTTGAAGAAACAGTTAGGAGAGTTACTAGACATGGGGTATATTCAACCGAGCGCTTCGCCTTGGGGTGCACTGGTCCTGTTTGTGAAGAAGAAGGATGGGTCACTTCGTTTGTGTATCGACTACCGAGAGTTGAACAAAGTGACTATCAAAAACAAATATCCGCTCCCGAGGATTGATGATTTGTTCGACCAACTGCAAGGGGCAACCATGTTTTCGAAGATTGATTTGAGATCGAGATATTATCAGTTCCGAGTGAAGGATACCGATATTCCGAAGATGGCCTTTCGGACGAGATATGGTCACTACGAGTTTGTGGTTATGCCTTTTGGGCTAACCAACGCCCCAGCCGTGTTCATGTAGCTTATGAACAAAGTCGTTATCGAGTACCTCGATAAGTGTGTAGTCATTTTTATTGATGACATCGTGATTTACTCGAGGAACGAGGAGGAGCATGCCCGTCATTTGCATATCGTGTTAGATATTTTGAGAACTCAGCATCTTTTTGCGAAATTCTCAAAGTGTGAGTTTTGGTTACGGGAGGTTATGTTTCTCGGTCATGTGATCTCGGCCGAGGGTGTTCGTGTGGACCCGCATAAGGTAGAGGTAGTGTTGGATTGGGCACCGTCCAAGAACGTGAAGGAGGTCCGTAGTTTTCTGGGTTTGGCCGGATATTACCATAGATTCGTCGAGGGGTTCTCTAAGCTCGCTCGACCGCTGACTCAGTTGTTACAGAAGTCAGAGAAGTTTGTGTGGACCGATGAGAGGCAGAATAGTTTTGAGGAGTTGAAGAAGCGGTTGACGACCGCTCCTGTTTTGGCATTACCGAGCGGTAACGAGGGTTTCTCAGTTTTTAGTGATGCTTCGGGCCAAGGGCTCGGATGTGTACTTATGCAGCACGAGAGGACGATTGCCTATGCTTCCCGTCAGTTGAAACTGTACGAGTTGAATTACCCTACGTACGATCTTGAGTTGTCCGCAGTTGTATTTGCGTTGAAGATCTGGCGCCATTACTTTTATGGCTCGTCGTGTCAGATTTTCACCGATCACAAGAGCCTGAAATACATTTTCATGCAGAAAGAACTTAATATGAGACAGAGGAGATGGTTGGAGTTGATTAAGGATTACGATCTCGAGATCCTTTATCATCCGGGTAAGGCTAATGTAGTAGCAGATGCCTTGAGCTGGAAATCGGTATCACTTCGGGCGCTTGAGTTACTTATGGCCCAATCGGGACTTCAGCGAGAGTTTATGAGGTTGACCATTGAGATTGTGCTACCAGAGAGTTCCGGGCAGTTACATACACTTGAGATTTCATCGTCTTTAGTCGACAACATTAAGTCGGGACAGTTAGAGGACCCGATGTTTGTTCAGCTTCGAGAGAATGTGGAGAAGGGGAAAGCCCCAGGATTCATGATACATGAGGATGGTGTGTTGAGATTCCAAGGTCGGCTTTGTGTTTCGAACGACTTGGAATTGAGGCAGAATATCATGAGAGAGGCTCACGCGTCGCCTTACTCAGTCCATCCGGGCTCGAGTAAGATGTATAAAGATTTGAGGAAAAAATTTTAGTGGAACGACATGAAGAATGAGATAGTTCAGTTTGTGGCTAAGTGTTTGACTTGTCAGTAAGTCAAAATCGAGCATCAGCGGCCAGTCGGGTTGTTGAAACCACTTCCCGTCCCAGAATGGAAGTGGGAGGATATCTCCATGGATTTTGTCACGAACGTGCCGAGGACGAAGACCCAAATGAATATGGTGTGGGTGATCGTAGACCGACTGACCAAGTCGACACATTTTCTGGTCATCAAGGATACTTGGGGTCCGGAAAAGTTGGCTCGTGTTTTTATCACACATATAGTGAGACTTCATGGTACGCCGAAGACCATTATTTCGGACAGATATGGCCGGTTTGTATCGCATTTCTGGCAGGCGGTACATAAGGCATTGGGGACATGTTTACGTTTGAGTACATCTTTCCACCCTCAGACCGACGTGTTGTTACCCAAAATATTATCCGAAGATAATGTTGCTGGAATTATCGAGTAACCAACAAGTGCGGGAGCACGTCCGTGAGAAATTAAATGACACAAGATTTGCCGGGGTTGTTAATCCCGGGCTTGAATGCTCTCGCGAGATTTTATTAATAAGTATACTGTTGAGTACAAATATTAATGTTAGAATCTATCACAAAGAGTGTAAAGGATTCTAGTTTTCTAAGCTGTGGAGCGTATAGAATGCCGGAAGAATCAGATATGGAGTTCTGTGAATTCTTGCTATGGATGTTCTATGTGTGAGAATGTCTTTCTCTTTTCTCTCTCTTGTTTGCTGTGTATTTCCAAGTCGTTGTTCTGTGTTATGGACCTTCTATTTATAGCAGACCAAGTTCCTGAGGGCCCCCCTACGATCGCAGGCGATCGTCGTTATTTATATTATAATAAGACGGCCGATCGTCTCGTCGCGTGAAATGTTCCCTTAAAGTCCGCGGTTGTTATTCTTGACGGCGGTTATGCAGTCTGACGGAACTCGCATGCGCCCTGAGCTGTCACCCACCTTTTCGGCATCTTGTTGGTAGGTGAAGTTGGTGACAGACTGTGAGCACAGTCTTGTCTGTCAAGATCTGTTCGCAGTCTGCGGCCCTGTTGGTAGGTGAAGTAGGTGACAGGCTGTGGGCACCGATCTTGTCTGTCAGCACCTTTTGAGATCTGCATGCGGGTCCCAGCCCGAGATTTGGGCTTTGATGACTTTTGACGGATGTTGGAGTAATACACGGCACGAGACGATCGCCAATCAACAAAAGACGATCGACAATCAACAGAAGGCGATCGCCGTGGGTGCCGAGTTCAGGGTGTTTGCCCCGAGCATATCTCTCATGGTAGACTTCCCGACTGCTATGACGATCGCCTTCGAGGCGTGTTTAAATGCCGCACAACAATTGCCCCCCAGCTCGGCTCGATGTTGAAAACACGGGGTGAGGTGGCACTTTTTGGCGATCGCCAATGGTTTAGACGACCGGGCGATCTGATTTCACATTTGGACGATCTCCTTTTGCGCTGGGAGCGGCGGGAAAAGAGACGCGGGCTCGCGAAACAATGCAAGGACACGCGTCGCGTTTCTATTGAGGGAGCCCGACGGTTCGTCAGACTTTGTCGATTGGCGTGCCCTCGAAAAGACGCGTACGCGGGACTCGAGGGCCGCATTTATTGCGTCCTGGCTGTCGGTTGCATCCCAGCCCTCGGACTTTCGCCTATTTGCCCAGAGACCCCTGCCTCCATCTATAAAAGGGGCTAGGGCTACTCCATTTTCATCTTTTACGCGTCCTTGCCTTCCTGCTGAAGCTCTGCAAAAATTTTCGTAGCTTGTTGTGCCGACCGTCTTCCTTTCTTTAGGTAAGAAACCCAATTTTTCTCTCTCCCTTAATTTTTGAGAATATGTCGGGAGGATCTAAGGCCTTCGAGGTCGGAAGCACTTCTGCCGCCGCGGCTTCGCCGGACCGGGAGGAAATTCCTGTGGGAATCCCCGTGGAAACGGCCGCAGAGGCTATTCGTGCGGGGATTGCACCCGCAGAGCTTGAGGAGCTTTTCAAAGAGGCCGTAGCGGCGGGCTCTGCGGCGGCGGAGGAGCTAGATGTGTCGCCGGTGGAGGAGGACGAACTGAGGCGTTTGTCTTGGGAAAAAGATAGCATCTCTGGCCCCGTATATACGGCTTTTGCTAAGCTTATGGAGGGGATTGCCGGGCCCTGCCCGGAGTTTGATTTCGAGGCTTACTCCGCCGCTCATCCCTATGTACACGTGAAGCGGACGGAGTTTCGGGCTGCTGAACCGTCTCACTGGTCTCTTGGTCAGATTCGGAGTTCGGCGACCTGGAAGGACATGACCCGCTGGAGGGCCAAATATCATATTCCCTCTGATGTGTCATTGCACGTGCCCTCCGAGAACGAACGTGCCGACCAGCCTCCCGAGGGTATGGTCGCCATTAACGAAATGACCACATTGCCGTCTGCGGTTTCCCTTGCCGTTCGCCGTTTAAGTATCTGGCGATCGCTGGAATTTGGCGCCTCTTGATTGACGCGAACGCTGGCTGCAGATTATCGACACTGACGTTATTTGGCGGTCACAGTTGTTTCGCTTTGCCTTCGGGAGAGATGAATTATCTATTTAAGATGACAGTGCAGAAGGGGTCGATCTGCGGGTACCATATCAAAGGTCGCCAGGTTAGGGTGGTTATCGGGGTGCAGAGCAAGAATCGAGGCTACATGAAAAAGTGGTGCTGGGTTGGTGGTGCATGGAGGTCGGCATCGAGCGAACCGCCGGAGGAGGAGTTGGATATCCCTACCAATTTTCGGGAGAGGAATCCAAGTAAGGGTTTCCTTTCTCCCTTTGTTTGGATACTCCTTGCACGGATCTAATTTTATTTCCCTTTTTGCAGGATCCCTTGTTCCATCGGCCGACGATCTCCCCTTTGATTTCTCGATCGTCTGGGAGCGGATTCGCGCATTGCCGATTTCCTATAAAGACGTTCGATCAGTCAGCCACGAATCTCACCGGTTGGGAGCTCGACTGTTTCGCTTCCCTCGCCACCTGAAGGCACCTGGTATGACTTTCTATCCACTCTTTTCTGCGAGGCGATCGTCTCCAAGAGGTCGCCATGTTTACGTAAGTGTCTGACTTGTTTTAGCTTCTTCTCTCGCAGAGATTTATTTTCCCCGTCTCACCGAGCTACCTCAGGAGATCGCCATGTCTAACCCCGGTTTTCTCGGTCGCCTTCATATGGGAAAGAAAACGGGTCGCGTTGCCGCGACGTCGTCTCGCCCTGCCCCTGTGGTGAAGCCCGTTGCGGTGCCGGTCGCCGAACCGGAAACTCAAGGTGAGGAACAACTCCAGCGCAACCGCAAGAGGCGGAGGCCGGAGGCGTCCCTTCCGTCGGCTGAGGCGGATTTAGCTATTCTGGAGCCGCCGATCGCCGCTCCCCCCGTTTCTTCTGTTCCGATGGCGGAGGGGTCTGGTCCCAGGCCGTCGGCGTCCAGCTCCAGGTCGTCTTCCGGCTACTTGAAAAGGACGGCGATCGCTGACGCCGAGACTCCTCGGGGAAAGCCCTTTTTCGGCCGTGATCCAGAGCTGGTCAACAGGTGAGAATGTTTTGAACTTTCCGAGGTAGGCGCTCTGAGTAAGTCTTAGGCTAACTCTTTTGGTTTCCTTGGTTTGCGCTGTAGGGTTCGTCTCGCCGATCCGGACGTTGCTCCCATGGTGTTGGACTTTCTGTCGAGCAAGGCTCCGCAACAACCTCTCGATATCCCTGCTTACGTTCGCCAGGCCACCGCCTCTTTGCCCAAGGCTTGGACGACCGACCTCGATGCGATCGCTCGTCGGCGATCTGGAGACGCCATGCAGGCGACCGTTGCCCTGGCTCTTCAGACGGCGACGATGGCCGTCCAAGCTGCAAGGGATTTTGAGGGGCGACCCTCCACTGCTCATCTCCATCGCGACCTCGAGGCCGCCCGGAATAAAAATATCAAGGATGCCAACCGGATCCGGGCTATGGAGAAGGAGTACGAGGAGACGGCCAAAGGGCCAAGCGGGATGTGGATCGATTGATGCGGGGCCGAGCCGCTCCAAGGAGGCTGCCCGATCGGTCCGTGACGAGGAGCGCGGCTCGCCGAAGCTTCGCGGCGTCGCAGAGGAGGAGCGGCGGCAAGGCGATGGTTGGCCGGCTTAGCGGTGAGCCGGACGCGGCAAGGAAAGAGCTGGAGAAGTCCCAGGCGAGAATGCCGCCAAGGTTGCCGAGTGGCGGAAGGCCGAGAAAGTGGCCGCGAGTTGAAAGGCCAATCAAGGCGATCGAGACCGATCCTACCAAAGTGTGGCGCTCGCGGCGAGTTTGCCTATTACTTGGCGTATCTTGTGCTGTCGAGCCGCAAAAGAGGCAGGGATCGAGATCGGTCCCTTGATGGAGAGCTTCAAATCTTACGCCCTCGCGCATCCTTTGCACCCGGAGTTCTCCTTGCCGATCCTTGACTTGGCCGACTTCGGGATCGACTTGAGTTGGTATACGGGTAAACTCATTCATCCCGAGGCCGAATCCGACCCGCAACCCGAGGGCGAAGACCAGCAGGCGGAGCCTTGAGAGGCATTTTTGTTTTCCTCCAGCACTTTGTACTTTTCGTTTTCCTTTTGAAATGCCTTCGGGCCTCGTGATGTACTCAACTTGCGTTATGAATAAACTGTTCTTCTTTTCATACGATCGCCTTTGAATGTTTGCGTGCAACTTTTACAAGTATGTGTATGATTGCTTTCGACGTTTTGTTCATCCGATCGATTATTTGAGTGTTGAAAGCATTGATATGTTTTGAATCGGAATTCTTACTTGTAATTTTTGTTGGACGACTTCGATCGTCCTGCGCGTGTTTGAGCGAATGTGTTTGAGTTAGGCCGATCGTGTGTGGTTCCTTTTGTTCGATCGTGTTTGGGATTAGCTCGACCCCTCTCTGCCCCCTTGTTTTTGTTTACTTATTGTAAGTAAGGAAACAAAAACTATGTCGTCCGGCGGGCTATCTTCAGCTTCGTTGGTTCTGAAGAATTATGTACGGTTGGGTTGTTCGATGGATCGACCTCCCTTATCGTGTCTTTGTGTGCGAGGGATGTTGTGTATCCCGCGACTCACTTTTTGTGAGGGTCCTCCGTTAGACTACGCCTGCCTTGTGTTAAAACTAAAGGTGGGCGATCTTGGTCTGGAGGAACCCTTGCGCGGGGCGTCGTCGGTTTATTCGACTCCATGCCCGCGGCTTGTCAGCTCGGCTTCCACCTCGGCTCGCCATGAAGATGGCGACCCTCGACGGTGTACGTTGAGACGGGGGTAGTGGCACGTCGCATTGTCCGGGTTCACCAAGTTAGATGATGAACCATTGAGGGAGGGCGATCGTGTCCACTGATTAGTTTTGGAGGGTCCTTCGGCTACGCCGGCCTCGTATCCAAACGAAGGGCGGGCGATCTAAGCTCGAAGGAACCTTGCATGGGCGAAGCTGTTGGTTCCATCGACCTCCAGTGCCATGGCTGTATCGTTTTCTACCTCGGATTGTCATTCTGGAACGACGATCCTCGACGGTATGTAATATGCTAGTGGGGCGATCGCCAGAATAGATGGGATAGAGAACAAAAATATTTCATTATGTTCCTTGTACATTTGGCAGTTGAAAATGAATACAAAGTTATCATTGATAGTATTTCTTCAGATGTACAGCGTTCCAGGGATATCGGTCCGGAGTACCGTCAGGGTGTTCCAGCTCGTAGGCTCCCTTAGTTAGCCATTTCGATATTCTGAAGGGGCCTTCCCAACTTGGTCCAAAGACACCTGTGTGGGTTTGGAACTTTTTTAGGACGAGATCGCCCACTTGGAACCGTCTTTCCCTGACCTTCGAATTGAAGAACTTTTCGGATCTCCTTTTGTGGATAGTGTTCTTCATTTCCGAGGTTAGCCGACGTTCTTCGAGCATGTCGAGGTCGATCCGCCGGGCCACATCATTATCGATCGTCATTTCTTGCTCGGTTCGATGGCTGAGGACGGCGATCTCCGAGGGAATCACCGCTTCTGTTCCGAAGGCTAGGGCGAATGGGGTTTCGCCTGTTGAATTGCGGGTCGTTGTTCGGTAAGACCACAAAACGTCTGGGAGCTCGCTCGCCCACCGTCCTAGCCTGGATTCGAGTCGCGCTTTAATTGTGTGTTTGAGGATCTTGTTCACTGCCTCTACCTGCCCGTTCGTCTGAGGGTGATAGGGAGCCGAGAACAACCTTTTGATTCCCCACTTATCACAGAATTGCATGACTTCTAAGCCGTCGAACTGCTTTCCATTGTCGGAGATGATGGCACAGGGTAGACCGAACCGGCATATGATGTTTCTCCGTATAAACTTGATCACTTGCTCTTGGCGATCTTGTTTAGTGGTTCGGCCTCTGCCCATTTTGTGAAATAGTCGACCCCGACGATGGCGAACTCTGACCTCCTGGAGCCGTCGGTAAGGGACCTATAAGGTCGATGCCCCATTGAGCGAATGGCCATGGGGCCGTACATCAAGGTGAGCCGCTCGGGGAGATTTTGATACTTGGTCCCATTACTTGACATCTATGACACGACTGGCATAGGCGATCGCATCCTTACAGTGACGGCGGAAAAACCTTGCCTGGTCGTCTTATGGATGAGAGATCGTCCACCAGCGTGATTTCCACAGATTCCGTCGTGGATCTCGGCTAAAACGAGCTGTCCTTCCTCCGGTGTAATACACTTGAGGAGGGGAGGCTGAAAGCTCGTTTGTAAAGACGATCGTCCAGTAGGGTGTATCTGGTCGCTCGGAGCTGGAGTTGGCGAGCTTTGATACGGTCGTCAGGGACCGTCCTTCAAGTATGTGATGAATGGAGTCATCCGACTTTCTTGACAACGGCAATCGTGGCCACTGTGTTTCTTTCGATTGCCGGCCTTTCTGACTTCGTAATTTGGATATTAGAGAAATCGGCTGCCCCATCCGACGACGCTAGCTTGGATAGGGCATCGGCCTGAGAGTTGTGCTCTCTCGGGACTTGTTCGATTTGTACTTCTTCAAATTTCGTGCATATCTCGGCGACCAGCTCTTGGTATTTGATCATCTGTTCGCCACGTGCCTCATATTCTCCTTTGACTTGGTTCACGACCAGGAGGGAGTCCATGAAGATATGGAGGCGACGAACTTCTAGGGCGAGAGCCAGGTCGAGCCCGCCTACCAAGGCCTCGTATTCGGCTTCATTGTTGGTCGCTCGAAACCCGAAACGCACGGCATTTGTGAAGCTTTGTCCATTGGGGCTAATGAGGACGATCCCTGCCCCTGATCGCGAGTTGGTCGCCGAACCGTCAACGTCATGACTTCGGGCGGGTCGACCAGGCATGGGTCGGACTGTGAGGGAATGTTAACTCCACCACGAAGTCCGCCAGAGCTTGGCCCTTGATCGCCATGCGAGGAGCGTATGTGATGCCGTATTGGGCGATCTCTAGTGACCATTTGAGGAGCCGCCCGTTGGTGTCCGGTCGATGTAGAACTTGCCTTAGAGGGAGAGTTGTCAAAACCTCCACTTGATGGTCGAAAAAGTAGGCTCTTAGCTTACGGACACTCATGACTAGAGCGTAGGCGATCTTCTCCAAAGGTGTATAGCGTGTTTCAGCGTCGTGGAGCACTTGACTGACATAGTAGATCGGCAGATGGACTAGTCCCTCCGCTCGCACCAAGACCGCACTCAGCGCGACCTCCGAGGCCGCTAGGTAAAGGAATAATTTCTCCCCGGAGATCGGCTTTGCCAGGATCTGGGGGTTGGATAAATATTCCTTTATTTTGGCGAACGCCATCTGACTCTCCCTCGTCCATGCGAACTTTTTGTTTTTGATGGTCGCGAAGAAAGGCTTGCTTTTATCGCCGAGCCGAGATATGAAGCGGTTGAGGCGGCGACGGCCTCGTGAGACGTTGTACCTGCTTGATGTTCCGAGGTTCCTGCATGTCGAGGATCGCCTGTATCTTGGTGGGATTCGCCTCGATCCCCCTCTGGCTGACAATGTGCCCCAGGAATTTCCCGGAGCCCACCCCAAAGTTACATTTCTTGGGGTTCAGCTTCATGTTGAACTTTTCGAGGATGGCGAATGTCTCGGCGAGATCATTGAGGTGATCTTCCTTCTTGAGGCTTTTGACCACGATGTCGTCGATGTAGACCTCCATGGTCCTGCCGATCTGATTAGCAAACATCCTGCTGACCAGCGCCGGTAGGTCGCCCCGCATTCTTCAAACCGAACGGCATCCGACCCAAAAGTATATGTCTTTTTCCGTGTGGAAAGATGTGTGTTTTATGTCTTTCTCCGCCATTGGGATTTGATGATATCCGCGAAGGCATCCATAAACGACATCATTTCGCGACTGCATTACTATCGACCAAGTGATCAATATGAGGCATCGGAAAGTGATCTTTTGGACAAGCCGCGTTGAGGTCGGTGAAGTCGATGCATAACCTCCAGAACGATCGGCTTTTGACGAGTACGCGTTAGCGACCCATTGTGGGTCGTCGTAGCTACCCGATTAACTTGTTGTCGAGCAACTTTTGAACCTCTATGTCGAGCGCCGCGTATTTTTGAGGCCGAATTTCCCTCGTTTTTGATGAACAGGCTTCATCGCCGGTCGATCTTCGATAGTGGCAAGCGTGCTCGGGACTTATGCCAACCATATCTTGATGCGACCATGCGAAGACTCCGATGTTCTTACGTAGCAAATTGACCAGATCTCCTTTCTGTAAGGTCGATGTGGCGCCGATCCGCACTTCTCGTTCGACGAGCCGGATCTATGGCTATACTCTCAACTCTTCGATGGGGACGGTCGCTTCTTGCTTGGAACGATTTCCGGACTCGATCCTTGGATCGACGTCGAGACTCGGCTCGAAACCGATCCTTGGCTCGATGTCGTCCGTTAACTGATCCGAGATGCCGTCCTCTGAGTTGGGTTGGTACGATGTGTTTGGTTCGTCGATCTCCATGGGTCGATCGTCGATCGTTTCAACGTTACACATATCGGGGGAAGTATTGAAAATAGTAACGACATAGGAGTAATTTAAACATCTTTTTGCCATTAGTGGTCCCCCTTACGATGCACCGTCCCATCGGCGGTGGGAATTTGATACAATAAAAGAAGGGAAGCGACCGCCTCAAAGGTTTCTAAGAATGGACGACCTAGGAACCCATTATAGATCTTTGGGTCTATCTATTATTACAAAATTTAGGTTCCTAGTGATCCTAACCTTGGGATCGTAAATGCATATCACTCGACGGAGAGCTTGATCCTCCCATAGGCTTGGGCAAGTCTGCCGCCGAATCCTTGGAGCACGGTGTCGAATGGCTTGATGAATTTGGTCAGGTTTCCGAGCTGATCCAGAGCTGTTTTGAATATGATATTACAGAAGCTCCCGTTGTCAACCAGCACGCGGTCGACCGCCTTCCCCAGGATACAGGCAGAGATCACCAATGCATCCTCTTTGGGGCATTGTACCCCCTCCCTGTCTTTATTGGAGAAGGTGATGAGCGCGTCTCTAGCGATGGTCGGCTTTGGGGGCACCACAATATGGACTCCGGCGAATGCCCTCAGTTCGGCCTTCCGCTTCCTGTTTGACGCGGTGGAAACCGGGGAAAGGCCCCCGAGGCTCCCCCCTCCTGCTTGGAGCATATTAATCCGACCGCCAGGGTTGATCGGAGGAATCGATTCATCGGATCGCTCTGGCTCGTGTTCGATCCTGGCGACCGGATTGGGAGGCGTCCTTTCGATTTGACGGCGCTCGCGCCCTCCGGTCCTCTCTGGTCGAGGTTCTGGCTTGGTGACCAGGTTGTCTAATTTGCCTTCTTGAGCGATCGCGAGTTGCACGAGGAGGTCGCGGCATTGGGTAGTCTTGTGGCGGGACTTTTGTGATAGGCACAGAATTTGCTACGGTCTAGATGACCGTGGTCCCTTATTGGCTTCGGTTTGGAAAGCCACTCCACCCTTAATTGCGTTGAAGATGTGGGCCGGAGACAAAGTTGAGGTTGTGGAGGAGGTGAACCTCTACATCACCGAAAGCTTTGAATCGTCAGCGGCTTTGCGACCGCCTTTACGGGCTTGGCGACCGCCTTCTTCGAACATGGGATGGCATCTTCCTCTCTCGGTGGGTTCCTCATCTAAACGGAGGGAGAGCATCCTTTGCCTGGCCAGAAATCGGCGGCTCGACGGAAGACCGAGTAGGTCGGGGATATCCTTTGTGAGATGCTGAACATGGGTGAGTGGCGTAGAATCCCCAGGATCGAATAGAGGCGAGCTCGCCGCTAATGGGTTCACCGGTGAGGACTATCTCGTCCACCCGTTCGATGTAATCTGCATCTGGCTCGTCCTTCCCCTGCTTGATTTTCATCATGCGGTGGGGGCCTTCAGGGCGAGCGACTTTGGCGGCGAAGTACGACGTAAAGTCGTTCGCCAACTTCTCGAAGCAATTGATTGAGCGAGGAGGCAGTGAGATGTACCATCTGTGGGCGAGGTCGCCGAGAGTTAGCGGGAACATCCGACACTTCGTCGCATCTGATGCTCCGCATCCGGTCATGTAGATCCGGAATTTGCTCAAGTGGGTCTCCGGGTCCGATCTTCCCTCATATAGAGGTGTCTGTGGGGGAGCGATTGTTGGTTGAACCGGGGCGAGCTCGATCTGGACCGCGAGTGGTTCACTTGGTCCAGAGATCGATCTCCTGGCGCCTGCCCCAGTGTCTAGTAGCGCCTTCATTTCGTCGAGCTGGCGCTGCATTGCGGCCATCGCCGTGGCCTGACAGCTCGCTGATTGGCTACCGGAGCGCAAGCCGAGGCGATCATGTACCGATCCCCTGCCCCCATGGTGGATGACGAGTTCTCTGCCCGCAGACTCATTTCTCGGGCGAGTGGGGGCCTGTCGACCGGCCTGTCTTCTGGGAGTCGGATATGCCGAACTCCTGGTGAAGGATTCGGACTCCGATGCCTCCCGACTCGGGCCCGGCCAGGGTCGCCACGAGGATCACTCCTAGGCGGCCGAAGACGGAGTCGTCCCGCCTAACGAGCCTTTTTGCGGCTCTGGGTTTTCGGTCGATTTCTCAACATATATCCCCTTGAGCTTCCGCTTGCCAGCTCGGCGGATGGTTGACGGAGTGATGGTGGGCGAGTCGCATGCAATCCGTCGCTCCCTGAGGACGGCTATGGCCTCCTCAATCATTCCGCGATGCAGGCGATCGAGTGAGAGACTAGGGCCGTCCCTTGGGGCGGGAGTGAGGATCTAGCGTCGCCGCGGTCGCCTTCTCGCGCGGCCGGGATTACGTCCGTGTCGGAATGATATTTCCGGCGGATCTCAGGGTGGCTCTCTTGGAAGTTGTAGCAGACGTCATTTTTCTGGAGGTTTGTTTCTTTTGAAGAACAGTGAGTGTTTCTTCAAGTGTGAATCCGGAGAACAATGAGTGTTCTACGAGACGATCGGAATAAAAGTGAAGGTAAGTCCCCCTCCTTCTAGCGCCAATTGTTGTTACCCAAAATATTATCCGAAGATAATGTTGCTGGAATTATCGAGTAACCAACAAGTGCGGGAGCACGTCCGTGAGAAATTAAATGACACAAGATTTGCCGGGGTTGTTAATCCCGGGCTTGAATGCTCTCGCGAGATTTTATTAATAAGTATACTGTTGAGTACAAATATTAATGTTAGAATCTATCACAAAGAGTGTAAAGGATTCTAGTTTTCTAAGTCGTGGAGCGTATAGAATGCCTAAGAATCGGATATGGAGTTCTGTGAATTCTTGCTATGGATGTTCTATGTGTGAGAATGTCTTTCTCTTTTCTCTCTCTTGTTTGCTGTGTATTTCCAAGTCGTTGTTCTGTGTTATGGACCTTCTATTTATAGCAGACCAAGTTCCTGAGGGCCCCCCTGCGATCGCAGGCGATCGTCGTTATTTATATTATAATAAGACGGCCGATCGTCTCGTCGCGTGGGGCTTTTCCCTTAAAGTCCGCGGTTGTTACTGACATAATGTTGTACGGTCTGACGGGGAACTCGCATGCGCCCTGAGCCGCTGTCACCCACCTTTTCGGCGGTACTGTTGGTAGGTGAAGTTGGTGACAGACTGTGAGCACAGGTCTTGTCTGTCAGTACTGTTCGCAGGTCTGCGGCCCTGTTGGTAGGTGAAGTAGGTGACAGGCTGTGGGCACCGATCTTGTCTGTCAGCACCTTTTGAGATCTGCATGCGGGTCCCAGCCCGAGATTTGGGCTTTGATGACTTTTGACGGATGTTGGAGTAATACACGGCACGAGACGATCGCCAATCAACAAAAGACGATCGACAATCAACAGAAGGCGATCGCCGTGGGTGCCGAGTTCAGGGTGTTTGCTCCGAGCATATCTCTCATGGTAGACTTCCCGACTGCTATGACGATCGCCTTCGAGGCGTGTTTAAATGCCGCACAACACGACGGCCAGTCCGAACGTACCATTCAGACGTTCGAGGATATGTTGCGCGCGTGTGCGTTAGACTGGAGTAGTGATTGGGAGGAGCATCTAGCCTTGATTGAGTTTATGTATAATAATAGTTGGCACGCGTCGATTAAGATGGCACCATATGAGGCACTTTATGGCCGACGTTGTCGATTACCGATATGTTGGGATGAGCCGTCCGATCTAGTAGGCACCGAACCGGATCTTGTGTTAGAGACGAGGGAGAAAGTTGAATTGATTATGAAGAGATTGCTGTCAGCTCAGAGTCGGCAAAAGTATTATACGGATGTTAGGCGTCGACGTATAGAGTTTGAGGTGGGAGATCATGTTCTGTTGAGAGTGTCTCCATCAGAGGGAGTTTTCAATTTTCGGAAAAAGGGGCAGCTCAGCCCGAGGTATATTGGGCCTTTCGAGATATTGGAGAGAGTCGGTGAGTTGGCATACCGTTTGGCTTTGCCTCCGTCGTTGAGTCATGTTCATAGCGTATTTCAAGTCTCTCAGCTGAGGAAGTATGTTCCGGACCCATCCCATGTTATTGATTTCAGATACGTGGAGATCGAGAAGGATGTTACATTTGAGGAGAGGCCCGTTAGAATTTTGGAGCGTCGAGACAAGCAATTAAGGCACAAAACCATTCCTTTGGTTAAGGTGCAATGGTCGAGGCACGGAGTAGAATAAGCGATGTGGGAGTTAGAGGAGGATATGCGTTCGAGGCACCCCAAGCTTTTTGATTCTTAAGTTTCGGGACGAAACTTTATTTTAGAGGGGAAGAATGTAATATCCGTACCTTTCCATTTTTAGCAGTTTCTATTTTTGGTGTATGTCTATTTTTATCCACTCGCTTGTAATCGTTTCAACATTTTGAATCTACTTTATTCTGGAGTTTTCCATTTGGTCGAGTTTTGGTGATATTTTCACGTAATTTCATTTTATGACATGTTTTGCCGTATGAATGTTCGATTCTCGTAAAACTCATTCGTTTTCATTGTTTCTTGGTTTGTGCAAGTTCATATGGTTGATTTGGTTGTGTTGAGACTTTCGGTTTGTCAATCCGACGTCGTTTCGTGATTTTCGAGCACTTGGGCTATTTTTATAATTTCCTATAAGTTTAGGGAATCTCATTTTTGTTGTCGCATTACGGACCCTCCGGTGGTCGGAATTATATTTTCTTTCAGCGCTTAGCTCTATCGTCTTGTACATTTCGTGTTTATGGTTATGGATTCTGACCTTGTCGTGCGTTTCGAGTTTCGTACCATCGGCAGCAGCGTACTGAGCTGAGCGGTACTGGACTGCTGTGTGAGTAGCGCACGCTATTCCTTGCATCCTTACGTGCATTATCGGTGTGCTGTTAGCGTACGCTAACTCGTTGTTATTAGCATGTTCTATCGGGTAGTATTTAGTGCGCGCTGAGCATGTCTAGCGCACGCTAGCGACGTCGGGCAGTAGCTACTGGACTGTTTGTAGCCCCGTTAGCGCGCGCTACCTTTTGATGGTTAGCGTGCGCTAACTATGCAATATAAATAGATTAGCGGGCAGTTCAGAAACAGCAGTTTTCATCCATTCTCTTCGTTTTCTTCGACGTGCGACTTCAGAGGCGATTTCCACCGGTATTGCTCGGAGTTTTTTTTCAAATTCCATCACCGTAGAATCGTGTTAGCATATTACCATCAGCGTAATCATCCTCCATCGTCCGAATCCGAGGTATTTTCTTCAGGAACCCTAGCTTGTCTAATTTGGGGTTTTTCGGGTTTTTCGTGATTGATTCCGAATTGTTCATGTATGTTACGAAATTCCTTACCGATTGTTGTTATTGGGTCATTCCCAATCCGTTTTCCTCGAGTTTAATCCGTGAGTTGTTGATACGGGGAGATTTTGCGTAAACCCTCGCCCGTATCGATTGAACGTTTAATGTATTGGATTGTAATCGGGATTATGGGTGTATTCCATTCGATTAATTTTGTCCGTTAGGACTGAGTTATATTGATCCTTCATTTAGGAACCGTCATTTTCCGTCTGGATCATTCGTAGTCGTTGTTCGTCCCCATTTCGTCGGAGATGTCTCAAAGGCAAGTACTTTACATTTGTTTACATGTTCTAGTATTTGAATTGTGGCTATTCGTGGTTGTTGTGGATGGATATGTGTATGTTCACCTAAGGACGGTCCGATGGGGCCTCTAGGGATACGTATTGCCATGTGTGCGAGTATCGCGAACTGTGGTTAACCACCTAGGGATGTCCGACGGGGCTCTGCGGGGTACGGTGGCCGTGAGTCTCGTACCAAGGTTAACTTTGAATTGTTTTGTTGGAGAAAATGTGTTTTGTGCTTGTGCACCGTATAATATTCCGGAATATAAATGATTTCTAAAATGATTTTTGGCGCATATTTTCATTTGATTAGAATGTAGGGGTTCATAGCCCCCCAAGGCATAACGCGTCTCCACCAGAGAGAGAGAGAGAGAGAGAGAGAGAGAGAGAGAGAGAGAGAGAGAGAGAGAGAGAGAGAGAGAGAGAGAGAGAGAGAGAGAGAGAGAGAGAGAGAGAGAGAGAGAGAGAGTCTTTTTATATCATAGGATTGTCCTTTATCCTCAATATTTCACCAGTAACTGAAACTCTTCCCGAATGTTAAGGTTCCAGCATTACCTATTTGTCTCGAATTACCTCCCATGAATTACAAACTTGCGCTTACTGAACTCAGCGACTTTGATGCACAAAACTTACCAATGCACATATTTGATCATAAATATATTCAATTACATATTAATAAAAATTATAAAATTTTGATATTTAAAAAAAATATTTCACACTTATTTAACAATTTTTATAGACTAACATTTATTTTTATATTTAATAAAAAATTATCGTCTAAGGCTCTGTTCTTTTAGACTGAATAAATCTGAATTGAATTGAACTGAACTGAATGGATCTGAAATGAACTGAACTGAACTGAACTAAATGGACCTAAACTGAACTGAATTGAAATATATATTAAGAGTAAATAATAATAATATAATAAATATTAAAACCAAATAAATATAATAAAATAATAAGAAAAATAACAAAATAATAATAAATAATAAATAATAATAGATATAATGTAATAATAATATAATTAATTACAATCCTAATAATAAAAATAATAATACTAATAAATATGCCCCAAATGTCCCAAATGTCACAAATGTATCAAATGTCACAAATAATAATAATAATAACAATGACAATAATGATAATAATAATAATAATAATAATAATTATTATTATAATAATAATAGTAATCAACAATCAACAACAACAATAAATATTATTATTAATAATAGTAAATATATTAGTAATAACAATAGTAATCAACAACAACAACAATAATAATAATAAATGATAAATAATAATAATAATAACAACAATAATAATTGAATAGAAATCGAATCAATCAACTAAATCGAATGAAAATCAAAAAAGTCAAAAGAATAAAGACCTAACAAAGTTAGTACATAATTAACAGAAAAGTTAAATTGCTATAACTAAAATTGAACGGAAAAGTATAATATTTCATCGTTGAAAGGAAATATTGTTAGTTTGGACTGTGAGTGAACAATGCATGACACAAGCAAAGACCAAAACAATTTTTTTTTTTTTTCGAGATCACGTTATGAATGTAACTAAAATTGATTAACAGCAAACCTAATCATGTTGATACATCTTATCAACGGCAAATATTTGCTAGCATTTTAATCCGTTTCTAAATTTTAATTAGTTTATTTCTTTTACAATTTTATAAGTTTTATTTTATTTTTGTTTCTATGTTTTTCATCTTTTTAACGAGTTTTAGTTTCTTAGTTTTTCATCATTTTTCTCCTACATATGCAACTTATTTTCAGATTTTAGGTCTATTTTGTAGAGTGTTTTTTTTGTTTTTGGGTATTCTTTTGATTATTGTTGAGTTAAACGCACGAAGTCGATTTTACGGAGAGACATATCTCTGAAAATCACGCGTACTTTTAATAATAATAATATAGTTGTGTTGTTATTCAATCTCATCAAAACACAGCATCATCGCACAATCATAACCACTCGTCGATTAATTGTTGGGTTGGCATACAAAAACTAAAAAAAATAGTTGTTGTCTGAGGCAAGAAAAAGTTTAGTATAGATGATTGAACATACATTAAACAAAAAAAAATCCGAATAAATTATTATGAAGAAGTTCTATAGAAAATTATTTGATAAATTACCTATTTACAATCAGTTGTTTAACATGTAAAAGGTTTCTAAGTACATGAAATATTGAGTTTGGTCAAGTGCTCAAGGACCCTTCAGTAGGGATGACAAGATTAACCGTGAGTTCGGATATTCGGATATTACCAGAATGAGTATATTTCGGGTCCGGGTTTGGGTAGGAAAAAAATCTGCGGATGTGGGTACATGTATACCAGTCCTGTAAGAGCCTTCTTAGAATAGTGGGGTGAGGAGTAATGAACTCTTTCTGCGAAATCAATAGATAAATGCGAAAAATAGCTGACACAGAGATTCACAGAGGTTCGGCAACTTGCCTATATCCTCTCTCCTTCGTTATTTTTTCTATAAGTTCAAGATAAACCCTCTCGTCTTGTCTTGAATTGGTCCGAGGTAAACCATTATAATCTTGTCTTCTATCAGTACAAGATAAACCGTTACAAGCAACCGCAATTCCACCGTCAGTCAACACATGTTATTTTTAATTACCAATGGATTATTTAAATTATTGAATGGTATTTTGTATTATTAATGAGTACTTTGAATTCTCTCATGTTAACAATAAATATTATAAATAGCAAAAAAATAGGACCGAAAACATCATATCTGAAGATTGTCAAATAAAATACAAAATAGAGGTCTATTGTTAAAAAATATATTTGTAAGCAAAGAAAAATAGATATACAAACCTCTCAATCCAAGCTTACTGATGTAACCGAGCTGATCGGTCACCAAGAACCGGGTAAATCTTAGGAGTTTAGCTAAGAAAACCCAAAATGTATGAAGTATTGTCTTTCTTTCTCTCTCTAAAATATGCTATCTTCTCAGAATGTGTCTCTCCTATGAGAAACCCCCTCTCTCCCTTTTATAGAAGGGAGGTGCCTTATTGTCTAAGATTTTCCCTTATTTCCAGAGAAAATCTCGGATATCCAGGGATTCAGACTGCGATTTTCCATCCCTGGATTTCCGGGATTGCCAGGTATGGGCTCTCAATCCTTGGATCTCAGGGATTCTGTCAGGTGAGTCAGGATCTTCTTTCCCGAGAGTTCGACCTTCCTGAGCTCGGAGGTTTTAGGTCGGCTCATATTATAAAAGATTACTTAGGTCGGGTCATTCCTATTCAAATCCGTAGGTCGAGAGACCTTTGAGGTCGGCAACCTTTTATCAGATATCACAGGTCAGCGGGGCCTCCGAGGTCGGCGCCCTTCTAACAGATGTCACAGGTAAGCGGGGCCTCCGAGGTCGGCGACCTTCTAAAGGACCTTGGGGTTGGCATCCCCTTATCTAAGAACCTAGGTCGGACTTTTATTGGTCCCTATTTTAAACCGGGTTTTCAGGGAGCGTACATTCGGCGTCCTATCAACCAGTCCCCCCTACTCTAGTCGAGCTGTAAGACCGAGTAGAGTAAGATGTATTTATAATCGGACGACCTTGACACAATAATCCTTGGGACTCCCGTTCCCAGATAACGAGGTTCTTCGGACTTCGTGCGCTATAATAACCTGTCTTTTCCTTTCCCCGCCTCCCAAACGTCGCGTCGATGGTCAAAGCCAGGTGTCAACCTGCTATAGGTCGGATAAGGCGGTGCCAGATCCCACCCGTTCTTTTGTAGGAGGCATCGGATGCTCCAGATCGCCCGTTCTCTTCTCGATCTTCGCCCCCCTCCTCTATAAGTATGAATCCTCTACCCCCTTCGGCCATTTCCACTTTTCTTCTTGCGACATACTAGTGTGAGGGTAACTCCGGCGACACCTGCCACCTTGATTTCTTCCTTTCGGTGGTACTTCCTCTACCTTTCTCCGGCGATCTTCCACCCAATTCCATGGGTATGTTCATCTAAACACCTCTTTAGTTTTTGGTTTGTTTTACAGATATTTTCCTTTTCTTCTTCCTCCCTTTTTTTCCTTTTATTATGTCGTCTGCTTCGGATTTTCAAAATTTATCCGGCGAATCGGCCGTGAACTCCTTTTTAGAAGGTCTTTCCTCTTCTGATGGGGACTCGGGGGGTAGGTCGGGGCGAGCTACTGGTTCCTCCATCTGTCTTAGGGATGAGCCCTTAGGTGATGTAGACTAGTCCGAGCTAGGTGACATCCCTCCCTCTGGCATCCCCCTAATCATTGTAGATCCTCCTTTCCCTCCTCCTATGGACGAAGTAACTGTGACCGGCCTCTTAGCCGATCCATATCAGACGGTCGTAGGAGCGACTCGAGTTCTCCCTCGTCATCCTCTATCGAGGACTAGCCCAGCCGCGCTGGCTAGTTTTATCAAATTTCTTAGACTTCCCCCGGGGTGGGAATTTGTCACGCCTCAGGCTAGTGACACCCCTGATCATCCTCCCCCGGGGCATATTACCTGGTTCGTGGATCAGGTGACCAGTGGTCTTCGCTTTCCACCCCATCCCTTCCTTGTCTCTCTCTCCGTTAAATACAATCTTCCCCTCAACCAGTTTTCTCCTAACTCTTTTCGTTATATGGTTGGTTTTCTCGTGCTGTGTCATTACAGACATGAGGAACCCGACCTGGGCTTTTTCTATTTTTGTTTTGGGCTAAAGAGTTTTAAAGGCTCCTTTTACTTGACTTCCCGAAACAATGCCCATTTCTTCACCCACCTCCCTTCCAATGTCAAGGACTGGAGGTCCCGCTTCTTTTTCCTCCGGCTCCCTACAGCTGATTCTTGGGGCTTTCCAACGGAATGGACGCAGGCTACTCCGAGCCAGGATCCTATTCCTAGGCGCAATTCCATCCGGGTTGCGTGGGTCGAGAAAGTTCAGGAATGGAATGCCATTCCCTATAATGCTTTCTAGCTGACGCAATTCCATGATCTTCTGTTCCATTGTGGGCTGAGCTCGAATCCTTACCCAGCTATCCCTGATATCGGTAGGCTTTATCGGTTTTTTCCATACTATGATCTTTGTTATTTTGTTTTTTAGCTATTTCCCTGACCGTTTGTATTGTTTTTTGTAGATCGGTTCATGCGGACCTGCCAGTCGGATGCCTCCAAGCCGGCTGAACCAACGAAAGAGAAGGTCCCTAAGTCGACGAATCCCCCCAAGGAGAGGGCAGAGGGCTCAAAAATTAAACGGAAGCTCCCTTCTCGCCCCAAGTCTGGGGTAACTCTCCCCTCCGACCTGGCTCCTACCTTGACCACCGGACGAAGCCCTGCAAGCTCGTCTCGGCAGCTTCAGGTCATTCATAGGGCCCCTTCTCCTAGCTCCCCCACTTCGAAACGGCCGAAGACCGCGGGTCCCCCAGGTCCGGCTATGGAGACTCTTCTCCGTTGCAAGGAGTTTGAGAAATTTCTTCCGTATTTCAGCTCCATGGTCCCGGCTAAGGATAAGCCGGGATTACGAGATGCCACGGAGGACCCTCGCTTCGATGCCATGATGATGTATTTTGGGAAGGTATTAACCCTTTTCGCCTTCCTCCCCTTTTTGACTATTTTCATATTTATTATTACCCCTTTGCCGTCCTGTGTAACTTGCTTTCTTGTGCAGTTCTTCGCCACCTTTGTGACCTTCGCAGAGGACCATAAGATCGGCGCTACGTCTTCCTCCCAGCTCACCCAGATGTCATCCGACCTGGAGGCCACCCTGTCGGCTAATTCCGATCTCTCGGCCCAGCTTCAGGAGAGGGAGTATCGCTTAGATGATGCCCTTAAGAAACGTTCTGAGCGGGAGGCGGTTTTGGAACGGGCTCAGATGGCCAATGTTCAGCTGAACCAAGAGCTGGAATTTTGGAAGGCCCTGTCTACAGCTGAAAGGGAGAAGGTGGGCCAGCTCGAGGCTCAGTTGTCGGAAGCTAGGGCCGAATCCGAGAGGATAGCCCAACTTGAGGCCCGGGCTAAGGCTGAGTTGGAGAAGGTCGCCCAACTCGAAGCTCAGGCTAGAGCAGAATCAGAAAAGGTTACCCAGCTGGAAGCTCAACTAGACGAGGCTAGATCCGAGGGATCCTCTTATGAGCGCGGGGTGACGGATGGCCGATGTCGATTTAAGACCAGTGACGTTGGTCACTCTTTCCTGGGGGCCTACCGTTCCGCCCTCCTAGCCCCGTATCACAATTCTACCACTTTCCTGGTTAAGCTAGCCCCTGCTGCGACACAATATTTTGATTTTGCTCTAACTCGTGCTCGTGAGCAACTAGCTTCTTTAGGCTTTACGGGCGAGCTGGACCGGGATGCTGCTTTAAACGGGGCTCCTGTTCCTTCGGGTTCGTCCGGGGACATGGAGGAGTCTCCGGAGGCAGCCTGGTGGGAGGACGCCCTTAAGGAGTCTATGAAGAATTCTGGCCTGGATTTGGAGCTGCCTTCTACTCATCATAACTCTCCTGCTAAGACCGGCACTCCTAATCCCGAGGTGACCGGGACCTACCTTGATGCTTCTCCTTCGTTGCCTCCTCCATCTTCCGAGCGTGTAGTTTAATCTGTTTAAGTTTTGTGTAGACATGTACACGTTTTTATTTTGTCTTGTTCATTGTATTGGCACAACAGTTTTTAATGAAAAGTTTTTGAGTTGGATACACTTTGGATTTGTGTTTTGTATCTCCCCCTGTTTGATTTGATACGCTCACTTCCCAATACGACTCGGCCTTTTTCTAGTATAGCCCGAATTTTTTCCGATTCGCAATTTCTTAAATGTAATCCGACCACTTCGGCCTTTACGAGTTGTAATGGTTTAGTGCTTTTTAGGTTAATTTAACCTAACCTTTTCACCGATCTTTAGTATAAGTTGGGTATTTCCCTTAGTCATAGCTTTGCAGGGCGGTTCACCCTTATTTAGATCCGAAGGCATTTTTCCTGATCGGATGTCAGAGGGCGGTTTGCCCTTACTCGGATATGAAGGCGTTTCGCCTGATCAGATGTCACAGGGCGGTTCACCCTTACTCGGATCTGAAGGTGTTTCGCCTGATCAGATGTCAGAGGGCGGTTCACCCTTACTTGGATCTGAAGGCGTTTCACCTGATCAGATGTCAGAGGGCGGTTTGCCCTTACTCAGATCTGAAGGCATTTCGCCTGATCAGATGTCAGAGGGCGGTTCACCCTTACTCGGATCTGAAGGCGTTTCGCCTGATCAGATGTCAGAGGGCGGTTCACCCTTACTCGGATCTGAAGGCGTTTCGCCTGATCATATGTCAGAGGGCGGTTCACCCTTACTCGGATCTGAAGGCGTTTCGCCTGATCAGATGTCAGAGGGCGGTTCACCCTTACTAGGATCTGAAGGCGTTTCGCCTGATCAGATGTCAGAAGGCGGTTCACCCTTACTCGGATCTGAAGGCGTTTCGCCTGATCAGATGTTAGAGGGCGGTTCACCCTTACTCGGATCTGAAGGCGTTTCGCTTGATCAGATGTCAGAGGGCGGTTCACCCTTACTCGGATCTGAAGGCGTTTCACCTGATGAGATGTCATTTCTAGTTTTACTTGATCAACACATTCAGAGATATTTTTTTGTAATAGACTTTTATTAAAACAACACAAGCTTTTTTCCACACCTCTTCACACAAAATACTTTTTTAAGTGACATATGTTCCAAGGTCTTTTGATGGGGTGCCCTTCCATATCCTCGAGCTCATAAGCTCCCCCCGCATAAATTCGGATTACCTTGTAAGGGCCTTCCCAGTTCGGCTCCAGCTTTCCTGTTTTTCTGAGGGCATCAGCTCGCCTAAGCACCAAATCACCGACCTGGAACTGTCTCTTCCTGACTCTTTTGTCATGAGCTGCTTTTATCAGGCTTTTGTATCTTTCAATTAGTGCTGCCGCCGCTTCCCTTCTTTCTTCTATGGTATCTAACGCCTCCTTCATTATTTCCTCGTTCTCCACCTTGTTGAACCATCGAACCCGATGGGACATTTCTCCGACTTCTGCTGGGATGACGGCTTCGGACCCATATACCATGCTGAAGGGTGTTTCTCCTATTGACGATCTAGGTGTGGTCCTGTACGACCATAGTACCGAGCTAAGTTCATCCACCCATCCTCCTCCAACTTTGTCTAAGCGGGTTTTTATCCCCTGCAAGATTGTTCTGTTAGTTACCTCCACTTGCCCATTAGCCTGCAGCTGAGCAACCGCAGCGAACCTTTGCCTGATATGCATACCCTCGCACCAGGACTGGGTTCTCTTCCCATTGAATTGGGTTCCATTATCTGGGATGAGTATCTGGGGCGCTCCGTACCTGCAGCAAATGTTGTTAAACAGAAAACTTATGATTCTTTGCTCGGTTATGGTGGCCATGGGCTCGACCTCTACCCACTTGCTGAAGTAGTCTATGGCTACTACTAAGAACTTTCTTCCTCCCGAGCCAGGTGTAAACTGCCCCATGATATCAATTCCCCATTTAGCGAATGGACAGGGTGCTCCCATGGTGATCATATCCTCGGCTGGGATGTGAATTAAGGGTGCGTGCACTTGACATTTTTGGCATCGCCTAACCATTTCCTTGCTCTCTTGCTCATGGTCGGCCGGAAAAAACCCGGCCCTTAGCGTTTTGCTAATCGGCGCTCTTTCTTTGGTATGGTCTCCATGGCACCCTTCATGGATTTCTTCCAATATACTCCACCCTTCTTCTTCCGAAACGCATCGTAGGTATGGACCGAGGTAGGACCTCTTGTATAGCTCATCATTAATGCAATGAGAACCTCATTTGCTCTTCGCACAATTTTCATTCTTTCTTGCCTTTCCTTGGGTATACGCCCTTCTTAGGTATGCCAACAAAGGAGTTCGCCAATCTGCCATCTCGTTCACCTCCATCACTGTTTCATGATGCTACTCATTTGCTCCCGAATCGTTCTTGTTCGCGAGCGGCAATCCACTAAGGAGTTTCCCATTTTTGCTAGGTAATCAGCTTTTGCATTTTCCGCCCTAGGGATATGGATTAACTTCCATTCCCCTAGTTTTTTGGCAGCCTCTCTCACTTCCTCCACATACTTCCTCATCCGATCCTCATTTATCTCGAATTTTCCTTCTACCTGTTGTGTGACCAGTTGGGAATCAGAGTAAGCAATGAGTCGTCGCGCGCCCAAGTCTATCCCCAGCTGCATTCCCTTAACCAGGGCTTCATATTCGGCCTCATTGTTATATGCTCTGAAATCGAACTTTACGGCATACTCTAATTGCTCACCCTCCGGGGTAGTAAGGACTATCCCTGCCCCCGAACCACTGGTTGTTGCCGATCCATCCACATGTAATAGCCATTGTCCCTCCGGTGGCAATGGCATGGCCCCTTCTTGGATGAAGTCTGCTAGGGCCTGAGCTTTAATTGCCGTTCTCGGCTCATATTCCATGTCGTACTCTCCCAATTCTACCACCCACTTCACTAGGCGACCTAACGCGTTAGGTCGCCCTAATATTTCTCTCAAGGGCAAGTTGGTTCGCAGTTTTATCTGGTGGGCTAGGAAATTGGGCCTCAATCGCCTGGCTGTAACCACTAACGCGAGGGCCCCTTTTTCTAGCTCGGAATAATTTCATTCTGCTCCTTGCAAAATTCGGCTTGTATAATAAATGGGTTTTTGCTTACTCATTTCTTCTCTTAGCATGACCGAGCTTACCGCCCCCTCTCCTACGGATAAGTAGAGTACGAGATCCTCTCCTGGTACCGGTTTGGTGAGCAGAGGTAGCTCGGCCAAATACTCCTTTAATTTTCCGAATGCTGTTTGCGCTTCTGGGGTCCATTCGAACTTGTTCCCTTTTCTTAAGAGTTTAAAAAATGGGAATCCCTTTTTGGCCGAGCGTGATATGAACCGGCTCAACCCTGCTATTCTTCCTGTTAGTATCTGGATATCCTTGATATTTTTCGGAGGATTCATTTGCAGCACTGCCTTGACCTTCTTCGGGTTGACCTCAATTCCTTGTTCTGTGACTACATGTCCCAGGAATCTTCCCGATTTGACTCCAAAAGAACATTTTAATGGATTAAGCTTCATTCTGTATGTGCGCAGGTTTTCGAAAGTCTCTTCTAAGTCTCTGATATGATCTCCTGCCTTCACGCTTTTTACTAGCATGTCATCCACGTACACCTCCATGTTTCTGCCGATTTGGGATCTAAAGATTCTGTCAACCATCCTTTGGTATGTAGCTCCTGCATTTTTTAATCCAAAAGGCATGCGTACGTAACAAAAAGTTCCTTTTGATACCACAAAACTAACCCTCTTCTCGTCCCTAAAAGTGCGAGAGGAATCTGGTGATATCCCTGAGAAGCATCCATCATGCTGAGTAACTCGCACCCCGAGGTTGAATCCACCAGTTGGTCTATGCGGGGTAGCGGGTAGTGATCCTTTGGACATGCTTTATTTAGGTCCCGGAAGTCCATGCACATCCTCCACTTTCCCTGACCTTTCCCTACCATCACAGCGTTGGATAGCCACTCCGGAAACTGGATCTCCATTTTGTGTCCAGCTCGGAGGAGCTTGCCAACTTCTTCTCCAATGACCCCATCCATCTCCGGCCCGAAATGCCTCCTCTTCTGCTTCACTGGTCTTATGGTTGGGTCGATGTTCAACCTGTGCTCGGCAACTGTTTGGCTGATTCCCACCAGATCCTCGACTGCGAACGCGAAAATGTCGACAAATCTTCTTAGCAGGTCGATAAGGCTCTCCTTTATTCCATTGTCCAACCGACTTCCCATGCGAGTTTTTGTTTCCGGCTTTCCTGGAACCAATTCTATTTCTAGCAACTCCTCATTGGGCTTGACGCCTTCTTCCTCAGCTTCCTCGGGCGCCTTTGATTGCTTATACTTCTTAGACTCTGGATACGGGACCCCTAGCTTGGATGCCCTCTTTCCGCGCTGCACTCCCTGCTTTACCGTTGTCTGGTAACAAGATTGAGCTACAAACTGATCCCCAACTACTTCCCCTACCTCTCCTCCTACGGGGAATTTTACTTTCATGTGTGCGGTAGAGGCCACTGCTTCGAACTTGTTGAGCCCCGGTCGCCCTAGAATGGCGTTATAGGCCGATTTGGTGTCCACCACTAGAAACCTGAGCTTCTTGATCGATGGGGCATCCGACCCAGTGCTACTGGAAGCACCACTTCTCCCACCGGTTGCACCTCGGTCATGCAGAACCCATAGAGCGCGGTATCTACCTTCTTTAATTCCACTTCCAGGTTCATTTGTTTGAAACAGTCATAGAATAAGATGTCTACCGAGCTCCCTATATCGATAAATACCCTTTGCACATCGTAACTGGCAATCTCCGCGTTGATGACTAGCACGTCATTATGGGGCGCATGTATCCCGTTATAATCCGTGGGGCTGAACTGAATGATAGGACCGCGGCTTACAGAGGCGACCTCATTGAGCTGATGACACCTAGCCTTTCGTGCGTGGGATTTCCTGGCCTGATTAGAACTTCTGTCGGTTGGTCCTCCTG
This sequence comes from Orobanche coerulescens, assembly GCA_033398695.1. NCBI lineage: Eukaryota > Viridiplantae > Streptophyta > Magnoliopsida > Lamiales > Orobanchaceae > Orobanche > Orobanche coerulescens. The sequence continues at coordinate 166,383,326 of CM065808.1, forward strand.
ATATCATGTGGATGACTCCTTTCTCAGCTGGAGGAGCGGCGGGTCCCTGAGGAGCTTCTATTTTCACCCCGGCTCCTCCTTGGGGCATGGGTGGCCGCCTCCGACCTCCATTCCTCTGCTGATACATGAACTCCATTAGATGTCCCGCTCGGACTAGCCTTTCGATCTCATCTTTAAGGTGCTTGCACTCATCTGTTTTATGCCCGTAATCATTGTGGAATCGACAATAAAGCTCTGATTTCGGCTAGGTGGGCACATTAGGACGAGATGCAGGCCACTCGATAACCCTGCTCATCTTATCCTCAACTGCTTCAAAGACCTGGGCTCTCCTCATTGTTAGTGGGCTGTATTGGTCAAATCTTGGTCGCCTTAGAACGGTATAGCTCTTCATTCGATCTGTTTTTCCCCGCGGCATTTCTTCCCGAGGTAAATTTCCTTGAAAGGTGTACTCCTCACGTCGTATCAATCTGCTGGACCTCCTTTCCCCATCTTCGGGCTTTTCTTGCAATTCCTCCATATCCTTCTCGGTTTCCTCAACATTAATGTATTTCGAGCATCCGGCTAAGACCTCATCATATGTTCTGGCTGGTTTTTTAGCTAATGAGGTGCGTAGCAACCCCGGCCTCAGTCCCTGCGTCAAGGCACTGGTTTTCACTTCTTCTGACGACGAGGGTACCTCTAGACATGCTTTTGTGAATCGGGTCACATAAGCTCTCAGCGTTTCTCCAGAGTATTGCTTGATACTGAACAAGGACATGAAGGTCTTTTGGTGCGCCCTGGCGCTGGCAAAGTGAGTCAAGAACGCGGAGCTGAAAGTTTTGAAGCTGGTGATTGACCCAGGGGGTATCTGGTGGAACCAATCCTGAGCTGACTCTGTCAGTGTAGCCAAGAATGCTCTGCAACTCACGGCATCCGAATATCGATGTAGTACCGCCATGTTCTCGAATCGGTATAAATGTCGGGTAGGATCTGAGAGTCCATCGTGGTGAAGGTGACAGCCCTAAACCCATATGGGAGCTCGGCCTGCAGTATGCCTTCTGAGAAGGGATGGCCTGAATGACTCTCCATATCCTTCCCCGCAACCCTCTGTCGCAACTCCTCCAGCTCGTCTTGCATATTAGATAGCAAGAGATCCTGCATTCTTTCCTGTCGGGATCGCTCCCATATTCTTGGATAACTCTCCCCATGCTCTTCCTGCTGATCAATTTTCTCCGACCCATCCGAAAGGATGGGTATTACTTTTCGTGGTACCCTTTGTTTTTCGACCTCCCGACTCTTCTGGATCGCACTGGCGATTATGTCGGCTAAGGCTTCCTTCGTTAGTGTGATTGTGCTTGGTGCGACTTCTTCTACAGGGGTGACGGGTGTTTTTTCCAGAGTCGCTTCTCCACCCGCAGCTGCTAGTTCCTCTTCTAAATTTCTGGGTATTAACTCCCCTATTCTCTTCTGGTTCATTTCTTCCGCCATCACAAACCTCACGTCTCAACTCAAAGTGACTCGATGTCACAATTCCCACAGACGGCGCCACTTGATGTAACCGAACTGATCGGTCACCAAGAACCGGGTTAATCTTAGGAGTTTAGCTAAGAAAACCCAAAACGTATGAAGTATTGTCTTTCTTTCTCTCTCTAAAATATGCTATCTTCTCAGAATGTGTCTCTCCTATGAGAAACCCCCTCTCTCCCTTTTATAGGAGGGAGGTGCCTTATTGTCTAAGATTTTCCCTGATTTTCAGAGAAAATCCCGGATATCCAGGGATTCAGGCTGCGATTTTCCATCCCTGGATTTCCGGGATTGCCAGGTATGGGCTCTCAATCCCTGGATCTCAGGGATTCTGTCAGGTGAGTCAGGATCTTCTTTCCCGAGAGTTCGACCTTCCTGAGCTCGGAGGTTTTAGGTCGGCTCATATTATAAAAGATTACTTAGTTCGGGTCATTCCTATTCAAATCCGTAGGTCGAGAGACCTTTGAGGTCGGCAACCTTTTATCAGATATCACAGGTCAGCGGGGCCTCCGAGGTCGGCGCCCTTCTAACAGATGTCACAGGTAAGCGGGGCCTCCGAGGTCGGCGACCTTCTAAAGGACCTTGGGGTTGGCATCCCCTTATCTAAGAACCTAGGTCGGACTTTTATTGGTCCCTATTTTAAACCGGGTTTTCAGGGATCGTACATTCGGCGTCCTATCACTTACAATTTACAACAAAAGTCGCATCTACAACTACAACCCAACAAAATATGAGATCTACAATCTAAACCTAAAAAACACCAGTGCTACCAACCTAAAAAATAGATCCGGCGAGGAGCTGATTCTCGAGTTGACGCCCCTGAAAGCTTGAACACCAACCATCTCCATCAGGTTACACCATCCTCTCTCGCCGCCCGCCATCGCTTGTATGTACGAGAAGTATACCCCTGGAATCCTAAACCTGATCTCCAACGGAAGAAGGAAGAGCCTGAGATTTGATGAAGGAGAGAATAAAGGGGAAGAAGAGAAGAAAAAAGAGAGAAAGAGAAAGAGAAAGGAGATGTTGATCTGGTGTGGGAAATGGGGGAAGAAGAGGAAGAAGAGAGAAAGGGAAAACAAAAAGTGAGAGAAGGGATTGAAGAGTAGACTGCTATTAGGTTAGAAGTGTTAAGGATATTTTGGTAAAAATTGAGTTTTGGGACAAAAAATTAAAGATATTGTGTTTTGAGTAAAAAGTAGGTTGTACTTTATAGTTTTTGCACATGTTATTCAAAAAACGACAATTAATATAGAATACACCCAGTCTAGAGTACAATATAATTAATCATGGAGCTTATATTTAAGTATTCAACCAAAATGGTCTACAATATCCCCATCGAAACCGCCCTGATGTTACTCGAACTGCCATCGTCAGTTGAATGATTGTCTTTTCATTACCGACATTTGTTGGTATACCATAGACTAGTAAGGAAGATGATACCTAATGCCTCCGTTGCGGGTTTTCCGATTGTAGATGACTTGTATTAAGAGAAAAGTAGTGTGTTAGTGCTGCGACAGGAGGTTAAAATGGTCGGTTGATTTGAAATGTTTCATTGTCCTTGGACAATGTAGAGATATAGATGGAGCCCCTAATCTACCTAATACTATAATCATAGTTGTATAGGGATTGGACCAACTAACTTATGAATTACTCTAGTGTATCTTCATATGTATATTTACTGTATTTTAGATAATAATTAATATAAATAGTAGAAAAATGATTTATAGACCTATATAATAGACCTACAACTATTATTGGTGAAATTAAAAATTTGATTGGTTAATATGAAGAGAGAGGAAAAGTGTTTGAAACTTGTCAAAATGTGAATGGTGTAGGCCTATTTGTAGGTCTATTATGTAAGATTATATATCATAACTCTAAATAGTAATAGTAAATGTGTGATGATATCAAAAGAATATTATAATGAATGCATGATTGGATCAAAAAAATAAAAAGTAATTGTTTGATTTAATTATAAAAAGTGATATATGTAAACTTAGTAAGTAACAATTTTTTGAGAGAAATATAAACATTTGGATAGGACGGAGGGAGCACTATAACTTATGACTTAAAAGTTACCCTCTCCGTCCCGCTCAAATCTTTACACTTAATTTTTTTCCTTTAAAAACTTTATATTTATCACCTTTACACAATCAAATCAAACAATCACATTTTACTTTCTTAATCTCCACCTACCCATCAATACTTTTTACTTTTCAATCTCCACCATACATTTATCATCATTATTTACACCAATCACTACCAAAAATATACCAAAATACACCTTATGTCAAGCTTTTAACGGGACAAGAGTACTACTATAACTTATGCCGAAAATCTATGTGAGACGGTCTCAGCCTATTAAAGGATGATTTAAGAGGGGGCGAGAATGGACTCCCCTTCGAACCAAAAATTTAACTTTTCTTTATATTATACTAGATTTTCGCCTGTGCGATCCACCGGACAGACTATTTTATTACTTAAAGTAATTTTCGTTACCCCAAAATTTGTTCTTGAGAATCTTCGATAGAAATTTTAATAAAAATACTATTGAGTGTATTATAGAGTGTAATGTAATTGGAGAAGAAGTCTCATATTAGCGTAGTATTCAGTTAATTAGTGTTTCTTATATAAATAAATTTGAGGGACATACCGAAAAGAAAAGGTAGGAACAAATATGGGGGAACGAAAGTAATATGTGATTATATATATATATGTGTGTATGTGTGTGCGCGCGCGCACGCTATGTGTTTTACTATTTCTAGTTATTATAACTAAATAAATCTTTTACTTCCTCCGTCCCAGACTTAATTGCTATATTTTTCTGGGCACGAGTATTAATGTTGGAGATGTTTATTAGTATTGTGTGTAATAAAGTGATATTTTAAGAGGGGTAATAATGAAAAACTGAAATCATATTAATATTGTTTATTAGTATTGTGTGTTTAATTGGGTGGGACCATAATGGCATTTTATGGTAAATGAATGATCATTGAGGTGTATATTTAAAGGAAATGATTGGTTTATTTTCTTTTATAGTAAGTAGCAGTTAAGTATGGGACGGACCAAAATAAAAAGGTAGTAGTTAAGTATGGGACGGAGGGAGTAATTTTTTTATGTACGCAATATGACTCTTGAATTTTTTTTAAAGTGAATTAATTTAGTTTTATTTTGCTTCGATTAATTTTACTGAAAGCTAATATCCATATTTTTTAATATAAATTTTTTTGTGTGATCGACCATTAATGTAAATTCATAAAATTTACTATATTTAATTGGATTTCTGATTAAAGATCGTGATATAAGAACTAATCTGATATATTTTTCATTAAGAATGAACTTGATATAAAAAAATTATAAATATTTAGAATTTTAAGGTAAAAAAATAAGAAACGAAGTTTTTTATTGGTAAATAAGTGTAAGTTGAGGAATAAAACTCCCACAATATATTTATTTTTCTTTTTTTATTTGTCTAAAAATTCAAGAATACGTCTATATATATAAATAATATATATGCTATATTTTAAAAACATAAAAAACTTAAAAAATGACACGTGTCCACGACTCTTTTTTAATATAAATATAGATATAGATTACTGTTAAAATATATTCATTTTTGCCTCATATTATAACTTTCACATGCTCATTACGTGAAGCACCATGTTTAAATTTGAGATGGTGGGTTTACATCCGAGTACTTTCATTTATATTTTTGCAAAAAATATTTTATATACCCCGTAGCCTCAAAATCATTTTTGTCTTTTTAATCTTAAAATTTCTGAGCTGTTCCGGGATATCCTTCCCTTGTTGATGTCTTGTCTAATACTGATTGTAGGAAGATACATAGATGGAAGGTTCTAGATCCTTCTAGAGGTAGTAGGATCATATTAGATGTCTTACCTTATGTAGGAATCCTATGTATGGAATGACTCTCATTGTAATGCCTATATAAAGGGCCTCCTCTATCAGTGTTACGAATACAATTGATTGACTCATATTTACAGCTCTCTTACTTTCTCCTGAAACACATTATCAGCACGTAGCTCTAGAAACTTTTACAAATTTCGAAAAAAATAAAAAAATCAGTCCTTAACCCTAGCCGGACCACCGCCGACCATCAAGGGACTCCCGTGTAACACCCCCAAACCAATTGGGAATATTACAGCGCCGCAGACCCTCCCCGTGAGGATCTGCCAGGCTAAATACAGAAAACACAACAACACAACAAGTGCCAAGATGACTAATAACGAACCATTAGACCGATTTGGTCTTTTGCTACAACACACATATCAAACATAAATAAATCTTCCTCACAACGCATACCCACTCAGGGGTTGGAATACATCAACATTCCCATAAAACGGTAGAACAACACAACAGAGAGACAAAAAAGACTCTACCAAAATACTCAATGACTGGTCCTCCTGTGAATAGTATCGTCATCTCCTATCATCCTTCGTACCGATCCTGTGATTTGCTCCCCAGAAACCTGCAAGTACCTGGACGCAATACAGACATCCACCCCGAATACTCGAGGGTTAGCAAAACTCCACTGTTTTGCTAGTACAAGTATAAAACACAAATAGGCCATACACAACATACTCCAAATATATAATAATCGTGAACATGCTTCCCGAGGTGAATTACTTGATCAAAACAGTTCAATCATGAAAGGTAGAGATAAACCCGATATACATCTTACAAAATATTTTACGATCTCGGGAGTTTTGAAAACATTTGGGATTTAAGAATTCTCAAGCCTTTCGAAACCACTTAGGGATACAACCCAATAGTCATTTTCCCAAAATACAATTATTACAACAACACACGGGGTCCAAGACCTAATCATACCATTCAAGTCACAAAGCACGGGGTCCACGAGCCAAACATACATATCAACATATTCCCAAGGATTATTCGCGTCCTGTGCTAACAAGCCACATACCTCAGATGCTCCTGCAGAACATACCCGAATGGATAACCCAATAGGAAATCATACCAAATCACATGTCACCGTGACAACAATCACGTAACCATAACCATACTTACGTTCATAGTTATACTAGCATCGCACTAGCAAGCTACGAACCTCGGAGCCTCCACGAGACATACCCGATTGGACAACCCATGACACGTATATCATACAACCAAACCACAACCATAAGTTATCCCGGCATCGCACTAACAAGCTATGAACCTCGGAGTCCCCGCAAAACATACCCGGATTGGATAACCCCACAAGTTATCCCGGCATCGGGCTAGCAAGCCACGAACCTCGGAGTCCCCAAAAGACATACCCGATTGGATAACCCTACGGTCACGCCCGACCAATAATAGCAAGGACGGATCCCAAAGATTCAACTATCTTACCCGGTGGCACATCACTTACAACAATCACACGCAACGACAAGCAAATACCAATGTCAAACAACACTAAACACTACAACCTCCTTACAAAGGAGTAATAACTAATATCACACAACGTCACATATTCACGGAACAAGTACACAAATCAATACATAATCCTCTGCAAGGGAATTCGGTATATTATATTCATGAAATATGATTATAACATCTTCCACCATACGACATATACTCACATATTCCGAAAGCACATTTATTCACGAAGCATACGCGCTATCTTTGAAGAAAACCCTTTTATTGAAAATATACCAATCCTTTTTTTAAGTTCATTAAAACATTCGGATTGCACACATACAATTAATTATCAACCATTACGTCTATGAAACATGAAGTGTATGGGCAAGATACTTGCCTCGAAACTACGAGCAACCGAACAACGAACGGATGAGGTCGAGCAGCCCTCGAACTTCCAAAAATGACCAAGAATCTCGACAGCCCCACGAATACTACGTGAACAATACATCACGAATTAACAACACTAATCGAAATTCGAAATGACACTAAGAACAACAAGGATCTAAGAGTTTCTCCAAGAAATCAAGAGCCAAGTTTCGAGTGATATAAAAACAATAAACGAGTTACCAATCCGAAGGTCACGACCAAGACAACAAGAGCACACAACCGATTATATGAGATTGGGTAAGAATCAAAAAACCAAGAAAAACCCACAAATTCAAGAAACTAGAGTTCTAAGAAGAGAATACCTTGATTCGAGCAAAGAATATGATTAGGTGAGGTTGAACATACACAAATCCACTCCAAGATGAAGCTTGATAATGAAGATCGCCCAAAATCACTTCTCAAACTCAACCCAACGGAAAAAGATGAAGGAAGAAGGAGGAATGACGAAATAAAGCTGTTGTCCAGTATTTATACTGGACAGTTATTAGCATGCGCTAAATACACTGCATTAGCGCGCGCTAATGGGGTTAATGCTCCAGAACATTCCGCCCGCAACACTGTTAGTATGCACTATCCAATATGCGTAGCGTGCGCTAACGAGTCACGAATCCAGTACAGTAGCTCCTGGACAGATCTGCACCTACCAAGTGGCGTGCACTGGAAAGGACAATTAGCGTGCGCTAATCAGACAAAAATATACGATAACTACCAACCTTAGAGAGCACTAACGAGACTCCAGTCCCAGTCCAGTAGCTCCTGGACTGCCTATGGACCGCCAATTAGCGTGCGCTACCTACCCGGTAGCGTGCGGTGACAATGACACGGTAGCGTATGCTACACCACAAGCGATAGCGTGCGCTACACCACAATGAGTAAAAAACTCATGCCACGATCTGAAACGGAGAACAAACATGTGCCCACTCATGACACACCCAAACGTGTCATAACATTCCAAGGACATGGACAACATGAATCCGATAACCCGCAGAAAAACTCAACGAAACTGGAACGAAGATGCTCGGGTATTACATTCTAACTCTCTTAAAAGAAGTTTCGTCCCCAAAACTTAAAACATAAAATGATCAATGCAAAACAATCTCAGATAACACACGCTATCCGTTGCCGATGACCTGCAACGAATCACATGCAACACATAACTGTTACCATCCATAATGCTAAACTAGAATGATAACAAAACACAACGAACAAAATCAATATGGTTGACCAACCAGAACAGTACATCAATCAAAACACGATCCATTCACTGAAAAAATACAAAATTCCACCACTCAAGGGTTGGAAGATCGAAAACGAAGCTAATTTTCTGAACTTAAGGAAATTATGAAGTGATCTGAACGCTCAAAAATCACAATACGAGATCAACAAAAATCGGACAACAAACGATCGAGACAACTACGGTCGAACAATCAATTTCGAATCACGAAGAACAATGAAGATCAAATAACAACTCTGAAGTTCACACCTCGACTCAAGACAATAGGTGGTCTGGTAAAAATGACAAGATATTGATAAGTGTCAGTTTTATACACTTATCCATAGTTTGTATCGATATATTTCACCCATAATTGAGCTAGTCTACTCGTTTTTGCTTAGAATCAATTAACTTTTAATAATTTTATTATTTATCAGATGAAGATGTAAATTTAGTCTTAATCGGATTGAATTACTGATTTACTCAAGAAATAACATGTTTATAAAATATTCTCTTTGTTGAATTTTTTTATGTATTCATGTTGTAGGGCTTTCCGAGATGAGTTCGACAGTCTTTCTGGATTTAAAATCAGAGTTATATATCAAAAGTTATCATCCGAAAAAGATTTGGGGCAAAAACGCAAAGTCTAAGAATTTCTGGGCTGAAAATGAAGTCTGAAACTCCATACGGGCATGTACGTGTAACACCCCCGATATATTCAGGAATATTACAGCGCCGTAAATCCTTTACATAAGGATTTACAAGGCTGAAGAATTGAAAAGACATTAACAGGTACCAACGTATGAAAATAACGAAATTAAGATACAATAGTTCTGACCAAATACTGAAAATATGAATGTTTAGCGGAAAAGTATTAATACATCACCAAATCCAAATCATCATAAATGACTACGTACTCGAGTACTTATTAAAATGGTACAAACAACAGACAAATGAACCTAGTCGGAACATCACTCTACACCCTCGTCGTCATGCAACTCCAGTGGTTGTTTCCCTACTCTCCTGGATCCTGAACATAAACAAATATTCACCCCCGAAGGGGTTAGCACAACGATTGCTAGTACAAGTACCACAACATATTATTCAATATCTCACGAAGAATAATAATAACATAAACGACAAAAGAACCAACGAGTCTTCTCCTGTGAGAAACTCAATAATAACATACACACATGATAATCACAACATGATATCACAACATATACATGGTAATTCCAATGATCCAGCATTCACTGCCTAGACCCCCCGATGATTCCGTCAAACCAACTCGAGGTCGAAAAAACCGTCTGATGATCCAGCGCACGCTAGCATAGATCCCCCGATAATCCCGTCGGACCAACACGAGGTGGACATACAACAACGACATATATGCACGACAATATGTATAACATCACAATATAAAACAATTAAGGTACTTGCCTCGATTCGAAGACAAGAATAATACTTCCACGAAAAACGAAATACTCGAAGGTCGCCCCTTCGATCAATCACATAGAAAGCTCAAACCTTACCAAAAAAAATAATATAGAATTCATCTCACGTCGAACGAACATCTAACAATCTAAAATACGGTCGGAAGTTCTTAAAACAAATCTGTCTGGTTTTCTTAACGCACGCTACGCATCCTATGTAGCGTACGTTAAGGCTAGTCGTTAGCGCATGCAATTACACACAGCCTAGCGTACGCTAACCATGCACGGTCAGCACCTCACTGATTAGCCGACTGACTTGCCTGATGACTTAACGCACGCTAAATTTCAATCGTAGCGTACGCTAAATATGCCCGTTAGCGTACGTTAATTCACATAGCTTAGCGCACACTAAGCGTGCATGGCAGTTCACTGTTGGGCAACAGACTTGTTCTAACGGTGATGAAACTTACGAATTCCTCAGTGATTAATGTGTGTTACCCGACTACATGTCATGTTCATAAATTTATGAATGATCTTACGAATCCAATCATCTTTGAGTCTCAAGGAAAAGAATATCATCACAACTCTTATATTCGAACTTGATTATCATTATCATGCGAATTTCGGTGATATCCGGTTGGTGCACTAGATTCTATTATCATTATTCACATTCAGACTCCATCTTGAAGGTGAACTAACAATTCTAACTTATACGAAAGGATACTTCCTAAGATGATTCTTTCCTTAAGTTCTTATAACCAAAAGTGATATCACCTCCAATTTTATGATCAATAAGACAACATAAATCATACAGTAATCAACTTCAGAATTTTCCTCTCATCATTTGACGTACTAGGATTCCAACTACGAGGTTCCAACGACAATATCATAATTATAATTATTCCAATCTTCTAAACATGATATTTGTTGAATAATTCACCAATGGAACTTAATATCTTGCTAGCATGATCAGCTTATTCTTCATAACACGAATCTAAAGTTGGAGATAGAATTTAACATACCTTTAATGAAGAAATCACTGATCCAAAAAGGTAGAATCCAGCTCCGGTTGCTTGAGTGTCACTTAAAAGTGAATTCTTCTTCAATGATCAAGTATAAGCACTCTTTAATATTTAATGATCAAGTAAGGCGGATTTGTATGTGTTTAAGGAGTAGGAAAGGCTCTCTGGACTTCCAAGGAATGAAGAACAAATGAAGGGAAATAAGTAGAAATGGAGTGTTGTCCTTTAAATAAAGTTTCTGCACATTAGTTGATTAGCGCACGCTACCATACAATTCTTAGCGCACGCTAATAAGCGTTGACTCCAAATCTGTCCAGGTTCGTCCGGTGGAATCTTATCCGGACCCATGTCCCGGCTGGCGCATGTGCTTGCTGCCTAGCTCAATAATTGACTGCCTAGCGCACGCAAATCCTACATTCGTAGCGTGCGCCAGTTGTAGCCGATAGCGCGCGTTAAGCTACATTCTTAGCGTGCGCTATCACGAGTTCCCATGAGAAATTATGCATGACGATATAATTATGTACTAAGATACCAATGTGAGAAATATCATACTCCAATTATCGAGATCACAATTCCGAATAATACAAGGTTCAACTACAGATGAAATACACAATAATAAATTCGGATATTACATACTCTCCTACTAAAAAGGAGTTTTGTCCCGAAACTCAAGACGAAAATAACTCTGGATATCTGGACTTCATGCCATCTTCCGTTTCCCATGTGGCTTCTTCCACTCTGTGGCGTGACCACTGAACTTTGACCAAAACGATTGGTTTGTTCCTCAACTGTTTAACTCGAATCTCGAGTATATTGACTGGTCTTTCTTCAAACGTTCCATCCTGAGCGACTTCGATCTCCCCGAAATCAATGACATGACTAGGGTCCGGTATATACCTCCGTAACTGGGATACGTGGAACACGTTATGAACATGGCACAATGACGACGGCAATGCCAATCTGTATGCCAACTCTCCAACTCTCTCAAGGATTTCAAATAGTCCGTTATATCTCGGACTCACCTTTCCTTTCCTTCCGAAACAAAAGATTCCTCGAGTAGGGGAAACCTTTAAAAGCACGTGGTCTCCCGTACTGAACTCCAAAGGGCGACGACATACGTCTGCATAAGATTTCTGGCGACTCTGGGCGGTCAACAGCCTTTCACGAATCAAGGCTATCTTCTCTCGAGTCTGTACGATCAACTCTGGTTCTCTCCCGATCAAGTCTGATGAATCGTCCCAACATAGGGGCGATCTGCATCTCCTCCCGTATAATGCCTAAAATGGTGCCATCTTAATGAAAGCATGCCAACTATTGTTGTAGGTAAATTCAATCAATGGTAGATGAACTTCCCAATCGTTTGACCAATCTAAGGCACATGCCCTTAGCATATCTTCCACCGTTTGAATGGTGCTCTCGGATTGTCCGTCAGTCTGTGGGTGATAAGTCGTGCTGAAGTTCAATTCGGTCCCCAAGGCCTTATGAATTGCTTTCCAAAAATGAGACACAAAACGGCCGTCTCGATCAGAAATAATGGTCTTCGGCGTACCATGCAATCGAACTATCTCCGAAATAAATACTCGTGCCAACCTCTATGGTCCCCACGTGTCCTTAATGCCTAGAAAATGAGCTGATTTGGTTAAACGATCAACTATCACCCAAATCATGTTCATTCCTGGCTTGGTTCTCGGCATACTAGTGATAAAGTTCATCGATATGTCCTCCCACTTCCATTCAGGAATCGGGAGCGGCTTCAACATTCCGGCAGGTCGTTGATACTCGATCTTAACCTGCTGACAAGTCAAGCATTTCGAAACATAGTCCGTTACATCTTTCTTCATGTTACCCCACCAGAAATTCTGCTTCAAGTCCTTATACATCTTACTGGTGCCTGGGTGGATAGAATAGGGCGAGCTGTGAGATTTTTTCATAATCGTCTGTTTCAGAACATCGACATCGGGAATGCAGAGTCCGTTCTGAAATCTCAAAACTCTATCATCATGAATTACGAATCCGAGGGCCTTCCCCTTGATCACTTCATCACGTAACCGAATCATCAGAGGATCATCTGTCTGCATAGATTTGATTTCTTCGATTAATGATGAAGTTATTTCCATCACGCACAGTTGTCCTTGGACTCTTTGTACCCATACTTCAATTCCTTCTGGAATCATCTCTCGTTGAAGGCTAAGTTGGGAGGTCAGAGTCTCCAGCATCTGAATAGAAATAGGCTTGCAGCTAAGTGCATCTGCCACTACATTCGCTTTGCCTCGATGATACAAAATCTCCAAGTCGTAGTCCTTAATCAGCTCTAACCATCTTGTTTGCCGCATGTTCAACTCTTTCTGACTGAAGATGTATTTGAGACTCTTGTGATCCGTAAAGATCTGACAGTGAGTCCCGTACAGGTAATGCCTCCAGATTTTCAAAGCAAAAACTACTGCCGCTAGCTCCAAATCATGCGTTGGGTAATTCACTTCATAAGGTTTCAGCTGTCATGACGCATAAGCGATCACCTTATCATTCTGCATCAATACGCATCCGAGTCCTTGGTTCGAAGCATCACTGTAAACTATGAATCCTCCAGTCCCCTAGGGAAGTGTTAAAATCGGTGTTGTCGTCAATCTCTTCTTCAATTCATCAAAGCTATTCTGGCACAATTCGTTCCACTCAAACTGTTGAGTTTTCTGTAGGAGTTGGGTAAGTGTGCGGGAAATTTTAGAAAACCCTTCCACGAATCGCCGATAATATCCAGCAAGTCCTAGGAAACTTCGGACTTCTTTTACGTTCTTTAGAGGTTTCCAATCCATAACCGCTTCGATCTTCTGAGGATCTACTCGTACTCCTTCAGCTGATACTACATGGCCGAGGAACATTACTTCCTTTAGCCAGAATTCACACTTAGAAAGTTTGGCGTACAATTGTTCATTTCTTAACAGGTCTAACACAATCCGTAAATGCTATCCATGCTCTTCCGGGCTCTTAGAATACACCAGAATATCATCAATAAACACGACCACAAATTTATCGAAATATTCGATGAACACTCGATTCATCAATTGCATGAATACAGCAGGTGCATTAGTGAGACCAAACGGCATCACTACAAACTCATAATGTCCGTAGCGAGTTCTGAATGCTGACTTCGGAACATCAGATTCCTTAATCCTCAGCTGATGATATCCTGATCTCAGATCAATTTTAGAAAATACTATTGCTCCTTGTAACTGGTCAAACAAATCATCAATCTGTGGCAACGGATACTTGTTCTTAATCGTCATCTTGTTCAGCTCTCGGTAGTCAATACACAGTCAAAGCGATCCATCCTTCTTCCGGACAAAAAGAACTGCCGCTCCCCAAGGCGAAACGCTTGGCTGGATATAGCCTTTGTCCAGTAACTCCTCCAGCTGCTTATTCAGTTCGTACATCTCAGTAGGTGCCATACGATACGGCGCCTTAGAAATTGGTGTAGCTCCGGGTTCCAACTCAATGGTGAATTTTACATCCTGTCGTGGAGGTAGTCCAGGTAACTCGTCAGGAAATACATCCGGAAACTCGTTCACAACAGGAATAGATGAAAGTTCCACAATTTCATCTTCTTTCTTCATTGCATAACACCAGTATCCGGTACATCCCTGTTTCAACAATTTGACAGCTTTCATCGCCTTGATCAACTTTCCTGAGCTTCCTGGTTTCCATTCTTCAAACAATATTTTGGAACTGTCGTCAGCGATCAGCGAGATATTCCTCCTTCAGTAGTTTACAATAGCTCCATATCGATTAAGCCAATCATCTCCGAGTATCAGGTCGTCTTCTTGCATTTCTATCACAATCAAATTTGAGAGCCACTCTCTGCCTCCAAATGATACAGGGAAATCTCTAGTTTCTAAGTTTCCAACAATCCTCTCTCCACTCGATAAACTAACAACATAAGGTTCACAATTATGAAAACCAGAAATACTCAAACGATTTACACAAAATAATGATATAAATGAATGCGTAGCTCCTGTATCGAATAAAACGCTAACTGGCTGGGAAAGGATCTGAACGGCACCTGATGCGACAGCAGCATCCTGATCGTCTGTTCTCCTCATCTCGTATAGACGTGGGGGAACAGATCCGGCACTCGATGTACCCTTTCGGTCCCACTGTCCTCTGCCTCGTCTGCGGCCAAAATTCTGAAGCATCTGTACACTTTGCTGCGTCTGTTGGATACTAGCTTCCTTCTAAACTGGCTGCGGAGTACGGGCTCTAAAAGACTTTGCAGCCTCTTCACAGAACACTGCACGATGTCCCTCCTGGCCACAATCAAAACAAGTCACGACAGGTAGGGGAAATTCCGTCGATAGTGGCCTGTCTAGGCACAATTAAAGCATTTCCTGGTGATATCTGTCATGGTTGATGTCGCTCCGAAGTTCTTTCCGCTCCTAGATGGGTGTGGAGGTTTCTTGAAAGAATGAAAATATGATTGGGCCTTTCGGGGCTCGCTGCTCTTGTGCTCTGTAAAAGTACCAGAGACTTTTTGCTTCTTGGATTCCGTAAACTTCTCCATTGCTGCTTCGTTGATTTCGTATGCCAATACTTTATCCTGGTATTGATGGAGGGTGGTACATTCAAAACCGGACATGTAGCTCTGGATTTCTGGTTTCATCCTCATATCAAAATGGATCATCATTTCTGCATCTGTTCTGACTAGATGTCGAACAAATGCTAGCTGCTGGTTAAACGTCTCAATTATCTGGGATGCGGGTTCGTCTGACGGCTGTGCAGAGAAAAACTCCCGGACTTTGGCTTCCCTCACAGGACGAGGGTAGTACTGAGCTTCCATCATCAATTTAAATTCTGTCCAGTCAGTATCATGATCTGCAGGCCGGATGGCTTCCCACCACTCGGATGCTTCCCCTATCAGAAATTACTGAGCAATAGAGGCTCTCCGGTCGTCTGGGCAATTAATTCCAGCAAAAAATTTCTCCAATTCTTTCAACCAATGGTCCCATGTGGGAGTCTCAGAAAGGCCGTCGAATTTGGGTGGTTGCATCTTTGCCACCTCTTGCAGCCATCGATCACCTCGATTTCCCATGTCTGGGATCCCTTGCTGTCTCTCTCCCTGCCGTAATCCCACCGCCACCTGCATTCGGTCCACGACCTGGGCGAAGGATTTCGGGCATAGCAGGTTCCGGTTCATTATTGATAGATCTATGTGGCTCGCCTGAACTGTGGCTGTCCTGATTAGAAGACAAATCATCTCTTTCGGCATTCCTTCGTCCGCGTCCGCGACCGTGACCGCGACCATGTCCACGCCCGCCTCTCAACATACTTTAAGCATAAATACTTAATATACAGGAAACAATATCGTTCTAATGTTCAAGTCTAAAGAAATACAACATGTAAAGAATGAGATAGAGTTTAGGAACTTACAACCACCATTCGCATGAAGACGTAGGCAGTACAGTGATGTCATTCATGGCCGGTTACCTCAAATGACGTATATGACCCCTATTTTAACCCAATGGCCAAGATATCCATAATCTTAGCTCCGATACCATATTCTGTAACACCCCTGATATATTCAGGAATATTACAGCGCCGTAAATCCTTTACATAAGGATTTACAAGGCTGAAGAATTGAAAAGACATTAACAGGTACCAACGTATGAAAATAACGAAATTAAGATACAACAGTTCTGACCAAATACTGAAAATATGAATGTTCAACGGAAAAGTATTAATACAACACCAAATCCAAATCATCATAAACGACTACGTACTCGAGTACTTATTAAAATGGTACAAACAACAGACAAATAAACCCGACCGGAACATCACTTTGCACCCTCATCGTCATGCAACTCCAGTGGTTGTTTCCCTGCTCTCCTGGATCCTGAACATAAACAAATGTTCACCCCCGAAGGGGTTGGCACAACGATTGCTAGTACAAGTACCACAACATATTATTCAATATCTCACGAATAATAATAATAATAACATAAATGATAAAAGAACCAACGAGTCTTCTCCTGCGAGAAACTCAATAATAACATACACACATGATAATCACAACATGACATCACAACATATACATGGTAATTCCAATGATCCAGCATTCGCTGCCTAGACCCCCCGATGATTCCGTCAAACCAACCCGAGGTGGAAAAACCCATCCGATGATCTAGCGCACGCTAGCATAGATCCCCCGATGATCCCGTCGGACCAACATGAGGTAGACATACAACAACGACATATATGCACGACAATATGTATAACATCACAATATAAAACAATTAAGGTACCTGCCTCGATTCGAAGACAAGAACAATACTTCCATGAAAAATGAAATACTCGAAGGTCACCCCTTCGATCAATCACATAGCAAGCTCGAACCTTAACAAAAGAAATAATATAGAATTCATCTCACGTCGAACGAACATCTAACAATCCAAAATACGGTCGGAAGTTCTTAAAAGAAATTTGTCTGGTTTGATTAACACACGCTACGCGTCCTATGTAGCGTACGTTAAGGCAACTCGTTAGCGCACGCAATTACACACAGCCTAGCGTACGCTAACCATGCACGGTCAGCACCTCACTGATCAGCCGACTGACGCGCCTGATGACTTAATGCACGTTAAGTTTCAATCGTAGCATACGCTAAATATGCTCGTTAGCCTATGTTAATTCCCATAGCTTAGCGCACACTAAGCGTGCATGGCAGTTCACTGTTGGGCAACAGACTTGTTCTAATGGTGATGAAACTTACGAATTCCTCAGTGATTAACGTGTGTTACCGGACTACATGTCATGTTCATAAACTTATGAATGATCTTACGGATCCAATCATCTTTGAGTCTCAAGGAAAAGAATATCATCACAACTCTTATATTCGAACTTGATTATCATTCTCGTGCGAATTTCGGTGATCTTCGATTGGTGCACTAGATTCTATTATGATTATTCACATTCAGACTCCATCTTGAAGGTGAACTAACAATTCTAACTTATACGAAAGGATACTTCCTAAGATGATTCTTTCCTTAAGTTCTTATAACCAAAAGTGATATCACCTCCAATTTTATGATCAATAAGACAACATAAATCATATAGTAATCAACTTCAGAATGTTCCTCTCATCATTTGACGTACTAGGATTCCAACTACGAGGTTCTAATGACAATATCATAAGTATAATTATTCCAATCTTCTAAACATGATATTTGTTGAATAATTCACCAATGGAACTCAATATCTTGCTAGCATGATCATCTTATTCTTCATAACATGAATCTAAAGTTGGAGATAGAATTTAACATACCTTTAATGAAGAAATCACTGATCCGAAAAGGTAGAATCCAGCTCCGGTTGCTTGAGTGTCACTTCAAAGTGAATTCTTCTTCAATGATCAAGTATAAGCACTCTTTAATATTTAATGATCAAGTAAGGCGGATTTGTATGTGTTTAAGGAGTAGGAAAGGCTCTCTGGACTTCCAAGGAACGCAGAACAAATGAAGGGAAATACGTAGAAATGGAGTGCTGTCCTTTAAATAAAGTTTCTGCACATTAGCTGATTAGCGCACGCTACCATACAATTCTTAGAGCACGCTAATAAGCATTGACTCCAAATCTGTCTAGGTTTGTCCGCGGGAATCTTATCCGGACCCATGTCCCGGCTGGCGCATGTGCTAGCCGCCTAGCTCAATAATTGACTGCCTAGCGCACACAAATCCTACATTCGTAGCGTGCGCCAGTTGTAGCCGATAGCGCGCGTTAAGCTACATTCTTAGCGTACGCTATCACGAGTTCGCATGAGAAACTTTGTATGACGATATACTTATGTACAAAGATACCAATGTGAGAAATATCATACTCCAATTATCGAGATCACAATTCCGAATAATACAGGGTTCAACTACAGATGAAATACACAATAATAAATCCGGATATTACAGTACGGGCGTAACTCACAAAAATGCAAATTTTCGAAGCCATGTTACGGCCGTAACTCCTTAATGTTATGGCCGGAAGTCATTATAGTTACGGCCGTAACTCCTCAATGTTACGGCCGTAACTCTTGACAGATTGTGATCATTGTCTAATTTTTTATACTTTTGGTCTATTATTGAGGGGATGGCTGGCATTGATCCGATCTATTGTAATAATGCTGGAGTTTTGGAACTATTAGATGACTTTAGGTGTATAAATAGACCCCTTAGATCCATTATTATTGAATCATTCATCTTATATTTTCTCACTTTGTAATACTTTTTCTTTTTGTGTGAAGAACACACTTGTGTTCTTGAGTGATTTGTGTAAGTGTGGTTTAGCTTATGTTGTTGAGGGAGTTTATTGCTTCTTTCTTCTTTATATACTAAGGGAGTTAGGATCAATTCTTTCCCTTTTTCAACTATTAATGACCACTAAAGCTTGTAATATGTTGAATAAACCCTTAATGGGCTAAGTTACCTAAGTTGGGATTATAAACAAGGTTAGTCATGTTATTTAAGTTTGTATAAAGATCTATTATTAATTACTTATTATTGTGTGTGATTTTCATTGTTTTACCAATCTTTATTTATTTGGCCAATAAATGACGATATTTATGGTCTTCATATGTTTCGAAAGAAAATTTGTTTGATTAGATCAAATGATCTTCACTCTAAGTTGTTCTAGGGGATAGAAATATACCTCTAGACCTTAGATAATTCTTTGAGTTATTTTCATAAAACCTAATGCTATGTATTGAAGCCAATCAATATAGAAATATAGTGGATTGATTCAATATATAAGGGGCGTTTTGACATTCGAAAGAGGAAACGTCTTTTTAAGGAAAATCGAATCTACACAACATAATAAGTAAATACATATTATGATCTCCTATACATCTTCTATAACTAATGATGAGCTAAGTTTGTAATCCTAACTATTTCATTTTGTCTTTTATTAATCTATTATTAGTGCAATCTTTCATTTCCTTGAATTTTAGAACTATTATTGCATTTTCTTTGCAATTGTCAAACCAAACTCTTAAATCGTTTGTTTCAATCATATAAATCTCTATAACAAATAGTTAAATAGTGTATACATCAATATATAACCTAACTTACTCGTGGGATCGATAAACCGGACTCAAAAAGTCCACTTACTACTTGATATGATATCGTGTGTAATATCCGTACCTTTCCATTTTTAGCAGTTTCCATTTTTGGTGTATGTCTATTTTTATTGACTCGCTTGTAATCATTTCGACATTTGAATCTACTTTATTCTTGAAGTTTTTCCATTTGGTCGAGTTTTGGTGATGTTTTCATGTAATTTCATTTTATGACATGTTTTGCCATATGAACGTTCGATTCTCATAAAACTCATTCATTTTCGTTGTTTCTTGGTTTGTGCAAGTTCGTATGGTTGAGTTGGTTATGTTGAGACTTTCGGTTTGTAAATCCGACGTCGTTTCGTGATTTTCGGGCACTTGGGCCATTTTTGTAATTTCCTATAAGTTTAGGGAATCTCATTTTTGTTGTCGCATTACGGACCCTCCGGTGGTCGTAATTATATTTTGTTTCAGCGCTTAGCTCTGTCGTCTTGTACATTTTGTGTTTATGTTTCTGGATTCTGGCCTTGTCGTGCGTTTTGAGTTTCGTACCGTCGGCAATCTTGGTGGCCGATCAAGATCGATCTGTGTGAGTAGCGCACGCTATTCCCTGCATCCTTACGTGCGTTATCGGTGTGTTGTTAGCGTACGCTAACTCGTTGTTATTAGCGTGCGCTATCGGGTAGTATTTAGCTTGCGCTAGCGACGTCGGGCAGTTGCTACTGGACTGTTTGTAGCCCCGTTAGCGCGCGCTACCTTTTGATGGTTAGCGTGCTCTAACTATGCAATATAAATAGATCAGCCGGCAGTTCAGAAACAGCAGTTTTCATCCATTCTCTTCGTTTTCTTCAACGTGCGACTTCAGAGGCGATTTCCACCAGTATTGCTCGGAGTTTTCTTCAAATTCCATCACCGTAGAATCGTGTTAGCATATTACCATCAGCATAATCATCCTCCATCGTCCAAATCCGAGGTATTTTCTTCAGGAACCCAAGCTTGTCTAATTTGGGGGCCTTTCGGGTTTTTCGTGATTGATTCCGAATTGTTCATGTATGTTACGAAATTCCTTACCTATTGTTGTTATTGTGTGATTCCCAATCCATTTTCCTCGAGTTTAATCCGTGAGTTGTTGATACGGGGAGATTTTGCGTAAACCCTCGCCCGTATCGATTGAATGTTTATTGTCTTGGATTGTAATCGGGATTATGGGTGTATACCATTCGATTATTGTTGTCCGTTAGGATTGAGTTATATTGATCCTTCATTTAGGAACCGTCGTTTTCCGTCCGGATCATTCGTAGTCATTGTTCGTCCCTATTTCGTCGGAGATGTCTCTAAGGCAAGTACTTTACATTTGTTTACATGTTCTAGTATTTGAATTGTTGCTATTCATGGTTGTTGTGGATGGATATGTGTATGTTCACCTAGGGACGGTCCGACGGGGCCTCTAGGGATACGTATTGCCGTGTGTGTGCGTATCGCGAACTGTGGTTAACCACCCAGGGATGTCCGACGGGGCTCTGCGGGGTACGGTGGCCGTGAGTCTTGTACCAAGGTTAACTTTGAATTGTTTTGTTGGAGAAAATGTGTTTTGTGCTTGTGCACCGTATAATATTCCGGAATATAAATGATTTCTAAAATGATTTTTGGCGCATATTTTCATTTGATTAGAATGTAGTTCAAATGGATTGTACTTGCACTAGCAGTTGTCGCTAACCCCTTAAATGGGGGAAATACTTTTGTATTTCAGGTACAGGTCTTGGAGACAAGCGAGCACTCGAGCCGTATGAGGATGATGGGCAAGCATGATACTATTCAGTAGTCAATTGTTGTTGTTCTGTTCTATCAGTGGTTATTGATGTCTTGTTTTGGAATTTCTATATTATAAAATTGGTTTAAGTACTCGAGTACTTCCTTTTTGAATTTGTTAATGTTGTGTTCCCGTTTTGGGAAATGGATTTGATGTTAGATTTTATTTGTCGGATTGTAGTCTTTTATTTGAATTGTCGTTTTGTTGATGGTTGTATGTCTTTGTCGGATGTCATTTTGGGTATGTTAGCCTGGTGAATTCCACAGTGTGGGGTCCACGGCACTGTAATATGCCCTGATCGTCTTGGGGATGTTACAGAATATGGTATCAGAGCCAGGTTTATGGATACCTAGGCTGTCGGTTATTTGGGTCTAGTCGAGTGTCGTTTTGAACAGTATCACTGCTATACCATCATCTCAGTACGCCGGTGCTCGTAAGTTTTCCTAACTTGACTCGTTACGTTATCCTGTTCTGTTTTCTTTCCTGATATATTGTTGCATTTTGCGTTTGAATTGTACTCACCCGCTACTTCTTCAGAATTCCTGCTGGTAGAGGATGCGGACGCGGTAGGGAACGTGGCGCAGCCGGTGGGGCGGCCATGTCCGATAACTCGGGAACCGATTCAGCTATGCCCTCTTTGTCGAACAGTGTCCCGCCTAGTTCCGGGGGTCAGCAGGATCAGTCTGCTAGCTCCAATAATGCACATGAGAATGTTGGAGTAGCGAACATTTTACAACAAGTAGCAAACCAGATGACGCTACTAACTCAGGCCATTTTGGTCGGCCAGGCTAATGCTAACCCGGTTCCACCTACTGGATCCGAAAATGATAAGCTACTTCAGGACGTGATTTGTATGCGTCCTCCGCAATTTTATGGTGCTTCGGACCTTTCCGGTTGGGAGAATTGGTTGTTTGAGATGGAAAAGGTGTTTGAGGCTGCTAACTGCTCGGAGGAGAGGAAGGTACCCATCGCTCAGTACTTCCTCGCCAAAGAGGCGACAACGTGGTGGCAAGCGGTGAAACCACGTGATCGGGCAGCCACGTGGGCAGAATTCCAGGAGTTGATGGAAGACGAGTTTTGTCCATGGCCAGGGAAAGAGGGGAGCATCCGAGCCTTCTTTGAGGCTAAGCCCCAGGATGTTCCTATTTCTCAAGCGATCAAAGACTACAACCAACAGCTTCATTATGTGAGAAACTAAGTCAGAGATGAGATGGATAAGATCCGTCACTTCGATATGAGGATGAAACCGAGGGTGTGTCACTACATGTCTGGTCTGGGATGCACAACATTGAAAGAGTATCAGAATAAGGCGATGGCTTATGAGATGTCGTTTGCTGCGACAGACACGGCAGCCGAGGGGAAGAAATAGAAGACCTCTGGCTAGTTTTCGGGAGGCAAGTCTGGTGGGCATCCGAAGGCTCAGTCTGGTTCGAGAGTCTTCGAGGGTCAGTCTTCGCCATTTGGGCGAGGAAACGGTACTAAGTCTGCTCCTACTGGTTCCGTTCGCGGTCCTACGTGCTTTAACTGTGGTCGTCCTGGCCACATGATGAGTGAATGTGATAGGCCCCCGATTCAGTGCCTTGCGTGCGATCGGATGGGACACCGTGCTAAGTTTTGTACAGATACAGTTCGGGCGCCAGTTACTCAGATATCAGCCCCAGTTGCGGGAGAGCCGAGTGTGAATCAGACACCGACAGTTCCTCAGCCACAACAGAGTTTTGATAGAGGTCGAGGACGTGGACAGCCTTCTAGAGGGGGAGCTTCTAGTGCGGGGTCTGTTCTGCCCCGAGTATATGAGATGAGACGAGCAGGAGACCCAGACGCGATGGTGGCTACAGGTACCGTTTAGATCCTTGACCATCCTGTTTCCGTATTATTCGATTCTGGTGCTATGCATTCTTTCATATATATGGATTGTGTGCGTCGTCTGCATGTTGATTGCCTAGTTGCGTGTGAACCATTTGTTGTTAAACTGCTTAGTGGGGATAGCATTGTGGGGGATCGTGAGAGTAGAGATTTTCCAGTGAGTATCGCGGGGAGGGTTTGGCCTTCTAATCTGATTGCGGTAGATATTAGAGATGAGAATTTGATTCTTGGCGAGTATTGACTGCACCGTCATGGGGCGATCATGAATTATAGAACGAGAACCATTTCGATGTTATCCTCTGATGGTACCGAGCATTCTTTTGTGGGGCGTAAGCGGAGTAGACAGAGATTCCTGATCAGCGCCTTGAGGGCGGTGAGACTTCTTCGAGGAGGTTGCACGGGTTATTGGTGTTACGCTTTGAGATCGGAAGAAGGGGGAGTCGAGCTCTCGTCTATTCCAGTAGTGTGTGAGTATCTTGATGTCTTTCCAGATGAGTTGCCGGGTTTGTCGCCGGACCGAGAAGTTGAGTTTACCGTCGATTTAGAGCCGGGTGCAGCACCGATTTCTAAGACGCCATACCGTATGGCGCCTGCCGAGATGCTTGAGTTGAAGAAACAGTTGGTAGAGTTACTATACATGGGGTATATTCGACCGAGAACTTCGACTTGGGGCGCACCGGTCCTGTTTTTGAAGAAGAAGGATGGGTCACTTCGTTTGTGTATCGACTACCGAGAGTTGAACAAAGTGACTATCAAAAACATGTATCCGCTCCCGAGGATTGATGATTTGTTCGACCAACTGCAAGGGGCAACCGTGTTTTCGAAGATTGATTTGAGATCGGGATATTATCAGTTCCGAGTGAAGGATACTGATATTCCGAAGACGGCCTTTTGGACAAGATACGGTCACTACGAGTTTGTGGTTATGCCTTTTGGGCTAACCAATGCCCCAACCGTGTCCATGTAGCTTATGAACAAAGTCTTTATCGAGTACCTCGATAAGTGTGTAGTCATTTTTATTGATGACATCCTGATTTACTCGAGGAACGAGGAGGAGAATGCCCGTCATTTGCATATCGTGTTAGATATTTTGAGAACTCAGCATCTTTTTGAGAAATTCTCAAAGTGTGAGTTTTGGTTACGGGAGGTTATGTTTCTCGGTCATGTGATCTCGGCCGAGGGTGTTCGTGTGGACCCGCATAAGGTAGAGGTAGTGTTGGATTGGGCGCCGCCCAAGAACGTGAAGGAGGTCCGTAGTTTTCTGGGTTTGGCCGGATATTACCATAGATTCGTCGAGGGGTTCTCTAAGCTCGCTCGACCGCTGACTCAGTTGTTACAGAAGTCAGAGAAGTTTGTGTGGACCGATGAGAGGCAGAATAGTTTTGAGGAGTTGAAGAAGCGGTTGACGACCGCTCCTGTTTTAGCATTACCGAGCGGTAACGAGGGTTTCTCAGTTTTTAGTGATGCTTCGGGCCAAGGGCTCGGATGCGTACTTATGTAGCATGGGAGGACGATTGCCTATGCTTCACGTCAGTTGAAACCGTACGAGTTGAATTACCCTACGCACAATCTTGAGTTGTCCGCAGTTGTATTTGTGTTGAAGATCTGGCGCCATTACTTGTATGGCTCGTCGTGTCAGATTTTCACCGATCACAAGAGCCTGAAATACATTTTCACGCAGAAAGAGCTTAATATGAGACAGAGGAGATGGTTGGAGTTGATTAAGGATTACGATCTCGAGATCCTTTATCATTCGGGTAAGGCTAATGTAGTAGCAGATGCCTTGAGCCGGAAATCGGTATCGCTTCGGGCGCTTGAGTTACTTATGGCCCAGTCGGGATATCAGCGAGAGTTTATGAGGTTGAGCATTGAGATTGTGCTACTAGAGAGTTCCGGTCAGTTGCGTACACTTGAGATTTCGTCGTCTTTAGTCGACGACATTAAGTCGGGACAGTTAGAGGACCCGATGTTTGTTCAGCTTCGAGAGAATGTGGAGAAGGGGAAATCCCCAGGATTCGTGATACATGAGGATGGTGTGTTGAGATTCCAAGGTCGGCTTTGTGTTCCGAACGACTTGCAATTGAGGCAGAATATCATGAGAGAGGCTCACGCGTCGCCTTACTCAGTCCATACGGGATCGAGTAAGATGTATAAAGATTTGAGGAAATTTTTTTGGTGGAACTACATGAAGAATGAGATAGTTCACTTTGTGGCTAAGTGTTTGACTTGTCAGTAAGTCAAAATCGAGCATCAGCGGCCAGCCGGGTTGTTGAAACCACTTACCGTCCGGGAATGGAAGTGGGAGGATATCTCCATGGATTTTGCCACAAACTTGCTGAGGACGAAGACCGAAATGAATATGGTGTGGGTGATCGTAGACCGACTGACCAAGTCGACACATTTTCTGGGTCCGGAAAAGTTGGCTCGTGTTTTTATCGCACATATAGTGAGACTTCATGGTATGCCGAAGACCATTATTCCGGACAGATATGGCCAGTTTGTATCACATTTCTGGCAAGTGGTACATAAGGCATTGGGGACACGTTTACGTTTGAGTACATCTTTCCACCCTGAGACCGACGGGCAGTCCGAACGTACCATTCAGACATTCGAGGATATGTTGCGCGCGTGTGCGTTAGACTGGAGTAGTGACTGGGAGAAGCATCTAGCCTTGATTGAGTTTATGTATAATAATAGTTGGCACGCGTCGATTAAGATGGCACCGTATGAGGAACTTTATGGCCGACGTTGCCGATCAATGATATGTTGGGATGAGCCGTCCGATCTAGTTGGCACCGAACCGGATCTTGTGTTAGAGACGAGGGAGAAAGTTGAATTGATTAGAAAGAGATTGCTGGTAGCTCAGAGTCGGCAAAAGTCTTATACGGATGTTAGGCGTCGACCTTTGGAGTTTGAGGTGGGAGATCATGTTCTGTTGAGAGTGTCTCCATCAAAGGGAGTTTTCCGTTTTGGGAAAAAGGGGAAGCTCAGCCCGATGTATATTGGGCCTTTCGAGATATTGGAGAGAGTCGGTGAGTTGGCATACCGTTTGGCTTTGCCTCCGTCGTTGAGTCATGTTCATAGCGTATTTCACGTCTCTCAGCTGAGGAAGTATGTTTCGGACCCATCCCATGTTATTGATTTCGGAGACGTGGAGATCGAGAAGGATGTTACGTTTGAGGAGAGGCCTGTTAGAATTTTGGAGCGTCGAGACAAGAAATTAAGGCACAAAAACATTCCTTTGGTTAAGGTGCAATGGTCGAGGCACGAAGTAGAAGAAGCGACGTGGGAGTTAGAGGATGATATGCGTTCGAGGCACCCCAAGCTTTTTGATTCTTAAATTTCGGGACGAAACTTTATTTTAGAGAGGGAGAATGTAATATTCGTACCTTTCCATTTTTAGCAGTTTCTATTTTTGGTGTATGTCTATTTTTATCCACTCGCTTGTAATCGTTTCGACATTTTGAATCTACTTTATTCTTGGAGTTTTTCCATTTGGTCGAGTTTTGGTGATGTTTTCACGTAATTTCATTTTATGACATGTTTTGCCGTATGAACGTTCGATTCTCGTAAAACTCATTTGTTTTCGTTGTTTCTTAGTTTGTGCAAGTTCGTAGGGTTGATTTGGTTGTGTTGAGACTTTCGGTTTGTAAATCCGACATCGTTTCGTGATTTTCGGGCACTTGGGCCATTTTTGTAATTTCCTATAAGTTTAGGGAATCTCATTTTTGTTGTCGCATTACGGACCCTCCGGTGGTCGGAATTATATTTTCTTTCAGCGCTTAGCTCTGTCGTCTTGTACATTTCGTGTTTATGTTTCTGGATTCTGGCCTTGTCGTGCGTTTCGAGTTTCGTACCGTCGGCAGCAGCGTACTGAGCTGAGCAGTACTGGACTGCTGTGTGAGTAGCGCACGCTATTCCTTGCATCCTTGCGTGCGTTATCGGTGTGCTGTTAGCGTACGCTAACTCGTTGTTATTAGCGTACGCTATCAGGTAGTATTTAGCGCGCGCTGAGCATGTCTAGCGCACGCTAGCGACGTCGGGCAGTAGCTACTGGACTGTTTGTAGCCCCGTTAGCGCGCGCTACCTTTTGATGGTTAGCGTGCGCTAACTATGCAATATATATAGATCAGCGGGCAGTTCAGAAACAGCAGTTTTCATCCATTCTCTTCGTTTTCTTCGACGTGCGACTTCAGAGGCGATTTCCACCGGTATTGCTCGGAGTTTCTTCAAATTCCATCACCGTAGAATCGTGTTAGCATATCGTCCGAATCCGAGGTATTTTCTTCAGGAACCCTAGCTTGTCTAATTTGGGGGTTTTTCGGGGTTTTCGTGATTGATTCCGAATTGTTCATGTATGTTACGAAATTCCTTACTGATTGTTGTTATTGGGTGATTCCCAATCCGTTTTCCTCGAGTTTAATCCGTGAGTTGTTGATACGGGGAGATTTTGCGTAAACCCTCGCCTGTATCGATTGAACATTTAATGTCTTGGATTGTAATCGGGGTTATGGGTGTATTCCATTCAATTATTGTTGTCCGTTAGGACTGAGTTATATTGATCCTTCATTTAGGAACCGTCATTTTCCGTCTGGATCATTTGTAGTCGTTGTTCGTCCCCATTTCGTCGGAGATGTCTCAAAGGCAAGTACTTTACATTTGTTTACATGTTCTAGTATTTGAATTGTGGCTATTCGTGGTTGTTGTGGATGGATATGTGTATGTTCACCTAGGGACGGCCCGACGGGGCCTCTAGGGATACGTATTGCCATGTGTGTGCGTATCGTGAACTGTGGTTAACCACCCAGGGATGTCCGACGGGGCTCTGCGGGGTACGGTGGCCGTGAGTCTCGTACCAAGGTTAACTTTGAATTGTTTTGTTGGAGAAAATGTGTTTTGTGCTTGTGCACCGTATAATATTCCGGAATATAAATGATTTCTAAAATGATTTTTGGCGCATATTTTCATTTGATTAGAATGTAGTTCAAATGGATTGTACTTACACTAGCAGTTGTCGCTAACCCCTTAAATGGGGGAAATACTTTTGTATTTCAGGTACAGGTCTTGGAGACAAGCGAGCACTCGAGCCGTATGAGGATGATGGGCAAGCATGATACTGTTCAGTAGTCAATTGTTGGTGTTCTGTTCTGTCAGTGGTTATTGATGTCTTGTTTTTTAATTTCTGTATTATAAAATTGGTTTAAGTACTCGAGTACTTCCTTTTTGAATTTGTTAATGTTGTGTTCCCATTTTGGGAAATGGATTTGATGTTAGACTTTATTTGTCGGATTGTAGTCTTTTATTTGAGTTGTCGTTTTGTTGATGGTTGTATGTCTTTGTCGGATGTCATTTTGGTTATGTTAGCCTGGTGAATTCCACAATGTGGGGTCCACGGCGCTGTAATACGCCCTGATCATCTTGGGGGTGTTACATCCTGCACTTGCGATAGTTACACAAAAGACGTGTCAAGTTTTTGGCGCCGTTGCCGGGGAAGTATAAGTGTTATATTTGAAATCTTACATTGTAAACTATTGTTATAGGATATAATTTCTCGACGTTGTAACTTAGTACTCAATTGTGTTTGTCCGGTCAAGTGGCGGATAACGGTACTTCGCGACTATTAAAGTCGGATTTTTCAGTTTCCCACAACAACTGATATTTTTAGATATTATTTATTTTATTTTATTTTTTTCTATCATGGAATAAACTTTGAGTAGTATTGAAAAGAGATTTCCCTTTCTTAGCAAAAAAGTAATTTTAAAAATTTACAAGACAAGACTTGAAAGGATGAGGTTGCTTATGAATAAAAGCATACCTTTTGACATTAGATTCATTATTGAAGCCAAAGTGAGAATAGTAGGTGAATTCACAGAAATAACTATTAGATTTTTACCAGGGCTTGGAAAAAGTTCATATGCCAAGAAACGACGAGCAAAGATAATAGCCGTTTACTATAAATGTGCTAGATGGAATTGTAATTTAAAATGACGATCTTTAGGAATTCCATTTACAAACAGAGAAGATAAAATTCAGTTCATTGAGGATGGTCTGAATAAAGAGAATTTAGATAATATCGAAATTTCTCTTGACACGCATCCTAGTGGACTCGTACATTATGGAATTCGATGTTTGTGGAATAAATTCAAACCAGATTATGAACGTCGTCTTGGGAATCTGACGTTAAAAGACCCTATTTGCCAATTTGTAAGAAAATTGGATGGGAAGCTTCTCCCCGACTCATAGAAGGCATTTAGGCCGTTTCAGAACGTAAAATCAGAGGAAGATGTGAGACACAATCACAACTACTGTACATACACGTGAGTATCTTTTATTTTTGTCGTATGGTGAGATTTTCTGAATAAAAAAAAAGAGGTGATACGCAATAAATGCATTCATTATTCTATTGAGTAGTTGAAGCGCAATCAACGCAGTCACAAACTTGTTAAACAATTTTACCTCATTTTTCTTCTATAAATAAACATCGTTCTTATTTCTTTTATTCATCCCCCAAACTTGTACTTTTTTCTTTTTCTCTCAAAATTAATTTCTTTTCAAAAATGGAATCATCATCTTCCATAAAAAGATTTAGCACAGTCTGTATTTTTGGTGGAGCTAGTTATGGAAAAGAGGCATGCTTTACTGAAGCAGCCCACAACTTGGGTCGTACCTTAGGAAAAAATGCATTCATATAGTTTACGGAGGAGGAAATCTAGGATTAATGGGACGAGCTGCTACTTCTTCCTATATGGAAGGAGTAAGAGTGTTGGGAATAATTCCAAAACCTCTGGATGAAAGTAAAATCACAGGGGCAACTATTGGAGATGAGTTTAGAGCTGTAAATATGCAAGATCGCATAACTCACATGATAAATAATTTTGGCGCCTTTATCACCCTTCCCGGTGGTTTTGGCACTCTTGAGGAACTTTTTCGTGTGGTTACCAGAGCCCAGCTAAATGTTCATCAAAAACCAATAGGTCTGCTTAATGTCAATGGTTTCTTTGGTGGTTTACTATCTTTCATCAACTACTCTGCTGAAAAGGGTTTTATTTCCGAGCGTGCTAAACGAATCATAGTCGTTGCAACAACACCAGAAGAACTAATCAAAAAACTCATTGAATTTGTTCCTCAACCAGATCCAGCTCTAGCTAATATTGTTTGGATGGAAGATTTTACCGTGAGAAAATGAAAAGTGGATTCATTCCTCTCCCTTTGATAACCCATGTCGGACCTCTTGTATTTTTACTTTCTGTCGTGTGTAAAAAATCGTGCTAAATGATGGCAGATTAAGAAGTTTCTTCTTGATCTCGTGACGCGCATCTATTCACGATTTATGTATTGTTATTTTATTGCTGTAATTTTTATTGTTTGTTTTTTATAAAAAAATTGATGGCAGCATATGGCGGCTCTTCGGACTTTCCTGAAGCGCATCTTAAATATTATGTTATACTTCCGGGTATATTTTATTTTCTTTTGTTGTTTGCCTCGTATATTTTTGTTCTCTTGCAGATCCAAAAAGGCGTTAGTTCAAGCATCAACTTTCAAAACCGGGAGTATTCTGCTTTTCTCCCTTGCTTTTTATTTTTTTTATTTTTTTATTTTATTTTTTTTAAACTGAGGACAGTTTCTTTTTCAAGTTTGGGGGTGGTATGTTTTGATTATTTTGGTGTGTTTAGCTTTGATTATTGTGGTGTGTTTTGATTATTTTTGTTATTTGGATTTTTGATTTTTTATTTTGTTTTGTGAGATTTCTAGATCTGGCCATAACACCAATAAGTTAGCTATATACAAGCTTCTAAAATCATTTTAACCGGTTAAAAATTTGTACATTCCAAAATTTTTGAGCCTTAATATCTCTTTCCAAGCCTTGTAGTTATCATTTAAAATCGAGTCATTCGTTACCTTGAGAAAAGAAGAATCAGTCGGTTGATGAAAAATCGAACTGAAATGTACTTAATTTGTGGAGTTTTTGATTTTTCATGCCTAACTAATAAATAATTTTCTGCAAAAATTCTATTCCCTAAAAAAAAAGGAGTCATTGGTGAAAAGAGCTACACGTTAGCAAATAACGGTGTGAAAGCTATCACCTAAAAAAATGGAAATTGTGTTGGTGAAAAGAGCTATACGTTAGCAAATAACGGTGTGAAAGCTATCACCTAAAAAAAAGAGATGGAAAATGTGTTGGTGAAAAGAGCAACACGTTAGCAAATAACGGTGTGAAAGCTGTCACTAAAAGGGATGTAGATTATAAGCATATTTGAATTAACTGGTGGCTGAATTTCAATACACTTAATTTCGTGAACAATCACAATATTTGATGACGCCGATGAAATTCTTTTTCATATTGAGTCGAAAAATAAACGAGTGATCGAGAGCAATCATTAAAGGGAGTCGTGTGTATCACAAATGAGAAAGAAATAACCAACCTTTTTGGGGGGAATCTTGCATTTTGGAATTACAAAAATAAAACTGTGTTTTAACTTCAAAATCATTAGTAGATTTATTTTGAATATTGATTCATTTCTATCTACTGTATAAAGATGGTTATTGTGTATTAATGGCATTTTGATCTATTTTTCTCTTTATATATAATTATTTTACTTAATTTGTGCATGTATTATTTTTCTTATTTGTGTCTTATTTTTTTTATTTTTATTTTGAGCGTGAATAATAAAGAGTCTTGCTCGTGACTAGTAAGAATTCAAGTTTGGGGGTGTGGTAAGTGTCAGTTTTATACACTTATCCATGGTTTGTATCGATATATTTCACCCATTATTGAGCTAGTCTACTCATTTTTGCTTAGAATCAATTAGCTTTTAAAAATTTTATTATTTATCAGATGAAGATATAAATTTAGTCTTAATCGGATTGAATTACTAATTTACTCAAGAAATAACATGTTTATAAAATATTCTCTTTGTTGAATTTTTTATGTATTCATGTTGTACGGCTTTCCGAGACGAGTTCGACAGTCTTTCCGGATTCAAAATCAGAGTTATATATCAAAATTTATCATCCGAAGAAGATTTGGGGCAAAAACGCAAAGTCTAAGAAATTCTGGGCTGAAAATGAAGTCTGAAACTCCATACGGGCGTGTACGGGTGCAACTCAAAAAAATGCAAATTTACGAAGCCATGTTACGGCCGTAACTCCTTAATGTTACGGCCGTAAGTCGTCATAGTTACGGCCGTAACTCCTGAATGTTACGGTCGTAACTCTTGACAGATTGTGATCATTGTCTAATTTTTTATACTTTTGATCTATTATTGAGGGGATGGCTGGCATTGATCCGATCTATTGTAACAATGCTGGAGTTTTGGAACTATTAGATGACTTTTGGTGTATAAATAGACCGCTTAGATCCATCATTATTGAATCATTCATCTTATATTTTCTCACTTTGTAATACTTTTTCTTTTTGTGTGAAGAACACACTTGTGTTCTTGAGTGATTTGGGTAAGTGTGGTTTAGCTTATTTGTTGAGGGAGTTTATTGCTTCTTTCTCCTTTATCTACTAAGGGAGTTAGGATCAATTCTTTCCCTTTTTCAACTATTAATGACCACTAAAACTTGTAATATGTTGAATAAACCCTTAATGGGCTAAGTTACCTAAGTTGGGATTATAAACCGGGTTAGTCATGTTATTTAAGTTTGTATAAAGATCTATTATGAATTACTTATTATTGTGTGTGATTTTCATTGTTTTACCAATCTTTATTTATTTAGCCAATAAATGACGATATTTATGGTCTTCATATGTTTCGAAAGAAAATATGTTTGATTAGATCAAATGATCTTCATTCTAAGTTGTTCTAGGGGATAAAAATATACCTCTAGACCTTAAATGTTTCTTTGATTTATTTTCATAAAACCTAATGCTATGTATTGAAGCCAATCAACATAGAAATATAGTGGATTGATTCAATATATAAGGGTCGTTTTGACATTCGAAAGAGGAACCGTCTTTTTAAGGAAAATCGAATCTACACAACATAATAAGTAAATACATATTATGATCTCCTATACATCTTCTATAACTAATGATGAGCTATGTTTGTAATCCCAACTATTTCATTTTATCTTTTATTAATCTATTATTAGTGCAATCTTTCATTTCCTTGAATTTTAGAACTATTATTGCATTTTCTTTGCAATTGTCAAACCAAACTCTTAAATTGTGTGTTTCAATCATAAGAATCTCTATAACAAATAGTTAAATAGTGTATAAATCAATATATAACCTAACTTCCTCGTGGGATCAATAAACCGGACTCAAAAAGTCCATTTACTACTTGATACGATATCGTGCACTTGCGATAGTTACACAAAAGACGTGTCAGATATGCATTTACATAAGATTCATAGGAATGGAGCCGAATTCGGAAGAAGTCACGACAACAAATGGATTAATCCGAAACAATACCAAAACTCATTCGATCAACAAAAACAAAAGAAATGACAAGTTCAAAAAATTTCAACGAACACAAACGAGTCGATAGAGTTGAAAATACATAAGTTCAAAAATACGATCCACTTCTAATAAAAGAAGTTTATCCCTGAAATTCAAAACAACAAGGCAATGTGATAACATAACACACAACTGGTAGACTACATTTCTCAGGGACTCCTCAAAGTCAATCCAGATATCAGTGCTCAAGTCTGTGCCTCGGAAGGCTCGGTGACTAACTCGTATAACTGAACCTAGTGTCCCACAAGTCTGCACTTGTAACATGTTACTGGAGGACGTTGCCCAAAATATTATCCGAAGATAGATATTGCTGGAATAGACGAACAAGAAACAAGGTGCGAGAGCACGTCCGTGGGAACGGAAATAACACAAGATTTGCCGGGGTTGTTAGTCCCGGGCTTGAGTGCTCTCGCGAGATGTTATTAATAAGAATACATTTGAGTACACATATTAATGTAAGAATGCGATTACAATGAGTGTAAAAGATCCTAAGTATCTAGCTGTTGAGTGCTTGCCGGAAGAACTAGAGTTGCTCTGAGTTCTTGAACTGCTGGGAGTTCTTGTTTTCGTCTCTGCCGACTGTCTTTCAGTTAAGAGGTGCTGAGAGAGAAAAGCCGAGAGATAGCTGCAAGAAAAGCCAGACCCAAAAACCAGAGAATCCGAGCCAGTTTCCAAGTGTAGGAAGCCTTCTATTTATAGGAGCTGAGATGCCTTTTTCTGACGGGCGATCGCCTTTCTTGTAATATAATAAAGGGCGATCGTATTTTAGCACATGGGCTGTCTGTCTTGAAGTCCGCGACTGCTGCTGGCAGCCAGCTGTGCGGTCCAATGAAGAGTCCGCACGCGTCCTGATTCGTTGTCCCGGCGCCTTTTCTGGATCTGCACGTGGGTCCTTGCTTCGAGCTTCGGCCTTCGCCGACTAGATGGGTGATGGCTTCGCGCGGCATGAGGCGGTCGTCAATGGCTGGGCACCAGAGTCAATCGCTAGGTGCCGAGAGACGATCGCCCTAGATGTCGATCGCTCGGCACTTGGGTTTGATCTGTGGCCTTCGATCGGCAGGTCTGCCTTGGTCTATTAGGCTCTGGCTCGTTCGCCTGGTCTCTGTGCCGATCGCCTGTTGAGATGTATAAATCTCGACACAACAACTGCCCCCTAGTTTGCTCCGATGTTGAAGACATGGGGTGAGGTGGTTCTTACTGGCGATTGTTGTGGATAAAGACGGGCGATCCATTGAGCGGACTTTGGTCTCAGACTTGGGCGATCTGATCGCTTGGCGTGCTATCTTCAGTCTTGTACCTGCAATTTTCAAGTTTTCCGATCCCTCGTAGAGAGATGATTGCTTCGTCGTTGAGGAATCGTGCACAGTCGTGGAGTTCGATGGACCGACCTCCATGACAGTGTCTTCTGTGCGAGCGACATTGTCTGTCTCGTGACTCATTTTATTGTGAGGGTCCTCCGTTAGGCTGCGCCTCGTCTCGTATTTAAATGAAGGGCGTGCGGTCTTGGTCTGGAGGAGTCCTTGCGCGGGGCATCGCCTGAATAATCGACTCCACGTCCGCGGCTTGTTAGCTCTTTTCTACCTCAGATCGTCATGTTAGATGACAATCCTCGACGGTATACGTTGATACGGGAGTAGGGACGCATCGCATTGTCTGTGAAGGATCCACCATGTTAAGTGACGGACCTTCGAGGGCGAGCGAACGTGTCCACTGATTTGTTTTAAGGGTCCTTCGTCTACGCCCGCCTCGTATTTAAACGAAGGGCGAGCGATCTAAGCCCAGAGGAACCTTACTTGGCTGAAGCAGTCGGTTCCATCGACCACCAGGACCATGGCTGCACTCTTCTACCTCGGATCGTCATGTAGATGCCGTCCCTCGACGGTGTACGTTGTGCGGGGGAGGCGATCTCGTGTCTTAGTCCAACATGTTAGATGATGAACTGTAGATGGCGAGCGAGTCCTCCAGTTTTGGTGATGTTGCTTGATAACGGCGATTAGGTTGGAAGACTGGTGATCGTCGTTCGGCTGTCGATCGCGTTGCTCATAGGTTAAAAAGTAACCTTTGCCTGGCCAAAAAGTCTGCGGCCTTAGCGTGGAAGATCGCGTAGGTCGGGGGGATGTCTTTCGTAAGGTGCCTGAACATAGGCGAAAGACCATGGAATCCCCCTAAGACCGAGTAGAGGGCGATCTCGTCGCTTACGGGCTCGCCGTTGAGGATGATCTCATCTACCCAGTCGATGTAGTCTGCGTAGGACTCTTCTTCCTCTTGCCTGATCTGCATCATGCGATGGGGACCTTCCGGCCGAGCGACTTTGGCGGCGAAGTACGCTGTGAAGTTGTTCGCCAGCTGATCAAAGGAATTGATGGATCGCGACGGTAATGAGATGTACCATCTGTGGGCTAGATCGCCCAGCGTTAGCGGGAACATTCGGCACCAGCTCGCGTCTGATGCCCCACACCCGGTCATGTAGATCTGGAACTTGCTCAGGTGAGTATTGGGATCCGACCTTCCCTCGTACAGAGGTGTTTGTGGAGGAGCGATCTTACGCTGCACGGGGGCGAGCTCGATGTGGACCGCGAGTGGCTCGCTTGGCTCGACGATCTCTCTCTTAGCGCCTGCCCCAGATTCTAGGAGCACCTTCATGTCGTCGACCTGCGTTGCATCGCGGCCATCACTGTAGCTTGGTTGCTCGTGGTTTGGCTCTCGGAGCGGGAGCCGAGGCGATCGCGTACCGATCTCCTGGCTCCGCGGTAGGCGATGAGGTCGTCGCCGACGACCTCAGTTCTTTGGCGAGGAGACAGATGGCTGGCCTGCCCTCTGGGATTTGGGTATGCCGAACTCCTGGTGACGGACTGCCCGCTGCCTCTGGCCGGGCCGGATCGCCTTGGTCGCCACGATAGGTCGCTTCCTAGGCGGCTGAAGACGGTGGTGTTCTGCCTCGCGAGCGCCTCTTCTTACGAATCGGGACCTCCTGGAGATCGCTCGGCTAGTAAACGCTTGAACTTCCATTTGCTCATGCGGCGGATGGCCGAGGGGGTTGTAGCGGGCGCGTCGAATTCTCTACGTCGCTCCCGTAGGATGGCCATGGCCTCTTCGATCTGTTCCGCGGTTTGGAACTGATCGAGCGAGAGGCTTGGGCCATCCCTCGGGGGCGGGATCGAGAGTCTCGGATCACGGCGGCTACCCTCCGCCATAGGCTGTGGCTCAGATTGAGACGGAATAAGGCGTCTGGCGGATCGGCCAGCGGCTTTCTTCGATGAGGAGGCAGAAGTCATGATTCTGAAAGCTTTCTTTGAAGAGCAGTGAGTGTCTTTTCAAGTATATGCCCTGGAGAACAGTGAGTGTTCTTCGAGATTGTAGGAATAAAAATGAAGGTTTAGATCCCCTAGCGCCAATTATTGTTGCCCGAAATATTATCCGAAGATAGATATTGCTGGAATGGACGGACAACAAACAAGGTGCGAGAGCACGTCCGTGGGAATGGAAATAACACAAGATTTTTTGGGGTTGTTAGTCCCGGGCTTGAATGCTCTCGCGAGATGTTATTAATAAGAATACGTTTGAGTACACATATTAATGTAAGAATGCGATTACAATGAGTGTAAAAGATCCTAAGTATCTAGCTGTTGAGTGCTTGCCGGAAGAACTAGAGTTGCTCTGAGTTCTTGAACTGCTGGGAGTTCTTATTTTCGTCTCTGCCAACTGTCTTTCGGTTAAGAGGTGCTGAGAGAGAAAAGGCGAGAGATAGCTGCAAGAAAAGCCAGACCCAAAAACCAGAGAATACGAGCCAGTTTCCAAGTGTAGAAAGCCTTCTATTTATAGGAGCTGGGATGCCTTTTTCTGACGGGCGATCGCCTTTCTTGTAATATAATAAGGGGCGATCGTCTTTTGGCACATGGACTGTCTGTCTTGAAGTCCGTGACTGCTGCTGGCAGCCAGCTGTGCGGTCCAATGAGGAGTCCGCACGCGTCCTGATTTGCTGTCCCGGGCGGTCCCACTGTGCACTTTTCGGCGGGTCTGTCGGTAGGTGAGCAGATGGTGACAGGCTGTTGTCAACGATCCATGTCTTGCGGCGCCTTTTCCGGATCTTCACGTGGGTCCTTGCTTCGAGCTTCGGCCTTCGCCGACTAGACGGGTGATGGCTTCACGCGGCATGAGGCACTCATCAATGGCCAGGCACCAGAGTCGATCGCCAGGTGCCGAGAGACGATCGCCCTAGATGTCGATCGCTCGACACTTGGGCTTGATCTGGGGCCTTCGATCGGCAGGTCTGCCTTGGTCTATTAGGCTCTGGATCGGTCGCCCGGTCTCTATGCCCATCGCCTGTTGAGATGTATAGATCTCGACACAACAGCGGAGAATGGCAATGTGCACGAACATGCCTCGACACATTGTAGTCGAAACACCTCCTGGCTTTACCAGGAGTCAAAGCTGACGATTTTGAACTCTTAGTCCAACGCATCGAGCGATGGGGCTTCACAGCAGAAAGAATACGATGTTGCAATTTAAAAACACCAACTCCTGTACTGTCCATAAGGTCATTGGACTTCCTCTGTTTCTTAAACTCGGGCATACGTTCCGACGATAACGAAGCTAGTTTGTAAGCTAAGGCTAGATCCTAATAATCTCTCAACGAAGTGCAAGTGAATCCCGCCATATACTGGTGAATCTCGGGCTTCGTTCGTCTGTCAAAATGAAGGATCTTCTCTTCTTTGGTCCTCACCTGATCTCGCACATAACCGAGTTGTTTGATATAGTCGATGATAGCCTGCGACACATCTATATCTTGCGGTTCTGCCAAATAAAATTCACGAATTCTCTGTTCTCTAATCGGTTTCGGACAGAACTCAGCTTCCATAAATGCCTGGAACTCCACCCACGTGACATCACGATCACGAGGTTTAAAATCTTCCTAACAATTAGCGGCATCTTTGTCAAAAAGGTACTGAGCATTAGGTACTTTATGCTCTTCGGGACAATCGACAGCCTCGAATATCTTTCCCAACTGGAAGAGCCAACCATCCCAGCCCAACGCATCCCCAGCACCGGCGAATCGAGGGGGATTCATACGAACTACCTCTCGAAGCCATTGATTTACACCGACGTTCTGAGTCACGTCAGTGTTGCGTTGAACCGCCTGGGTCAACTAGGTCATCTGTGATTGTACTTGTTGCAGTATAGTAGAAACACCAATACCAATATCATTCCCGACAATATTCTTTCGATTCCGCATCTGATCCCCGTGGCCATCAGTACCACGGTAACGACCACGAACTCTGCCCCTCGGCATACTAACAAGCAACAACCTAACACACATAAAATCACATAATCACACATACAATCAACTCACAGATAATCGACTTGAAAAATTAGGTCTGACGGCAGAAATGCAGTCCCAAAACTTTTGCCCAGCTAGAAAGCGCGCTTCACAACAAAAGATGGCGTGCGCTAACTATGCAAGTTTGGCAACATATTCATACTCACCTTCCAATGGTACTAGACCGGAAGTTACAAATAAACAATAGCGTACAAATCTAAACACCGACGGTTCCCATAATTATAACATTATACAAATAACCCTCAAAAGTTAATTAACATTCAAAACCGAATTTCCATCTCTCGGTCACGAGAACTATATCAACGAGTGCATACCGAACGACTCAGCATCCATACCACCACTCTAATCGCAACTCGGAGCACTACAACTGAAATAACAACAACATCCTTACTACGTATCTTTTAATCGAAATTCATGAAACCCGAAAAGTTGAAAGCGAAAGTCACATCTTAAGAGAACTTTTGTTAGACCTCATTTGAGTTTTCTTTCTTTTTTTTTAAAATCAATTTTTTTTGAAAACTTGCCATATAAGATGAAAATACAATATAAGTAGTTTGAATTCTCAAAAAATTTCGGCCTCAAGGTCATCATGCGAAAATCAAGCTTTTTCCTCTCTTGAAGGATAAAAAATAAAATTTACGTGACTTCTCAAAACATTTAAAGCTTTAAAATATCACATTGATAAACTTTCCTTGCGTGACCACACCAAAACCATTAATCATGTAAAAATGATCTATACAAGGATACACATATATATATATATATGTGTGTGTGTGTGTGTGTGTATATATATATATATGTGTGTGTGTATATATATATATATATGTGTGTGTATATATATATATATACATACATATACACCGGCACCGCTCTACATTCCAACACAATGCGAGAATCAACAATCATGGAGTACGCATACATGATTCACATTTAACTCCACATCATAACACAAAAATCGCACAAGCTCGTGTAACACGAGACGCAACATATAGTGGGGAGGCTTACGTCCACATATCGCACGAAGATGATGGCTGCACCATGATACTAATCACGACCGACATCTCAGACGACATGTCGCGACACGACTTAATTAGATAAAATCTGACATGACAAGACTCGACAACACACAACTCGACACGACAGCCTAGGTTTCCGCAACCTAAGCGCTGATACCAAATTATGTAACACCGCCAAACCAATTGGGAATATTACAACGCCACAGACCCTCTGCGGATCTGCCAGGCTAAATACAGAAAATACAACAACACAACAAGTGCTAAGATGGCTAATAACGAACCATTGGACGGATTTGGTCTTTTGCTACAACACACACACATCAAACATACATAACTCTTCCTCACAACTCATACCCACACAGGGGTTGGAATACATCAATATTACCATAAAATGGGAGAACAACACAACGGAGAGACAAACAATATGACTCTACCAAAATACTCAACGACTGGTCCTCATGTGATTAATATCGTCGTCTCCCATCATCTTTCGTACCGATCCTGTGACTCGCTCCCCAGCAACCTGCAAGTACCTGGATGCAATACAGACATCCACCCCCCGAATACTCGGAGGTTAGCAAGACTCCACTGTTTTGCTAGTACAAGTATAAAACGCAAATACATGCCATACACAGCATACTCCAAATACATAATAATCGTGAACATGCTTCCCAAGGTGAATTACTTGATCAAAACAGTTCAATCATGAAAGGTAGGGATAAACCCGATAAACATCTTACAAAACATTTTACGATCTTAGGAGTTTTGAAAACATTTGGGATTTAAGAATTCTCAAGCCTTTCGAAACCACTTAGGGACACAACCCAAAAGTCATTTTCCCAAAATACAATTATGATAACAACACACGGGGTCCACGACCCAATCATACCATTCCGGTCACAAAGCACGGGGTCCACGACCCAAACATACATATCAACATATTCCAAAGGATTATTCGCGTCCCGTGCTAACAAGCCACGGACCTCAGATGCTCCCGTAGAACATACCCGAGTGGATAACCCAATGGGAAACCATACCAAATCACATGTCACCATGACAACAGTCACGTAACCATAACCATACTTACGTTCATAGTTATCATGGCATTGCACTAGCAAGCTACGAACCTCGGAGCCTCCACGAGACATACCCGATTGGACAACCCATGACATGTACATCATACAACCAAACCACAACCATAAGTTATCCCGGCATCGCACTAACAAGCTATGAACCTCGGAGTCCCCGCAAGACATACCCGGATTAGATAACCCCACAAGTAATCCCGGCATCGGGCTAGCAAGCCACGAACCTCGGAGTCCCCGCAAGACGTACCCGATTGGGTAACCCTACAGTCATGCCCGACCCATACTAGCAAGGACGGATCCCGGAGAGTCAAGAATCTTACGCGGTGGCACATCACATACAACAATCACACGCAACAACAAGCAAATACCAATATCATCAACACTAAACACTACAACCTCCTTACAAATGAGTAATAATTAATATCACATAACGTCAAATATTCACCGAATAAGTACACATATAAACACATAATCCTCGGCAAGGGATTTCGGTTTATTATATTCACGAAATATGATTATAACATCTTCCAACATACGACACATACTCACATATTCCGAAAACACGTTTATTCACGAAGCATATGTGCTATCTTTGAAGAAAACACTTTTATTGATATATACCGATCCTTTTTTTAAGTTCAATAAAACATTCGGATCGCACACATACAATTAATTAGCAACCGTTACGTCTATGAAACATAAAGTGTATGGGCAAAATACTTGCCTCGAAACTATGAGCAACCAAACAACGAACGGATTAGGTCGAGCAGCCCTCGAACTTCCGAAAATGACCAAGAATATTGACAGCCCCACAAATACTACGAGAACAATACCATCATGAATTTACAACACTAATCGGAATCCGAAACAACACTAAGAACAACAAGGATCTAAGAGTTTCTCCAAGAAATTAAGAGCCAAGTTTCGAGTGATATAAAATCAATAAACGAGTTACCAATCTGAAGGTCACGGTCAAGACAACAAGAGTACACAACCGATCAGATGAGATCGGGTAAGAATCACAAAACCAAGGAAAACCCCTAAATTCAATAAACTAGGTTTCTAAGAAGAGAATACCTTGATTCGAGCAAAGAAGATCATTGGTGAGGTTGAACATACATAAATCCACTCCAAGATGAAGCTTGATGATGAAGATCGCCCAAAATCACTTCTGGAACTCAACCCGGCAAAAAAAGACTAATGAAGAAGGAGGAATGATGAAATAAAGCTGTTGTCCAGTATTTATACTAGACAATTATTAGCGTGCGCTAAACACACTGCATTAGCGCGCGCTAACGGGGTCAACGCTCCAGAACATTCTGCCCGCAACACTATTAACGTGTGGTAGCCAACATGCGTAGCGTGTACTAACGAGTCACGAATCCAGTCCAGTAGCTCCTGGACAGATCTGCACCTACCAGGTAGCGTGCGCTA
The DNA here is from genome assembly GCA_033398695.1 of Orobanche coerulescens. Taxonomy (NCBI): domain Eukaryota; kingdom Viridiplantae; phylum Streptophyta; class Magnoliopsida; order Lamiales; family Orobanchaceae; genus Orobanche; species Orobanche coerulescens. Next base: position 166,426,425 of record CM065808.1, read on the forward strand.
GAAAGGACAATTAGCGTGCGCTAATCAGAAGATAGCGTGCTATAACTACCAACCTTAGAGAGCGCTAACGAGACTCCAGTCACAGTCCAGTAGCTCCTGGACTGCCTCTGGACCGCCAGTTAGTGTGCGCTACCTACCCGGTAGCGTGCGCTAACAATGACACGGTAACGCGCGCTACACCACAAGCGATAGTGTGCATTACACCACAATGAGTAAAAAACTCATGCCACGATCTGAAACGGAGATCAAACACGTGCCCACTCATGATACACCCAAACATGTCATAACATTCCAAGTACATGGACAACACGAATTCGATAACCTGCAGAAAAACTCAACGAAAGTGGAATGAAGATTTCGGGTGTTACATGCCGGACATCCGATTGACCTTGATCGACCACTGCCGCATCCTGCGAGACCCCTATCGGACCTCTCATGCCGCATCATGCCGGACCCATGTCGGACCTCCGATCGACCTTGATCGACCACTGCCGCATCCTGCCACACACCGCCACATCCAGTCCGCCTAGACCCCTGCCGCACTCTGTCGTGATCGACCGTGATTAATCCTGATCGGTACCAGCCACAGCAATCCGAACCAGATCCGATAGCCTCGCTCGGCGAGTCTGCTCGTGCCAACCATATCTCATTTGGCGTCTGCCGATCCAGCCTAAACGCGACCACAGCCCGCCCGTGCCGACCAGATCCCGTTCGGTGCCTGCCGATCCAGCCTAGCCGCGACAACAGTCCGATTGTGCCACGCATCCATCCCGATCCAACCCATCCGTGATCAGCCCTGCTCGATGCTGGCCTAACACTGCCACCACAGTCTGCCCGTACTGACCCAGCCGTGATCGACCTTGATCAGCCGCTGCCGAGCCCTTCTTTCCGATCTAACCCAGTCGCGATCCGACCAGCTCCAGCCCAGTCGCCCGCTGCCGAAAGCCGCGACTCGATCCAACCCAGCCGGTCCGTCCCGATTCAAAGTCTCAGTCCAAAGACCCGAACATCGATTTAATTTATTTTCTAAAACCACCAAAATAGCACCCCCGGTTGCACATAGTCGCATCGAGTACCAATCGGTAGATCAAAGCACATCACCAATTGCTCCATATCACGTGCCTAATTTTATAATCGAGGTAATTATCTAAACTTGTCCCACTTTTAATTCTCTTTTTGGGATTTTTTTGGGACATGGGTTATTGGGTTCTTATCTCCCATGCTACTTTGCGGTGGATGAGACCGCGAGAGAGGTCGGTATCTTTGCGTGTCGAAGAAAACTGTGTGATGGTCCTGGGGGAGTTACGGAATTGTTGAAAGTCGATACTTGTGGTTGTTGCATACACCACATATCTTGGTGCGATTTGATATCGCTGTTTTTGTCGACTTTACTAACAACAATTAAGGAAAGTACATCGAGTAACGGTTATGTTACACGCTTTTAAAAGCAACGATTGTGACTGTTTACATTGTCACTGTAAATCCAACAAGACTAACTTCCTCTTATTTATATCTTGTAGATGACATAAAGCTCCAATGTTCACCTGGAGTTCGACATCCTTGACCATACTGGTAAGCATAACACCCCAGGAGCCATCCAGAAATATTACAGCGCCGTGGGCCCTGAGATGGAACCCACAAGACTAAAAGTCATTTTTACAAACATTCCACGTATGCCTAAGCGGCGATGACAGTAACATCTTTTTAAAATATAAAAAGGATTTATAAAAATCCATTAATCAATACCGTCGTAAAATCTCATTTGAAAGTGCAAGACCAAAACGCCAAAGCTCAACAGTTTCAAAGGTGTACGTTAAGCCATCACTTCCAGCTACCGACAAAAATAGTTTAGAAAATGATTTTCCAAATAACTTAAGTTTCCAAAAACCAAAAGGCCATTTAAAAATACTCATGCAGCCAAAAAGACAAACAGTTAAAAATACTCTAGCAGCGGAATACAACAACTAGTCAAAGTACTCGATTCACAAACACATGCCATAGCCAGTATCCTGCGGGAAGCTCATCTCTTCGCGACCGCTACAAGCTCGATATCCCAAGAACCTAAAAGAAAGCCCACGACGGGGTCAGCCATAATACTCAACAATGATAACGATAGCATCACGTCAATAATTACATACCAATGAAATACTAAGTAAGAATACTACCAACGTAATCTTACCTCCATAACTTTACCAATTCGTGATAATCCTTACCAAAATTCACATCTCGTATCCTTAACAACACAATAAACTGATACCCAAACATCTGTACCATATCTCAGACAATAGCCAAGGTTCTCAAAACATCATAACTCACCGATACGAAATATACCAACTCTGACCAATTCAATCCCTCGGATATCATTATCAAATCCTAACATGATAATTGGTTGTCCATCAAAAGACAAATGCCAAAGGAAAATACGGAACATACCTCAAGATACGCACCACGAGGAATCATATCAGTCTAACACGAGATCAAATCAATACAACATACGAACATGGTCCTAAGACAAGACCTACAAATGCACTCATATGACAACGTCAATATGCTCACATCATAACAACAATGTATACTCATGGAAATCTGATGATCCAACACACACAACATAGATCACAAGATGATCCTGATACATCAATACGAGGTGGATAACCCATAATATACATATGCACAACAACAACACATGGTAATCCAGCGATCCAGCGCACACAACATAGATACCCAAGATGATCCCGTCGGACCAGCACGAGGTGGACATAGGACAACAATACACAAATGCATATTAACAACAATACACAAATGCATGACAACAAGAATACATGAATGTATCACAACATGACCGACACAAAATGACAAAAATGATTAGGGTACTTGCCCCGAGTCCTTCGAAAGCAATCTCGATGTCAAAACCATCACTAATAATTTCCTCAATATTAGACGATCCAAAAGTACCACGGACTGTACATATCTCATATCCCCGCATTTACCACAATATATCCTCGATACCCAAATATACCAATAACAAATGGGAATCGTATACATTATGATTTAATTCCCAAAATCAGAAAACAACGCACAATCCAAATCTCTAAAGTTCACAATAATAATCATTGCTATATGCATTATAAACGAATGGAATTGAAACCATTCATTAAATATTATAAACTATGCAAGTAATAACTTGCCTCGATACTGATACGATGATAGTGAAGCCGTTACCAGTTCCTTGTTGTCGTCTACAAGCTCTTCGGCCCTGACCAATGCAATCCACGAGCATCCTTGAACTCGACCATAAGGCATGGTTCTTATCAACTATCAATTACCACAACCTATTGCAATAATCAATTAACAACAATCCGATAACAACCAACAACCGACACAACCAACCAATCAACTCAACGGTTCAACGATATCTCGATTAAACATAGATACAAACAACCTAAATCATTCACCAATCCATAATCACAATACGATTCCATAATCCCATAATCATATCAACAATCAATTCAACCCGATAACCAGGATTATAACAAAATTCCGAAATCAATATCATATATGGATTAACAAGATTCCACCTTGTTCGTAATCACCAAGACAACATAGTCCAATATGTTATCTAACTTTTAACCTCTCACATTCACTCATAACCCGATCACTACGCACATATCATCATCTTCCTCAACGAGTTTCGAGCAACAACAAGCAATCCATAACCATGTTCGTAATCAAATAAAACAACGTAATCCAATATCCTTTAACGTCTAAACAATCATCCAACTCGTAATGGAAGATACACACACACACACACATATATATATATATATATATATATATATTGCTATATCATCTTCTTCCTCAATATAAGCACGAAGAATCACAATCATTTCCATATTCATTGTAATACGAAGTAAACAACAACAACATCAAAACCTAAGACCAATATATATCTTGAAAATAAACGACACCATTCAAAACCACAAGAGTCATATCAATATTCATGTATCAACAACAATACCGACATAACCTGGTAACCCCTCTTACAAGCACGTTAAACGAATCACCATTCTTACAACATGAAGAATCTTATCCAACATCTTAAATCTCTTGTCACAATAACGTATAACATCATAATAACCAATAAGATAGATCAACATACTTCCTAACATGTAAACATCCTTCCAAACCCGAGCTACAATCAGAGGGATACGAATGTTACCTTGTATTGACGAACTACAATGAAGAACAATCGAACTTCCAAGAATCATCAACAACTCTATGAACAAAGTTCCAATTCCGTGTTCTTAAGCTCACAATAAACTTAGAGATGCCAAAAATCGGTCTGGGGAAGTTGAGAGATGAAAAACGAAGATGAACCCTCAAAATAATGAAATGATGGAGGTCTCAATTTATATGAATTCAGACATTACGTACGCTACGTGACCTTCCTAGCGTACGTAACAACCATTATGTACGTTATCTGACTTCAATAGCGTACGTAATCACAGTCCAGAGGCTACTGTCTCAATTCGATTGATTGCTTACGTACGTAACCCTCATGACATAGCGTACGTAACACATAGTTGACTTGCTACAGTAGTATGTCCATTTAACGTACGTAATGAACAATTCATAGCATACGCTAACCTATTCATTGACTCTTCTGTCCACATGCGCGCCGAAAGTTGCCGACACAGGGCCCACTCATCGCTCATATCCTAGATCATGGCAGGTTCCTTTCATAACGTACGTTATGTACTCTTCGTAACGTATGTTATGCTTGTATGTTAACGTGCGTAAGCTCCTATGCCTAACGTACCCTACGCTTGTATTTTGACAAAATCCTCTGATCAGACGACTGCGTCTCAACTGATGCTATAACGTATATAATGCATGATACATAACGTACGTTATACTTACCAACTTAACGTACGCAAGATCTTCAGCTTAGCGTACGTAATGGCTTCCGCACTTAGCCAATTCCAACTCTTTCTGTCCGTCTCGACATACTGGTTACGTATACACACATATTGAATACATATACTTGTCCCAATAACATTCTCATACGATACACCCGATATCAGAATTAAAACAACATGATACACGATGTCTTCAAATGCAATTGTCGACCAAGTACGACGATTATATCAATATAGATGTCTTAGTCCTTCAATTATTTCATCCATACTGTACATATTCCACACTGTAGAACATAACTCGAATAAAATAACATTAAACAACCATAGTAGAAATTTAAGATATTACATACTACACCACTTAAAATAAGTTTCGTCCTCGAAACTTGCAATCCCATCGTACTCAACAGTTCAACCAAGATATCCAAAATCATCACGAAACCAATCAATCGTCATCATTAACGAATAACCAAACAATATACTTACAAATGCGTGAAGTCGATGATCTTGTGTGATACTAGCAGTTGACCCACTTCAGAGCCTCAATACGCTTACAATCATGATTTCACAAATTTTAACAAAATGCAACATTATAACTCAATTATGGAATAATCCATCTGTGTCCTGATCGCGCAATTAAGTCCCAATCCTGATAAAAATCAATAATACACGATACATCTGTGAAACAACCGCCCAAAGCAATGGCAACAAATCCTGAAACATCGACACAAAGTCCGAACGCTCACACGATGAATAACAATGATCAACTAATAGATTAACCGAGAATATCATTGACATGATAAACTCCAATATGACTAACTAAAGGCCAGAACACAACCGAGAATATCATCAACATGATAAACTCCAATATTACCAACGAAGGATCAACAATAACCGAGAACACCCTCATACGGTAAGCTCCAACACGATCAATATAGAACCATAGGGATAGATATACGGGAGAATAACATTCTCAAAACGTTACACAAATCACATGTAATGGCTCTCAAAGAAACACGCCCAACTGTTTAACATACCTCTCGGCGTATGATCAACCAATCACAAACCGACGAACATACCTAACCATACATGGAGTGGGAATGACCAATCAGTATGGCTCAAAATTCAAAAATCACAATGGAAAAATCACACTACCACCACATCAATAGAGCCATATAGCACATATGCTCCAGTTTCACAAAACCCAAAGTTCCAAAATCATATTCTGTACTGAATGTACAACACCCGACATATATTCCCTTATCTGATCAACCAACCGGTCATCCCTGGATAACCAAACTACCATGCTGAAGTTTGAATCTCCTTTCATCGTACCATTAATGTGTTATCCAGTTTGTGAGTCTCACTCAGAACTTCACCATGATATGATTTATATACTACGTTTGTACATATACCAATCACATTTTGAAAACAGCTTTGAAATCATATAATATTGTCAATAAAAATCCATTTTTGAAAGTTCTTTCAAGAATTTCAAAACTTGAAACTTAAATTTTCGTAAGACCACGAAATCAATTTTTGAAAAGTTAAATCGGCTCGCTTGTGTCAAGTTCTCGATGACAATTCTTTTCGAATACACATGATTAAATAAAATGAACTTATGCAAATGATTCACCACATCCATACTCATGTATACCAATTCGGCTCGTCACCAATTCCACTGACATTCAGTCGGAAAACCACACGGTAGAATCCAAAATCTTATTATAGAGACTTTATTAAAATCATATTTCCCACATATAACTTGCTCTATCGACCATTATTACATTCTGCAACACCTCAACTATGCCATGATGAAACATGTTTTTAAAGACAACAATATTCTCTCTCAAAATAAATTAAAGAAAATACATGTTTATGACAGCGAGCAAAATAGTTTATTCGAAATATATCATTTTGAAAAGTATCATTTTCAAATGTTCAAAAGCAGTTTCATGTATCTCAAAATAAAATAGCATTACTACATGTTCCTCTCAACCATTCACAACATTCTCCCAAATACATAACTCCATTTTCCAAGTTTAACAAACATATTGTTTTCCAAAATCATAACTTCTCAAGATCATCAGTTTTGTCCCAACTATTATATTCTGCTACTTCATACAGTAACACATAATATTCTCCCCAAATCTCAAATTACATCAACTTACAACTGAAAATAACCTCAAACCAATCCAAAAATCCAAATACTTACAGATCGTGAAGCCGACGATTCCCCGTGATACTGGCACATGTCTCAACTCTAGAAAATACTCAATACAGATATTTTCAAAACATACATTTTGCATAATCAGTTTAACTCAAAATACGACACATCTCTTTCCAAAGAAATACGTTAATACCATTTGGATAAGTTTAAAACAACCACAGTACCACACTGGTAAACCACATAACACACAAGCCTGAGTGAACAACAAAAACTCAGGGCTCTATTACTTGCCAACTGAAAACTCAAATGACGTGACAAAAACATGACTCGACTCGACCCGACAACCTAGGTTTTCACAATCGAAGCTCCAATACCATATTCTGTAATATCCCCCAGAGCCATCCAGGAATATTACAGCGCCGTGGGCCCCGAACGGAACCCACAAGGCTAAAAGACATTTTTACAACTATTTCAAGCATGCCTAAGCAGCGATGACGGTAGCATCTTTTTAAAATATACAAAGGCTTTATAAAAATCAATTAATCAATACTGTCGTAAAATCTCATTTGAAAGTACAAGGCCAAAACGCCAAATCTCAACAGCTTCGAAGGTGTACTTTAAGCCATCACTTGCAGGTACCGACAAAAATAGTTTAGAAAATGATTTTCCAAAATAACTTAAGTTGCCAAAAACCAAAAGGCCATTTAAAAATACTCACGCATCGGAAAAGACAAACAGTTAAAAATACTCAAGCAACAGAATACAACAACTAGTCAAAGTACTCCATTCACAAACACATGCCATAGCCAGTATCCTCCGGGAAGCTCATCTCTTCACGACCGCTACAAGCTCGATATCCAAGAACCTAAAAGAAAGTCCACGATGGGGTCAGCCATAATACTCAACAATGATAACGATCGCATCACGTCAATAATTACATACCAATGAAATACGAAGTAAGAATACTACCAACGTAATCTTACTGCCATAACTTTACCAACTCGTGATAATCCTTACCAAACTTCACATTTCGTATCCTTAACAACACAATAAACTCATACCCAAACATCTCTACCGTATCTCAACCAGCGCCCAAGGTTCTCAAAACATCATAAATCACTGATACGAAATATACCAACTCTGACCAATTCAATCCCTCAGATATCATTATCAAATCCTAACATGATAATCGTTTGTCCATCAAAGGACAAATACCAAAGGAAAATACGGAACATACCTCAAGATACGCAATGCTACGACGAATCATGTCAGTCTAACTCGAGATCATATCAATACAACATACAGACATGGTCCTAACACAAAACCTACAAATGCATACTCATATGACAACGTCAATATGCTCACATCAATAACAACAATGTATACTCATGGAAATCCGATGATCCAGTGCACACAGCATAGATTCCAAGATGATCCTGATAGACCAACACGAGGTGGATAACCCATAATATACATATGCACAACAACAACACATGGTATTCTAGCGATCCAGCGCACACAACATAGATACCCAAGATGATCCGGTCGGACCAACACGAGGTGGAAAACCCATCCAATGATCCAGCGCACACAGCATAGATACCAAAGAGATTATTCTCGTTTTCACTCAGATTCTCAGAAGGTTCAAATCAGTTTTTCTCTCAGTATTCAACTTGGTATACAAAACTCCAACCCCAGCTGAGCCTTATATACACACAAGGAGGGAATCGGATGTAACGGGATTCCATTGTGTTGGTCATCAGCTCACGGGGGAAGAGGGATGAAAGAATTGTAATATCCGTAATTTTTCTATTTTTAGCAGTTTCTATTTTTGGTGTATGTCTATTTTTATCGACTCGCTTGTAACCGTTTCGACATTTTGAATCTATTTTGTTCTTGGAGTTTTTCCATTTGGACGAGTTTTGATGATGTTTTCACGTAATTTCATTTTATGACATGTTTTGTCGTATGAACGTTTGATTCTTGTAAAACTCGTTCGTTTTCGTTGTTTCTTGGTTTGTACAAGTTCGTATGGTTGAGTTGGTCATGTGGAGACTTTCGGTTTGTAAATCCGACGTCGTTTCGTGATTTTCGGGCACTTGGGCCATATTTTTAATTTCCTAATAGTTTAGGGAATCTTAGTTTCATTGTCGCATTACGGACCCTCCAGTGGTCGGAATTGTATTTTCTTTCAGCGCTTAGCTCCGTCGTATTGTAGGCTTCGCATCTATGTTCCTGGATTCTGGTCTCATCGTACATTTCGTGTTTTATACCCTCGACAGCAGCTTACTGCTGGTGCGACATCAGCAGTGCTGAACTGCTGTGTAGGTAGCGCACGCTACCCCTGTTCCCTTGCGTGCGCTACCAATAAGCAGTTAGCGTACGCTAACCCCCTATTGTTAGCGCACGCTACATATGGCAGTTAGCGTGCGCTAACTTCGCAGTATATAAGCCCAGCGGGCAGTTTTCAGAGCAGCAGTTTTATTCTTTTCCCTTCGTTTCTTCGACGTGCGACCTCTGAGGCGATTTCCATCGGTCCTGATCGGCGTTCTATTCACATTCCATCACCGTAGAGTCGTGCTAACATATTATCATCAGCCTAATCGTCATCCATCATCCGAAATCAAGGTATTTTTGTCTAGAACCCTAACTCGTCAAATTTGGGGGTTTTTCCTGGTTTTGCTATTTGGAACCGAATTATCCCAGTATGTTATGATATTCTTCACCGATTGTGATTATTGAATGATTCAAAATCCAATTTCCTTGATTTTAATCCGCGAATTATCAATACGGAGAGATTTTGCGTAAACCCTCGCCCGCATCAATTGATCGTCTATTGTCGTATATTGTAACCGGGGTTATGGGTGTATTCCAATAGAGTATTGTTGTCCGTTGGGACTGAACTGTGTTGATCCTTCGTTTAGGAACCGTCGTTTTCCACCCGGACCGTTCGTAGTCGTGTTTCATCGCCGTTACTTCAAGAATGTCTCAAAGGCAAGTACTTTACATTTGTTTACGTGTTCTAGTATTTGAATTATGGCTATATGTGGTTGTTGTGGGAAGATATGTGTATGTTCACCTAGGGACGGTCCGACGGGGCCTCTAGGGATACGTATTGCCGTGTGTGTGCGTATCATGAACTGTGGTTAGCCACCCAGGGATGTCCGACGGGGCTCTGCGGGGTACGGTGGCCATGAGTCTCGTGCCAACGGTTAACTTTGAATTATGATTTGTTGGAGATAATGTGTTTGTGTCTCTACATCATAAATATTCCGGAATATAAAACGTTTTCAAAAATGATTTTTGGCGCATTATTCATCTGATTAGAATGTAGTTCAAATGGATTGTACTTGCACTAGCAGTTGTCGCTAACCCCTTAAATGGGGGAAATACTTTTTGTATTTTAGGTATCGATCGTGGGGACAAACGAGCACTCGAGCCGTATGAGGATGATGGGCAAGCATGATACTGATCAGAAGTCATTTATTGGTGTTCATTTCAGTCCACTACTTTTGATGTCTTGTGTCGGGACTTTTGTGTTATAAAATTGGTTTAAGTACTCGAGTACTTCTTTTACAAAATTATTAACGTTGTGTTCCTGTTTTGGGAAATGGATTGATGTTGGATTTAATTGTCGGATTGTAATCTATTTTGAATTGTCGTATTATTGGTGATTGTTGTCGTTGTCGAATGTCTTGTTTGGTACGTTAGCCTGGTGGATTCCATAGTGTGGGGACCACGGCGCTGTAATATACACTGAATGTCTTGGGGGTGTTACAGAATATGGTATCAGAGCTTAGGTTTATGGATACCTAGGCTGTCGGTTATTTGGGTCTAGTTAAGTGTCGTTTTTGGGACAGTATCACTGTTATGCCATCATCTCAGTACGCCGGTGCTCGTAAGTTTTCCTAACTTGACTCGTTTCACCGTTCTGTTCTATTCCTGTCTTAGTATCTTTTGCGTTTTGCGTTTGAATTGTACTTACCCGTTGCTTCTTCAGAATTCCTGCTGGTAGAGGACGCGGACGCGGTCGCGGACGCGGTAGGGGACGTGGCGCAGCCGGTGGGGCGGCCATGTCCGATCACTCGGGAACTGATTCGGTGATGCCTTCCTTGTCGAACAGTGTTCCCCCTAGTTCCGGAGGTCAGCAGGACCAGTCTGCTAGCTCCGGTAATGCTCATGAGAATGTTGGAGTGGCCAACATTTTACAGCAGGTAGCGAACCAGATGATGCTACTGACTCAGGCCATTCTGGTCGGCCATGCTAATGCCAACCCGGTTCCGCCTACTGGGTCCGGCAATGATAAGCTACTTCAGGACGTGATTCGTATGCGTCCTCCGCAGTTCGATGGTGCTTCCGACCCTTCTGGTTGGGAGAATTGGCTGTTCGAGATGGAGAAAGTGTTTGAGGCTGCTAATTGCCCCGAGGAGAGAAAAGTACCCATTGCTCAGTACTTCCTCGCCAAGGAGGCAGCGACGTGGTGGCAAGCAGTGAAACCGCGTGACCGGGCAGCTACATGGGCAGAGTTCCGGGATCTGATGGAAGACGAATTCTGTCTGTGGCCAGCGAAAGAGGGGAGGATTCGAGCCTTCTTTGAGGCTAAGCCCCAAGATGTACCTATATCTCAAGCCATCAAAGACTACAATCAACAGTTACATTATGTGAGAAACCAAGTCCGCGATGAGCTTGATAAGATCCGCCACTTTGACATGCGGATGAAACCGAGGGTGCGCCACTACATGTCTGGTCTGGGGTGCACGACTTTGAAGGAATATCAGAATAAAGCGATGGCTTACGAGATGTCGTTTTCTGCGACAGAGACGACAGTTGAAGGAAAGAAGCAGAAGACCTCCGGTCAGTTTTCGGGAGGCAAGTCAGGAGGGTATCCGAAGGCCCAGTCTGGTTCGCGAGTCTTCGGGAGTCAGTCGCCATCAGTTGGTCGAGGAAACGGTTCTAGGTCTGCTCCTGCTGGTTCCGTTCGTGGTCCTACGTACCTCAACTGCATTCGTCCGGGCCACATGATGAGTGAGTGTGATAGGCCTCCGATTCAGTGTCTTGCTTGTGGTCGTATGGGTCATCGTGCTAAGTTTTGTACGGATGCAGCTCGGGCTCCTGTTACTCAGATATCAGCCCCAGCCGCGGGAGAGCCGAGTGTGAATCAGGCACCGACAGTTCCTCAGCCGCAGCAGAGTTTTGGTAGAGGTCGAGGTCGTGGTCAGCCTTCTAGAGGGGGAGCTTCTAGTGCAGGGTCTGTTCCGCCCCGTGTGTACGAGATGAGACGAGCAGGAGATCCTGACGTGACGGTGGCCACAGGTACCGTCCACATCCTTGATCATCCTGTTTCCGTATTGTTCGATTCTGGTGCTACGCATTCTTTTATATCTATGGATTGTGTGCGTCGTCTGCATGTTGATTGCCTTGTTGCTTGTGAGCCTTTTGTCGTTAAACTTCCTAGTGGGGATAGCATCGTGGGGGAACGTGAGGTTAGAGATTTTCCAGTGAGTATCGCGGGGAGGGTTTGGCCTTCTAATCTGATTGCGGTAGATATTAGAGATGAGGATTTGATTCTGGGTGAGGATTGGCTGGACCGTCATGGGGCGATCATGAATTATAGAACGAGGACGGTTTCGATGTTAGCCTCTGACGGTACCGAGCATTCTTTTGTGGGGCGTAAGTGGAGTAGCCAGAGATTACTAATTAGCGCCTTAAAGGCGGTGAGACTTCTTCGAGGAGGTTGCACAGGTTATTGGTGTTATGCTTTGAGATCGGAAGAAGGGGGAGTCGAGCTCTCGTCTATTCCGGTAGTGTGTGAGTATCCTGATGTCTTTCCAGACGAGTTGCCGGGTTTACCTCCGGACCGAGAAGTTGAGTTTACCGTCGATTTAGAGACGGGTGCAGCACCGATCTCTAAGACGCCATACCGTATGGCGCCCGCCGAGATGCTGGAGCTGAAGAAACAGTTGGGAGAGTTGCTAGACATGGGATATATTCGACCGAGCGCTTCGCCTTGGGGCGCACCGGTCCTATTCGTAAAGAAGAAGGATGGGTCACTTCGTTTGTGTATCGACTACCGAGAGTTGAACAAAGTGACCATCAAAAACAAGTATCCGCTCCCGAGGATTGATGATTTGTTTGATCGATTGCAAGGGGCAACCGTATTTTCAAGATTGATTTGAGATCGGGGTATTATCACTCCGAGTGAAGGATACCGACATTCCGAAGACGACCTTTCGGACGAGATACGGTCACTACGAGTTTGTGGTTATGCCTTTTGGGCTAACTAACGCACCACCGTGTTCATGCAACTTATGAACAAAGTCTTTATCGAGTACCTCGATAAGTGTGTAGTCGTTTTTATCGACGACATCCCGATTTACTCGAGGAGCGAGGAGGAGCACGCCCGTCATTTGCATATCGCTCTAGATATTTTGAGAACTCAGATCTTTTTGCGAAGTTCTCAAAGTGCGAGTTTTGGTTACGGAGGTTATGTTTCTCGGTCATGTGATCTCAGCCGAGGGTGTTCGTGTGGACCCACATAAGGTAGAGGCAGTGTTGGATTGGGCGCCGCCCAAGAACGTGAAGGAGGTCCGCAGTTTCGGGATTAGCCGGGTATTACCGCAGATTCGTCGAGGGGTTCTCTAAGCTCGCTCGACCGCCGACTCGGTTGTTACGTAAGTCGGAGAAGTTTGTGTGGACCGATGAGAGGCGTAATAGTTTTGAGGAGTTGAAGAAGCGGTTGACGACCGCTCCCGTGTTGGCTTTACCGAGTGGTAATGATGGTTTCTCCGTTTATAGTGATGCTTCGCCAAGGGCTCGGATGCGTACTTATGCAAAGACGGGAGGACGATTGCCTATGCTTCCCGTCAGTTGAAACCGTATGAATTGAATTACCCTACGCACGATCTTGAGTTGGCCGCAGTTGTGTTTGCGTTGAAAATCTGGCGTCATTACTTATATGGCTCGTCATGTCAGATTTTCACCGATCACAAGAGCCTGAAGTACATTTTCACGCAGAAGGAGCTTAATATGAGACAGAGGAGATGGTTGGAATTGATTAAGGATTACGATCTCGAGATCTTTTATCATCCGGGCAAGGCTAATGTGGTAGCAGATGCCTTGAGCCGGAAATCGGTATCACTTCGGGCGCTTGAGTTACTCACGGCCCAGTCGGGACTTCAGCGAGAGTTTATGAGGTTGAGCATTGAGATTGTACTGCCAGGGAGTTCCGGGCAGTTACGTACTCTTGAGATTTCTTCATCTCTGGTCAAGGACATTAAGTCGGGACAGTTAGAGGATCCGATGTTTATTCAACTTCGAGAGGGTGTAGGAAAGGGGAAATCCCCGGGATTCGTTATTTATGAGGACGGTGTGTTGAGATTCCGAGGTCGGTTGTGTGTTCTGAACGACTCGGAATTGAGACAGAGCATTATGCGAGAGGCTCATGCATCACCATACTCAGTCCATCCGGGCTCGAGTAAAATGTATAAGGATCTGAGGAAGAATTTCTGGTGGAACGATATGAAGAAGGAGGTAGTTCAGTTTGTAGCTAAGTGTTTGACTTGTCAGCAAGTCAAGATTGAGCATCAGCGGCCAGCCGGATTATTGAAACCACTTCCCGTTCCGGAATGGAAGTGGGAGGACATATCTATGGATTTTGTCACGAGTTTACTAAGGACAAAGACTGGTATGAATATGGTATGGGTGATTGTAGACCGACTGACTAAGTCGGCACATTTTCTGGGCATTAAGGATACTTGGGGTCCAGAAAAGTTGGCTCGTATTTTTATCGCACAGATAGTGAGGCTTCATGGTACGCCGAGGACCATTATTTCAGATAGAGATGGCCGGTTTGTATCGCATTTTTGGCAGGCGGTGCATAAGGCATTGGGGACACAGTTACGTTTGAGCACTCCGTTCCATCCCGCATCGATGGCGATCCGACGTACCATTCAGACGTTCGAGGATTTGTTGCGCGTGTGTGCGTTAGACTGGAGTAGTAACTGGGAGGATCATCTGGCCTTGATTGAGTTTACTTATAATAATAGCTGGCACGCGTCGATTAAGATGGCACCGTATGAGGCACTTTATGGCCGACGTTGCCGATCACCGATATATTGGGATGAACCGTCCGATTTGGTTGGCACCGAGCCGGACCTTGTGTTGGAGACGAGGGAGAAAGTCGAATTGATTAGAAAGAGGATGTTGGCTGCTCAGAGTCGACAGAAGTCTTACGCGGATGTTAGGCGTAGACCTTTGGAGTTTGAGGTGGGAGATCATGTTCTGTTGAGAGTGTCTCCGACGAAGGGAGTTTTCCGTTTTGGGAAGAGGGGGAAACTCAGCCCGAGATATATTGGACCTTTCGAGGTATTGGAGAGAGTCGGTGAGTTAGCGTACCGTTTGGCTTTACCTCCGTCGCT
The DNA here is from genome assembly GCA_033398695.1 of Orobanche coerulescens. Taxonomy (NCBI): domain Eukaryota; kingdom Viridiplantae; phylum Streptophyta; class Magnoliopsida; order Lamiales; family Orobanchaceae; genus Orobanche; species Orobanche coerulescens. Next base: position 166,441,925 of record CM065808.1, read on the forward strand.
GAGTCATGTACATAGCGTATTTCACGTTTCCCAGTTGAAAAAGTACGTTCCGGACCCGTCCCACATTATTGACTTTGGGGACATGGAGATCGAGAAGGATGTTACGTTTGAAGAGAGGCCCGTCAGAATTTTGGAGCGTCGTGACAAACAGTTAAGGCACAAAACCATTCCTTTGGTTAAGGTGCAATGGTCGAGACACGGAGTAGAATAAGCGACATGGGAGCTAGAGGAGGATATACGTTCGAGATACCCCGAGCTTTTTGATTCTTAAGTTTCGGGACGAAACTTTATTTTAGAGGGGGAGAATGTAATATCCGTAATTTTTCTATTTTTATCAGTTTCTATTTTTGGTGTATGTCTATTTTTATCGACTCGCTTGTAACCGTTTCGACATTTTGAATCTATTTTGTTCTTGGAGTTTTTCCATTTGGACGAGTTTTGATGATGTTTTCACGTAATTTCATTTTATGACATGTTTTGCCGTATGAATGTTCGATTCTTGTAAAACTCGTTCGTTTTCGTTGTTTCTTGGTTTGTACAAGTTTGTATGGTTGAGTTGGTCATGTGGAGACTTTCGGTTTGTAAATCCGACGTCGTTTCGTGATTTTCGGGCACTTGGGCCATTTTTGTAATTTCCTAATAGTTTAGGGAATCTTAGTTTCGTTGTCGCATTACGGACCCTCCGGTGGTCGGAATTGTATTTTCTTTCAGCGCTTAGCTCCGTCGTCTTGTAGGCTTCGCATCTATGTTCCTGGATTCTGGTCTCGTCGTACGTTTCGTGTTTTATACCCTCGACAGCAGCTTACTGCTGGTGTGACATCAGCAGTGCTGAACTGCTGTGTAGGTAGCGCACGCTACCCCTGTTCCCTTGCGTGCGCTACCGATAAGCAGTTAGCGTACGCTAACCCCTATTGTTAGCGTACGCTAACGAATGGTGGCAGTAGCCACTGGACTGTCACGGCCCCGTTAGCGCACGCTACATATGGCAGTTAGCGTGCGCTAACTTCACAGTATATAAGCCCAGCGGGCAATTTTCAGAGCAGCAGTTTCATTATTTTCCCTTTGTTTCTTCGACGTGCGACCTCTGAGGCGATTTCCATCGGTCCTGATCGGCGTTCTATTCACATTCCATCACCGTAGAGTCGTGCTAACATATTATCATCAGCCTAATCGTCATCCATCATCCGAAATCAAGGTATTTTCGTCTAGAACCCTAACTCGTCAAATTTGGGGGTTTTTCCGGGTTTTGCTATTTGGAACCGAATTATCCCAGTATGTTATGATATTCTTCACCGATTGTGATTATTGAATGATTCAAAATCCAATTTTCTTGATTTTAATCCGCGAATTATCAATACGGAGAGATTTTGCGTAAACCCTCGCCCGTATCAATTGATCGTCTATTGTCGTATATTGTAACCGGGGTTATGGGTGTATTCCAATAGAGTATTGTTGTCCGTTGGGACTGAACTGTGTTGATCCTTCGTTTAGGAACCGTCGTTTTCCACCCGGACCGTTCGTAGTCGTGTTTCATCGCCGTTTCTTCATGAATGTCTCAAAGACAAGTACTTTACATTTGTTTACGTGTTCTAGTATTTGAATTATGGCTATATGTGGTTGTTGTGGGAAGATATGTGTATGTTCACCTAGGGACGGTCTGACGGGGCCTCTAGGGATACGTATTGCCGTGTGTGTGCGTATCATGAACTGTGGTTAGCCACCCAGGGATGTCCGACGGGGCTCTGCGGGGTACGGTGGCCGTGAGTCTCGTGCCAACGGTTAACTTTGAATTATGATTTGTTGGAGATAATGTGTTTGTGTCTGTACATCATAAATATTCCGGAATATAAAACGTTTTCAAAAATAATTTTTGGCGCATTATTCATCTGATTAGAATGTAGTTCAAATGGATTGTACTTGCACTAGTAGTTGTCGCTAACCCCTTAAATGGGGGAAATACTTTTTGTATTTCAGGTATCGATCGTGGGGACAAACGAGCACTCGAGCCGTATGAGGATGATGAGCAAGCATGATACTGATCAGAAGTCATTTATTGGTGTTCATTTCAGTCCACTACTTTTGATGTCTTGTGTCGGGACTTTTGTGTTATAAAATTGGTTTAAGTACTCGAGTACTTCTTTTACAAAATTATTAATGTTGTGTTCCTGTTTTGGGAAATGGATTGATGTTGGATTTAATTGTCGGATTGTAATCTATTTTGAATTGTTGTATTATTGGTGATTGTTGTCGTTTTCGAATGTCTTGTTTGGTACGTTAGCCTGGTGGATTCCACAGTGTGGGGACCACGGCGCTGTAATATACCCTGAATGTCTTGGGGGTGTTACAAGAATCGGGAACAGGTTCCGAGTTTGGAGGAGTTGACCGAGGAGGAGGAGAAATCACGGGGAAGAGAGGTGAGACAGGAGTGTGGAGGCGGTGAGGAAATGAGGGAGGGGGTTAGGGTTAGGATAAATATAAGGGAGTATCGGACGGTCCAGATTAAGTTAGGTAATACATCTAGATCGGACGGTTCCCATTCAAAAGGGCTTCCATGGGCTGGGTCGGCTCATTAAATGGTATGGGTCAGACTTAAAAGGAGATATATATATATATATATCTGGGCCGGTTTGGGCCAAATCATAACAAGTATAAACAAATAATGTATATCAAATTAAACACATTAAATATGTATTAATAATGATATGATAAATAAAGTACAAAGTTACTGCAAATGAATAATTGTCATATCACGCTCAATTTGAGATACTTATTAAAATATTGTAAGAAGTAAAAATTTGTAAGGAGTAAAAATAATATAAGGATAATATTTAAAATACTTTGGAAGTAAATTATTAAGTTAACGTGTATATGAGGTATATTATCTAACAATAAATTTACTTTAAAAATACCTCATATGTTGTCGAAACTTTTAAAACCACATTCGACATCTGATCATGTGTTTGATCAATTATAAATTATACGATTGAATATTTTCATGAAAGTATTTATAATTTTCTTGTGACATTTGTCTGTGCGTTCACGTAAATAATTTATGAAGAAACATGCACTCTTAGAAGAAACTTCCAAAAACTGAGTAAAATATCAAGCTACGATTGGAGAACAAAATATCTACAATATAAGCATGAGACGACAAATATAAAACAGATTAGGAATATAATTGAGACTATGAATAATTAAGCATACTCGGTATACTTATAAAAGAAAGTGCTATTCTCACATGCTAGGCTTATTTTGAGATGTTTTTGAAATTGTACTAAATATTGCATCATTGCATCGCATGGAGAAAATATTGGATCATTACCTTAAGGATTACGATCTGTAAGAGAAATTATGTTGATAACGTGTTATAAAATAAAGAGAAGACTACTAAATAATGGAGAGAACAAGATCAATATATAGCATATGGAGAATAGAATAGTTATATTACTTGTCTTTCATGCTTTACAATGACCTCTATACAGGATTACAAAGGTACAACGAAAAGAAACCAAACCAAACAAAACCAAACATACCCAGTATATCCCGCTCAGAGCAGGGTCTGGGGAGGGTAGGATGTACGCAGACCATGCCCCTACTTATTACGGTAGGGAGGCTGTTTCCGTGAAGACCCCCAGCTTAGTGCACAGCAGAATCTTGTGTGATAAATACAAAGGAAAACATATGATTCAAAAAAGCTCGAGATCATACCTGAGCCCATGGATTGATCCACATGGGACTTACCTAAGCGGAATTTGGCTACTTCACTCTCGATGAATGCTGCTCTAACAAAAGAGAGGTTGGCTCTGCGCACAGCTCCCTGTCAAAAATACACCACACGCAAAGACAATAGGATAACCCAACCCTGAGGCTCTCAACTCAAGACGCTCCTTACAAAGAATCACAACTCGATCCGCGCCTCCAAGCGCCGGATCGTAGTGTGGATTCTTTTGTAAGGAGCGGTGCTGTAGATGAGAGCCTCAGGGATGGGTTTTCTCGGATAGCTATGACTTAGAGCATTGCATTTTTACTTTTATTGTATATTTTTATCCTATTGTCTTTGCGTGTGGTGTATTTTTGAGACATAGCCTTAATACAATCATATTTAATTTACATATAAAATATGAATAGTGGAAAAACCAAAAGACTTATATGTTGGTTTTTCATGTATCTAACAAGAAATTTGAGCAAAACGCAGCAGAATAATAATCAGAAAAACTCAAGATGGAGATCTTTATGCAGTAATTTAATTGATTTAATAAAAAATTCGTCGAGTTACATTAATCCAAATAACAGATCTAAATTCAGACCAAAAGTCGGATTGCTAGATTCTTATGAATAATGTTGATAAACAGTACAACAAATAATTCCTTGCTAGAAGGATTGTACTGTTGATCTAAATCAACTAAGGGAATAAGACATAGATGTCCGAACCGGGACTTTTTGGACAGAAATTTCGGCCGATCTGAAGAATAAGGGAGGGGGTCGACTTTTTCTTGTTTCTCTCTTGCGACAACTCCTTGTCCAAGACCCTTTAATTATACTAAATAAACCTTAGACTTAAAACTCTACTATTTGCTTAGTAACTCCTTTAATTATTATATAATATAATATATATATATATATATATATATATAATAACTTATATTATATATTACTTATTATCTAATCCTCTATAAATATAATATCCAATATATTATTTACTTTTCCAGTTGATATAATTAGATAATATAATATATAATATCATATATTATACATTACTCATTATTTAATTTACTTAATAAACATAATATCTAATATTATATCTAATAATTATTCTTGATTGTCTTTAATTATCGTATATGTGACCCAAAAGGCTTATATTATGTTCGAAATTATTTAATATGTTATTAAATAATAAATCATAAGTATTTTCTAGCAATATATTATGACTACCCAAATAATATAAGTTTGTAGTCCATTAAATCTTTTAACGTGTCAAATCCCTTTATTGCGTGATATTATATTTGAACTAAGTCATGGAACTGTCATACTTATTATGTTCAAATACTTTCTCGATCTTAAGTAGACTGACTGAATCAAATGACTCTTCATTTGAGAATGACCATGCATTTCCTTAAGTCCAACTTATCGAGGGTCCCAGCAGATATCTCTCTCCCTAAAGAGAGGGTCAACTCCCCATCTTGAATTATATTCATTGTCCTCTACATGACTCCCGCTAAATTTCATCTTAAAATTTTTAAAATGAATCATGAAAATGCGATAAAAACTCCAAACTTCATTTGGTCTATTAATTAAAAAAAAAAATAGAAAAAAATATGTTAGAACTCAAAAGTTTTCTTTTTCCTAAAATAGGAAAAATTATCAAGTCACTCTTAATGTCCACCACCACCACATAAATAATTTAAACTATCACATAATTTAATTTCCACCACACTTGTCCATGCAAAAATGTTAAAATTTTTAGGAGGCGAACGAGTATTAAAATTAAATTTATTTATTCAGTGACATATTTAAATATTCAAAAAACAACATCATTACATTTAAAACCAGTTACAGTAAAACCTCGATATATAAATATTCGATAAAAGAATAAACCCGTCAAATGAATAATATTCTCCGGTCCCAACTTTTTATAACATGTTCAAATTTTCTCTCGATAAATATATAATTTTGCTAAGTAAATATTGTAATATCCGACAGTAATTCTTATCTACTGTTGTATTATTCGGATAATTTGAGTATTGTTGTAATCATGTTACATTCAGTTAATATTTATTGATGTCGGGATATATGAGAATGAACTTGATTATGACTATCATTCGCATTGTGGTTGATTTCTTGACGTTGTGTAGATTGTTACATTTTTGGGCTAAAATTTCTGTGTTTAACATACGCTAAGGTTTTAACCTAACATACACTATTTCGTTGGTTTTACGTAAGTAATGGAATGCTAGTTACGTATGTAATGCTTGGAATCGTATCTGATCTCACTTTCGGCGTGGGGGGCCGGACATGATCCGGATAAATGGCCTTTTCGAGGCAGCCAGGTTGACATACATTACGTACGTAATGCTGTGGCTTAGAACGTACGTAATGATGTTAGTGTTTTGAGACAGTAACATCTGGAGGCAGATTACGTACGTAACACTTTCGGTGTAGCGTACGTAAAGGGGTTAACGTACGTTATCTTCATGCGATAACGTACGTAACGAGCTGTGCAGTTTATAAAAAGACAACTTGTGTGTTTCATTTGCACGTCCAAACTCTGATTTTTCTCTCCAACAATCGTCCCTCTGCCTCACTAGACCGTTTTTACACCCTTCCAACTTGTGTTTGAGCTTTGCATCTTAGATTGGAGCTTGTTGATTGGAAGTTTAGAGTTGTTCTTGAAGCTTGGAGTGTGTTCTTGTGGTATAGGTGATTTGTTCTTCGTTTCTGAAGGTATATTGTACGATTCTACTCTATATTTTCGTATTTATGATGTTAGTGATATAGTATACTACACCTAATGTTGAATTAATCAAGAAAAACATGTTTGTAGTTAAACTTTTTAACGCTTATTAATGAATATGGTAATTAAGGGTTTGGAATGAGGTGTTCTTGATGTTTTAATGGTAATAATCATGTTTAATAGAATCATACTCTTCTTGCTAGATTATTAACATCATTAAGATAATAATAATTCTTAGTTTCATCATAGTTAAGTGTAATCAATGGAATTGTTGACATAAAATGCATTAGAACACCTTGATGAATGTTAGAAATTAGAGTGTTATTCTTGAACCTAAACTTCAACTTCATTTCTATTTTTGGCTTAGCCATGTAACACCCCCAATCCGCTCAGGGATATTACACGCCGTAGAACCTTTCCTCAAGGATCTACCAGGCTGGTAACAACAAACGAACAACTCGATGATGCCTTTAAGGCTACAATAACTCAGTAGACCGACTTGGTCTTTCAATAAGAACATACAACTCAATTACAATTTATTCCCACAAAGGGGTCAAAATACAACAACTCCCGTACAACGGGGAAAAAATATACTGCAGCGGAAATAAAAATACAACTGAACTAATACAACAACGTACGGTTCCTCATGTGATTAGTATCGATCATCTTTCATCATCTTTCGCGCCGACCCTGTGTTATGCTCCCAAAACCTGAATGCAAAAACAGACATCCACCCTCGAATACTCGGAGGTTAGCAAAACTCCACTGTTTTGCTAGTGCAAGTATAAAATACGAAGACAAGCCATACATATCATACTCCAAGGACTTAGAATTCATAAACATACTTCCCGAGGTAAATCACTTGATCAAACTGTTCAAAATGAGAAAGGTGGGAATAAACCCAATATACATCTTATAAAATATTTTACGATCTCGGGAGTTTGTAAAAAAACATTTGGGATTAAAGAATTCTCAAGTCTTTCGAAAACGCTTGGGGACGCGGCCCAAAAATCATCTTTCCTAAAATACAATTCTGATAATAAAACACAGGTTCACAATCCAATTCACAAAACACGGGGTCCAAGACCCAAATCACGAAACATAGGGTCCACGACAGAAATCATAAATCACAGGGTCCACGACCCGAATCATAAACCACAGGGTCGACGACCCAAATCATCAAACACATATTCCCAAGGATTATTCGCGTCCCGTGCTAACAAGCCACGAACCTCAGATGCTCCCGCAGAACATACCCGAGTGAATAACCCAATGGGAATCCATACCAAATCACATGTCACCGTAACAACAGTCACATGACCACAAGCACAGATACATTCATAACCAAATCACAACCATAAGTTATCCCGGCATCGGGCTAACAAGCCACGAACCTCGGAGTCCCCGCAAGACATACCCGATGATAACCCCACCAGTTATCTCGGCATCGGGCTAACAAGCCGTAAACCTCGGAGTCCCCGCAAGATATACCCGGATTGGATAACCCTACGGGCACGCCCGACCCATACTAGCAAGTATGGATCCCGGAGATTCAACAATCCTACCCGGAGGCACATCACATACATCAAGAACACAATAATAATCACTTATCAAACCAAACAACATTAAGCATAACAACCTCCTTTCAAGGAGTAACAACTAATATCACACACATTACGTTCTTACCGAACAAGTACACAATAACAATTCGTAATCCCCGGCAAAGGATTACGGTCTATTAAACTCACTCGAAGTGATCATATTATCTTTCAACATACAAAACCAACACATATATTCCGAGAACACATATTCACGAAGTATACGAATTATCGTTGAAAGACAACATTTATCGAGAACATACCGATCCCTTTTTACGTTCATTAAACATTGGATTTCACATAAAATCATTTATTAAAAATTATGCCAACGAAACATGAAACGTATGGGCAAGATACTTGCCTCGATACCACGAGCACGGAACCACGAATGGACACGGCTCAACCGGGAAGCTTCGGAACGCCCGATGCTATCGAAACGGAAGACGACGACGAACGGAAGGGTTCGAAGTGGTTTCTTCGCAAGAAACTAGACCCTAACATTATATAATCAATAAATCAACGATCATACAAAAAAGAATAATCGTAGAACGTTCGAAAACCCCTGTAAGACATTCTATCGGACACCTTCAAGGCGTCGATCAAGAACTCGACCAAAATAACGAATCGATACGATCCAACCATGGAATAACAAGGAAAATGACATAATACATCTAAATAATCATAAATCCATCACAATCCTAAGTTAAATCGGATTAAATGGACGAAATCCAACAAAATCCCCAATTTCCCCAAAACTAGATTATCAAGAAATCTAACCTTGATTCGGTAGATCGAAGGAGGTTATCGGATGATTGATTGATGTTAGAAACTCAAGAACTTCGTGGATTGAAAGAACAACATCATGGCTCCATGATATACACACCTACAGCCGTGGAAGGGAAGAAAACGGGTGAGGAAAATGATGAAAAACCCATCTGCAGGTCCTTAAATAGGCTGCCTGCCGGCCGCCTTACGTACGTAACCGGCCATGCATTACGTACGTAATCGGCCATGGTCGACTCACTGCCCAGAAAATGCCGGCAGCATTACGTACGTAACCGACCAAGGCTTACGTACGTAACCGGCCTTACGTATATAACTGCCGACCACTACCGGCCGTAACTCGGCCAGTGCCGGCCTGGGCCCAGACTGCCCGACCATGACTCAGCCGGGGCCAACTCCGACGGCCCGAACGACCCCGAAACCCGAACCTGAATATGAATCGAAGATACGGTTACGAAGTACTCGAAAAGACAAATTCGAGCACCAAAAGAACACACGATTTCGACCACCCGAAGGCTCGAAATTCGACAATGGAAGGTAATTACCCCAAACTTTGGGAAATTACGAAAACGGCCCAAAATGTCCGAAATACACGATACACGATCGAAACACCAAGTCAAAGCTCGCAACATGAATAATAACATTTAATGAACTTACGAGAAACTCGAAACAATAGTTTCGGACGAGATTCGCAAGAATCGAACTCAAGTGCGGAAAAACCGTTTAAGAACACGGAATTCAACAAAATGATACCGAAACGAACTCGGATGACAAAAAGTGCATAATTAATCATTCTCGAAATGACGAAATGGTCATGAGCGAGTCGTAAAAACAGACTCCCGCCGAAAAAAAAAGAAAATCACCGAAATCCGAAATTGCGGGTATTACAAGCCAAGCCTTTGTAAGATGATAAAAGATATTGTTGAAGACAACCAAACTCTTATATATTCATAATAATCAGTCGTATTGATGTCTTAAGAATGTATTGAACATCATAATAAGTTGATAATGTTCTTAGAAAGATATTGTTGATCATTGGTGATGTTCTTGAAAAGTTTAAATGATATAAGATGATATTAATGAACATAAATGATTGTTTAACATGCTCTTGATAAACTCTTATTCATAAGAACCATGCGAGTATTTGGAAATATTTTTAAACCGATCATAAGAATGAATTGAGGTAAATAGAGTTCTTGGAATAGAATTTTGATATCTTGAGATAGTTGAACTATTCAAATTGAATTTAAGGTGTCGTCTCACTGAATTCGATATTGATGATTATATGGACGTGTTATTGAGTGAAATGTATTTCATTCAAGGTCGATTGTTCGAGTAACTGATATTAGTCGAGGACCGTCCATTCGTTCGACAAGGGAGGATTATTCCCGTCTCCGTATTGAGGCAAGTTATCTTGCTTGGTTATAATGATGATTGAATTCTTGTGATGGTTATACGTTTCGTGTATATGAAACTCATAGTTTGGTATTGTTCTTGACGATGATCCATATTTCATCATGGGATTGTATTCCCAAGTTCATCACCTTTGAATCGTTGATCTCATTGATCCTTATTGTCACTTCGGTGAGTTTCTTGATCCTTAATCGGATATGTGATTTGTTGAGTTCATTGTCATGTTGTATCGTGATATATCTGGAGTCATATCTGCGTGCCGATTGGTTATTGTGTAGGATTTTTAGCCAGGCACATATATAGTCATATGTGGATGTTTCCGTATTGGACTGTGCACACGTGACGTAGTTCGTGAGGCTAATTAGGTACATTGTCACACGTGTATTCTGGATTCCGTATATGGGTTGGACATGTACACGGACACATTTCCGCATCGGGCGTACTGTGATGTCTATCTTGAGCCATATTGTTTGATAGTTCATAGTCCATGTATGATTGGATATGTTCGACGGTTTGTGATTGATTGTTCATAAGCCCGAGCGGTATGTTTAATAGTCGGGATGTTTTCTTTGAGATCTAATATATATATGAATTGTATAATGTCTGGAGACATTTATCATGTATATCTGACCCTACATTTTGAGCGAAATACATGTGTCGTATTTTAGGTAGTGGCAAAGGCAAGGCATGGGAAGAGCATGGTGACGGTGAAGGGTTCGAATGATACTAGTTCGGGGCGCCCAAGTCTTTTGTTGTCCGGTTATGTTCAAACTGTGTAATTTTACTTTATTCTGCTTCATTTAAACTATTGTCCGATTGTATTGTTATTTGAAGTATATTCCATCTCCATATGGTTTATACTTGTATTTCGGATCCTGTGTATAATAAGGCCGTTGGCCATACTATTAATAAACTCCTAATCAGAGTAGTGACTATTTATTGTGGTTCGGTATCATAATGTAATACATATTTAATCTGTATTTTGGTATCGCCTAGTGGGTCCCAGTGTGGGGTCCACGACACTGTAATAGCCGCCTTTCGGGGTGTTACAGAAGATGGTATCGGAGCATCATTTTCTCTTTAAGAGTCGTTGTGAAATGAACTAGTATCAAGAGACCTTCGTGTCACGTGTGACCTGTGCAAGCGCCTGACCCTGCGAGCCAAATACGACATGTACTTTACGAGCCATGATTTAATTACTAGCATGATATTGATATCAGAATGGATCTCTTTGTTGATCTTGATATTTCGAGGATCTGTGGCAGGATTTATCTGATTGATAATTCGAGTTAAATTCTGGATTGATTATGTGATTGAAATTGTTCGACTCGACGTCAATATGATATTCTGTGTGGCACTAGTAGTGTCGATAATTCATTATGAAATGTTTTCTTAAATATGTAGTTCCTTGTTGCTATTAACTTAGCATGAATTTTGATTGGTCATAAAGACGGTCATGAACTGTGCTTATGGTTATTATTATTTTTTGATTCTTTCAGTACGGAAAGAAATCTGAGAGGCCGTGGCGGAGGGGGACGAGGCCGCGGAAGGGGCTGAATCCCGATACCACGAGCTAACACGCGCTCGAATGGGAGCAGAGTTCCGCAGGCAGTGATTCGACTTCTAGGGACCAATCGCACCACACTAGACGCGAGAATGCACTTGTCGATCCTTAAGTTGTTATGCAGGGTGTTGTGTCAATAATTAACACCTTCCGACCGGCGATCTACTAGGAGGACTGGCGACCTTCTCGCTGCCGAGCGGCCAAGTCAGATCTTCCGATCAGCGACCTCGCGACCGAGCCTTAACCCAGTGGACGACCTACATCGACCGACCGAAGGCCCGAGGACCAGTCCCGATGCCGAGCGATCGACCTCAAGACGATCGCCTCTCGGTACTCGGCGACCGACTCCTGGCGATCTATTAGCGGGTGATCTCCTCTCGGTATCCAGTGACCTACTCCTAGCGACCAGCAACTGGAGGTGATCATCTCTCGGCACTTGCCGACCTACCCTTGGTGACCGACCATTGGCGACCTCCATCCACTGGCCGATGGCGACCTCGGATGATCAGCTAGAGACGATCGCCTCATGTCGATCTCCACCGATGGCCATCCAGTCGGCGAAGGCCGAGCCCCAGGACTGGCACCACATGCAAGGGCCGAGACAAGATCCGCGAATCTCGGGCCATTGACCACAGTCTGGCAGATTCTCTCCACCAGCCGACAAGCCGCCGAAAGCTTGTCAGTAGGGCCGCATGTTGACTGGCTCCGGACACGTGATGGCTCCTTATTGGACCACCCAGCTGTGCCAGCCTCTTCCTTGGACTTTAGCCCGCCAGCCCAGGAGATCGGCCCATTATTATATTGACAGGCAGGCGATCGGCACCTTATTATATTAGCCGGCAGGCGATCGGCCGCTACAGGACAGGACCCGGCTGCCCCTATATAAACAAGGCTCCCAGCACTTGTCCAGGCACCGAAACTCTTCTGCACTGAACCGAGATTTCGGCACACACCTTCATCTTCTTCAACTCCCTTCGGAATTCACACTATACAGAAGCAAACATCAAGCACTTGGCTAATCTCCAAGTCTTGGCAACAGCTATCATTCGGTCTTACTTCTCCCGGCCTATCTCATCCAGCAGATTATCGGCGGGGACGAAGAACACCAAGCTTCGCTCAAGAGCCGGATTAACAGAGTCTTTTTACACTCATTATATTTAGATTTCTCTCATTAATACTTGTATCCACGAATATTTGTATTAATAACATCTCGCGAGAGCATTCAAGCCCGGGCCTAACAAACCCGGCAAATCTTGTATTATTTATCTTCTCTCGGAAGTGCTCCCGCAATTGTTGTTTGTTGTCCGTCTTCCAGCAGTATTAATCTTCGGATAAATATTTTGGGCAACAACAATTGGCGCTAGAAGGAGGGGATCCAACCCTTGATTTTTTACACCTACTGTCCCGAAGAACACTCACTGTTCTCGGGGCAGATACTTGAAGTGACACTTACTGCACTTCACTTCAAAGAAATCCTTCAGAAACCATGTCTTCCGCCTCCGCGTCGAAGAAAGCCGCTGACCAGCCGGCCAGACCCCCTGTTCCGTCCCAGTCCGAACCGCAGCCGATGGTGGGAGGTAGCCGCCGCGGTCAGAGACGCTCGACCCCGTCCCGGGAAGGCGGCCCGAGCCTCTCGCTCGATCAGTTCCGAACCAATGAACAGATCGAAGAGGCCATAGCCGTCCTTCAGGAGCGACGGAGTGCTCTCGACGCGCCTCCAGCTACCGCCCCCCCGGTCTCTCGCCGGAAGATCAAGTGGAAGCTCAAGGCACTACTGGCCGAGCGATCGCCAGGAGGCTTTCGCCCGCAAGAAGAGGCGCTCGGCAGCCGGGGCACGTCTGTCTTCGATCGCACTGGCGACGACTGACAGCGACCGGGCGATCCGGCCCAACTACGAGACGACGGAGTTGGTGTCCGTCACCAGGAGCTCGGCCTCCCCGGCTCCCACAAGGCGATCCAGCCGCCTGGCTCCAGCTCGCCAAATTCCCGAGGTCGGTAACAGCGGGGTCCGGAGATTGGTACACGATCGCCTCGGCCCCTACCCCCAAAGCCGATCCGCAAGCAGCCGAGCCGCGGCGGTCGCCGCATTGCAACGTCAGATCGACGACGTGAAGGCGCTCCTGCAATCCGGGGTAGGCGCCATGAAGACGATCGCCGCGCCGAGCGAGCCGCTCGCGATCGACATCGAGCTCGCCCCCGTGCAGCACAAGATCGCTCCTCCCCAGACACCCGTGTACCAGGGGCGATCGGACCCCCAAACACACCTGCACAAGTTCAACATCTACATGACCGGGTGTGGGGCATCAGACGCGACCCGGTGCCGAATGTTCCCTCTGACGCTAGACGACCTCGCCCACCGGTGGTACACCTCGTTGCCACCTCGGTCCATAGGCTCCTTTAACGAGCTGGCGCACATCTTCACTGAATACTCCAGGGTCGCCCGGCCAGAAGGTCGCCATCGCATGATGCAAATCAGGCAGGGAGAGCAGGAGTCCGACTCGGACTACATCGACCGGGTTGACGTGATCATCCTCAACGGCGAGCCAGTAAGCGATGAGACCGCCCTCTACGCGGTTCTAGGAGGTTTTCAGGGCTTCTCGCCTATGTTCAGGCATCTCACGAAGACCCTACCAACGACCTACGCAGCCTTCCGGGCTAGAGCCGCAGATTTCCTGTCCAGGCAAAGGCTTCTTCTCAGCCTAGGAGCAGGGCGATCGGCGCCCGTACGACGACCTCCAGTCTCCCAGCCCGATCGCTACTACCCAGCAGAGCCGGAGGACTCGATCCCCGCCTACAGTCCATTTTAAATGAGGGACTAGCCGCCGCCCGATCGCCAATATCGACCTACGAGTAAAGCGATCGGCCGCCGAGCGACGATCGCCAGTCTTCCGGCCAGATCGCAACATCATCAGCAACCCGATGGACACGATCGCCATCTACAGTCCAGCATATAACATGACGAACTAAGGCATAAGATCGCCTCCACCGCGCATCATAAAGCCATGGTCCTGGCAGTCGATCGAACTGGCTGCTTCGGCCATGCAAGGTCCCTTTCGGCCGAGATCGCCCGCCCTTCGTTTAAATACGAGGCCGGCGTAGTCTGAGGGCTCTCCAACATTAATCAGTGGACACATTCCACAACCCCGTCTCAACGTACACCGTCGAGGTCGGCCATCTCCATGGCTGGCCGAGGTGGAAGCAGAGCTAACAAGCCGCGGGCGTGGAGTTGATTCATCCGACGCTGCCCCGCGCAAGGACTCCTCTAGACCGAGACCGCACGCCCTTCGTTTAAATACGAGGCGAGGCGCAGCCTAACAGAGGACCCTCATAATAAAGTGAGTCACGAGACACTCATTGTCTTCGCGCACCAAGACACGGTCATGGAGTCGGTCCATCGATCTCCGCGACTGTGCACGATTCCTCAAACAAGCGAAACCACCAAGTTTCCATGGGGGATCGGCCAATGTTGTTTTTTGCAGGTACAAGACCGAAAGATAGCTAAGCCAATCGACCATGATAGCCCAAGTCCGAGTCCTAAGTCAGCTCAGATTGCCCGTCCTCATCCATACACGATCACCAGCAAGAACCACCTCGCCCCATGTCTTCAACATAGGAGCAAGCTGGGGGGCAATTGTTGTGTCAATAATTAACACCTTCCGACCGGCGATCTACTAGGAGGACTGGCGACCTTCTTGCTGCCGAGTGGCCAAGTCAGATCTGCCGATCAGCGACCTCGCGACCGAGCCTTAACCCAGTGGACGACCTACATCGACCGACCGAATGCCCCAGGACCAGTCCCGATGCCGAGCGATCGACCTCAAGACGATCGCCTCTCGGTACTCGGCGACCGACTCCTGGCGATCTATTAGCGGGTGATCTCCTCTCGGTATCCAGCGACCTACTCCTAGCGACCAACAACTGGAGGTGATCATCTCTCGGCACTTGCCGACCTACCCTTGGTGACCGACCATTGGCGACCTCCATCCACTGGCCGATGGCGACCTCGGATGATCAGCTAGAGACGATCGCCTCATGTCGATCTCCACCGATGGCCATCCAGTCGGCGAAGGCCGAGCCCCAGGACTGGCACCACGTGCAAGGGCCGAGACAAGATCCGCGAATCTCGGGCCATTGACCACAGTCTGGCAGATTCTCTCCACCAGCCGACAAGCCGCCGAAAGCTTGTCAGTAGGGCCGCATGTTGACTGGCTCCGGACACGTGATGGCTCCTTATCGATCACCCACCGTGCTGACCTCTTCCTCGACTTTAGCCCGCCACCAGAGATCGGCCCATTATTATATTGACAGCGAGCGATCGGCACCTTATTATATTAGCCGGCAGCGATCGGCCGCTACAGATGTGACCCGCCGCTTCTATATAAACAAGGCTCCCAAGACTTGTCCAGCACCGAAACTCTTCTCAGATCAACCGAGATTTCGCACACACCTTCATCTTCTTCAACTCCCTTCTAATTCACACTATACGTAAGCAAACATCAAGCACTTGGCTAATCTCCAACTCTTGGCAAGCCTATCATTCGGTCTTACTTCTCCCTACTATCTCATCCAAAGAGATTATCGGCGGGGACGAAGAACACCAACCTTCGCTCAAGAGCCGGATTAACAGAGTCTTTTTACACTCATTGTATTTAGATTTCTCTCATTAATACTTGTATCCACGAATATTTGTATTAATAACATCTCGCGAGAGCATTCAAGCCCGGGCCTAACAAACCCGGCAAATCTTGTATTATTTATCTTCTCTCGGAAGTGCTCCCGCAATTGTTGTTTGTTGTCCGTCTTCCAGCAGTATTAATCTTCGGATAAATATTTTGGGCAACAACACAGGGCATGATGGCTCAGATGACCCAGATGGGTCAATTAATTGAAGCTATGCAGAGAGCTACTACTGGCCAGCAACAGGGGCCTCATCTTCCATCTCCTGTACATGGCGGACCCGTGAGTCGGATCATCAGCGACATCTCTCGCCAGCGACCCCCGACTTTTGAAGGCTTCTCTGAGCCTGCTGATATCGTATATTGGATTGAACACTTTGAGAAATTATTTGAGATGGTGGACTGCCCAGAAGAGAATCACGTCTCCATAGCAGCTTATTATCTTAGCAAGGGCGCCCACACCTGGTGGCTTTCTGTGAGGCCAGCTGATGGTGTATATACTTGGGAGGAATTTAAAAACCTCATGTTAGACCTTTACTATTCAGGGCCACTCCGTGAGGCCAAGCTGTCAGAATTGCTGAATCTGGACCCGTCTAAAGACGATGATGTACTATCTGTTGCCGAGAAATTTCAGGCACTTCTTTCTTTCGTCTCGTCGATTGTCCGAACGGAGGCCGATAAGATCAAATATTTTCTCAAGAGGCTTAATCCCCGAATGGGAATGCAGCTGTTGAATCACCACTGTACGAGACTACTAGAGTTCATCGAGAAAGCTCTGGAATACGAACCCACCGCGAAGGATATTTCCAAGAAGCAACCACAGAATAAAAGATCCAGGAACCAGAACCAGACTGACAACAAGCGGGGGATGTTCAGGAAGCCCCAGTCGTTAATCTAACCCTTCTGAACGACCACCCATGGCATCGAAGCCAGCCGGATCGCACTATCGAGCGGTCAACTCATCTGTTGTGTGCCATAACTGTGGGGACCAGGGGCACAACAGCTCCAAATGCCCGAAGCCGGCCGTCACATGCCATACTTGTGGGAAGAATGGGCATCGTGCTCGTTATTGCAGGAATGGACCAGAACGTTATCCAGTAGCATCTCATTCTCCAGTTCAATCTTCTGTCCAAGACCGTGTACCTCCATCCGCTTCTTATTAGACTACCGGGGCGAACAGAGGGATGGGCCGTGGAAATCAAGCTGGTACATATGGTGCCGGAACTGTGAAACCAAGGATTTATGAGATGAAGAAGTCCGACAATCTTGAAGCCAGCATGATTATAGGTACTCTCGAGATCCGATCTCAGCCCGTTTGTGTTCTTTTTGATACTGGTGCTTCACACTCCTTTTTATCTGCTTCTTGTCTGAGTCGTTTGCAATTAGGTCATGTTACCAATTGTGAACCTTATGTAATTAGTCTACTCGATGGTAGAAGAATTGTTGGGAATCGTGAAGTTCAGAACTGTCCAATTCGCATGAACGACCGTGAGTGGTTGTCAAACTTAATTGTGGTCGATTTACCTAAAGATGATGTAATCTTGGGTATCGATTGGATGGGTCGTTACGATGCCATACTTAGCGTCCGCAAGTGGATAGTGACTGTGACATCTGATGATGGTGTTGAGTATATTTTTTAGGGTGATAATCCCAGCCGTTCCGGGAGTCATCAACGCTATGAAAGCAGTGAAACTGCTTAATCAAGGGTGTATTGGTTATTGGTGTTACATGACAAAAGAAGCGGATCGACCAGTTGAATTGGCCGATATTCTAGTATTCCAGGATTACCCCCACATCGAGAGGTAGAGTTTACTATTGAATTAGAGTCGGGTACATACCCGCTTTCGAAAGTACCGTATCGTATGGCTCCGACCGAGATGTAGGCGTTGAAGAACCAGCTTGAGGATTTAACTGAGAACGGCTATATTCGACCTAGTGCGTCCCCTTGGGGAGCACCAGTGCTTTTTGTATGGAAGAAAGACGGATCTCTGCGTTTGTGTATTGATTACCGTGAGCTGAACAGGGTAACCATCAAGAACAAATATCCATTGCCTCGTATTGATGATTTGTTGGATCAACTTCAGGGAGCTGTTGTGTTTTCTAAGATCGACTTGAGGTCCGGGTATCATCAGTTGAGGATTCGAGAGTCTGACATTTCGAAGACCGCTTTTCGTACTAGCTATGGGCATTATGAGTTCGTAGTGATGCCGTTTGGACTGACTAATGCACCGACGGTATTCATGGAATTGATGAATCGGGTTTTTATTAATTATCTGGATCGCTTTGTAGTCATTTTTATTGACGACATTCTGATTTACTCTCGTGATCACAAAGAGCATGAACGTCATCTCCATCAAGTTTTCGATGCGTTGAGGCGGGAATAGCTTTATGGGAATTTTTCCAAATATGAGTTCTGGATGCCTGAGGTTATCTTTCTTGGGCATGTGATATCAGCCGAAGGGTGAAAGTAGACCCACAAAAGACAGAAGCTATCCGAGACTAGCTACCTCCGAAGAACCTGAAGGAAGTTCGCAGTTTCCTGGGCCCAACGGGTTATTACCGACGGTTCGTGGAAGGTTTTTCCAAGATTGCGCAACCGATGACTAACTTGTTGAGGAAGGATAAGAAGTATTTGTGGTCAGAGGCATGTCAGCAAAGTTTTGATGAACTCAAGAGTCGATTAATTTCAGCACCTGTTTTGGTTCTGCCAAAAGGAACGAAAGGATTCATGGTGTATAGTGACGCGTCGAGATAGGGCCTTGACTGTGTACTGATGCAGGAAGGAAAGTGATTGCCTATGCATCGAGACAATTGCGACCCTATGAAGTTAACTATCCGACCCATCATTTGGAGCTAGCAGCCGTGGTGTTTGCTTTGAAAATCTGGCGTCACTATCTGTATGGAGTTACCTGTCAGATCTTTACTGATCACAAGAGCGTGAAGTACATTTTTACTCAGAAGGAGTTGAACTTGAGGCAGAGAAGGTAGCTAGAACTAATCAAAGATTATGATATCGAGATCCTTTATCATCCGAGCAAAGCAAATGTGGTTGCCGACGGAGTCATAAGATAGTACAGGAGCAGATGCTTGCCTGCTTGACAGTTCAGAGAGAATTGCAGTTAGAGTTCGTGAGGCCGTAAATTGAAGTCTGGTTACAGCATATTCAGGGACAACTCTGCACACTTGAGATTTCCTCATCCCTTGATGATATAATCATATCGAAGCAGGTTACAGACCTATTCTTATCTCGAGTTTGGGATAAAGTAACTCAAGGGAAAGCCCCTGGATTTGTGATCCACGAGGATGGATTAATGCACTTCAGGAATTGAGTTTGTGTACCCACCTACAAAGAGTTGAGGAACTCTATCCTGAAAGAGGCTCTTGCTACCCCATACTCCATTCATCCAGGATCTAGCAAGATGTATAAGGATTTGAAGCAATGTTATTGGTGGGGGAATATGAAGCATGAAGTTGCAGAGTTCATTTCGAGATATTTAACCTGTCAGTAGGTTAAGATTGAGCATCAGCGACCCGCAGGAGTGCTGAAACCACTCCCAATTCCCGAGTGGAAATGGAAGGACATATCGATGGATTTTATCACTAGCTTGCCAATGAGTCGTCGAGGGATGAATACGATTTGGGTGATTGTGGACCGTCTAACCAAATCAGCACACTTTTTGGAGATTAAATACACATGGGGACCCGAGAGATTGGCCCAGCTATTTATTAAAGAGATTGTAAGGTTACATGGTACCCCCAAGAGTATTGTATTGGATCGGGATGGGCAATTATTGTCTCACTTCTGGAAAGCAGTTCATCGTGCTATGGGTATGCAGTTGAACTTTAGTATGGCATTTCATCCGAAGACTGATGGTCAGTCTGAAAGGACTATCCAAACTCTAGAGGATATGTTGAGGGCGTGCGCTCTTGATTGGAAGGACGATTGGGAAGCCCAACTTCCTTTGATGGAATTCAGTTACAATAATAGTTGGCACGCTTCGATTAGGATGGCACCTTATGAAGCATTGTATGGCCGTCATTGTAGGTCTCCTTTGTGTTGGGGCGACCTGTCTGAATCTCTGGGTACGGAACCGGATATGTTGTTAGCAGCTCGTGAGTAGATCGCCCTGGTTAGGAGTCGTTTGTTAACGGCTCAAAGCCGACAGAATTCTTACGCAGACAACCATCGATGACTGCTTGAGTTTGAGGCTGGCGACCATGTGCTAATGAAGGTGTCCCCTACTCGAGGTGTTTTTTGTTTTGGGAAGAGAGGCAAGCTGAGTCCGAGGCATATCGGGCCGTTTGAGGTTTTGGAACGAGTAGGCGATCTGGCATATCGTCTGGCATTGCCACCAGCTCTGAGTCGGATTCATAACGCATTTCATGTCTCCCAGTTGAGGAAATATGTTGCTGATCCGAGTCATATACTTCAGTTCGATGAGATCGAGATAGCAGAGGATTATTCGTACGAGGAGCATCCCGTACAGATACTTGAGGGAAGGATCAAATAGTTGCGGAACAAGATGATTCTCCTACTGAAGGTTCAGTGATTACGACACGGAGTCGAGGAGGCTACGTGGGAGATGGAGAGCAGCATGCGAGAGAGGTATCCCGAGTTGTTTACCCCTTAGTTTTGAGGACAAAACTCCTTTTAAGGGGGGATTATGTAATATCCGGCAGTAATTCTTATCTACTGTTGTATTATTCGGATAATTTGAGCATCGTTGTAATCATGTTACATTCAGTTAATGTTTATTGATGTCGGGATATATCAGAGTGGACTTGATTATGACTATCATTCGCATTGTGGTTGATTTCTTGACATTGTGTAGATTGTTACATTTTTGGGCTAGAATTTCTGTGTTTAACGTACGCTAAGGTTTTAACCTAACGTACGCTACTTCGTTAATTTTATGTACGTAATGGAATGCTGGTTTCGTATGTAATGCTTGGAATCTTATCTGATCTCAATTTCGGCGTGGGGGGTCGGACATGATCCGGATAAATGGCCTTTTCGAGGCATCCAGGTTGACATACGTTACGTACGTAATGATGTGGCCCATAACGTACGTAATGATTTTAGTGTTTTGAGACAGTAACATTTGGAGGTAGATTAAGTACGTAACACTTTCGATGTAGCGTACGTAGAGGGGTTAACGTACGTTATCTTCATGCGATAACATACGTAACGAGTTGTGCAGTTTATAAAAAGACAGCTTGTGTCTTTCATTTGCACGTTCAAACTCCGGTTTATCTCTCCAACAATCGTCCCTCTGCCTCACTAGACCATTTTTACACCCTTCCAACTTGTGTTTGAGCTTTGCATCTTGGATTGGAGGTTGTTGATTGGAAGTTTAGAGTTGTTCTTGAAGCTTAGAGAATCTTCTTGTGGTTTTGGTGATTTATTCTTCATTTCTGAAGGTATGTTGTACGATTCTACTCTATATTTTCGTAGTTATGATGTTAGTGATATAGTATACTACACCTAATGTTGAATTAATCAAGTAAAACATGTTTGTAGTTAAGCTTTTTAACACTTATTGATGAATATGGTAATTAAGGGTTTGGAATGAGGTGTTCTTGATGTTTTAATGGTAATAATCATGTTTAATAGAATCATACTCTTCTTGCTAGATTATTAACATCATTAAGACAATAATAATCCTTAGTTTCAGCATAGTTAAGTGTAATCAATGGAATTGTTGACATAAAATGTATTAGAACACCTTGATGAATGTTAGAAATTAGAGTGTTGTTCTTGAACCTAAACTTCAACTTCATTTCTATTTTTGGCTTAGCCAAGCCTTTGTAAGATGATAAAAGATATTGTTGAAGACAACCAAACTCTTATATGTTCATGATAATCGGTCGTATTGATGCCTCAAGAATGTATTGAACATCATAATAAGTTGATAATGTTCTTAGAAAGATATTGTTGATCATTGGTGATGTTCTTGAAAAGTTTAAACGATATAATATTAACGAACATAAATGATTGTTTAACATGCTCTTGATAAACTCTTATTCATAAGAACCATGCGAGTATTTGGAAATATTTTGTAGACTGATCATAAGAATGAATTGAGGTAAATAGAGTTCTTGGAATAAAATTTTGATATCTTGAGATAGTTGAACTATTCAAATTGAATTTTGGGTGTCGTCTCACTGAATTCGATATCGATGATTATATGGACGTGTTATTGAGTGAAATGTATTTCATTCAAGGTCGATTGTTCGAGTAACCGATATTAGTCGAGGACCATCCGTTCGTTCGACATGGGAGGATTATTCTCATCTCCGTATTGAGGAAAGTTATCTTGCTTGGTTATAATGATGATTGAATTCTTGTGATGGTTATACATTTTCTGTAGATGAAACACTTATGAATCTGTGATTCGTACTTTGGTATTGTTCTTGACGATATTCCATTTTCATCATGGGATGTATTCCCAAGTTCATCACCTCTGAATCATTGATCTCGTTATCATTGTTGAGTATTATGGCTGACCCCGTCGTGGGATTTATCTTTTAGGTACTCGGAGTTCGAGCTAGTAGCGGTCGTGAAGGGATGAGCTTTCCGGTGATACTGGCCATTGGCTATGGAGTGGTTATTGGGATTCGAGTATTCTTTCTGGTTTTTATAATTCCACTGCAAACGTATTTCCTACTGTGTTATATCCGTTGTGTGTGTATCTTTAAATGGCTTTCAGTATTTTAATAGCTCGTGTGTACTTTCTAAATGCCCTTTTGGTGTCTTCGCCTTGTGCTTTCAAATGGTATTTGATGACGGTATTTGGGAACTGTATTTTAAAAATATTTGAGTTTTAAAATATCACCGTCTTTGCCTCGTTGGCGTGTTTGTAACTATTCGCTATATATTTAAACAATCCGCAAGTGTACGGAGTAAATATAGAAAGCGGTGAGCAAGGTCATATTCCACAGAGACTAAATATTCATATTGTGTTGAATACTAGATTATAATGATTCTGGTTTTATTTAGACGATCGAAAGGTGAATGGATGGTTAACGAAATAAAATATAATAAAGACAATAAATTAAAACAATTGAAAATATCCCAAATAAAGCGAATTGCAAGAGTTTAGAAAGGTAGATTCCAAGGCTAGGTTTCCGTTGATTACTAAGTTTAGTCGGGATTGGTTCCAAAAAGTTCTAAGTGCGTCTCCAAAATGATAATCACAACAATATTCTAAAGTCTCTCTCGAGATGCATTAAAACGTATATTAAACAACATATAACAACGTCTCCGTCTATTATAAATTATCTAACTCCAAAATGTTCTTAAGATTAAACACCATCATAGCTCATCACCGATTTCTGAATCTCGTAATTTACTATGTCAAATACTCGAAACCTATTAATGCCCTCTTCTCTCGAATTATGAGTAATTAAGTTAAACATGTAAAAATATTGATCAAGTGTTCTAACATGAATTAAAACCAAGTATTTGATAAAGAAATCACACTAGATATATATAATCATCAATCCCTCAAAACCATAGCAAATCAACATACTCCCATGCCCGGAATCAAACGTGTTTAGCCAGACATGGTAATAAAAGAAATATTAATAATCATCATGTTCATCATGTTCATGCTAAATAAAACAACAAAATGAATAAAAGATAGGAAGAAGATAAAACTGAGATGGTGTCTTGAGTGAACTCGAATCAAGCCTTCAAATATTCTTGAGGTGTTCTTCCTTGGTTTCTTCAAATCTCCTTCTTTTTGGATGAAAAGCTCTCAATCTTGTGTTTTTTGTCTCTCTCCAATCTCTCCAAGACTCTTCAAAATCAAAATATCTCTCAAGTCCAGCAAAAGATCCTTTTTATTAAGCCAAAATATCATTTTTTTCTTGTTCAAATCTTGCAAAAATGTCAAAAAGTGAATTTTCCACCGAAAAGTGACACAACCCATGTAATACTGCTCTAGAAATCACATCTTCAGGCGAAGCAACCCGACCGTGTTGTATCACACGGTCGATCCAGTGACACGGTCGTGTCAAATGACACGGCCCATGTCATACTCTTCCGGATTTGACACAATCGCCTGGACATGAAACCCGACCGTGTCATTATGGCACGGCCAAGCTATTGACACAGCCCGTGTTGGTCCGTTTTGACTCCGTTTTTCCTGCTTTTTCGGCTCGACCTTCTGTTTCCGCATTGCTTGATATGTATTGGGGTTGAGACTTTGTTCTTGCTTGATAAATGTCCATAAAATACCTATAAAATCAATAAAACGTACCCAAGCGTGATCGAGTCCAATAAACATAATATGAGCACAAACGACACAATTATACACATTTTAGGATCTTAAAATATGGAAAAGCTTTGCAAAAATATGTGTAAAAATGAGTGTTATCAAAATCTCCCAAACCTAAACGTTGATCGTCCCGAGCAATGCACTTCAAAATAATCACTCTTAAGGGAACTCTTCCCTCAACATACCTCAAAGGATCTTGAAAATTCATCAATACGCCTCAAGAAATAAATAAGTCGAGTTCTATAAAGTATTCAAATCTCTGGGGTGTTTCCTTAACATCATAGCTAATACTTGAATAATACGAACCTCACCGGTCAAGTGTATTCCCTCAATCTCAAAGTGTATAATGGGATAAGTAATGCTCAAAACTCATTCAATGAAATAAGCATCCCCATAGGATTGCCAATCGTCTACATCGCTACCACTGGTTGTGCATGCAAATTTGGTGAATCAAAAAGGACTTTATTGGTTGTAATGTAGGATTTTTGGTCGGGGTAGGTTAAATATAGCTTAAAGTGACTTAACTTGAGCAAATTAGAACATCATCTCAGTAATCACTTCGCTCAATTTGAACTTCAAAAATTTGTTTCCCTTGGAATTTGCTTCCTTCAACCCCTTGAATCGCAATAAGCGCCTTTTTTTGAAAGTAAAAATTGCAACCTCATTCTCCCTTATCGCTCCATTTATTTTATTTTCTCCTTATCGCTTCATTTAATTTTTTATTTTCGCCTCTTCATCTTTATTGCCCTTTATTCATGTAAACTCCGTGTGATTTTTCATAAAGCGGACAACATCATCATCACAGCATTTCTACCTCACCGTTTATTTTGATAAATCATTTAGAACCAACTCCATCTTTGAACCATAATAATATTTTCCCATTCGTCTCCACGCATATTATTCCATTTTTTTACCAATTAGTTCTACCAAGCTCAAGTATAAGGAAAAAGAATTTATCGGAACGGAAAGCTCATAATGTGGCTAACAAGAAATAGGCTTTAAGCTCAATTGGGCTAACTAGGGAGTAAACAAAATTTGTCGGGTAGTCGAAATGGTTTGAAGGGCTAATCAATATTTTTTTGCCTAAAATCACTTTCACTAATTTGCACACACACTTGTAGTTTCGAATAAAATACCAAGGCAAGTTCTAGAGTCTTAAAACATGAATGGTACACTCGACAATGAAACTTGCATATTTAATGATGCATGAAGGCTAAAAATCTCACAAGTTAGAGTTGTTCATATTTCCAAGGTATTAAACTATTTATTCAATTTCACACCCTTTTGATTATTCTACAATTTTTCCTCTTCAAATTATCCTCGATTTGCATATCAAAATAACAAAATAAATCCCAAGGCATCCAAGGCAAGAGTTCATTCTTTCGACTTTCATCCAAGTTCATGATACTCCAAACACACTGAGTTCAAAACAAAAATAAAACACACCAAAATTCCGAAAAAATCACACCAAAAACACAAATCAAAATCACACCAAAATCCACAAGACAAAATAAAAACAAACAAACAATATCAGTATTTCTTGACCCAATATCTCCCCCCAAACTTGAATTAAAGAGTATATGGTCATCCCTCCCTTTTTTGATACAACTTGCGTAGGACTCACCCACTCACTATCGGAAATTGGATATATCATTCCGGCATCTAATAGTTTGAGTACTTCCTTATTCACCACTTCTTTCATTATGGGATTAAGTCTTCATTGATTTTGCACTTTAGGTTTAAAGTTTTCTTCAAGCAAAATCCTATGCATGCATATGGAAGGGCTAATTCCCTTCAAATCTGAGATAGACCATCCTATAACCGACTTATGTTCTCTGAATACACGAAGCAATTTATCTAGTTGAGTAGATGAAAGTGAAGAGGATACGATTACCGGGTTGGTATTGTTATCATCTAGAAATGCATACTTGAGGTGTTCTGGGAGGGCTTTTGTAGCACCCCGAGATATTCGGAGTAATTACAGCGCCGTAAACCCTTTAAGTAAGGATTTACAAGGCTAATTAAAAGAAATGTAAATATAATCCAACCGTACAACTGAAGCTCAAAATACATAACTGGTTCAACTGATCCAATGAGTTAACTTATACAACCATATCGAAAATGACATTATTAAAACATACGTACTCGAGTACTAAAGTGAACCAAGAAGACAAATAACAAAAAACATCAACCACATCATTGAGCCATTTCATCGTCCTATCGGTACTGTGGTTGCTTCCCCGCTCCTCGGCTACCTGAACATCAAAACAATGTCCACCCCCGAAGGGGTTAGCAAAACAATGCTAGTACAAGTATCATAATACATAAATCATCAGTGCATCATAAAACATGCAAAACGGACTTCCGTCATCGGAATCCAACGATGGGAATCCTCACGATTCCATCAACACAATACAGGGTAATCCAGCGATCCAGCGCCCTTGGTATAGATCCCGGTGATGATCCCGTCGGACCAACGCATGGTGGAAAACCCGTCCAGTGATCGAGCGCCCTCAGCATAGATCCTCATGACCCCCTTCGGATCATTTTACAATATAAACCATGCAATCGTGCATACATATATGCATTTCAATATGTCCATTCATACGAACAATTAACCACGAATACCACAAGAAATCAAAGAAATCAATCTCATACTCAACAATATGAACAAAACCATATGCATGATCAAAGTTCCAATATAAACCAAACTCAACATATGATACTTGCCTCGAAAATGGCAAGAATGAAATACTCCAACAAATGACACGCGTCCGTATGTCACCGCCCCTCGATTGTCCCCTATGCAAGGCTCGGACCTAAGAAATAATAAATAATTCATCTCATGCCGTACGAATGTCTAACAATCCAGTTTACGGCCTAAAGCTCTAAAATGAATTCTGCCTGAACTACTTAGCGTGCGTTACGTACTCTACGTAACGTGCGCTAAGCCTACCCGTTAACGTACGCAAATGACCAAGTCTAGCGTACGCTAGCTGTGTACTGAAAGTCCTCTCTGATCAGCCGACTGTCCCGCCTGATGACATAATGTACATTACGTACCAAACGTAGCGTACGTTACTCATTCCCGATAGCGCACGTTAATATACACATCTTAGCGTGCGCTAACCATGCATGGCAGTTTACTACTGGGCAGAAAACTTAATCTAATGGTGATGAAACTCATGAAATCTTCAGTGCTAATACATGCCATCTCCGTGCATATCATACTCATACGGTTTGTGAAAGATCTTTACGTATTAAATGACTATGAGATACAAGGATACGTATAATCATCACAACACCATAATTCATCTTTGATCTTCAAGAAAATATCTTAAGTCCAATCCATTTCATGTCCCAAAACGTATGATTCCTTTATGTGAAGACATAAGAACTTGGTAATCTCCATATACTGGTCATAATCGGTTTTGAAGATACATGAATATGCTTAGGAGTCCATATACTAAAAAGGTTCAATGGATTATACGATGAATAAGTACCGAAACATCAAAAATATCCTTCTAACACATGATGCTCGACTACTAACGAATTTAACTGACTAGATAATCCCAAATCATTATCAAAACGTCCTTCAGAATATTACTAATATTGGTGAAGAATCATCTACCTCAAAGTAGTGAAGAACACGAAGGAACTTGCAGAAATCCAACACCGAGAGCTTGAACCCCAATATCCAATGATCTACAATCTTCAACTCGAGCTAGGATAATGATATGAAGGGTTTAGGATGAAGAGAGTAATCCTCTAAGTCCAAGAATTCGGATGTGGGAGTGAAAAGGCTGAAAATATGAAAAAGGATGCTGTCATATTTATAAAAAATGGTTATTAGCACGCGCTAGTCCATACTCATAGCGTGCGCTAATGGCTATACGAAACTTACTGACTTCACTGTACTCAGCATTTAGCGTGCGCTATCCTCATATCAGTAGCGTGCGCTACCGCGTTGACTTGGCTTTTTCCCGAAAGCCGTCCAGGTTCATCCCGACATAATCCGACTGAGATCCGCAGCCGATCTAACCTACCGCCCTGTCTCAATCATGCTGACTACGTGTAGCGCGCGCTAAGATTCATACATAGCGTCCGCTATGGATCCAAGTTAGCGTACGCTACTCATAGTCGATAGCGTGCGCTACATGCGCAGAATCACAATTCAGATCACAATCATGAAATCATGCGCTCAATAACACCGGATCATGAAATACGGAGAATAATACTCAGATCAAAATGCAACAATTACAATATCACAAGGTTCAAATACATATCAAAAATCCCGGGTATTACATCCTTACTCCCTAAAAAGAAGTTTCGTCCCGAAACTTAAGATGAAAACAACTCTGGATATCTAGTCTTCATAGTGTCCTCCGTTTCCCAAGTGGCCTCTTCAACTCCGTGTCGTGACCATTGTACTTTAACCAAGTGTATTGGTTTATTCCTCAATTGTTTGATCCGACTCTCAGGTATCTTGATTGGTCTCTCTTCGAATGTGCCGTCATTAGCTATCTCGATCTCATCGAACTCAATGATATGACTGGGATCCGGTACATACCTCCGTAGTTGGGATACGTGAAATACATTGTGAACGTGACTCAGCGATGGCGGTAAAGCCAACCTGTATGCTAAATCCCCAACTCTCTCGAGGATCTCGAATGGTCCGATATATCTCGGACTTAGCTTACCTTTCTTCCCAAAATGGAAAATTCCTCGTGTAGGAGACACCTTCAATAGTACGTGGTCCCCAATGTCGAACTCTAGAGGGCAACGATGTACGTCTGCATAAGACTTCTGTCGACTCTGGGCAGTCAATAGTCTTTCTCGAATCAAAGCTATCTTCTCTTGAGTCTGAACTATCAATTCCGGTTCCATCCCGATCAAATCCGAAGAATCATTCCAGCACAGGGCTGATCGGCATCTTCTCCTGTACAAAGCTTCAAATGGTGCCATCTTAATAGAAGCATGCCAACTATTATTGTAGGTGAATTCAATCAACGGCAAATGAACTTCCCAATCAGTTGACCAATCCAAAGCACAAGCCCTAAGCATGTCTTCTATTATTTGTATAGTCCTTTCGGACTGACCGTCCGTCTGAGGATGATAAGCCGTGCTAAAGTTTAGCTCAGTCCCCAAAGCCCTGTGAACTGCCTTCCAGAAGTGCGACACGAAACGACCATCTCGATCTGAAATAATGGTCTTCGGTGTCCCATGTAATCTGACTATCTCTGCAATAAATACTCGTGCTAATCTCTCGGGTCCCCAAGTATCTTTAATTCCTAGGAAATGAGCCGACTTGGTTAGTCGATCAACTACAACCCAAATCATGTTCATTCCCGTCTTGGTCTTTGGCATACTGGTGATGAAATCCATTGAAATATCCTCCCACTTCCATTCAGGGATCGGAAGCGGCTTTAACATTCTGGCAGGTCGCTGATGTTCAATCTTAACCTGCTGACAAGTCAAACACTTCGAAACGTATTCTGCTACGTCCTTCTTCATATTCCCCCACCAGAAGTTTTGTTTTAGATTCTTATACATCTTACTGCTGCCCGGGTGAATAGAATAAGGTGCGCTATGAGCTTCCTTCAGAATTGTCCGTCTCAAATCATCAGCATCGGGAACGCAAAGTCGACTCTGAAATATCAGAACTCCATCATCTTGTATCACGAATCCTGGGGCCTTTCCTTTCTTTACTTCGTCACATAACCGTAGGATCAGAGAATCGTTCAACTGCTTAGATTTGATTTTCTCGACTAGTGACGAAGTCAGTTCCATCACATATAGTTGCCCTTGGATTCCTGGTGCCCATACTTCAATCCCTTCGCGGATCAGTTCTCGTTGAATGCTGGTTTGGGACGTAAGTGCTTCCAACACTCGAAGAGAAATAGGTTTACGGCTCAGTACGTCAGCCACTATGTTTGCTTTACCCGGATGATAGAGGATTTCCAAGTCGTAATCTTTGATCAATTCCAGCCACCTTCTCTGCCTCATGTTTAATTCTTTCTGACTGAAAATATACTTGAGACTCTTATGATCTATAAATATCTGACAATGAGTTCCGTATAAATAATGTCGCCAAATTTTCAAGGCAAATACCACAGCTGCTATCTCTAGATCATGAGTCGGGTAATTAACCTCGTACGGTTTCAACTGCCGAGAAGCATAGGCAATCACCTTATCCTTTTGCATCAACACACATCCCAGACCCTGATTTGAAGCGTCGCTGTATACCATGAATCCATCAGTTCCATCTGGTAACGCTAATATAGGTGCTGTCATCAGTCTCCTCTTAAGTTTGTCAAAACCAGCCTGGCATTTCTCATCCCACGTGAACTTTTGAGTTTTCTGTAATAGCTGAGTGAGCGGACGAGCAATTTTGGAAAATCCCTCTACAAAACGGCGATAATATCCAGCAAGTCCCAAGAAACTCCGGACTTCTTTCACGTTATTAGGAGCTTCCCATTCCAAGATTGCTTCGACTTTCTTCGGGTCCACCTGAACTCCGTCAGCTGATATCACATGCCCAAGGAAAGTTACTTCCCTAAGACAGAACTCGCATTTGGAAAGCTTTGCATACAGCTGTTCCTTCCTCAAGATGCTCAAAACCACACGCAAATGCTCAGCGTGCTCCTCTGTGTCTTTCGAATAGATCAAGATGTCATCGATGAAGACGACCACAAATTTATCCAAGTATTCTAAGAATACCTGATTCATCAATTGCATAAATACCGCAGGAGCATTGGTAAGTCCAAATGGCATCACTACAAATTCATAATGCCTGCATCGATCCGAAAGGCATTTAGGTATATCCGATTCCTTAATTCTCAACTGATGGTATCCTGATCGCAAGTCAATCTTCGAGAATACCCTTGCCCCTTGCAGTTGATCACACAAGTCGTCGATCCGAGGTATAGGATACTTATTCTTGATCATCACTTTGTTGAGCTCCCTGTAATCAATACATAATCGGAGGGATCCGTCTTTCTTCCGGAAAAAGAGAACGGGCGCTCCCCAAGGAGAAACGCTAGGTTGAATATAACCCTTTTGTAATAATTACTCCAGTTGCTTCTTTAGTTCATACATCTCGGTTGGCGCCATGTGGTATGGTGCTCTGGAAATAGGAGCCGCTCCAGGCTCTAATTCGATAGTGAACTCCACTTCTCTCTGCGGAGGTAACCCAGGTAGTTCGTCAGGAAATACATCTGAGAACTCATTCACAACCGAAATAGATGAGAGCTCTACTCCTTCCTCTTTCCTCATGGCATAACACCAAAGTCCATGACATCCCTGCTTCAGTAATTTCACGGCTTTCAATGCTTTGATCAATTTTCCCGAGCTTCCCGTTCTCCATCCTCTGAATAAGTGTTCAGATCCGTCATCAGCAATGATAGAAATGACTCTGTTTCGGTAATTCAGAATAGCTCCATAACGGTTGAGCCAATCGTCTCCGAGAATTAAGTCGTCACCATGTATGTCAACTACAATAAGATTTGATGGCCAATCTCTCCCTTCTATAGTCACTGGAAAATCTCTAGCTTCTAGGATTCCCATAATTTTCTCTCCGATCGGTAATCCCACAACATAAGGATCACAATCATACAAGCACGATATCTTCAAACGATTAACACAGTTCAAAGATATAAAAGAATGCGTAGCTCCTGAATCGAATAAGACACTAACTGGTTGCAAAAAGATCTGAATTTTACCTGATGCAACAGCCGTGTTCTGATCGTCTGACTTCTTCATCTCATAAATACGCGGAGGAATGGACTCAGCCCTGGATGCCTCTCTTTTCCCAACATTCTGCTGCTGGAAACCGCATTGCTGCGTCTGGTTTACACTAGTGTCCTTCGGAACCGGTACAGGAGTGCGAGCACCAAAAGATCGAGTCGCATTTCCACAAAATGTTGCGCGATGCCCTTCCTATCCACACTCGAAGCAGGTCACAGCAGGCGCAAAACAGTCACGTCGAACATGCCCTGCTTTGCCACAGTTATAACATTTCTTCCCTGCGTCTGAAACGGTTGGTGCTGCCCGGAACTTCTTTACACCTCGAGAAGGATGCGGAGGCCTCCTGGATGAATGAAAAGAGGACTGGCCCCTGCGAGGCCCACTTCTCTTATTCTCCGTGAAGTTGCCATACACCTTCTATTTCTTTGCTTCCGTTGACTTTTCTACTGCCGCCTCTTTCATATCATAGGCCAGTGCTTTGTCCTGATACTGTCGCAAGGTGGTACATTCAAATCCGGACATATACTGCTGAATTTCCGGCTTCATTCACATGTCAAAATGAAAAATCCTCTCTACCTCGGTCCTGACCAAGTGGCACACATAAGTCAACTGGTGATTAAAAGTCTTAATCACGTCTGTCACAGATGCTTCTGAATTTTGTGGTGAGAAAAACTCCCGGACTCGGGCCTCTCTAATTGGGCGAGGACAATACTGCGCTTCCATCATTAATTTGAACTCCGTCCAGTCGACATTATGCTCCTCAGGTCGAATGGCCTCCCACCAGTCGAAAGCCTCCCCCGTCAGAAGATACTGGGCGACTGGAACCTTTCTATCGTTGGGACAGTTAATCCCCGCAAAAATCTTCTCTAACTCCTTCAGCTAGTGATCCCAAGAAAGCGTCTCAGCAGAACCGTCAAATTTCGGAGGGTGCAATTTGACCACCTCAGTAAGCCATTTGTCTCCCCGATTATCCTCGTTATGCTGCTGTCCCATCGCCGTCTGCATGTGATCAACAACTTGAGCAAACTGGTTTATCTGAGCAACCACCTGTTGAAGCACTCCCGGCACATTAGGATCTGCATTATTATTTGCTGATCCCTACTGTCCTCAGGAATGGGAATCGGTTCGACTAGCAGATATCTCCGGGGTAGACGCCGAATCCTCCTGTCTCATATTTCCACATCCGCGTCCACGACCACGTCCGCGTCCACGACCTCCTCTCAACATACTGTAAACACAAATACTCAATATCCAGGGCAAACTTTCTAAAAGAAACTCCATCAATATTCACAAAACATGAATTAAATAAAACGGTAGTATTTGAGATTAGGAAACTTACAACCACAGTCCACACGACGATGCTGGCTTAGCAGTAATGTTACAAACGGCCAATAATCAAATAACATAAACAGACCCAACTAACCCGACTGCCAAGATATCCATGAATCTTAACTCTGATACCAAATTGTCACATCCCGGGACCCCTCCGTCGTAGCATGATATTGTCCGCTATGGGCACTCTCCTCTGAGCTAGCCCTCACGGTTTTGTTTTTGGGAACCCAGCGAGAAGCTTCCCAGGAGGTCACCCATCCTTAGATTGCTCTCGCCTCGAGCACGCTTAACTTCGGAGTTCTCATCACCCCGAAGCCACTAGGCTCCCAAAAGGCCTCATGCTATAAGGTGTCACGTCACGCTCAAATAAGGCACTTTGCCCGCTCTCTGCTAGTCGGTGTGGGATATCACAATCAAATTGTCACATCCCGGGACCCCTCCGCCGTAGCATGATATTGTCCGCTCTGGGCACTTTCCTCTGAGCTAGCCCTCACGGTTTTGTTTTTGGGAACCCAGCGAGCAGCTTTCTAGGAGGTCACCCATCCTGAGATTTCTCTCGCCTCGAGCACGCTTAACTTCGGAGTTCTCATCACCACGAAGTCACTGGGCTCCCAAAAGGTCTCATGCTATAAGGTGTCACGTCACTCTCAAATAAGACATTTCGCCCGCTCTCTGCTAGTCGGTGTGGGATATCACAATCCGCACCTCCTCAAAGGACCCGACGCCCTCGTCGGCACACTCGCACGACACGGCAGAGTGGCTACGATACCATATTCTGTAACACCCCGAGATATTCAGAGTAATTACAGCGCCGTAAACCCTTTAAGTAAGGATTTACAAGGCTAATTAAAAGAAATGTAAATATAATCCAACCGTACAACTGAAGCTCAAAATACAGAACTGGTTCAACTGATCCAATGAGTTAACTTATACAACCATATCGAAAATGACATTATTAAAACATACGTACTCGAGTACTAAAGTGAACCAAGAAGACAAATAACAAAAAACATCAACCACATCACTGAGCCATTTTATCGTCCTGTCGGTACTGTGGTTGCTTCCCCGCTGCTCGGCTACCTGAACATCAAAACAATGTCCACCCCCGAAGGGGTTAGCAAAACAATGCTAGTACAAGTATCATAATACATAAATCATCAGTGCATCATAAAACATGCAAAATGGACTTCCGTCATCGGAATACAACGATGTGAATCCTCACGATTCCATCAACATAATACAGGGAATCCAGCGATCCAGCGCCCTTGGTATAGATCCCCATGATGATCCTGTCGGACCAACGCATGGTGGGAAACCCATCCAGCGATCTAGCGCCCTCAGCATAGATCCCCATGATGATCCCGTCGGACCAACGCATGGTGGACATTCGATCCAGCGCCCTCAGCATAGATCCTCATGACCTCCTTCGGATCATTTTACAATATAAACCATGCAATCGTGCATACATATATGCATTTCAAATGTCCATTCATACGAACAATTAACCACGAATACCACAAGAAATCAAAGAAATCAATCTCATACTCGACAATATGAACAAAACCATATGCATGATCAAAGTTCCAATATAAACCAAACTCAACATATGATACTTGCCTCGAAAATGGCAAGAATGAAATACTCCAACAAATGACACGCGTCCGTATGTCACCGCCCCTCGATCGTCCCCTATGCAAGGCTCGGACCTAAGAAATAATAAATAATTCATCTCATGCCGTACGAATGTCTAACAATCCAGTTTACAGCCTAAAGCTCTAAGAATGAATTCTGCCTGAACTACTTAGCGTGCGCTACGTACTCTACGTAACGTGCGCTAAGCCTACCCGTTAACGTATGCAAATGACCAAGTCTAGCGTACACTAGAAGTGTACTAACAGTCCTATCTGATCAGCCGACTGTCCCGCCTGATGACATAACATACGTTACGTACCAAACGTAGCATACGTTACTCATTCCCGATAGCGCACGTTAATATACACATCTTAGCGTGCGCTAACCGTGCATGGTAGTTTACTACTGGGCAGAAAACTTAATCTAATGGTGATGAAACTCATGAAATCTTCAATGCTAATACATGCCATCTCCGTGCATATCATACTTATACGGTTTGTGAAAGATCTTTACGTATTAAATGACTATGAGATACAAGGATACGTATAATCATCACAACACCATAATTCATCTTTGATCTTCAAGAAAATATCCTAAGTCCAATCCATTTCATGTCCCAAAACGTATGATTCCTTTATGTGAAGACATAAGAACTTGGTAATCTCCATATACTAGTCATAATCGGTTTTGAAAATACATGAATATGCTTAGGAGTCCATACACTAAAAAGGTTCAATGGATTATACGATGAATAAGTACCGAAACGTCAAAAATATCCTTCTAACACATGATGCTCGACTACTAACGAATTTAACTGACTAGATAATCCCAAATCATGATCAAAACGTCCTTCAGATATTACTAATATTGGTGAAGAATCACCTACCTCAAAGTAGTGAAGAACACGAAGGAACTTGCAGAAATCCAACACCGAGAGCTTGAACCCCAATATCCAATGATCTACAATCTTCAACTCGAGCTAGGATAATGATATGAAGGGTTTAGGATGAAGAGAGTAATCCTCTAAGTCCAAGAATTCGGATGTGGGAGTGAAAAGGCTGAAAATATGAAAAAGGATGATGTCCTATTTATAAAAAATAGTTATTAGCGCGCGCTAGTCCATACTCATAGCGTGCGCTAATAGCTATACGAAACTTACGGACTTCACTGTACTCAGCATTTAGCGTGCGCTATCCTCATATCAGTAGCGTGCGCTACCGCGTTGACTTGGCTTTTTCCCGAAAGCCATCCAGGTTCATCCCGACATAATCCGACCGAGATCCGCAGCCGATCTCACCTACCGCCCTGTCTCAATCATGTTGACTACGTGTAGCGCGCGCTAAGATTCATACATAGCGTGCGCTATTGATCCAAGTTAGCGTACGCTACTCATAGTCGATAGCGTGCGCTACATGCGCAGAATCACAATTCAGATCACAATCATGAAATCATGCGCTCAATAACACCGGATCATGAAATACGGAAAATAATACTCAAATCAAAATGCAACAATTACAATATCACAAGTTTCAAATACATATCAGAAATCTCGGGTATTACAGCTTTAAGGTCCATGCTTGGTTGAGATACATCCGATTGAGATGAAACGTGATGTGAATCAAGATATTATGAAGAACCCGGATGAGGACTTGAGCATGCCGACTGGACCAATAACGATGTCTCGATCAAAGAAGTTCAAAAATAATTTATCGACACTCGTCATTGATATGTTTAAAAATAACTATGTTATCAAAGACAACAAATTCGTGAGTGGTGTCGAAGTTGTCGAACAATAAGTTTTTCGTTTATTTGATCTTCGTGTATTTTAATTTGAATTGTATTTCTTGAGTTGTATTTTTATATTTTGAGTTGTATATAATCGAGTCATGTAATATTAATGTCGAAGACGATCGGAAAAGACGAACAAACAAACAAGGATGCAAATTCCCGCGCGTAAGACTGACACGCAGCAGTCTCGTATTTTGGCCATAACTTACTCGTCCAAAATCCGATTCAGGTGATTCAGGTGTATATGGAAAGCTAAGAAAGAGAGATACAAATATTGTTCAGACCATAGGACTAAATTCGGAGACATTGGAGCTCGTAAATGATAAAACAGACAGCATCGGATTTATGGTGACTTGTTGTCCTTGTTTTCACACCTTAAAATCTTGGTCTTTGATATTTTGTCCCCTAAACATATGTTGACTGACTTTGTATCAGATTTTAGGATCTTTGAATGTTGATTTTTCTATTTTGTAGATTTCTAGTTGTTTCCTTGTTCACACTAGAGTTAGGTGTAAGATTTTGGCTATAAATAGCCTTGAAGTTTCATTGTAAGAGGACACCAAAGATTTTATGAATTTGAGAGTGTTTGTATTAACAAACCTTTGTGAGTGCTTTCTTGTTTTGTTGAGTGTGTCTCCAAAACATCCCTTGTGTGATTTATATACTTATCAAGTGCAATCTTGTTAGTATTTATATTCCACCCCTTCCGAGTTGCTACGGCGTGTCACGTAGAGGTTTGGAAGTAAAGCCCCATTTTGCTTATTTTGGAAAATCCTGGGAACAAATTCATCTAGCGGTGTCGGTTACCATAGCGTGTCGTGTGGGGGTCGCATCAGTTGGTATCAGAGCTCGGTTATTCCAAAACTAAGTGGTATCATCTATTTTCCTTCATTACCATAATCTTCCTATCTTACCATCCTATTATTTCCTTTATCTTCTAAATCTTCCATCTTCTTCACACAAATATATATATATATATATATATATATATATATATATATATATATATATAAGTGGTGAAGGTTTTGATTGTTTTTGATAACTCTTCAAGCCGAGGCCAGGGGAAGAACTTGTTCCTTAGCCTTCGGGCGTCTGGTGATTTTAGGCTTGCGGATCGAATATCAAATATCAATCCATTCATTTCATTACTAAAAAAAAAATATAAGTCGTGAAGGTTTTGATTGTTTTTTATAACTCTTCAAGCCGAGGCCAGGGGAAGAACTTGTTCCTTAGCCTTCGGGCGTCTGCTGATTTTAAGCTTGCGGATCGAATATCAAATATCAATCCATTCATTTCATTACCCAAAAAAAGGTAAAAAAAAAAAAGAAGAAGAAGAAAAAAAAATATCAAGGAAGAAGAGAAGAACGAATTTTGATCGATCTTATCAAATAATTATCATACTTTTCGTTCCGTTCCATATTCTAAACTATTCCGAATCTTTTGCTCCCATCTTTCCATTTTTTTCTTATCGTCATTTGCAATCTTTGGGGGGATCGTGGGATTTGAGGTCTTTCAAGAAGAAACTTGATTTGAATCACCTAAAATCACTTTGTAAGTTGTGTGGAAAAAGGCAAAAAAAAAAATTGTTAGGAATTAAGAAAAAGCCAAACGAGAGATACACGAGTGTGAGCGATCGAGTGATACACGTGAGGATCTTGTGAGGAAATTTTCTTGTAAAAAAAACAAAGAAAAACAAAAAAAAGGAAAAAAAAAAAGAGAAAAAGAAAAAAGAAAAAAAAAAGAAAAAGAAAAACAAAAAAAAAAGAAAAAAAAAAGAAAAAAAATGTCAGGAACCGAAAGAGACGAGCAAAATCTTATCCTTCAAAATATTGTACAACAACTTGCTCAAATAGTCGGAAGACTAGATAAGCAAGAGGAAACAATTGCTACTCTCACGAAGGGTAGAGAAGAGGAGCCCGTACGAAGGGGACCGGAACCCATTCGATTTGGAGGCTATGATGATGAAGATTCGATGAATTCCGAGGAGGAAACTCCGAGGTTTGTACATCGAGGAGGGTGAGAAGGACGAGGAGGAAGGAGAGAATATGAAGGAAGGCGAGGAAGATATGTCCGAGGCGAGGAGGATCGGAATATGGGAAACATCAAAATGAAAATCCCATCTTTCGAAGGGAGAAGTGATCCGGACACATATCTCGATTGGGAAAGGAAGTTGGAGACCATTTACGATTGCCACAACTATTCCGATGAGAAGAAAATGAGGTTAGCAATAACCGAATTTTCAGAATATGCAAGCATTTGGTGGGACCAACTTGTGACGGAGAGAAGGAGGAGTCGGGAGAGACCGGTTAGCGGTTGGGAAGAATTGAAGGTTGTTATGCGGAAAAGATTTGTTCCTAATTACTATCTTAAGGAACTATTTTCTCGCTTACAATCTTTAAAACAAGGCTCGAGAAACATTGAAGATTTTCGAAAGGAAATGGAGATGTTGATGATCCGGGCCAATGTTCGGGAATCGAGAGAGGCCACCATGGCGAGGTTTTTACATGGGATGAGAGCCGAGATAGCTAAAGAAGTTGACAAACAACACTTTGTTGAATTCGAGGACATGGTATATGCAGCGGTAAAAATCGAACGGAGCTTACGAAGAGGGAGCAACAACAACTATTCCACGGGATACTCTACTCCTTGGAAACAACAATCTCAAGTAAGTTTAGACAAATTTAAAAATTTTGATAAAAGAGAAGGGAGTGTCTTAAAAGGAAAGTTTGAAGTTGGGAGTACTAGCAAACCAAAATTTGATGGGAAACCTAAACCCGTCGAAAGCACCCAAAGGAGAAACCGGGATATCCAATGCTATAAGTGCCAGGGTCGTGGACATATAGCATCCGAATGCACCAACAAACGGGTGATGGTACTTTGGGATGGGGAGATTGAAACGGAAAGCGAAAAAGAAGAAGAAGAAGAGACAAGAGAGGTGGAGAGTGATGATGAGACGTATGAGTATGCACCTGCACTTGTTGTTCGGAGGGTGTTAAGTTCTCAAGCAAAAGAGGAGGAAGTTAATGAACAAAGAGAAAATCTATTTCACACACGTTGTTTTATTAAAAATAAAAATTGTAGTGTGATAATAGATAACGGGAGTTGCACTAATGTCATTAGCGCTATGCTAGTGGAAGAACTCGATCTTCCAACAAGAAGACACCCTAAACCGTATCGTTTACATTGGCTAAATGATTGTGGGGAAGTTCGAGTTAATAAACAGGTACTTGTGGCTCTCACCATCGGAAGGTATCAAGACAAAATCCTATGTGATGTCGTTCTGATGCATGCTTGCCATATCTTGTTGGGAAGACCATGGCATTTTGATCGAGATGCTACTTTGAGCGGAAGGAAAAATCGTTACTCGTTCGAGAATGACAGAAAGAAAATTACCTTAGCTCCCATGACTAAGGTACAAATGCAAGAATATCAACTTCGTCTTGAAAAGGAAGTTGAAGGAAAATCGAGAAAAGAAAAGGAAAAGAAAAATGAAAAAAATGAAAAAAGCGAGAAAAATGAAAAAAATGAAAAAAGCGAGAAAAATGAAAAAAATGAAAAAAATGAGAAAAATGAAAAAAAGAAAGAAAAAGAAAATTTGAGAAAATGCATGCTTGTAAGTGCAAAGGAACTTGAAGAAGATATCAAGGAAAATTCACTCATGTACTTGATTATTTTCCGAAAAGTTTGCGCTACTACTAACCCCGGGAACCGGATAATTCCGAGTTCTATTGAATCTTTCTTGCAGGAATTTGTTGATGTTTTTCCTGAAGAACTACCTGCGGGGTTGCCACCAATCCGAGGGATTGAACATCAAATAGACTTTGTGCCCGGAGCGGTCATTCCAAATAGACCGGCATACCGACACAACCCCGAAGAGACCAATGAAATCCAAAGACAAGTTGAGGAGTTGTTAAGTCTTGGGTATATCTGGGAGAGTCTAAGTCCTTGTGCCATTCCTGTGATCGTCGTGCCAAAGAAAGATGGAACGTGGAGAATGTGCACCGATTGTCGAGCGGTAAACAATATCACGGTTAAGTATAGACACCCTATTCCAAGGTTAGATGATATGTTAGATGAATTACATGGTTCATGTGTTTTCACTAAAATTGACCTAATGAAAGGATATCACCAAATTCGTATGAAAGAAGGAGATGAATGGAAAACGGCTTTCAAAACTAAATACGGATTATACGAATGGTTGGTAATGCCCTTTGGACTAACGAACGCACCAAGCACTTTTATGAGATTAATGAATCATGTTTTACGTGCATACATCGAAAAATTCGTTATTGTATACTTTGATGATATACTCATTTATAGCAAAAATGTTGAAGAACATGTTGAACATTTAAGATTAGCTTTAATTACCTTGAGAAGGGAACAATTATATGCTAGTCATAAGAAATGTACTTTTTGCATGAATGAATTTATTTTTCTTGGATATGTCGTTAGTGCTGACGGCATAAAAGTTGATGAAGAAAAGGTTAAGGCTATTCGAGAATGGCCTAGACCGACGAACGCGTCCGAGGTAAGAAGTTTTCATGGCCTAGCAGGGTTTTACCGACGCTTCGTAAAAGATTTTAGCACAATTGCAGCCCCATTAAACGAACTTGTCAAGAAACATGCTAAGTTTAATTGGGGAAATGAACAAGAAAAAGCATTTAACACTCCGAAAGATAAATTGTGCACC
Organism: Orobanche coerulescens; assembly: GCA_033398695.1. NCBI lineage: Eukaryota > Viridiplantae > Streptophyta > Magnoliopsida > Lamiales > Orobanchaceae > Orobanche > Orobanche coerulescens. The sequence continues at coordinate 166,483,880 of CM065808.1, forward strand.
GCACCTGTCTTAGCATTACCTGATTTTTCTAACACTTTTGAAATTGAGTGTGATGCTTCAGGAGTAGGAATAGGAGCAGTATTAATGCAGGGAAAAAGGCCGATAGCCTATTTTAGTGAGAAACTTGGAGGAGCTACATTGAATTACCCGACCTATGACAAGGAATTGTATGCTTTGGTTCGAGCCCTACGTACGTGGCAACACTACCTATGGCCTAAGGAGTTCGTGATTCATACCGATCATGAATCCTTAAAGCATCTCAAAGGACAGGGTAAATTGAGCAAGAGACATGCCAAGTGGTTAGAGGAAATTGAATCCTTTCCTTACATCATCAAATACAAACAAGGTAAGGAAAACATTGTCGCCGACGCTTTGTCAAGAAGGTATGTATTACTCAATACACTTTCTTGTAAACTTTTGGGATTTGATTTATTGAAAGAAGCATATGAGGGGGATAAAGATTTCCATGATATTTATGTCGCTTGCGAGAAAAAAGGAGTAGAAAAATTTTATCGGGATAATGGATTCTTGTTCCGTGATAATAAACTTTGCATTCCTTTTTGTTCAACACGGGAATTATTGGTAAGAGAAGCACATAGTGGAGGTCTAATGGGACATTTTGGGATTGCTAAAACTTACGAAATATTGCATGAATATTTCTTTTGGCCAAAAATGAAACATGATGTTTTTAAAGTTGTAAATTCATGCATTGTTTGTAGGAAAGCAAAATCACGAGTGTTACCGCATGGTTTGTATATGCCACTTCCGGTACCTTCCGAACCTTGGGTTGATCTTTATATGGACTTTGTATTAGGATTACCCAGGGCGAAATCCGGTTGTGAATCCATTTTTGTTGTAGTTGATAGATTTAGCAAAATGGCACACTTCATTACAAGTCATAAAACGGACGACGCCACACATATTGCTAATCTATTTTTCAAAGAAATTGTTCGTTTACATGGTATGCCCAAAAGCACCGTATCCGATAGAGATACCAAATTTTTTAGTCATTTTTGGAGAGTCTTATGGGCAAAATTGGGGACGAAATTGCTTTATTCTACAACATGTCATCCCCAAACTGATGGTCAAACCGAGGTTGTTAACCGAACGCTTGGTCAATTATTGCGAACTATTGTTAACAAAAATTTGAAAAATTGGGAAACATCTTTACCATTTATCGAGTTTGCCTATAATCGATTCATACATTCTACTACGACATTTTCGCCATTTGAAATCGTGTATGGTTTTAATCCAATAACTCCTTTAGACTTGTTGCCTATTCCAATAGATGACAGGAGTAACCTTGATGGCAAGAAAAAGGCGGATATGGTGAAGCAATTACATGCCAAAGTTCGTGAACAAATTGAGAAGCGCAACGAACACAATGCAAGAATGAAGAACAAGGGACGCAAACAAGTACTCTTTGAACCAGGTGATTGGGTTTGGGTTCATTTGAGGAAAGAACGATTTCCAATTCAAAGAAAATCGAAGCTAATGCCAAGGGGAGATGGACCGTTCCAGATCTTAGAGCGGATTAACGACAATGCCCATAAAGTAGATCTACCTGGTGAGTATAATGTTTCCACTACTTTCAATGTCGCTGACTTAAGTCCTTTTGAAAATTCAGATTCGAGGACGAATCCTTTTGAGGAACGGGGGAATGATGTGAATCAAGATATTATGAAGAACCCGGATGAGGACTTGAGCATGTCGACTGGACCAATAACGAGGTCTCGATCAAAGAAGTTCAAAAATAATTTATCGACACTCGTCATTGATATGTTTAAAAATAACTATGTTATCAAAGACAACAAATTCGTGAGTAGTGTCGAAGTTGTCGAACAATAAGTTTTTCTTTTATTTTATCTTGGTGTATTTTAATTTTAATTGTATTTCTTGAGTTGTATTTTTATATTTTGAGTTGTATATAATCGAGTCGTGTAATATTAATGCCGAAGATGATCGAAAAAGACGAACAAACATACCAAACCAAAACCAAACCAAACATACCCAGTATATCCCGCTCAGAGCAGGGTCTGGGGAGGGTAAGATGTACGCAGACCATGCCCCTACTTATTACGGTAGGGAGGCTGTTTCTGTGAAGACCCTCAGCTTAGTGCACAACAACATATTGAGTGAAAATATAAAGAGAAGCATATGATACGAAAAAAACTCAAATACAGAAGAGAGGTTGACTCTGCGCACAGCTCCCTGTCAGAAATACACCACATGCAAAAGGCAAAAGGATAAAATATACAATAAATCGTAAAAATGCAATGCTCTAGGTCAAAGCTAACCTAGACAACCCAACCCTGAGGCTCTCAACTACAGCACCACTCCCAACTAAAGAATCCACAACTCGATCCGCGTCTCCAAGCGCACCTATCAACAGTCATGGTCTCGGAAAGGTTTAAGGCCTTCAAATCTAATCTCAGCTGCTCCTCCCACGTCCTCCTCGGTCTGCCTCTCCTCCTCTCCCCGACAACTACTAAACTCTCGACCCTCCTCACCGGAGCAGAAGCCTGTCTCCTGCGGACGTGGCCAAACCATCTCAATCTCCCTTCCCTAACTTTCGCTGAAATGGGCGCCACTTCTAGCGCATTCCTGAAGACCCCGTTCGAGATTCTATCTAACATTGTGCGACCACACGACCAGCGTAACATTCTCATTTCAACCGCTTCCACCTTGCTCTCAAGCGACTTCTTCATCGCCCAACATTCAGAGCCATACAACATTGCAGGTCGGATTGCCACTCTATAGAATTTACCCTTCAACTTTAGAGGGACTTTCTTGTCGCACAGGACCCCTGTCGCTGCTCTCCACCTTAGCCACCACGCCTTGATGCGATGAGTGACATCATTTTCACACTCACCTTCCTTCTGAATGATCGAACCCAAATACTTGAACTTATCCGTACGGGGAACGATCTGATCTGCAATCATTACCTCTACATCTTCCTCGTTGGTCTCACCACTAAAGTTATACCAGAAATACTCTGTCTTAGACCGGCTCACACGCAAGCCCTGAGATTCTAACTTAGACCTCGATAGCTCCAACTTCGAGTTCACCTACCTCCTCGACTCCGCCACTAACACAATGTCGTCAGCAAAAATCATGCACCACGGGACGCCATCTTGAATCCCCCGCGAAATGACGTCAAGGATCAGAGCGAAGAGAAGAGGGCTTAGCGCCGACCCCTGGTGTAGCCCTATCTCAACCGGAAAATACTGGGTGTCACCAGCTGGGGTCCTAACACACGTCCTAACTTGGGAATACATGTCTTGGATCGCCTTAACGAATGGCAACGACACCCTCCTCTCTACTAGGCCCCTCCAAATAACATTGCGAGGAATGCTATCATAAGCTTTCTCTAGATCTATGAACACCATATGGAGGTCCTTACGCCGCTCTCTAAACTTCTCCATAAGGCGTCTGACGAGATGAATGGCCTCAGTCATGGACCTCCCCGGCATGAAGCCAAATTGGTTCTCAGATATCTCAACTTCTCTTCTAACCCTGCATTCCACTACTCTTTCCCAAAGTTTCATAGTATGACTGAGGAGTTTAATACCCCTGTAGTTACTATAACTCTGAGCATCGCCTTTGTTCTTGAAAAACGGCACGACAATACTATGCCTCCACTCCGTCGGCATCTTAGAACCTCTGAGGAGGATGTTGGATAGCTCTGCTAGCCACTGAACTCCGACTTCCCCCAGACAAAGCCAAACTTCAATAGGGATCTGATCCGGGCCAACCGCCTTAGCTCTACCCATCTTCATTAGAGCACTCTTTACTTCCTCCTTACTGATGCTTACACAGGAACTAAACGAACGGACAGAAGATAGACTAACTCCTTGCACCACCGAGTCACTACCCCTAGCCTCATTGAAAAGTTCAAAAATATACCTATTCCACCTCTCCTTAATAGCCACATCGTTCACTAATACTCGGCCCAAATCATCCTTAATAAACTTAACGGGACCCAGGCCGTGCCGCCCTCTTTCCCTAGCTTTCGCTAGTTTAAACGGAAAGTCAACGATTTTAACGCCGTCAGTCAAAATCAGTACCGATCCCATTAAAATAATATTATTTTAATCAAAAGTAGCCGACAAAACACTGTAGCAAAATAGCATTCGCTCCTTCTTTGGTGTCTAGGCGCTTGTACATCTCCTTGTAAGCTTTCCCTTTAGCCTTAGCCACTGCCTTCTTAGCCTCTCTTTTCGCCACCTTGTACGCTACAATCTTCAAGATTCTCTCCTTCCCAGCACTAACCGACAAAAGCTCCTTAAATAGTGCTTGTTTAGATTTAACCTTCTTTTGGACCTCCTCATTCCACCACCATGCCTCCCTAGGTCCACTAGACCTAGCCGAAGAAACCCCCACCACCTTCTCGCCCACCCTCCTAATAGCATTGTCCATGCTGGTCCACATAAGGTTAGCATCGCCCCCTTGCAAAAAACCTCCTTCGCGGGTCAGAGACTCCTTGAAAACTGCCGCCTTCTCACCCTTCAGATCCTTCCAGAGAATCCTCGGTCTAGCTTCTCTATCCCTGATAACAACACGACCTCCCATGGATAAATCCATAGCCAGCAGCCTGTGTTCAGAAGCACAGGCCTCGCTCCGGAACACCTTGCAGTCCACGCACGCCCTAGCATCACGACTGCGCAAAAGAAGGTAATCAATTTGGGTGTTGTGCCCCCCACTACTGAAGGTGATGAGGTGCTCAGCTCTCTTCTGAAAAACAGAGTTTGCAATTACCAACTCATGCGCAGTGGCAAACTCCAACAGTGTGGAACCTCCTGCATTCCTAACTCCGAAACCGAAACCCCCATGCGCACTATGGTAACCATCCACCTCCTCACCAATGTGCCCATTGAAATCGCCCCCCAAAACAATAAATTGATCGTCCAGAATACACCCGACCAACTCATCTAAACAGACCCAAAAAGCATCCTTAATAAGCTCACCCAAACCAACATGTGGTGCATATGCACAAACCACGTTAACCACCTTCTCCCCAACCACCACTGCAACGGACATAATCCTATCATTACACCTCTTCACTTCCACGACGTTTTCCTTAAACTCTTTAGACAAAAGAATACCCACACCATTACTCGAGTTAGCAAGGCCTGAATACCACAATTTATAACCGTTCGCCTCTCTGGACTGCGCCCCCTTCCACCTAGTCTCCTGAATACAAGCCACATCAACCCTTCTCTTATCCAAAACATCTACGAGCTCCAAAAGCTTACCCGTCAAGGTACCCAAATTCCAACTACCAACCCGCAAACGGCGCGACATCAACCAACACACAACAACAAACGCACTACGAAAATAAATAAAATGTGGTAGTGTGTAGCACAAGTGAAAATACAGTGAGAATGTAAGAGAACAATTTAAGCAGGAAAAACGCAGAGAAAGCACAATAAATAATAGATATATATAAAAAAAATGAAATTTAACGGAAAAGTACAATGATACCAGCCTTCGAGATGAGTTGGAAAAGAGGAAGCCTTCGAGAGGATTCCAAGCAGCTTGAAAAATCGGCAAGGGAACCTGCAATACAGCCAACTATACGCTATACTACTATTAGATTGAAGGGGAGGGACTAAATGCAGCGTTGAATTATTAATTTTCCGGCGATACGCCGGCCAGAAATGGCCAATACCGGCACAATTTGAGAAACGAAGTACGAAACCCTACATTAAATTAAGAATCTGGTGAGAAACCTTAAATTCCGCAAAAATGCAACACTTGATTTTGCTTACCACCGCCAAAACAGTTCAAGAAACAGGGAACCCACAAAGAAACACCCACCAGATCAGAAAAAATAGCAATAAATTGAAAAAAACAAAAAAGGAACTTGGGAAAAATCTGGAATATGGGCTTTGGGCACATATCGCAGTGTGTAGTGATAGAGAAAACTGGTCAGATGCGACAGTTCCGAGGAAGTATAAATTAGAGCCCACGACGAAGAGTAAGAGTAATTTCGAGTCCGAAATCTAATTAACTGTAATCTACCAGAGAAACTAAAATGAAATATAGGGGGGACGGGGGGAGGGGGCGTCAGTCCCCTCTCGTTATGGATGCAGAAACTAAATTTTGATGTTTTGGGTGGTATGGTGACTTGCAGTACTCGGTGGATGAATCTGTGGCCGGCAAGCTGAAGGAGATCTGCTCTGCCTCCCTAAACGCTCCACCCTTGCAGCCGCACCGCCACGATTAAGATCAAAACCCTTGCAGTACTCAGTTGCGCAGTGTGCTTCGGAAAGCAGAGAGACAGACCACAGTAGCCGTCGAACTCAAATCGCACAGCTCAAAAATTAATCTTGAGAGAGCCGAACAAACAAACAAGGATGCAAATTCCCGCGCGTAAGATTGACACGCAGCAGTATCGTATTTTGGCCATAACTTACTTGTACGAAATTTGATTCAGGTGATTCAGGTGTCTATGGAAAGCTAAGAAAGAAAGCTACAAATATTGTTCAGACCATAGGACCAAATTCGGAGATATTGGAGCTCAGAAAAGATAAAATAGACAGCATCGGATTTATGGTGACTTGTTGTCCTTGTTTTCACACCTTAAAACCTTGGTCTTTGATATTTTGTCCCCTAAACATATGTTGACTGACTTTGTATCAGATTTTAGGATCTTTGAATGTTGATTTTTCTATTTTGTAGGTTTCTAGTTGTTTCCTTGTTCACACTAGAGTTAGGTGTAAGATTTTGGCTATAAATAGCCTTGAAGTTTCATTGTAAGAGGACACCAGAGATTTTATGAATCTGAGAGTGTTTGTATTAACAAACCTTTGTGAGTGCTTTCTTGTTTTGTTGAGTGTGTCTCCAAAACATCCCTTGTGTGATTTATATACTTATCAAGTGCAATCTTGTTAGTATTAATATTCCACCCCTTCCGAGTTGCTACGACGTGTCACGTAGAGGTTTGGAAGTAAAGCCCCATTTTGCTTATTTTGGAAACATCCTGGGAAAGGATTCATCTAGCGATGTCGGTTACCATAGCGTGTCGTGTGGGGGTCGCATCAAAACGGACCCAAAATTTTGAACCGTGTCATTCGACATGATCGAGTCATCCATCAGCTTGATTTCCGCAACTACTTCATGCTCCTCTTTCTCAAAATCATCGGATTTATTGATTTGCGGTTCTTCCTGTAGAGAATTCAATTCACAAACATAATCAAACAAGTCAGAATCGTCAAACTCCAAAGTTGAATTACTAGAAAAACATGAGTTCGTACGAGCAAACTCTAATAGATCCGAAGACAATGAGTGTAAGATTTTTTTCTTTCCATACGAGCTTATATGGTCAATAACATTGCAATATTCCATATCATGATGAAATTTCATAGCTTTAAATATAGAAAATAGAACATGCTCATCGTTAACACGTAGTGTTAATTTTCCCCGTTCAACATCAATAAGAGCCTTTCCTGTTGCTAAAAACGGACGTCCAAGGATAAGTGGTAGGTCTTCATCTTCTTACATGTGAAGACCAACAAAATCCGCTGGAAAATTTGTCGACTTTTACAAGCACATCTTCAACAATCCCCTTGGGGTGTGTTATGGATCGATCCGCCAATTGTAGTATAACCGTTGTGGCTTTCATTTCTCCGACCTGAAAATAGAGAAAGGCATAAGGTTAATCAAAGCACCTAAATCACACAAAGCTTTTATCGAATGAGACGTTTCCAATGGTGCATGGAATGGTAAAGCTTCCAGGGTCCTTAAGCTTTTGAGGTAATTTGCATTGGATAATAGCGCTACATTCTTCGGTTAGTTTAACCGTCTCATGCTCTTCCATCTTTCTTTTTCTTAACATCACATCCTTCAATAATTTTGCATAGTTAGGCATTTGTTCCAAAATATCTGCAAAAGGAATATTTATATTAATTTTCTTGAAGATATCTAAAAACTTTGCGAATTGTGTATCTAACTTTTTCTTTTTGAAACGTTGAGGAAAAGGGAGAGGAACGTTAGGAGTAGAGTTAGAAGATATTTAAGGCTTCTCAGCCCCCTTGGATATACCATGCTTCCCTTCTTCCTCTACAATTTCGATTTGATCCTCCTTGACTCCCTCGTTTTGTTGGACCATTGGCATCTTTGTACCGCTTCTTAAGGTGATAGCTTGACAAGACTCTTTTGGATTCACTTCGGTATTGCTCGAAAATTGTCCCCGGTGATGTTGACTCCCGACAACATTAGCCAATTGTCTAATTTGAGTTTCGAGATTTTTCATTTGAGCTCCCATGGTGGTAGCTAATTGATTGACATGGCCTTCGATTTTGTCTAATTTTTCTTCATCTCGACTAAATCGGCTTTTTGTCTCCATCATGAAGGTAGCTAGAATATTCTCGAGATTTGACGTTGGCTTTGCTTCTTCAATTATCTCACCATTCGACACTTTGAATCCTTCCGGTGGTTGCAAGGCATTCTTTGGATTAGCATAGCGAAAATTTTCATGATTTTGGTTGGAGGGATGGTAGAAGCCCGGTGGTGGATTATTCCAGAAATTGTTGTAATTCCGGTTATTAATGTAATGTGCCTTCTCAAATGGGTCGGACGGTAGTGAACTTGAACTTCTTTTAGAAGCTACCTTCGAATCACCTCCTTATGTTAGAGCTCCCAATTGAGTAGTTAACATCGTCATTTGCATGGTTAGTGCCTTGATAGGATCCGAATCGGATATCTCAGCCAACCTTCTAATATTTGCTCTTTCCATCGGCCATTGATATCTATTCATAGCCATTTCTTCTATCAATCCATAAGCTTCTTCAGCGCTCCTTGCTAGCAATGTTCCTCCCGCGGAAGCATCAATGAAATTTCTTGTTTCTCCTATAAGGCCATTGTAAAAGAAACACATTTGTTGGTCTTCGGGGAAACCATGTCGAGGGCATCGCCTTAGTAGATCTTTGAAAAGTTCCCAAGCTTTGTATAACGGTTCGGAGTCCAATTGATGAGATTGAGTAATCTCACTTTTTAGCTTCATTGTTTTGTTGGGTGGGAAAAATTTGAATAAAAATTTTTCACTCAATTCTTCCCATGTATTTATACTTCCGGGAGCTAAAGTTCCAAGCCAATTTCTTGCCTTCTCTCTCAAAGAGAATGGAAACAATCGTAAGCATATTGCATCATCCGAGACTCCATTCATTTTGATAGTATCAAATATTTGCATGAAATGAGTGAGATGGGCATGTGGATCCTCGACAGCATATCCTCCAAATTTATTTTGTTGAACTATTGAAATTAAGGCTGGCTTCAACTCGAAATTTAGGGCATTGATTGGAACATGAGTGATTCCTCCAAAGTTTCGGTCCAGTTTTGGCCGAAATCCATCCCGAATTGATTGCATCCTAATTGTTGGATTTTCAATCCTTCCACCCTCGTTGTCTTGGATTATTGCATTCTCGTTCGTGTTGTCCCTTCCCACGTTATCTCCCGCTCTATCCATGTCTTCAAAAAGATCCCTTCTTAGTTTCCTTGAGGTAGCACTTGTTCTTCGGGCGAATGCTTCTACTTCCGGGATGAAAGTTTCTAAAGGCACTCGAGATGAACGAGTGTTCATGCACTCCCTGAGTAAGATTTGAAAATGTACAACATAAGTTAAGTAACAAATATAAGAAAATGTCTAAAGTAAGACTAGAAACACTTATCGTAATATCAACACTAATAAAAATTATTTAGTCCCCGGCAATGGCGCCAAAAACTAGTTCGCTATATTTTTAAACAATCCGTAAGTGTACGGAGTAAATGTAGAAAGTGGCGAGCAAGTTCGTATTCCACAGAGACTAAATATTCGTATTGTGTTGAGTACTAGATTATAATGATTCTGGTTTTATCTAGGCGATCGAAAGGTGAATGGATGGCTAACGAAATAAAATACAATGAAGAAAATAAATTAAAACAATTGAAAATATCTGAAAGAAAGCGAATTGCAAGAGTTTAGAAAGGTAGATTCCAAGGCTAGGTTTCCGTTGATTACTAAGTTTAGTCGAGATTGGTTCCAAAATGTTCTAAGGCGTCTCCAAAATGATAATCACAACAATATTCTAAAGTCTCTCTCGAGATGCATTTAAACGTAGATTAAACAACCTATAACAACGTCTCCGTCTATTATAAATTATCTAACTCCAAAATATTCATAAGATTAAACACCATCATAGCTCATCACCGATTTCTCAATCTCGTAATTTACTACGTCAAATACTCGAAACCTATTAATGCCCTCTTCTCTCGAATTATGAGCAATTAAGTTAAACATGTAAAAACATTGATCAAGTGTTCTAACATGAATTAAAACCAAGTATTTGATAAAGAAATCACACTAGATATATATAATCATCAATCCCTCAACACCATAGGAAATCAACGTACTGCCATGCCCAGAATCAAACGAGTTTAGCCGGACATGGTAATAAAAGAAAGATTAATAATCATCATGTTCAGCATGTTCATGCTAAATAAAACAACAAAATGAATAAAAGATAGGAAGAAGATAAAACTCGGATGGCGTCTTGAGTGAACTCGAATCAAGCCTTCAAATGTTCTTGAGGTGTTCTTCCTTGGTTTATTCAAATCTCCTTCTTTTTGGATGAAAAGCTCACAATCTTGTGTTTTTTTTCTCTCTCCAATCCCTCCAAGACTCTTCAAAATCAGAATATCTCTCAAGCCCGGCAAAAGATCCTTTTTATAAAGCCAAAATATCATTTTTTTTTTCTTGTTCAAATCTTCCAAAAATATCAAAAAATGATTTTTCCACCGAAAAGTGACAAGACTCGTGTCATACTCTTCCGGATTTGACACAATTGCCTGGACATGAAACCCGACTGTGTCATTATGGCACGGCCAAGCTATTGACACGGCCGAGCCCGTGTTGGTCCGTTTTGACTCTATTTTTTCTCCTTTTTCGGCTCGACCTTTCGTTTCCGCATTGCTTGATATGTATTGGGTTGAGACTTCGTTCTTGCTTGATAAATGTCCATAAAATACCTATAAAATCAATAAAACGTACCCAAGTGTGATCGATCCCAATAAACATAATATGAGCACAAACGACACAATTCTACACATTTTAGGATCTTAAAATCCGAAAAAACTTTGCAAAAATATGTGTAAAAATGAGTGTTATCAGTAACGTTTTGAAAATGATTTTTAGCCTTGTGGGTTCTGACGCGGGGCTCACGTCGCTGTAATATCCCCGATTGGTTTTGGGGGTGTTACAGAAGATGGTATCGAAGAATGGGTTTCATAAAACACGGGCATGTGTGTTATGTGGCTCTACCGGCGCGGTAGTAGCGTGACTTTTGAAAATAATTTTTCTGACTTTCGAGTCAAATTGATTTTTGGAGGTTCCAAATTTTTTGAAATATTTTCAAATTGCTATGTTTGCGATGCTGGTGTGTTATTATGTTGAGGCTTTGTATGGGAGTCGTATGCTAGTATCACGGGAGATCATCGACTTCATGGACCTGTAAGTATGTTCTTTCAGTTATTTGGTTTTGATAATTATTTGAGCATGGTGACATGATTTTAAGATATTTCGGGATTCAGATATTGATTATGACAGGTGTTACGTTTCGAGGACGAAACTTATTTAAGTGGGAAGATATGTAATATCCTAGAATTTCACTACGAATTTTCGCATTATTTTATCCGAGTTGTACTGTACAGAGTCCGACCGATACAATATGGATGAATTATTTTGGGAACTGTGACAGTTGTACCAGTAAATCTATTGAGCTTATTTTTAATTCTAGGATATTAAATGCTTGATATGTCTTTCGATGTCGGATATATTGTACGAGTATTTGTATAATTGTCGTACTTGGTCGACGATTGCATTTGAGGGTATCGTACATCAGATGTATTGTATGAGAATGTTATCGGAACGAGTATATATATTCAGTATGTCACGTGTACGTGTTCGGTATATTGAGACGGCAGGCAGGAGCAAATATGGCTAAGTATAAAAGCCATTACGTACGTTAAGCATAGGAGCTTACGTACGTAAAGGTGCAAGTGTAGCGTATGCTAAGCAAAGCAGATTACATACGTAACGAAGTAGCTTAACGTACATTAGGTTGGTACATAACGTACGTAAAAAGGGAATTGGACAGGACCGAGCTGTGGTCGGCAGGTGGGCCCGGTGTCGGCAGCTTTCGGCGTGGATGTGGACAGGCGAGTCAACCTCGAGCCTGACGTACGCTAAGGATAGATCATTACGTACGTTAAATGAGTATGTTATTGTACCAAGTCAACATCTTTATTACGTATGCTACATCATGGACATTACGTACGTATTGCACAATACGAATTGAGGCAGTAACCTCTGGAATAGTGTTACGTACACTAACAAGGCCAGTTAACATACGTAAAGAAGGTTACGTACGTTAGTTGGGTTACCTAACATATGTAATAGTTGAATTTATATAAATATGTGAGACCCATCCCTTTGGCATTTTTGGAGATATTCATGTCGTTTCTCTACCCTTGAACCTTCAGATACTGACTTTGGATCTTCCAAATAGATTGGGGACTTGGAGTTATGGATGTGGAGATTGAGATATGAAGATATTGTGTATTCTTGAGGTGTTCGATTGTGTTCTTGAGGAATGTTGGATAACTCCTCTCTTCGATTTGGATTTTGATGTTGTTGTTGATGTTCTTCTTCGTATGATGATGGTTATGGTGTTGTTGTTATGATCCTTAGTGTTATGTGAAGTGTATGTTAAAGAACATGATGACATATGTCTTGGATTATGAATTAGATGATGGTTAGATGTTAGAACACATCGGATTACGTCGTTTTGTTGGCTACAAAAATGATTATGGATTAATTCATGTTCTTGAAGAACTCTTCAGTGATATATGTCGTGATTTTATTACGATTAATTTTGGATATGATTATTCGTGATGATAACTGGTAATTGTATTCATATGAATTTACAAGGATGAGCCGTGTTAATCTGTAAGTAAGATTTAAGTCGGGATTGAGAATGTTGAGACACTTGTTAGAATTGAGTGATTATCGAATTTCGGCTTGTAGTCGTATTGTTTAAAATTGAAATGGTTTGGTTTTGTATATGATCGAGATATCGTTGAATCGTTGAGTTTGATTGGTTGATTTTATCGGTTGTTGATTGTTATCGAACGTGTTGTTAATTGATTGTTGCATTAGGTTGCGATAAGTGATCATTGATTATTAACTATTGTCCTGCGATTGAGATTGGAGAATGCATGTATTGCCTTGGTTGGGGTTGAGGAGCTTGTAGATGAAGACGACGGGATTAATAACGGCTTCGTCGAATTGGTATGAAGGCAAGTTATGCTTGCTCAGTTCATAATGTTTAATAAATGATTTCGATTTCATTTCATTTATGATTCATATAGCAATGATATTATGAATATGAAATGTCGGGATGATGGTTTGTATATTGGACTTTGGTTTGGATTAAATCATAATGTATATGATTTAAAGATGTCTAGCAAAAAAGGAGATGTGAAATTATCCTTGGTTATATGAAATGTTGGATATGGAAGACATCTTACTGTGCTGATGTTGATCTCGAGGTGATGGATTGTTGACAGTGATGGACTGTACCTCATTATGAACTATTCGTATAACTGTGTATTCGTTCAGGGGTGTTGGCCGTGGAAAGATTAGTGTCTTTTTGAGGTAATCTAGTATTGCTACATCATGATAATTATCTTGTTGCATTGTTGTACATGTGTGTATTGATGCTTCATGTGATGAGTGTGCATCATTGTTGGTATATTTTGTGATAATGTCCGGAGCATTCCTGTGTAGATTCTTCTGTGACCCTTGGCTGCGACCTTGGGAGTTTATGTGTTGAAATACCTTATGGAACTGTGTTGCGGGATTAAACCTGAATGGTACCTACGTCTGGAGTATCCCTAAGTAGATGCTTCCGTGACGCTTGGTTGCGACCTTGGGAGTTTATGTGCTAATATTATACGCATTGTGGAGCATGCTGTGAACTGTTGTCTCACGGAATTACGACACTGTGGTCGTGCCGGTCTTTCATGATCGAGTTATCATTGCTCACTTGGAAAGTTTTCAGATCCTTATTGGATATGCATTTCTTCAAGTTTCGTTGTCATGTTTTATCGTGATATATCTGGAGTCAGATACGTTCTGATCGGTCATGTGTAGAATTTTCAGGGCGGGCACGTGTAGCATGTGTTGGTTTCAACCTCATATTGAACCGTGCACACGAGACGTACTTCGTGAGGCTGATTAGGTATGAGACCAGACGTGTATCTAATCAATACCCGTGGTTGGCTTGTACACGGACACATTTATGGATCGGGTGTATCGTGACATCCATCTTGAGTCATATTGATTGGTCGTTCATAGTCCATTTATGGTCGGATATGTTCGATAGTCGGATTTGTCTTCGAGACCTCGTATATGTGATTTGTATGTGGTTGACAATTTTATTCTCTCGTATATCTGTTCCTATTGACTCTTTATTAACTTCATTTGGAGTTCACCCTATCGTGGTAATCTCGTTCGTTATTGATCCTTACTGATTCTATTTGGAGTTTGCCTTACCGTTGGTATTCTCGGTCGTTGTCGAGCCTTTATTGATCTTGTTGGAGTTTACCGTATCGTTGGTATTCTCGTTTGTTGATCCTTTATCGATCTTATTAGAGTTTACCGTATCGTTATAATTTTCGGTTGTTGATCCTTTATTGATCTTGTTGGAGTTTACCGTATCGTTGGTATTCTCGATTGTGGATTCTTTATTGATCTTGTTGGAGTTTACCGTATCATTGGTATTCTCATTTGTTGATCCTTTATCGATCTTGATAGAGTTCACCGTATCGTTGGTATTCTCGATTGTCAATTCTTTATTGATCTTGTTGGAGTTTACCGTATCGTTGGTATTCTCGGTTGTTGATTTGGTATTCTCGGTAGTTGATCCTTTATTGATCTTGTTGGAATTTACCGTATCGTTGGTATTCTCGGTAGTTGATCCTTTATTGCCCTCGCTGTAGTTTACCACATCAATGGTATTCTCGTTTGTGGTTGGTCCTTTGTTGATCTTGTGTAGAGTTATCATGTCATTGATATTCTCGTTCTGATGCATTGGTTGTTTATTATTATTGATTGTGTGAGTAGTCATACTTTGTGTTGATATCCATGACTTGCTATTGTTTCGGGACAGTTGATATACAGATGTATCGTGTGATATCGGTTTTATCAGAATTGGGATCCGATTGTGCGATCCAGCGGACAGAATCGGACATGGCTAGATTATTCCATATTTGAGATATATTTATGTTTGAGAATCTTGGTATCGTTTTGAATACAGTACAGATGGTTATTTTCGAATGCATTCGTCACTTGAGAATGCATGGTGCGGATTGAGGTAAGGGTTGAATTGATTTGAGATTCCACGGATTGGTAAGGTTATTATGGTAATGTTACACAGGATATATTCTTACCTTGTATTTAAATTGATATGTAATTGTTTATGTTGATGTTATCGTTATCATTGTTGAGTATTATGACTGACCCCGTCGTGGTCTTTCTCTTTTAGGTACTCGGAGTTCGAGCTAGTAGCGGTCGTGAAGGGATGAGCTTTCCAGTGATACTGGCTATGGCGTGGTTATTTGAATTCGAGTATTCTTTCTGGTTTTTATAATTCCGTTGCAAACATATTTCCTATTGTGTTATATCCGATGCGTGTGTATCTTTAAATGGATTTCAGTATTTTACTAGATCGTGTGTACTTTCTAAATGCACTTTTGGCGTCTTTGCCTTGTGCTTTCAAATGGTATTTGATGAAGGTATTTGGGAAGTATATTTTTAAAATATTTGAGTTTTAAAATATCACCGTCTTTGCCTCGTTGGCATGTTTGTAACGTTTTGAAAATGATTTTTAGCCTTGTGGGTTCCGGCGTGGGGCCCACAGCGCTGTAATATCCCCGGTTGGTTTTAGGGTTGTTATAGAAGATGGTATCGGAGCTTGGGTTTCATAAAACCCGGGCATGTGTGTTATGTGGCTCTACCGGTGCGGTAGTAGCGTGACTTTTGAAAATAATTTTTCTGACTTTCCAGTCAAACTGATTTTTGGAGGTTCCAAATTATTTGAAATATTTTCAAATTGCTATGCTTGCGATGCCGGTGTGTTGTTATTGTGTTGAGGCTTTGTGTGGGAGTCGTATGCTAGTATCACGGGAGATCATCGACTTCACGGACCTATAAGTATGTTCTTTCAGTTATTTGGTTTTGATGATTATTTGAGCATGGTGACATGATTTTAAGATATTTCGGGATTGAGATATTGATTATGACACGTGTTAAGTTTCGAGGACGAAACTTATTTACGTGGGAAGATATGTAATATCCTAGAATTTCGCTACGAATTTTCGCATTATTTTATCCGATATGTACTGTACAAAGTGAGACCAATACAGTATGGATGAATTATTTTGGGAACTGTGACAGCTGTACCAGTAAACCTATCGAGGTTATTTTTAATTTTAGGATATTACATGCTTGATATGTCTTTCGATGTCGGATATACTGTATGAGTATTTATATAATTATCGTACTTGGTCGATGATTGCATTTGAGGGTATCGTACATCAGATGTATTGTATTAGAATGTTATCGGAACGAGTATATGTATTTAGTATGTCGCGTGTACGTGTTCGGTATATTGAGACGGCAGGCAGGAGCAAAAATGGCTAAGTATAAAATCCATTACGTACGTTAAGCATAGGAGCTTACGTACGTAAAGGTGCAAGTGCAGCGTACGCTAAGCAAAGGAGCTTAAGTACGTAACGAAGCAAGCTTAACGTACATTAGGTTGGGTACATAACGTACGTTAAGAAGGGAATCGGACAGGACCGGGCTGTGGTCGGCAGGTTGGCCCAGTGTCGGCAGCTTTCGGCGCAGATGTGGACAGGCGAGTCAACCTCGAGCCTTACGTACGCTAAGGACAGATCATTACGTACGTTAAATGAGTATGTTACTGTAGCAAGTCAACATCTTTATTACGTATGCTACATCATGGAAATTACGTACGTAAAGCACAATACGAATTGAGGCAGTAACCTCTGGAATAGTGTTACGTATGCTAACAAGGCCAGTTAATGTACGTAAAGAAGGTTACGTACGTTAGTAGGGTTACGTAACGTACGAAATAGTTGAAGTTATATAAATATGTGAGACCCGTCTCTTTGGCATTTTTGGAGATATTTATGTCGTTTCTTCACCCTTCAACCTTGAGAGACCGACTTTGTCTCTTCCAAACAGATTGGGGACTTGGAGTCATGGTTGTGGTTCTTGAGATATGAAGATATTGTGTATTCTTGAGGTGTTTGATTGTGTTCTTGAGGTATGTTAGATAACTCCTCTATTCGATTCGGATTTTGATGTTCTTCTTCGTATGATGATGGTTATGGTATTATTGTTATGATCCTTAGTGTTATGTGAAGTGTATGTTAAAGAACATGATGATATATGCCTTGGATTATGAATTAAATGATTGTTAGATGTTAGAACATATCGGATTACGTTGTTTTGTTGGCTACAAACATGATTATGGATTAATTCATGTTCTTGAAGAACTCTTGAGTGATATATATCGTGATTTTATTACAGTTAATTTTGGTATATGATTATTCGTGATGATAACCAGTAATTATATTCCTATGAATTTACAAGGATGAGCCGTGTTAATCCGTAAGTAAGATTTAAGTCGGGATTGAGAACGTTGAGACACTTCTTAGAATTGATTGATTAGCGAATTTCGGCTTGTATTCGTATTATTTAAAATTGAAATGGTTTGGTTTCGTATATGATCGAGATATCATTGAATTGTTGAGTTTGATTGGTTGATTTTATCGGTTATTGATTGTTGTCGAACGTGTTGTTAAACGATTGTTGCATTAGGTTGCGATAAGTGATCGTTGATTATTAACCGCTGTGCTGCGATTTAGATTGGAGAATGCATGTATTGCCTTGGTCGGGTCTGAGGAGCTTGCAGATGAAGACGACGGGATTAATAACGGCTTTGTCGAATTAGTATCAAGGCAAGTTATGCTTGCTCAGTTCATAATGTTTAATAAATGGTTTCGATTTCATTTCATTTATGACTCATATAGCAATGATATTATGAATATGAATTGTCGGGATGATGGTTTGTATATTGTACTTTGGTTTGGATTAAATCATAATGTATATGATTTAAAGATGTCTAGCGAAAATGGAGATGTGAAATTATCCTTGGTCTATTATATGAAATGTTGGATATCGAAGACAGCTTACTGTGCTGATGTTGATCTCGAGGTGATAGATTGTTGACAGTGATGGACTGTACTTCATTATGAACTATTTGTATAACTGTGTATTCGTTCAGGGGTGTTGTTCGTGGAAAGATTAGTGTCTCCGAATTTGAGGTAATCTAGTATTGCTACATCACGATAATTATCCTGTTTCATTGTTGTACATGTGTGTATTGATGCTTCATGTGATGAGTGTGCATCAATGTTGGTATATTTTGTGATAATGTCCGGAGTATTCCTGTGTAGATGCTTCTGTGATCCTTGGCTGTGGCCTTGGGAGTTTATGTGTTGATATACCTTATGGAACTGTGTTGCGGGATAAAACCTGAATGGTACCCACGTCCGGAGTATCCCTGAGTAGATGCTTTCGTGACCCTTGGTTGCGACCATGGGAGTTTATGTGCTAATATTATACGCATTGTTGAGCATGTTGTGAACTATTGTCTGACGAAATTACGACATTGTGGTCGTGTCGGTCTTTCATGATCGAGTTATCGTTGCTCACTTGGAAAGTTTTCTGATCCTTATTGGATAGGCGTTTCTTCGAGTTTCATTGTCATGTTGTGTCGTGACATATCTGGAGTCAGATACATTCTGATCGATCATGTGTAGGATTTTCAGGGCGGGCACGTGTAGCATGTGTTGGTTTCGACCTCATATTGAACCGTGCACACGAGACGTACTTCGTGAGGCTGATTAGGTACGAGACCAGATGTGTATCTGATCAATACCTGTGGTTGGCTTGTACACGGACACATTTCCGGATCGGGTGTATCGTGACGTCCATCTTGAGTCATATTGATTGGTCGTTCATAGTCCATTTATGGTCGGATATGTTCGATAGTCGGATTTGTCTTCGAGACACCATATATGTGATTTGTATGTGGTTGACTATTTTATTCTCTCGTATATCTATTCCTATTGACCCTTAATTAGCCTCGTTTGGAGTTCACCCTATCGTGGTAATCTCGTTCGTTATTGATCCTTACTGATTCCATTTGGAGTTTGCCTTACCGTTGGTATTCTTGGTCGTTGTCGATCCTTTATTGATCTTGTTGGATTTTACCATACCGTTGGTATTCTCGGTTGTTGATCATTTATCGATCTTGTTAGAGTTTACCGTACCGTTTCTATTTTCGGTTGTTGATCCTTTATTGATCTTGTTGGAGTTTACCGTATCGTTGGTATTCTCGATTCTCGATTCTTTATTGATCTTGTTGGAGTTTACCATATCGTTGGTATTCTCGGTTGTTGATCCTTTATCAATCTTGATAGAGCTCACCGTATCGTTGGTATTCTCGATTGTCGATTCTTTATCGATCTTGTTGGAGTTTACCGTATCGTTGGTATTCTTAGTTGTTGATCCTTTATCGATCTTGATATAGTTCACCGTATCGTTGGTATTCTCGGTTGTTGATCCTTTATTCATCTTGTTGGAATTTACCATATCGTTGGTATTCTCAGTAGTTGATCCTTTATTGCCCTCGCTGTAGTTTACCACATCAATGGTATTCTCGTTCGTGGCTGGTCCTTTGTTGATCTTGTGTGGAGTTATCATGTCATTGATATTCTCATTGTGATGCATTGGTTGTTTATTATTATTAATTGTGTGAGCATTCATACTTTGTGTTGATATCCGGGACTTGCCATTGTTTCGGGACAGTTGATCTACAGATGTATCGTGTCATATCGGTTTTATCAGAAATGGGATCCGATTGTGTGATCCAGCGGACAGAATCGGACATGGCCAGATTATTCCATATTGGAGATATATTTATATTTGAGAATCTTAGTATCGTTTTGAATAAAGTACAGATGGTTATTTTCGAATGCATTCGTCACTTGAGAATGCGAGGTGCGAATTGAGGTAAGGGTTAAATTGATTTGAGATTCCACGGATTGGTAAGTTTACTACGGTAAGGTTACATTGGAAATATTCTTACATTGTAATTACATTGATATGTAATCGTATATGTTGATGTTATCGTTATCATTGTTGAGTATTATGGCTGACCCCATCATGGGCTTTATGTGTTAGGTACTCAGAGTTCGAGCTAGTAGCGGTCGTGAAGGGATGAGCTTTCCGGTGATACTGACTATGGCTTGGTTAATGGGATTCGAGTATTCTTTCTGGTTTTTATAATCCGATGCAAACATATTTCCTACTGTGTTGTATCCGCTGTGTGTGTATCTTTAAATGGCTTTTAGTATTTTACTAGCTCGTATGTACTTTCTAAATGCCCTTTTGGTGTCTTCGCCTTGTGCTTTCAAATGGTATTTGCTAACGGTATTTGGGAACTATATTTTGAAAATATTTGAGTTTTAAAATATCACCGTCGTTGCCTCGTTGGCGTGTTTGTAATGTGTTGAAAATGATTTCTAGCCTTGTGGGTTCCGGCGCGGGGCCCACGGCGTTGTAATATCCCCGGTTGGTTTTGGGAGTGTTACAGTATACGGGGTGGACATGTACACGGACACATTTCCGGATTGGGCGTACTGTGATGTCCATCTTGAGCCATATTGTTTGATCGTTCATAGTCCATGTATGATTGGATATGTTCGATGGTTTGTGACTGCTGGTTCATACGCCCGAGGGGTATGTGTAATACCCGTACTTTTTATTTACTGTTTGACCTTGCCGTTCTTCCTATTTTATCGCTCTGTAAACTCTTTGTGAAGTTGTCGATGTTGTTATAGAGTTTTGTACCTTGTTTGGATCATGATCGTGTCGTTTAGACATTTCGGAAGTGTTCCGGGTCAGAGAGATAGCGCACGTTAGGCCGAGGCTAACGCACGCTAATTCTTCTTAAGTAGCGCACGCTAGCTTTGAGCCCTAGCGCGCGCTAAGGGACCAGACAGGGGAGATGCAGTAGCTAATTCTGCTCTCTGGACTAAGCAGTTAACGCACGCTAGGAGTTAGCTAGCGCACACTATTCGTGGTCAGTAGCGCGCTAACACCTTCGTAGCGCAAGCTAACGAGTTGGGTCGGCAGAGGCAGTGAGGTTTTCAGACTGTCTGGACTATCAGGTAATGTACGTTAGGCTTCAGCTAGCACACGCTGTAAGTGTTGCGTAGCGCACGCTAAGACTCGAGCAGGGCAGAGGACAGTAGGTTCTGGACTCCAATTTTTGGACACCAACTCCCAGGTAGCGCACGCTAACTATCGGCTAGCGCACGCTAAATGA
The DNA here is from genome assembly GCA_033398695.1 of Orobanche coerulescens. Taxonomy (NCBI): domain Eukaryota; kingdom Viridiplantae; phylum Streptophyta; class Magnoliopsida; order Lamiales; family Orobanchaceae; genus Orobanche; species Orobanche coerulescens. Next base: position 166,505,404 of record CM065808.1, read on the forward strand.
AGGCTATTAGCACATGCAACGGTATACCTAACGCACGCTAACGAGTCTGGCAAAAGCCACTGGACTACCTGGTGACCCCGCTAGCGCACGCTAATATTGAGGCATAGCGTGCGCTACACTGGGCACATTTTATATAGGACAGTTGACCTGCACTCGTCATCCTTTTCATCTTTTTCACATTTCCAATCGGGAGCAGCGGGATTTGGGCGATTCGGAGAGTTTGAAGGCGATCCTTCTTCAGATATCAACATCTTTGGTTGGATAACAAAGATTTCACAACATCTAATCTATTCTATCTTTTAAATCAAGGTAAAAATCCTTAGAACCCTAATTTTGGGAATTTTGGGGTTTTTCTTAGATTCGTCCGATTTATCCATTTTGGAGCTTGAGAACCTTGAGATTATGAAGTATCTACCCCGTGTACATGTTTCCCCCATGATTTTGTGGATTGTTTGTGCCTTGTTCGGACGTGAGAGGGTTTGGATGATTTTCCAACCCCTAGATGTTTACCCTTGTAGTTTCGTGAATCGTAGGCGGGTTTTGGGAGTTTCTTCGTGTGATTTGTGTATGGGTTATTGATTATCGTATTCCTTGCGAATCGTTTAGGTTCCGGAAGTGTGTTCTTAGATATACCTAACTTATACTCTTTTCCTTCCGATTTCTCGATGTCTCAGAGGCAGGTATATGTTTATGATTGTACGTTCTCGACTTTGAAAGTAAGATATATGATTGGCATGATTGTTTATATCCACTCTGGGACGCACCGACGGGTCCTTTGAAGGTTTCTTAGACTCTGGTGCGATTCCACGGATAGTTGGGTTGACCACTCTAGGATGGACCGATGGGTCCTCTGAGGGTTTCGTAGCCTCTGGTGTGGTTCCACGGTTGATCATGTATGTATTGATGTGATGCTATGGGATTTAGTTATTCTGGAATACTAGTCTTGAAATGATGAATTGACGGTTACTTTCACTTTATTGTCAAGGAGTATTGTATTTCATATCCGATATACTTGCACTAGCTATTCGACGGCTAACCCCTTTATGCGGGAAATACTTTTTATGTATTTCAGGTTCCAGGAGAGCGGACATACAGGTATCGGGTCGGCATGAAGATGATGGGCAAGCGTGATACTATGTCTTATCTCCGGTTATATTTTGTGTTCCTCCATTCAGTGTTGTTGTACTGGAATGGTTATTGAATACTCGAGTATTTTTTTTCAGTTCCCTTGATGTTCCGGCCTGTGTTGCCGAGGTATTGATTTGTGTTGTGATGTATTCGGATAATTTTGATATGGTTTGAATACCATTTGTATTGTCCTTCATTTCATTATATTTGGACCTTCTCGGTCAAGTTTTATAGTTCTGCGTATGATTAGCCTTGTGGGTCCCACGACGGGGCTCACGGCACTGTAATATACCCTGAATAACTTGGGGGTGTTACAGTATGTTCAATAGTCGGGATGTTTTCTTTGAGATCTAATATATATGAATTTAATAATGTCTGGAGAATCATTTATCATGTATATCTGACCCTGTGTTTTGGGCAAACTACTTGTGTCGTATTTTAGGTCGAGGCAAAGTCAAGGCACGAGAAGAGCATGGTGACAGCGAAGGGTTCGAAGGATACTAGTTCGGGGGGGCCAAGTCTTTTGTTGTCCGGTTATGTTCAAACCGTGAAATGTTACTTTATCCCGCTTCATTTAAAATATTGTCCGATTGTATTGTTATTTGAAGTATATTCCATCTCCATATGGTTTATACTTGTATTTCGGATCCTGTGTATAATATGGCCGTTGGCCATACTATTAATCTCCTAATCGGAGTAGTGACTATTTATTGTGGTTCGGTATCACAAGGTAATACATATTTAATCTGTATTTTGGTATTGCCTGGTGGGTCCCAGTGTGGGGTCCACGGCACTGTAATAGCTGCCTTTTGGGGTGTTACAAATATATTTCTCTGGTCCCGACCATATTCATTTATCGAGGTTTTACTGTATTCTCTTTATTATCATGCAAAATCTAAAACGATAAATTTTGTGTAAGTTTGTCAGTAATTTAAATTAATTAAATTAGAAAAGATAATAGTTTTTCAAAAAATTATATCAATTGAATAAATTAGCAAATTTAAGTAATTACGATTGCACCATAAACTTTGCAACAGTTTATTTAGTAATATAAGTTAAATAAAAACGTATAGACCATATTCTATTGCTTTATTTTTATCTTATATGTCATTATTATTTTACAATATAATTTTTAACTGATAATATATTTATTCACATAGTAAAATAAGATGGAAAAGATGGTCTCGAATTGTAATAACTATACTTATATTAGGTATCAAAGGGCAGAACAAAGATTTTGTTGTAAATATATTATTTTATGGACATTACTTGCAGGATAAGACACTTAATGGTCTAAGATGCCTAGTGGGCTTTTAGGGCTACATCCCTATTTATTAGTATAAATATATCTTTTTTTATTGTATTCTTGTACTCAGAAACATACCAATTATAGTGAATACTCTCCTGGCTTGGTATGCCCCTAGATGTAGTCATTATTGACGAGCTGGGTCAACAAATTTGTTCTTTTTATTTTAAAATTTTATAACACGTTATCAGCACGATGCTCTAACAGTAGAATATTTTTTCATCTGATTTTCGAAATTCGCAAAAAAATCACGAGCAGATTTTTTGCACTGTGAGGCCGCGCGAAAATTATGTTTTCTGCTTCGTTAACCGTCGTATCAGTCTGAATTTTGGAAAGCATCTTCCTAACATAAATATCTATATATTCAACGGTGAAATCGGGTTTTGTGTAATATTACTTACTGAATCTGTCGCCGAACAGAAGCATTTTTTTACGAGGAAATTTGAAGATCCCAACTCATCCAACACCGAGTTGTTGCACTGCCGCGCCCGAGTCCTTTTTCGGCCAATTATGGAGCCCAGTAGCCCCTTTCCCGGGCGTTTCTCAACTCTCCATCTTTTTCCATTGATTTGTTGTAATACCCTCGCTTTTACTATTGTATTTTCTGATTTGACCAAGTATTTTCGCATTATATCTGTATTGTTGTAGCAAGTATATCGACGAATTATGTTAAGTTGGAATCCTGGTCATTCATACTATATTAATTGTTGGGGGATATTGGGAGAATTCCATTTATGCTTGTTATAAGAACTTAACGTACGTTAACCTATCTTCTTTACGTACGCTATGTACGTAGCCTTACATACGTAACATTCATATGTTAACGTACGTAATGCGAGAGATCCATTAATAGCCCGCCTTTCGGCGGGTGGGGCCGAACGGGGGTAGGTGGTCGGGAGTCGATCACGACAGCCAAGTCAACGGCTATTACGTACGTAATAGTTATATATTTACATACGTAACGATTTGCGTGTTTTAAGTCAGTAAGATCTGACAAAATCAATTACGTACGTAATGTTCATGAGATTACGTACATAAGGGCTTTAACGTACGTTAACCCCTCTATTTAACGTACGTAATGATGAGTTCAGGTTATAAAAATAGGACATGCCTTTCATTTCCTGCTCGACCCATTCAACCTCCCCACTGAGAAAAACGATCCCCTTCCCTGCCAACTCCATTTCTAGCCCTTCTAACTTGTGTTGGAGCTTCCACACTTGGGCTGTGACTTGGAGATTAAGAGATTGAAGTGTGTTCTTTGAAGTGTTGGTGTTATTCTTCATTTTGAGGTTGGTCTTTCTTTAACTCATATTAAATCTATGCTTATGATGATGTTAGTATATGATCACTTCACATAATGTTAGTTAAGCTAGTGTAAACATGGTAAGTTAATTGAATCATGCTCAAACTAAGTGAAGATTAACATTAAGGGTATTAGTATTACTTTTTGATGGACAATAACTTCATAATATGATTGTAATGATAATGATATATAAAACCTGATGCATAACATGATAATCGGAATATGATCATAGTCTCAACACTAGGAACATGTTAAGGATGAAATCCTTAATGATTAGAGGTGAGAGGTACTAATCTTGTCTTGAACATTCAATTGATTCTTGAAGGTAATATGGAACCATAATTTTAGCCTCTAAACCAATACCTTTGTAATAAATTGTTGGAAGAATTATGTTAACCCTTTTGAAGATAATTTTCACAAGATGGGATGAAGTTACATTTAGAATTCCAAGTATCCAATGATATAACTAGACTTTTAATAAATTCTTCAAAAGTAAAACAATGGATTTTGATAGAAGGAAGTTGTAATCTTCATATGTTCAAGTTAATCGACTTGATAACTTAAAAGGGTGTTAATCACTACATTAATATGTTGATAATGTTCTTAAGAGGATTATGTTGAATATGGTGATACAAATGCGGTAGATGAGTAGCCGAATTCCATTTCATTAATCCGTGTGTGTTAGGAGATGTAAATTAAGGTGATGTTCTTAGTTCACTAAAAACTGGAAATCATGCTTTCATATAGGAATCAGTTTTAATGTAATCGTTGGTAAAATAATGAAGAACGTAATTAAATACAAACTTATATCGCAATCGGAAGTGCCGATGATTTGAAAAGATGTTTTCACAATGTTACATTGGTAATAATCTGGACTTCAAGTATTTAACATTAATGTTAGAATATGTGAATGAACATGATAAACATATGATGATTTGTAATTGGAACATTAAAGTGATTAATAGGATAACTGATTTATTCAAATAAATTTATGAATATTGTTTATGTAATGATACCGTTATCGTACGAATGTGTTGTTGAATGAATTACATATCATTCAAGGTTGCTTGTTCACGTGAGTATTGTTAGACGAGGATACCGTTCGTTTGACCATTCAAAGAAGGATTATTCATCTACGGAATTAAGGCAAGTTATCTTGCTTGGTTATAATGATGGTTGAATTCTGTGATTATTATGCATTTCGTGTGTATGAAATGTTCTGATAATCTATGATTCGTGATATGGTGATGCCTTGATCGTATTATCATGGTGTTGGGATGATATACCCGAAATTACCGTTCTTGTTACCGTTGGTCCTTTTGAGCTTTGTTGACACTTCGGTGAGTTGTTCGATTTCTTGATAAAGGTGTAATTCGTTGAGTTTCGTTGTCATGTTGTATCGTGACATCTCTGGAGTCATATCTGCGTGCTGATTGGTTATGTGTAGGATTTTTAGCCGGGCACTTGATGATCATGCGTGGATGTTTTCCGCATTTAGATCGTTCACACGAGACGTAGTTCGTGAGGCTAATTAGGTACATCGTCCCACGTATACTCTGGATTCCGTATACGGGGTGGACATGTGCACGGACACATTTCCGGATCGGGCGTACTGTGACGTCCGTCTTGAGCCATATTATATGGTCGTTCGTATATTTGGTTATGTTCGATAGTTGGGACTGACTGTTTATACGCCTGCGGGGTATATTCAGTAGTCGATTGTTTTCTTTGAGATCCGTATATATATGAATTTTATAATGTCATGAGAATTATTATCATGTGTAGCTGACCCTGTGGTTTGGGGCGAAATACTTGTATTTCAGGGCGAGGAAAGGGCAAGGCACAGGAGGAGCACAATGGCGACGGAGGGTTTTGAATTATGCTATTTCGGGGGCCCGAGTCTTTTGATGTTCGGTTATGTTTTATTGTGATTTTCATTTTACTTTGTGTCGGATGAATGTACCATAATCTGTTAGGTATTGCCCATCGTCATATGGTCTGTACCGAATTTGGATCCTGTGTACGTTTACTCGTATTAAAGACATGTATAATTTATACTCCACATCGGGGCTTTGATAAATATTGTGGTAAGGTGCCACGTTTGTCAGGTTGTAAGTGTATATCGTGATATCGCCTGGTGGGTCCCGGTAGGGGTCCACGGCACTGTAATAGCCACCGTTTTTGGGCTGTTACATTTGTACACTTATAAATCTAACCATGTGTATGTTTTACGTGCATATAGGAAAAATATGTTACCCATGATAATGTACACGCTATGGAGAGAAGCCATATATAGTATTCCATTCAAGGATCAAATATCTGGAATTATTTATGGAGTAAGTAAGCATACCAAATTATTTAATTTTATATATTGAAATCGATTCATAGCATATTTTAATTTGTGAATATGCTTTGATTTTGTGAATTATAAAAAAAATATTTTATTGCAAGATGTATTTCATTTATCATGTTGTATCGATGTAATAATCGTATTTGTTACGATTTATGTTATAATATTTATGATTATATATCGTTGCTCCCGAAGTAGCGCGATTGATATATGGTTGCGATTCATGATAATCATAAAGATTACATATCGTTGCTCCTGAAATAGCACGATTGATATTCCTTAGGAATATAACATGCTCTTAAAAGCAATTAAGTCTATGGAAAATATATTGATATTTATTCATGATCTTTTGTGCAAATGGCGCAAATGATAGATAAAAGTGAAAATTGAGTTCACTATGTGATACTTCTCATGAGAACTATATTATTATCATCATGATATGATAAACGTAGTTTCAAGTTGAAACTCCCAAATAATCTTAAGAATTTTTTCACATAGTTACTCCTGAATGAGCCATAGATATTCTTGATGAATATTAAAGATTATTGTTTATCATTGCTCATGAGTAGCAAATTTAATGATTATGAAGCATATATTAAATGTTCTTTATATATTTAAAATATTGTTGCTTCTAATGTAGCACAATTTGATATTCTTGATGGATATTACATGCTCTGGAAAGAGCGATTCATATTTTAAATAATATATGAAATAATGTCAAAAGTTATCGACTATTCACGCAGATGAACTTAAAGTTCAAGAAATATTACTGCTAAACGAGTGATTGTATTTCATATACCTGTTGTATATGCACCACAAGAGAATTAGAGTTCTTTGTGAACTAAATGAATTAAGTGATGATCCTTTACGCTAAAGCGAGAGAGACTTGTTGGTGATAAAGATCCAAATCCGCGGAATACAAATAAATGAATCTCATCAATCTGAGAATCGTCCTGAAGACGAGAATCCCAATACACTTGTATGTGCACAAATGATTATAATATTGGGATTACGGAATCATCAAATTACTGCTTGATTGAAATTCCCAGAAATTCTATAAACATAGAAGAAAAATGCAAAAGAAAGTATCATGAATGTCGAAAATATTTTCTTACCTCAAGAATTGCTTGATTAATAATCTGAATCCAGAAGCACTAGGTAAATAGAAAAATCAATTTAGGTAGAGCTTCTTGCATTGCTCTGTAATACACATGTCAAAGGTGTTGTCCCTATTGGATGCACGATGAACGTTTGTATTAAGAGAAATGAAATTGTGAGACACATTGCGAGATTAATAGCTCAAAGGTTTAGGATAAACCTTAAATTAATTCTTTTGTTATGGCATTACGTTCCATTATTTAATATATTAGACGGTAATAGATATAATGACTACAAATTTGTTGGGTCAGTAAGCGTGAATATCTATAGTCTCTAAAACACACAAAACTTCTAATGAAGATAAATAGATTCACAAGTATGAATATATCCTCAAGTAAGGATATGTGATAATGACATATGTACGTCATTAAAAAGAGTCTTTGAATTTATTCATATTGGTGAAAAAGTCAACTCGTGCATAAATGCAGAGTTTAAAATGAAATGCCTAAGTAAACTTAAGTAAATCTCGACTTGAAAGATTGAGTATCGCCCTGATGGAGCGTATTATTTTTACACCAGTCAACCTACTTGAGTAGGTTGTAGATGGATTTGTTTTGGATAAATCCAGCTAGACCCAATAATTGTCTCTTCACATAATATGAATATAGACTAAACACAAAAAGATAACGATTTAATTTAAGGACCCGGTTGTAATGCCCGGATAATTATTGTGTGTTTTACCTATAATTGAACTTGTAACGTTTGATTATGTGGTATAACTATCGAAATGTGGTTTTCCGTATTCGTATCCTTACATTTTTGTATTTCCAAATATTCATGCATGCATGCTTCTGCACATCATAACGTGCGCTAGGCGTTGAGCATAACGTACGCTATGTGTTATATATAACGTATGTTATGGTTGTAGCATAACATACGCTATGTATGGAAGATAACGTACGTTAGATCTGTGTCATAACGTACGTAAACTTAAGTCAATTCGAGATCAGACAAGGGTCGGCGTGTGGGGAGCGAAAGAAGATACGTTGATATGCTCCGAGTGAACCTGGACGGCTTTCCATCTAAGCAAGTCAACTGGGCTTAATGTACGTTAAGGTGGATTGTTAATGCATGCTAAGTATATAGTGTTATGTACATAAACTACTCTGATAACGTACGTAAATGAAGCCAGAATCGAGGCAGTGAGCTTTGGCCAGACATTAACGTATGCTAAGGCTTGAGGCTAGCGTACGCTAAGGCCTTTACGTACGTAAGTAAGAGCAAATAACGTATGTGAGGTTTAGAATTCTATTTATAACCCTCAAGCCCATTTCATTTCCTCCTCCCTTCCTTACCGATTTTTCGCCATCTGAAGACTCCCCAGCACCTTATACTTCATCCTAGTTCGATTTTGAGGATCTTAGACCCTTGTGGATTGGTGTGCAAGCTCTGGGGTTGTGTTTCATCAAGCATTTCATTGTTCTTCTCCTTATTGAGGTATGTTAATACTATACCAAGCTGGAATTTATGTTCTTAGCTATATTTTGAGCTTGCTTCAGAAATTATTGGACTTGTTGTATCATATTGAATCCAGCACCATATTTTTCTTAAGATTGGACCCCGGTTATACCTTGATTTTCCTTTGTTGCTAAGAGTGTTGATCGAACCTTGATGGATAAAAACCCTAGGATGTAGTGTCCTAAGTTCGTTATGAATTATGAGCATGATTTTAGTAAGGTTCTGAGATTACTAAGATGTTCCACCGATGATAATTCATGTTTTGATAGAGGTGTTTGATTTGACAATATTCTTCATGTTCATACTTGAAATGAATCGGCTATGTCAATGAAATCAATCCCGGATCACCGTAGTATCGTTCCCTTGTGTAGTACACTTGGTACGCTTATATCTTGAGTCACACTTGTGATATGAATCATAAGATCCGAAACATATATGAATTGGGAGTTGAAACCAATATTGAAGTTTAGATTTTGATGACTTGTAAATCCGTGAATCCGTAGCTGTCGACATTTCACCTCCAATATGGTCGTTCGAATCGTATGTAGTATGCCTTTGTTTCCGGCTTAACTTTCTTCGAGTAGATAAATCGTGAACCGGCCTTATGTCATTGTTAACACTATTATAACTTAGAATGTTCCGTGATCATACATTAGTTTCAAGTAGTATGTTGAGTTCATTGTTATTTCTTTTGAACAAGGTCCGAGCCTTGCAAAGTGATCGATCGAGGGGCGGTGGCCTTCGGACGCGTGACATTCGTTGGAGTATTTAATTCTTGCCATCTTTAAGGCAAGTATCATATTTTAAATATTGGTTTAATATTGATGATTTTGATCATGCACATTGTTATTCATTTTGTTGAACATCATTCCAGTTGAATTGTCAGTATATCGTTATTGATTTATTTGTATGTTCATGTTGATGGACATGTCGATTTTTCATATGTGTATGCATAGTGGTGTTTGTATATGTTGTGTTGATCCGAAGGGATCGTGTGATCTATGCTGAGGGCGCTGGATCAGATGTCCACCTCGTGTTGGTCCGACGGGATCATCTTGGGATCTATGCTGAGGGCGCTGGATCATTGGACGGGTCTTCCACCTCGTGTTGGTCCGACGGGATCATCTTATGATCTATGCTGAGGGCACTGGATCATTGGATTACCCATGTTGCGTTGATGGAATCTTGTGGATTCGCATCGTTGGATTCCGGTAGCAGAAGTCCGTGTTATGTATTTTTCCATGCATCGTTGTTGCATATCTGATTTTGTATATTATGATACTTGTACTAGCATCGTTTTGCTAACCCCTTCGGGAGTGGACATTTGTTTTGATGTTCAGGTAGCCGAGGAGAGGGGAAGCAACCACAGTACCAACATGATGACGAAGGGGTTCAGTATTGTTATTCGTCGTGTTGTTTTATTATTCTGGTTTGATTTACAGTACTCGAGTACGTGTGTCCTGTTGATGATTTGAGATGTTTATAATAAACGGATCCATTTGAGTTGTTTGAACCAGTTGCCGAACTACTAAATTTTTATGGTATTTTTGTATTATTCCGCATTTCTTTAATTTAGCCTTGTAAATTCTTATATAAATGATTTACGGTGCTGTAATTATTCCAAATATTTCGGGGTGTTACACCGAAGTTCCTTGTTTGAGTGTTTAAGCGCATTATGCTTACATTCAAAATTAACTTGCTAGCAAGAATTAATGTTCTCATGGATGAAGACATTGAAATGATATTGAGCATATCATACGTTATCTTAAAGGATAATAATTAGTCTATTTCAAATAAATTGAGATTTGACTTTGGTGGTCAGTTGAATATTGATTGTCTCGCCCATTATATAAGATCTAAAACTGGTACTGTGATATGTGATATACCATAGATTGTTCTCTATGAGAATAGTATAAATTGTGTTGCATAAACGAGTTCCCGAAGAACTATGACACAAAATTGTGCTAGTGTTAAATTTGCATATTTCTCCTCATAAACTATAAATGGAACATAGATTTATAGTATTAAATGATCTGAAGATGGTTATCTTCAAGGGGAGTAAGAATGGTTGTACTTTTCAGGGGGAGCCTAAATGTAAATGATGTGGATCTACTTGAAGTGGATAAAGACACATTTAAGCCTAAATTAAGATGATGTGGTAGGACAAGAAGTTCTTTATGTGAGCTCTATTAGTGAGTCATATGTATGCTTGTTATATATATGATCCCCATACTACCAGACTTCATACTGTTTATGTTTTTATCTGTGGTAGTACTGCAATATCATGGATGTATGTTAAATAATATATGATACCACCTCCTCATGCTATTAACAGATTATTACTTTATATGAGGTTTTACCATAATGATTTTTGTTAAATTTGCTGATAAAACACATTTGTGATCAATGTGGTATCACTAGAAATGACGTATCACATATCATCTTCTACGAGGGCAATGCAATATGTGTTGTACAGATGAATGACTATGCGTTTAAGAAATATTGACATAATACGCATCTTTAAAATTCTTTTATCCACATTTCTTTACATCTTTGGAAAGCACATTGAAATGCATTTCAAAATTGGCATTGATTGACTTAGCTCACTAAGCATGAACTCCAGAAGAGTTGTGATGTTATCATGCAAAAGGCATGTCCTAGTGACAATCTGATAGATTTGTTTACTGAATCGCTTTTTACATCTACATCCGAAAAATGTGTTCATGGTATTAAAATTCATATACCTGGAAAACTATTGTCTTCGAGGGGAGTGTCAACATCGAAAGAATCTTGTAGATTGGATCCTGAAGATCAATGATGGTACTCCTTTTTCCTTTGGCTAAGTTTATCCCTCTAGATTTTTCTATCGAGGTTTTCGTTCAGCATGAACATTAAAGCGTAATGTCCAAGGGGGAGTGTTGTAAATATATTATTTTATGGACATTACTTGCAGGATAAGACACTTAATGGGCTAAGATGCCTGGTGAGATTTTAGGGTTACATCCCTATTTATTAGTATAAATATATCTCTTTTGATTGTATTTTTGTACTCAGAAACACGAATTATAATGAATACTCTCCTGGCTTGGTATGCCCCCAGATGTAGTCATTATTGACGAACTGGGTCAACAAATCTGTTCTTCTTATTTTTATATTTTATAACAGATTTTACTAAAATATGCTCTGGATTTAGGAGAATTGTTCTGAATTGTTTTTTGTTTCTCAAAATGAATCTCATTTATGATAATTTTTCTTAACAAATTAAGTGTAACTTAGAGTATCATTCTTTAAAATACTAGTCAACATCTTTGCACTATTATTATTCTCTTCATGAAACCTATAAAATAGGAGAATATAAAGATAATGTTCATTGGATAGTGATTGATGATATATGAACGGAGAGATTCAAGGTGAGGTTAAAAAAAATGCACGTAAGTAATTATACTGTTATATTATACAAATTCATGATTATTTGAAATGAGTATATATATATTATTTGTTGAAGGGAAATAACTGAAACAAGAAGTAGGGAAATATGTATATTTTCATTGATAATGTCCCTATAAATACGGAGAGATTACATACAAAGATGCCTAATCATACCCTAACTAGGAGACCCATAACTAACAGACTTAGGCACACATTAGATATTATCACTTTAGCACTTCCCCTTGTGCCTAGTCTACAAGCGCATGTCATGTTGCCTCGTCAAAACCTCGTCAAGTAAAAACCCAATGGGAAATGTATTTTGATCGTAGGGAAAAGAGTACAACATGTTAGGAATACTTGTTAGATTTTGATGATGTCATTAATTTAAAATCAAATGTTCATTACTTGGCAAAATGTAAGGAAGAACCAAATGAGTATCTTCCATAGGCCAAAATATGTTAAGTATAAAACTTGGCAAAATGTAAAGAAGAACCAAATGAGTGTCTTCTGTAGCCCAAAGTTAGTTAGGCTGAAAATCGGCTAAGTACTAAAGTACAGCCTAGTCCATCCGAGAAGTACAGCCGACTCCAGTCAGAGTAGCTCTGGTCAACTAAATTTATCAGAGAAGTTTGACCAGACTGCAGCCGAGGTACCTCAGGGAAGTCACCTGATCAGATAAGTCTCAAACAATGAACAGCCGAGAAGACCTACCTGCAGAGATGTAAGCTGCACATCAGCCTACTCAACTACAGCCTAGTACTCCAAGTCCACGTCAGCATGCTTTGAAAAGTCAAATATTGCGGAAAGCTCACATGCAACGTGAAGAGACAAATTGGAGTGATTCCCGCAATAGATATGATTTATTTAAATTATCCTGACCCACCGTGAAGACTTTTATCCTTTTATATTCAAAAGATTCGGCGCTCACATGCAGAAGTCCTCACAACGGTCGGAAGATAAAATAAAATAATGGGAATCCAGCCTTGTAACGTTCAGAAAGATTAAACAATGAAGTCTCCCTCCAACGGACGGATTTGTTCAAAAGATTTGCAACGGCTACAAGGAAGAAGCTCAGAAGATCTGACATATATATATCCAGAGATTTGAAACTGAGCAACAACCGGTGCGAACATACATTCTAGCGATCAAAGCAATCAAAGCAATCTCAAGCAATCAAATAGCATCGTGAAAAAAGCAGATCTAAAAGTTCATACTTAAGGAAGCTCTTAAGTTGGAGAAGACAAACACTCTTGTCTATAATCTTGAGTACGGGGTACTTCACTGGTTGAAGTAAGAGACTGTAAAGGCATCCAAGGATCGAGGATCAAGAGGTGCAAGGCAGTCAAGTGTGTGTACAACGACACGGATTTCCACTGGTTGGAAGCTGTTGTAGTGTGTTATGAATCACTGTAATATTTATCACTGGTTGAAAATTATAGTGAATTCATCTCCAACTGGTTTGGAGAAAAGTGGATTAGTAGAGGATTACCCCACCTCTGAGACCACTATAATTGCCTGTGTTATTTACTGTCTTACTGCATCATACCTTAACTGCTGCATACATTGTTAAGTGTTTCATTAAGTTAATTTATATTCGTCATCAGCTGACTTCCGCACATATCCAAGAACAAACGACTCCAAGTCATTTGTTTAAACTATCAGCTGAAGAAACTCACTCTTCGTGAAAAAGAGTTCAAGAGTTTCAACAAGTCTATTCACCCCCCCCTCTAGACTTGTTCCTGGACGACTTGTGACCTACACAACATCTAGACACATCAAGTTTAAACTTCGCCCTTTGAGTCTATCCTTTTATATGATCGTTACATTAATCATAGCGCTACTAAGGTGGTCATTCCATTGATCCCTAAATTCGTACATCTGGTTACCTCGTCAAAAACCTTTCCATGTGATAAAAACCCTGTGGGAAAAGTAATCCTCAGGGGGAAAAGAGTATAACGTACGATGTGGATATAAGACTCCCCCTCAAGTCTACATCTCCTCCTGACTTATACATCAATCAAGGAAACTTTGAAAAACTTGTGCATGTGTCGTTTGCCTCTTTAAAAACTTCGCCAAGTAATGAAACCCAGTGGGAGAAAATAAAACTTGCTCAAAGACAATAGTACAACGTCGGTGAGTAAGTTTCTTTAAAATTCACCCTTATCCCTCTACCTTTACATTGATTTCGGGAGTTTGGAAATTCTCTGCATTCCGATATTTCTCACATGTTTTTCACACACAACTTTGGGCAAAGATTTGGTAAACAGATCGGCCACATTCTCCTCATATTTCACTTTCTTTACTTGAGAGTTGAGGAGAGCCTATTGTTGCTACTTGTAGTAGAATTTTGGAGATATGTGCTTTATGTTATCCCCCTTGATATACGAAGCTCCATCTGTTCGATGCAAGCTGCATTGTCTTCATATATGCATGTGGGTACTTCAGTGACATTACTTAGTCCATTGTTACCTCGGATATGTGTAATGATAGCTCTTAACCATATACACTCGTATATCGCCTCATGCAGAGCGATAATATCAGCATGATTAGATGAGGTAGCTACAAGGGTTTGCTTATTAGATCTCCAGGATATAGCGTTGTTCCTAATAGCGAATACATAGCTAGTTTGGGAACGACCTTTGTATGGATCGGAGAGATACAATGCATTATCAAATCTTACCAATACGTTCGTCGGGGTAAGTTCTCATGCGTTGGCGTTTACTTCAGAATTTGCCTTAACGGAAGCAGCTTCCTTTGCTTGGTTGTAGGGAAAGAATAGTCCCAAGTCAATGGTTCCTTTTAGTATCTGAATATGTTCTTGATACCATTCTAATGACGTTGCGGCGGTGCTGAACTAAATCAAGCCAACAAATTTACTAAGAAGGCGATATCGGGTCGTGTACATTGAGCCAAGTACAATAGAGCGCCTATTGCACTTAAGTATGGAATTTCATCTCTCAAAAGCTCCTCGTCATCATCCTTTGGGCGGAATGGATCTTTCTTCGCATCCATGCTACGACCAATCATGGGAGTGCTAGTCGGGTGTGATTTGTCCATGTTGAAGCATCTAAGCATCTTCGGGACATAAGAAAATTGGTGGCTGAGAATTCCACAGACTTGATGCTCTATCTGTTAGGAATACTTGTTAGATTTTGATGTTGTCATCATTATACTTGTTTATTCCAATGTATGTTTATTACTTGGAAAAATGTAAGGAAGAACCAAATGAGTATATTCCATAGGCCAAATTGTGTTAAGTTAGATACTTGGCAAAATATAAAGAAGAACCAAATGAGTATCTTCTATAGGCCATATAAGTTAGGCTTTAAAAATCGACTAAGTAAAAATCACAGATAAGTATCTATCAGCCGAGTCTTGGTCAACTCAACTGTTCAAATAAGGTTGACCACAGACGAGCTATATCAGGCAACCCTTATCAGAGAAGTTCTGGTCAACAATTTAATCAGTGAAGTTAGACCAAACTGCAGTCAAAAGTAAGGTCATCTAAAGTTTGACCATCAGATCAGTCAAGTTCAATCAGGTCAGAAGACTTCAGACAAGTCGGCACATCAGAGAAGTCGACATCATAGAAGGTTGACTGCACATCAGACAGTTTGACTACAGAGAGATCAGTTAAGTGATCATCCAAGTAAACCAATCCACATCAGCATGCATTGAATAGTCAATAATCACGGAAAGTCACATGCGGGCAGTAAGGAACAGATTGGAGAGATTCCCGGAAGGATATGATTTAAAAATCATCCAGACCCACCTCTGAAGATTTTATTCATATTAAAATCAAAAGATTCGGCGCCATCACATTGAAGTCTTCACAATGGTCGGAAATGGATTAAAATATGGGAATCTAGCCTTGCAACGTTCAGAAAGAAAAACAAAGGAGTCTATTTCTCCAACGGATGGATTTGTTAAAGATTTGCAACGACTATGAAGAAAAGCTCAAAGGATCGACACACACACACACACACACATATATATATATATATATATATATATATATATATAACACACACACACACACACACACATATATATATATATATATATGAATATTTGAAGTTGAGCAACAACGGTGCGATTTATACTTTCAAGCAATCAAAGCAATCTAAGCAATCAGAAATCTATAGCATCGTGAAGAGCAGTATTCTCATTCATATACGAAGAAAGCTCTTAGTTGGAGAAGACAAAACACTATTGTCTTAAAACCTGAGTAAGGGGTACTTCACTGGTTGAAGTTTCACGACTGATAGGCATCCAAGGATTCAAAGATCAAGTCTTAAAACCTGAGTAAGGGGTACTTCACTGGTTGAAGTTTCACGACAGGATTTCCACTGGTTGGAAGTTGTTGTAGCTAAGTTGTAGAATCACTATAATATTTATCATTGGTTGAAAATTATAGTGGATTCATCTCCAACTGGTTTGGAGAAAGTGGATTAGTAGAGGATTACCCCACCTTTGAGACCACTATAAATTGCCTGCATACTTTACTGTTTTAGCATCATACTTAAATGCTGCATTCATACTTAACTATTCCATTAGCTATTTGCTTTCGTCATCAGCTGACTTCCGTATACCTATCAGCTGAGAAAATCATCCTTTGTGGAAAAGAGTTTCAATAAGTCTATTCACCCCCCTAGACTTATTCCTGGACGACTTGTGACCTACAAGTGGTATCAGAGTGGTTGGTTCATTTATTTCCAGAACTAGATCCATATATCTTGCATTATCTATATCTCTCATTTAGAATGGAACACATGCACTCTAGACTACCCGTGTTTTCAGTTGACGAGTATTATCTTTGGAAGATAAGGATGCAGGCACACTTATCTTCTATCCATGACGACATGTGGTGCATTATTGAATATGGTCCTTTCATCTTTGAGAAGGATAACACACCTGAGGAGATTGCAGCCGGGAAGCCAGAGAAGATCCCCAAGAAGAGGATGGAGCTGACCATTGAAGAAAGGAAGGTAGCCAACCTTAACAACCGGGCCAGAGATATGCTATATCAAACTCTTGACAAATCAATTATGGTCAAGATCAAGAACTGTCGGAATGCCAAGGAGATTTGGGATACCAGTGCCGTGATGTGTGAAGGTACAGAGCTGATAAAAGAAAACAAGTTGTCAATCGCCACTCAGAAGTTTGACAACTTCAAGATGAAGACCAGAGAATCCATAGACCAGGTGGACACAAGGTTCACAGAAATCATCAACGAAATAAACTTCGTTGGAAAAACCTATGGCAATAGGTAGATGGCCTTGAAGGTGTTAAGATCGCTTAGTCCCGAATGGAACATGAAGGCGGTGGCCATAAGGGAATCCAAAGACCTCAATAAGATAAAAATTCAAGAACTATTCTCTGACCTGAAGGCTTATGAATTCGAACTCCCAAGTTTATCATCAAACGAGCCTGCAGAGAAGGGAATAGCATTTGCAGTTGAGTCCCCCGCCAAGAGCTTCTCTGATGTCAAACCTCCAAATTCACTCGATTTCGAGGAAGAGATGGAATTTATAATGCAAAGATTCAGCAACTTCCGAAAGAACTACTCCAAGTATAAGAAGAATTATAAGGAGAATCCAAGGAGAAATCAAAAGGCCAGAAGCTGGAAGGTGGAGTGCTATAACTGTCATAAGACAGGAAACATTCAAATCGACTGTCCTGATCTTAAGAAGGACGAGAGCAAGAAGGAGGTGAGCAGAAAAGAAGACCGAAGGAAAGACCTCATTGGAGAAGATCAAGAGAAAGTGGAATCAAGCAGCGGATTCTTCTCTGATGACGATGAGGAATATGACTGTCTGATGGCCAACCTAGCTGATGAAGAGATAACATCAAAACCCTCTAAATCAAATAATAGTTCAGACATGTCACAAGATATGGACTTGCACAAATCTGTAAATCAGCTTCTCAAAGACATTGAGAAATTAAAATCTACACACCTATCTGTATCAGCCGAGAAGACTCAGCTGCAAGATGAGAATAGGCAGCTGAAAAATGATTTTGAAAAACTCAGCCTAGAGTTGAATAAAACCAAATCTGATCTTGAAAAACAGGCTGCAGACAACTTCAAAAATCAAGCTGATATCACTACAGATGAGATAAAATGATTAACTGTTTTGAATAGTGAAAAATCAGCTACACCTGCTCATGTCAAAGTTGAGTTTACTAAACTGACTCAGCTAAGTAAAACTCAGGCGAAGGAAATAACTTCCTTGAAGGCGTCTCTAACCTTGGATGAATTGTGTATGAACAAAAGGGCACCGTATTCCATCAGGCCTTGGATATCACTCCCTCTAGTTCTAAAACTACTTTCATCAATGGAGAAACACTTGTCCGGTCTGCTGAGCTTAATTACAAATCAGTGTTTCAAAATAGGCAGTAGCCAAGTCAAAGGTCTAGACTGCATCCAAGGTATACAAGGCAGCCACCTAGACATGAGACTAGGCAATGGCCAAGGTAGAAGCAGCAGCCCAGACAACATGCCCATTATTACCAAAGACTCCCCAAAAACAGATTTCAAAATGGGAGGAGCAAATGGAAACCTCAAGGTATCCAAATTTTCAAAATGAATAGGTATGGAGACCACAAAGATTTTATAAATGGTCTCAGCCAATATTTAGGAATGGCCCACACCACCAATTTTATGAGGCATATCCAGTACATAATCACAACTGAGGATACAGGCCCAGACAATACACACCTTTTAGGGGTAATAACAACAACTTTCATAATCCCAGGAGAAATCAGTTCTCCAGGAAACTAACTAACCCCCGAGGACCACACAGATTTGGGTACCTAAATCTCTGCTTGTCTGATTGTAGAAAAGGTGGAAGGACTACTACCACATCTCCACAAATTCAAACATTGGAGGTGAAAAATGGTTTGTAGATTCCGGATGCTCAAGGCACATGACCGGGAACAAGAAGGTGCTAACATATTATATCAAAGAAAGAGGTCCAGATGTAACCTTTGGAGATAGCTCTAGAGGACAGACCAAAGGCTTTGGAGAGCTACACAGAGGAAACATCACTATATCAAAAGTTCACTATGTCAAAGGGCTCAAGTACAACCTTTTGAGCATAAGACAATTTTGTGATGAGAAGAATCTAGTAGTCTTCACCATTTGGAAATGCATGGTGATAGATATCCTATCTGGAGAAGTGAATCTACAAGGATTCAGAATGAGAGATGTCTACATGATAGATTGGAACACATGAACTCCTAATACCTGTTTTCTATCCAAGACAATAGCTGAGAATGGATGGTTGTGGCACAAGAGACTATGTCACTTAAATTTCAAAGCCATCAACAAGATTAGTTCTTAGAAGTTGGCCAGAGGACTTCCAGAAAAAGTATTCAACACGGAAGCTCTCTGTGATGCTTGTCAGAAAGGGAAGCAAACAAGAGCATCACTCAAGCCAGTCCAGCCTACCACTCTCACAACAAGGATCTTAGATCTATTTCACATGGATCTATTTGGTCCCATCAAGCCAAGGACCATAAGTGGTAGAAAGCATGCTCTAGTAGTAGTGGATGACTACTCAAGGTACACATGGGTTGTTTCCCTCTATAAAAACTGTGAAACACTAACCAAGTTGCCTGAGCTGCTGAGAAGGATCCAGAATGAGAAATCCCTCTCAATTATCAAGATTAGATCAGATAGAGGAGGAGAATTTCTCAACAAAGCAATCACTGATTATAGTGATCAGAATGAGATCCAGCATGAAGTCTCTGCATCCAGGACTCCACAGCAGAATGGTGTTGCCGAAAGAAGAAACAGAACCTTGAAGGAAGCAGCCAGGTCCATGATTGCAGAAGCAGACCTGCCCTGGGCTGAAGCTATTAACACAGCATGTCACACTCAAAACAGGAGTATGATAGTAGGAAAACATGGCAAAACTCCCTATGAGGTTTGGAATGGCAGAACACCTACAGTTGCTTATTTTCATATTTTTGGTTGTTAGTGTATCATCCACAGCAATGGTAAAACCCAACTAAATGTCTTTGATGCTAAAACTGGTAATGGTCTCTTTATGGGATATTCACAAAGAAGCAAGGCATATCGAGTTTTTAACAAAAGTACCTTAGTTGTGGAGGAAAGACCTCATGTTGTATTTGATGAATATTCTGTTGAGTACAAGAAAAAGGTGGAATTAATTGAGAACAAACTCAAATCCGCCACCCTAGAAGAAGTCATCATCCATGATACAGGAATGATGGACTCATCTGCAGATCAGCCTGAAGACCCAACTGCAGATCAGATAGGACCCCAGAACCTACCTGATCCAAATGTAGCTGATGAAGACCCATATGTACCTGATAAAGTCCCATCTGCAGATCAGACCAGATCCTCATCTACAGATGACAGGGCAGTAGTTGATCTAGTTGCAGATCAAGGAAGCCAGAATCAAGCTGATGCTGAGAGAGAAGAAATCCAACAGAGCAAATCTACAGGGGGAACCCAAGACTACAGAACAAGCCTTGGAAGACTACTCATGGATCAATGAAATGCAAGAAGAGCTTAACCAGATGGAAAAGAACAATGTTTGGGAACTAACAGACAGACCAGATCACAAGAAGGTTATTGGCACCAAATGGGTGTACAAGAACAAATGCGATGAAGATGGAGCTGTTGTTAGGAATAAAGCCAGACTTTTTGATAAAGGCTATGCACAATGTGAAGGAATATATTTTGATGAAACTTATGCACCTATTGCAATATTAGAAGCCATCAGACTATTTCTTGCATATGCAGCATTCAAAGATTTTCAGGTCTACCAAATGGATATGAAGAGTGCCTTTCTTAATGGAATTCTAGAAGAAGAGGTCTATGTGGAGCAACCCCTAGATTTGTCAAAGGAGACAAAGTCTACAAGCTTCTAAAGGCTCTATATGGACTCAGTCAGGCACCAAGAGCATGGTATGAAACATTATTTGTATTTCTTGAGAAGAACGGTTTCAGTGAAGGAAAGGTGGACAAGACCCTATTCAGAGTGGAGCATGAAGAGCACATATTATTAGTTCAAATATATGTATATGATATCATATTTGGCTCAACCAATCCAGAGCTATGTGAGAAATTCTCAAATCTCATGCAAGGAGAGTTTGAGATGAGTATGATGGCCAAACTGAATTTCTTTCTAGCTTTGCAAGTTAAATAGATGGAAAATGGAATTTTCATCAACCAGGCCAAATATACCAGAGATTTAATCAAGAAATTTGGAATGGAATCAGCCAAACCAACAAGAATCCCTATGAGCACAAGTACTCATCTAGATATAGATGAAGGAGGCATATCAGTAGATCCAACTCACTACAGAGGACTTATTGGATCACTCCTTCATCTGACTACAAGCAGACCAGACATATCTTATGCCGTAGGAGTATGTGATAGATTTCAATCCAAGCCTAAGGAGTCTCACCAGGATGCAGCTAAAAGGATAATCAGATATCTTAAGTCTACAGTCAATGTTGGACTATGGTATCCTAAGGATGATAATTTTGAGCTATAAGGATACTCAGATGCAGACTTCGCAAGATGCAAAATTAATAGGAAGAGCACCAGTGGAACGTGCCAATTCCTAGAAACCATACTGATATCCTGGTTTAACAAGAAGCATATATCTAACTCTATTTCAACAACAGAGTCAGAATACCTAGCTGTAGGTTGCTGTTGTGCTCAGATATTATGGATCAGACAACAGTTAAAGGACTACAACATCATTGCAAATGAAGTTCCAATTTGGTGTGACAACAATAGTGCAATTGCAATAACCAACAACCTAGTATTGCACTCCAGGACGAAGCACATTGATGTTAAACATCATTTCATAAGAGATCATGTGCTTAATAAGAGAGTCAGAGTAGAAAGAGTCAGCACAGAATATCAGATTGCTGACATATTCACCAAACCTTTACCAGAAGAAAGGTTCTTTGAGCTTAGCAGGGAACTTGGATTACTAGAGTGGGAATCTAGTATAGACGATAAAGCTGACTGAAGCAGATCAGACGAAGGACGAACTAAGCTGACCACAGGCATCAAACCCTACCTGAAGCAGACAAGAAGAGTTACCTGATGCAGAGAAGTCAAACAGTCAAACAGTCAACCAGCTAAGTTTTCTACCTTTGACCGACTTCTGATTATTTTATCATTATTTATTTAGATGTGGCAATCTCATGCCAACCCGTGGCTGAAGATTAAGGCTCATGAGCAGACGTCAAAGTTGAAGCTGCCCGCCAAGAGAAGCGAGCTGAGGAAAGAGTATCGCTATGCGTTGGATATTACCAATAAAATAGTGATGGGGATGGCGGGCAACTATGACCAGTTGTCGTCATCCAAGTTTATGATGCTGAGAGCACTAATTTAGGATGAACCAATTGACTGGGCTGACTACATTTTCAGACAACTGGTGCGCGAAGTAAACAAGGTTCAATGGCTAGATGAAGAGAAAAGGTTCAAATCCAAGTTGGCCTTTGGAACTCAAATTAGTTGGATTTTAGAGCAGTTAGGAATGGCGATGGGAAACCCTGACCCCTTCCATATCAACAAGAGACTTGCTCACTTGGACCAAGATACTCTAAGGAGATTGGGCAGAGAGAGGAAAGAAGCTAAATTATTAAGGGAAATGTCTAGTGAGCCAACTCCCTACAGATATCCATCAAGCTCAGATGAGTCTGATGGAGATCAAATTGCAGCCCGCGACCAACATGCAGACCAGTCTGATTCAGACTCAGACAATACACCTATAGCTCTTCGTTTGAAGAAGAGGGGACCAGCCCCTGGAGAGCCATCGGCAATTCATTCTTCACCTGAACACTCCCCAAGAGGCCTATGTGATTAGATTTTGAAGAGGAGGAGCAGCCAGATTACTTATCCACTCCTGAACCAGATCACATAGAGGATCAGCCTGCTCCCTCCAGCCTGGAAACTCAAATGGTTCCTATTCTAACCCCTCAATTCATGCCTGAAGAAGAAGAAGCAGGATTGATTATTCATATTGCTGAAGCAGACTACACTCTTAACCTACTCGAGAACAATTTCCTAAACCTGTCTATAGAGCAGCTTTTACTGGTAAAACAATTCGCTCTCAAACATTCTTTTGTCAATATTTTTGAGGAATGGAAAACTATGAAATCATTTCCATTTACTCAACTTCAGTATTTTGTTGAAATGAGTAGCTGGGATTATCCCTAGGCTACGGAGGACCTACTCATGTATTTTTGCAATGAGTCAGACTTAATTTTGATGCTCCAGGAAGACTGGTTCATGTCCAATTTTAAAACGAACATGGACCAGGTCATCCATAGTACTATGGGAAGTGTTTTTGATGGTTCTATCAATGAGGATGGAGAAGTAGAAGAAAAAGAAATTAGAATCGAAGAGATAGTGGAGGAAGAAGAAGTAGGAGTTGAAAAGAAGAAAACATTCTAGTTGAAGAAAAAGAAGAAGAAAAGAAAAAGAAGATGAAGTTGAAAAACAATCTAGAGAAGAAGAACAGGAAAAGACAGAGGAATTGGTAGAAGAAGAAGATGATGAAGGAGAAGAGGTTGATAAGGAAGAAAAAGAAAATGATGATGATGATGATAATGATGATGATAATGGTGATGATGATGATAAGGACAAGAAAGGTGATGAGGATGAAAAGAAGGATGATGAAGAGGAAGAGAAGGAAGAAGAAAAAGAGGAAGAAGAGAAAGAGGAAGAGAAGGAAAAGGAGGCAGAAGAAGAAAAAGAAGGCAAAGGTGAAGACAGAGCAGATGAGGCTGGGGCACCTGCCCGCTACACCGGCCTAGATGAAGAACAAGAGGACAGATCGGCGACCCCAGAACAGAACCCATCTGATCAGCCGCCTGCAGACAGGAGTCTGCAGACAGGTAGGTCGACTGCACACCTACCTACAGGCGCAGAAAGCTCAGGTGAGCACTCTCCTCAGGCATCACCCATCTCACCTGTGATGACTGAGTTGATCCGCAACATTGTCAAAGAAACTGTTGGAGAGTTGCTTGCCACAAAAATCTCACCTGGCCTGCAGACCATCAATGCCAAAATTGATACACTAGTGCACAGGAATGTTCCTCAACCTCCTCCTCCTACAAACTCCAGAATTCCCCTTAGCATGTCTGACTGGATGCACAGAGTTGAGCAGCAATTGACTATACTGGTTGATGCTGGCAAAAAGGGGGAAGGAAGTAAGCAGGGGGAAGTAAGAGAAATATCAGGACAGGTACAGGCTCAGGAGCTTAGATCTAAGAAGAGGCAAGATATCCCATTAATTGAAGCTGGGACATCAAGCCAAAAGAGGAAGGAAGTAGCTAATCCTGAGCAGACTGAAGATCAGCCTACAGAGAATAAGAGGAGAACAAGGCAAGGAGAAGAGCCAAGGCTCGAATGGAAAGGCAAACAAATGTGGCATGTTGAAGAAATTCTGCCTACAGAATTTATGACTAGTTGGGCAGATTCCAAGAAGGAGTTCACAGAGAAGTATTATCTCTGGGAAATACTCCAGGAGAGAGAAAGCTCCCCCCAACAGTCATTCATCAACTACATGGAGACCAGATGGCCTACTCTTTGTAAAATCACGCTTAAATATGCAGCCGAATGGGATGTTTATCCTATGATCCCTTCATTTAGAGCAGAAGAAGCGCCTACCCGTTTGGATAATGAATTGGATGAGCTAGTCTTGCATAAGGAAATCAGAGCTCTCTGTGAGAAAAAAAATTCTCAACTACAGACGAGCAAGAGTTTGCCTCCCAGATCATCAAAAGAAAATATGGTCTGGCACCTGTCTGTAAGAAGCCTATTGGAGCTAAGTTATTTAGGCCTCCTAAGAAAACTGTCTGAAGAGGCCGAAGCAGATAGGATTTTGTTTGTAATTTTTGAAATACTTGTAATTTTTTCTTTGTATTTGTTTGTTCATTCGAAACCTATGTACTTGTAAACAAACTCAGAAAAATTATATAAACAGTCATTTGAATGACAACCTCTAGTTGTCTCAAAACAAGACTGATTTTAGTTTGTGTCTTGCACTTATGTGCAGACCTATTATTCATTTGAATAATTGCTTAAGTTTTGCCATCATCAAAATAGGGGAAATTTGTTAGGAATACTTGTTAGATTTTGATGATGTCATCATTATACTTGTTTATTCAAATGTATGTTTATTACTTGGCAAAATGTAAGGAAGAACCAAATGAGTATCTTCCATAGGCTAAATTGTGTTAAGTTATATACTTGGCAAAATATAAAGAAGAACCAAATGAGTATCTTCTATAGGCCATATCAGTCAGGCTTTAAAAATCGACTAAGTACAAATTACAGATAAGTATCTATCAGTCGAGTCTTGGTCAACTCAACTGTTCGGATAAGGTTGACCACAGACGAGCTATATCAAGCAACCCTTATCAGAGAAGTTCTGGTCAACAATTTAATCAGCAAAGTTGGACCAGACTATAGTCAAAAGTCAAGTCATCTAAAGTTTGACCACCAGATCAGTCAAGTTCAATCAGGTCAGAAGACTTCAGACAAGTCGGCACATCAGAGAAGTCAACATCAGAGAAGGTTGACTCCACATCAGATAGTTTGACCACAGATAGATCATTTAAGTGATCATCCAAGTAAACCAGTCCACGTCAGCATGCGTTGAATAGTCAATAATCACGAAAAGTCACATGCGGGCGGTAAGGGACAGATTGGAGAGATTCCCAGAAGGATATGATTTAAAAATCATCCAGACCCATCTCTGAAGACTTTATTCATATTAAAATCAAAAGATTCGGCATCACATTGAAGTCTTCACAATGGTCGGAAATGGATTAAAATATAGGAATCCAGCCTTACAACATTCAGAAAGAAAAATAAAGAAGTCTATTTCTCCAACGGACGTATTCGTTAAAGATTTGCAACGGCTATGAAGAAAATCTCAAAGGATAGACACCTAAATATATTTGAAGATTTGAAGTTGAGCAACAACGGTGCGAACTATACTTTCAAGCGATTAAAGTAATCTAAGCAATCAGAAATCTATAGCATCGTGAAGAGCAGTATTCTCATTCATATACGAAGAAAGCTCTTAGTTGGAGAAGACAAAACACTCTCGCCTTAAAACCTGAGTAAGGGGTACTTCACTGGTTGAAATTTCACGACTGATAGGCATCTAAGGATTCGAAGAGCAAGTGGTGCTAGGCAGTCAGAAAGGAGTTGCAACGACAGGAATTCCACTGGTTGGAAGTTGTTGTAGCTAAGTTGTAGAATCACTGTAATATTTGTCACTGGTTGAAAATTATAGTGGATTCAGCTCCAACTGGTTTGGAGAAAGTGGATTAGTAGAGGATTACCCCATCTCTGAGACCACTATAAATTGTCTGCATACTTTACTATTTTAACATCATACTTAACTGCTGCATTCATACTTAACTGTTCCATTAGCTATTTGCTTTTGTTATCAGCTGACTTCCGCATACCTATCAGCTGAGAAACTCATCCTTTGTGGAAAAGAGTTTCAATAAGTCTATTCACCCTCCCTCTAGACTTATTCCTGGACTTATGCCAACACATCATCAAAGTGCGATCATTCCATCAAATCAAACGCAATTTTATAGTTGATCGAGATCTCTTCGTTCTCTGATGTTGAATCGATCTGCGGGGCGTCCCCCATTAATGATTCGTGGACAAAGCTATAATCAGAGACAATCTCATGGGAAGGATTCCCAGTATTGATGATTAAGGGATTTTTTGTGCCTCACCTACCCTTTTCTTCCATGGGCAGGTATCTGTCGAACTAGGTAGCCTCCCCTTTTTCCTTTTGGGAGACACGACCTCAATCACACTTCCATTAGGTACAATTACATCACTTGGTACACTATTGTTGTGCCTCTTTTGGGGGACTTCTAACCATGCAGGCACATTTGCAGTTGGAATGTGAGATCTTGTCATTTTGGTGATATCAGTAAACATATCAGGCATTAAATCTGCTACGTTTTGAAGATCAAGGATGCTTTGTACTTCACGATCAGATAGTGAGGTATGGGATGTTAGGGTTGCATACTGCAAAGCATACTTTATGCTTGTTTACCTTATTTCCCTATAACTACCTTTGAGAATATTAATTACGTTTAATCACATGTTTGGCATACTTATTCACGTTATGGTTATGCAAATGTATTGTCTATTTATTTTATATTGTAGATAATGTGGTGTGTTGGTGTCACATAGAAGATCACATTATCGGTGCCTTATAAAATAATATAATAGTTCACAACCTATATAATTACTAGATAACTTATATGAAAAGTTGTAATGTATGCTTGAGATAGTTGGTCTTGACTATTAGCATGCATTAGCGTATTTGCATACGTTGAACTGGATCCCAGTGAGATAGTGTCTTCTGTACTGACTGTAAGAAGAACGTAAATCTTGGATAATTATTATTTCTTAATTCTAAGTATATAATATTTAATTATTTATTTATAATATTTGTTGCTTTGA
Source organism: Orobanche coerulescens (assembly GCA_033398695.1). Classification (NCBI taxonomy): domain Eukaryota; kingdom Viridiplantae; phylum Streptophyta; class Magnoliopsida; order Lamiales; family Orobanchaceae; genus Orobanche; species Orobanche coerulescens. The sequence continues at coordinate 166,533,038 of CM065808.1, forward strand.
TTTACCATAGGTGAGCGTAACAGTGAGTGACTCAATATGCTTCGTATTTTTGGCAATGATATTATTTGTATGACAATTATTATAACTAGAAATCGTGTCCCGACTCATGTGGGTTGATGATGTCCTATTGAGGATCTCGATAATGATTATTAGATTAAACCCTGCATGTAGATTTAATTCCCATATAATAATAAGGTTCGAGTGGTAGTACTCTTGGATAATAAATTAATTAATTAAACCTGTTAGGAGCTAAAATTAATTAATGTACATTCAATATCTTAAACACGAGAAATAATAAATTTAAATAAGGAGCCTGATTTGATAAATTGGGATTTAGGTTGGAAGTGCAATATTAATTTTTTAGTGGATTGAATTGATATTAGTGAACTCAACCATATTAGAAAAGGCGTAATATGGAAAGTTGGGTTACACTAGGAGTCCTAACCCTAATCCTCCTTACGATCCCTAGAGTAATCCAAAGCCTATAAATAGGACTTCTAAGGGTGAGTTCAGCCGCGACATCTTCTCCAAGCTTGAGAGTTCGATTTTTTATCTTGTGTTTAATTGTGGATCTTGACTTGTGTCTTTGATTTCACAATTTAGATAACACATCAATTTTCTAAGAGTGTTTACATAGTATTAGAAAACAAAGAAAAAATTTAGTGACTCTCAAGAACATAAGTTCGGCCGACCCCAATTGAAATCCAAGCAAGACTCGGTAGCTCGTTGCCCATACAACATCCGGATTACAACGGGATCATACTCTAGAAGATTTTGAGGAAAAGATCAAGGTAGCAACCACTACGCTTCAAGAGGTAAATATCCTAGCATCTTTTGATCTAGATTAGGATATTGATTTTACCAACAATACTATTTAATAAATAATAAATAATATATAAATTGCTTATTAATCTTAGTGGTTAATTCGTTAACATGCCTAAATAGGTTTTGTGCTCGTGGATGTGTAAAACGCTTTATCAAATTTTCACCAACTTCGCTTTTGCTGCGTTTTATTTCCAACACAGGGATCATAATGATACAGAGTAGGGGCGGTCTAGGACAATTCATGTCGTTCCTCAAGAAATTTCTTTTTCTCCTCTCCCCCTAATGACGGGAATTCTATCTCATCGAAGTGATAATCCGCAAACCATGCGATAAAGATATCACATGTCAAGGGTTCTAAATAGCGGATAATTGTTGGGGATTCATATCCAACATAAATACCTAAACGTCTCTGAGGATCCATCTTATTGCATTATGGGGACGCAATCGGCACATATATTGCGCAACCAAGTATGCATAAATGTGAGATATCTAGCTCATATCCAGTTATCAACTGGTATGTAGAGAATGGTTGGCCAACAGTGGGTCTGAAACGAATAAGTAAGGCGACGTGTAAGACTGCATATCCGCAAGCAGAGATAGGCAGATTGGTGCATAAAACCAATGCTCGTGCTACCATTTGGATTCTTTTAATGGTTGCCTTTGCAATACTATTTTGTGTATGTACGTGGGGAACGGGACACTCTTCATTGATTCCGATTGACATGCAGTAGTCATCAAATACTTTAGAAATAAATTCTTCTGCATTATCGAGTCAAATAGACTTGATAAGATGATCAGGATGGTGAGTCCTAGGACAAATGATCTGAGCTAGGAGTTTTATAAATGCTGCATTTCGAGTGGAAATGAGTGCGACATGTGACCAGCATGTCGATGCATCCACCCATACCATAAAGTACCTAAATAGTCCGCATTCTGGGTGGATGGTCCACAAATATCTCCTTGTATATGTTGTAAGAATGGAATGTTTGCTTTAGTGTCTTTAGTGTAGGAATGTCTCGCTCCTACTTTAGCTAAAGAGCAGGCTTTGCAAAATGAGTGATATGCTTTTGACATAGTCAATTACGTAGAAGGGGCATATGTCTCTGGTTCTTTAGATGATGTAGCATGATTGACATCAATACTATTCTTTGTGTTGAGTTGTTGCATTTTTTCACTCGAAAGAAAGGATGTCCATGTGTGATGACCTAGCCTATCATGCCAAAGCCTATATGAGTCATTGTCCCAAATTTTATTTATGATGACAACATAAGATTCGAATATCCTAGTGGTAGTGGTGTACAGTCCACTATTTTGACTCTTGAGTTTTTCTAATATGCGTTTACATCCACATTCATTAAATGTAATGTAAAGGAACTCAATTCCATTCTCATAGTGGGTTTTCGACATGGAAATCATTGCTACGTATATCTTTAAAGCTGAGTAAGGGTCAAGGGGCTCTAGGTGCATATATAGCATCGATAACTTGGAGAAAAGCTTCATTAGGCATCAAAAATTAGGCAGTGCCTCGCCCTTGGATGAGTTGGGATGACCCAATCATCGTAGTTACCGAGGATTGGCAGGCGACTAGTTCAATGAATAGAAAGCCTATTCCTAAGAATGGTGTGGGTAGTCCCACTATCTACCAAGCATTCAAGTTCTTCTCGATTCATTCCTACAAAAAAAAGGAAAAACTTTTCGAACCATAAACATGCAAGCAATATTCATTTGTTTGAAATAAAGCTAAGAATATAATGTAAACAATAAACTTGCATCACACCATTACTGATAATAAAACATCCATAAAATCGCCTTGATGTAACTATGCCAAATGTAAACGAGAAAGTAAACATAATACTAGGATTCAGTCATAAAGGGGTGCCTCTAAAGACTGTGGCACATATGACTCACTGCAATTGTCGGTGACTGTGAAATTGACATCAGGGACTTGTCGAGATCATCTTCCTCCATATAGTGAGCTTCCCTTTCTTTAGACTCTATATTTCTTGTAATGGGCAGCAACTTGCTTGCTTGCATGACAATTCTTGTACTAGTGTCCAGCATCTCCATAATGATATTACGGTTCATTAACAACTCTGACTTTGGGGGCGACAAGAGGGGTAGGTGCTTTTTGATTTTCTTGGCTAGTAGAGCCGGGAGCACCAAGTCTTCTCATTACATTGTAAGAACCCCCACGTCCTCGACCATGTCCCCGACCACTGTGCCCTTTACTACGTTGTGGTTTGGGGTTTCCATGACGAGTCCCATGTACATTGGGGTTCTCTCCATCCTTCACTTTGCCATAATTAGCCTAGGGAATTTTCTTTGTCTTAGTGGGCCTAGCATTGTTGCTCACAAATAGTTCATCATGCCTCTAAACTACTTGCAGTAGGTTGACAAGCTTGCTGAAGGTAGTGATGTGTTTGTTATCATACTCCAGCCTATACTGCTTTGCTAGTATAAGGGTCGAAGTAGGGAAGGTGGAAAGGGTTATTTGAATCATATCATCTTCTGTGATGTCATTTCCACATAAATTTAGGCGTGCTTTGAGACGGATCATATCTTTGTTGAAATTGTTGATCCGGTCGAGCAAGTGGAATTTATTCCACTGCACGGTCAACTCTTGGAGCAAAGAGTTGTGGATGTTCTCAAGTCGGCCCTTAAGAGCGTCACACAGTTTTTGAGGGATTTCAACTGTAGATATTCCCATCTTATGGTGGGGTCGGTATGTCGTCTAAGGAACCACTACCAAAAAAAGTACTTTAGCCGACGACCCGAAAAAAAATGGCCGACGACTTTAAAGTGTCGTCGGCTAAACTGTGCACTTTAGCCGACGACTTGATCTAGGTCGTCGGCTAAAGTACAAAATAGTCGTCGGCTATAGTAAAGAAGTTTAGCCGACGACCTAGATAATGTTTAGCCGACGGGAAAAAAAACGTTTTAGCCAACGACTTGATCTCGGTCGTTGGCTAAACCTTTTCCAAAAAAAAAAAGTTTTAGCCGACGACCCAGATCAAGTCGTCGGCTAAAACCCTTTCCCAAAAAAAAATCACATTTTAGCCGACGGCAAGATCTAGGCCGTCGGCTAAAGCCTTTCGAAAAAAAATGGGATTTAGCCGACGACCTAGATCAAGTCGTCGGCTAAACCTCCAAGTGAAAATTATATATAGTTCACGGAACACCAACCCAATCTTGCCCCTCTCCCCGCTAAAGAGCGCATTTCTATTCCCGATCATGTCAGTTATTCCCGAAAAAAGCTTGTGAGTTGCTACTTTGAGTTGTGCTAGCTGGAGTGACGAAGGTTTCTACCGGTTGTTATAATCACCATTTCGATTAAGGTACGTATTTTATTGTATTTTTTATTGTAATTTCGAAACTGTGTATTATTCATGTTGCACATTCGAAAGCTTTTATGTATAACGATTAAGTTTTATGATGATAATCATTATGATTAATTGTTTGTTGTGATTTCATTTATAATTTGAACAATATTAGTTAGTTGGATTAATATTGGAAAATTTATACATTTTCAGGATGGACAAGAGTTGGATTGGGTTACGAAAATGGGATCCAAGTGTAATGGATGGGATGAAGCAGTTTATGAGATTTGTAAAAGAGCACGACAGTGGTAATACGTTGCACTACTGTCCGTGTAATAAATGTAGATGTCGCAGTGATATGTTTCATTTTCCATTTGATGAGGTCTGGGAACACCTAAAGAAGAATGGTTTTTGGAGTAAATATACATGTTGGATATACCACGGTGAAGCACCGAGTTCTGTTATTCCATATGATCACGGACAATTTAGTGGTAACGACGGGTTCACCGATCCGAAGAGGAGGTTGATTGATGATGTGTTTGGTTTTTTAGAGACGTTTGTACCAACTGAGATAATCCCACGACCCCGTAGACCGTTTCCTTGCAATACTGCTGGGCTTGACAGGTACAACAAGCTAATTCAACTCCAACAGACCCCTCTATACCCAGGGTGTAAGATGATTGTTCTTGATTGTGTCATGGAAACGATGAGATTAAAGGTGGAAAACAGATCATCCATCAAGTCTGTAGATGATTACTTGGAGCTTACGAGTAATATGCTTCCATAGGGTCATCATCTTCCTAATACATATACAAAAATGAGACGAATTTTGAAAGATCTTGGTCTTTCCTACATTAAGATCCACGTCTGCATGTATGATTGTGTTCTATTCTGGGGGCATCCTAATAAAGACCTCACAAGATGTCCTGTATGTGATACAAAGAGATATAGGATCACTACTTCTGGAAAAGAGAAACCAGTGAAGGTACTTTGGTATTTTCCACTGAAGGACAGGTCGGAACGGCTTTTTATGTCTCCTCACATGGCAAAAGCAATGAGATGGCATGCCGAGCCGTGCACTAATAATATGGATACTATGATACACCCTTCGTATGGAGAGTCGTGGAAGCATATAGATAGGGAGTATCCGAATTTTTCTATAGATATCCGAAATGTGAGGCTCGGGATTGCATCTGATGGTTTCAACCCTTTTGGTAACATGAGTCTTTCATATACCATATAGCCTGTTGTAGTGATTCCTTACAATCTTCCTCCGTGGATGTGTATGCGAAAGGAGTATAATATGTTGACCTTGTTAGTCCCGGGGCCGGGATATCCGGGAAAGTGTATCGATGTGTATATGAGACCTTCGATAGAGAAGCTGAAATTGTTGTGGGAGCAAGGTCATCCCACGTACGACAGTTATTCGTCCGAGACGTTCTACTTGCACACCATGTGTATCGGCACTATTAGTGATTTTCCTGCATATGGAATGCTGTCTGGATCTGTTATTAGCGGATATAGAGGTTGTCCAGTGTGTTTGAATGCAGATTGTGCTAGGTACCACTGTAGGAAAGTTATCCGAATGCGTCATCGGATATGGATTGAGAGGGAACATGAGTGGCGTATGGATGCTGCAGCATTTGATGGCACTGTAGAAATGGGCGAGCCACCACGTCAGTGGACAGGTGATGAAATACTATCGATTCTTAATGAGTACGATTTTGGTCAGCTTAGCAACCATCCTGATGTGATTGCAGCAACCCCTGAAAGGCCCGATAGGTATAAGTATTGGTCGCACAAAAGTATATTCTGGGAATTGCCTTACTGGTCCAAGTTACTGATAAGGAACTTCTTGGATGTCATGCACATTGAAAAGAATGTTTGCGAAAGTGTGGTTGGGACAACCTTAGGTTGGGATGGAAAGACCAAAGACGGGCCAAAAGCACGCAAAGGTTTGGAATAAATGAGCATAAGAAAATATTTGTGGTTGAAAACTGTCAAGGGAAAACAAAAAATGCCTAAGGCAGCTTACACCATCACTGCCGAGCAGAGAACTGAGATATTTTGCTGGATAAAGACTGCTAGGTATCCTACCGGGTATGCTGGAAATATAGGAAGATGTGTTAATTTCAGGGAGAACAAGTTAACTGGCTTGAAGAGTCATGATTGTCATATCCTACTCCAATGCCTATTTCCGGTATTTATTCGACCGTACTTACCAAAACAGGTGGTCGAGCCGTGTGTTGCATTGTTAAGATTTTTCCAGAAATTATGTACGAGAGAAGTGAAGAGATCTGATTTGCGTAAAATGCAAGATTAGATCATCTATATCTTGTGCAAGTTTGAGCGAATATTTCCTCCAAACTTTTTTGACCTCATGCCTCACCTCATGATCCACCTTCCCCGGCAGTTATTGGTCATTGGTCCAGTGCACTACACGTGGATGTACCCAGTTGAAAGATAACATAATTTTGTATGATATATATATATATTGTCAAATTAAGTATGATTTCTAACACAATGACAATATTACAGGCAACTCGGTGATTACAAAGACTCCGTGGCCAATAAGTCTGCACCGGAAGGATGCATTGCTGAATCTTACCTTGCGTCGGAGTGTATTACGCATATCAAGTTGTATTTGGGCACTTTCAAGCCCCCTTCCCGCTCTATTCCAGCATATAAAATACAATTCAATCTTTATATCATATCCACTGAGGTTGACGTCTATGGGAGGTTTCCAGGAAGATAATTAGACCCGTACGAGTCATGAATTGCACATTGGTGGATATTGCTCAATTGTCCAGAATTTCAGTACTGGAAAGACATCCACTTGTCATGCGATATGGTGCGAGGTGACACTAGATTCCACAATGACACTTTTGCCGACTATTTTGGAGAATGGGTACGTATACATTCAGTTGCTATTGATTTTGGACTTAAGATATTTTTCTACATAAAAAGTTTATTTACGACAGATGACACACATACAAGATGACGGACACCCTAACTGGTCGCGTGAACTTATGCTTCTTTCTATGAAGCCGGTTATGTGAAGAATTTATTTGATGGCCAAAGTCAACGGTGTCACCTTCGTATGCCTTGAGAGAGACCAAAAAAGAAGATGTCAAAATTCTGGGGTTATGATAGATGGTGGATATTACGGTGTTCTTTTGGAAGTGGTAGAACTAATTTATGGGGAAGGCATGACAATTTACTTGTTTAAGTGTCGATGGTACGACACCAGTCTTGGAACCGATATGCAAGACGACTACGGGTTGTTATCTGTTGACACTTCCACTTCATGGTATGAAAGTGATCGTTTTGTATTTGCTACATCAGCAAAGTCGGTGTATTATTTGGACTGTAGGTCACAAGTCGTCCAGGAATAAGTCTAGAAGGGGGGTGAATAGACTTATTCAAACTCTTAAACTCTTTTTCTCAAAGAGTAAGTTTCTTCAGCTGATAGGTAAACAAATGACTTGGAGTCGTTTGTTCTTAATACGTGCGGAAGTCAGCTGATGATGAATACAAAACAACTAATGAAACACTTAACAATGAATGCAGCAGTTAAAGTATGATGCTATAAAACAGTAAAGTACGCAGGAAATTATAGTGGTCTCAGAGGTGGGGTAATCCTCTATTAATCCACTTTTCTCCAAACCAATTGGAGATGTATTCACTATAATTTTCAACCAGTGATAAATATTACAGTGACTCAACCAAATTACAACAGCTTCCAACAAGTGGAAATTTGTGCCGTTGTAACACACTTGACTGCCTTGCACCTCTTGATTCTCGATCCTTGGATGCCTTTACAGTCTCGAACTTCAACCAGTGAAGTACCCCGAACTCAAGATTTAAGACACGAGTTTTTGTCTTCTCCAACTAAGAGCTTCTTCAAGTATGAACTTTTTAGAACTGTTCTTTTCATGATGCTGTATTTTGTTTTAGATTGCTTGAATTCTTTGATCGCTTGAAAGTATGTTTGCACCGGTCGTTGCTCAACTTCAAATCTTCGTATATATATAGGTGTTGATCCTTGAGCATTTCTTCATAGCTGTTGCAAATATGTAACAAATCAGTCCGTTGGAGAGAGACTTCTTTGTTTATTCCTTTTTGAACGTTGTAAGGCTGGATTCCCATATTTTAATCTATCTTCCGACCGTTGTGAAGACTCTGCATGTGAGGCGCCGAATATTTTGAATATAATACGATTAAAGTCTTCAAGGTAGGCCTGGATGAATTATTTAATTCATATCCTTTGCGGGAATCTCTCCAATTTGTCTCTTCACGTTGCATGTGACTTTCCATAATACTTGACTTTTCAACGCATGCTGACGTGGACTTGGAGTACTTGGCTGATCTCGAGTAGGCTGATGTAAGTTAACTTCTCTGTAGTTCTGGACCTCTCTGATGTTCACTGTTTGGAACTAGCCTGATCAGCTGACTTGTCTGAGAATACTTGACTGCAGTCTGGTCAAACATCTCTGATGATTTTTGTTGACCATATCTTCTTTGATATGACTCGGCTGTACCTCTCTGATGAACTTAGCTGTTCTTTTGAACTTAGCCGATTTTTAGCCTAACTTATTTTGGCCTATAGAAGATACTTATTCGGTTCTTCTTTACATTTTGCCAAGTTTTACACTTAACATATTTTGACCTATGAAAGATACTCATTTAGTTTTTCCTTACATTTTGCCAAGTAATAAACATTTGAATTTATATTAATGACATCATCAAAATCTAACAAGTATTCCTAACAAATTCCCCCTATTTTGATGATGGCAAAACTTTAAGCAAATATTCAAATAAAAAAGTCTGCACTTGAGTGCAAGACACAAACTAAATCAGTCTAGTATTGAGACAACTGGAAATTGTCATTCAAAAGACTGTTATAAAATTTTCTGAATTGATTACAAATACATGTCTGAAATTTACAAGAAAATTTTACAAGTACAGAAATAAATAAAAGGTCATCTGCCTCTGCCTCTGCCTCTTCGAATAGGCTGCTTGTCAGGCCTGGAAGGTTTAGCTCCGATTGGTCTTGTCTTGACAGGTGCAAGACCATAATTCCTCCTTACAACAAGAGCTGCAATGTCTTGCTCTTCTTGTGATGAAAACTTATTCTCAAGACACAGCTTCTTGATTTTTCTCTGGAGTGCAAGTTCATTCAAAGCATTTCCTTTCACCAAGGTGGGAGGTACTTTGGCACAGAACGTAGGGATCATGGGATAAGAGTTGTGTGCCTCAGCATGTTTCTTCAGAATAGTCCAGAGTTGTGGATGAGATTCTTCCATGAAGTTTATGAAGATCTGCTGTGGGGTGAGATTATCATCCTGGAGTATTTCCCAGATTTAGTAGTCTCTGATGAATTTTTTCCTTGCATATCCCCACATGGGTAGAGCTTCCTCTGGTATAAATTTTTAACGTACCACAACTCCTTGCCTTCCCACTCTAGAGTAGGCTCAAATCCTCCTCTTGTCCTCCTCTTCTTGCTTGCAGGCTGATCATCAGCCTCTTCTCCCTTTCTTTTGGCTGAGGATGTCCCAACAGTGATCAATTGGACATCCTGCCTCTTCTTCGTTCTCAGCTCCTCCCTTATCTCTCCTTGAATGTTGCCTTCCCCCTGTATCCTATCTTCCCCCTTTTTGCCAGCATCAACCAAAATGGTCAGCTGCTGCTCCATCCTGTGCATCCAATCAGACATGCCAAATGGCATTCTGTTGTTTGTAGGGGGAGGAGGTTGAGGGACTTCCCGCTGCAACGATGTATCAATCTTGGCATTGATGGATTGGAGATCAGGGGTGACCTGAGATGCAAGCAACTCTCTAATGATATCCTTCACTATTTGCCTTATCAGCTCGGTCATTGCAAGTGAGATCTGCGATGGTGGAGAGTGCTCGCCTGAGCCTTCTGCAAATGATCCACTAAACTGCATGCTCCTATCTGCAGGTGGTACTCCAGATGGGGTCTTTTCAGGTGTCCCTGATCTGGATTCCTCAGCCAACTCTGCGTCCAGGCTGGTATACCGGGCAGGCGCCCCAGCCTTATCTGCAGCCTCCACTTCTGGCTCTTTCTCCGGCTCTTTTTCTTTCTCTCCTTCTTCCTTTTCTACTTCCTTCTCTTGTTCTTCCTCATTTTCTTCTTCATCAACATTATCTTTTTCCTTTTCAGCTACTTGTTCTCCTCCTTCATCCTTATCATCATCATCATCATCATCATCCTTTTTCTCATCCTTTTTATTTTCTCCATCATTCTCACCATCTTCTTCATTATTCTCATCATCCTCCTTTCCTTTATCATCCTCCTGATCTACCTCTTCCCCTTCTTCTTCTCCTTCATCCACTAATTCCTCTGTTTTTTCAATTCCTACCTCTGTTTGTTTTTCAACTAAAATATTTTCTCCTCCTTCTCTTTCTTCCTGCTCCTCTTCTTAATCATCTATAACAATGATTTCCTCATCTTCTTCTCCATTTACTTCTTCAATCCTTATTTCTTTTTCTTCTTCCTCCTCATCTTCTTTCCCAAATGATCCATCAAAAATACTGTACATTATAGAAATGATGAATTGGTCCATGTTGGTTTTGAAATTTGACATGAACCAATTCTCCTGGAGGATCAAAACTATGTCTGATACTTTGAAAAAGTGTATCAGTACATCCTCTGTGGCTTGGGGATATTCCCAACCACTGGTTTCAATATAAGTTTGAAGTTTAGCAAATGAAAGTGATTTGAAAATTTTCCACTCTTCAAAAATATTAACAAACGAGTGTTTTAAAGCTTGTGGTTTAACAACCTGTAATTGTTCTATGGACAGGTTGAAAACATTGTTGTCCAGCAGGTTAAAGGTGTAGTTTGCTTCAGGGATTGAGATGATTAAACCTGCTTCTTCCTCCTCTGGAATGTATGCTGGAGTGAGGACAGGGACGATCTGAGTTTCCAGGCTACCTGGAGCAGGCCGGTCTTCCAGATGGGTAGGCGACTTGGCTGCAGGACTGGTATAATATTCCGGCTGCTCCTCCTGGCTGAACTGCAGTCGCCTAGGCCTCTTGGGAGAGGGTTCTGGATATGACTGCATGATGGATGGCTCTCCACGGGCTGGTCCCCTTCTTTTGAACCGAACAGCTATCGGTGTGTTGTCTGACTTTGAGTCTGACTCGGCTGCAGTTGGGTTGATGTCTGTAGGTTGTTCAGACTCGTCTGGTGAGGGTCTGGGGTAAGTCCTTGTATCAGGCAAATCCTTTAATATTTGGGCTGCTCTTCTGTTGCCTCCCAACTTCCTCAAGGTCTCTTGGTCCAGATGACCAAGTCTCTTGTTGATGTGGAAGGGGTCAGTACTTCCCTTCGCCACACCCATTTTCTCAAGGATCCAACTCAGCTGCATTCCAAACGCCTGCTTGGATCTGAATCTCTTCTCATCAGCAAGCCATTCGGCTTTGTTGACCTCATGAACAAATTGCCTAAAGATGTAATCAGCCCAATAAATCGCCTCGTCTTGAATGAGTGCTCCCAGCACTGTGAATTTCGCCGACGACAGTTGGTCGTAACTGCCGGCCATACCCATAATAATCTTGTTGGTAATATCCAACATATACCGATACTCCTTTTTAATCTTGCTCCTTTTAGTAGTGAGTTTTAGCTTCGTCGGCTAGCCAATTGCCTTAATCTTTAGCCAAACGTCGGCTGCTGTCTGCTTGAGAGCTTCGACGGCTATGCCACAGCGCCTCATACCAAAAACTTTCCGAATTTTCTCCGGTGAGATGTCGACTTGAATTCCGCCGACAGTGCTTCTGATTCCTTCTTCGATCACACGGGCTTCTCGGTAGAAAGCGATGACGTCCTCCTTGCATAGATGTTTGGGATTGATATCCAGAAATGGGTAGAACCCATTTAGTTTCATCGAGCGAATCAGGTCCAGGACGTCGTAGTTATCCAGATTTGCTTCCAAAAGGCCTTCGAAATCAACGACCAGCGAAAAGATGATCTGTTCTTTGACCGCCTTCATGTTAACGCCTTCAAGATACGATTCCATTTCTGCAAATAAGAGATTTTCAGGGTATTTGGAGTTCAAAGGATTTTTGCTCTGTAAATCTAGGGTTTGAAAGACAGGTAAGCGTAAAGGTAAAGTGAAGGGTTTTCCGTCCTTATAAAGAAGATGAAAAGACATTGGATTAAATTATTATTTCTTTTGAATCGGTGGTTTTCCTTTTGAGATTCTATTTAAATTTCAAATTCGAATCGGTGGTCCAGGTTTTGATTTTAAAAATTGGACGGTTGGATTTTAATTGGTCACCGTGGAGGTCGATTTATCAAGTGATTGCCGCGTGTATTTAAATGCCACTTGCGAACCAAAAATTAATATAATATTATTATACATATAGCAGATAATAATAAAATATTCAAAAGTCGGTTAAGTTTAGAAAACTTAGCTGGTTGACTGTTGACTGCTCTGCATCAGGTGAGTTGACTCCTTAGACTTCTCGCCTGAGATTTTGATCAACTAGGTTCCTTTGTCCGTCCTTCGTCCTTTTGTCTGCATCAGCCAGGGTCTGATTCCTTTAATCAGCTGGGTCCGTCCTTCCTCTGATATGCTTCAGCTTGCTTTTTCTTCTGTACTAGATTCCCAATCTAGTAGACCAAGTTCTCTGCTCAGCTCCAAAAACCTTTCTTCTGGCAAAGGTTTGGTGAAGATGTCAGCTATTTGGTAGTCTGTGCTAACTCTTTCAACTCTAACTCTCTTGTTAAGCACGTGGTCTCTGATGAAGTGGTGCTTAACATCAATGTGCTTGGTCCTCGAATGCAAAACCGGATTGTTGGTTATTGCAATAGCACTATTGTTGTCACACCAGATAGGGACTTCATTGGCAATGATATTGTAATCCCTCAGCTGTTGTCTGATCCATAAGATTTGGGCAAAAAAACTACCTGCAGCTAGGTATTCTGACTCTGTGGTGGAGATAGAGTTAGAAACCTGCTTCTTGCTAAACCAGGATATCAGTCTGGTTCCTAGGAATTGGCACGTTCCACTAGTGCTTTTCCTATTAATTTTGCATCCTGCGAAATCTGCATCTGAATATCCTGACAGCTCGAAGCTATCATCCTTAGGATACCATAGTCCAACGTTGACTGTAGACTTAAGGTATTTGATTATACTCTTTGCTGCGTCTAGGTGTGACTGCTTAGACTTAGATTGAAATCGCGCACAAACTCCTATGGCATAGGATATGTCTGGTCTGCTTGCAGTAAGGTATAGCAATGATCCAATGAGTCCTATGTAGTGGGTTGAGTCTACTGATATGTCTCCCTCATCTGCATCTAGGTGAGTACTTGTGCTCATAGGAATTCTTGCTGGTTTGGCTGATTCCATTCCAAATCTCTTGATTAGATCTTTGGTATACTTAGCTTGGTTGATGAAAATTCCATTTTCCATCTTCTTAACTTCTAATCCGAGAAAGAAGTTAAGCTTTCCCATCATACTCATCTCAAATTCTCCTTGCATGAGGTTAGAGAATTTCTCACACAGCTCTGGGTTGGTTGAGCCAAAGATGATGTCATCCACATATATCTGAACTATCAATATGTGGCCTTCGTGCTCCACTCTGAATAGGGTCTTGTCCACCTTTCCTTTGCAAAAACCATTCTTCTCAAGAAACACAGACAGTGTTTCATACCATGCTCTTGGTGCTTGCTTAAGTCCATAGAGAGCTTTCAACAGCTTGTAGACTTTGTCTCCTTTGACAAAACATGGGGGTTGCTCTACATAGACTTCTTCTTCTAGGATGCCATTTAGAAAAACACTCTTTACATCCATCTGATAGACTTCAAAATATTTGAATGCAGCATATGCGAGGAATAGTCTGATGGCCTCTAATCTTGCAACAGGTGAATAGGTTTCATCAAAATCTATTCCTTCACATTGTGCATAACCTGTTGCAACAAGTGTGGCTTTATTCCTAACAACAGCTCCGTCTTCATCACTCTTGTTTTTGTACACCCATTTGGTGCCAATAACCTTCTTGTGATCTGGTCTATCTATTAGTTCCCAAACTTTGTTCCTTTCCATCTGCTCCAGTTCCTCTTGCATGGCATTGATCCAAGAATAATCCTCCAAGTCTTGCTCTGTTGTCTTGGGTTCTATCTGTGGCATAAAGCATGAGAACATAGCCATTACTGCGGGTAGAGTTGACTGTCTTGTCTTAACTCCATCAGTCAGCTTCCCGATGATTTGCTGGAATGGGTGGTCTTTGAGACACTTGGGGATATCGTCTTCTTCTGGGTCTGTTCCCCCTGTTGAATTGCTCTGGTGGATTTCTGCATCAATTGGGATCTGGTCTCCTTGGTCTGCAGTTGGGTCAGCTACCGTTTTGTCATCTGCAGGTTGGGTCTAATCTACAGATGAGTCTTTATCAGCTACAGCTGGGTCTTCATCAGCGTCAACTGGATCAGATGGGTTTGGTGTTCCTGTCTGATCTGCAGTTGGGTCTTCAGCAGCTACAGTTGGATCTTCAGGCTGTTCTGCAGGTGAGTCCACCATTCCAATGTCATGTACAATGACTTCTTCAAGGGTTGCTGATTTGAGCTTATTCTCAATTAGCTCAACTTGCTTCCTGTACTCCACAGTAGATTCATCAAATACAACATGGTGTGTTTCCTCCACAACTAAGGTTCTTTTGTTAAATACTCTATATGCCTTGCTTCTTTGTGAGTATCCCATAAAGAGACCATCATCAGTTTTAGCATCAAAGGCATTTAGTTGTGTTTTACCGTTGTTGTGGATGAAACACTTGCAACCAAAAATGTGAAAGTAAGCAACAGTAGGAGTTCTATTATTCCAAACCTCATAGGGAGTTTTGCCATGTCTCCCTACTATCATACTCCTATTCTGAGTATGGCAAGCGGTGTTGACAGCTTCAGCCCAGAACCTCTTGGGCAGGTCTGCTTCTGCAATCATGGATCTTACTGCTTTCTTCAGGGTTTTGTTTCTTCTTTCAGCAACGCCATTCTGCTGGGGAGTCCTGGCTGCAGAGAGCTCATGTTGGATCCCATTCTGGTCGCTGTAATCAGTGATCGCCTTGTTGAGAAACTCTCCTCCTCTATCTGATCTGATCTTGATGATGGATAGGGATTTCTCATTCTGGATCCTTCTCAGCAGCTCAGGTAGCTTGGTCAAGGTTTCACTCTTCTTATACGGGAAGATAATCCAAGTGTACCTTGAATAATCATCTACTACAACAAGTGCATGCTTTCGGACGCTTAGAGTCCTTGGCTTGATAGGACCAAATAGATCCATATGGAGTAGGTCTAAGATCCTTGTTGTGAGGGTTGTAGGCTGGACTGGCTTGAATGATGCTCTTGTCTACTTCCCTTTATGACACGCATCACATATGGCTTCCTTTCTGAATGCTTCCTCTGGGAGTCCTCTGACCAGCTTCTGAGAACTAATCTTGTTGATGGCTTTGAAGTTCAGGTGACATAATCTTTTATGCCACAGCCATCCATTCTCAGCTACTGTCTTAGATAGAAAACAGGAGTTAGGTGTTCCTGTGTTCCAATCTATCATGTAGACATCTCTCTTTCTGAATCCTTATAGCTTCACTTCGCCAGATAGGATATCTATCACCATGCATTTCCAGATGGTGAAGACTACTAGATTCTTCTCATCGCAAAACTGGCTTATGCTCAGGAGGTTATACTTGAGCCCTTTGACATAGTGAACTTTAGATATCACAATATTTCCTTGGTGCAGCTCTCCAAAGCCCTTTGTTTGTCCTCTAGAGCTATCTCCAAAGGCTACATCAGGACCTTTTTCTTTGGTGTATTTAGACAGCATCTTCTTGTTCCCGGTCATGTGCCTTGAGCATCCAGAATCTACAAACCATTCTTCACCTCCAATGTTTGAATTTGTGGAGATGTGGTTGTAGTCCTTCCACCTTTTCTGCAATCAAACAAGCAGAGATTTAGGTACCCAAATCTATGTGGGTCCTCTAGGGTTAGCTGGTTTCTTGGAGAATTGATTTCTCCTTAGATTGTGAAAATTGTTATTATTATTACCCTTATAAGGTGTGTAAGGTCGAGGTCTGAATCTCCTGTTGGGATTGTATACCGGATATTCCTCAAAATATTGATAGTGTGGGCCATTTCTAAACCTTGGCTGAGACCATTTATTAAATCTTTGAGGTCTCCACACTTGTTCATTTTGGAAATTAGGATAACCTTGAGGTTTCCATCTGCCCCTCCCATTTTGAAATCTGTTTTAGGGAGTTATTGATAATAGTGGGCATGTTGTCTGGTCAGCCGCCGTCTGGGCCATTGCCTAGTCACTTGTCTAGGTGGCTGCCTTGTGTACCCTGGCTGCGGCCTAGACTTGTGACTTGGCTGTTGCCTATTTTAAAATATCGGTTTGTATGTAGGCTCAGTAGTCGAGACAATTGTTTCTCCCTTGACGAAAGTGGTTTTGGAACTAGAGGGCGTGTGAGGATCATATCCAAGGCCTGATCTGGAATATAGTGGCCTTTTATTAGTACAAAATTCGTCCAGAGTTGAAGACGCCTTCAGGGAGGTTATTTCTTGCACCTGAGTCTTATTTGCCTGAGTCAGCTTAGTAAATTCGGCTTTGACATGAGCAAGTGCAGCGGATTTTTCTTTAAGTAAAACAGTTAGTCGATTTATCTCAGCTGTATTGACATCAGCCTGGTTTTGCAAGTTAGCTGCAGTTATCTCAACTGTATTCAGTTCTAGGCTGAGTTTTTCAAAATCATTTTTCAGCTGCCTATTATCATCTTGCAGCTGAGTCTTCTCTGCTGATATAGATAGGTGTGCAGATTTTAGTGTTTCAAAATCTTTAAATAGCTGATTTACAGATTCGTGCAGATCCATATCTTGTGACATGGCTGAACTATTATTTGAACAAGGGGGTTTTGATGTTACCTCTTCATCAGCTAGGTTGGCCATCAGACAGTCATACTCTTCATCATCATCTGAGAAGAATCCGCTGCTTGATTCTACATGCTCTTGATCTTCTCCGATGAGGGCCTTCCTTCTGTCTTCTTTTTTGCCCACCTCCTTCTTGCTCTCGTCCTTCTTAAGATCAGGACAGTCGATCTGAATGTGTCCTGTCTTATGACACTTGTAGCACTCCACCTTCCAGCTTCCGGCTTTCTGGTTCCTTCTGGGATTCTCCTTATAATTTTTCTTGTATTTGGAGTAGTTTTTCCGGAAGTTGCTGAACCTTTGCATTATGAACGCTATTTCTTCCTCAAAATCTAATGGATTTGGAGGCTTTACATCAGATAAGCTCTTGGCGGGGGACTCGGCTGCAAAGGCTATTCCCTTCTCTGCAGGCTCGGTTGAGGATGAACTTGGAAGCTCGAACTCATAAGCCTTCAGATCAGAAAACAGCTCTTGGATCTTTATCTTATTGAGGTCCTTGGATTATCTCATGGCCACTGCCTTCATGCTCCATTCAGGATTGAGAGATCTTAGAACCTTCAGTGCCATTTCCCTGTTGCCATAAGATTTTCCGAGGGAGTTGATCTCATTGATAATCTCGGTGAACCTTGTGTCCACTTGGTCTATAGATTCGCCATTCTTCATTTTGAAGTTGTCAAATTTTTGAATAGCAATTGACAACTTGTTTTCTTTGATCAGCTCCGTTCCTTCACACATTAGGGCTAATGTGTCCCAGATTTCTTTTGCATTTTTGCAATTCTTAATCTTGACCATGGTGGATTTGTCAAGAGTTTAATACAGCACGTCTCTGGCCCGGTTATCAAGATTGGCCAGCTTTCTTTCTTCGGGAGTCAGCTCTGTCCTCTTCTTTGGGATCTTCTCTGGCTTCCCTGCTGCGATCTCCTCTGGAGTGTTGTCCTTCTCTAAGATGAATGGACCATCCTCTATGATGCACCAGATGTCATCATGGATTGAAGATAAGTGTGCTTGCATCCTTATCTTCCAAAGATCATACTCGTCAACTGAAAACACAGGTAGTCTAGAATGCATGTGTTCCATTATAAAATGAGAGTAAAGATATATCTCTGATATAGATCTGGTTCGTGAAACAAATGATCCAACCTCTCTGATACCACTTGTAGGTCACAAGTCGTCCAGGAATAAGTCTAGAGGGGGGGTGAATAGACTTATTCAAACTCTTAAACTCTTTTTATCAAAGAGTAAGTTTCTTCAGCTGATAGGTAAACAAATGACTTGGAGTCGTTTGTTCTTAATACGTGCGGAAGTCAGCTGATGACGAATACAAAACAACTAATGAAACACTTAACAATGAATGCAGCAGTTAAAGTATGATGCTATAAAACAGTAAAGTACGCAGGCAATTATAGTGGTCTCAGAGGTGGGGTAATCCTCTACTAATCCACTTTTCTCCAAACCAGTTGGAGATGAATTCACTATAATTTTCAACCAGTGATAAATATTACAGTGATTCAACCAAATTACAACAGCTTCCAACCAGTGGAAATCCGTGCTGTTGTAACATACTTGACTACCTTGCACCTCTTGATCCTCGATCCTTGGATGCCTTTACAGTCTCGAACTTCAACCAGTGAAGTACCCCGAACTCAGGATTTAAGACACGAGTTTTTGTCTTCTCCAACTAAGAGCTTCTTCAAGTATGAACTTTTTAGAACTGCTCTTTTCACTATGTTGTATTTCATTTTAGATTGCTTGAATGCTTTGATCGCTTGAAAGTATGTTCGCACCGGTCGTTGCTCAACTTCAAATCTTCGGATATATAGGTGTTGATCCTTGAGCATTTCTTCATAGCCGTTGCAAATCTGTAACAAATCAGTCCGTTGGAGAGAGACTTCTTTGTTTATTCCTTTTTGAACGTTGCAAGGCTAGATTCCCATATTTTAATCTATCTTCCGACCGTTGTGAAGACTCTGCATGTGAGGCGACGAATCTTTTGAATATAATACGATTAAAGTCTTCAAGGTAGGCCTGGATGAATTATTTAATTCATATCCTTTGCGGGAATCTGTCCAATTTGTCTCTTCACGTTGCATGGGACTTTCCGTAATACTTGACTTTTCAACGCATGCTGACGTGGACTTGGAGTACTTGGCTGATCTCGAGTAGGCTGATGTAAGTTAACTTCTCTGCAGTTCTGGACCTCTCTGATGTTCACTGTTTGGAACTCGCCTGATCAGCTGACCTGTCTGAGGTTACTTGACTGCAGTCTGGTCAAACATCTCTGATGATTTTTGTTGACCATATCTTCTCTGATATGACTCGGTTGTACCTCTCTGATGAACTTAGCTGTTCTTTTGAACTTAGCCGATTTTTAGCCTAACTTATTTTGGCCTATAGAAGATACTCATTCGGTTCTTCTTTACATTTTGCCAAGTTTTACACTTAACATATTTTGGCCTATGGAAGATACTCATTTGGTTTTTCCTTACATTTTGCCAAGTAATAAACATTTGAATTTATATTAATGACATCATCAAAATCTAACAAGTATTCCTAACATGGACGACTTGGTGAAGAAAGGCACATGGAAGATAGTGAACATTGTGACAACGAGGAATATTTATAGTGCTGCTATAGTGGGAGAAACAATAGGTACTGATGACGATGATGCTTATCAAGAGCCAAATACAGCAAATATTCCACCATCAACGACAATTACAATGAATAATGTTCCTGAAGGACGAGTGGTCCGACTCCGTGGTGATGTTCGCGGGTACGTTGACGTTGATACAAACGAATTACTTGAAAATTCTGATGACGATAATGTGGACGACTTGAGGCATATGTTGCCGGATATCAACTCAGATAATGAGACAGACTGTAGTGATGACTCAAACTATGAGCCATAAATTTAGTAGATGTATATTTTCATATGTTAAATATAATTAAAAAATAGTAATAATAATAATCATAACATTAATATAATATTAATAATATTATTAAAAAAAATCGGGGTGTTTAGCCGACGACAAGATCTACGTCGTCGGCTAAATTTTAAAAAAAATATTATACTTTAGCTGACGACATTCAGATAGTCGTCGGCTAAACCCAACAATGACCCGACCGTGTAGTCTAACACGGTCGGGTCAGGCATACAGTGTGTTTTTATTTTCTGGGCAGGTGCGACATGGCCTGTGTCTCCTGACACGGTCGATTAAAGTTTTTTTAAAAAAAAAATGTTATACTTTAGCCGACGACTCTATCTATGGCGTCGGCTAAACTGCCGACCGTGTCAAATGACATGGCCCATGTCGCACCTGTCCAGAAAATAAAAACACGTTATATGCCTGACCCGACCATGTTAGATTACACGGTCGGGTCATACTTGGGCTTTAGCCGACGACTATCTTAATGTCGTCGGCTAAAGTAAAATATTTTTTTTAAAAAAACTTTAGCCGACGACGTAGATCTTGTCGTCGGCTAAACTCCCTACATTTTATACATTTTCTCCTTCCCAACTTGTATTATTTTCTCCTTTCCTCACCCACCCCGATCGCCCGTCACCTAGCCGTCGCCCGTCGATCGTCACCCAGCCCCCAACCGCCCGTCACCTAACTGCCCGTCACCTAGCCCCGGTCCCGCCGATCGTCACCCACCCCCCAACCCCCGTCACCCAACCGTCGCCCGCCCGGCCACCGGCCCGCCGCCTGTACGAGCCCCAGTCCCGCTGCCCGCCCAGCCGCGGTCCCGTCGCCTGCCCGCCCGCTCGACGCCCTCCGCCTGCCGTCCGACCGCCTCCCGACAGGTAACCCTCTTCCTTATTTTTTTTATTTTGTTTGATGAATTTGTTTAGATTATGTTATGAATTAGATAAATTGTTTAATGAGTTGTGATGCAATATTTGATGAATTTAGTATTTTCAATATTTTATGTTTAATGAGTTGTGAATTTGATGAATTTATTTAAGGAGGAAGTAATTGTATAGCCGGCGTTAATCAAAAGATTAACGTGGTATGGCATTGATAATTACTGTTGTGTTGAGTTGTGAAT
The DNA here is from genome assembly GCA_033398695.1 of Orobanche coerulescens. Classification (NCBI taxonomy): domain Eukaryota; kingdom Viridiplantae; phylum Streptophyta; class Magnoliopsida; order Lamiales; family Orobanchaceae; genus Orobanche; species Orobanche coerulescens. The sequence continues at coordinate 166,554,166 of CM065808.1, forward strand.
TTGATGAATTTGTTTAGATTATTTGATGAATTAGGTAAATTGTGTAATGAGTTTTGATGAAATATTTGATGAATTTGTTTGAGGAGGAAGAAATTTTATAGCCGCCGTTAATCAAAAGATTAACGTGGTATGGAATTGATAATTACTGTTGTGTTGAGTTGTGAATTTGATTTATTTGTTTAGATTATGGATAGAATAAAGAAAGCGTTGGGGAAGAAGTCGACAAAGCCGATCACTCCCGATTCGGGGGGGAGTTCGGTAGCCTCTAGTAAGGTGGATCCCGCTACACTATACATATCTCAGAGCAGCGTTCATGCCCGCCAGATACTAGAAGCTACCGGCATGAACGCTGACGATTTTTTTAGGGCGACAGATGAGATCGCTGCACTAGCGCGGCATTTATCCTTTCAGACACCACGGCTGACCCCCTCGCAGCCGGAGACTTGTATGCCTCCCATCCACCGACCCACGTCGAGCCCTCACACATCAGGAGATGTATGGAGTTCCTCATCTGCGGTACCCCACGGTCCGCCGCCGACTCTATTCATGCCTCCGATGGTTCCGACTATTCCAGAGGTCGATGAGACGGGAGTCCGAGTTCCCGTTCAATTGATTAGCCCTGACGAGGCGTACATCTACGAGTCTTGGCCAGACAATATGTGTTGGCGGAGTTGTCGGGTTTCGAAGACGAAACTGTACGAGGAGATAGAGAGGGAGAAGGAGAAGGGGAAAAATGTGGTCGAGGAGGAGAAGAAAAAGAAGAAGACTCGTGGCCCAGCAAAGGGCCTGGCGCTCGAATCGTACGTAAGTAAGCATGGCCGTTACGAGATTCGTCTAGACAGACACGGCCGACTGGTGATGTCTTCTGACACTGCGGCGTCATATAGCCGTAATGTTGGCTTTGTCATTCCGGACAGAGTCCCTGTTTTGTGGCCCGATTGGGGAGACGTGCCGCAGTGCGTGAAGGATGCTTTGAACAATGCTATGTCGGTAAGTTAATAAATATTTAATAAGTGTTTTTCAATCAACATGTAGTTCTTCAAAATGCAATATGTGATATTTTTAAATTATTGCGTATTTATGCTGTTCATAGGTGTGGTTTGTCATTCCCGACTCTCTACTACGTACTTGGTGTGACGAGGTGCAGTCTACCAAGTAAGTCATTTTAATTTATTTTGTATCTACATTGTTTGCGTAATTTTTTTCTTACGAATAATATATGTTGTGCAACGTGTGTTGTAGGTACAAATTTTGGAAAAATGAGATGCACATGTTCTGGACAGTCTGGGGTGATACCCGAGAGGCTACCCCGGAAGAATTCAAGTTCCGGGAGTACGAGTGGAAGTGGCTACGCGCCCATTTTCGCGACCCGGAGTTCATGGTATGACTAAAATACCCTCATTTCATTCTTTCTCTTTCAGTTTTTATTTTTTTTGAATTCTAAATATAAACTCGATTTTTTTAAATTAATGTTTGAGAATTTAAAATACTTGAAGTTCCGATTTTTTAAATTAGAAAAATCGGAACTTCAGGTATTTTTTTTAAATTCTGGAATATTATTAATATTAAAAAATATTGTATTTTATTTATTAAAAAAACTGCTAGTATTTAATAAAAAAATAATATTTCAGTTTTTATTTTTTTTTTGAATTCTAAATATAAACTCGATTCTAAATAATATTTTTTTGAAGGCGACTAGCTTGACCAACACGACCAATCGTGCTGGTATGACTGACCATCACAGTCTGGGTTCCCGGTCGTTAGCCAGAGTTACGCACGAGGCCATTTCTTCTGATTCGTTGGACGCATTTGCCTACGTGACTCAGAAAGCATATCCGAACCGTCCCGAGGAGAATGTAAGTCTTTTTTTATTTTATTTTGGTAATAAAATAAATGCCTTTGTATCATACTTTTATTGATATTGAAATATTTATTTTCATATTAACTTAGGAGCGTGTGCGGGGGGAGTCTCAGAGGATGCTTGCTGAGATTGCTCGGGAGTAATATCCGGACTGAGCGGAGACCGACCTCGATTATGCCATTGGATAGATCGATCAGGCCGATCCTTATGTTCGCGCTAGGGTGTGGGGTACCGTCTACCCTCCTAGAGGTAGTCGGTACCGCACTAAGATGATGGGAGCCGAGGGTCACCATGTGTTGAAAGATACCCCCGGCTTCCAGCGCCCTCGCGGACGGGATGCACGGAATGCCTATCTCGAGGAGCAGTTGAGGGCGGAGAGGGAGCTCCGAGCTGAGAATGAAAGGCGGACTCAGACGCGGTTACATGAGAGCGAGCAGAGGACTGAGTCGCGGTTAGAGAGTTTCCACAGACAGCAGCAGGCCATGATGGACTATATGATGACGCTGACTCAGACCATTACTCAGGCTGGACTGCAGGCACCTGCTCCACCGCCTTCTCTCTTCGGACAGACCCCATCTTCACAGCCTCGTGACGAGGATCTAGGGGATGGTGGTAATCCTTCTACTACTATATTTCGACATTTAGATGATTTTGGTAGTGGATTGTAGTAGTGTTGTTGTAGTACTCTTGTATATTTATATTTGTGTTACAATTGTGTAAGTGATTTTGTTGACGCTACTAGTATGTTGATGAAATTAATGTTCTTGAATGTGTTGTGCGTTCTTGTGTTGCATATTGTTGTTGATAATGAAAGCTGGTGTATAAAAAATGCAGGTGCAAAAAATATAGGTTTTGGGATCGCAAAATCTGAATTAATTTATTTTTTATATTAAGTTTGAGCCGACGACTTTCCAAAGGTCGTCGGCTAAAGTAATTTATTTTTTTTTAAAAAAAAGGGTTTTAGCCGATGACATATAAGACGGTCTTCGGCTAAAGTGTATTTTTTTTTTAAAACAGGTTTTAGCCGACGACATATGTAAAGGTCGTCGGCTAAAGTTTTTTTCTTATTTTTTTAATAATCAGGTTTTAGCCGACCGACTTGATAAGGTCGTCGGCTAAAGCTTTTTTTTACTTTTTAATAATCAGGTTTTAGCCGACCGACTCGATAAGGTCGTCGGCTAAATTTTTTTTTTTCAACAGGTTTTAGCCGACGACCTTGCTGTAGTGGTCGGATAAACTTTGAGCTTTAGCCGACGACTACCAAAAAAGTTGTCGGCTAAACCTTGGCCGACGAATATCGGCCGACGGTTTTTTAGCCGACGGCTGGCGTGATTAGCCGACGACTTTGGGGTTTAGCCGACCACTTTAATTCGTCGGCTAAAGTGTGAATTTTGGTAGTGAACATTAATGCACAAGCTTTGATTTTGTCAGACGGTGCTTTGCCTGCAGTATCAAATATAGTGGCACTATAATCCTTAGCGACAAATGTGGTCTCGACTTCAGAGACCTATCTATGGTACTCAAGCCCTTCCGAGTCCAAGATGTCAAATTCGTGACGAGTTAGATCAGACATCTGATACAAGAAAAAAGAAATAAGTTTTTCACAGTATATCATGAGTATTTTCCATGATAAATTTTCAATAATGGGAGCGTTATTATTTTTTAGAACCAAGATATGATCAAAATTACTTTCGATTCTATTATCCATGAAGTTTCTTTATCATGGTTTAGTTTGTAGTAATTAATAGAAAAAATATTCTCTAAGTTCTACTAATGATGAATCTAATATACATTGCCACATCTATCAATGCATTCAAGGTGTATATATAATTAATTATAGATATAATTACATAGTCCTAGTAATATATCTATACACGTATCTATACACTCAAAGAGATATCTTATGCCACAATTAATTCTAGTGAATTTAGTTTAATTCAAGTGGTTATAAGCAATTTGCTCTGATTTAATTAGAGTTATAAATGCACCATGCTTTTAATTAGTTTAATTAAGCATAAATAAATTTATAGAACGTAATATGCAACAAAAAGTAATTAGAAGCATGTAAAATTTCACGTTGCAAATAGTAGGGTTCGTGTCGTGTACCTTACTTTGGGGTCGAGAAGGTAAAAAAATATGACCTGGTTAAGCTGTCGGGTCGGTGGGACGACTAATCGGGTATGGGACGATACTGAATCTGGACTTGGGATGAAACTGGAACCGGGTCGGGTCCTGGGTGGCAGGCGGGTCGGGCTTGAAAAGGGCGGGCTGGACGCGGGCTATACAATAAAATGTGGACTGCACAGCGGGTTTGTAACACCCCAAAAGGTGGCTATTACAGGCGATACCAAAATACAGATTAAATATATATTACCTTGTGATACCGAACAACAATAAATAGTCATTACTCCGATTAGGAGTTTATAAATAGTATGGCTAATGGCCTTAACATACACATGATCCAAATACAAGTATAAACCATATGGAGATGGAATATACTTCAAATAACAATACAATCGGTTTTCTGAAGAACAACCACCAAAACTACAAGAACACACTCCAAGCTTCAAGAACACCTTCTAAACTTCCAATCAACAAGCTTCAACCCAAGATGCAAGGCTCAAACACAAGTTGGGAGAGGGTATAATCGGTCTAGGGAGGCAGACGGACGATAATTGGAGAGAAAAATAAAAGTTGGAACGTGCAAATGAAAGACACAAGCTGTCTTTTTATAAACTGCACAGTTCGTTACGTACGTTATCGCATGAAGATAACGTACGTTAATCCCTTTACGTACGCTACACCTAAAATGTTACGTACGTAATCTACTCCAGAGGCTACTGCCTCAAAATACCAACCTCATTACGTACGTTATAGCATCAGCATTACGTACGTAATGTACGTCAACTTGGCTGCCTCGAAAGGGCCAAATATCTTAATCATGTCTGACCCCCCACGCCGAAAGTTGAGATCGGATAAGATTCCAAGCATTACTTACGTAACCAGAACTCTATTACGTAAATCCAATGAATTAGTGTACATTAAGTTAAATCCTTAGCGTACGTTAAACACAGAAAACCTAGCCCAAAATGTAACAATCTACAAAACATCAAGAAACCAACCATAATGCGAATGACAGTTATAATCAAGTCTATTCTGATATATCCCGACATCAATAAACATTAACTAAATGTAATATGATTACAACGATACTCAAATTATCCGAATAATGCAACAGTAGATAAGGAATTACTGTCGGATATTACATACTCCCCCCATTGAAAGGAGTTTCGTCCTCGAAACTAAGGGGTAAACAACTCCGGACACCTCTCTCGCATGCTGCTTTCCATCTCCCACATAGCCTCCTCCACTCCATGTCGTGACCACTGAACCTTCAGCAGGGGAATCGTATTGTTCCGCAACTGTTTGATCCTTCTCTCGAGTATCTGTACGGGACGCTCCTCATACGAATGATCCTCCTCTATCTCGATCTCATCGAACTGAAGTATATGACTCGGATCAGCAACATACTTCCTCAACTGGGAGACATGAAACACGTTGTGAATTTGACTTAAAGCCGGTGGCAAAGCCAGTCGATAGGCCAGATCACCTACTCGCTCGAAAATCTCAAACGGCCCAATGTACCTCGGGCTCAATTTGCCTCTCTTCCCAAAACGAAAAACACCTCGGGTAGGAGACACCTTCATTAGCACATGGTCGCTAACCTCGAACTCAAGCGGTCATCGACAGTTGTCTGTGTAAGACTTCTGTCGGCTTTGAGCCGCTAACAAACGACTTCTAATCAGGGCGATCTTCTCACGGGCTACTAACAACATATCAGGTTTTGTAGCCAGAGATTCAGACAGGTCGTCCCAACACAAAGGGGACCTACAACGACAGCCATACAATGCTTCATAAGGTGCCATCTGAATCGAAGCGTGCCAACTATTATTGTAGTGAATTCCACCAAGGGCAGTTGGGCTTCCCAATCGTCCTTCCAATCAAGAGCGCACGCCCTAAACATATCCTCTAGAGTTTGGATAGTCCTCTCAGACTGACCATCAGTCTGTGGATGAAATGCTGCACTGAAGTTCAACTATGTACCCATCGCACGATGAACTGCTTTCCATAAATGTGACACAAATCGCCCGTCACGATCCGACACAATACTCTTGGGGGTACCATGTAACCTTACAATCTCTTTAATAAACAGCTGGGCCAATCTCTCAGGTCCCCATGTGTCTTTAATCTCCAAAAATTGGGCTCATTAGGTCAGACAATCCACAATCACCCAAATCGTATTCATCCCTCGATGACTCGTCGGCAATCTAGTGATAAAATCCATCGATATGTCCTCCCATTTCCACTCAGGAATCGGGAGTGGTTTCAGCATTCCTGCGGGTCACTGATGCTCAATATTAACCTGCTGACAGGTTAAACATCTCGAAACAAACTCTGCAACTTCACGTTTCATATTCCCCCACCAATAACATTGTTTCAAATCCTTATACATTTTGCTAGACCCCGGGTGAATGGAGTACGAGGTAGCATGAGCCTCTCTCAGGATAGAGTTCCTCATCTCTTTGTCTGCGGGTATACAAACTCGATTCCTAAAGCGTATCAATCCATCCTCGTAGATCACAAATCTAGGGACTTTCCCTTGAGTTACTTCATCCCGAACTCGAGATAAGAATGGGTCCGTAACCTGCTTCGATCTGATTATATCATCAAGGGATGATGAAATCTCTAGTGTGTATAGTTGTCCCTGAATACGCTGTAACCAGACTTCAATTTCTGGCCTCACGAACTCTAACTGCAATTCTCTCTGAACTGTCAAGTGGGCAAGCATCTGCTCCTGTACTGTCGTATGACTCAAGGCGTCGGCAACCACATTTGCTTTTTCCGGATGATAAAGGATCTCGATATCATAGTCTTTGATTAGTTCTAGCCAACTTCTCTGCCTCATGTTCAACTCCTTCTGAGTAAAAATATACTTCAGGCTCTGACAGGTAACTCCATACAAATAGTGACGCCAGATCTTCAAAGCAAATACCATGGATGCTAGTTCCAAGTCATGGGTCGGATAGTTAACTTTATAGGGTCGCAACTGTCTCGATGCATAGGCAATCACTTTCCCCTCCTGCATCAACACACATCCAAGGCCCTGTCTCGACGCGTCACTATACACCACGAATCCTTCCGTCCCTTTCGGTAAAACCAAAACTGGTGCTGAAATCAATCGACTTTTGAGTTCATCAAAACTATGTTGACATGCCTCTGACCACAAATACCTCTTGTCCTTCCGCAACAGATTAGTCAGTGGTTGAGCAATCTTGGAAAAACCTTCCACGAACCGTCGGTAATAACCTGCTAGAGCCAGGAAACTGCGAACTTCCTTCACATTCTTCGGAGGTAGCCAGTCTCGGATAGATTCTGTCTTCTGTGGGTCTACTCTCACCCCTTTGGGTGATATCACATGCCCGAGAAAAAAAACCTCAGGCATCCATAACTCACATTTAGAAAACTTCCCATAAAGCTGCTCTTGCTTCAACACCTCGAGAACCTGATGTAGATGACGCACATGCTCTTCATGGTCACGAGAGTAAATCAGAATGTTGTCAATAAAAACGACTAACAAACGATCTAGATAATTAATAAAAACTCGATTCATCAACTCCATGAATACCGCCAGTGCATTAGTTAATCCAAATTGCATCACCACGAACTCGTAATGCCCATAACGAGTACTAAAAGCTGTCTTCGAAATGTCAGACTCTCGAATCTTTAACTGATGATAACCGGACCTCAAGTCTATTTTAGAAAACACCGAAGCTCCCGGAAGTTGATCCAAAAAATCATCAATACGAGGCAATGGATATTTGTTCTTGATGGTTACCCTGTTCAGCTCACGGTAGTCAATACACAATCGCAGAGATCCGTATTTCTTCCGTACAAATAGCACTGGTGCTCCCCAAGGGGACGCACTAGGTCGAATACAGCCCTTCTCAGTTAACTCCTCAAGCTGGTTCTTCAACTCCTGCATCTCGGTCGGAGCCATACGATACGGTGCTTTTGAAAGTGGGGACGTACATGGCTCTAACTCAATATTAAACTCTACCTCACGATGTGGGGGTAAGCCTGGCAACTCGTCTGGAAATACATCTGGGTAGTCTCGAACTACCGGAATATTGGCCAATTCAACTAGTCGATCCGCTGTTTTGGTCATGTAACACCAATATCCAATACACTCTTGATTAAGCAGTTTCACTGCTTTCATAGCACTGATGACTCTCCCGGAATGGCTGGGATTATCACCACAAAAAATGCACTCAAAACCATCATTAGAAGTGACAGTTGTAACACCCCCAGATTTAACCGGAAATATTACAGCGCCGTGGGCCCCGAGTTGGAACCCACAAGGCTAAAAGAATTTTTCGCAAACATTTACAAATTCCCAAGAGGCCAACAACGGTACTATCTTTAAAAATGCACAAAGGTTTATAAAATCCATTTAACAAAAACTGTCGTAAAAACTCATTTGAAAACGCAAGGCCAAACAGCCGACACTCAAAAGTTTAGAGAACGATTTCCAAAGTAACCTCAGTTACTAGATACCAAAAGAGCGTTTCAAAATACTCACGCAGCGGAAAAAGACAAACCATAAAGATACTCTAGCAGCGGAATACAAGAACCAATCAAGAAACTCAATGCACAGAACATATCCTAGCCAGTATCCTCCGGGAAGCTCATCTCTTCACGACCGCTACAAGCTCGATACTCCAAGAACCTAAAAAGAAATCCCACGACGGGGTCAGCCATAATATCCAACAATGATAACCGTCACATCACATTAATAATTACATACCAATGAGAATACAACATAAGAATACGACCAATGTAATCCTACCGCCATAACTTTACTTACTCAAGTAATTCTCATCAGAATAACCATTATCACATTTCACATCCTGTACTCGATTAACCAATAAACTCGAACATAATATCTGTATTGTACCTCAAACAATACTCACGATTCTCAAACTATCATAACCAACTGACAATACGGAAATATACCATTTTTGACCAATACGATCCATCGAATAATATCATCAAATCCCAAGACGATAACTGATTGTCCATCAAGGACAAATACCAAAGGAAATACGGAACATACCTTGAGATATGAAGTGCCACGACAATCATATCAGTCTAATCCGAGATCAGAATAATGCAATACGGACACGGTCCTAACACAAGACCTACAAATGCATACTCATATGACCACGTCAATATGATCACAACAAAACAATCATGTATACTCAATGGAAATCCGACGATCCAGCGCCCTCAGCATAGATCCCTTTGTTGATCCTATCAGATCAGCATAAGGTGGATAACCAACAATACATATATGAACAACAACACATGATAAAATCAATGATGCGAATTCACAAGATTCCATCAACACAATACCGTAATCCAACGATCCAAAGACTCCTCAGCATAGATCCCCATGATGATCCCGTCGAACCAACGCATGGTGGAAAACCTATCCAACGATCCAGCGCCCTCAGCATAGATCCCCATGATGATCCCGTCGAACCAACGCATGGTGGACATTCGATCCAGCGCGCTCAGCATAGATCCTCATGATCCCATCAGATCATTTACAACATAAACAATACAATTATGCACACACATATGCAAATCAATATTTTCATCAACATGAACAACAGAACATGAACGACAATATGACAAATCCACTAAGACGACCTCATGTTTGACAACATGAATGACAATATGCATGATCAAATCACTAACACTAACTGAATCGATATAAGATACTTGCCCCGAGTCATTCGGGAGAAATCTCGATATCAAACCATCACCGACGATTATCCGCAATGCTAGGAGATCCAAACGTATCATGGACTACAGGTAATCATATCCTCGTCTTTACCATAATGTATCCTCGATACCCAAATATACCAATAATCGAAATAAATCATGTACATTATGATTTAACTCCTTGAATCGGACGAACGATATCCAATCCAAATACCCAGAGTTCACAATAATAATCATCGTTATATGTATTATAAACGAAATGAAACTGAAATCATTCATTAAACATTATAACTGAGCAAGTAATAACTTGCCTCGATACCGATACCACGAAGCTGCTACCGAACACATTGCCTTTGTCTACGAGCTCCTCAGCCCCGATCAAAAGCAATACAATGGACATACTCGAACACGACCGCAACATTCGGTTATAATCACCGATCAATAATCTCAACCTATCGAAGTAATCAAATAACACATATCCGATAACAATCAACAACCGACAAAACTAACCAATCGAACTCAACGGTTCAACAAAAACCTCGAATAAATGCAGTCAGAACAAACCAAATCAAACCATCACAAATTCATAATCAAAACACGAAAATACTTCACTGACTGCCTATTTAGCGCACGTTAAACGCATAACGTAGCGTGCGCTAAATTGCTCCCATTAGCGTGCGCTAGCTAGTAAGCTTAGCGTGCGCTAATGCTGTGCAGTGGCATGCATTCCAGGCATCGTCTTAACACTTTCATCATATCAATGATCAACTCATCTCGAAATTAAGGATTTCATAACATATTCGATTCCAACTTTTATCTTTAAACACGAATCAACAAGATTCCTTCTTGTTCATATTTGGTAAATTCATAGAACAATTTACCGGTTATTATCATGAATAATCATATTCCAAAGTCATCCGTAACCTTTCCAATTTCCAGTTCTTATTCATAACAATCATGACATATATAATTCAATAGTTCTTCAAGAACACGAATTATCCGAATTCACGTTCGTGATCCATAAAATGACATAATCCAATGCGTTCTAACATCTAAAAATCCTTATTCATCATGTTCTTCGACATACAATTCATATAACTTCAAGAATCACAATAGCACCACCATAATCGTCACCATACGAAGTAACCAACGACAAAACATCAAAAATCCGAATTGAAGAAGGGAATTACATCAACATATCTCTTGAATTCCTTCCAAAACCATACGAAACATATCAATACTCATATATTGATAACACACTAACTTAGTACGGTAATCCAACTCGTTATCATGCTCATCAACTCGAATATATGATTATCATCAACTCAAGAACATCAATAATCAATCCAAACGAAATCCAAACGTGAAGAACTATTACCTTGTATAGATGAACCATGAAGGAGAATAATCAACTTCATTCCAAGAATCATCAATAATTTCAAGAACAAGACTTTAATCCATGTTCCTCAGATTAATCTTTGTTAAATATTATCATCTCACACTGTTTGGGACCTCAAACTTCACTCTAAAAAATCTCTCTCTCGGTTTCAAGGAAGGAATGGACGAAATGCTTCATAACACCCTTTCGTCCCTTTTTATAAAGTATATTACTAGCGTGCGCTAAACCTTATGTTTTGCGTGCGCAACAGTCTTAGCGTGCGCTAACTGACTTTGTTAGCGTGCGCTATCGCAGTCCAGAGGCTACTGTCTGGCTTCGTACATGTGCTTACGTACGTAATGCCCATGCATTAGCGTACGTAACTTACACTGTCTAGCGTACGCAAGTCCTTGCATTTAGCGTGCGCTAATACCAGTTGACTTGCTACAGTATACACCTACCACGAAGATGCTCGTGACCCCACATGCCGAAAGCAACCAATAAAGCCAAGATTCCCTGTTGACCGATATACAGTTAGCGTGCGCTAATCAACATGCATTAGCGTGAGCTAACACTATATTAAAACATCCGTTGACTTATCAGAACGTGCGCCGAAAGTGGCCTGATCCACGCGTAGATTCCTTCCGATCGGACTGCATTAGCGTGCGTTATCTTATATCCGTAGCGTGCGCTAAACCTGCACGATAGCGTGCGCTACCCATGATTATTAGCTTGCGCTAATAATGTTACACTTAGCCATTTTCAGCTATCCTCGTCCAACATCTCGACATACCAAATATGAACATACGGTATACTGAATACATTACTCAACATATTATATCCTCGAATACAATTGTCGACCAATACGACAATTATACCAATACTGACATCTCAGTCCTTCATTTATTTTATCCATACTGTACAGATTCCACGCTGTACAACATAACTCGGATAAAATAACATTAAACAATAGTAGTAGAAATTTCAGATATTACATACTACACCACTTAAAATAAGTTTCGTCCTCGAAACTTGCAATCCGTCATAACAACAAACAAACATACCGTTCAACCAAAATATCCCAAGCCATCACGACAACGATCAATCATCATCATTACTGAATAACCAAAAGAGTACGCTTACAAATACGCAGGTCGACGATCTCCTGAGATACTAGCAAGCGATCTCACTGTACAGTCCCAATATGCTTACAATCACCATTCCTTGAGTCTCAACAAAATATATCATCTTTGGATGAAGCAAACTGCCCGAATCAAATTCTGTCTGCCTGATTACATAATCAGGTTTCAATTCCGATAAGACGAATAATATATAATACATCTGCGAAACAACTGCCCAAAACAACGATACGAATCCCGAAACATGACACAAAATCCGAACGCTCAAATGATCACCAACAATGATCAACAATCAACCGAATTTATCATCGACATGATAAATTCCAATATGACCAAACAAAGGTGAAAACACAATCGAGAATATCATCAACGTGATAAACTCCAACACGATCAACACAAAACTACAGAAACAAATATACGAAAGAATAACATTCTCAAAATGACACACCAATCACATACAGTGTATCTCAATAAACATACCCGACTGGTGAGCATACCTCGGCATTTAACAACCAATCACAACCCGTCGAACATATCCAAATTATACATGGAGTGGAAACGACCAATCGATACTCAAAACAACCAGCATGAGGTCAACAACCCCAAATCTGCACTTACAAAGAAATCATTCGAAGATCACTATGGTAAAGTCGAGCTACTACCATACTAAAGTTCGGATCTCTATTCATCGTACCATAGGAATGTCATAACCAGTTCGTGAGTCACACTCGCAACTTCACCATCATATGGAATATACACTAAATGCGTATGGTTATCAATTACATTTTCAAAACCAGTTTGAAATCATATAATCTCGTCAAGAAGACAAATTTTCGAAAAGTCTTTCAAAATTTTCACAACTCAAAACATAAATTTTCGTAAGACCATGAAATCAATTTTAAAATTTAAATCGGCTTGCTGGTGCCAAGTTCTCGATAAAAATTCTTTTCGAATACACACGATTAAATAAATGGAATTTATGCAAATGCTTGACCATATCCATACTCCTGTTTATCAGTTCACCTCGTCACCAATATCCACCGATATTCCAACGGGAAAACCACACGATAGAATTCCAAAATCTCAATATATAAACTCTGATAAAAACTCCTCCTCAACATACTACTCGCAACGTCAATCCTTAATCCATCCTGGATCACCTCAAATATGATATGACAAAATATTGAAACAAATCAACAAATCAAACACGGCGAAAGATTTCCCGAGAAGTTTCATTTGAACAAGTAAACCAAAGCCTCGAAAGGCGGAAATAACATAAGTAAACGATTGGTAAAGTGTTTTACAAATCTCGGGAGTTTTAGAAAACAAGAAAAAGCCTTTTGAAACATTAGGGTCTCAGCCCGTATCTCGTTCTGCATTACAAGAAGATTAAAAAGTAGAAAACTCTTTTCGGACTCCAAGTCCTGAGTTACAACACCATTTCAAAATCGATTTGGGTCTCGGCCCAAAAACCATTTTCCGTAAAACATCCGTGAAATATTCATTTTGAAAAGTATCATTTTCAAATGCTCAAAAGCAGTTTCATGTATCACAAAATGAACTAAATGACTACATGTTCTTTCTCAACCATGTACAACATTTCTCCAAAATGCACAATTCCGTTCCAAAACTTAACCGACATATTGATTTCCAAAATCATAGTTTCCCAAATCATCAATCCTGTCCCAATTCTGACATCTCATACAGTAACGTATAATATTCTGCTGAATTTCAAAGCATATCAACTTAGAACAACAATAAATCTCAATGAAATTCAAAAATCCAAATACATACTGATCGTGAAGCCGACGATTCCCCGTGATACTGGCACATGGCTCGACTCAAGAAAATACTCGACACAGATATTTTCAAAACACACATTTTGCAAACTCAGTGCAACTCAAGAACACAATATATCACGTTAACACCATTTGGAAAAGTTTACAACAATCCCAGTACCACACTGATAAATCACATAACCCATAAGCCCGAGTGAACAACAAAAACTCACGGCTCTAGTATTAGTCAATTGACAACTGGAATGACGCGACCAAAACACGACCCAAGTCGACCCAAATGCCTAGGTTTTCTCAACCTAAGCTCTGATACCATATTCTGTAACACCCCCAGATTTAACCGGAAATATTACAGCGTCGTGGGCCCCGAGTTGGAACCCACAAGGCTAAAAGAATTTTTCGCAAATATTTACAAATGCCCAAGAGGCCAACAACGGTACTATCTTTAAAAATGCACAAAGGTTTATAAAATCCATTTAACAAAAACCATCGTAAAAACTCATTTGAAAACGCAAGGCCAAACAGCCGACACTCAAAAAGTTTAGAGAACGGTTTCCAAAGTAATCTCAGTTACTAGATACCAAAAGAGCGTTTCAAAATACTCACGCAGCGTAAAAAGACCAACCATAAAGATACTCTAGCAGCGGAATACAAGAACCAATCAAGAAACTCAATGCACAGAACATATCCTAGCCAGTATCCTCCGGGAAGCTCATCTCTTCACGACCGCTACAAGCTCGATACTCCAAGAACCTAAAAAGAAATCCCACGACGGGGTCAGCCATAATATCCAACAATGATAACCGTCACATCACATTAATAATTACATACCAATGAGAATACAACATAAGAATACGACCAACGTAATCCTACCGCCATAACTTTACTTACTCAAGTAATTCTCATCAGAATAACCATTATCACATTTCACATCCTGTACTCGATTAACCAATAAACTCGAACATAATATCTGCATTGTACCTCAAACAATACTCAAGATTCTCAAACTATCATAACCAACTCACGATACGGAAATATACCATTTCTGACCAATACGATCCATCGAATAATATCATCAAATCCCAAGACGATAATCGATTGACCATCAAGGACAAATACCAAAGGAAATACGGAACATACCTTGAGATATGAAGTGTCACGACAATCATATCAGTCTAATCCGAGATCAGAACAATGCAATACGGACACGGTCCTAACACAAGACCTACAAATGCATACTCATATGACCACGTCAATATGATCACAACAATAACAATCATGTATACGCAATGGAAATCCGACGATCCAGTGCCCTCATCATAGATCCCTTTGTTGATCCTATCAGATCAGCATAAGGTGGATAACCAACAATACATATATGAACAACAACACATGATAAAATCAATGATGCGAATTCACAAGATTCCATCAACACAATACTGGTAATCCAACGATCCAAGCTTCTCAAAGATAGATCCCCATGATGATCCCGTCGAACCAACGCATGGTGGAAAACCTATCCAACGATCCAGCCCTCAAAGATAGATCCCCATGATGATCCCGTCGAACCAACGCATGGTGGACATTCGATCCAAATAAGGCCAAAGATAGATCCTCATGATCCCATCGGATCATTTACAACATAAACAATACAATTATGCACACACATATGCAAATCAATATTTTCATCAACATGAACAATGAACATGAACGACAATATGACAAATCCACTAAGACGACCTCATGTTTGACAACATGAATGACAATATGCATGATCAAATCACTAACACTAACTGAATCGATATAAGATACTTGTCCCGAGTCATTCGGGAGAAATCTCGATATCAAACCATCACCGACGATTATCCGCAATGCTAGGAGATCCAAACGTATCATGGACTACAGGTAATCATATCCTCGTCTTTACCATAATGTATCCTCGATACCCAAATATACCAATAATCGAAATAAATCATGTACATTATGATTTAACTCCTTGAATCGGACGAACGATATCCAATCCAAATACCCAGAGTTCACAATAATAATCATCGTTATATGTATTATAAACGAAATGAAACTGAAATCATTCATTAAACATTATAACTGAGCAAGTAATAACTTGCCTCGATACCGATACCACGAAGTCGCTATCAACACATTGCCTTTGTCTACGAGCTCCTCAAATTCCGATCAAAAGCAATACAATGGACATACTCGAACACGACCGCAACATTCGGTTATAATCACCGATCAATAATCTCAACCTATCGAAGTAATCAAATAACACATATCCGATAACAATCAACAACCGACAAAATTAACCAATCGAACTCAACGGTTCAACAAAAACCTCGAATAAACGCAGTCGGAACAAACCAAATCAAACCATCACAAATTCATAATCAAAACACGAAAATACTACACTGACTGCCTATTTAGCGCACGTTAAACGCATAACGTAGCGTGCGCTAAATTGCTCCCGTTAGCGTGCGCTAGCTAGTAAGCTTAGCGTGCGCTAATGCTGTGCAGTGGCATGCATTCCAGGCATCGTCTTAACACTTCCATCATATCAATGATCAACTCATCTCGATATTAAGGATTTCATAACATATTCGATTCCAACTTTTATCTTTAAACACGAATCAACAAGATTCCTTCTTGTTCATATTTGGTAAATTCATAGAACAATTTACCGGTTATTATCATGAATAATCATATTCCAAAGTCATCTGTAACCTTTCCAATTTCCAGTTCTTATTCATAACAATCATGACATATATAATTCAATAGTTCTTCAAGAACACGAATTATCCGAATTCACGTTCGTGATCCATAAAATGACATAATCCGATGCGTTCTAACATCTAAAAATCCTTATTCATCATGTTATTCGACATACAATTCATATAACTTCAAGAATCACAATAGCACCACCATAATCGTCACCATACGAAGTAACCAACGACAAAATATCAAAAATCCGAATTGAAGAAGGGAATTACATCAACATATCTCTTGAATTCCTTCCAAAACCATACGAAACATATCGATACTCATATATTGATAACACACTAAATTAGTACGGTAATCAAACTCGTTATCATGCTCATCAACTCGAATATATGATTATCATCAACTCAAGAACATCAATAATCAATCCAAACGAAATCCAAAAGTGAAGAACTATTACCTTGTATAGACGAACCATGAAGGAGAACAATCAACTTCATTCCAAGAATCATCAATAATTTCAAGAACAAGACTTTAATCCATGTTCCTCAAATTAATCTTTGTTAAATATTATCATCTCTCAGTGTTTGGGACCACAAACTTCTCTCTAAAAAATCTCTCTCTCGATTGCAAGGAAGGAATGGACGAAATGCTTCATAACACCCTTCTGTCCCTTTTTATAAAGTATATTACTAGCGTGTGCTAAACCTTATGTTTAGCGTGCGCAACAGTCTTAGCGTGCGCTAACTGACTTTGTTAGCGTGCGCTATCGCAGTCCAGAGGCTACTGTCTGGCTTCGTACATGTGCTTACGTACGTAATGCCCATGCATTAGCGTACGTAACTTACACTGTCTAGCGTACGCAAGTCCTTGCATTTAGCGTGCGCTAATACCAGTTGACTTGCTACAGTATACACCTACCACGAATATGCTCGTGACCCCACATGCCGAAAGCAACCAATAAAGCCAAGATTCCCTGTTGACCGATATATAGTTAGCGTGCGCTAATCAACATGCATTAGCGTGCGCTAATCAACATGCATTAGCGTGCGCTAACACTACATTACAACATCCGTTGACTTATCAGAACGTGCGTCGAAAGTGGCCTGGTCCACGCGTAGATTCCTTCCGATCGGACTGCATTAGCGTGCGTTATCTTATATCCGTAGCGTGCGCTAAACCTGCACGATAGCGTGCGCTACTCATGATTATTAGCGTGCGCTAATAATGTTACACTTATCCATTTTCAGCTATCCTCGTCCAACATCTCGACATACCAAATATGAACATACGGTATACTGAATACATTACTCAACACATTATATCCTCGAATACAATTGTCGACCAATACGACAATTATACCAATACTGACATCTCAGTCCTTCATTTATTTTATCCATACTGTACAGATTCCATGCTGTACAACATAACTCGGATAAAATAACATTAAACAATAGTAGTAGAAATTTCGGATATTACAACGGTCACCATCCGCTTGCGGACACTAAGTATGGCATCATGACGATCCATCCAATCGATACCCAAGATTATATCATCCTTAGGTAAATCAACTACAATCAAATCTAACAACCATTCACGGTCGTTCATACGAATCGGACAGTCCTGGACTTCACGATTCCCAATAATTCTTAACCATCGGGTAGACCAATTACATAAGGCTCACAATCGATAACATGGTCTATTGGGAAGCAACTTAAACAAGAAGCAGATATAAAGGAGTGTGAAGCACCCGTATCAAAAAGAACACAAACGGGCTGAGAGTGGATCTCGAGTATACCTGCAATCATGCTGGACTCGGTATCGTCGGCCATCTTCATCTCATAAATCCTGTGTTTCGTAGCTCTGACACCAGGTGTACCAGCTTGGTTTCCACGGCCCATCCCTCTATTTGCCCCGGTAGTCTGATAAGAAGCGGAAGGAGGTACACGGTCCTGAACAGAAGACTGAACTGGATCATGAGATGCTACTAGATCACGTCCCGGTCCATTCCTGCAGTAACGAGAACGATGCCCATTCTTCCCACAAGTATGGCATGCGGCGTCCAGCTTCGGGCATTTGGAGCTGATGTGCCCCTGGTCCCCACAGTTATATCACACAACAGATGAGCTGACTGCTCGAGAGTGCGATCTGGCTGGCTTTGACGCCATGGGTGGTCGTTCAGAAGGATTCGGTACTGACTGGGGCTTCCTGAACGTCCCTCGGTTACTATCAATATGGTTCTGGTTCCTGGATCTCTTGTTGTTGGACTGTGGTTGCTTCTTGGAAATCTCCTTCGCAGTAAGTTCGTATTCCAGAGCTTTCTCGATGAACTCCAGTAGGGTCGTACAGTGGTGATTCAACAGCTGCATTCTCATTCGGGGTTTAAGCCTCTTGAGAAAATATTTGACCTTATCGGCCTCCATTCGGACAATCGACGAGGCGAAAGGAAGAAGTGCCTGAAATTTCTCGGCAACAGATAGTACATCATCGTCTTCGCAGTGTCCGGGTTCAGCACTCGATGACTTGGCCTCACGGAGTGGACCTGGATAGTAACGGTCTAACATGAGGTTTTTAAATTCCTCCCAAATATATACACCATCAGCTGGCCTCACCGAAAGCCACCAGGTGTGGGCGCCCTTGCTAAGATAGTAAGCTGCTACGGAGACGCGATTCTCTTCTGGGCAGTCTACCATCTCGAATAATTTCTCAAAGTGTTCAATCCAATGCACAATATCAGCAGGCTCAGAGGAGCCTTCAAAAGTCAGGGGTCGCTGGCGAGAGATGTCGCTTATGATCTGACTCACGGGTCCGCCGTGCACAGGAGGTGGTAGATGAGGCCCCTGTTGATGGCCAGTAGTAGCTCTCTGCATAGCTTCCATCAATTGACCCATCTGGGTCATCTGAGCCATCATGCCCTGCATAACAAAGGATCGACACACGCATTCTCGTGTCTAGTGTGGTGCGATTGGTCCCTAGGAGGCGAATCACTGCCTGCGGAACTCTGCACCACATTCGAACACGTGTTGGCTCGTGGTATCGGGATTCGGCCCCTTCCGCGGCCTCGTCCTCCTCTGCCACGGCCTCTCAGATTTCTTTCCATACTGAAAGAATCAAATAATAATAATAACCATAAGCACAGTTCATGACCGTCTTTATGACCAATCAAAATTCATGCTAAGTTAATAGCGACAAGGAACTACATATTCAAGAAAATAGTTCATAATGAATTATCGACACTACGAGGGCCACACAGAATATCATATCGACATCGAATCGAACAATTTCAATCACATAGTCTATCCATAACTTACCTCAAAATATCAATTAGATAAATCCTGCCACAGATCCTCGAAATATCAAGATCAACAAAGAGATTCATTCCGATATCAATATCACGCCAGTAAATAAATCATGGATCATAAAGTACATACCGTATTTGGCTCGTAGGGTCAGGCGCTTGCACAGGTCACACGTGACATGAAGGTCTCTTGATACTTAGTTCATTTCACAACGACTCTTAAAGAGAAAACGACTCTCCGATACCATCTTCTGTAACACTCCAAAAGGCAGCTATTACAGTGTCGTGGACCGCACACTGGGACCCACCAGGCGATACCAAAATACAGATTAAATATATATTGCCATGTGATACCAAACCACAATAAATAGTCATTACTCCGATTAGGAGTTTATAAATAGTATGGTTAATGGCCTTAACATACATAGGATCCAAATACAAGTATAAACCATATGGAGATGGAATATACTTCAAATAACAATACAATCGGTCAATAGTTTAAATGAAGCGGAAAATAACATTACACGGTTTTCAAGCATAACTGGATAACAAAAGATTTGGGAGGCCCCGAACTAGTATCCTTCTAACCCTTTGCCATCACCATGCTCTTCCCGTGCCTTGCCTTTGCCTCGACCTAAAATACAGTACAAGTATTTCGCCTAAAACACAGGGTCAGATATACATGATAAAAGATTCTCCAGACATTATACAATTCACATATACTAGATCTCAAAGAAACATCCCGACTATTGAAGATACCCCTCGGGCGTATGAACAATCAGTCACAAACCGTCGAACATATCCAATCATACATGGACTATGAACGACCAAATAATATGGCTCAAGATGGACATCACAGTACGCCGGATCCGGAAATGTGTCCGTGCACATGTCCACCCTGTATACGGAATCCAGAATATACGTGGACAATGTACCTAATTAGCCTCACGAACCACGTCTCGTGTGCATAGTCCAATACAGAAACATACACGTATGACTATATATGTGCCTGACTAAAAATCCTACACAATAACCAATCGGCACGTAGATATGATTCCAGATATGTCACGATACATCATGACAACGAATTCAATAAATCACATATCCGATTAAGGATCAAGAAACTCGCCGAAGTGACAATAAGTATTAACGAGATCAACGATTCAAATGTGATAGAACTTGGGAATGCAATCCCATGATGAAAAACGGAACATCATCAAGAATAATATCAAACTACGAATCACAGATTCATAAGTGTTTCATATACACGAAATGCCTCAATTCCGTAGGTGAACGATAGTCTTTCTCCAAATGATCAAACAGACGGTATCCTCGATTAAATACTCAATCGAACAAGCAACCTTGAATGAAACCTAATTCATTAAATAATATATTCATACAATATTGACATCAATTCATAGGAAACGACACCCAAAACCTACTTGTTCAATTAATTCTATTTCAATGAAAATTCTATCAACTATTGGTGAAATTCAATACATATGGTTTGTCTTCCACAAATCGGATTACTATATTAAAATGTCTTTTTAATACTCTTGTTATCACTATAAACAAGTTTATACATTAAACACCTTCAATTCACCATTAACAATCGGATTAATCAAGTTCTTTAATATCATAACTACAAAAATATAAAGTTGAATCGCACAACATACCTTCAGAAACGAAGAACAACCACCAAAACTACAAGAACACACTCCAAACTTCAAGAACACCTACTAAACTTCCAATCAACAAGCTTCAACCCAAGATGCAAGGCTCAAACACAAGTTGGAAGAGGGTATAATCGGTCTAGGGAGGCAGAGGGACGATAATTAGAGAGAAAAATCAAAGTTGGGACGTGCAAATAAAAGACACAAGCTGTCTTTTTATAAATTACACAGTTCGTTACGTACGCTATCGCATGAAGATAACGTACGTTAATCCCTTTACGTACGCTACACCTAAAATGTTACGTAGGTAAAATCTGCCTCCAGAGGCTACTGCCTCAAAATACCAACCTCATTATGTACGTTACAGCCTCAGCATTACGTACATAATGTACGCCAACTTGGCTGCCTCGAAAGGGCCAAATATCCGGATCATCTCCAGCCCCCCAACGACGAAAGTTGAGATCGGATAAGATTCCGAGCATTACGTATGTAACCGGAACTCCATTATGTACGTAAAGCCAACAAATTAGCGTACGTTAAGTTAAATCTTTAGCGTACATTAAATACAGAAAACCTAGCCCAAAATGTAACAATCTACACAACGTCAAGAAATTAACCATAATGCGAATGACAGTTATAATTAAGTCTATTCTGATATATCCCGACATTAATAAACATTAAATAAATGTAATATGATTACAACGATACTCAAATTATCCAAATAATACAACAGTAGATAAGGAATTACTGTCGGATATTACAGGGTCGGGTTCTGGGTACGGGTCGGACGGATTCTAGTTGGAATCGGACTAGAAGAACGTCTGAAGTTGCAGAAGGAGGTCGGCAGTCGCACGACTGGATCACGAGCAGAAATATCAGGCAGGGGTCTACTCCGGTCTGTCGATAGTGTATGGTTTGCGGATCGAAAATCAGAGGGGGTTGCATGGTCACTGAGCAGCGGCGTCGCGGTGTCAGAGTTGCAGGGCGGCGGTGGTGTCCGCGGTGGCTTCAGGGGGCTGGGCTTGGCCAGTGAGTTGCTGTGCAGCAGTGGTTTGAACGAAGTCTGACGGTTCGCGCTTGAGCGGCTAGCCTTGCTGTTCGCGGGTTAAACAGGGGAGGAAGGGTCGTGCGGCCGGTTTTGTTGGATAAATCTGGTGGCTGTGGTGCAGGGCTGCCGATCTGTTGAAGGTGGACGGTTTGGATTGGGGAAGAAGATGACCGGTGGATAGGGTTTCGATCGGAGGGGGGGTTGCGTCCGTGGGTGTTTGCAGACCGAGGGGTGGGGCTGATGGCCGGCAGCGGGTCTTCTTGCTCTGACGGTGGCAACCGGAGGTTAGGGTTTCTCGGAAGATTCCGAAAATCTGATTTTTCCTTTTTTTTCGGAATTTGCATAAAAGCGGACGACATTTTTTTCCACCTCAGTTGGGAGACTACGTGCTGATAACTTGCTGAAGGGAAAATAACCGAGATAAAAAGTCGGGCCAAAGATGTATATTTTCATTGATAATGTCCCTATATATTGAGAGAGTGATTACATACAAAGAGGCCTAATCCTACCCTAACTAAGAGAGCCCATAACTAACAGACTTAGACACACATTAGATATTATTACTTTAACATTATTGAATTTTTTCCTAACATTCTCCCTGCATATATTTCTAATGCATATATTATTCATTGAATAATAGTATATTTAAAAGATCAAATTAAATGGTACTATTCTTTATGTCTCACTTGAATAGTATGTTTAATTGAGATATAACTTTTTAGTTTTAGTCACTTTGAAGATACAACTTATTTTAAATCGTGTATTCTCACTTATTTTGTACTTTTTACAATTGACTAGTAATGTAATTTATAGAACAAAACACTTTAATAAGGAATACTATATAAATATTGATTAGATATGAAGAATTTAGTTTAGATTCTTCTATTGGAACAAGGCCATGTTTGTAGTATTGAGGGAACAACAAAAATAAGGGATATACGTGTGATAATATAAACTAACAGAATCTATAATAAAAATGGAAAAATCAAAACAACAAAAAAATTGAAAAAAACAAAACAAAACAATAAGTCGAAGCGAGTGAACTCTTTTTTAAGGTTCTTATTGTGTCGTCCAGCATATTATGATCTATTGAAATGAACCTCCCACGACAACGACTTCAGTATTAGGCCGGAGCAGTGTGAAACCAATCACATCGACGAATGAGTTCTGATTGGACAACTGAACAATGCAGCTTAACATTCTAATATAAATGATGTTGTATGTGTGCTTATAGTCGCGCTGGTGCTTTTGATTCTGTATGTTGTGTGTTTTTTCTATACATATGGGAAATGTATTTATAGGTGTATAAATTCATGAATTTAGGAGAAAGAATAATATCCGAATTTAGGAGAAATTCACAGCATCGAGGATGATGGTACGACTCTTACTGGTGAGTCGGACATCCGTTCATCCGCTATGAATTTCTTCAGGACTCTGCTTTCATCCGATGGTGATGTTCTCGCCCCCTGGGATGACACTTGTTTCCCTTCTATTCCCCCT
Source organism: Orobanche coerulescens (assembly GCA_033398695.1). NCBI lineage: Eukaryota > Viridiplantae > Streptophyta > Magnoliopsida > Lamiales > Orobanchaceae > Orobanche > Orobanche coerulescens. The sequence goes on from CM065808.1 coordinate 166,578,440, forward strand.
TCATTTGATTCTGATAGTTTATGTGTCCCCCCTTCTCCCAGGAGATTTGTGCTGCGGTTTTTGATATCGATCCCCACAGCACTTCTGGGCCCGATGGGTTTTCGTCTCTGTTTTCCAGCATTATTGGGAGATTGTAACTTCCGATGTGGAGGGGGCTGTGCTCGAGTTATTTGATGGTTACCCCATGCCTCTGGCCTTCACGGCGACCACGGTCGTCTTGATCCCGAAGAAGTCTGTTCCGAGTTGTTGGTCAGATTACCGGCCTATTAGTCTGTGTAATGTGACCAATAAGATTATCACGAAAATCCTCAACGCTCGGCTCGCATCTATCCTCCCCATTGTCATCTCTCCGAACCAGAGTGGATTCGTTCAGGGGCGGATTATTACGGATAATATTCTTTTGGCCCAGGAACTGATTCATGACCTCCACGTCTCGGACATTCATGGTGTCCCGAACCCCGCGCTGAAGCCTGATATGGCTAAGGCATATGATAAGGTTCACTGGCATTTTTTACATGAGGTCCTAGTGAGGATGGGATTCCCAGCTAGATGGATTCTGCTCATCCGTCACTGTGTCGAGAGGTGCACGTTCTCCATTCTGGTGAACGTCAGCCCGGCCGGCTATTTTGCCTCTAGTTGGGGTTTGCGTCAGGGCGACCCAATTTCTTTGTCGCTCTCCGTGCTTGCCGCCGATTATTTATCGTGCTGCTTGGATCGATTCATTCGTGACCATCCTTTGATGAGGTATAGGACTGCCGGACGGCCTTTTCCCGTCTCGCACCTCTCTTATGCCGATGACATCATTATATTAACACGAGCTGTGGATGATGACCTCGTTGACCTTATGCGACTCCTGTATCACTATTCTATGGCCTTCGGGCAGATGGTTATCATCCAGAAGAGCACTTTTATCCTCGCTCCAAAGCACACGCCTCGTTGGCATCAGAGAGTTCATGATCTTACTGGTTTCCGCCAGGGTGAGCTTCCCTTCACCTATCTTGGTGCTCCCCTTTACAAAGACTATATGAGACGAGAGCTCTTTGCTGGGGTGAAGCAACGACTGTTGGATAGGATCTCTGGTTGGTCCCATCGCCACCTTTCTTTTGGGGGTCGGTTGGCTCTTATTAAGAGCACTCTCTGCACGATTCCTCTGCACCTTCTTCAGGTGTTGGACCCGCCCCAGTATGTTATCCAGGAGCTCGAGCAGATTATGGCGAGATATTTATGGGGTACTGTCAGTTCTAAGAGGAAGACGCACTGGGTCCGTTGGCGGCATATCTGTCACCCTGTCTCCGAGGGAGGCATCGGGATTCGGAGTCTCTCGGATATGGCGAGATATTTTAGTTATAAACTCTGGTGGAGTCTTCGCGCGGGCACATATTTGTGGGCGCATTTTTTGCTCCGCAAATACTGCTCCGCTGGACCTTCTACGCCTATACGTACTGCTCTTAAATCTCATGCCAGCCGCCCTTGGCGCCGTCTCCTACGCGTAGGTATCGAGGCTCAGGAGTTCATCTCTTGGACTCTCGGTAGTGGCAGCGAGGAGGTCAGTTTTTGGGACGACACTTGGATTGGGGATAGGCTTATTTCGTCTTATTGTTAGATTACTGGTAGACCCCACCTTAGGATTAATGATCTCTGGGTTGATGGGAGTTGGGATAGGGGTAGACTCGAGTCCATTGTTGAAGAGGAGCTAGGATTTACCCCTCAGTTCATACAGGATATTCTCGCGACTCCCATTGCTGAGGAGGAGTCGGATAGCATGTGCTGGAATCTTACATCTTCGGATGCATTCTCATTGTCGTCAGCTTGGTCTCACATTAGGGTGAGGGATCAGGCTAATCTCATTTTCGGGTCTATTTGGACTACCTTACTCACTCCTACGATATCAGTGTTCATTTGGCGACTTCTATTGTGACGGATCCTGACTGATGATGCCTTACAGAGGAGGGGCGTTTCCTTGGCCTCCAGATGCTCATGTTGTACCCTTATCCCTACCCATACCTATCATTCTGAGACCCTTGCCCACATTTTCTTGGAAAGTGACGTGGCTCGTGTCGTGTGGGAGTATTTTGGCGCTTGGACTCATTTATCCTTACCCCTTACAGATAATTTCTTTGAGCTCCTGAGTTTTTTCTCACATGGCACACACTTTAGGCACGCAACTTTCATTATTCCTTGTCTGATCCTTTGGTTCATCTGGATAGAGAGTAATAGTGTAAAGCATAGGGCGATTACTTTTCTTGCTTCTCATGTTATTGTGCAGGTGGAGCGTCATATTTCTTTACTTGCTGCTGCGGGGTTTATTTCTTCAGAGTTCTGGGCGGGGTGCTCGCCTCCTGACCGTTTCCAGTGAGCTACGCCCTCTCCCGCCCAGTCCAATAGCAAGCGCCTGGATCTCTCCATCAAAGCTCGAAGAGGCCTGAAAAGAGGAGTGGAAAGCAAGGAGTATCTCTCCGTGATGATCTCTAATCAAACCCTCACCACCAGCAATCTCAGTATCTCTATCGAAGGAGCTATCCGTATTCAGCTTGATCCAGGGGGTATCGGGTCGAAGCCAAACCACCAGAACGGAGCGATGATTCTGGGCGGGAGAGGGAGTATCTCGCTGGAAACGGTCAGGAGGCGAGCACCCCGCCCAGAACTCTGAAGAAATAAGCGTATCCGACACATTCTCTAAGACATTCAGTACAGAGTCACTCACATTTTCCGGGAGGGCAACAGACCGGCTGATTATCTCTCTGAGCTTGGCATGTCGTCCCTCGGTATTCAGACTTATACATATGATACTGCTCTTCCGTTTCTCCTCTCTCTTATACGGATGGACCAGCTTGGACATCCTTCTTTTAGATTTAGGTAATACTTTACCGCTTGATTTATTGCTATGAGCCCGATCATTAGCCCACATTTTCTTAGTGGTGCACCTTGTATTTTCTAGCGGGTTGCTGGCATTTTAGTTTCTAAGATCTGGTTTATAGCCCACCTTTGCTCATACTTTGGATGTGAGTTTTTACCATTCGGTCCGCACATTAGCCCACGCCTTTAGTGGGCCGTCGGCACTTCATTCCTTAGATTTAGGATCCGGATTATGGCCCATTTTGGTCATAACTCGGGACTGATTGCTTGTACTCTCGGTAGTTTTTTTATCTCACAGGTTGGTGGGTCCCGTCTCAACCCCCCGTCCACAATGGACGTTTTTTCTCGGGGAAAAAAAGTAAAATTGAACAATATAGAAGGTTTTGGAAACCTTAATTCCCAAATTGAAATTCGAAAACCGAACCGGCGTCATGGGATAGTTTTTGGGGTTTCGTTTTGACCAGGTTTGGTTGGGCCAATTTCGAACAGTTCCACATTTTTTTCCTTTTTTGACACACTGATATTCAACTTGATTTCTCCATATTTTTTTAGTGAAAAGTTGGAAAATGAATGAAATCAGTATATAGTACTGTTCCGTCTCGCTAAAAACTTTACGCATACCTTTTCTTCTTTCGTTAGAAGCTTTACGTTTATAACTTATAATTCACATCAAACAATCACAATCAAATTACTTAATCTTCACCACAAATTTACGAGCAATAGCTCTTAATCTCCACAAATACAGTCACCATCACAACTTGCCAATCTGCTACATAAAATCATTTACATAACAGTACCAAAATCACACCATTTACCAAACTTAACTTGACAGAGAAAGCACTTATTAATGTATACTGTTGGGGAAAAAATATTTGGTTGCCCTCCAATTTTGAATTCAATGTTTGTTTTTTTAAATATATATCAAAAAATAGAAACCGACAGGTCATGGTTTGGAAAATGTCCAAATCGAACTCACACCATCAAGGCGGTTCACAGTGACAATTTCGGTTTCAGAACAGTTGATTGTAGTCCTATATAGGTTACCATAACTTCGAACCGCTAGTTCAGTAGTTCGAACCGCAACCGTGAACGTTTGTAATTCACATATTCGTATCAAACAAAGCAACCAACTACCAAAAGAAAAATCAAGGGATGCTTGATTAGATGGTTTTGGAGAATGAGGAAAATGAATGGAATGGAAAAAAATATCTTTGGATAGAAGGGATGAAGATGTCAACCATTCCTCTCAAATGTGTGGAAGACTTTGATTCCACACTACAATATCACTCATACCTATTCCATTTCCTTAAATATACCAAACATACCCTGAAGTAGTGTTGCCACACATTTTAACCGGCCGGCCCGGCCCGTGGTCAACGGTCCGGGTCGGAACCGTTGACCGCGAGCCGGTTCTGGAACCGGAACTGGTAGTAAACACGGTCCGATTACGGGCCGCAATTTCTGGGCCCGTGGTTCAGCCCGGAACCGGCCTAGCCCTGCCGTCTAGCTCTGTTGACTAGCCCTGCCCCTCCCTGCCGCCTAGCTCTGCGCTGCAAGCCTGCACCTCGTCTGCCGTGTCGGTTTCCGCTCAAACCGGCGGTTTTGCAGATTTTTTTTTTCAAATTCAAATTCAGATTTCTCCCACCCAATTTTATCTATAAATATCTCACTTCTTCCACCTTCAAACCACCCAATTTTCAACACAAGTAATTTAATTTAAAAAAAAAGTCATAAAAAATATTACAAGTTACTATAAATTATATAAAAAAACACAACATAAAGAATTTCTAAATTTCTATACTATCTATAAGTTATTATATTTTTATTAAATTAACTTAAGTAAGTTCAAAATTTCAACACTTGTAAATTAAAAAATTTAGAAATTTCAACACAAATCATTTAATTTAGAAAAAGACAACATAAATAAAAAATAATAACTTATTACAAGTTATAAACAATTCTAAATTACAACACAATTTTATAGGGCTGAGAATCGGGACATCCCGAGGTCCCGGTCCCGAGTCCCGAATGTCCCGGTCCCGAAATGGACCAATTTAGTGGTCCCGGTCCCGGTCCCGATCGGGACTTCGGGAGTCCCGATTCCCGAATTGGGATAAATTTAAGTCCCGATCCCGAGGATAATTTTTCGAAATGTCCCGAATGTCCCGAAATGTCCCGAAATGTCCCGAAATGTCCCGAAATTAAAATTTGCAATCAGGACTTCGGATAGTCCCGATCGGGATTTCGGGACTCCCGAGTCCCAAAATTACCAAAGTTTAAGGTCCCGGTCCCGAAAAATTCGGGACTCGGGGTCCCGTTTCCCGTCGGGACTCGGGACGGGACCGGGACTCGGGATTTCCCGACGGGAAATTCTCAGCCCTACAATTTTATAAACAATATCACAAGTTATTATAAATTACATAAAAAAACACAACATAAATAATTTCAACATTCTAAATTTCAACAAAACTACACAATTCATTTAATTTCATTCAAAAAATAAAAAATAATAAAAAAAAAAACCAAGAATTGCCAGTTCGGCCCGGGAACCGCTGGTTTCTTGCCCGGAAACCGGCCCTTATGTAGAACACCCGGGCCGGTTACGATTCACTTTTTCTGGTGAACCGGAACTGCCGGTTCGAGCCCGGAACTGACGGTACATAGGTGCGACTTTGGGGGAATTTGCGACATATCTTACAACTCAGGGGTCAAATTACAAATCTCCAATCCCCAAAGAAAAAAGAAAAAAAATCTAAGGTGAAAACATCAAACTCTCTTGTACAGGGTCCACACCAACCCTAGTCCCATTCCCACCGCCATCATCATCGTCATCATCACCGCCGTGAATCTTATCGAGCACCAGAACCAGCCCCATAGCGAACGCGCCGTCGAATCCGGGCCTCAACGAGAGCACGAAAACGTCCTTCCCGAGCACGACGTTGGTTGTGGCGTCGACCTTGCGGCGGATCTCGGCCACCCGTTCCTTCTCCGTGTTGAGAATGTTGCAGTTCCGGCAAGCGAAGGAGCCTTCGATCTGATACTCCTCGCCGGATTTATAGACTTCCACCGCCATGCTCGACCGTCCGATTATCGAGGATCTACGCACGCTGAAGAGCGGCTTCTTCCCCTCGGTGCTCTCGCCGATGAAACCTTCCCACCTCTGGTGGAGGCTCGGTCTCTGATTCAGTAAAAAGGGGAAACGAAAAAAAATCAGTGAGTTGACTCATCAGATTGATAAACAGGGTACACTTTCCAATTTTCAGGTCTACGAATAATTTTTAGAAGATATGTAGTGTGAGAGCTGCAGTTTGATTTATGTAAATATAGGAGTAAGAACTGTGAGGACGCATCTGCCGAATAATTAATTTATACCTTGCGGCGGACTGTGAGGATGCATCTGCCCGAGGCGTCCATGAGAACGAGCTCGCCCGTGTTGCCGGCATTCGGACCGTACGAGTCGACTCGGAAAACGAGTTCCCCTTTCGGATCGTAGGCGGCGAAGCCATCGCCGGCGAAGAAAAGTGAGGTTTTGAGCACGGTGAGTCGCGCTTCTTCTTCGTAGACGTATCCTTGTTCCACAACCGCCCCAATTGTCATGATTCTTCTTTTTCACCTGCCGTTTGGTTTCGTGCCTCTGAGGCCAATTAAAGCATAAATTTTACGATCAATGAATAAAAGGTTTGAGGAATTGAGAGAAATGTGAAGTTTATATAAAGAGAAGTGCCTGGCATAGATAGCAAGGGCATGCAGGCGTATGGAGGAGGTTGATTGGACTCATGTGGATGATGTTAAGTAAGTAAATGAGGCAGGGGCCGCATCTCTCTCTTTTTCCTTCTTCATATTTCTTTCTTTTCCGAGTGGGAGTCGGGAGTAGGTAGGCCAAGCTCCCAAGTCCGTGGGAAGAAAATGACTGGGACAATAATACTATCTTGGTTCTCTTATAACTGCAATATTTGGACTTTTACGTTTGTCAATGCACAACTTTAATTATTAATATCTTCAATTCTCTATTTTTAAAAATTATAAGGAGTTGATATTTTAAAAATATATTTCGAGATAAATCTAACAAAATCTCACATGACTATATTTTTTCAAATGTATAAATCACAAAAGGTGGTCAAAAGAAAGTATGTGAACAGTGTAATAGTCAACACATTGCAATAATAAAAGAACGGGGAAGTATATGTTAAAAGGAGAGTGCATATTATTCATGTGCATTTATTTATACACATTTATTATTATTTGAAATGGGGATTTACGAATAAATGGGAATATTTCATTGTACACTTTTGAATATAGTAGAATTTTTTCATGATCCAAATTTAATATTAACTCTTTTTATAATTAAATTATCAGATTTGACCTTTACCCGAAGACATTCTAGTCATCTATTCGTGTAACACATTCGAGTCACATACTCGGTTAACACAAAACACATTCGAATCACCTACTCGAGTCATCTAAATTGCATTCGAGTCACTTAATTACATCCAAGTACTCGAATAGGTGACTCGAATGTATATGAGTCACTCGAATAGGTTTCGAGCCACTCAAATAGGTGACTCGAATGTACCCGAGTCACTCGAATAGGTTTCGAGCCACTCAAATAGGTGACTCAAATAGATGACTCGAATGTATATGAGTCACTCGAATACGTGACTGGAATAGGTGACTCGAATAGGTGACTCGAATCCATTTTAGGTGACTCGGATGTCATTAAGTCACTCGAATGCAATTTTGATGACTTGAATAGGTGACTCGAATTTGTTGTGTTAATCGAGTAGATGACTCGAATGTGTTACTCGAACAAGTGATTCGAATATCTTCGATTAAAGATCAAATCTGACAATTTAAGAATCAAAAGAATTATTATTAAACTTGAGTTATAAAAGAATTTTATTAAATTTAAAAGAGCATTACAAATTTTTTCCCTATAATAATACACGTCTTTTAGTGGCTATCTTATTAACCACCTCCATACACGTATCATTACTCAAATATCTTGCATTTGTAACTGTACTAACCACCTCTAGCTACTCGCTATAGGTTTAAATGTATTTAAATCATACTTAAATGTACTACTATATTGTTTTTATTTGTAATGATATGAGTATTATTATATTCATATATAGTACTATCGGACTCGCTTCATTTTATTAGGTGCATAAGAGTATAATATACGAGATGTTAAACGGGTTAAGCTTGATTTCAAGTTAGCTTTAATTTCTAATTTAAACAGTCAGCTAAAAAAGTTCTGATTTAAACGGCAGAAATATCGCCCTAACCCTAACTCTAACGGGTTTCGGGCTAAACGGGCTAAATATTTAAAAAAACTATTTTTTATTTTTTTATAAGTCATAAACAAAAAAAAAACAGTAACATTATATTTTATATATATAGTAACAACTATAATATAATAAATATAACAAAAAATACACTTTTATATATACATACATATATATATATATATATACAGACACACACTATATTAACAAAGACAGTAATAATATATATTATATCTAATATTGATATATAATACATATAATATTAATATATATTATATATAATATTAATATATGTTATATAAATATAGTATTATTGTAAGTTGAAATTAACAATATATATAGTATTAATATTAATATTAATATTAATATTATTATATATATATATATATATATATCGGGTTTCGGGCTAGCCCTAGCGGGCTTCGGGCTAAACGGTCCGGGCCAAAAAAGCCCGGATTTTAACGGGCTAGGAAATATCAGCCCTAATCCGGTTTTTTGGCGGGTTAAACGGGCTAGCCCGCCGGGCCCGATCCCGTTTAACATCTCTACTTATTTCCTTCTCCTGCTCGAAACTTTACAATACAACAACAACAACATTACCCAAATGCCTCAACGGCTCCCGCAAAAAGCGGGGTAAGGGGGGATCGAATGTACGCAGCCTTATCCCTGTCTTAACACAGAGAGGCTGTTTCCGACTCGAAACTTTACAGTTTCCTATTTTTTTCTTATTTAGAAACTTTATATTTATCACTACACACAATCAAATCAAACAATATTTTTTTACTTTTTAATCTTTACAATACACTTACTATTAATATTTTTTACTTTTTAATATCCACACACATTTATCATCATTACTTAATTCAATCATTATCTAAAATACATCAAATATACACCGTCTGTCAAGTTTTGAGCGGAACAGATGGAGTATTATTTGGGTCAAACTCAAATTATAATACTCGTATTATATGAGTATAATAATACACTAGTTATATGAGCATTATTGTGCTTTTTTTATTATACATATGAATAACAATAAATTATTATACATATAAAATGAAGAGAGAATGGAGAGAATGGATTCTCATGTTTGTAACTTCAGATGATACTATTGTAATTATAATTATATCAGGAACATAATAGTCATTCACTTTACATAAATTAATGTGTATTTTTATTAGTAACTGAAGTTCTATCTATAGAAAAATTTCAAATGAAACTATCTTAATTACATAATTATATAAGGAACACAATTGTCATTCACTTTATATAAAACAAATTGGTAAGTCAAATGTCATTTTCATACCACTTTTCCTTGAATGGCTTTTACGTGAGTATATGGTAAACTAGTTTGAACAAAAATCACATGGGACAAAAACTTTCAAAGAGTATCGATCTAAGCTTGTGACAATCATATCTTATTGCATCATAATGTTGCTAGGGAAACACCTCTTGGATAAAACCAGAACAATCTGTAATAATGGATTTGCTCCCCGCATACCAATCGTTCTTCTATGAGTGTTCATGTGCCGCCTCAGTAAAATCTTGTGGGACAAAAACCGAGTTGTCATAAACGTATAAGTCTCTCCATTATCAGATCATTCTAATAGGAGTATTCATATTCTGACTCAGTACTTGAGACAAAAACCGAGTGCATAATATGATTCTCTTGCATTTGCATCATTTATTGTAAGAGTATCCATTTGTTGCCTCAATAAAATCTATTGGGACAAAAATTGAGTGAATAATACGATTATCTATCATATGTATTATTTATTGTAGGTGAATCAATTTGATGTCGCAGTAAAATCTTGTCAAGAAAATCATGTGAAAAAACTTGATCGAAGAAAAAAGAGTACAACTACTACTCCTAACTTCAAATCTTGAGAAATAGTATTTAGTGTCCTAATTATGCCATTAATATGTCGTGCCAAAACCTTATTATGAAAAATCCGATGGAAAAAATTCTAATGAAGGAAAAAGAGTATATTATTAATGCTAATGTGTCATCTGAGTTGTCTCGTTAAAAACATTGCTAGAAAAATAATGGAATAGAACCTCAATCAAGGGAAAAAATGCAATGGGTATATTTATATAAATATTCCGCAGGTATTTCAAAATTTCTCAGAGTATGAGTATCATATTCAACGCGATTTGTAATCTCGAACTAATATTCTTATAATATTGCAATACATGCCAATCTCTTTTGGGGATTTCAATTTAGTTGTGATTATGTTCTCTCATTAAAATTTTTATTTGGGAACAACCCTTTGGGATAATAATATCAATCAAGAAAAAAGTATAGCATACGAATCTCCTTTACAACACTTTATTTTGAATAATTGCATACACTGATAATATATTTAAAATCTCCTCATGAGTTTCAGTTTTATTATTATTCTGTAAAACATTTTCGCTAACTACAAGTGCATAGAGAGTGTCGATTTGATACTGTATTCCTTAAGAATTAATATTTCGAGAATTCGTGACTATTACAGTTGTAATATCTGCAAATTCGATTTCCGATAATTTTTATTTTTTGGCGAGAGTCCGTTTTGACGACTCGTTTGGGACCTTTTCTTCATTCGGAGAATGATTAATTCTGCACTTTTTGTCATCCGAGTTCGTTTCGGTGTTGTTTTATTGAGTTCCGTGCTTCTTAGCGACTTTTCCGCATTTGAGTTCGATTCTTGCAAATTTCGTTTGAAACTGCTGTTTCGAGTTTCTTGTAAGTCCGTTTAACTTTGTTAGACGTGTTGTGAACTTCGGTTTGGTTATTCGATCACGTATTGTGATTTTCGGGTGTTTTGGGTCATTGTGTAATTTACCCAAAGTTGTGGGTATCTGCATTCGTATTTATTGTCTTGACCCTTTTCATGGTCGCGTGTGATTAATTGTTGCATGGTATTTCATTTCGGATCGATGTTGCTGTCTGCGAGCGTTTCATCGTGTTCGTTCCGTGCGTTTTTGGGAATCGAGTCGCCAGGCCACTGCAGCTGGGCGCTGCTGGACGGTTGCGGGAGGAACCGGCATGGCAGCTGGGCGCTGTCCGGACGGGTGCGGCAGGGACCGTCATAGCGTACGCTACTGCCGGGAGACTGCGTGCGCTAATCGGCAGGCGTAGCGCACGCTATGCGGCATTTAGCGCGCGCTACCTGGGCCGGGCAGTGGGGCACCTGAGGTTCTGGACTCCGAAGGGTTGGCGGGTAGCGCACGCTACGGCCGGTCTATGCGTACGCTAACCGGCAGACGTAGCGCATGCTGCAGGGCAGCCAGCGCGCGCTACCTGGGCGGGCGGATCGGTCCAGGAGGCTCTGGACCATGGCATGGCCGGCCTAGCGCTGCGCAGCCGTAACACCCCAATATATTCGTGGATATTACAGTAGTAAATCCTTTACATAAGAATTTACAAGGCTAAAGAAATGAAAAGACAATAACAGATACCAACTTATAAAATCACTGAAATAAAATACAACAGTTCTGGTTCAATACCGAGAATACAAATATCCAAATGAAGAGTTATTAATACATCACCAAAATCCAAACATCACAAACTGACGACGTACTCGAGTACTTATTAAAAATAACCAAACACAGACAATTAAACCCAGCCGGAACATCACTCTGCACCCTCGTCGTCATGCAACTCCAGTGGTTGTTTTTCCGTTCTTCTGGATCCTGAACATAAACAAATATTCACCCCCGAAGGGGTTAGCACAACAATGTTAGTAAACGTACAATAATCATACAACAATGATATAATCAACAATTATATCATAACAAGTTTGTCCAACGAGAAATAACAACAACACATATCACATCATAACAGTCTCAACATACTGATGGCATTCCAATGATCCAGCGCACACAGCTATAGATTCCCATGATGATCCCGTCGGACCAACGCATGGTGGAACTACCTGTCCAATGATCCAGCGCACACAACTATAGATTTCCATGATGATTCCCGTCGGATCAACGCATGGTGGACATTTAATCACAACACATAATACACAATACAATCACAATATAACTGTCATAAAACAATTCTAATTAGAGTACTTGCCTTGATTCGAAGACAAGAACAATACTTCCACGAAAAACGAAATACTCGAAGGTCGCCCCTTCGATCAATCACGTAGCAAGCTCGAACCTTGACAAAAGAAATAATATAGAATTCATCTCACGTCGAACGAACATATAACAATCCAAAAATACGATCGGAAGTTCTTAAAAGAAATTTGTCTGGTTTGCTTAACGCACGCTACGCATCCTATCTAGCATACGTTAAGGCTACTCGTTAGCGCACGCAATTACACACAGCCTAGCGTACGCTAACCATGCACGGTCAGTACCTCACTGATCAGCCGACTGACTCGCCTGATGACTTAACACACGCTAAGTTTCAATCGTAGGGTACGCTAAATATGCCCGTTAGCATACGTTAATTCACATAGCTTAGCGCACGCTAAGCGTGCATGGCAGTTCACTGTTGGGCAGCAGACTAGTTCTAACGGTGATGAAATTTACGAACTCCTCAGAGATTAATGTGTGATATCCGTCTACATGTCATATTCATAAACTTATGAATGATCTTATGAATTAAATCATCTTTGAGGTTTCAAGGAAAAGAATATCATCACAACTCTTATATTCGAACTTGATTATCATTCTCATGCGAATTTCGGTGATCTCCGGTTTGGTGCACTAGATTCTATTATCATAATTCACATTCAGACTTCATCTTGAAGGTGAACTAACAATTCCAACTTATACGAAAGGATACTTCCTAAGATGATTCTTTCCTAAAGTCCTTATAACCAAAAATGATATCACCTCCAATTTTATGATCAATAAGACAACATAAATCATACGGATAATCAACTTCAGAATGTTCCTCTCATCATTTGAAGTACTAGGATTCCAACTACGAGGTTCCAACGACAATATCATAAGTGTAATTATTCCAATCTTCTAAACATGATGTTTGTTGAATAATTCACCAATGGAACTCAATATCTTGCTAGCATGATCATCTTATTCTTCATAACACGAATCTAAAGTTGGTGACAGAATTAACATACCTTTAATGAAGAAATTACTGATCCAAAAAGGTAGAATCCAGCTCCGGTTGCTTGAGTGTCACTTCAAAGTGAATTCTTTTTCAATGATCAAGTATAAGCACTCTTTAATATTTAATGATCACGTACAGTGGATTTGTATGTGCTTAAGGAGTAGGAAAAGCTCTCTGGACTTTCAAGGGATGAAGAACAAATGAAGGGAATAGGTAGAAATGGAGTGTTGTGCTTTAAATAAGGTTTCTGCACAATAGCTGATTAGGGCACGCTACATACCATTCTTAGCGAACGCTAATAAGAGTTGACTCCAAATCTGTCCTGGTTCATCCGTGGGAATCTTATCCGGACCCATGTCCTGGCTAGCGCATGTGCTAGCCACCTAGATCAATAATTGACTGCCTAGCACACGCAAATCCTACATTCGTAGTGTGCGCTAGTTGTAGCCGATAGCGCGCGTTAAGCTACATTCTTAGCGTGCGCTATCACGAGTTTGCATGAGAATTTTGCATGACGATATACTTATGTACAAAGATACCAATGTGAAAATATTATATTCTAATTATCGAGATCACAAATCTGAATAATACAGGGTTCGAATACAGATGAAATACATAATAATAAATCCGGATATTACATACTCTCCTACTAAAAAGGAGTTTCGTCCTGAAACTCAAGACGAAAATAACTCTGGATATCTGGACTTCATGCCATCTTCCGTTTCCCATGTGGTTTCTTCCACTCCGTGGCGTGACCACTGAACTTTGACCAAAACGATTGGTTTGTTCCTCAACTGCTTAACTCGACTCTCGAGTATCTTGACTGGTCTTTCTTCAAACGTTCCATCCTGAGTGACTTCGATTTCACCGAAATTAATGACATGACTAGGATCCGGTATATATCTCCGTAACTGGGATACGTGGAACACGTTATGAACATGGCTCAACGAAGGTGGCAATGCCAATCTGTATGCCAACTCTCCAACTCTCTCAAGGATTTCAAATGGTCCGATATATATCGGACTCAGCTTTCCCTTCCTTCCAAAACGAAAGATTCCCCGAGTAGGAGAAAACTTTAAAAGTACGTGGTCTCCAGTACTGAACTCCAATGGGCGACGGCGTACATCTGCATAATATTTCTGTCGACTCTAGGCGGTCAACAGCCTTTCACGAATCAAGGCTATCTTCTCTCGAGTCTGTACGATCAACTCTGGTTCTGTCCCGATCAAGTCTGATGAATCGTCCCAACATAGGGGCGATCTGCATCTCCTCCCGTATAATGCCTCAAACGGTGCCATCTTAATGGAAGCATGCCAACTATTGTTGTATGTAAATTCAATCAACGGTAGATGAACTTCCCAATCGTTTGACCAATCTAAGGCACAGGCCCTTAGCATGTCTTCCACCATTTGAATGGTCCTCTCGGATTGTCCGTCAGTCTGCGGGTGATAAGCTATGCTGAAGTTCAATTCGGTCCCCAAGACCTTATGAACTGCTTTCCAAAAGTGAGACACAAAACAGCCGTCTCGATCAGAGATAATGGTCTTCGGCGTACCATGCAGTCGAACTATCTCTGAAATAAATACTCGTGCCAATCTCTCTGGTCCCCACTGTTAGGAATATGCCCTCGAATGCCACTCAGAGGATGAGAGAGTGAGAGCAATTATATTGTAATTATGAATATTATATTTAATAAGGTAATTATTATTTCTATATTATTGTATATCACTGGCATTGTGATTTGGTATATAGAATAATAGTCCTTGCATTTGAGAGTGAACATTCTACTCATTATGGAGATAAGGAGATAGGCACTAGAAGTGTTTAGAGCTCGAATGCTTAACTAGTTCGCAAGTCGATAAAACTTAACAGGACATTAAGTTTTAATAAGACGTGTATAACTGATGCTAGGATGTGTGCACATCTTGATAGCATATTTATAAGTATATTGGTGGGACCAGTATACTCGAACACGACTCATACTCGATTCAGTCACACGGTATTCACTCTCGGAGAGTTGATGACGAATCAAAAGGTTGTGATAGTATACGTGGACCTTTGAGTTGAGGGTTCAGTAGAAGATGTGCCTGTGACGTTTAGTTTGTCATTAGAGTAGTTAGACTCATTTGCTTAATTGCTGAGTCGACCTCGAAGTGCGGACTATACGGGCAGGTAGCAGTCTTTGCTGTACGCCAAGAAAGGATTCTATCTCCTGTTAGTGAGCAGGCGAATGTCCTAACGGTTAATGGCAAATAAGATCATAAGTCTTTGGCCAAAGCATTCTGATATAGTCGTATTAGATACACTATTAATCAGTCGGTCTTGATTTGCATTAACACATGTATAGAGTTTAGTCAACAGTAGGGTTTGACTTTACCGTGACCCAAAGACTTGACCGGGACATCTGATGAAGGGTCCATACGTATATAGTATTCACGACATAATGGTTCTGGAATGATTCGTTCATTCGTTCTCAGTCGAAGTTTATAGTGCGGCCCGCTAGGCTGGCTAAGTGCTGCCCGCACTCATTGGTTCCTCCCAATGCCGGCTGAGACGAACCTACGGAGTCGCGTAATAGGATCATTGATGGATAAATATGAATTAATAATCTCTCTTATAATTTTAGATATTAGATATCTGATTTTGATTTATCGGATAAATCAAATAGCGGTCTTATGAATTGTAAGTAGGTTAGTGGGTGATTACTTTAATTCATAAATTATATTTCTTAGAGAAATATATATTTGTGTTTGATATATTAATTAATTGGATTAATTAATTAGTCCAAACATATTGGAAATAAAACGGATTCGTTTGACAAATATTCGGTACACGAGGGATTCGTTTTGACGAACATCCAGTACACGAGCCGAGTAAATTCGACCCGTCTTCTTGGAAATTTCCCTTAAGGCCGCCCCCTCCCTCTCTTGTCTCTTTTATACTTATTTTATGTCACTAGGTGACATATGTGAGGTGTATTTGATACCCTCAATCATGTGTTAAAGGTAGACTTTCATTTTTTTATAAAAAAAAGTCTTTAAAAAGGAGAGAGGACAACTTCTTCTTGCAAGAAGTCAAAATCACGAATTTGAGAGAGAGTGTAAGGTTGAAAACTTCATCTTGATCTTAGAGACAAGATATAAGAAGAATACATTGAGAGAGAAAATTCCTACAAGTTTCCCTAGCCGCATTCATAAGTGAGAATATAAAAAAACCAAACAAAACATACCCAGTATATCCCGCACAGATCAGGGTCTGGGGAGGATAAGATGTACGCAGACCATGCCCCTACTTTTTACGGTAGGGAGGCTGTTTCCGTGAAGACCCTCAGCTGTAACACCCCCAAGTTATTCAGGGAATATTACAGCGCTGTAAGCCCCGCCGTGGGATCCACAAGGCTAAACATACGCGGAACTATAAATTTTGACCGAGAAGGTCTACATACAATGGAATGAAGAACAATACAAAGGGTATTCAAAACATAACCAATGTATCCAAAGACATCACAACACACATCAATACTTCGGCAAACACAGGCCGGATCATCAAGGAAAATGGAAAACAATACTCGAGTATTCAATAACCATTCCAGTACAACAACACTGAATGGAAAACTCAAAACATAACCGGAGGAAAGATAGAGTATCACACTTGCCCGCCATATTCATGCCGACCCGATACCTGCCTGTCCGCTCTCCTGGAACCTGAAATACATAAAAAGTATTTCCCCCATAAAGGGGTTAGCCGTCGAATTGCTAGTGCAAGTATATCAAGTATGAAACACAATACTCCTCGACAATAAAGTAAATGTAACTGTCAATTCATCAATTCAAGACTAGTATTCTGGAATAACTAAATCTCATAGCATTGCATCAATACATATATGAATACCGTGGAACCGCACCAGAGGCTACGGAACCCTCAGAGGACTCGTCGGTCCATCCCAGAGTGGTTCGTTCATATCATCCGTGGAATCGCATCAAGAGGCTACGAAACCCTCAGAGGACTCGTCGGCCCGCCCCAGAGTGGATATAAATCATCATGCCATTAATATATCTTACTTTCAAAGTCGAGAACGTACAATCATAAATACATACTTGCTTTAGGTACTTGGAACGAAGGGCTCTTCATCATCATCATCATCATCATCATACGAAGGTTTTTCAGAGACATCATAGGTATGGGACTTTGATTCCTTGATCTTCGTATTTTTCTTTTCGTATATATGTTACTTGATCGATCCTCTTAGGGATTCCGTTTATTCTTCCACTGCATTTATTTTCTGTGGAATCCCAACAGTGGTATCGGAGCGAGGTCAAATATATCGTATATACGATCATCTTTGCATTTGGAATGTTATTTGATGATGTTTATGATTTAGAATCATAATAGATATAATCGAAGAAATTTAATCGTTCGTAGTAAGTCAAGTTTCGACTATTTTATGTGAATTATAAATCTGAAAATTTTGGTTTTTGTTGATTTATAAGTTCTTCATGAAGTTAAGAAACTTTTTCGTTTTGGAAGCGAGTCGAAAAAATGAGAAAAACGGGAGTTAAACACGAATACCGCACGAAGACGTAGCTGCCGGCAGCAGCTTACTGGACTGCTGCCTGGCCGGCCGAGAATGACTCGGTCCGGGCGGTTCTCGGGTTTTCGGCCCGATTTTGAATCGGGCCGTGGGCTGAGCCTGATACCGGATTTTTCGGGACTCCAGTTTTGTGTTTATATTTCGTTGTAATAATTTCTGAAATTTAAATTGGATTTAATTGGATTTAATAAAATATTTGGAATATCTTTTTATTAAGGGAAATTATTAGACGAGAATATTGTTTTGGACGGATTACTTTGAACGGATTAAAATGACGATTATAAATATTAATTTGATTAATATTGTAGAAATTAAATAGATTAATTTTTATATTAATTGGATTAATATATTAATTGATTATTTAATTTCATTTACTGTTACATGTTGTATGGAATGCCTTATGTGATGGTGATATAGCTCGTGGACTTAGTTGTTGATTTGTTCGATTCGATATGGTTGTAAAGGCCATTTTGGGCCTATTTATTTTTACTAGAAAATATGTATAATAGGACGTATTGTTCAATGATGTAATTATTCATATGGCTATGACGAAGACCGAAGACGACCGACTAGAAGACGAAGAATCAATACTGTATTTTTCCTTTCTTTATTTGGCTTGGCCCAATACTTAGGAAAAAGTCCGTGAGCTATATGTTGGTAGTAACTAGGTTGCTATTTATTGTTTTTCATTTTGAATGATTGACAAACCACAAACCGCGCTTATAAACGGATTAATGTGCAAAGTGTAACATATAATCGCGTTAATACTCCCACTTACAGACACTAAGTTATAAAGGTTACGAGGTTTCCTACCCTCCGTCAAACTCATGGAAAATTGAAATCTAAACCGGAATATTATTCTTCCGAGTATGTCGGGGTAATATTTTTGGGGAAAGTTGATAAATTCCTAGAGTGCATTAGATGCCTTTGGTTGTGACAAATCAAACCCCTATAAACCGTATGGGTTGCCGGGTAAGATTCAATTTTCAGACTAATAGGAGTTGACGGTTTAAACTTAGATAGTTCAGCGAGCCATAGAAACCGAATGGGTTGAGGGCAAGTGAACTAGGGGTAAAAGAAGATCGAATCATCCATTAGATGGGTTGGTATTAGACACCACTTTATAAAGAATAATAGAATATAAACCGTATGGGTTGCCCTCTATTAAACTTTGTAAAGAAATCGATCACCACTATGAAGTCATCCAAGACTTCCGGATTTAACATGGGAGTGTGTAAATGCCGATAAAATAGTGGGAGACGAGTTATGAATAAAGAAAGTCCTTAAATTCTTTACTCGGATCATAATTAAACAATCACTAACGAATCTCAAATTATTCTCTGCAGTTAACAAAACTCTCAATATGACAATGAACCCACTCGCTATACTACTTGAAAAGAATGTCCCGACCGTCCGAACTATGTGGATCGCCGGAACTTGAGGATTGTCCTAACTATGGAAATGCCGATACGTCTTGAGGCGGACATCCCAGGCTCTCGCAAGAACCCGAGCCAATCAGGAAGATGTCGATGCCCATGAAAAATGGGTAAAAGACGACATAAGAGTGCGAGGGTACATGTTAGGCTCAATGACCAATGAGCTTCAACGTGCCCATGAAAAGATGACGTCTTCACGAGCCATCTTAGCGCACCTGGCTGAGCTCTATGGAGAGCATAGCCAAACTGCTAGATATGAGATATCAAAGCAATTATTCGGTGCCAGGATGAAGGAAGGAGAGAGGGTTGGTGACCATGTCCTCAAGATGATCTCGATGATTGAGAGATTGGAAGCTCTTGATTTTTAGATGCATGCATCTCTCCAAACTGACCTTATCCTGCAGTCACTTCCTGACTCCTTTTCCCAATTTGTCATGAACTTCAACTGCAATGAGATTGCATGTAACTTAGTCTAATGAACAACCGACGATCGCCTGGGCCTCGATGAAGACAAAGGGAAAGGAAGCTGCACTTGTGATTTCTTCTAAGACTTGGAAGTCCAAGAATAAGAAGAAAAAGAACAAGAAGCAGTTAGGTCCGATAGCCAAGATCGACAAGGGAAGGGGCAAGGCCCCAATGGTTCAAAAGAGCAAAGGGGCCAAGAAAACAGATGTATGCCTCAACTGCGGTGAGCTAGGCCACTGGAAGAGGTATTGTCCAAAGTTTGACCGTAATGCGCCTTCAGGTACGGAACTACTGGTTTTAGAAACAAATTGTTCTGTAACTGTATATTCTACTTCTTGGATACTTGATTCCGGTACGAGTTCTCACATTTGTACAATGAATCAGGATCTGGAACGAAGTAGGAAGCTGGATTCAGGGGAGGTGATGGTCACCGTCGGAAGTGGGCATAGTGTCGAGGCTTCTAATATCGGATCCCTTATGTTGGATTTAGAATCTGGTTTTATTCTCACTTTAGATGATGTAATTGTTTTGCCCAAGGGGCATAAGAATATTATATCAATTCGGGTCATGGACCGAAAGGGATTTCACTTCTTTATTGGAGATGGGTCCTGTCGTATTTATTTCAGAAATAAATTGGTTGGTACTGCTACATTATTAAATGGTTTATACCATTTAAATTTAAAGAATAAGACAACTGTGAACACTATAACTAGGAAGCGTGGTAGGGATGAAACGAACCAAGCACTTAAGTGGCATCTTAGACTTGGTCATATCGGTCAGACCAAGGTTCATAAAATGGAGAAAGATGGGCTTACGGGTCCATTGGGATCAGATCCCTTTCCAACTTGTGAATCTTGCCTTCAAGGCAAAATGACTAAGTTACCCTTCGCAGGGACTTTTGAAAGAGCTGCTGAAAAACTAGGATTGATCCATACCGACGTCTGTGGCCCTTTTGAAGTGGCACGAGATGGCTTTCAGTATTTCATTACATTCACTAATGACCATACTGTATGGATTCGTGTACTTAATGAAACATAAGTCTGAAGCTTTTGATAAATTCAAGGAATTTAAAGCCCTAGTTGAAAATCAAACAGGTAACCGTGTTAAGACTCTTCGGTCAGACCGGGGTGGTGAGTATATGAGTACCGAATTTGATGAGTTCTTAAAAGAACTAGGAATAGTGTCACAATTCACTCCTCCAGCTACTCCACAATTAAATGGTGTATCAGAAAGAAGGAACCAAACCTTGTTGGACATGGTTCGCTCCATGCTTAACTATACTGATCTACCGATTTATCTGTGGGGTTACGCGCTCCTTACTGCTGTGCATATCTTGAAAAGATGTCCTTCCAAATCCGTTCCTAAGACTCCCCATAAGATGTGGATAGGTAGGAAACCAAGTCTTAATCACATTAGGATTTGGGGATGCCCTGCTTATGTCAAGAAGACTAAAGTAGAGAAATTGGAAACTAGGTCCGTGAAAGGTCGTTTCATAGGATATCCAGGGGATTCCATGGGATATCTATTCTACATGCACGAAGATCATAGGATCATTGTTGCTATACAAGCACACTTCCTGGAAGATCAGTTTATTCAGGAAGGAGGGGCAGGTAGAAATATTTCTTTGGAAGAAATAAAAGAAACACCAAATGAGACACCTATGCAAGATATAAGAACCGAACCTTCTGAAATACAAATACAACCTCGCAAGTCTAGTAGAATTTCTCAATTACCTGAGAGGTATGGCTATCTGCATCAAGAGGAACTGGGTGTCCATGAGATGACAGAAAGTAGTCAAGAGAATGATCCTTCTACATACGACCAAGCGATGGTAGACGTTGACTCCACCAAGTGGCAAGAAGCTATGGAAGCTGAGATAAACTCAATGCATGCTAATCAGGTCTGGACTTTAGTAGATCGTCCTAAAGGCATAGTGCCTATTGGAAACAAATGGATCTAAAAGAGAAAGACTGATGGAGATGGCAAGGTTGATACCTATAAGGCCAGGCTTGTGGCAAAGGGTTATTCCCAAAGAGAAGGAATCGATTACTTCGAGACCTTCTCGCTTGTAGCTATGATTAAGTTTATTCGCATGATGCTTGCTATAGCAGCCCACTTAGATTATGAAATATGGCAAATGGATATGAAAACAGCATTCCTAAATGGATTCCTCGAGGAGGAGATTTATATGGAACAGCCTAAGGGATTCATATCTCAAACCAATATTCATAAAGTATGCAAACTTCAATACATTTATGGATCAAGCAAGCTTCATGGAGTTGGAATCTTCATTTTAACGAGATAGTCAAAGAGTTTGATTTTGTCCAAAACGAAGAAGAGCCCTGTATTTACAAGAAGGTTAGTGGGAGCAAAATTGCGTTCTTAATACTATATGTAGATGACATTCTACTTATAGGAAACGACGTAGGAATGCTCAGTTCTGTGAAAGCTTGGCTTTCGAAAGAGTTCTCAATGAAAGACTTGGGAGAAACTACCTATATTCTAGGTATTCGTCTCTACCGTGATAGAGCAAAAAGAATGTTAGGTCTTTCCCAAACCCTCTACATAGAAAAGATCCTGAAGCGATTTAGGATGGAAGATTCTAAAAGAGGGTTTCTACCTATGCAACATGGTGCAAAACTTTCCTTAGAGATGTGTCCTCAAAGTGAGGAAGATAGAAAGGAAATGAGCAAGGTACCTTATGCTTCGGCAGTAGGTAGCCTTATGTATGCAATGATTTGCACTAGACCGGACATTGCCTATGCTGTGAGCGTAGTAAGTCGGTTTCACCAAATCCAAGGCAGAACATCGATCGTCAGAAAGAACATTCTTAAGTACCTAAGGAGGACTAAAGACTTGGTTCTTACATACGGCGGTGGAGAACTAAGAGTGATGGGTTATACAGACTCAGATTTTTCGGGGGACATGGATGCTCAGATGTCCACATCAGGGTATATCTTTACTCTGAATAGTGGGGCAGTTTCTTAGAGAAGTGCCAAGCAAAGTTCGACTGCTATCTCTACATGTCAATCCGAATATCAGCACCACGGAGGTCGCTAAAGAAGCTTTTTGGATAAAGAAGTTCACCGAGGAACTTCAAGTGGTTCCTAACGCAGAGAAGCCCGTGACATCGCTTTTGTGACAACGACGAGTCAGCATGTGCTAAGGAGCCTAGGGCTCACCACAACACCAAACATATTGCGAGAAAATATCATTTTGTTAGAGAAATGGTTCGGGATGGGAATGTTACACTGCAGAGAGTAGACACAGCAAATCACGTTGTTGATCCGCTTACCAAGCCACTATCTAAGAAGGTCTTAAAGAGACATCTGGAGAGTATGGGTATTAGATACCATAGTTTGTGGCATTGAGTGCAAGTGGGAGATTGTTAGTAATATGCCCTCGAATGCCACTCAGAGGATGAGAGAGTGAGAGCAATTGTATTGTAATTATGAATATTATATTTAATAAGGCAATTATTATTTCTATATTATTGTATATCACTGGCATTGTGATTTGGTATATAGAATAATAGTCCTTGCATTTGAGAGTGAACATTCTACTCCTTATGGAGATAAGGAGATAGGCACTAGAAGTGTTTAGAGCTCGAATGCTTAACTAGTTCGCAAGTCGATAAAACTTAACAGGACATTAAGTTTTAATAAGACTTGTATAACTGATGCTAGGATGTGTGCACATCTTGATAGCATAGTTATAAGTATATTGATGGGACCAGTATACTCGAACACGACTCATACTCGATTCAGTCACACGGTATTCACTCTCGGAGAGTCTGTTGTTGCCCAAAATATTTATCCGAAGATTAAATACTGCTGGAATGAACGGACAACAAACAACAATTTGCGGGAGCACTTCCGAGAGAATATGAATAAACACAAGATTTGACGGGTTTGTTAGGCCCGGGATTGAATGCTCTCGCGAGATGTTATTAATACAAATATTCATGGATACAAGTATTAATGTGAGAAATCTAAATACAATGAGTGTAAAAAGACTCTGTTAATCCGGATCTTGAGAGAAGCTCGATGTTCTTTGTCCCTGCCGATCGTCTGCTTGATGAGAGAGGCCGAAAGAAGTAAGTACCGAAAGATAGCAGTTGCCAAGAGTTGGAGAAAGCCAAGTGATGTGTGTTGTATGCTGAAATCGCGATAATGCTAGCTTAGTGAGCAAAAATCCGAGAGAAGTCCAAGTGCAGGGAGCCTTGTATATATAGGGGCAGCGGAGCCTTGTCTTCTGGCGGGCGATCGCCTTCCGGCCATTATAATAATGGGGCGATCGTCTGCCGGCCAATATTATAATGGGGCGATCACATGGGCTGTCGGCCTAAAGTCCAAGGTAGATGCTGGCAGCCAGCTGTGCGGTCCAATGAGGAGCCAAAGACGCGTCCGAGTCATCACACATGCGGTCCTACTGACAACTTTCAGCGGGCTTGTCGGCTGGTGGACGGATGCTGACAGGCTGTGGTCAATGATCCGTGAATTGTGGATCTTGTCTCGGCTCTGCATGTGGGCTCAGTCCTGAGGTTCGGCCTTTGCCGACTGGATGACCATCGGCTCTGATCGGCATGAGGCGGTCGTCTCTAGCTGGTCACCGAGGTCGGACGCCGCCGCCGAGGGTCGATCGGCTCGGTCACCAAGGTTCGGTCGGCAAGTGCCGGGAGATGATCGTCCGCTAGTCGGTCGCCAGGAGTCGGTCGCCAAGTACCGAGAGACGATCGTATTTGATGTCGATCGCTCGGCACCGGGACTTGTCCTGGGACCATCGGTTGGCCGATTTATCTTGACTGCTGGGCTAAGGCTAGGCCGCCTGGTCGCTGGTCGGCAGTTCTGACTCGGCTGCTCGGTAGTGGATAGGTCGCCCGATCTCAGAGGCGATCGCCGGTCGGAGAGTATAATTCTCGACACAACAATTGCCCCCCAGCTTGCTCCGATGTTGAAGACATGGGGCGAGGTGGTTCTTGCTGGCGATCGTGTAGGATGAGGACGGGCGATCTTGTTGAGCTGACTTAGGATTCGGACTTGGGCTATCATGGTCGATTGGCTAGCTATCTTTCGGTCTTGTACCTGCAAAAAACAACATTGGCCGATCCCTCGTAGATACTTGATTGTTTCGTCGCTGAGGAATCGTGCACAGTCGCGGAATTCGATGGACCGACTCCATGACTGTGTCTTGATGCGCGAAGACATTGAGTGTCTCGTGACTCATTTTATTGTGAGGGTCCTCTGTTAGGCTGCGCCTCGCCTCGTATTTAAACGAAGGGCGTGCGGTCTCGGTCTAGAGGAGTCCTTGCGCGGGGCAGCATCGGATGATTCAACTCTACGCCCGTGGCTTGTTAACTCTGCTTCCACCTCGGCCCGCCATGGAGATGGCGAACCTCGACGGTGTACGTTGAGACGGGGGTAGTGGCACGTGTCGCTTTGTCCCGGTTCACCAAGTTAGATGATGATCCTTGAGGGCGGGCGATCATGTCCACTGATTAATTTTGGAGAGCCCTCAGACTACGACGGCCTCGTATTTAAACGAAGGGCGGGCGATCTCGGCCGAAAGGGACCTTGCATGGCCGAAGCAGCCGGTTCCATCGACTACCAGGACCATGGCTTTATGATGTGCGGTGGAGGCGATCTGATGCCTTAGTCCATCATGTTAAATGGTGAACTGTCGATGGCGATCGTGTCCTCCGGGTTTTGGTGATGTAGCGTGATGATCGGCGATCGGGCTGGAAGACTAGCGATCGTCGCTCGGCTGCCGATCGATTTATTCATAGGTCGATATCGGCGATCAGGCGGGAGATCGTCGTTCGGGCGCCGATCGAGCTACTCATAGGCTATGAAGAAACCTTTGCCTGGCCAGAAAATCTGCGGCTTTAGCCCGGAAGGTCGCGTAGGTCGTAGGTTGGCTCTTCCTAAGATGCCTGAACATAGGCGAAAAGCCCTTGAATCCTGCTAGGACCGTGTGGAGGGCGATCACATCGCTTACGGGCTCGCCGTTAAGGATGATCTCGTCTACTCGGTCGATGTAGTCCGAGTCGGACTCTTCTTCTCCCTGCTTGATTTGCATCATGCGAAGGGGACCTTCTGGTCGAGCGACCCTGGTGGCGAAGTGCTCCGTGAAGACGTGCGCCAGCTGGTTAAAGGAGCCAATGGACCGAGGTGGCAATGAGGTGTACCACCGTGTCACAGGGCACTTTCCATATTATTCGGAGTACCCGGGATTGCCCCGGACTTACAAAGTTTTATGTTAGATAGTTGCCCTGCGACACGAATAAGGTTGGGGACGTGCGACAGTGGTCGGCGTCCGGAGTGTGTCCGTGGGCGAGTAGGACCTTTTGTCGTGGAGAATAGGGATTTTAGAGCATGGTTTCGTGGAATGCTTGGCGTGGGGAGTTCCTTGGAGTGTTGGAAAGGTCTACACCAAGTTTCACAACTAGACGGCTCCGTTTGAGTAGCGAACGATGCGAAGTATCGAGATGCTGCAGTGCAGTGGCATTGTAGTAGTTTCAGAATATTGCAGAGGCAATTCCTCACTCCTCGAGTATCGGATGGGGCTGAAACTTTGAGGACTTATAGATAGTGTCGTAAGATACTCTACGGTTTAAGCGGATAAGGATTTGGAGTTCGTATGAGGGAGTTACACCCGATGTGCTTCCTCGGCCAATCAATGTCTAGTGCAATTACAAGGGAATATTTGTCTAAGCCTATTATAGGGGGGACAATCCTTAGATGGGCAATGGTGGGCAAGCGGCCAGTCTTCCTCGTGCTGTCGAGCACCAAGAGTGCAATCTTCCTAGAGGTAAGGGGGCCTCCAGGGATCCAACTCTAAGCATTCGAAGTGTGCGAGGAGTTCCCGAGTGAGTTGGAAATCGTTAGGGCGGCGTAGGACCTATGTGGTCTGCGTTGGGCTTAAGGTTGGCATGGAGGCTCTAGTGTGACCGGAGGGATGCCGTCGGCCATATAACACTTCCTCTATGTAGATTGGGCAATCGAGGCACTCACTTAAATCATACGCCTCGTGAGCTTACTCGTAAGCATTAGCTATCGGTTTCGGCTATGCTGCGGGGGATCGTTGGCTTCTACATGTGGTTGCGAGACAACACCACATTGCGGATTAAAAGTAATATGTCGGTATGCGAAGTAGTCCCAAACATCATGAGGGGCAAACACCTATTGATGGCATGAATCTAAGCTAAGATCTAAAAAGGTTATCCGCTCGGGTGAGGTACTCTCAAGGGCGCCAAGGTACTGCACCTAGGAACTCCCGAGTGAGTGTCGAGCACGAGGAATTGCACTTCGGGCATGCGAGTGACCCTTAGTGCCGAGTGCCATTGCGGGTTAAGCTTGAAGGGTATGAGATACCGGCCCTTAGTCGGTCGGAGGCAAAGGACAGGCGGGTGCCTAGCATTTTACGTAGCACAATGTACCAGTGCATGATATCTCTAATGTTGGTACTATATGAAATCTCGTAGATGGTAGCCGTACGGAGACTCGGAAGTCTCCCAGGCACACGGGTGATTCGTGATCCGCTGCACGAATTTGATGGCTTGAACCTCAGTGAACCGCACCCCGTGACAAGTGGTATCGGAGCACCGGAATGTCGCATCCAGGTTTCAGTTGAGCTTTGTTGAATATCTTGCTTCCCCTTGAGAACCGGATACAAAAATTGTGCCGATTTTTTTTTATTAGCCATTATAGTGGCATTTCAGCGAAGGGCTTGCAGTGCGTTCTTACGTATTGTGGCAGAGTTGAGAAATTAGTTGGCAGTGGGACTTGAGCGAATGGTAGTACCTCGAGTTGGCTTTGCAATTGGGCGAATGGTAGTACCCTGGTTGTTTGGTTTCTGTCAGTGATGTTCGAAAGCTTTGTTCGGTGCGAGTTGTTGGCATTAGCGATTTCGGCGAATGGTAGTACCCGGGTTACGACGTGTTTAATGACTATTTATTCTCTGCAAGTACAGTTGGCATTTGGTGGATGTGAGGTGAACATCCTCATCGGTAAATTGCGGACGCGCGAGTAACGGTGTTGGTGCAATCCAATCAGATTCGGTGTTAACCTTTTTGTGGGTTTATTAGACATCTTGATCTCCTAGAAGGAGACATGTCGGTGAGCCGGGTGGTGTGCAGTAGCCACGTCTGCCAAGTTGCAGCCATGTTTGCGTAGCGCCGCATATTGAGAGGTGATTTGGGTTTGAGACCTATTTGTGCGAGAAATTCAGTGCGGGAAACCGCCACAGCACATTCAGGTGCAAAACTTGGGCTGAATTTTAGTGCGCGCAAGCGTCATAGCACTTAAGGTGCATTGGTTACATTGGTTACATGAGTTTGAATTGTTATGCGCAAAGCGCTTTCGCACATGAGGTGCAATCGTAACACAGCCACCACGGAAGTTGCAAGAGTGGAGTGTTCAGTCTTCCTGGTTCGAGTCGGGCATATATGAGAATGGGCATGCTCCAAGTGTGGTGTTGCATGTCCCAGCAGTCTATGAGGGACAAGAGATTCGGGTCTGGCCTCCAACATGAGTGGGGGAGGGCCAGACCCTCGAGACGAAATGGGCTGATTCGAGAATGATGCTCCTTAAGGGAATTCCAAAGCCTAGAGTATGGGCTTTGTGGTTGAAGGATTTTCTGAAAGGGACTGAGTTATATGGAGCATTGGGCTCCTTGGTTACCGAAGAGGTGTGTCCATTCTGGACACACACGTGAGCGATGTTGAGTTGGCTGTTCTTGGAAGTAATTTGGAAGCCAATTAATGGGACCTATTGGTTGAAGGATTTCTGATGGGAGCAAGCCGGATGAGGTGTACTCGTACAGAGTTCACAATCGTGCGTTGAGCAATAAGGCCAGATGGCCAGGTTACGAGTTAGGCCAGATGGCCTGGGTTCATGTCTTCGTCTGAGTCAGATGACCAGCGATACCAACCCTTGAGTTTTCGTCACGCCAGGTCAGATGGCCGGTGACGCGGTGTGCCGAGAGTTAGGCATCACCTTCGAGCGGGGGAGGGTGCGTTGATCACGCGTACAACCTTCAAGCTCCTTGCCGTAGAAGTGCGGTGGCCTGAGGGTTGAGAGTAGTGATCTGTGAGCAGCCGTGTAGGCCTCTTTCGACTTGTGCTAGAGGGCACTTGTCTTACAGAATTTCAGATTGGGTCTGGCTCGTCCTTGATAGAATTCAGAATCCATATTATGGGGTATGGTTAGTAAGGATTTTTGAGAGGGCAGCCGCGGTGGTATTTGAGCGGAGCGCAAGCTCCTTTGGATGGGTTCTTGGTGTTAGTGAGCACTCTTAGAAGTATCATGTACTTAAGACGTTCAGGCAAATCGACCCGGTTTAATTCGGAGAACTTGTCGCTAGTCTTGGACTTGACAATGAGGGAGTACCTTGATTTGAGCTAGAGTGGCAATCTAACACCATCGGTGAGTTTTTCGTTATATCAAGGCATGAAGAGAATGATTCCTGCCAAGATATGAGTGGGTGTGCGCCGAGATAGAGGCAACATCCGGGAGATGGAGGTAGAGTGTCGGATTCGTTGCCCAGGTATTTTCATGATGAGATGGGCAGCGCATGTACATAGAGCAGGTCGTGTGTGCATGCGTCGACGAGGACGTCAACGGATCGAGAGGGGGAGGATGTCACAGGGCGCTTTCCATATTATTCGGAGTACCCGGGATTGCCCCGGACTTACAAAGGATTATGTTGGATAGTTTCCCTGCGACACGAATAAGGTTGGGGACGTGCGACAGTGGTCGGCGTCCGGAGTGTGTCCGTGGGCGAGCAGGACCTTGTGTCGTGGAGCAGAAGGCTTTTAGAGAATAGTTTCGTGGAATGCTTGGAGTGGGGAGTTCCTTGGAGTGTTGGGAAGGTCTCCAGCAAGTTTCACAACTAGACGGTTCCGTTTGAGTAGCGAACGATGCGAAGTATCGAGATGCTGCAGTGCAGTGGCATTGTAGTAGTTTAAGAATATTACAGAGGCAATTCCTCACTCCTCGAGTATCGGATGGGGCTGAAACTTTTAGGACTTATAGATAGTGTTGTAAGATACTCTACGGTTCAAGCAGATAAAGATTTGGAGTTCGTATGAGGGAGTTACACCCGATGTGCTTCCTCGGCCAATCAATGTCTAGTGCAATTACAAGGAAATATTTGTCTAAGCCTATTATAGGGGGGACAGTCCTTAGATGGGCAATGGTGGGCAAGTGGCCAGTCTTCCTCGTGCTGTCGAGAACCAAGCGTGCAATCTTCCTAGAGGTAAGGGGGGCCTCTAGGGAGCCAACTCTAAGCATTCGAAGTGTGTGAGGAGTTCCCGAGCGAGTTGGAAATCGTTAGGGCGGCGTAGGACCTATGTGGTCTGCGTTGGGCATAAGGTTGGCATGGAGGCTCTAGTGTGACCGGAGGGATGCCGTCGGCCATATAACACTTCCTGTATGTCGATTGGGCAATCGAGGCACTCACTTAAATCATACGCCTCGTGAGCTTACTCGTAAGCATTAGCTATCGGTTCCGGCTATGTCATGGGGATCGTTGGCTTGTACATGTGGTTGCGAGACAACACCACATTGCGGATTAAAGGTAATATGTCGGTATGCGAAGTAGTCCCAAACATCATGAGGGGCAAATATCTATTGATGGCATGAATCTAAGCCAAGATCTAAAAAGGTTGTCCGTCTCGGGTGAGGTACCCTCAAGGGCGCCAAGGTACTGCACCTAGGAAGTCCCGAGTGAGTGTCGAGCACGAGGAATTGCACTCCGGGCATGCGAGTGACCCTTAGTGCCGAGTGCCATTGCGGGTTAAGCTTGAAGGGTATGAGATACCGGCCCTTAGTCGGTCGGAGGCAAAGGACAGGCGGGTGCCTAGCGTTTTACGCAGCACAATGGACCAGTGCATGATATCTATAATGTTGGTACTATATGAAATCTCGTAGATAGTAGCCGGACGGAGATTCGGAAGTCTCCTAGGCGCACGGGCAATTCGTGATCCGCCTCACGAATTCGACGGCCTGAACCTCAGTGAGCCGCACCCCGTGACACACCGGTAGGCGAGGTCGTCCAGCATCATTGGGAACATTCGGCACCTGGTCACGTCTGATGCCCCACACCCGGTCATATAGATGTTGAACTTGCTCAGGTGTGTTTGGGGGTCCGATCGCCCCTCGTACAAAGGTGTTTGCGGAGGAGCGATCTTGTGCTGCACAGGGGCGAGTTCGATGTCGACCGTGAGCGGCTCGCTTGGCTCGGCGATCATCTTCTTGGCGCCTGCCCTGGATTCTAGGAGCGCCTTCATGTCGTCGAGCTGAAGTTGCATCGCGGCCATCGCCGTGGCTCGGTCGCTTGCTGATCGGCTTTGGGAGCGGGAGCCGAGGCGATCGTGTACCGATCTCCAGACTCCACTGCTGCCAACCTCGGCTATTTGGCGAGGGGGAGCCAGACGGCTGGGCTACCTTCTGGGAGTCGGGTAGGCCGAGCTCCTGGTGACGGACTCAAACTCCGTCGTCTCGTAGCTGGGGCCGGACTGCCCCGGTCGCCAAGACGGGTCACTGCCGAGGCGATCGAAAACAGAGGTGCCCCGGATGGCGAGCGCCTCTTCTTGCGGATGAGAGCCTCCTGGCGATCGCTCGGCCAGTAACGCCTTGAGCTTCCGCTTGGACTTCCGGCGGATGGCCGAGGGGGTGATAGCGGGAGGCGCGTCGAGAGCACTCCGTCGCTCCTGTAGGACGGCCATGGCCTCTTCGATCTGTTCCTTGGTTTAGAACTGATCGAGCGAGAGGCTTGGGCCGGACCTCAGGGGCGGGATCGAGCGTCTCTGACTGCGGCGGCTACCTTCGGCCATCGGCTGTGGCTCGGACTGAGACGGAACGAGGCATCTGGCGGGTTGGCCGGCGGCTTTCTTCGATGCGGAGGCGGAAGACATGATTTCTGAAAGATTTCTTTGAAGCGTAGTGAGTGTCACTTCAAGTATATGCCCCGAGAACAGTGAGTGTTCTTAGGGACGGTAGGAATAAAAATTTGAGGGTTAGATGCCCCTTCTTCTAGCGCCAATTGTTGTTGCCCAAAATATTTATCCGAAGATTAAATACTGGTGGAATGAACGGAAAACAAACAACAATTTGCGGGAGTACTTCCGAGAGAATATGAATAAACACAAGATTTGCCGGATTTGTTAGGCCCGGGCTTGAATGCTCTCGCGAGATGTTATTAATACAAATATTCGTGGATACAAGTATTAATGTGAGAAATCTAAATACAATGAGTGTAAAAAGACTCTGTTAATCCGGCTCTTGAGCGAAGCTCGGTGTTCTTCGTCCGTGCCGATCGTCTGCTTGATGAGAGAGGCCGAGATAAGTAAGTACCGAAAGATAGCTGTTGCCAAGAGTTGGATAAAGCCAAGTGCTGTGTGTTGTATGCTGAAATCGCGATAATGCTAGCTTAGTGAGCAAAAATCCGAGAGAAGTCCAAGTGCAGGGAGCTTTGTATATATAGGGGCAGCGGAGCCTTGTCTTCTGGCGAGCGATCGCCTTCCGGCCATTATAATAATGGGGCGATCGTCTGCCGGCCAATATTATAATGGGGCGATCACACGGGCTGTCGGCCTAAAGTCCAAGGTAGATGCTGGCAGCCAGCTGTGCGGTCCAATGAGGAGCCAGCACGCGTCCGGAGTCACTGTCACATGCGGTCCTACTGACAACTTTCGGCGGGCTTGTCGGCTGGTGGACGGATGCTGACAGGCTGTGGTCAATGATCCGTGAATTGTGGATCTTGTCTCGGCTCTGCACGTGGGCTCAGTCCTGAGGTTCGGCCTTTGCCGACTGGATGACCATCGGCTCTGATCGGCATGAGGCGGTCGTCTCTAGCTGGTCACCGAAGTCGGCATCGGCCAGTCGCTGAGGGTCGACATCGGTCGGTCACCAAGGGTCGGTCAGCAAGTGCCGGGAGATGATCGTCCGCTAGTCGGTCGCCAGGAGTCGGTCGCCAAGTACCGAGAGACGATCTTATTTGATGTCGATCGCTCAGCACCGGGACTTGTCCTGGGACCTTCGGTTGGCCGATTTATCTTGACTGCTGGGCTAAGGCTAGGCCGCCTGGTCGCTAGTCGGCAGTTCTGACTCGGCTGCTCGGTAGTGGATAGGTCGCCCGATCTCAGAGGCGATCGCCGGTCGGAGAGTATAATTCTCGACACAACACACATATATAGAGTTTAGTCAACATTAGGGTTTGACTTTACCGTGACCCGAAGACTTGACCGGGACATCTAATGAAGGGTCTATACATATATAGTATTCACGACATAATGGTTCTGGAATGATTCGTTCATTCGTTCTCAGTCGGGGTTTACAGTGCGGCCCGCTAGGCTGGCTAAGCGCTGCCCGCACTCATTGGTTCCTCCCAATGCCGGCTGAGACGAACCTACGGAGTCGCGCAATAGGATCATTGATGGATAAATATTAATTAATAATCTCTCTTATAATATTAGATATTAGATATCTAATTTTAATTTATCGGATAAATCAAATAGCGGTCTTATGAATTGTAAGTAGGTTACTGGGTGATTACTTTAATTCATAAATTATATTTCTTAGAGAAATATATATTTGTGTTTGATATAATTAATTAATTGGATTAATTAATTAGTCCAAACACATTGGAAATAAAACGGATTCGTTTGACAAATATCCAGTACACGAGGGATTCATTTTGACGAACATCCAGTACATGAGCCGAGTAAATTCGACCCGTCTTCTTGGAAATTTCCCTTAAGGCCGCCCCCCTCCCTATCTTGTCTCTTTTATACTTATTTTATGTCACTAGGTGACATATGTGAGGTGTATTTGATACCCTCAATCATGTGTTAAAGGTAGATTTTTATTTTTTTTATAAAAAAAAAAGTCTTTAAAAAGGAGAGAGGACAACTTCTTCTTGCAAGAAGTCAAAATCACGAATTTGAGAGAGAGTGTAAGGTTGAAAACTTCATCTTGATCTTAGAGACAAGATATAAGAAGAATACATTGAGAGAGAAAATTCCTACAAGCTTCCCTAGCCGCATTCTTGAAGAAAGGAAGCTTGTCGATTTTTCCATCAAGTTCCGGCGTGTGAAGTAGAGGCATCTTGCTTTAGGTGCTTGGAACGAAGGGCTCTTCATCATCATCATCATCATACGAAGGTTTTTCAGAGACATCATAGGTATGGGACTTTGATTCCTTGATCTTCGTATTTTTCTTTTCGTATATACGTTACTTGATCGATCCTCTTAGGGATTCCGTTTATTCGTCCGCTGCGTTTATTTTCTGTGGAATCCCAACACCCACGTGTCCTTAATGCCTAGAAAATGAGCTGACTTGGATAAACGATCAACTATCACCCAAATAATGTTCATTCCTGTCTTGATTCTCGGCATACTAGTGATAAAGTCCATCGATATGTCCTCCCACTTCCAGTCAGGAATCGGGAGCGGCTTCAACATTCCGGCAGGTCGTTGATGCTCGATCTTAACTTGCTTACAAGTCAAGCATTTCGAAACATATTCTGCTACATCTTTCTTCATGTTGCCCCACCAGAAATTCTGCTTCAAGTCCTTGTACATCTTACTGGTGCCTGGGTGGATAGAATAGGGCGAGCTTTGAGCTTCCTTCATAATCGTATGTTTCAGAACATCGACATCGGGAATGCAGAGTCGGATCTGAAATCTCAAAACTCCATCATCATGAATTACGAATTTGGGGGCCTTCCTCTTGATCACTTCATCACGTAACCGAATCATCAGAGGATCATTTGTCTGCATAGATTTGATTTCTTCGATTAATGATGAAGTTATTTCCATTACGCACAATTGTCCTTGGACTCTTTGTAACCATACTTCAATTCTTTCTCGAATCATCTCTCGTTGAAGGCTAAGTTGGGAGGTCAGAGTCTCCAGCATCTGAATAGAAATAGGCTTGCGGCTAAGTGCATCTGCCACTATATTCGCTTTGCCTGGATGATACAAAATCTCCAAGTCGTAGTCCTTAATCAGCTCTAACCATCTTCTTTGCCATATTCAACTCTTTCTGACTGAAGGTGTATTTAAGACTCTTGTGATCCGTAAAGATCTGACAGTGAGTCCCGTACAGGTAATGCCTCCAGATTTTCAAAGCAAAAACTACTACCGCTAGCTCCAAATCATGCATTGGGTAATTCACTTCATAAGGTTTCAGCTGTCGTGACGCATAAGCGATCACCTTATCATTCTGTATCAATACGCATCCGAGTCCTTGGTTCGAAGCATCACTGTAAACTATGAATCCTCCAGTCCCTTTTGGAAGTGTTAAAATCGGTGTTGTCGTAACTCTCTTCTTCAATCCATCAAAGCTATTCTGGCACAATTCGTTCCACTCAAACTTTTGAGTTTTCTGCAGGAGTCGAGTAAGTGGGCGGGAAATTTTAGAAAACCCTTCCACGAATCGACGATAATATCCAGCAAGTCCTAAGAAACTCCGGACTTCTTTCACATTCTTTGGAGGCTTCCAATCCATAACTGCTTCGATCTTATGAGGATCTACTCGGACTCCTTCAGCTGATACCACATGGCCGAGGAACATTACTTCCTTTAGCCAGAATTCACACTTAGAAAGTTTGGCGTACAATTGCTCGCTTCTCAAAAGTTCTAATACAATCCGCAAATGCTGTGCATGCTCTTCCGAGCTCTTAGAATACACCAGAATGTCATCAATGAACACGACCACAAATTTATCCAAATATTCGATGAACACTCGGTTCATCAATTGCATGAATACAGCAGGTGTATTAGTGAGACCAAACGGCATCACTACAAACTCATAATGTCCGTAGCGAGTTCTGAATGCTGACTTCGGAACATCAGAGTCCTAAATCCTCAGCTGATGATATCCTGATCTCAAATCGATTTTAGAAAATACTGTTGCTCCTTGTAATTGGTCAAACAAATCATCAATCCGTGGCAATGGATACTTGTTCTTAATTGTCATCTTATTCAGTTTTTGATAGTCAATACATGGTCGAAGCGATCTATCCTTCTTCCGGATAAAAAGAACTGGCGCTCCCCAAGGCGAAACACTTGGCTGGATATAGCCTTTGTCCAATAACTCCTCTAGCTGCTTCTTCAGTTCGTACATCTCAGTAGGTGCCATACGATACGGCGCCTTAGAAATTGGTGTAGCTCCGGGTTCCAACTCAATGGTGAAATCTACATCCCATCATGGAGGTAGTCCAGGTAACTCGTCAGGAAATACACCTGGAAACTCGTTCACAACATGAATGGATGAAAGTTCCACAATTTCGTCTTCTTTCTTCATTGCATAACACCAGTATCTGGTACAACCCTGTTTCAACAATTTGACAGCTTTCATCGCCTTGATCAACTTTCCTGAGCTTCCTGGTTTCCATCCTTCAAACAATATTTCGGAACCATCGTCAGCGATCAGTGAGATATTCCACCTTCGGTAGTTTACAGTAGCTCCATATCGATTAAGCCAATCATCTCTGAGTATCAGGTCATATCCTTGCATTTCTATCACAATCAGATTTGAGAGCCACTCTCTGCCTCCAAATGATACAGGGAAATCTCTAGTTTCTAAGTTCCCAACAATCCTCTCTCCACTCGGTAAACCAACAACATAAGGTTCACAGTAATGAAAACCAGAAATATTCAAACGATTTACACAAGATGAGGATATAAATAAATGCGTAGCTCATGTATAGAATAAAATGCTAAATGGATGGGAAATGATTTGAACAGTACCTGATGCGACAGCAGCATCTTGATCGTCCGTCCTCCTCATCTCGTACAGACATGGGGGAACAGATCCGGCACTCGATGTTCTCTTTCAGTCCCATTGTCCTCTGCCTCGTCCGCGGCCAAAATTCTGAGGCATCTGAACACTTTGCTGCGTCTGTTGGATACTAGCTTCCTTCTGAACTGGCTGCGATGTACGGGTTCAATTGAACTTGGTGGCATCCTTGCAAAACGTCACACGGTGCCCTTCTTGTCCGCAATCAAAACATGTAACTGGAGTGCGCAAACCATCACGCCAAAGGTGATCTGGGCGACCACAGTTAAAGCACCTCCTAGCTGTATCCGTCGTGGCTGACATTGTTCCGAAATTCTTTCCGCTCTTAGATGGGTGCGGGGGTTTCTTGAAAGAATGAAAAGATGACTAGGCCCGCTGCTCTTGTGCTCTGTAAAAGTACCAGAGACTTTCTGCTTCTTGGACTCCGTAAACTTCTCCATTGATGCTTCCTTGATTTCGTACGCCAACGCCTTATCCTGGTATTGACGGTGAGTGGTACATTCAAAACCGGACATGTACCTATGGATTTCTGGTTTCATCCTCATATCAAAATGGATCATCATTTCTGCATCTGTTCTGACCAGATGTCGAACAAATGCTAGTTGCTGGTTAAATGTCTTAATTGTCTCGGATATGGGTTCGTCTGATGGCTGTGCGGAGAAAAATTCTCGAACTTTGGCTTCCCTCACAGGACGAGGGCAGTACTGAGCTTCCATCATTATTTTAAATTCTGTCCAGTCAGCATCATGATCTGCAAGCCGGATGGCTTCCCACCACTCGAATGCTTCCCCTATCAAAAAGTACTGAGCAATAGAGGCTCTCCGGTCGTCTGGGCAATTAATTCCAGCAAAAATTTTCTCCAATTCTTTCAACCAATGGTCCCATGTGGAGTCTCAGAAAAGCCGTCGAATTTGGGTGGTTGCATCTTTGCCACCTCTTGCAGCCATCGGTCACCTCGATTTCCCATGTCTGGGATCCCTTGCTGTCTCTCTCCCTGCTGTAATCCCACCGCCAACTGCATTCGGTCCACAACCTGGGCGAACTGAGTCATCTGGTTCACCACCTGACAAAGGATTTCGGGTACGGCTGGTTCTGGTTCATTATATAGATCTCTGTGGCTCGCCGGAACTGTGGCTGGCCTGATTAGAAGGCGAAGCTTCTCTTTCGGCATTCCTTCGTCCGCGTTCGCGACCGCGACCACGTCCACATCCGCCTCTCAACTTACTGTAAGCATAAATATTCAACATACAGGAAACAATATTGTTCTAATGTTCAATTCTAAAGAAATACAACATGTAAAGAACAAGATAGAGTTTAGGAACTTACAACCACCGTTCCCATGAAGACGTAGGCAGTACAGTGATGTCATTCACGGCCGGTTACCTCAAAAGACGTATATGACCCCTATTTTAACCCAATGTCCAAGATATCCATAATCTTAGCTCCGATACCATATTCTGTAACACCCCCAATATATTCAGGGATATTACAGCGCCGTAAATCCTTTACATAAGAATTTACAAGGCTAAAGAAATGAAAAGACAATAACAGATACCAACTTATGAAATCACTAAAATAAAATATAACAGTTCTGGTTCAATACCGAGAATACAGATATCCAAATGAAGAGTTATTAATACATCACCAAAATCCAAACATCACAAACTGACGACGTACTCGAGTACTTATTAAAAATAACCAAACACAGACAATTAAACCCGGCCGGAACATCACTCTGCACCCTCGTCGTCATGCAACTCCAGTGGTTGTTTTCCCGCTCTTCTGGATCCTGAACATAAACAAATGTTCACCCCCGAAGGGGTTAGCACAACGATGCTAGTACAAGTACAATAATCATACAACAATGATATAATCAACAATTATATCATAAAAAGTTTCTACGACGAGAAATAACAACAACACATATCACATCATAATAGTCTCAACATACTGATGGCATTCCAATGATCCAACGCACACAGCTATAGATTCCCATGATGATCCCGTCGGACCAACGCATGGTGGAACTGTCTGTCCAACGATCCAACGCACACAGCTATAGATTCCCATGATGATTCCCGTCGGATCAACGCATGGTGGACATTTAATCACAACACTAAATACACAATACAATCACAATATAGCTGTCATAAAACAATTCTAATTAGAGTACTTGCCTTGATTCGAAGACAAGAACAATACTTCCACGAAAAACGAAATACTCGAAGGTCTCCCCTTCGATCAATCACATAGCAAGCTCGAACCTTAACAAAATAAATAATATAGAATTCATGTCACGTCGAACGAACATCTAACAATCCAAAAATACAGTCGGAAGTTCTTAAAAGAAATTTGTCTGGTTTTCTTAACGCACGCTACGCATCCTATCTAGCATACGTTAAGGCTACTCGTTAGCACACGCAATTACACACAGCCTAGCGTACGCTAACCATGCACGGTCAGTACCTCACTGATCAGCCGACTGACTCGCCTGATGACTTAACGCACGCTAAGTTTCAATCGTAGCGTACGCTAAATATGCCCGTTAGCGTACGTTAATTCACATAGCTTAGCACACGCTAAGCGTGCATGGCAGTTCACTGTTGGGCAGCAGACTAGTTCTAACGGTGATGAAATTTACGAACTCCTCAGAGATTAACGTGTGATATCCGTCTACATGTCATATTCATAAACTTATTAATGATCTTATGAATTCAATCATCTTTGAGGTTTCAAGGAAAAGAATATCATCACAACTCTTATATTCGAACTTGATTATCATTCTCATGCGAATTTTGGTGATCTCTGGTTTGGTGCACTAGATTCTATTATCATAATTCACATTCAGACTTCATCTTGAAGGTGAACAAACAATTCCAACTTATACGAAAGGATACTTCCTAAGATGATTCTTCCCTAAAGTCCTTATAACCAAAAATGATATCACCTCCAATTTTATGATAAATAAGACAACATAAATCATACGGATAATCAACTTCAGAATGTTCCTCTCATCATTTGAAGTACTAGGATTCCAACTACGAGGTTCCAACGACAATATCATAAGTGTAATTATTCCAATCTTCTAAACATGATGTTTGGTGAATAATTCACCAATGGAACTAAATATCTTGCTAGCATGATCATCTTATTCTTCATAACACGAATCTAAAGTTGGAGATAGAATTAACATACCTTTAATGAAGAAATCACTGATCCAGAAAGGTAGAATCCAGCTCCGATTGCTTGAGTGTCACTTCAAAGTGAATTCTTTTTCAATGATCAAGTATAAGCACTCTTTAATATTTAATGATCAAGTACAGCGGATTTGTATGTGCTTAAGGAGTAGGAAAAGCTCTCTGGACTTCCAAGGGACGAAGAACAAATGAAGGGAATAGGTAGAAATGGAGTGATGTCCTTTAAATAAAGTTTCTGCACAATAGCTGATTAGCGCACGCTACATACCATTCTTAGCGCACGCTAATAAGCGTTGACTCCAAATCTGTCCAGGTTCATCCGCGGGAATCTTATCCGGACCCATGTCCCGGCTGGCGCATGTGCTAGCCGCATAGCTCAAGAATTGACTGCCTAGAACACGCAAATCCTACATTCGTAGCGTGCGCTAGTTGTAGCCGATAGCGCGCGTTAAGCTACATTCTTAGCATGCGCTATCACGAGTTTGTATGAGAAATTTTGCATGACGATATACTTATGTACAAAGATACCAATGTGAGAAATATCATACTCCAATTATCGAGATCACAAATCCGAATAATACAGGGTTCGAATACAGATGAAATATATAATAATAAATCCGGATATTACAGCTGTCGGCACCATAGCTCACGCTAGGGCGACCTGCCTATATATTTGACCGAGCAGCCCTGTTTCCAACCATTTTTCACTTCCCATCTTTCTTTTCCGCGGCCAGAGATTTTGAGAGCGAGGAGACATGTTGTTGAACAATAAATCCATGAAGTTCTTAAGTTCATATCATTGATTGGTCATTCCATAACATCCTTTGATCCAGCAAATCAAGGTTAGATTTCCTAGAACCCTATCTTTCGGAAATTTTGGGGTTTTTGGGTTTTTGTCCGATTCGTTCCGAATTGTTGATTAATCCATGATGGGTATAATTAATCTTAGTGTTATTCATGTGTTTAACATCATTTAATCCATGGTTCTTCGCCGAATCAAGGTATATTTCTTGATTTTCCTCCGGGTTGACTTTTTGGGGGATTGGTTCCTGATTTCATTTTCCATCCATTTTTGATGAATCGATTGTTGTTAAATGATGTTTTTAAACATATCATATGGATTGAACATCCATATTTCGGTTGGGAATTCCATTTTCATGTTCTGTTGGGTCGATTCGTGTTCTTGGCCGTTTTGGGGGAAACCCTTGAACTTTCATCTTTTGTTATTTGAATTCAGCGGTTTTGGGTCGTACTTTGGAATTCATTTTCGTTGTTATTGTTGTCGTTTGTAGTTTATTGTTGCGAGTTGTCGTTCGGTGGAGTCGGCGGGTTCGTAGTCGCTCCGAGTCTCCTCACTTCGGTCGATTCTCCGCGCTGTGGTTATTCAAGGCAAGTACCTTGCCCATACAATTCTTATTTTATGGATATGATAATTAGTGATCGTCTCCATGTGTTAATTTGATCGTTTGAATTTCACTTTCAAAGATTCAGTTAGCCTTGTTAAAGGCCCTCTTTCAAAACGTGTGTGTTTTGTGAACATTGTGTTCGTGGATGGTTATGTAAATTACTATGAATACATTTGGTGTTATCGTTATGCTTTGATAATATATATGTATATACTATCTCATATCGGTGCGTTGTGATTTGACCATTGCGTCGTGCATTGTGTTTGTTGCCATTGAGTGAATTACTTGGATATTATTGATGTGATGTGTTATTGTGTGAATGTGTGGATATAGTTGAAGGTCTACGGTGACACATGGCACGTGATCATGTGGTCAGGATGCAACAAGTTATTGATCCAACCGTGAGAGCCTGAGATAATCTACGGTGACACATGGCTTGTGATCATGTGGTCAGGATGCAACAAGTGATTGATCTAACCGTGAGATATGGTGTGTGATTTGTTTCGCTAGCCAGCTCGGGAGGGTCATTAGAGGCCTCGGGTGGGATTTATGGCTTCGTCCCGGTCCTAGGCGATGCTTGTATGTGATTATATTGTGTTGATTTTATGTCTGTTGAGGACACTTGATGTGGGCTCTGACCCTGTGAATTGTTGTTGGTTTTATTTGTGAAAACGAAACCTTTGGGCTATGACCCTTGTTGATTTTGGAAAGAGAAGGATTCGAAAATCCTGAGTTGTTTCTATCAAAACTCCCGTTGGCATTTTAAATCACTTTATAAATTGTTTCCCTTGACTTGGGATCTTTCGATTTTGGAAAACTTTACCTAAACTCTTGCCTCGAGAAGTATTTTCGTTATGTTTAAATCTTTGAGGATTCCTGGTTATTATTGTCCTTGGAACTTGTATTGTATGGCTCATATTTTTTGCACTTTGTACTTGCACTAGCAAAATAGTGGAATTTTGCTAACCTCCGAGAAATCGGAGGGTGGATGTCTGTATTGCATTTAGGTTTTGGAGCATAACACAGGGTCGGCATGAAGGTTGATAAAAGATGAACGATACTAATCACACGAGGACCTATTGATGTCGTATTGGTTTAGTTGTATTTTATTTTTCACTGCAGTATTCTTTCCCCATTGTACGGGAGTGTGTTGTACTCGACCCCTGCATGGGCATGTGTTGTGATTGAGTTGTATGTATTTATTGAAAGACCAAATCAGTCTACTGAGTCATTTTAGCCTTAAAGGCATTGTTGAGATGTTCGATGATGTTACCAGCCTGGTAGATCCTTGAGGAAAGGTTCTACGGCGTGTAATATCCTTGAGTAGATTGGGGGTGTTACAGAAATGGTATCGGAGCTTAGGTTGTGGAAACCTAGGCTGTCGGGTTTAGTGGTGTCTGTTGAGTTTTTGTCTCGTCAGATT
Organism: Orobanche coerulescens; assembly: GCA_033398695.1. NCBI lineage: Eukaryota > Viridiplantae > Streptophyta > Magnoliopsida > Lamiales > Orobanchaceae > Orobanche > Orobanche coerulescens. Next base: position 166,620,978 of record CM065808.1, read on the forward strand.
TTGTCTGACTGAGTCGTGTCGCGACGCGTCGTCTGAGTTTGTTGGTCGTGATTAGTATCGTGGGGCGATCATCATCTTCGTGCGACCTGTGGATGTAAGTCTCCCTTCTTTGTGATTGTGCCTCGTCTGATGCGAGTTACTGGTATGATTATGTGTTAAGTGATGGAACCTTTATTGTTGCGATATTTCGTTAACGCAAGTGCACGTTATCGTAGACAAGTAATAAAGTGATGAGTGAGTATCGTTCCCACGAGAACTGAATCACTAAGTACCGATTTTTATGTATTCTAATTTTATTTGAACAGTCGAAATTTTGGTTGCAATTAATGACTAAAGAGAATTAATAAAAGAACTAACAGTAAAAACGATCGCTTGAAGAAAGAAAATCAAATGATGAATAAGTCTAGGATTCTGAATCCACCTTGGTTTATCCGAATTTACTCTCGATTATCTGAAGTTAATGATTTCCCCAATTTAGTGAAGGCGAAGATTGCTAAAATACTCTACCGCCTCTCCCGAGGTCAATAGATTTTTCTAAAGGCGAATAACGCACTCTATCCCTAGGTGAATTAATTCGACAATAGGCAAAAAGCACAAAATCCTCAAAAGGCCACGTAGTTCCTATGAGTATATTCCTATCTCACAAGATAAAACGGTTCTCACCAATAGTTCCTCACCAACTCTCCTCTCCCGATTCGAGTTGCGTAATTAAAACAATCCAATTATTGGCCAGACAATTGAAAGCATTAAAATTAATTGGGAGAACTCAATAGAAAAGGGAATCATATAGATAATCAAAAGCAAATCCGTCAAAACTTAGGTTTCATCAAAATCCTAGAACAGGGTTTTAGCCTGACATGCTAAAAGATAAAAATACAGAATTAATGAATGAAAGCATTGAAATCAAATGCATGTGAAGAATCGGATTCCTCCGTTCTTCTGGCTTCCGCCCTTTGCTCTTGGTGTCTTCTGCTTCAGCGATCTTCCTCTGATTCCAAGATTGATCGATCCTCTCTCCAGATCATCCCTAATTATGATCTTAAACCCTTATTTATAGCTCTCGGCAGCCTCCAAAACGCGTCTGTGTGATTAGGTCGAGAACTGGCTTCAAAACGGCCCAAACCTGTGCGGAGCACACCAAAACCGCCCCGTGTGCCGCGGCTCACTTAATCTGTGCCGCGGCTCACGGCACTCCAATAAAAACCTGGGCGCTATAATTTTCCTCTAGGCCGCGGCTCACTATATCTATGCCGCGGCTCAGAGTACAGTCTACTCTGGTGCCTGCTGGTCCTCCGCGTGTGCCGCGGCCCGCTTGCCTTGTGCCGCGGCCCCAGGCCAAAATTCGCCGTTTTCGTCCGTTTTTTATCGTTTCGGCTTTCGGACTCCAATTTCCTGCAAAACATAAAATAATAGGGCATTAAAGGCTCATTTATGCAGATTTACTCACAAAAAGAATACAAAATAATGATAAATAAGCGTATAAAAATACGCCTAACAAATACCCCAAACTTGAGCCTTTGCTTGTCCTCAAGCAAAAATAATCAATTTCAACAAAAGAATATCGTGAATAATCGTGCAACTCATAGTGCTCAACCTAATCAATACTACCCTGAAAATCTCAAAGAATAGTACAAGTATTGTAATAGTGAGCCACGTTCAGGACACTGAGTCCACAAAGTAACCAATTTCAGTCCTAATCAATCGTTCATGAAGAAAATCGAGCTCAAAGATTAACAAGCGTGAATTTAATCGACCGTCAATATGAAAGGTTAAAATAAACAAGATAACTCGCCCAGTTCCACAGTCTAGTGGCAAAAATTCCAAGAGTTTCATCAAAAATAACCCTCGGACAGTGTTCCTTTATATATGATCAATAAATTGATTCGAGTTGACCACTAGGTTCGGATCTCGGGATGTTTCATCGGGATAATCCTAGGGTGGAATTCCATTCTCATGTGTTGGGGAACCGTTTGACGTAAAAGACACTCATGGGGCACATGGATGCTTCTAGTTACTAAGTTCCCCTTCACAGCGGAGAAACAACTCGAATAGCTATTCCCGCATGTCTGATTCAAGGTCGCTGTTTTACGCGAGAGTAAACAACGGGTCACGCGAATACCCCTGGTTACTAGGATCCCCATCATCGGCACATGCAAAATCTCTAAACCACTAGTCTAATCAGGGTCATCGTTTTACGCGAGAGTAAACAACGGGTCACGTGAATACCCCCGGTTACTAGACTTCCCGTCATAGAACAAATAATATCACGACTTTTGGGAAAAACTGTCCGACTCTAAACTCAAATTAGGTGCCCATACGACTTATGTTACTGGACGACTAGCTACGCGAAAAGTGTAACCAAACGTATAGACGGCGATTTGAAAACACATATGTCTCCTCTCTTATTCGCTAAGATTTCTACAAAAACGAAAAAATTTTGGACCTAAATGAAGACTTAACAGAAACAGATATCGCTGACCACAACTCACTAAAACTTAACTGTTTCTTCCCCGAGAAATCAGTATCGTAACATCAGTTTTACACAAAATGAAGCACGAAAAATTCACGAATGCAATTAAAAACATGACAAGCAAGGCTAGCAACAAAAATATAACTAAAAATAACAAAAGTGCAAACGAATAAGTAGAACAATAATAATAGCAACAGAAAGTAAACCCCCCCAAACTTAGGACGTACATTGACCTCAATGGATAAAATATAATATGCAAAAATAGAAGAAGGTCAAGTACTCCCCTACAGTCTGCTCACGAACTGGTGTCGGCGTCGTCCGGCGAGCTTGCACGCTTCTTGACTACACCATGCGGAACGTGAATGAATGAGCTTGCAACAACAAATAGGAAATTAAGGATGAGCTCTCAAGTTTAGACATGATGTAAGGGTTGGGAGACAATATAATCCGATAAAACGATTCGTTGCATATAGTTTTAAAATGCTTGCCTTAACAATTTTTCACTGCTGCAATTTATCAAACACTTGGTATGCACAAGTCAAAATGAAGAACAAGAAGTTTAATGGCTAACTCCAAATCCCAAAAAATAATAACACAGATATATAGCCATGAAAAATGACAACTAACATCACCAATTCGTTCATAATCACCAATACCATCACAATCAAATACCATATTCACCATATTCCAACTCCATTTTTGAGAAAACATTGAAGAACAACTAGCAACATATAACTTCAATTCACTTTTCAAATCATGTATCAATTATGATTACGAGACCGAGAATTACCTGACTTGTAATGAAGAATGTAAGAAGAAGGAGCAGAAAAAGATGTCGGTCGAGTGCTTGTGTGCAGGAAGGAAGGGAAGAAGTTTACCTGAATCCCGACCGATCGAGTATAAGAAGGATACCTGGGCTTTCCTATTTGCGACGGGGGCCGCGGCACAACCTAAGTGAGCCGCGGCCCATAGTACAGTCGGCCTGGGACTTTTTGTGATGTCGCCGGGTGCCACGGCTCAGCATACGGGTGCCGCGGCTCATAATGTTAATGTGCCGCGGCTCAGCACATATGTGCCGCGGCATGCAGCACCTTCCCGGCGATTTTTGCAATTGGCGTGCCGCGGGTCAGTAGCAACGTGCCGCGGCTCATAGGTCAGGTGTGCTGCGGCTCAGTAAGATCGTGCCGCGGCACAGAGTACAGTCTGGTTTGGCTTTTTCCTGCAACTGGTGTGTGCCGCGGCTCACTATTCTTGTGCCGCGGCCCGTTATTGATTTCTTCCCCTGGGGTGATTCCTGCACAGAATTTTTAATGGTAAACATCAAGAACGAGAGGGCTAAGCAAATCAAAGCCAAAATGACGAAAAATAAAAACTCTAAAATGCAAGAAAACACTAAAAAAATTTAAAAATTCTACAACTAATACTCGGGTTGCCTCATGAGAAGCGCTAAGTTTATAGTCTTCAGCCGGACTTTTCTAGCATTTATCCGGCGGTGGATAAGACGACACTCGTCTTATGCGCGTCTATTGGATTTCCCAAATAGGCCTTCAACCGCTGTCCATTAACTTTGAATTTGCGGTCATCTTTTTGTACTTCCACCGCACCATGTGGGAACACTTGAACTACGGTGAATGGTCCTGACCATCGTGAACGCAATTTTCCGGGGAATAACCTTAAGCGAGAATTAAATAACAACACTTCTTGACCCGGGACAAACTCTCTCTGTGTGATGTGCTTATCATGCCAAATCTTTGTTCGCTCCTTATAAAGTTTCGCATTTTCGTATGCGTCGTGGCGAATTTACTCCAACTCGTTCAGCTGTAAACAACGCTTCTCACCAGCAGACTTCAGATCAAAGTTTAATTTCTTAATCGCCCAATAAGCACGATGTTCCATCTCTACGGGCAAATGACAACTTTTCCAATAAACTAATCTATAAGGCGACATCCCGATAGGTGTTTTATACGCAGTACGGTACGCCCAAAGTGCATCATCGAGTTTAAAAGACCAATCTTTTCGAGACGAGCTGACTGTTTTTTCTAAGATCCACTTCAGCTCTCGATTTGATATCTCGACTTGACCGCTTGTCTGAGGATGGTAGGCTGTAGCAACACGATGAGTGACTCCGTATTTTCTCAAGACCGCATCAAGGAATTTGTTGTCGAAGTGTGAACCACCATCACTGATAATAACACGTGGAGTCCCAAAACACGAGAAAATGTATTTTTTTATAAATTTGATTACGACATTGGAACCATTCGTTGGTAGTGCCACTGCTTCTACCCACTTTGAGACGTAGTCCACGGCTACCAAAATATAAAGATTCTTATTGGATGGAGGAAATAGACCCATGAAGTCGATCCCCCACACGTTGAATAATTCAACCTAGAGTATGGTGTTCAGCGGCATTTCGTTTCATCTTGAGATGTTTCCTTTCCGTTGACACCGATCACATGTGGACACAAAGGAGTGAGCATCCTTGAATAATGACGGCCAATAGAACCCCGATTGTAAAACCTTTGCCGCTATTCTATTTCCACTAAAATGTCCACCGTAGGGTGATGCATGACAATGGTTCAGCACACTGTGGATTTCCTCATCCGGAATACATCTGCGAATGATTTGATCGGGGCATCTTTTGAATAGAAAAGGATCGTCCCACAAATAATACTTAGCGTCTGAGATTAGTTTCTTCTTTTGATGGCGTGAGAGGTCGTTTGGAATTGTTTTGCTTGCCAAGTATTTCACTAGATCAGCATACCAAGGCGCGTGTTGCAAACCCAACTTGTAGAGCTGCTCGTCGGGAAAGGTTTCCATGATTTGCGGATGACTTTCTCCTCGCTCGAGGGGACTCTCTAACCATGAAAGGTGATCGGCTATAACATTCTCAGTTCCCTTTTTATCCCGAATTTCCAAGTTGAATTCTTGAAGGAGAAGCACCCACCTAATCAACCTTGGTTTAGCATCATTCTTTTCCAAAAGGTATTTTATTGCTGAATGGTCGGTCCACACTATCACTTTCGTCCCTAGTAGATACGCCCGGAATTTATGAAATGCAAATATTACCGCCAACAATTCTTTTTCTGTTGTGGCATAATTTCTTTGGGCGTCGTCGAGTGTTCGGCTCGCATAATACACGACGTGGAACACTTTCCCTCGTCTTTGTCCCAAAACAGCCCCAATGGCAAAATCACCCGCATCACACATTAATTCGAACGGAAGGTCCCAGTCTGGAGCGACTATCACCAGTGCCGTGCTTAGAGCTTTCTTCAATAAATTGAAACTTTCTTTAAACGACTCGTCAAAATTAAACGGGACATCCTTCACGAGTAGATTGCACAACGGCTTCGTGATCTTCGAAAAATCCTTAATAAATCGGCGATAGAAACCGGCATGTCCCAAAAAACTTCTAATCCCTTTAACCGAAGTAGGCGGAGGCATCTTCTCGATTGTTTCAATTTTCGCTCGGTCGACTTCAATTCCATGTGAGGATATTCGATGGCCAAGTACTATGCCCTCCTGAACCATAAAGTGACACTTCTCCCAGTTCAAGACCAAATTTGTCTCTTCGTATCTTTTATAGGACTTTCTGCAAATTTTGCAAACAAATGTCAAACGAATCACCGAAAATAGAAAAATCATCCATAAAAATCTCAATGCAATGCTCTACCATGTCAGAAAAAATAGCCATCATACACCGTTGAAAAGTAGCCGGCGCATTACATAATTCAAAAGGCATGCGCCTATAAGCGAAAATGCCGTATGGACATGTAAGCGTCGTTTTCTCTTGGTCTTCTGGGGCTATATAAATCTGATTATACCCAGAATAACCATCAAGAAAGCAATAAAAATCGTGTCCGGCTAATCTATCTAACATTTGGTCAATAAAAGGTAAGGGGAAATGGTCTTTTCTAGTGGCTTTATTTAACTTCCTATAATCTATGCACATACGCCACCCCGTGACAATCCTAGTGGGAATTAATTCATTATTATCGTTTTGTATAACCGTTATCCCACCCTTCTTTGACACAACTTGGACCGGACTTACCCACTTGCTATCAGAAATTGGAAAGATCATACCTGCGTCGAGGAGTTTTAAAACCTCAACTTTTACCACCTCCTTCATGTTTGGATTCAACCGTCGTTGATGCTCCACGGATGGTTTGTAGTCTTCCTCCATCAAAATCTTGTGCATGCAAATGCACAGGCTGATCCCCTTTATATCCGCAATAGACCATCCAAGAGCAGATTTGTATTCCCTCAAAACTCTCAATAATTTCGCCTCTTGATCCCCCGCTAAAGTGGCCGAAAGAATAACTGGCAAGGAATCATCGGGTCCCAAAAATACATATTTTAAATGAGACGGTAGCTTTTTGAGTTCCAACTTTGGAGGTTTCTCGATTGAAGGGACGGGTCGAGTTGGTGTACTTCCAAGCTCCTCACATGGTTGACGAATGAAAATTGGCGGGGAAGCATCCATGTGTCGTACGTAGGCTGCATGCTCTGCATTTAGTTTGGAAACAGCCCCAATCAAAATGGACTCCAGTGGATCGGGTGGATAATTATCTCGAAAGGCTCTACTTACACACGAGTCGATGACGTCAACTTGGAAACAATTTTCAGCATCACTCGGATATTTTAAGGATCGAAAAATATTGAACGTTACTTGCTCCTCTTGAACTCGTAGAGTAAGCTTCCATTTTTCCACATCGATCAAAGTACGGCCGGTTGCCAAAAATGGTCTTCCCAAGATAATTGGGATGTCGTGGTCCTCCTCCATGTCAAGCACAATGAAATCGGCCGGAAAGATGAACTTATCACCTTTGACTAAGACGTCCTCTATCACTCCCCTCGGATATTTGATGGATCTATCGGCTAATTGCAAGGAGACCGTTGTTGGATTGGCTTCCCCAATATCCATCTTTTTAAAAATAGAAAGGGGCATAAGGTTTATGCTGGCTCCGAGATCGCATAGGGCTCTTTCAAAATACGAATTACCAATGATGCAAGGAATGGTAAAACTTCCCGGATCTCTCAATTTCGGTGGTAGCTTCTTTTGTAAAATAGCGCTGCACTCCTCCATCAATGCGACTGTCCCATACTCCTCAAGCGTTCTTTTGTTCGACAGACTTCTTTCATGAATTTTACGTAACTCGGTATTTGCTCCAACGCGTCGGCAAATGGAATGTTTATGTGCAGCTTCTTGAAGACGTCGAGGAACTTGCTTGTCTAATTTTTGCTTTTGCAAGCGCTTTGGGAATGGAATTTGAGGAGTGGGTTGAGTAGTCGACACTGCCTTTGGCTTAGGCGCCTCGTCTTTTTCTTTCTCACTTTGCTCGATTTTGTCCTTGTCATTGATAGGCTGCACTTTCAACTCCTTTCCACTTCGTAGTTCGATTGCTTGCACGTTTTCCTTGGGATTTAATTCGGTTGCGCTGGGTAATGCACCTTGAGGTCTAGAGGACAATAGATTTGCAATCTGACCCATTTGTGTTTCTAAGTTTCGGATGGAGGTAGAATGATTTTGGAGGGTAGTCTCAGTGCGGGTCATGAATTGGCTCGTGTTAGCCGCCAATTGAGCAAGAGCATCTTCCAAGGATATCTTTGGTGATTGAGGGGGCAGCTGTGGGGGCTGCGCGAATTGAGCTTGTGGAGGTTTTAAAGCTTGCCCGTTCCTCCACGAAAATTTTTGGTGATTTCGCCACCGTTGATTATAAGTGCTGGAGTAAGGATTAATTTGCCGGTTCCCGTTCCCCACGAACTGAGCTTGTTCAATTGGGGGCTGCTCGAAAGGGTTTCTGACTTGGCACTCTGCGCTAGGGTGAGATCCATTATACCAATTACAAGATTCAATGGTAACGGGGGAAGGAGCATGCGAAAAGGATTGAAGTTGTTGCGTCAATGCTGCGACTTGGGCCGACAATGTAGAGATCGGATCATTATTCGAGATTTCCATAACTCGCTTCGGATTTACTCGTTCGGACGGCCATTGATACGCATTTGTTGCCATAGCTTCCAACAAAGAGTGTGCTTCAGCCATCGTTTTGCCCATTAGGGCTCCTCCAGCGGCTGCATCCACGAGAGTGCGTGTAAAGGCACTCAATCCGTTGTAAAATGTTTGAATTTGGAGCCAATAGGGTAAGCCGTGATGCGGGCATCTCCTCAGTAAGTCCTTGTATCGCTCCCACACCTCGTGAAGCGACTCCATATCAAATTGACCAAAAGTGGTAATTTCGTTCCTCAGTCTCGCCGTCTTCGAAGGTGGGAAGAATTTAGCAAGTAAGGCTTGCGCTAATTCTGCCCATGTCGTGATCGAGCCCGGCGGTAAAGAGTTTAACCAAAATTTGGCTTTGTCCCTCAAAGAGAAAGGGAAAAGCCGTAGACGGATAACATCATCGGTGACACCATTGTTCTTGAATGTGTCACAAATATCGAGAAACGACGCAATGTGTGCGTTGGGGTCATCGTTCGGCAATCCACAGAACTGGCTCGCTTGCACCATCTGAATAATTGCAGGCTTGATTTCGAAATTGTTCGCCTGAATGGTGGGACGCCGAATCCTCAAAAAGTTCGCGTTGATTTGCGGCATAGCATAATCGCGGAGTGCTAATGCCGGTTGAGCTTGTTGTACAAGATTATCACCTCCGTGATTTTCGGTATTTTCGGCCATGGTGACTGTTGTTGGTAACTCTCGTTTCTCCTTTTTGTTTCTCCAAAGAGTGCGCTCGAGTTCGGTATCCAAAGGTAGTAGGCCTTCGTTACCGAATTTTCTCATGCACTAACCGGACAATCCTGAAAGGAAAAACAACCAAATAAAATAACACAAAAACAATAAAAATATTCAAACTAAGACTAGAAATACTGAAATCGATATTAGTAAAAAATTCAGTCCCCGACAACGGCGCCAAAAACTTGTTGCGATATTTCGTTAACGCAAGTGCACGTTATCGTAGACAAGTAATAAAGTGATGAGTGAGTATCGTTCCCACGATGACTGAATCACTAAGTACCGATTTTTATGTATTCTAATTTTATTTGAACAGTCGAAATTTAGGTTGCAATTAATGACTAAAGAAAATCAATAAAAGAACTAACAGTAAAAACGATCGCTTGAAGAAAGAAAATCAAATGATGAATAAGTCTAGGATTCTGAATCCACCTTGGTTTATCCAAATTTACTCTCGATTATCTGAAGTTAATAATTTCCCCAATTTATTGAAGGCGAAGATTGCTAAAATACTCTACCGCCTCTCCCGAGGTCAATAGATTTTTCTAAAGGCAAATAAAACACTCTATCCCTAGGTGAATTAATTCGACAATAGCCAAAAAGCACAAAATCCTCAAAAGGCCACGTAGTTCCTATGAGTATATTCCTATCTCACAAGATAAAACGTTCTCACCAATAGTTCCTCACCAACTCTCCTCTCCCGATTCGAGTTGCGTAATTAAAACAATCCAATTATTGGCCAGACAATTGAAGGCATTAAAATTAATTGGGAGAACTCAATAGAAAAGGGAATTATATAGATAATCAAAAGTAAATCCGTCAAAACTTAGGTTTCATCAAAATCCTAGAACAGGGTTTTAGCCTGACATGCTAAAAGATAAAAATACAGAATTAATGAATGAAAGCATTGAAATCAAACACAGGTGAAGACTCGAATTCCTCCGTTCTTCTGGCTTCCGCCCTATGCTCTTGGTGTCTTCTGCTTCAGCGATCTTCCTCTGATTCCAAGATTGATCGATCCTCTCTCCAGATCATCCCTAATTATGATCTTAAATCCTTATTTATAGCTCTCGGCAGCCTCCAAAACGCATCCGTGTGATTAGGTCGAGAACTGGCTTCAAAACGGCCCAAACCTGCGCGGAGCACACCAAAACCGCCCCGTGTGCTGCGGCTCACTTACTCTGTTCCACGGCTCACGGGACTCCGATAAAAACCTGGGCGCTATAATTTTCCTCTGGGCCGCGGCTCACTATATATGTGCCGCGGCTCAGAGTACAGTCTACTCTGGTGCCTGCTGGTCCTCCGCGTGTGCCGCGACCCGCTTGCCTTGTGCCGCGGCCCCAGGCCAAAATTCGCCGTTTTCATCCGTTTTTCATCGTTTCGGCTTTCGGACTCCAATTTCCTGCAAAACATAAAATAATAGGGCATTAAAGGCTCATTTATGCAGATTTACTCACAAAAAGAATACAAAATAATGATAAATAAGCGTATAAAAATACGCCTAACATTTATGCAGATTCTTGGTTTCGTGATGCGTTCGTGTGATTCTCATATTTCGTTTATATGAGGAGTGTTGTCATTATTTATGTCCTTTTGACTGTGATATTTGACTGTTTATTTTCCGGTAAAAGACATGTGCTGTCTTGATTTTGAGTGAGTTGATGCATGTGTTTTTGTGTATGTAAGTGAATAATGTTACATGTGAGTTTTTAGGCATTCTAGCCTAATAGATTTTCGAAAACCTTGAGTATCTTAGAAAATAAATTTCAAGACGTACCTTTAAAATAAATTATTTTCTCGCGGTACTTTCAAAGTGCTTTCTAGTGCCGCAATATATTTCAAATTATTCCAATTGGCCAAAATATTTTGAGATATTTTCAAATATTTAGAAATGCTTTGCTTAGACCCGAGGGTCGAATGTTTCTGAAAGTTTTTCAATAAAAGAAGAGTGTCCTCATTTTTGTTCAACGCAAGAAGGTTTTCAAAGTCCCGACAATGATGTTTGTTCAACTTTTTGTAAAGTGATACTCAAGATCAACTAGTGTTTCCAATTTTTTTTTTCAAAAGGTGGTTTTCGTTTTACAACCTATCTTCCTGTGTGGGGCCCGGGAACGTATGACGATGTTAGCATTACCGTTAGTGGTGGTATGAGCTTGGAGTCGTTCGCCACACAGTTGTTGTATTAGCCCTCTGTGAGAAGTGTAATGTTGGTATTGAATATTGTCGCTGTGCGATGATTTGTGTGTTATCGCACCCGTGCAAGCTATTGGAACTTGAATTTGCATGATTGTGTACATACGTGGTTTGCTTCGTGATGTTTAGTAATTATATGCTGGTTATCGTTCGGGCTGTTGTAATCGTCGAAAGATGCCGTGGTTATTGTGATTTTAGTATGTGTTTATATGTTATGCCAAGTTGGCATCTCCAGTTTGTTGTTTTGTGATGTTATGTTCCATTGTATCTAGCATTTGTATATTTGGTATGCCGAGCCGAGGTGTTTCAACCGTGGTGTGCCGGGGGCATGCACGTACCAATTGTCCTTCTCGTCAGTAACGCATTTCAAGTGTGGACCCGAGAGACATAGGATCCAATTTTGCGAGTTGGGTTCTGAGTCTTTTGGGGCGCGAACTTCAGTACATATATCAGGATCGGCTCTAAGAGGCCCATGGGAAATGTTTTCGTTGACTGCTTTTGTGTTGTTGCCTTGTTTCCGTTATTGGGAGTTGCGGGGACAACCTACTTTTATAAGAGGTCTAATGTAATACCCGTATTGTTTTTGGACTTCTACATTTCCTCTTTCTCAAGTCTATCGACTCGCTCGTGTTTGTTGATTCTTTCTGAACTTGTTCTGTATTTTAGTTTCATCGTTCGAACGAGCCGTGATCTTGTTTTGGGTCGATCTAGTTATAGCTGTGACTTTTTCGAATTCGGTTCGATTCTTGTGAACCTTGTTCAGAAGTAACATCTTTTGGTTCTACTAGTTCTTTTGATGTCTTGAGTTGAAGTGTGAACTTCGGAGTCATAGCTCGGCCGTTGTCATTCGATCATTGTTGTTCGATAGTTGTTATTCGATCATTGTTGTTCGATCGTTGTTGTTTGATCGTTGTTACTCGATCATTGCTTTTTAATCGTTGTTGTTCGATCATTGTTATTTGATTTTTATCGCTCAATCATTGTTTTTCGATTGTTGTTTTTTCGATCGCTGTTGTTCGATCGGGGCTGTCTGACTGTTGTTGCCTGATCTCGTACCGCAAAGAATTGTCGTTCACCGTTAGTTTATTGTTTTGGGTGTGGCCAGATGGGTCACCGAGCCGCGCAATGCGAGATGGTAACTGAGAGGATTGGCGATCGAGGTTGCATCCCTGCTCCGAAAGGGCACAGAGATGCCTAGTGTGCTTTTTGAGGATTTCGGCGTAGTCCGAATTGTTTGTGATTGTCCTAGTGGATCGTTTTGTGTTTATTTTCCATTTTCTCGACTGTGCACGGTGCTTAATGTTTTGTGATTGTTCGGATAATTGACTTGATTGTATTATATGTTCGATGACGCTTGTCACTTGTTGGTTTTATTTTCTCTCTACCGGTGGCGTTGTGTTGGTCGTCGTGGAGCGCGTTTTCACGCCGTATATTCCTTTGCGTTGCTTGTAACGTTTCGCCAATGGGCGAAAGTTACGCGTTTCTTGTGTTTCTCGTTTAGTGCTTCCTGGTGGGATGTTGCTTCTCCCTACTTATTTTAAGTTTCGGGACGAAACTTCTTTTACGGAGGGTAGTATGTAATATCCGCAAATTCGATTTCCGGTAATTTTCTTTTTTGGTGAGAGTCCTTTTTGACGACTCGCTTGGGACCGTTTCTTCATTAGGAGTATGATTAATTCTGCACTTTTTGGCATCCGAGTTCGTTTCGGTGTTGTTTTGTTGAGTTCCGTGCTTCTTAGTAACTTTTCCGCATTTGAGTTCGATTCTTGCAAATCTCGTTCGAAACTGCTGTTTCGAGTTTCCTGTAAGTCCGTTTAACTTTGTTAGATGTGTTGTGAACTTGGATTTGGTTATTCGATCACGTATTGTGATTTTCGGGCGTTTTGGGCCATTTTATAATTTACCCAAAGTTGTGGGTATCCGCATTCGTATTTGTTGGCTTGACCCTTTTCATGGTCGCGTGTGATTAATTGTTGTATGATATTTCATTTCGGATCGATGTTGGTGTCCGCGAGCGTTTCGTCATGTTCGTTCCGTGCGTTTTTGGGAATCGAGTCGCCAGGCCACTACAGCTGGGCGCCGCCGACGGCAGGAGGAACCCGCACGGCACTGGCGCCGCCGGACGGCAGGGCGAGGACCGGCATAGCGTACGCCATCGCCGGAGATCACGGCGCTAACCGGCAGGCGTAGCGCACGCTATGCGGCATCCAGCGCGCGCTACCTGGGCCGGGCATTGGGGCACCTGAGGTTCTGGACTCCGGAGGGTTGGCGGGTAGCGCACGCTACGGCCGGTCTCTGCGCGCGCTAACCGGCAGACGTAGCGCACGCCGCCGCGGCAGCCGCACGCTACTGGGCGGATCGGTCCAGAGGCTCGATCGACCATGGCCGGCCCGCTAGCGCACGCTGCCGGCACCTAGCGCACGCTAGGGCGGCCTGCCTATATATTTGACCGAGCAGCCCTGTTTCCAACCATTTTTCACTTCCCATCTTTCTTTTATGCGGCCAGAGATTTGGAGAGCGAGGAGACATGTTGATCAACAAATCCATGAAGTTCTTGAGTTCATATCATTGATTGATCATTCCATAACATCCTTTGATCCATCAAATCAAGGTTAGATTTCCTAGAGCCCTATCTTTGGGAAATATTGGGGTTTTTGGGTTTTTGTTCGATTCGTTCCGAATTGTTAATTAATCCATGATGGGTATGATTAATCTTAGTGTTATTCACGTGTTTAACATCATTTAATCCATTGTTCTTCGCCGAATCAAGGTATATTTCTTGATTTTCCTTCGGGTTGACTTTTTGGGGGATTGGTTCCTGATTTCATTTTCCATCCATTTTTGATGAATCGATTGTTGTTAAATGATGTTGATAAACATATCCTATGGATTGAACATCCATATTTCGGTTGGGAATTCCATTTTCATGTTCTGTCGGGTCGATTCGTGTTCTTGGCCCTTTTGGGGGAAACCCTTGAACTTTCATCTTTTGTTACTTGAATTCAGCGGCTTTGGGTCGTACTTTGGAATTCATTTTCGTTGTTATTGTTGTCGTTTGTAGTTTATTGTTGCGGGTTGTCGTTCGGCGGAGTCGGCGGGTTCGTAGTCGGTCCGAGTCTACTCACTTCGGTCGATTCTCCGCGTTGTGGTTATTCAAGGCAAGTACCTTGCCCATACAATTCTTGTTTTATGGATATGATAATTAGTGATCGTCTCAATGTGTTAATTTGATTGTTAGAATTTAACTTTCAAAGATTCGGTTAGCCTTGTTAAAGGCCCTCTTTCAAAACGCGTGTGTTTTGTGAACATTGTGTTCGTGGGTAGTTACATGAATTACTATGAATACACTTGGTGTTGTCGTTGTGCTTTGATAATATATATATTCTATCTCATATTGGTGTGTTGTGATTTGACCATTGCGTCATGTATTGTGTTTGTTGCCATTGATTGAATTACTTAGATATTATTGATGTGATATATTATTGTGTGAATGTGTGGATATAGTTGAAGGTTTACGGTGACACATGGCACGTGATCATGTGGTCAGGATGCAACAATTGATTGATCCAACCGTGAGAGCTTGAGATAATCTACGGTGACACATGGCTTGTGATCATGTGGTCAGGATGCAACAAGTGATTGATCCAACCGTGAGATATGGTGTGTGATTTGTTTCACTAGCCAGCTCGGAAGGGTCCTTAGAGGCCTCGGGTGGGATTTGTGGCTTCGTCCCCGTCCTAGGCGATGCTTGTATGTGATTATGTTGTGTTGATTTTATGTCCGTTGAGACACTTGATGTGGGCTTTGACCCTGTGAATTGTTGTTGGTTTTATTTGTGAAAACGAAACCTTTGGGCTGTGACCCCTGTTGATTTTGGAACGAGAAGGATTCGAAAATCCTGAGTTGTTTCTATCAAAACTCCCGTTGGCATTTTAAATCACTTTATAAATTGTTTCCCTTGACTTGGGATCTTTCGATTTTGGAAAGCTTTACCTAAACTCTTGCCTCGGGAAGTATTTTCGTTATGTTTAAATCTTTGAGGATTCCTGGTTATTATTGTCCTTGGAACTTGTATTGTATGGCTCATATTTTTTGCACTTTGTACTTGCACTAGCAAAATAGTGGAATTTTGCTAACCCCCGAGAAATTGGGGAGTGAATGTCTGTATTGCATTCAGGTTTTTGGAGCATAACACAGGGTCGGCATGAAAGTTGATGAAAGATGAACGATACTAATCACACGAGGACCCTTTGATGTCGTATTGGTTTAGTTGCATTTTATTTTCCGCTGCAGTATTCTTTCCCCGTTGTACGAGAGTGTGTTGTACTCGACCCCTGCGCGGGCATGTGTTGTGATTGAGTTGTATGTATTTATTGAAAGACCAAATTAGTCTACTGAGTCATTTTAGCCTTAAAAGCATTGTTGAGATGTTCGATGTTGTTACCAGCCTGGTAGATCCTTGACGAAAGGTTCTACGGTGTGTAATATCCCTGAGCGGATTGGGGGTGTTACAGAAATGGTATCGGAGCTTAGGTTGTGGAAACCTAAGCTGTCGGGTTTAGTGGTTTCTGTTGAGTTTTTATCTCGTCAGATTTTGTCTGACTGAGTCGTGTCACGACGTGTCGTCTAAGTTTGTTGGTCGTGATTAGTATCGTGGGGCGATCATCATCTTCGTGCGACCCGTGGATGTAAGTCTCCCTTCTTTGTGATTGTGCCTCGTCTGATGCGAGTTACTGGTATGATTATGTGTTAAGTGATTGAACCTTTATGCAGATTCTTGGTTTCGTGATGCGTTCGTGTGATTATCATATTTCGTTTATATGAGGAGTGTTGTCATTATTTATGTCCTTTTGACTGTGATAGTTGACTGTTTGTTTTCCGGTAAAAGACATGTGCTGTCTTGATTTTGAGCGAGTTGATGCGTGTGTTGTGGTGTATGTAAGTGAATAATGTTACATGTGAGTTTTTAGGCATTATAGCCTAATAGATTTTCGAAAACCTTGAGTATCTTAGAAAATAAATTTCAAGGCGTCCCTTTAAAATAAATTATTTTCTCGCAGTACTTTCAAAGTGCTTTCTAGTGCCGCAATATATTTCAAATTATTCCAATTGGCCAAAATATTTTGAGATATTTTCAAATATTTAGAAATGCTTTGCTTAGACCCGAGGGTCGAATATTTCGGAAAGTTTTTCACTAAAAGAAGAGTGTCCTCATTTTTGTTCAACGCAAGATGGTTTTCAAAGTCCCGAGAATGATGTTTATTCAACTTTTTGTAAAGTGATACTCAAGATCAACTAGTGTTTCCAATTTTTTATTTTCAAAAGATGGTTTTCGTTTTACAACCTATCTTCCTGTGTGGGGCCCGGGAAGGTATGTACGATGTTAGCATTACCGTTAGTGGTGGTATGAGCTTGGAGTCGTTCGCCACACAGTTGTTGTATTAGCCCTCTGTGAGAAGTGTAATGTTGGTATTGAATATTGTCGCTTTGCGATGATTTGTGTGTTATCGCACCCGTGCGAGCTGTTGGAACTTGAGTTTGCATGATTGTGTACATACGTGGTTGCTTCGTGATGATTAGTAATTATATGCTGGTTATCATTCGGGCCGTTGTAATCGTCGAAAGATGCCGTGGTTATTGTGATTTTAGTATGTGTTTATATGTTATGCCAAGTTGGCATCTCTGGTTTGTTGGTTTGTGATGTTATGTTCCATTGTATCTAGCATTTGTATATTTGGTATGCCGAGCCGAGGTGTTTCAACCATGGTGTGCCGGGGGCATGCACGTACCAATTGTCCTTCTCGTTAGTAACGCAATTCAAGTGTGGACCCGGGAGACACAAGCTCCAGTTTTGCGAGTTGGGTTCCGAGTCTTTTGGGGTGCGAACTTCAGTATAGATATCCGGATCGGCTCTAAGAGGCCCATGGGAAATGTTTTCGTCGACTGCTTTTGTGTTGTTGCCTTGTTTCCGTTATTGGGAGTTGCGGGGACAACCTACTTTTATAAGAGTTCGAATGTAATACTCGTATTGTTTTTAGACTTCTGCATTTCCTCTTTCTCAAGTCTATCGACTCGCTCGTGTTCGTTGATACTTTCTGAACTTGTTCTGTATTTCAGTTTCATCGTTCGAATGAGCCATGGTCTTGTTTTGGGTTGATCTGGTTATAGCTGTGGCTTTTTCGAGTTCGGTTCGATTCTTGGGAACCTTGTTCGGAAGTAACATCTTTTGGTTCTACTAGTTCTTTTGATGTCTTGAGCTAAAGTGTGAACTTCGGAGTCATAGTTCGGCCGTTGTCATTCGATCATTGTTGTTCGATCGTTGTTATTCGATCATTGTTGTTCGATCGTTGTTGTTTGATCGTTGTTACTCGATCATTTCTTTTTAATCATTGTTGTTCGATCATTGTTATTTGATCGTTATTGCTCAATCATTGTTTTTCGATCGTTGTTTTTTCGATCGCTGTTGTTCGATCGGGGTTGTCTGACTATTGTTGCCTGATCTCGTACCGCAAAGAATCGTCATTCACCGTTAGTTTGTTGTTTTGGGTGTGGCCATATGGGTCACCGAGCCGCGCAATGCGAGATGGTAACTGAGAGATTTGGGGATCGAGGTTGCATCCCTGCTCCGAAAGGGCACGGAGATACCTAGTGTGCTTTTTGAGGATTTCGGCATAGTCCGAATTGTTTGTGATTGTCCTAGTGGATCGTTTTGTGTTTATTTTCCATTTTCTCGACTGTGCATGGTGCTTAATGTTTTGTGATTGTTCGGATAATTGACTTGATTGTATTATCTGTTCGATGATGCTTGTCACTTGTTGGTTTTATTATGTCTCTACCGGTGGTGTTGTGTTGGTCGTCGTGGAGCGCGTTTTCACGCCGTATATTCCTTTGCGTTGCTTGTAACGTTTCGCCGATGGGCGAAAGTTACGCGTTTCTTTTGTATCTCGTTTAGTGCTCCTGGTGGGATGTTGCTCCTCCCTACTTATTTTAAGTTTCAGGACGAAACTTCTTTTACGGAGGGTAGTATGTAATATCCGCAAATTCGATTTCCAGTAATTTTTTTTTGGCGAGAGTCCTTTTTGACGACTCGCTTGGGACCGTTTCTTCATTCGGAGTATGATTAATTCTGCACTTTTTGGCATCCGAGTTCATTTCAGTGTTGTTTTGTTGAGTTCCGTGCTTCTTAGTAACTTTTCCGTATTTGAGTTCGATTCTTGCAAATCTCGTTCGAAACTGCTGTTTCGAGTTTCCTGTAAGTCCGTTTAACTTTGTTAGACGTGTTTTGAACTTGGATTTGGTTATTATATCATGTATTGTGATTTTCGGGCGTTTTGGGCCATTTTGTAATTTACCCAAAGTTGTGGGTAACCGCATTCGTATTTGTTGTCTTGACCCTTTTCATGGTCGCGTGTGATTAATTGTTGCATGATATTTCATTTCGGATCAATGTTGCTGTCCGCGAGCATTTCGTCGTGTTCGTTCCGTGCGTTTTTGGGAATCGAGTCGCCAGGCCACTGCAGCTGGGCGCTGGCCGGACGGGTGCGGCAGGGACCGGCCTAGCGTACGCTACTACCGGGAGACTACGCGCGCTAACCGGCAGGCGTAGCGCACGCTATGCAGCATCCAGCGCGCGCTACCTGGGCCGGGCAGTGGGGCACCTGAGGTTCTGGACTCTGGAGGGTTGACGGGTAGCGCACACTACGGCCGGTCTCTGTGCGCACTAACCGGAAGACGTAGCGCACGCTGCTCGGCAGCCAGCGCGCGCTACCTGGGCGGGGGGATCGGTCCAGGAGGCTCTGGACTGGACCATGGCCGGCCCGCTAGCGCACGCTGCCGGCACCCTAGCGCACGTTAGGGCAGCCTGCCTATATATTTGACCGAGCAGCCCTGTTTCCAACCAATTTTCACTTCCCATCTGTCTTTTCCGCGGCCAGAGATTTTGAGAGCGAGGATACATGTTTTTGAACAACAAATCCATGAATTTCTTGAGTTCATATCATTGATTGATCATTCCATAACATCCTTTGATCCAGCAAATCAAGGTTAGATTTCCTAGAACCCTATCTTTCGGAAATTTTTGGGTTTTTGGGTTTTTGTCCGATTCGTTCCGAATTATTGATTAATCCATGATGGGTATGATTAATCTTAGTGTTATTCATGTGTTTAACATCATTTAATCTATTGTTCTTCACCGAATCAAGGTATATTTCTTGATTTTCCTTCGGGTTGACTTTTTGGGGGATTGGTTCTTGATTTCGTTTTCCATCCATTTTTGATGAATCGATTGTTGTTAAATGATGTTGTTAAACATATCCTATAGATTGAACATCCATATTTCGGTTTGGAATTCCATTTTCATGTTTTGTCGGGTCGATTCGTGTTCTTGGCCGTTTTGGGTGAAACCCTTGAACTTTCATCGTTTGTTACTTGAATTCAGCGGTTTTGGGTCGTACTTTGGAATTCATTTTTATTTTAATTGTTGTCGTTCGTAGTTTATTGTTGCGGGTTGTCGTTCAGTGGAGTCGGCGGGTTCGTATACGGACCGAGTCTTCTCACTTCGGTCGATTCTCCGCATTGTGGTTATTCGAGGCAAGTACCTTGCCCATACAATTCTTGTTTTATAGATATGATAATTAGTGATCATCTCTATGTATTTATTTGATCGTTTGAATTTCACTTTCAAATATTCGGTTAGCCTTGTTAAAGGCGCTCTTTCAAAACGCATGTATTTTGTGAACATTGTGTTCGTGGGTGGTTACGTGAATTACTATGAATACACTTGCTGTTTTCGTTGTGCTTTGATAATATATATGTATATACTATCTCATATCGGTGCGTTGTGATTTGACCATTGCGCCGTGCATTGTGTTTATTGCCGTTGAGTGAATTACTTGGATATTATTGATGTGATATGTTATTTACGTGAATGTGTGGATATGGTTGAAGGTCTACGGTGACACATGGCACGTGACCATATGGTCAGGATGCAACAAGTGATTGATCCAACCGTGAGAGCCTGAGATATTCTACGGTGACACATGGCTTGTGATCATGTGGTCAGGATGCAACAAGTGATTGATCCAACCGTGCGATATGGTGTGTGATTTGTTTCGCTAACCAGCTTGGGAGGGTCCTTAGAGGCCTCGGGTGGGATTTGTGGCTTCGTCCCGGTCCTAGGTGATGCCTGTATGTGATTATGTTGTGTTGATTTTATGTCCATTGAGGACACTTGATGTGGGCTCTGACCCTGTGAATTGTTGTTGGTTTTATTTGTGAAAACGAAACCTTTGGGTTGTGACCCCTGTTGATTTTGGAAAGAGAAGGATTCGAAAATCATGAGTTGTTTCTATCAAAACTCCCGATGGCATTTTAAATCACTTTATAAATTGTTTCCCTTGAATTTGGATCTTTCGATTTTGGAAAGTCCTAAACTCTTGCCTCGGGAAGTATTTTCGTTATGTTTAAATCTTTGAGGATTCCTGGTTATTATTGTCCTTGGAACTTGTATTGTATGGCTCGTATTTTTTGCACTTTGTACTTGCAGTAGCAAAATAGTGGAATTTTACTAACCCCGAGAAATCGGGGGTTGGATGTCTGTATTGCATTCAGGTTTTGGAGCATAGCACAGGGTCGGCATGAAGGATGATGAAAGATGAACGATACTAATCACACGAGGACCCGTTGATGTCGTATTGGTTTAGTTTTTATTTTCTGCTGCAGTATTCTTTCCCCATTGTATGGGAGTGTGTTGTACTCGACCCCTGCGTAGGCATGTGTTGTGATTGAGTTGTATGTATTTATTGAAAGACCAAATCGGTCTATTGAGTCATTTTAGCCTTAAAGGCATTGTTGAGATGTTCGATGTTGTTACCAGCCTGGTAGATCCTTGAGGAAAGGTTCTACGACGTGTAATATTCCTGAGCGGATTGGGGGTGTTACAACAGTCTCGATAATTTGGACTTTATTTAAATAGTTCTGCATTTTGAAGATTTATTAACTCTGAAATTGAAAAACAAGTAAAAATAGGCTAAAGTAAAGGAATAAGTTTTCATAAACAATTAAAAGATAAAGAATTAAAGTAGTTAAAATTTAAATACAAAGAGGTAGATTCTAAAGTTAACATTTCCGTAATTCTATTTATTCAAGTGAAAAGTTAGTTCAATCCAATTTTCATTTCCAAAATTTATATGAATAATCACAAAAATATCCAAACATTTCTCTCGAACAAGTTTGAACATGAATTGAAAAATAATACTCATTTGGGTAGATCTAAGTTTTGCAGATCAATCGTACTTGTAACGCCCCAATACTTATTTAAATGCTAACGATCATAGATTTTGATTTTTTTAATATTTACAGGTTGTCCGATACTTGGACCGATACGTTCTGTTGTTGCCCAAAATATTTATCCGAAGATTAATACTGCTGGAAGACGGACAACAAACAACAATTGCGGGAGCACTTCCGAGAGAAGGTAAATAATACAAGATTTGCCGGGTTTGTTAGGCCCGGGCTTGAATGCTCTCGCGAGATGTTATTAATACAAATATTCGTGGATACAAGTATTAATGAGAGAAATCTAAATACAATGAGTGTAAAAAGACTCTGTTGATCCGGCTCTTGAGCGAAGCTAGGTGTTCTTCGTCCCGCCGGTGATCTGCTCGAGGAGAAAAGGCCGAGAGAAGTAAGACCGAAAGAAAGCTGTTGCCAAGAGTTGGATGTTAGCCAAGTGCTTGATGTTTGCTCCTGTATTGCGTATGTATTGCAAGAATGTCAGAGAGTGCAGCGTGAGTTTGCAAATGCAGGGGCTTGCTTATATAGAGGCAATGGTCTGTCTGTAGTGGCCGATCGTCACGGCCATTAAAATAATGTGCCGACCACGCGGCCAATATAATAATGTGCCGATCTCACAGGGTCACAAAGCAAAGTCCAAATAAGATGTTGGGCCGGGCTAAAGTCCAAGGAAGAGGCCGGCACACTGGGCGGTCCAATAAGGAGCCATCACGTGTCCGAGTCGGGCCAACATGTGGCCCTACCGACAAGCTTTCGGGCTTTGTCACCGGGTGGAGGGAATCTGTCAGGCTTTGGTCAATGGCCCGTGATTCGCGGATCTTGTCTCGGCCTTTGCACGTGGTGCCAGTCTTGAGGCTCGGCCTTTGCCGACTGGATGGCCATCGGTGGTGATCGACATGAGGCGGTCGTCCCTGGATGGTCTTCGGAGGTCGTCATCGGCCAGTGGATGGAGGTCGCCAAGGGTCGGTCGCCAAGGGTAGGTCGCCAGGTGCCGAGAGACGGTCGATCGCCAAGGGTCGGTCGCCGAGTACTGAGAGGCGATCGTCTTGATGTCGATCGCTCGGCACCGGGATTCGCCCTGGGCCCTTCGGTTGTGATCTAGCATGTCCATCAGGCTAAGGCTCGGTCGCACAGTCGCCGCCGATCGGCAGGCTTGCATTGGTCGCTCGGCAGTAAGTCGGTCGCTCGGCCTGTAAGTCGGTCGCTCGGCCTCGGAGGCGATCGCCGGTCGGAAGGTGTTAAATCTTGACACAATAATTGCCCCCCAGCTTGCTCCTATGTTGAAGACATGGGGCGAGGTGGTTCTTGCGGGTGATCGTGTATGGATGAGGACGGGCGATCTGAGCTGACATAGGACTCGGACTTGGGCTATCATGGTCGATTGGCTTAGCTATCTTTCGGTCTTGTACCTGCAAAAAACAACATTGGCCGATCCCCCACGGAAACTTGGTGGTTTCGCTTGCTTGAGGAATCGTGCACAGTCGCGGAGATCGATGGACCGACCCCATGACCGTGTCTTGGTGCACAAAGACAATGAGTGCCTCGTGGCTCACTTTATTATGAGGGTCCTCTGTTAGGCTGCGCCTCGCCTTGTTTTTAAACGAAAGGCGTGCGGTCTCGGTCTAGAGGAGTCCTTGCGCGGGGCAGCGTCGGATGAATCAACTCCACGCCCGCGGCTTGTTAGCTCTGCTTCCACCTCGGCCAGCCATGGAGATGGCCGACCTCGACGGTGTACGTTGAGATGGGGTTGTGGAATGAGTCCACTGATTAATGTTGGAGGGCCCTCCGACTACGCTGGCCCCGTGTTTAAACGAAGGCGGGCGATCTCGGCCGAAAGGGACCTTGCATGACCGAAACAGCCGGTTCCATCGACTGCCAGGGCCATGGCTTTATGATGCGCGGTGGGGGCGATCTTATGCCTTAGTCCGTCATGTTATATGCTAGACTGTAGATGGCGATCGTGTCCACCGGGTTGCTGATGATGTTGCGATCTGGCCGGATGACTGGCGATCGCCGCTCGGCAGCCGATCGCTTTATTCGTAGGTCGGCTATCGGCGATCGGCGGGAGTCAGTCCCTTATCTAGAATGTTGGACTGTAGGCGGTGAGCGAGTCCTCCGGCTCTTCTGGATAGTAGCGATCGGGCTGGTAGACTGGAGGTCGTCGTACGGGCGCCGATCGATCTACTCCTAGGCTGAGAAGAAGCCTTTGCCTGGACAGGAAATCTGCGGCTCTAGCCCGGAAGGCTGCGTAGGTCGTAGGTTGGGTCTTTGTAAGATGCCTGAACATAGGCGAAAAACCCTGAAAACCTCCTAGGACAGCGTAGAGGGCGGTCTCATCGCTTACGGGCTCGCCGTTGAGGATGATCATGTCAACCCGGTCGATGTAGTCCGAGTCGGACTCCTGTTCTCCTTGTCTGATTTGCATCATGCGATGGCGACCTTCTGGCCGGGCGACCCTGGTGGCGAAGTGTTCCGTGAAGACGTGCGCCAGCTCGTTAAAGGAGCCAATGGACCGAGGTGGCAATGAAGTGTACCACCGGTGGGCGAGGTCGTCCAGTGTCAGAGGGAACATTCGGCACCTGGTCGCGTCTGATGCCCCACACCCGGTCATGTAGATGTTGAACTTGTGCGAGTGTGCTTGGGGTCCGATCGCCCTTGGTACACGGTGTCTTAGGAGGGGCGATCGTGTGCTTGAGGCGAGCTCGATGTCGATCGCGAGCGGCTCGCTTGGCGGGCGATCGTCCTCACGGCGCCGCCCGGATTGCGGGAGCGCCTTCATGTCGTCGATCGACGTTGCATTGCGGCGATCGCGCGGCTCGGCGCTATGCGGATCGGCTTTGGGAGCGGGGCCGAGGCGATCGTGTGTGCGATCTCGGACCCGCTTTGCCGACCTCGGGAATTTGGCGGCGGGAGCCAGCGGCTGGATCGTCTTGTGGGAGCCGGGTAGGCCGAGCTCTGGTGACGGACACCAACTCCGTCGTCTCGTAGGCGGGCCGGGCGCCCGGCCGCGTGTCGGGTCGCCGCCTGGCGATCGAAGACAGACGTGCCCAGTGCCGAGCGCCTCTTCTTGCGGGCGAGCCTCTGGCGCTTGCTCGGCCGGTAGTGCCTTAAGCTTCCGCTTGATCTTCGGCGAGAGACCGGGGCGCGGCAGGAGGCGCGTCGAGAGCACTCCGTCGTTCTGAAGGCGGCTATGGCCTCTTCGATCTGTTCATTGGTTCGAACCGATCGAGCGAGAGGCTCGGGCCGCCGTCCGGGACGGATCGAGCGTCTCGATCATGGCGGCCGCCTTCCACCATCGGTGCGGCTCGGGACCGGGACGGAAGAGGGGGTCCGGCCGGCCGTGGCTTTCTTCGGCTGCGGAAGACATGTTTTCTGAAGGATTTCTTTTGAAGTGCAGTGAGTGTCACTTCAAATATCTGCCCCGAGAACAGTGAGTGTTCTTCGGGACGGTGGGTGTAAAAAATCGAGGGTTGGATCCCCTTCCTCTAGCGCCAATTGTTGTTGCCCAAAATATTTATCCGAAGATTAATACTGCTGGAAGACGGACAACAAACAACAATTGCGGGAGCACTTCCGAGAGAAGGTAAATAATACAAGATTTGCCGGGTTTGTTAGGCCCGGGCTTGAATGCTCTCGCGAGATGTTATGAATACAAATATTCGTGGATACAAGTATTAATGAGAGAAATCTAAATACAATGAGTGTAAAAAGACTCTGTTGATCCGGCTCTTGAGCGAAGCTAGGTGTTCTTCGTCCCGCCGGTGATCTGCTCGAGGAGAAAAGGCCGGGAGAAGTAAGACCGAAAGAAAGCTGTTGCCAAGAGTTGGATGTTAGCCAAGTGCTTGATGTTTGCTCCTGTATTGCGTATGTATTGCAAGAATGTCAGAGAGTGCAGCGTGAGTTTACAAATGCAGGGGGCTTCGTTTATATAGAGGCAGCCGGGTCCTGTCCTGTAGTGGCCGATCGCCTGCCGGCCATTAAAATAATCTGCCGACCGCCTGCCGGCCAATATAATAATGTGCCGATCTCCTGGGCTGTCAGGCTAAAGTCCAAATAAGATGCTGGCTGTCGGGCTAAAGTCCAAGGAAGAGGCTGGCACAGCTTGGGCGGTCCAATAAGGAGCCATCACGTGTCCGGAGTCAGTCAACATGTGGCCCTACCGACAAGCTTTCGGCGGCCTGTCGGCTGGTGGAGGGAATCTGTCAGGCTTTGGTCAATGGCCCGTGATTCGCGGATCTTGTCTCGGCCTTTGCACGTGGTGCCAGTCTTGAGGCTCGGCCTTTGCCGACTGGATGGCCATCGGTGGTGATCGACATGAGGCGGTCGTCCCTGGATGGTCTTCGGAGGTCGTCATCGGCCAGTGGATGGAGGTCGCCAAGGGTCGGTCGCCAAGGGTAGGTCGCCAGGTGCCGAGAGACGGTCGATCGCCAAGGGTCGGTCGCCGAGTACTGAGAGGCGATCGTCTTGATGTCGATCGCTCGGCACCGGGATTCGCCCAGGCCCTTGGTTGCTTGATCTAGCATGTCCACTGGGCTAAGGCTCGGTCGCCTGGTCGCCGATCGGCAGGCTTGCATTGGTCGCTCGGCAGTAAGTCGGTCGCTCGGCCTGTAAGTCGGTCGCTCGGCCTCGGAGGCGATCGCCGGTCGGAAGGTGTTAAATCTTGACACAACACGTTCCTAGCATAAAATGAAAGATTTAAAAAGAAAATATTTCAAAATATATTATAAGGATCATTTTTAGAATTTCTGAAAGTGATTTCGAAAAGTTCCGACGATTTTGATACGATAAAATTTCATTACAGAACACTTATACTGCAAAAATAATAATAAATTATTATTTTAAGATTATCGAAAATCCGTTCCGAGCATATCGAAGATTTAACTCCGACGAGTCCGGAACAGGTTGGAAAATCGAATTTGGACATCGGGAAGGGGTCGAACCGGCCGAGCCAAGTTGACGGACATCTGCCGGTCACCGCCGGACACGCCGACTGACAACTGCCGGTCATGGCCGACAGAAGCTTCTAGGCCAGCTGTCCGGATAAGGCTTCCAGCTGTCCGAGTAAGGTTGATTTTCAACCGACTTTGAGCCCTTATTTATATATGTTCCCTGACGTGTTTTTGTACATATCATATATCATTTTGAAGCTGTGAACCTCTACTTTAAAACGCCCGAAACATATTTTCCTTCCAAAATTTGCAAAGCCACAAAAATCCCAATCAAACAGATAGCTCAAATCTGACAGTTTTTCAAAGATGTTTGATAAAAGTCCTCAAAGAGATTTCAGATTTTACATCAAGGATTTATGGCCGGAAATATGAAAAAGTATTTTCAAGTGCTAGGAGCAGTGTATCCGGGATCCAAGAAGGACAACCGAGCCAAATTCAAAGGAAGATATTTCAAGATTTCAGCAAACGAGGTGAGGTTATACTATTTTAATATGTTACGGTCATCGTTGTGTCGTGTAACATGACGACCCGCGAGGGGTCGATAGAATGAAAGAAATTTGAGACGAGTCTCACACAGATAAGAATGTTTTATGTTCATTACATAACATGATTTTGACGATTTATAAGGGTTTAATCTCACTGAGTATGCTCGCGTACTCACACCTCATCGATTATGTTTTTCAGGCTAAGGAATCGACGAACGGGACAAGCAGAAGATGAATACATATTCCCAACACGATGATGTTCTAAAGAATAAAAGATGTTGTCGCCGTAATTGTTATTATTTTTACGAAACACTTGATGTTCTTCAACGAATATAATTTCAACGGACTATGTCCGAATATTTGATTCCCCATG
This sequence comes from Orobanche coerulescens, assembly GCA_033398695.1. NCBI lineage: Eukaryota > Viridiplantae > Streptophyta > Magnoliopsida > Lamiales > Orobanchaceae > Orobanche > Orobanche coerulescens. Next base: position 166,648,468 of record CM065808.1, read on the forward strand.
TTTTTGTAAAACTGTACTGATGTTTGATTAAACGACTTTTATTGAAGATTTACTTACTAAAATGCTTCCGCAAATACTCCGGATTTATATAAAATTTTTAAGGAAAAATTGAGCCGTGTAACGTTCTTTTTAATTAAGAAAGCCAGGGCGTTACAGAATGGTATCGGAGCCAGGCCTCTCTCAGTACGGTGAGATTTGGGGATGAACCAAGCGGAAGCTGGTGAACATGTGACACCCGGGGCCGACGAGGGCGGGAGTGATCGCGGTGCAATAGAAAAGGGCACGGACAATGAGCGGCTCCGAGAAAGGGGAGTGATCGCGGTGCAATAAGAAAAAGGGCACGGACAATGAGCGGCTCGACAAGGCTTCTAGGCGGAGGGGACATGATCAACCGAATTCTTACGAGCGAGAGATATTACAAGACTGTATAAGTATGGGACTATACTGTTAAGGAGGTTTAAAAAGGTTTACTTATACAAAACAAGATATTTCAAAACTTTCTTATTTTTAAAAGTATAACGAATAATTACGGCATGATTATATTTTTGGGAGAATATGTGGTTCATCGCTGCTGCCCAACGTCGACTCTGAGGTAATGTTTTCAAGTATTCACTCTTTTATGAAAACTTAAAAATTATGGTATGAGTATAGAATGATTGTGTCGGCAAAAGATTTGAAAGGATATGTGAAAGTTTAAATGTTGTCTGAAAGGGACAAAATATGATTTCAAAGAAAGGTTTCAAAGTGATTTTGCTGGCACAATATTTTTAAACTTATTGATGAAAATACTCATACAAAGTTTTATACAGATTTTCAAAGTTCTTTACGAAGATCAATTTCGAGGACGAAATTTTTTAAAGGGGGGAGGATTGTAACGCCCCAATACTTATTTAAATGCTAACGATCATAGATTTTGATTTTTTTAATATTTACAGGTTGTCCGATACTTGGACCGATACGTTCCTAGCATAAAATGAAAGATTTAAAAAGAAAATATTTCAAAATATATTATAAGGATCATTTTTATGAATTTCTGAAAGTGATTTCGAAAAGTTCCGACGATTTTGATACGATAAAATTTCATTACAGAACACATACTGCAAAAATAATATTAAATTATTATTTTAAGATTATCGAAAATCCGTTCCGAGCATATCGAAGATTTAACTCCGACGAGTCCGGAACAGGTTGGAAAATCGAATTTGGACATCGGGAAGGGGTCGAACCGGCCGAGCCAAGTTGACGGACATCTGCCGGTCACCGCCGGACACGCCGGCCCGACAAGCGCCGGTCATGGCCGATGAAGCTTCTAGGCACCGTCGGATAAGGCTTCATTTGTCAGGTAAGGTTGATTTTCAACCGACTTTGAGCCCTTATTTATATATGTTCCTGACGTGTTTTTGTACATATCATATATCATTTTGAAGATGTGAACCTCTACTTTAAAACGCCCAAACATATTTTCCTTCCAAAATTTACAAAGCCACAAAAATCCCAATCAAACAGATAGCTCAAATCGTGAGTTTTCAAAGATGTTTGATAAAAGTCCTCAAAGAGATTTGATTTTACATCAAGGATTTATGGCGGAAATATGAAAAAGTATTTTCAAGTGCTAGGAGCAGCGTATCCGGATCCAAGAAGGACAACCGAGCCAAATTCAAAGGAAGATATTTCAAGATTTCAAGAAACGAGGTGAGGTTATCTTTTTTTAATATGTTACGGTCATCGTTGTGTCGTGTAACATGACGACCCGCGAGGGGTCGATAGAATGAAAGAAATTCGAGACGAGTCTCACACAGATAAGAATGTTTTATGTTCATTACACAACATGATTTTGACGATTTATAAGGGTTTAATCTCACTGAGTATGCTCGCGTACTCACACCTCATCGATTATGTTTTTCAGGCTAAGGAATCGACGAATGGGACAAGCAGAAGATGAATACATATTCCCAACACGATGAAGTTCTAAAGAATAAAAGATGTTGTCGCCGTAATTGTTATTATTTTTACGAAACACTTGATGTTCTTCAACGAATATAATTTCAACGGACTATGTCCGAATATTTGATTCCCCATGTTTTTGTAAAACTGTACTGATGTTTGATTAAACGACTTTTATTGAAGATTTACTTACTAAAATGCTTCCGCAAATACTCCGGATTTATATAAAATTTTTAAGGAAAAATTGAGCCGTGTAACGTTCTTTTTAATTAAGAAAGGCAGGGCGTTACAGTACTAAAGTTCCAACACTAGTACAAAATGTCACATAGGCCACGATTAAAAACTGTGGCCGTAGGTCTCTATCCATGGTTATTTTCTTCACCAAAACCGTAGCCTATCCTCCCGTGATTTTTGACACCCTTACGACTACATTTTAATTATGTGACTATATTACTTGAAAACCTATAGCCAAAGATAAAAAACCGTGGCTATAAGGGTATCAAATTTTTATTGGTATTTAAACATTTTCCCGAAACTGTGGCTAGAACCTACATATGGCCTCAAGTATTTAATATTAACCGTGAAAAATGAATGACATTTGGTCACTCTGAATTGTTAAAACCATGGCTATTGACTACCTTTTGGTACACGGAACGACCAAAACAGTAGTCGTAAATAATTTATGGTCACACAAATTACATATTAATCGTGGCAAATGCATGATATATGGTTCTACTAAATAGTTAAAATTGTGGCTATTGGTTACCTTATGGTCACGCAGATTAACCAAAATTGTGACCATAAACTACTTATGACCACATAAAGTTCATATCAACCGCGGTTAATGCATGATATGTGGTTACACTATTTTTTAAAACAGTGGCAATTAGTTACCTTTTAGTAACACGAAAATAAGATTTGTGGCCTTTAGTTAAATTATGGCAACGAAATAATTCGGACTGTAGCCATAAACTACTTATAACCATGAAAATTTGATTAGACGTGGTCAATGCATAACATTTGCTTACACAAAATTTTAGAAAACTATGACCATAAACAACTTATGACCATACAAATTTCGTATTAATTGTAGCAAATGAATGGCAAATGATTACGCTAAATTGAAAAATTCGTGGCTTATTGCTTATCTTTTAGTCACATTGAATGACGAACCGTGGTCATAAATTACTTATGGCCACTAAAACTGCATAATAACTGTGGCAAATACATGATATTGGTCACACTTATTTTTTAGAATTGTGGTTATTAATTATTTTTTAACCATATTTATTTAATTTAACTGTTGTCTTTGCTATACTTATAGATACATAAATTTTATATTAATCGTGACTAATTCATGACATATAGTTACACTTAATTTTAAAAACTATGACCATTGGTTATTTTTTGTCACACAAAATAATAAAAATCGTGGCTAATGCATGCTACATGGTTACGCGAAATTGTAACAACCGTGGCTATTGAATATCTTTTGATCACACAAATTTCATATTAACTGTGGCAAGTGCATGGCATCTGGTTACGCTATTTTTTTAAAACAGTGGCCATTAGCTACCTTTTAGTAACACGAAAATAAGATTCGTGACCTTTAGTTAAATTATGGCCACATGAAATAATTCGGATTGTAGCCATAAACTACTTATGACCATGAAAATTTGATTAGACGTGGTCAATGCATAACATTTGATTACACAAAATTTTAGAAAACTGTGACCATAAACAACTTACGGGCATACAAATTTCGTATTAATTGTAGCAATGCATGACATATGATTACGCTAAATTGAAAAAGTCGTAGATTATTGCTTATCTTTTCGTCACATTGAATGACGAACTGTGGTCATAAACTACTTATGACCACTAAAACTGCTTAATAAATGTGGCAGATATGCATGACATTGGTTACACTTAATTTTTAGAATTGTGGCTATTAATTATTTTTTAACCACATTTATTTAATTTAACTGTTGTTTTTGCTATACTTATAGATACACAAATTTTATATTAATCGTGACTAATTCATGACATATAGTTACACTTAATTTTTAAAAACTGTGACTATTGGTTATCTTTTTGTCACACAAAATAATAAAAATCGTGGCTAATGCATGCTATATGGTTACGTGAAATTGTAACCGTGAATATTAAGTATCTTTTGAACATAAAAATTTTATATTAACTGTGGCAAGTGCATGACTCTGGTTACGCTAAATTGTAAAAAATCTTTGTTGATTATCTATTGATCATATTGGATGAAAAACCGAGACCAAAAACTACTTATGTCTACACAAGTTTCGTAATAAATGTGGCTATTAATTACCTTTTAACCACATTCTAATAGGGTACAAAAATGGTTAAAAATTAAAAAAATCTAAAATAACAATCAAATCAGAAACATCAAATTAACATTAATAATAATAATCAGCGATAAATCTATGAATATTATATAAGAACATCAGTGGTAAATCCACCATCTCTAATTCTCTAAAACATTACTTCTACTTATTTAAGCTACTCCTCGTATGCTTTGGCCTCAGTATCTCGTTAATAGTTGTGTAATTCTTTTTTATCTTCTTAGATTTTGGCTTCTCATTATGTTCGTCAGAAATTGGTTGCGGTACCTGCAATCAATTGTTCAATACTATGTCAAACCAAGCAGTGCCTTAGAAGAACATAAAAAATGTTAAAATATTTGACCAGAAACACAAAACATCAGCAGCACCCAAACATATTATCCTACCTAAACAACATTAATCAGAACCAAGATAATAATAGAACTCAAGCATATTATTTTAAACATATTATGTAAGTGCCGTTTGATTCTAAACTGGATAGATTTTTCTTAAGTACAGGAATGATGAGGTGAGGTAGAGATAATTCAAGATTCTCATTAGTTTGACACATGAGAAACAAAAGACTTCCGCTGGAAGATTCTTGCGTGTAACCATCAAAAAGCGATAACAATAAACACTGACAAGAAACGAAAGGTTCAAGAGTAAGTTGGCTTGCCACTGAGCCGTTAGAATGTCCAGACAGATTGATACCTGGGACGTAGTTCATCCTTCTGTACAAGATGCTTCTCTATACTTCCTATGACCATGACCATGACAATGATAAAGTAATCTACCCCAAAAATTTGGGTAATTACAAAATAACCCAAAAAAGTTTCAAAGAGTAAATAATCCCTCAATTTTATGATTCAGATATCACATTAAATTGCCTACACTTGGTATGACCATGACCATGACCATTTCAACACAAGGTATCATCATAGAATTTACCTCAGAAATTTGGGTAGTTACAAAATAACCCAAAAAAATCTTCAAAGTTCAAATGACCCCTCAACTTTTGGTGCCAAGTATCACATTAAACTATCTATAACCATGACCATTCAAACATAAGGTCTCAGTACACAATCTACCCCAGAAATTTAGGTAATTATAAAATAACCCAAAAAAGTTTCAAAGTACAAATAACCCATCAAATTTTGGTGTCAATATCCAGCAAACTATATTCTTGCAGAAAGATGAAACTTACCATGCACATGCTAAGGAGTTGGGTTTTGGTAATTAACCGTTAGCGATATATAAAATCAAATAAGAAGCTAACCTTCGAATCAGGGATCACAAGGTTTTTTGGCCAAGCCACAAAACTATGATGAGCATCCCCTACTGTTTTGTGATCACCAGCTTGGATGGGTAAAAAGGCAGTTGGCTTTTTTTAAATCGTCAATGGAAACTTTATAGCAATCACCCTTCAGTGGAACTCCATGTACCGTCTGTTTTTCTGATGAGTAGTAGATAGTACCGTGTGCTACTATGTTTCTCAAATATGGATATGACAATTTGCATTTTATAGCCTACAAAAATAAATGGTGCATGAACATCATAAAGTTCAATCTAAAATAAAATAATTTCATATACCTTAAAAAACTTACTACTAAGCCTTCATTTGGCAATAATTGAGATGCCATAGTCTTAAGTTCTTGTGGCTTAATAGCATGAGGAGAGTCCTGCATAAATCCAGATCTACAATCTAGCTGTGGAGATTGCCAAACTGTTGTTGAAGATTTTTTAATAGTACGGTCCATCAGAGATCCATTGGAGCGGTTGCTAGTTGCATGAGTTCCTTGCTGAGATGGCAAACAACTTTTCGAAGAATTCTGAAGAGTACAGTCATTACACCAGGTTAGTTAATCATAATTAACTGTCATTAGTTATGATTAATTTTGTCAAAAGAAAAATTCATTAATTAGTGTGCAATACTCAAAGACAACATGTATGTAAAGTAGGAGGGAGTATATCGTGTTTCTTACTCGTCCATCAAAACTGGTATTTGTGGCTTGAAGTTGTGACACACTTCCTTGAGATGTTGGCAGTGGTGGTATTCCTATTCCTTGAGAGGCCAAATGAGCTAATATTAAATTTAATTGTTGACCTTGTTCTCCCATCTTTATCTTCAAATCCTTAACTTCCTCATTCTTCAACTCACGTTCGTGTCTTTCATTATCTAACTGCGTCTGTAGCTGCGTGATGAATTCTTTTGACGATCTTCTATATGGGGAAATATGCCAGTATTTGGATGGAGTGACTCCCCTGCCAATCCCTCTTACACGCCCACCATGCTTTTTTCCAAATACAAATGTGAGGGCATCAGTGCCGTGATCAGGTTTTATACATCCATCTTGAATCTCTTTTTCATGGTCGACCTATACAAATCATATATGAATAGTATATAAGGACAAAATGGAATACATTCCAACAAAATAAATAGACGAGTGAGTTATTACAATTTTATTTGCAATAACCATAAGATCATTTTCTTTGTAATCTCCGTCTTTGCTCATACGTGCCTTTCTCCACATGAAAGACCGCGATGGAAGTTCATCTTCAAGAAGCTCTTTATCTTTGACCTAGTAAATATCAAATACATATAATATGTACATCTAAACACAAATATGACCATTATAGTATATGTGCTTATTTTGTTAATCATTCCATGTCAACCATAATTACACAAATGCAAGAAAATAAAAATTTTGGTTTTTTAGCTATATTTCAATTTCCAGTGGCCTATATATACCAAATATTTTTGCTGTTGGCATATGTAGGTATCTGAGTGTGCAAAAACATAACCAAACTTACTAATCTTTCTCTTAGTCCCGAGTAGCCTGATCATCCCAACCGATTTGGGTACTTGAGCTTTGCACGCGCTGTAATACCCGGTTGTGAATTCATTTATTATCATTCAGTAACTGTCACTCAGAATTTCTTTTTCACTCAGTAATAATCATTCATCATTCATATTCAGCCAACTATGTTCACCATTCGGCGTATTTTGGGATCATCACTGTTTGAGATCGAGCCGAAATTGTTGTCGTCATCATCATCATGTTTTTATTTGCAGTTTGAGAGGTAGTGCACGCTACACATTGTAGTTAGCGCGCGCTAATAAGGTGCATGTAACGCACGCAATGATTCAGTATTAGCGCACGCTAGCGCAAGTGAGGCAGACAGTCCAGAAGGTACTGGGCTGATTTGGGAAATTCGTAGCGGACGCTACGAGTGGTAAGTAGCGTACGCTAATTGTGTTGGCAACGCACGCTAAGTCACTTTAGTAGCGCACGCTAACGCGTGCAAGACAGAGACGATGAGTTACGGATTTGATCGTTGGGTATCGGACATCGGTTAGCGCACGCTAACAATATGGAATAGCGCTCGCTATCTGTTAGGTGTTAGCGCACGCTACCAAGTCGTAGCGCACGCTAACGAGGCATTTCGCACCTCACCGGATCGCCCATTAAACCGCTAGCGCACGCTAAATATCAAGTCATAGCGTGCGCTAAGTGGGACAATATAAATAGGGATTCGGTCCAACCTTTGTCATTTCTTCATTTCTCAATCATTAGGACGAGCTCGGGCGATTCGGAAAGGTATTTTCAGCCGCAATCATCTAGCATCATCTTCAAGCTCCTAAGTTGGATTAATCATCATCTAAATCAGTTTCATCACTCCAAATCAAGGTAATGATTCTTGGATCTAGAATTTCGGATCTTGGGTGTTTTGCTTCCGATCTCTTCGTGTTAAATCGATGTTATGCTGGAATATGTTAGATATGGATTATCTATCTTGGATACATTTATTTATACTGATTAATTTGTGTAATTTTCGAATTTGTGAATAATTGAAGAATTGTTCAAGAACCTTACGGGTTGACTTTGGAATTTTGGGGGTTTTCGACTAAATGTTGTTGAAATATCGTTCTAAGTATTCCTATTGGATTATTGATAGTATTCATGAGTTTTTGTGGGTTGAATCATTCATTGGGAGTTGGTTTCGGATGTAATTGAGTTTTGGTTGTAAACAATTGGGGATTGTTTACAACGCATTTGTGTAAATGCCCCAATGAGTTTCGGGTATTGTTGTATCGACTTTTGAGTTGGTTGTGATCATGCTTGATTCATGTATTAAGAGAATTGTTGGTTTTTGTGTTGTTTATGGTTGTTCAAGCGGGTAATTTCATTAAGGGCGTTGATCGTGGAAGTACCTTCGCCTTCGGTTTGAGGCAAGTTTTATACTTGTCTTGGTCAATGAGCTAATGTCATCATGTATGTGTATGAATGTGTTGTATCATTCCGAGACTTAGTCTCTTCATGAATTCATTGATATCAAGAGATCGTTCGATACGATACCTTCCGGCAATTTTGCCAAATGTTGATTGTTGTTCGTTAACGGCCGATTCAAGGCATTGTAGTACTCATTATTAATGTCATTGTCGATAGTCGGTTCGCGGTATCGATGTATCGATTGTTGTTAATATAGATGTCAATTTAAGACATCGTTGAGATCATTGTTATTCCTGTTTGGATCGTCATTAAAGCATGCGAGCCGATTAAAGGTATTGGCTTATTCATTTCTCACCTTCGTAAATCATTAACCGATTAAAGGTGCCGAGGCATCATTCGTATCATTGTCATCGATTGGCCGTTCTCAGGCAAATCTAAGTGTTCAATCATTCACTGCATCATTGTTATCGATTGACCTTTCTAAGGCAATCGAGGTATTCACTCATTCATCGTGTCATTGTTATCGATTGACCTTTCTAAGACAATCGAGGTATTCACTCATTCATCGTGTCATTGTTATCGATTGACCTTTCTAAGACAATCGAGGTATTCACTCATTCATCGTGTCATTGTTATCGATTGGCCGCTCTCAGGCAAATCGAAGTGTTCAATCATCCGCTGCATCATTGTTGTCGGTTGGCCGTTCTAAGGCAATCGAGGTGTTAATTTGGGACTGTCAAGGACGGTGTCTATCCGTGTGTTACTATCATCGTGTTGGCCGACTCAAGGCAGCACACTATCATTCATTGTGATACGGCTTCGTGCCGTGGCTTCGGCCCTAATTGTGATACGACTGGATGCCGTGGCTTCGGCCCTAATTGTGATACGGCTTCGTGCCGTGGCTTCGGCCCTAATTGTGATACGGCTGGATGCCGTGGCTTCGGCCCTAATTGTGATACGGCTGTATGCCGTGGCTTCGGCCCTAATTGTGATACGGCTGGATGCCGTGGCTTCGGCCCTCATTGTGATACGGCTTCGTGCCGTGGCTTCGGCCCTCATAGTTCTGACTTCGGCCTTTTGACTTCGTGTTTGTGATATTTGTTAATTTCACGAATGACTTTCGTGCCTTTATCATTGTCTGGTAATTTCATTGATGCCTTTGGGCATTGTGATTCTTAATTAATTCATTCCTTGTTTTGTTCATGTCGTGTCATTCATTGTGGTATTCTGTGATTTTGATTCGCCGTCGGGCACTTATGTTCTAACCTGTCGAATGTATTAATAGTATGCCGTGGGCATAGTATTTGACGAATGCTGGTTTCTTTCCTTGGTTTTTGAGCATCTCGTATTATTATTATCATTGTACCGTTTCATTACGCCTTTGGATGCATATCATGTTATACATATATTTGATGTTCATTATCCTGGATGATGACCCGTGGGGCGGAACATGTTTTCATGTTTTAGGTGCTTGCGAGAGAGAGTTGAGACACGAGGCATGACGTTGGCAACGAGGCATTCGAGCGATACTAGTCCGAGTTGTTCATTGTTGGTCATCGGTTGGAGTGTACTCGGCCGTCGATTGTTGTCATGTTGTATTACGACGGATGTTCGTGGATGTTGTTGTATTTCATTTTGGCCATGTAGGCCACTTTTGTCATTGAAATTCCTTATCGGAATATTGTGTCGGACATCATGGTAAGGACTATGATTTTCCCTTGTTGTTCAAATTAATGTATTTTTAGTCATGTTCGCCTGGTGGATCTCCTGGCGTGGGGTCCACGGCACTGTAATAACCCAATAGGATTTGGGGGTGTTACAGAAATGGTATCAGAGATTTGGGTTGTGAAATACCCTGAGATGTGAGTTATGTGGTCCTACCGACGCGGTAGTAGTGGGATTGTCAGGCTATGGCAATCTAGTCAGTCAGGTTTTGTGAGTCGTAATATTAGTGCGACTGCACGAGTCATTCATTCATCGAGTCGTCGTCAGTGAAGACTAGTATCGCGAGACCTCGAAGCTTCGTATGACCTGTGTAAGGACTCGATTCTCTTTATGTTCATACATTCATCATGTCATTAATTGTTCGTGCCTTGTTGAAACCTATATGTGATATTAGTGTTATGATTGATTCATGACTAATTGTTTTGGGACACGTGTGGCTTGTGTAAGCATTAAGGATCAACTCATTCATCGGTTAATAATCCTCAATCGCCATGCTGATCTTGTCGATTATGTTAACTCATTCATTACTCAGTCAATATCATTACTCAGTTAATTCATCACTCAGATAATTCATTCATTACTCAGTCAATATCATTACTCAGTCAATTTATCACTCAGATAATTCATTCATCACTCAGTCAATATCATTACTCAGTCAATTCATCACTCAGATAATTCATTCATCACTCAGTCAATATCATTACTCAGTCCATTCATCACTCAGATAATTCATTCATCACTCAGTCAATATCACTACCCAGTTAATTCATCACTCAGTTAACTCATTCATCACTCAGTTAATTCATTCATCATTCAGTCAATATCAATTACTCAGTTGCTTCGTTCATCACTCAATTAACCTCATCGTTCAGCTAATTCATTCATCACTCAATTAATCTCATCGTTTAGCTAACTCACTCGTCACTCAGTCAATCTCATTGCTCAGTTAATTCATTCCTCATTCAGTCAATCTCATTGTTCAGTTAATTCATTAATCATTCAGCCCATCTCATGGTTCAGTTGTTGATCTTGAGGATCTAATTTTCAACCTTGTTAACTTGTTCAAGGTAATCATTTCAGGAATTTCATCAGGCAATCATGTTACCTCATTTGATGTTTCATACGGTCTTATCATACTCTGACGTAATGTCGACGATCATTTCATTAAATCATTAATGCATTCATTGTGTTAGAGCGTGTATGCTCATTGTTGTCACTCTGTAACGTAATCATAATACGATATTCATGCGGAATCTATAATCATCATGTGACTTTCCTACTTCAGTATGGATAGAGCTGTCAGAGGACGCAGGGGAAGAGGCCGCGGTGCGGGCCGGAACCCAGGATCTCGTGTGCATGCCCACACGAACGCGAGGGATATCATTAATTCATCAAACAGCGAGGCTACTCTTTCATCAGCAGATAATCATTCACTGTCAGAGTCGTACCCGAGAGGCATCTCACTCGGAAGGTGTTCGGGTTGATCCATTCATATTTATGCAGGCATGATGGCCCAGATGACTCGGATGACGCGGATAGTGGAGACCATGCACCTCGATGGGTTGTGGTCCACCGCAATGGGATACCAGTGCCATTTCATGGACGGTGGAGGAGTGAATCAGTTGTGGCGATATCTCTCGTCCGATGCCGCCTACTTTTGAGGGTTCGTCGTAACCAGGTGATATTGTTCATTGGCTCGAGCATTTTGATAAACTCTTCGACATGGTTCGGTGTCCTGAGGAGAGTAAAGTGGCAAAGAGCGGCTTATTACTTGAGTAAGGGCGCTTATTCGTGGTGGCTTTTGAAACCCATCGATCGTGATTGTATTTGGAGCGAGTTCAAGACTCTCATGTTAGAGAGGTATTATCCGGCTCCACTTCGTGAGGCTAAGTTGTCGAGGTTTTGAACCCCGAACCCGATGGGGACGAGGGTGTTATTGTCATCGCCGAGAAGTTTCAGGACTACTTCATTTGCTTCGTCAATTATCCGTACCGAGATGGATAAAATTAAGTATTTTAGCAAGAGGCTAAATCCATGATTGAGGATGCAGTTGTTCAACCACAATTGTAATTCACTTAGTGAGTTCATCGGGAAGGCTCTTGGAGCAGAGCTTTTGATCAAGGAGCTTACTCGAAGCATCCTTGATTTCTTGAGTAAGAGGACTAGAATGCCGGCTCGTTCGGAGGGACATCGGGCTCCGCCATCCAAGGGTCGTTTTCTAGTCGTCTTCGTCTTTGGAACAACATCTTCCTCTCGTGCGACGAGTTCGACTATGGTTTGCTTTAACCGTGATTCAAGAGAGTCATGTTAGTACCGGTGCACGGTGCCGGCTATTGTTTGTTTTACGTGTGGGAGGCGGGGACACCGGCGAAATCTGCAGGGTTCTAGCGCCAAGAATCTCAAGAGAGCTCGAGGGCCTCGAGAGACTTCGTTACTCCAGCCGTGCATCATCCAAGGGACCCTATCGGGCCTCGAGGGCGGAGGTAAGGACATTCATCACCGGTTTGAACAAGTTAATTCTTGTGCGTTAATAGTATAATCATTCATTTCAGTGTCGTTCATTCATTCATATAATTCATTCATCATATATATCAATCATATGGGGACTCATAATGATCGATTAATCATTCAATTCACGAGGAACGGCGGTTCCAATCACTTCAGGAACTATCACTCATGACATTAGTAATTCACCTTGGTGAGTCATTCTAAATCCGTGTCGGATTTGTAGTCATTTATCATTCATCATTCATTTTTGTCACTTTCATTCTCGTGACCTTCTGAGGTCTTAGTTAGCGGCGAGTTCATTGTCGGATATACCTTAAATCGTTGAGATAGAGGAAATCGATGATATGGAAGGATATCGATGTTGGGTACATTTGAGATGTAACCTTGTTTTTGGAGGACTGTGTTAATCTATCCGTAATAATGTATCGTGACTGTGGATCATTTATTGTTGATCTATCTTATTATGATCATATTTGAGAATCTTGAGATTTGGGTCATTTGTTGGGAGTTCATCCCTCCGGCGTTGTGCTCGAGATTTCGTGATAATTTGAGAAATCGTTCACTGTGTTTCGGGACGTCAAGTCTTGGGGACTTGGGCTTGCGGTTGATTTGGTCCCGAGGACTATTTGTGCGTTATTGTTTTCAGATCGTGATGGATAGTTCATATCCCGAGTTGTTTACCCTCAGTTTCGAGGACGAAACTCTTTTAAGGGGGGGAGTATGTAATACCTGGTTGTGAATTCATTTATTATCATTCAGTAACTGTCACTCAGAATTTCTTTTTCACTCAGTAATAATCATTCATCATTCATATTCAGCCAACTATGTTCACCATTCGGCGTATTTTGGGATCATCACTGTTTGAGATCGAGCCGAAATTGTTGTCGTCATCATCATCATGTTTTTATTTGTAGTTTGAGAGGTAGCGCACGCTACACATTGTAGTTAGCGCGCGCTAATAAGGTGCATGTAACGCACGCAATGATTCAGTATTAGCGCACGCTAGCGCAAGTGAGGCAGACAGTCCAGAAGGTACTGGGCTGATTTGGGAAATTCGTAGCGCACGCTACGAGTGGTAAGTAGCGTACGCTAATTGTGTTGGCAACGCACGCTAAGTCACTTTAGTAGCGCACGCTAACGCGTGCAAGACAGAGGACAGTAGGTTCTGGATTTCAGTCGTTGGGTATCAGACATCAGTTAGCGCACGCTAACAATATGGAATAGCGCACGCTATCGGTAAGGTGTTAGCGCACGCTACCAAGTCGTAGCGCACGCTAACGAGGCATTTCAGACCTCACTGGACTGCCCAGTAAACCGCTAGCGCACGCTAAATATCAAGTCATAGCGTGCGCTAAGCTGGGACAATATAAATAGGACAGTTCGGTCCAACCTTTGTCATTTCTTCATTTCTCAATCATTTCGGACGAGCTCGGGCGATTCGGAAAGGTCTTTTCGAGCTGCAATCATCTAGCATCATCTTCAAGCTCCTAAGTTGGATTAATCATCATCTAAATCAGTTTCATCACTCCAAATCAAGGTAATGATTCTTGGATCTAGAATTTCGGATCTTGGGTGTTTTGCTTCCGATCTCTTCGTGTTAAATCGATGTTATGCTGGAATATGTTAGATATGGATTATCTATCTTGGATACATGTATTTCTACGGATTCATTGGTGTAATTTTCGGAATTTGTGAATAATTGAAGAATTGTTCAAGAACCCTTACGGGTTGACTTTGGAATTTTGGGGGTTTTCGACTAAATGTTGTTGAAATATCGTTCTAAGTATTCCTATTGGATTATTGATAGTATTCATGAGTTTTTGTGGGTTGAATCATTCATTGGGAGTTGGTTTCGGATGTAATTGAGTTTTGGTTGTAAACAATTGGGGATTGTTTACAACGCGTTTGTGTAAATGCCCCAATGAGTTTCGGGTATTGTTGTATCGACTTTTGAGTTGGTTGTGATCATGCTTGATTCATGTATTAAGAGAATTGTTGGTTTTTGTGTTGTTTAAGGTTGTTCAAGCGGCCGGTAATTTCATTAAGGACGTTGATCGTGGAAGTACCTTCTCGCCTTCGGTTTGAGGCAAGTTTTATACTTGTACTGGTCAATGAGCTAATGTCATCATGTATGTGTATGAATGTGTTGTATCATTCCGAGACTTAGTCTCTTCATGAATTCATTGATATCAAGAGATCGTTCGATACGATACCTTCCGGCAATTTTGCCAAATGTTGATTGTTGTTCGTTAACGGCCGATTCAAGGCATTGTAGTACTCATTATTAATGTCATTGTCGATAGCCGGTTCGCGGTATCGATGTATCGATTGTTGTTAATATAGATGTCAATTTAAGACATCGTTGAGATCATTGTTATTCCTGTTTGGATCGTCATTAAAACTGTACAGGCCGATTAAAGGTATTAGCTTATTCATTTCTCACCTTCGTCGTCGGTAACCGAAAGGTGCCGAGGCATCATTCGTATCATTGTCATCGATTGGCCGTTCTCAGGCAAATCTAAGTGTTCAATCATTCACTGCATCATTGTTATCGATTGACCTTTCTAAGGCAATCGAGGTATTCACTCATTCATCGTGTCATTGTTATCGATTGACCTTTCTAAGACAATCGAGGTATTCACTCATTCATCGTGTCATTGTTATCGATTGACCTTTCTAAGACAATCGAGGTATTCACTCATTCATCGTGTCATTGTTATCGATTGGCCGCTCTCAGGCAAATCGAAGTGTTCAATCATCCGCTGCATCATTGTTGTCGGTTGGCCGTTCTAAGGCAATCGAGGTGTTAATTTGGGACTGTCAAGGACGGTGTCTATCCGTGTGTTACTATCATCGTGTTAGCCGACTCAAGGCAGCACACTATCATTCATTGTGATACGGCTTCGTGCCGTGGCTTCGGCCCTTATTGTGATACGACCGATGCGTGGCCGGCCCTAATTGTGATACGGCCGTGCGTGGCCGGCCCTAATTGTGATACGGCCGATGCCGTGGCTTCGCCCTAATTGTGATACGGTGGATGCCGTGGCCCGCCCTAATTGTGATACGGTGGATGCCGTGGCTTCGCCCTCATTGTGATACGGCCGTGCCGTGGCTTCCCTCATTGTTCTGACTTCGGCCGCTTTGACTTAGTGTTTGTGATATTTGTTAATTTCATTTGAATGACTTTCGTGCCTTTATCATTGTCTGGTAATTTCATTGGAGCCTTCGGGCATTGTGATTCATAATTAATTCATCTGGTTTGGTTCATGTCTTGTCATTCATTGTGGTATTCGTGATTTTGATTCGCCGTCGGGCACTTATGTTCTAACCTCGTCACAATGTATTAATAGTATGCCGTGGGCATCGTATTTCACGAATGCTCGGTTCTTACCTTGGGTTGTGAGCATCTCGTCTTATTATTATCATTGTACCGTTTCATTACGCCTTTGGATGCATATCATGTTATACATATATTTGATGTTCATTATCTGGAAGACTGACCCCGTGGGTGCGGAACATGTTTTCATGTTTTAGGTGCTTGCGAGGAGAGAGTTGAGACACAGAGGCATGACGTTGGCAACGAGGCATTCGAGCGATACTAGTCCGAGTAGTTCATTGTTGGTCGATCGGTTGGAGTGTACTCGCCGTCGATTGTTGTCATGTTGTATTACGATGGATGTTCGTGGATGTTGTTGTATTTCATTTTGGCCATGTAGGCCACTTTTGTCATTGAAATTCCTTATCGGAATATTTTGTCGGACATCATGGTAAGGACTATGATTTTCCCTTGTTGTTCAAATTAATGTATTTTTAGTCATGTTACTTTGGTGGATCTCTGGCGTGGGGTCCACGACCTGTAATAACCCAATAGGATTTGGGGTGTTACGAAATGGTATCGAGATTTGGGTTGTGAAATACCCCGAGATGTGAGTTATGTGGTCCTACCGACGCGGTAGTAGTGGGATTGTCGCTATGGCAATCTAGTCATCGAGTTTTGTGAGTCGTAATATTAGTGCGACCGCACGAGTCATTCATTCATCGAGTCGTCGGTGAAGACTAGTATCGCGAGACCTCGAAGCTTCGTATGACTGTGTAAGGACTCGATTCTCTTTATGTTCATACATTCATCATGTCATTAATTGTTCGTGCCTTGTTGAAACCTATATGTGATATTAGTGTTATGATTGATTCATGACTAATTGTTTTGGGACACGTGTGGCTTGTGTAAGCATTAAGGATCAACTCATTCATCGGTTAATAATCCTCAATCGTCATGCTGATCTTGTCGATTATGTTAACTCATTCATTACTCACCAATATCATTACTCACCAATTCATCACTCGGATAATTCATTCATTACTCACCAATATCATTACTCACCAATTTATCACTCGGATAATTCATTCATCACTCGACCAATATCATTACTCACTAATTCATCACTCGGATAATTCATTCATCACTCGATCAATATCATTACTCACCAATTCATCACTCGGATAATTCATTCATCACTCAGTCAATATCACTACCCAGTTAATTCATCACTCAGTTAACTCATTCATCACTCAGTTAATTCATTCATCATTCAGTCAATATCAATTACTCAGTTGCTTCGTTCATCACTCAATTAACCTCATCGTTCAGCTAATTCATTCATCACTCAATTAATCTCATCGTTTAGCTAACTCACTCGTCACTCAGTCAATCTCATTGCTCAGTTAATTCATTCCTCATTCAGTCAATCTCATTGTTCAGTTAATTCATTAATCATTCAGCCCATCTCATGGTTCAGTTGTTGATCTTGAGGATCTAATTTTCAACCTTGTTAACTTGTTCAAGGTAATCATTTCAGGAATTTCATCAGGCAATCATGTTACCTCATTTGATGTTTCATACGGTCTTATCATACTCGACGTTATGTCGACGATCATTTCATTAAATCATTAATGCATTCATTGTGTTAGAGCGTGTATGCTCATTGTTGTCACTCTGTAACGTAATCATAATACGATATTCATGCGGAATCTATAATCATCATGTGACTTTCCTACTTCAGTATGGATAGAGCTGTCAGAGGACGCAGGGGAAGAGGCCGCGGTGCGGGGGGGAAGGCGTGATCTCGTGTGCATGCCCACACGAACGCGAGGGATATCATTAATTCATCAAACAGCGAGGCTACTCTTTCATCAGCAGATAATCATTCACTGTCAGGGAGTCATACCCGAGAGGCATCTCACTCGGAAGGTGTTCGGGTTGATCCATTCATATTTATGCAGGGCATGATGGCCCAGATGACTCAGATGACGCGGATAGTGGAGACCATGTAGACCTCGATGGGTTGTGGTCCACCGCAACAGGGATACCAGGTGCCATTTCATGGACAGACTGGAGGAGTGAATCAGATTGTGGGCGATATCTCTCGTCAGATGCCGCCTACTTTTGAGGGTTCGTCAGAACCAGCTGATATTGTTCATTGGCTCGAGCATTTTGATAAACTCTTCGACATGGTTCAGTGTCCGGAGGAGAGTAAAGTGGCAGTAGCGGCTTATTACTTGAGTAAGGGCGCTTATTCGTGGTGGCTTTCTGTGAAACCCATCGATCGTGATTGTATTTGGAGCGAGTTCAAGACTCTCATGTTAGAGAGGTATTATCCGGCTCCACTTCGTGAGGCTAAGTTGTCAGAGGTTTTGAACCCCGAACCCGATGGGGACGAGGGTGTTATTGTCATCGCTGAGAAGTTTCAGGGACTACTTCAGTTTGCTTCGTCAATTATCCGTACTGAGACGGATAAAATTAAGTATTTTAGCAAGAGGCTAAATCCGCAGTTGAGGATGCAGTTGTTCAACCACAATTGTAATTCACTTAGTGAGTTCATCGGGAAGGCTCTTGGAGCAGAGCTTTTGATCAAGGAGCTTACTCAGAAGCATCCTTCAGTTTCTTCAGGTAAGAGGACTAGAATGCCGGCTCGTTCAGAGGGACATCGGGCTCCGCCATCCAAGGGGTCGTTTTCTAGTCGTCTTCGTGCTGGAACAACATCTTCCTCTCAGGCGACGAGTTCGACTGTTGTTTGCTTTAACTGTGATTCAGCAGGTCACGTTAGTACCCGGTGCACGGTGCCAGCTATTGTTTGTTTTCTGTGTGGGAGGCAGGGACACCGGCAGAAATACTGCAGGGGTTCTAGCGCCAGTAAATCTCAAGAGAGCTCGAGGGCCTCGAGAGACTTCGTTACTCCAGCCCGTGCATCATCCAAGGGACCCTATCAGGCCTCGAGGGCCAGAGGTAAGGACATTCATCACCGGTTTGAACAAGTTAATTCTTGTGCGTTAATAGTATAATCATTCATTTCAGTGTCGTTCATTCATTCATATAATTCATTCATCATATATATCAATCATATGGGGACTCATAATGATCGATTAATCATTCAATTCACGAGGAACGGCGGTTCCAATCACTTCAGGAACTATCACTCATGACATTAGTAATTCACCTTGGTGAGTCATTCTAAATCCGTGTCGGATTTGTAGTCATTTATCATTCATCATTCATTTTTGTCACTTTCATTCTCGTGACCTTCTGAGGTCTTAGTTAGCGGCGAGTTCATTGTCGGATATACCTTAAATCGTTGAGATAGAGGAAATCGATGATATGGAAGGATATCGATGTTGGGTACATTTGAGATGTAACCTTGTTTTTGGAGGACTGTGTTAATCTATCCGTAATAATGTATCGTGACTGTGGATCATTTATTGTTGATCTATCTTATTATGATCATATTTGAGAATCTTGAGATTTGGGTCATTTGTTGGGAGTTCTTCCCTCCGGCGTTGTGCTCGAGATTTCGTGATAATTTGAGAAATCGTTCACTGTGTTTCGGGACGTCAAGTCTTGGGGACTTGGGCTTGCGGTTGATTTGGTCCCGAGGACTATTTGTGCGTTATTGTTTTCAGATCGTGATGGATAGTTCATATCCCGAGTTGTTTACCCTCAGTTTCGAGGACGAAACTCTTTTAAGGGGGGGAGTATGTAATACCCGGTTGTGAATTCATTTATTATCATTCAGTAACTGTCACTCAGAATTTCTTTTTCACTCAGTAATAATCATTCATCATTCATATTCAGCCAACTATGTTCACCATTCGGCGTATTTTGGGATCATCACTGTTTGAGATCGAGCCGAAATTGTTGTCGTCATCATCATCATGTTTTTATTTGTAGTTTGAGAGGTAGCGCACGCTACACATTGTAGTTAGCGCGCGCTAATAAGGTGCATGTAACGCACGCAATGATTCAGTATTAGCGCACGCTAGCGCAAGTGAGGCAGACAGTCCAGAAGGTACTGGGCTGATTTGGGAAATTCGTAGCGCACGCTACGAGTGGTAAGTAGCGTACGCTAATTGTGTTGGCAACGCACGCTAAGTCACTTTAGTAGCGCACGCTAACGCGTGCAAGACAGAGGACAGTGGGTTCTGGATTTCAGTCGTTGGGTATCGACATCGATTAGCGCACGCTAACAATATGGAATAGCGCACGCTATCGGTAAGGTGTTAGCGCATGCTACCAAGTCGTAGCGCACGCTAACGAGGCATTTCGAACCTCACCGGCGCCCGATGAAACCGCTAGCGCACGCTAAATATCAAGTCATAGCGTGCGCTAAGTCGACAATATAAATAGGACGATTCGGTCCAACCTTTGTCATTTCTTCATTTCTCAATCATTAGGACGAGCTCGGGCGATTCGGAAAGGTCTTTTCGAATCGCAATCATCTAGCATCATCTTCAAGCTCCTAAGTTGGATTAATCATCATCTAAATCAGTTTCATCACTCCAAATCAAGGTAATGATTCTTGGATCTAGAATTTCGGATCTTGGGTGTTTTGCTTCCGATCTCTTCGTGTTAAATCGATGTTATCTTTGGAATATGTTAGATATGGATTATCTATCTTGGATACATGTATTTCTACGGATTCATTGGTGTAATTTTCGAATTTGTGAATAATTGAAGAATTGTTCAAGAACCCTTACGGGTTGACTTTGGAATTTTGGGGGTTTTCGACTAAATGTTGTTGAAATATCGTTCTAAGTATTCCTATTGGATTATTGATAGTATTCATGAGTTTTTGTGGGTTGAATCATTCATTGGGAGTTGGTTTCGGATGTAATTGAGTTTTGGTTGTAAACAATTGGGGATTGTTTACAACGCGTTTGTGTAAATGCCCCAATGAGTTTCGGGTATTGTTGTATCGACTTTTGAGTTAGTTGTGATCATGCTTGATTCATGTATTAAGAGAATTGTTGGTTTTTGTGTTGTTTAAGGTTGTTCAAGCGGCCGGTAATTTCATTAAGGACGTTGATCGTGGAAGTACCTTCTCGCCTTCGGTTTGAGGCAAGTTTTATACTTGTACCGTCAATGAGCTAATGTCATCATGTATGTGTATGAATGTGTTGTATCATTCCGAGACTTAGTCTCTTCATGAATTCATTGATATCAAGAGATCGTTCGATACGATACCTTCCGGCAATTTTGCCAAATGTTGATTGTTGTTCGTTAACGGCCGATTCAAGGCATTGTAGTACTCATTATTAATGTCATTGTCGATAGCCGGTTCGCGGTATCGATGTATCGATTGTTGTTAATATAGATGTCAATTTAAGACATCGTTGAGATCATTGTTATTCTGTTTGGATCGTCATTAAAAGCATGCGTGCCGATTAAAGGTATTGGCTTATTCATTTCTCACCTTCGCCGTCGGTAACCGATTAAAGGTGCCGAGGCATCATTCGTATCATTGTCATCGATCGGCGTTCTCAGGCAAATCTAAGTGTTCAATCATTCACTGCATCATTGTTATCGATTGACCTTTCTAAGGCAATCGAGGTATTCACTCATTCATCGTGTCATTGTTATCGATTGACCTTTCTAAGACAATCGAGGTATTCACTCATTCATCGTGTCATTGTTATCGATTGACCTTTCTAAGACAATCGAGGTATTCACTCATTCATCGTGTCATTGTTATCGATTGGCCGCTCTCAGGCAAATCGAAGTGTTCAATCATCCGCTGCATCATTGTTGTCGGTTGGCCGTTCTAAGGCAATCGAGGTGTTAATTTGGGACTGTCAGGGACGGTGTCTATCCGTGTGTTACTATCATCGTGTTAGCCGACTCAAGGCAGCACACTATCATTCATTGTGATACGGCTTCGTGCCGTGGCTTCGGCCCTAATTGTGATACGACTGGATGCCGTGGCTTCGGCCCTAATTGTGATACGGCTTCGTGCCGTGGCTTCGGCCCTAATTGTGATACGGCTGGATGCCGTGGCTTCGGCCCTAATTGTGATACGGCTGGATGCCGTGGCTTCGGCCCTAATTGTGATACGGCTGGATGCCGTGGCTTCGGCCCTCATTGTGATACGGCTTCGTGCCGTGGCTTCGGCCCTCATTGTTACAGCTTCGGGCTGTTTTGACTTCAGGTGTTTGTGATATTTGTTAATTTCCGCTGAATGACTTTCAGGCCTTTATCATTGTCCTGGTAATTTCATTGGAGCCTTCGGGCATTGTGATTCATAATTAATTCAGTCCTGGTTTGGTTCATGTCTTGTCATTCATTGTGGTATTCTGTGATTTTGATTCGCCGTCTTGGACTTATGTTCTAACACTCGAGCAATTATTAATAGTATGCCGTGGGCATAGTATTTCACGAATGCTCGGTTCTTACCTTGGTTTGTGAGCATCTCGTATTATTATTATCATTGTACCGTTTCATTACGCCTTTGGATGCATATCATGTTATACATGTATTTGATGTTCATTATACGGATGGTGACCCGTGGCGGAACATGTTTTCATGTTTTAGGTGCTTGCGAGGAGAGAGTTGAGACACAGAGGCATGACGTTGGCAACGAGGCATTCGAGCGATACTAGTCCGAGTTGTTCATTGTTGGTCAGTCAGTTGGAGTGTACTCCGGCTTCGTCAGTTGTTGTCATGTTGTATTACCCGAACAAATGTTCGTGGATGTTGTTGTATTTCATTTTGGCCATGTAGGCCACTTTTGTCATTGAAATTCCTTATCGGAATATTGTGTCGGACATCATGGTAAGGACTATGATTTTCCCTTGTTGTTCAAATTAATGTATTTTTAGTCATGTTCGCCTGGTGGATCTCCTGGCGTGGGGTCCACGGCACTGTAATAACCCAATAGGATTTGGGGGTGTTACACGCGCTTCTTTTGCTGCTTCGGACATACACTTGCAACAGAGTTAAAAACAATTTCATCAATATTTTGGATAGAAAATAAACATCAATCGCCGAGTATAAGTATATGTAATGCATAACCTTCAATTCATCTGAAAGTCTACAGTTTACGAACTCATCCCAATGTTCTTGATCCACATACGCATGATATTGTTTTGGAACAACTTTAAGTTTTGCAGGTTTACCCATATTGGGCAGTATATACTTTTTATATAATCGTCTTCTAAAGTCGCGCAAATGATCACAAAGATGAGACATTGTGTATTCCATCCTCGATGCATCTATTTTATAAAAACGCTACCATAATATATAATGGAATGTTAGTATCAACTCGTACTCAATAGAAATGAAAAATAAAGATAAAATTTATTTTGCATAAAGAATCAGTAGATGCATACCGTTACTTGCTCCCATAACTTATCCTTCACCTCCTTTGTCACCTTCTTTCATTTCATGTACCTAAATCCAACATCTCGCCGTACCAAGTCGCCCAAAAAACTAGCAAATTCTGATCTATATTTCCCAGTAACTCTACCTAATGCATCAAAGTCTACTTCGTGCTTCTCATTGGAATCTTCAAAATCTCTCTGTAGCTTTACTAATCTTGTCAACCCCCTGACCCTTTTCCTTGTAGACGTTATTGATTTTCCTATTTCTTCTTGTGCATTCAATGTGTCTTGTTGTTGATTCACCATGTCTTGCTCAGGATTCTCTGTATATGAAAATAGCATAAATGGAGACAATGATTTATCAACTGGTATGGTGAAAATAGAGTCATTAAAATTACAGTATAAATATCTATGAACATTGATATGCCAGTGATAAAGAAAAAGAGAAGGATAATGTGAAATCTTCCTAATCATCCTCCTAAAAATATTCGAGGAAATGATGTATTTTTTTTGTTTGAAAATGCGATTATAAAGAGTGAAAAAAAATGAAGTGTAAAATTGGCTAACAAAAAAAATGGTTTCAGATGCGTCGAAAAGCAATTTGACATTTTTTCATAAAAAAAAATATTTTAGTATGTGTTTGATTCCAGATAAAAAAAATTGATAAAAAAAAGTGTGAAATAACATGCATATAAAAAATAAGCTAATTGTTTTCAGGGAGAATCGAACCCTAAACCCATTGCAATTATGTTAAATCCCTTGCCACCTTGTCCGGTAGCGGCATCCGCATCAAATCATCCACAAGAAATTCATTTATATGTAATAAAAAGGAGAAAAACGGAAAAAAAATAATGCTATGACAGTGGTGAGAATCGAACCATGTACGTAGGGGAAATGTGATAGAGCCCCTGCCACCTTGTCCGGTAGTGGCATCAGCGTTAAATCATGCACAAGAAATTCTTTTATATGTACAAATAGGAGAAAAACGGAAAAAAAATATTGCAACGCGCTTGTGAGAATCAAACCATGTACCTAGGGCAAATGTGATAGAGCCCATGCCACCTTGTCCGGTAGTGGCATCCGCGTTAAATCTGTAACACCCCCAATCCACTCAGGGATATTACACGCCGTAGACCCTCTCCTCGAGGATCTACCAGGCTGATAACTAAAATCAAACATCTAAACATCGCCCTTAAGGCTAAAATGACTCAGTAGACCGATTTGGTCTTTCAATAATAACATACAACTCAATTCCAAACACACACCCATGCAGGGGTCAAAATACAATAAACTCCCGTACAATGGGGAAAAGATACTGCAGCGGAAAAGAAAATACAACTAGAGCAATACGACCTCAACGGATCCTCTTGTGATTAGTATCGTTCATCTTTCATCATCCTTCGTGCCGACCCTGTGCTATGCTCCAAAACCTGAATGCAAAAATAGACATCCACCCCCAGAATTCTCGGGGGTTAGCAAAACTCCACTGTTTTGCTAGTGCAAGTACAAGTGCAAAAATACGAGCCATACAATTCAAGTTCCAAGAATGACAATAATCAGAAATCCTCAAAGATTAAAATACAACGAAACGAATACTTCTCGAGGCAAGAGTTTGAGTAAAACTTTCCAAATCCGAAAGATCACAATTAATGAGAACGGTTTGCAAAATGGTTTAAAATACCCTCGGGAGTTTTAATAGAAAACAAATTAGGATTATCAAATCCTTATCTTTCCAAAAATCAACAGGGGTCACAGCCCAAAGGTTTTGTTTTCACAAATAGAAAACCGACAACAATTCACAGGGCCATAGCCCAACATCACGTGTCCTCGACGGACATAAAATCAACAAAACATAATTGCGCACGCGCATCGCCTAGGACCGGGACGAAGCCACAAATCCCACTCGAGGCCTCGAAGGACCCTCCCGAGCTGGCTAGCGAAACAAATCACACACATGCATCGCCTTGGGAACAGGGTAATACCATTGATCCTGCCCGAGGCCTCGAAGGACCCTCCCAAGCTGGCTAGCTAAACAAATCACAACATCTTTGGCGCTCACGGTTGGATTAATCACTTGTTGCATCCTGACCACATGATAACATACCATGTGTCACCGTAGTTTTTCTTAGGCTCTCACGGTTGGATCAATCGCTTGTTGCATCCTGGCCACATGATCACATGCCACGTGCCACCGTAGACCCCGCCCACATCCACACAATCACACACATAGCACAATGCAACAAAGATATCCAAACAATTCACTCAGAGGCATCAAACACTTAGCAAAACACCACGTCAAACCACAACGCACCGAAATGAAATAATATACGTCCACACGTCATATCGAGTGCAACATCAATACCAAACATATCCATAGAAATCACATAGTCATTTACAAACTACGCCATTCACAAAACACACGCGTTTTGAAAGCAAGCCTTTAACAAGGCTAAACCGAATCTTTTGAAAGTTCGAAACAAACAATCAAATAAACGCATAGACACGGTCACTAATTATCATATTCATAAAACAAGAATGTATGGACAAGGTACTTGCCTCGAATAAGAACAACGCGGAGAATCGACCGAAGTAGGTTGACACGAACCGACTACGAACCCGCCGACTCCACCGATCGCCAACTCACGGTCATAAACTACGAAGGACAATAACAACAATGAAATGAATTCCATAACACGACTCAAAGCCGTTGAATTCAAAGAACGAATGATGAAAGTTCAAGTGTTTCCCCCAAAACGGCCAAGAACACGATTCGTCCCGACAAAACACGAAAACGGAATTCCAAGTTGAAATATGGATATACAATCCATAGAATGTGTTTAACAACATCATTTAACCAAAATCGATCCATCAAAAACGGATGAAACGAGATCGACAACAGATCCCCCAAAAAGTCGATTCGAGGTAAATCAAGAAATATACTTCGATTCGACGAAGAACAATGGATTAAATGATGTTAAACACAAGAATACTACCAAGATTAATCATACCCATCATGAATTAATCAACAATATGGAACGAATCGGACAAAAACGCAAAAACCCCCAAATTCACGAAATTAGGGTTCTAAGGAAGACTACCTTGATTCGCTGGATCAAAGGATGATAACGGATGATTGATTGATGTTATGAACTCAAGAACTTCGTGGATTTGTTGTTAAACAACATGGCTTCATCACCTCCGAAGCTCCAGCTGCGGATCGAAAAGAAAGGAAATGAAAAATGAGTGAAAATGAGGCTGCTCTGCCACATTTATACTGGGCCGGACTAGCGTGCGCTAGGCTGCCGAGCTAGCGCGCGCTATCGGCCCAGGCCGCAATCCAGTGACCTCCTAGACTAGACTGCTCGGCCAGGTAGCGTGCGCAGCCTTCCGGCCTTAGCGTGCGCTACCTGCCGGCCGTAGCGTACGTAGTGTCCGGCAGTAGCGTGCGCTACCTGCCGAGCCTACCCGATTCCAGAACCTCAGGACTCCACTGTCCAGATCCGATAGCGTGCGTCGGCCGGACGCATAACGTGCGCTACTCCTGTCGGTTAGCGCACGCAGCCTTCCGGCAGTAGCGCGCGCTACGCCGGTTCCTGCCGCGTCAGCCCGGCCAGTGCCCGCAATCGTCCGGCCAGGACCCGCCACCGTCCGGCCAGCTGTTCAGCCGTCATGACCCGACGACTCGATTTCCGAAAACGTACGGAACGAACACGACGAAAAGTTCGCGGACAACATCAACGACCCGAAATGAAAACATAATGCAATAATTAATCATAGGCGACCAAGAAACGGGTCGAGACAACAATTACAGATACGGATACCCATAACTTTGGGTAAATTACAAAATGGCCCAAAACGCCCGAAAATCACGATACGTGATCGAATAACCAAACCGAAGTTCACAACACGTCTAACAAAGTTAAACGGACTTACGGGAACCTCGAATCAGCAGTTTCGAACGAGATTCGCAAGAATCGAACTCATGTGCGGAAAAGTCGCTAAAAAGCACGGAACTCAACAAAACGACACCGAAACAAACACGGATGTCAAAAAGTGTAGAATTAATCATTCCCATAATGACGAAACGGTCATGAGAGAGTCGTCAAAACGGACTTCCGCCGAAAAAACAAAATTACCGGAAATCGAAATTAGGGGTATTACATTCTACCCTCCTTAAAAGAAGTTTCGTCCCGAAACTTAAAACAAGTAGGGAGAAGCAATATTCCCTACCAGGAAAACTCGACGAGATACGCAAAAACCAAAAACTCGCGCCCGACGGCGAAACGCTGCAAGAAACGCAAAGAGACATACGGCGTGAAAACACGCTCCACGACGACCAACACAACGTCACCGCTAGAAACATAATAAAACCAACAAGTGACAAGTGTCATCAAACAGATAGTATAATCAAGTTGATTATCCAAACAGTCACAAAACACACGAACGAAAATCAATACGATTGAGCAACCCAACGGTTCATTAATCAAAATGCGAGCCAAACGCAGAACACATACGGAATTCCACCGCCCAAGGGTTGGAAGATCGAAACAAGACTAATTTCCCGAAGGAGTCTGAATGCTCAACAATCACGAGATGATATCAACAAAAACCAAACAATCAAACGATCGAACCACAACGGTCGAGACAACAAAAAGCGAACAATCATGTTCGAATCACGAAGAACAATAAAATTCAAACAACAACTCCAAGGTTCACAAGAATCGAACCGAACTCGGAAAAGTCACAGCGATAACCAGATCGACTCAAAACAAGATCACAGCTCGTCCGAACTGTAACACCCCCAATCCGCTCAGGGATATTACACGCCGTAGAACCTTTCCTCAAGGATCTACCAGGCTGGTAATGACATATAACAACTCAACCATGCCTTTAAGGCGAAAATGACTCAGTAGACCGATTTGGTCTTTCAACAAATACATACAACTCAAATACAACTCATGCCCACGCAGGGGTCAAAATACAACCACACCCGTACAACGGGAAAATATAGCGGAAAAATGAAAATAGAGTACAACCAATAAACAAAGTACGGTTCCTCATGTGATTAGTATCGATCATCTTTCATCATCCTTCGTGCCGACCCTGTGTTATGCTCCAAAACCTGAATGCAAAAACAGACATCCACCCCCCGAATACTCGGGGGTTAGCAAAACTCCACTGTCTTGCTAGTGCAAGAACAAAGTGCAAATACGAGCCATACCATTCACATTCCACGAATAACAATAACCAAGGATCCTCAAAGATCCAAACGAAACGAAAAGTACTTCCCAAGGCAAGAGTTTGAGAAAACATTTCAAAATCGAAATATCATAAATCAATGGAAGTAATTTATAAAACGGTTTAGAATGCCATCGAGAGTTTTAATAGAAAACAATTTAGGATTATCAAATCCTACTTTTCGAAATCCAAAAGACAAAAGGGGTCATCGCCCCAAAGGTTTACTTTCCGAAAAATGACATTTACCAAACCGTTGGGATTTTAGCCCCAAATCCGTAAAATGACTTTTACAAAACCATTGGGATTTTAGCCCCAAATCTCATCAACTCACAGTACACAAGAACGACCACAAGGTTCGTCTCCCAACATCAAAATCCACAAATAAAGGATTTAAAACAAACAACAAAATACTCTAGTGCCATCCTAGTCAAGTAAGCCAAACGAACAACTTACCTCTTACACACTTAGTCGATGCATGAAATCATGAAAACCATTCAAAAGCACTCATTTTCGGAAATGCCATAGTCAAATCACATTTGTAAAATGCACCACAATTAACCGTGGATCCACCCCTCCGTGGACCCTTACCGAGACCCCATCGGATCTAACCCGAGGTGGTTAAAAGCAAGCTCGCGAATCCACCCCTCCGTGGACCCCTACCGAGACCCTGTCGGATCTAACCCATAGTGAGCATACACACACACACGTTACTCATGCAATACTAATATGCTAAGAATGTAAGTTCATCAAGAATACTTACTAGAGATGGCCACTAATCCGACACCATTATCAAACTCTTCAAAACACAATAACAAGATTAAACACGGAATACACGATTCCATAACTTTTAAACAACAAGGATATCATAAAAGCCTCCAACGTTCAAAATAATCAAATCATAATCAATTCCCAAAACACAACGTTCACAAAACACACACGCGTTTTGAAAGAGAGCCTTTAACGAGGCCAAACCGAAATCTTTTGAAACTTCATTTCAAATAACCAAACAAACACATCAAGACAACCACCGATCATCATATCCATAAAACGAGAAAAGTATGGGCAAGGTACTTGCCTCGAATAACCACAACGCGGAGAATCGGCCGAAGTAGGTTGGTACGAACCGACTACGAACTCGCCGACTCCACCGAACGACAATCCACAAAAATAAACTACGAACGAAAACAATAACAACGAAAATGAATTCCAAAGTACGACCCAAAGCCGCTGAATTCAAAGAACAAATGACGAAGGTTCAAGGATTTCTCCCAAAACGGCCAAGAACACGATTCGTCCCGTCAAATCACGAAAACGGAATTCCAAGTTGAAATATGGATATACAATCCATAAAATATGATTAACAACATCATTTAACCATAATCGATCCATCGAAAACAGATGATAAACGAGATCGAGGACAAATCCCCCAAAAAGTCGATTCGAAGGAAATCAAGAAATATACTTCGATTCGACGAAGAGCAATGGATTAAATGATGTTAAACACAAGAATACTACCAAGATTAATCATACCCATCATGAATTAATCAACAACACGGAACGAATCGGACAAAAATGCAAAACCCCCCAAATTCACGAAATTAGGGTTCTAAGGAAGATTACCTTGATTCGCTGGATCAAAGGATGATAACGGATGATTGATTGATGTTATGAACTCAAGAACTTCATGGATTTGTTGCCAAACATCATGGCTCCAAGATCTCCAAGTCTCCAGCCGCAGAAGAGAAAGGGAGGAAATGAAAAACGAGAGGAAATGTGACTGCTCTGTCACATTTATACTGGGCCGGAACTAGCGTGCGCTAGCCTTCCCGGACTAGCGTGCGCTATCGGCCGGTATCGGCCGAGTACCCTCGGCCAGGGCCCGCACGACCCGGCACCACCGACCAAACCTGCCGACCAAACCTGCCGACCCGACTCCCGCTAGCGTGCGCTACGGCCGGAAGCCTGCGCGCGCTAGCCGACCTGTCCAGTAACCTCTGGACTAAAAAGCTCGCCCAGGTAACGTACGCTAGTCGGCCGACAGCGTGCGCTACCCCTGCCGGTTAGCGTGCGCTACGACCGACAGTAGCGTGCGCTACCTGCCGATCCTGACCGAGTCCAGAACCCCTGGACTCCACTGTCCAGACCCGATAGCGTGCGTTAGGCCAGCCGATAGCGTGCGCTACACCTGCCGGTTAGCGCGCGCAGCCTTCCGGCCATAGCGTGCGCTATGCCGGTTCCTGCCGCACCAGTCCGGCCGGTGCCCGCAATCGTCCGGCCAGTCCCGCAACCGTCCGGCCAGTGCTCGAACACCAGGGCTCGACGACTCGATTTCCGTAAACTCACGGAACAAACATGACGAGAAGTTCGCGGATGACATCAACGACCCGAAATGAAAACATAATGCAATAATTAATCATACGCGGCCAAAAAACGGGTCAAGACAACAATTACAGATACGGATACCCGTAACTTTTAAGAAATTACAAAATGGCCCAAAATGCCCGGAAATCACGATACGTGATCGAATAACCAAACCGAAGTTCACATCACGTCTAACAAAGTTAAACAGACTTACGGGAAACTCGAAACAGCAGTTTCGAACGAGATTCGCAAGAACCAAACTCAAGTGCGGAAAAGTCGCTAAAAAGCACGAAACTCAACAAAACAACACCGAAACGAACTCGGATGTCAAAAACTGTAGAATTAATCATTCTCAGAATGATGAAACGGTCAGGAGTGAGTCATCAAAATGGACTTCCGCCGAAAAAAAGAAATTACCAAAAATCAAAAATTGCGGATATTACACGAACGATGAAACCGAAATACAGAAGAAGTTGAGAAAGTATCAACGAACACGAGCGAGTCGATAGAATTGAGAAAGAGAAAATGCAAAAGCCAAAAATAATATGGGTATTATATTCGACCTCTTCTAAAAGAAGTGTCGTCCCCGAAACTCACCAAAACGAAATCAAGGAGACGACACAACAAGCAACCGATAGAAACATCCTTCGAAGGCCTCTCAAAGCCGATTCTGATAACTGTGCTGAGGCGCGAACTCCGAAAGTCTCGGTAGCCAATTCGCAAAACTGAATTCAGTGTCCCTCGAGTCCACACTTGAAATGTGTTACCTACGAGAAGGACAATTTACACGTGCATGCCCCGGCACATCACAGTTGAAACGTCTCGGCTCGGCATACCGAAAATACAAATGCTAGATATAATGGGGCATAACGTCGCAAAACAACATAGCGGAGATGCCAACTCAGTACAACAAAGAATCATAACACATATCATATACAACAATTACCATCGTAAAGTAATACAACACAAACAATACAGCAACGACGGTATCGTTCGGCAACCTTAACGGCCCGAACAATAACCAGCACATAATTACAAACATCATGAAACAATCACACATGTAGACAAACGTACAAACCCAAGTTTTAACAGCTCACACAGGTGGGATAACACGCAAGTCACCATGAAATGAAAACATTAAAGATCGTCATCACACCTCCCACAAAGGGCTAACAAAACATATGCGTGACGAACGACTCAACGTTCACACCACCAATTCAATCACAATTCGGAGGGCTAACACCCTAACAAAAATACCAACATCATACACACCTTCTCCGACCACAAGAAGGAAATGATGGGTTTTAAAAAAAAATGAAAACCACCTTTTGAAAGCAGTTTGGAAACACCAGTTGATCTTGAGTATCATTTTACAAAAAGTTGAACATACATCATTTTCGAGACTTTGAAAATCATCTTGCGTTTGAACAAAAATGAGGACACCTTTCTTTTAGTGAAAAACTTTCATAATATCCGACCCTCGGGTCTAAGTATAAGTGTTTGTAAATATCGAAAATATCTCAAAACATTTTGGTCCTCGAGGTAGAAGAATTTTTGAAACATGTTGTAGCACCTTGGATGTATCACAAGAAAATAATTCATTTTAAAAGTACGTCTTGAAATTTATTTTCTAAGATACTCAAGGTTTTCAAGGATAATTCAATGGGCTAGAATGCCCAAAAATTTAGGGTAATTACATAAAACTTTATAGCGCCGTGGGTCCCACGTCGGAACCCACCAGGCTAAAAACTATTTACAAAAACGCCAAAAAGGCCGATGACGGTAATATTTCAAAAACTCACAAAATCCATTTACAAAATACTAAATACCGTCATAAGAATTTCGCCAAAACGATCAAGGCCATAATGCCAAAAAAAACTCGGTTAAGGGAATTGGTTTTCGAAATAAAACTCAGTCGGTAAAATACCGAAATCCATTACAAAAGGACTCACGCAGCGGATAAAAGAAATACAGTTCGACATGCACAGTCCAGCAACAATACTCCTCATACGAACGAAATATGAGAGTCAAATAACCACATATCACGAAATCAAAATCCATAAGAGGATTCCATCAGTTAACAAATAATCATAAAAATAGCTCGTGTCACACGAGGCACAACACAAAGAAGGGAGACTTACATCCACAGGTCGCACGAAGATGATGATCGCCCCACGATACTAATCACGACCAACAAACTCAGACGACGCGTCGCGACACGACTTAGTCAGACAAAATCTGACGAGACAAAACTCAACAGACACCACTGACCCGACAGCCTAGGTTTCCACAACCTAAGCTCTGATACCATTTATGTAACACCCCCAATCCACTTAGGGATATTACACGCCGTAGACCCTCTCCTCGAGGATCTACCAGGCTGATAACTAAAATCAAACATCTAAACATCGCCCTTAAGGCTAAGATGACTCAGTAGGCCGATTTGGTCTTTTAATAATAACATACAACTCAATTCCAAACACACACCCACGCAGGGGTCAAAATACAATAAACTCCCGTACAACGGGGAAAAGATACTGCAGCGGAAAAGAAAATACAACTAGACCAATACGACCTCAACGGATCCTCGTGTGATTAGTATCGTTCATCTTTCATCATCCTTCGTGCCGACCCTGTGCTATGCTCCAAAACCTGAATGCAAAAATAGATATCCACCCCCCGAATACTCGGGGGTTAGCAAAACTCCACTATTTTGCTAGTGCAAGTACAAGTGCAAAAATACGAGCCATACAATTCAAGTTCCAAGAATGACAATAATCAGAAATCCTCAAAGATTAAAATACAACGAAACGAATACTTCTCGAGGCAAGAGTTTGAGTAAAACTTTCCAAATCCGAAAGATCACAATTAACGAGAACGGTTTGCAAAATGGTTTAAAATACCCTCGGGAGTTTTAATAGAAAACAAATTAGGATTATCAAATCCTTATCTTTCCAAAAATCAACAGGGGTCACAGCCCAAAGGTTTTGTTTTCGCAAATAGAAAACCGACAACAATTTACAGGGCCAGAGCCCAACATCACGTGTCCTCGACGGACATAAAATCAACAAAACATAATCGCGCACGCGCATCGCCTAGGACCGGGACGAAGCCACAAATCCCACTCGAGGCCTCGAAGGACCCTCCCGAGCTGGCTAGCGAAACAAATCACACACATGCATCGCCTTGGGAACAGGGTAATACCATTGATCCCGCCCGAGGCCTCGAAGGACCCTCCCGAGCTGGCTAGCTAAACAAATCACAACATCTTTGGCACTCACGGTTGGATTAATCACTTGTTGCATCCTGACCACATGATCACATGCCATGTGTCACCGTAGTTTTTCTTAGGCTCTCACGGTTGGATCAATCGCTGGTTGCATCCTGGCCACATGATCACATGCCACGTGCCACCGTAGACCCCGCCCACATCCACACAATCACACACATAGCACAATGCAACAAAGATATCCAAACAATTCACTCAGAGGCATCAAACACTTAGCAAAACACCACGTCAAACCACAACGCACCGAAATGAAATAATATACATCCACACGTCATACCGAGTGCACCATCAACACCAAACATACCCATAGAAATCACATAGTCATTTACAAACTACGCCATTCACAAAACACACGCGTTTTGAAAGCAAGCCTTTAACAAGGCTAAACCGAATCTCTTGAAAGTTCGAAACAAACGATCAAATAAACACATAGAGACGATCACTAATTATCATATTCATAAAACAAGAATGTATGGACAAGGTACTTGCCTCGAATAAGAACAACGCGGAGAATCGACCGAAGTAGGTTGACACGAACCGACTACGAACCCACCGACTCCACCGATCGCCAACTCACGGTCATAAACTACGAAGTACAATAACAACAATGAAATGAATTCCATAACACGACTCAAAGCCGTTGAATTCAAAGAACAAATGACGAAAGTTCAAGTGTTTCCCCCAAAACGGCCAAGAACACGATTCGTCCCGACAAAACACGAAAACGGAATTCCAAGTTGAAATATGGATATACAATCCATAGAATGTGTTTAACAACATCATTTAACCACAATCGATCCATCAAAAACGGATGAAAACGAGATCGAGAACAAATCCCCCAAAAAGTCGATTCGAGGGAAATCAAGAAATATACTTGATTCGACGAAGACCAATGGATTAAATGATGTTAAACACAAGAATACTACCAATATTAATCATACCCATCATGAATTAATCAACAATACGGAACGAATCGGACAAAAACGCAAAAAACCCCAAATTCACGAAATTAGGGTTCTAAGGGAGACTACCTTGATTCGCTGGATCAAAGGATGATAACGGATGATTGCTTGATGTTATGAACTCAAAAACTTCGTGGATTTGTTGCTAAACAACATGGCTTCGTCACCTCCGAAGCTCCAGCCGCGGATCGAAAAGAAAGGAAATGAAAAATGAGTGAAAATGAGGCTGCTCTGCCACATTTATACTGGGCCGTACTAGCGTGCGCTAGGCTGCCGATCTAGCGCGCGCTATCAGCCCAGGCCGCAATCCAGTGACCTCCTGGACTAGACTGCTCGGCCAGGTACCGTGCGCAGCCTTCCGGCCTTAGCGTGTGCTACCTGCCGGCCGTAGCGTACGTAGTGTCCGGCAGTAGCGTGTGCTACCTGTCGAGCCTACCCGATTCCAGAACCTTAGGACTCCATTGTCCAGATCCGATAGCGTGCGTCGGCCGGACGCATAACGTGTGCTACTACTGCCGGTTAGCGCATGCAGCCTTCCGGCAGTAGCGCGCGCTACGCCGGTTCCTGCCGCGTCAGCCCGGCCAGTGCCCGCAATCGTCCGGCCAGACCATGCCGTCCGGCCGCCATGACCCGACGACTCGATTTCCGAAAACATACGGAACGAACACGACTAAAAGTTTGCGGACAACATCAACAACCCGAAATGAAAACATAATGTAATAATTAATCATACGCGACCAAGAAACGGGTCGAGACAACAATTACAGATACGGATACCCATAACTTTGGGTAAATTACAAAATGGCCCAAAACGCCTGAAAATCACGATACGTGATCGAATAAACAAACCGAAGTTCACAACACGTCTAACAAAGTTAAACGGACTTACGGGAAACTCGAAACAGCAGTTTCGAACGAGATTCGCAAGAATCGAACTCAAGTGCGGAAAAGTCGCTAAAAAGCACGGAACTCAACAAAACGACACCGAAACAAACTCGGATGTCAAAAAGTGTAGAATTAATCATTTCCAGAATGACGAAACGGTCATGGGCGAGTCGTCAAAACGGACTTCCGCCGAAAAAATAGAAATTACCGGAAATCGAAATTACGGGTATTATAAAATCATGCACAAGAAATTCTTTTGTATGTAAAAATAGCAGAAAAACGAAAAAAAAATATTGCAACGCGCCTGGTGAGAATCGAACCATGTACCTAGGGGAAATGTGATAGAGCCCCTGCCACCTTGTCCGGTAGTGGCATCCGCGTTAAATCATGCACAAGAAATTCTTTTGTATGTAAAAATAAGAGAAAAATGAAAAAAAAAATATTGCAACGCGCCTGGTGAGAATCGAACCATGTACCTAGGGAAAATTTGATAGAGCCCCTGCCACCTTGTCCGGTAGTGGCATCCGCGTTAAATCACGCACAAGAAATTCTTTTGTACGTAAAAATAGAAGAAAAATGAAAAAAAATATTGCAACGCGCCTGGTGCGAATCGAACCGTGATCCTAGGGGAAATGTGATAGAGCCCCTGCCACCTTGTCTGGTAGTGGCATCCGCGTTAAATCATGCACAAAAAATTCATTTATATGTAACAACAAGAGAAAAACGAAAAAAAAAATATTGCTATGAGCCTGGTGCGAATCGAACCCTAGACCAATTGCGGCAATCCCATTTTACCGTTAGATGTACCACTAGTTTTTTAATAAAAAAATGTGGATTGTCCAGAATTACTTAAGTGCGTCTTTTTCAAACTAACTTGATCAATTTAAAATTTGAACTTAATCAGTTCAAATTGAAATTGAACTTAATCAATTCAAATTGAAATTAAACTTAATCGATTTGAAATTTGAACTTAATCAGTTCAAATTGAAATTTAACTTAATCGATTTGAAATTTTGAACTTAATCAGTTCAAATTGAACTTGATCAGTTCAAACCGAAGTTGATCAATTTAAAATTTGAACTTAATAGGTTCAAACTGAATTTTGAACTTAATCGGTTCAAAATGAAATTTGAACTTAATCGGTTCAAAATGATATTGAAGTTAATCGGTTCAAATTCAAATTGAACTTAATCGATTTGAAATTTGAACTTAATCGGTTCAAATTGAAATTGAACTTAATCGATTTGAGATTTGAACTTAATCGGCACAAATTGAAATTTAACTTAGTCGATTTGAAATTTTGAACTTAATCAGTTCAAATTGAACTTGATCGGTTCAAACCGAAGTTGATCAATTTGTAATTTGAACTTAATCGGTTCAAATTGAAATTGAAGTTAATCGGTTCAAATTGAAATTGAACTTAATCGATTTGTAATTTGAACTTAATCGATTCAAATTGAAATTGAACGTAATTGGTTCAAAATTTGAACTTAATCGGTTCAAATTGAACTTGATCGGTTCAAACCGAAGTTGATCAATTTGAAATTTGAACTTAATCGGTTCAAAATAAAATTTGAACTTAATCGGTTCAAATTGAAATTGAACTTAATCGGTTCAAATTGAAATTGAACTTAATCGGTTCAAATTGAAATTGAACTTAATTGATTTGAAATTTGAACTTAATCGGTTCAAATTAAAATTTAACTTAATCAATTTGAAATTTGAACTTAATCGGTTCAAATTGAACTTGATCGGTTCAAACCGAAGTTGATCAATTTGAAATTTGAACTTAATCGGTTCAAATTAAAATTGAACTTAATCGATTTGAAATTTGAACTTAATCAGTTCAAATTGAACTTGATCAAGTTCAAATTGAACTTCGGTTCAAACTGAAATTTGAACTTAATCGGTTCAAATTGAAATTTAACTTAATCGATTTGAAATTTGAACCTAATCAGTTCAAACTGAACTTGATCGGTTCAAAGAGAACTTGATCAATTTGAAATTTGAACTTAATCGGTTCAAATTGAAATTGAACTTAATCGATTTGAAATTTGAACTTAATCAGTTCAAATTGAACTTGATCGGTTCAAACCGAAGTTGATCAATTTGAAATTTGAACTTAATCGGTTCAAACTGAAATTTGAACTTAATCGGTTCAAAATGAAATTGAACTTAATCGGTTCAAATTGAAATTGAATTTAATTGATTTGAAATTTGAACTTAATCGGTTTAAATTGAAATTTGAACTTAATCAGTTC
Organism: Orobanche coerulescens; assembly: GCA_033398695.1. Taxonomy (NCBI): domain Eukaryota; kingdom Viridiplantae; phylum Streptophyta; class Magnoliopsida; order Lamiales; family Orobanchaceae; genus Orobanche; species Orobanche coerulescens. The sequence continues at coordinate 166,686,874 of CM065808.1, forward strand.
AAACTGAAATTTAAACTTAATCGGTTCAAACTAAAATTTGAACTTAATCGGTTCAAATTGAAATTGAACTTAATTGATTTGAAATTTGAACTTAATTGGTTCAAATTGAAATTTAACTTAAGCGATTTGAAATTTGAACTTAATCGGTTCAACATTGCATCATTCCAATGTTGGTATGGGGCTATGCGTCAGACCAATGTTGGGATGGCGTCATAATTGATGTGGCAGTGCCACCTCAGCTCCATTCGAGCGCCACATAGGCGCTGGGATTAACCCCCTTCCAGACGCTGGGACTGGAAGTGTAATATCCGTACCTTTCCATTTTTAGCAGTTTCCATTTTTGGTGTATGTCTATTTTTATCGACTTGCTTGTAATCGTTTTGACATTTTGAATCTACTTTATTCTTGGAGTTTTTCCATTTGGTCGAGTTTTGGTGATATTTTCACGTAATTTCATTTTATGACATGTTTTGCCGTATGAATGTTCGATTCTCGTAAAACTCGTTCGTTTTCATTGTTTCTTGGTTTGTGCAAGTTTGTATGGTTGAGTTGGTTGTGTGGAGACTTTCGGTTTGTAAATCCGACATCGTTTCATGATTTTCGGGCACTTGGGCCATTTTTGTAATTTCCTATAAGTTTAGGGAATCTCATTTTCGTTGTCGCATTACGGACCCTCCGGTGGTCGGAATTATATTTTCTTTCAGCGCTTAGCTCTGTCGTCTTGTACATTTCGTGTTTATGTTTTTGGATTCTGGCCTTGTCGTGCGTTTCGAGTTTCGATCATCGGCAAAGCCAGATCTTGGAGCCGATGCAGATCGATCTGTGTGAGTAGCGCACGCTATTCCTTGCATCCTTGCGTGCGTTATCGGTGTGCTGTTAGCGTACGCCAACTCGTTGTTATTAGCATGCACTATCGGGTAGTATTTAGCATGCGCTAAGCATGTCTAGCGCACACTAGCGACGTCGAGCAGTAGCTACTGGACTGTTTGTAGCCCCGTTAGCGCGCGCTACCTTTTGATGGTTAGCGTGCGCTAACTATGCATTATAAATAGATCAGCAAGCAGTTCAGAAACAACAGTTTTCATCCATTCTCTTCGTTTTCTTCGACGTGCGACTTCAGATGCGATTTCCACTGGTATTGCTTGGAGTTTTCTTCAAATTCCATCACCGTAGAATCGTGTTAGCATATTACCATCAGTGTAATCATCCTCCATCATCCGAATTCGAGGTATTTTCTTCAGGAACCCTAGATTGTCTAATTTGAGGGGTTTTCGGGTTTTTCGTGATTGATTCCAAATTGTTCATGTATGTTACGAAATTCCTTACCGATTCTTGTTATTGGGTGATTCCCAAACCGTTTTCCTCGAGTTTAATCCGTGAGTTGTTGATACGGGGAGATTTTGCGTAAACCCTCGCCCGTATCGATTGAACGTTTATTGTCTTGGATTGTAATCGGGATTATGAGTGTATTCCATTCGATTATTGTTTTCCGTTAGGACTGAGTTATATTGATCCTTCATTTAGGAACTGTCGTTTTCCGTCCGGATCATTCATAGTCGTTGTTCGTCTTCGTCGGAGATGTCTCAAAGGCAAGTACTTTACATTTGTTTACATGTTCTAGTATTTGAATTGTGGCTATTCGTGGTTGTTGTGGATGGATATGTGTATGTTCACCTAGAGACGGTCTGACGAGGCCTCTAGGGATACGTATTGCCGTATGTGTGCGTATCGTGAACTGTGGTTAACCACCCAGGGATGTCTGACGGGGCTCTGCGGGGTACGGTGGCCGTGAGTCTCGTACCAAGGTTAACTTTGAATTGTTTTGTTGGAGAAAATATGTTTTGTGCTTGTGCACCGTATAATATTCCGGAATATAAATGATTTCTAAAATGATTTTTGGCGCATATTTTTATTTGATTAGAATGTAGTTCAAATGGATTGTACTTGCACTAGTAGTTGTCGCTAACCCTATAAATGGGGGAAATACTTTTGTATTTCAGGTACAGGTCTTGGAGACAAGCGAGCACTCGAGCCATATGAGGATGATGGGCAAGCATGATACTGTTCAGTAGTCAATTGTTGGTGTTCTGTTCTGTCAGTGGTTATTAATGTCTTGTTTTGGAATTTCTATATTATATAATTAGTTTATGTACTGGAGTACTTCCTTTTTTAATTTGCTAATGTTGCGTTCCCGTTTTGGGAAATGGATTTGATGTTAGACTTTATTTTTTGGATTGTAGTCTTTTATTTGAATTGTCGTTCTGTTGATGGTTGTATGTCTTTCTCGGATGTCATTTTGGGTACGTTAGAGTGGTGAATTCTACAGTGTGGGGTCCACGGCGCTGTAATACGCCCTGATCGTCTTGGGGGTGTTATAGAATATGGTATCAGAGCCAGGTTTATGGATACCTAGGCTGTCGGTTATTTGGGTCTAGTCGAGTGTCGTTTTGAACAGTATCACTGCTATGCCATCATCTCAGTACGTCGGTGCTCGTAAGTTTTCCTAACTTGACTCGTTACGTTATCCTGTTTTGTTTCCTTTCCTAATATATTGTTGCATTTTGCGTTTTAATTGTACTCACCCGCTACTTCTTCAGAATTCCTGCTGGTAGAGGTCGCGGACGCGGTAGGGGACGTGGCGCAGCCGGTGGGACGGCCATGTCCGATAACTCAGGAACCAATTCGGCTATGCCTTCTTTGTCGAACAGTGTCCCGACTAGTTCCGGGGGTCAGCAGGATCAGTCTGCTAGCTCCGGTAATGCATATGAGAATGTTGGAGTAGCGAACATTTTGCCGCAAGTAGCAAATCAGATGATGCTACTAACTCATGCCGTTTTGGTTGGCCAGGCTAAATGCTTACCCGGTTCCACCTACTCGATCCGGAAATGATAAGCTACTTCAGGACGTGATTCGTATACGTCCTCCGCAGTTTGATGGTGCTTCCGACCCTTTCGGTTGGGAGAATTGGTTGTTTGAGATGGAAAAGGTGTTTGAGGCTGCTAACTGCTCTGAGGAGAGGAAGGTACCCATCGCTCAGTACTTCCTCACCAAAGAGGCGGCAACGTGGTGGCAAGCGGTGAAACCACTTGATCGGGCAGCCACATGGGCAGAATTCCGGGAGTTGATGGAAGACGAGTTTTGTCCATGGCCTGTGAAAGAGGGGAGGATCCGAGCCTTCTTTAAGGCTAAGCCCCAGGATGTTCCTATTTCTCAAGCGATCAAGGACTACAACCAACAACTTCATTATGTGAGAAACCAAGTCCGAGATGAGCTGGATAAGATCCGTCACTTCGATATGATGATGAAACTGAGGGTGCGTCACTACATGTCTGGTCTGGGATGCACAACTTTGAAAGAGTATCAGAATAAGGTGATGGCTTATGAGATGTCGTTTGCTGCGACAGAGATGGCAACCGAGGGGAAAAAACAGAAGACCTCTGGCCAGTTTTCGGGAGGCAAGTCTGGTGGGCATCCGAAGGCTCAGTCTGGTTCGAGAGTCTTCGGGGGTTAGTCTTCGCCATTTGGGCGAGGAAACAGTTCTAAGTCTGCTCCTACTGGTTCCGTTCGCGGTCCTACATGCTTTAACTGTGATCGTCCCGAATGTGATAGGCCCCCGATTCAGTGCCTTGCATGCGGTCGGATGGGACACCTTGCTAAGTTTTGTACGGATGCAGTTCGGGCGCCAGTTAATCAGATATCAGCCCGAGCTGTGGGAGAGCCGAGTGTGAATCAGACACCGACAGTTCCTTAGCCACAGCAGAGTTTTGGTAGAGGTCGAGGACGTGGACAACCTTCTAGAGGGGGAGCTTCTAGTGCGGGGTCTGTTCCGCCCCGAGTATATGAGATGAGACGAGCAGGATACCCAGACGCGACGGTGGCTACAGGTACCGTTCACATCCTTGACCATCCTGTTTCACGTATTATTCAATTCTGGTGCTACGCATTCTATCATATCTATGGATTGTGTGCATCATCTGCATGTTGATTGCCTAGTTGCGTGTGAACCATTTGTTGTTAAACTGCCCAGTGGGGATATCATCGTGGGGGATCGTGAGATTAGAGATTTTCCAGTGAGTATCGCGGGGAGGGTATGGCCTACTAATCTGATTGCGGTAGATATTAGAGATGAGGATTTGATTCTTGGCGAGGATTGGCTGGACCGTCATGGGGCGATCATGAATTATAGAACGAGAACCGTTTTGATGTTAGCCTCTGACGGTACCGAGCATTCTTTTGTGGGGCGTAAGCGGAGTAGACAGAGATTCCTGATCAGCGCCTTGAGGGCGTTGAGACTTCTTCGAGGAGGTTGCACGGGTTATTGGTGCTATGCTTTGAGATCGGAAGAAGAGGAAGCCGAGCTCTCGTCTATTCCGGTAGTGTGTGAGTATCATGATGTCATTCCAGATGAGTTGCTGGGTTTGCCACCGGACCGAGAAGTTGAGTTTACCGTCGATTTAGAGATGGGTGCATCACCGATTTCTAAGACGCCATACTGTATGGCGCCTGCCGAGATGCTTGAGTTGAAGAAACAGTTGGGAGAGTTACTAGACATGGGGTATATTCGACCGAGCACTTCGCCTTGGGGCGCACCGCTCCTGTTTGTGAAGAAGAAGGATGGGTCACTTCGTTTGTGTATCGATTACCGAGAGTTGAACAAAGTTATTATCAAAAACAAGTATCCGCTTCCGAGGATTGATGATTTGTTCGACCAACTGCAAGGGGCAACCGTGTTTTCGAAGATTGATTTGAGATCAGGGTATTATCAGCTCCGAGTGTAGGATACCGATATTCTGAAGACGGCCTTTCGGACGAGATACGGTCATTAAGAGTTTGTGGTTATGCCTTTTGGGCTAACCAACGCCCCAGCCGTGTTCATGCAGCTTATAAACAAAGTCTTTATCGAGTACCTCGATAAGTGTGTAGTCGTTTTTAGCGATGACATCCTGATTTACTCAAGGAACGAGGAGGAGCATGCCCGTCATTTGCATATCATGTTAGATATTTTGAGAACTCAACATCTTTTTGCAAAATTCTCAAAGTGTGAGTTTTGGTTACGGGAGGTTATGTTTCTCGGTCATGTGATCTCGGCCGAGGGTGTTCGTGTGGACCCGCATAAGGTAGAGGCAGTGTTGGATTGGGCGCCGCCCAAGAACGTGAAGGAGGTCCGTAGTTTTCTGGGTTTGGCGGGATATTACCGTAGATTCGTCTGTAACACCCCCGATATATTCAGGAATATTACAGTGCCGTAAATCCTTTACGTAAGAATTTACAAGGCTGAAGAAGCGAAATGACAATAACAAATACCAACTTATGAAATTACTGAAATAAAATACAACAGTCTTGTTCAATACCGAGAATACAATTATCCAATGAAGGGTTATTAATACATCACCAAAATCCAAACGTCTTAAACTGACGATGCACTCGAGTACTTATTGAAATAACTAACAAAAAATAGACAATAAAACCCAGCCGGAAACATCACTCTGCACCCTCGTCGTCATGCAGCTCCAGTGGTTGTTTCCCCGCTCTCCTGGATCATGAACATAAATAAATGTTCACCCCCGCAGGGGTTAGCACAACGATGCTAGTACAAGTACAATAATCATACAATAGTGATATAATCAACAATTATATCGTAACAAGTTTCTCCAACGAGAAAAATATCAACAACACATATCATATCATAACAGTTTCCAACATTCTGATGGTATTCCAACGATCCAGCGCACACAGCTATAGATTTCCATGATGATCCCGTCGGACCAACACATGGTGGAACTACCTGTCCAATGATCCAGCACACACAACTATAGATTCCCATGATGATTCCCGTCGGATCAACGCATGGTGGACATATAATCACAACACATTTACACAATACAATCACATCATAACTATCAGAATATAAACAATTCTAATTAGAGTACTTGCCTCGGTTCGTTGACAAGAATAAAACTTCCACGAATAACGTCCTAATTGAGATATCGGTCGCTCGAACAACCTTGAATAATACAATTACCAACAATCTGTTCAATATACGATTCAAACACGAATATAATGAACTCAAAAAGTCGATACGATTAAACCAAGTTCATTGGGGCATTATATCGAACACTTTGTGGCCAAACTTCGATTGTTTATAACCAAACCTCAATAATACCAACATCAAAACCCCAAGAAGTGTTTCAAACCAACAAAACATCTTCAATACGATCAATAATCCATTATGAATATCCAAAATCGTGATTTCAACAACAATTAATTGAAAACCCCCAAATCCAACTCAACATTCAAAGTGTTCTTGAATAATCCTTCAATAATCCAATGAATAATCAAACATATCCATAATCATGCGTATATCACTTCATACAACATGATCTTAACATCCAAAACATCATATCTCAATACAAAATCGAAATCCAAGATGTTGAAGAAATTACCTCTTGAAGATCCAAGCACTTTGATCCGAAGAACACGTGTTAGATCGACTATCCGGGCTTCACGATTGAACGGAAATGAAGAAAATCAAACCCTCAAGTGATGGATAATGAAAAATATCTCCCCTCAAGCTCTCTCTCTCGAAGGTTGAAGAAGATGGAAGAAATGAGCTGAATCTCACTCAAAAAACACAATTATAGAGTTGACTGCCCTCTGTGCCGCGGCCCAGCCTAAGTGTGCCACGGCACAGGGCCAAATCTGCTGGCAGTGACTCGGCAGTGGGCCGCGGCCCCGTCGGCATGTGCCGCGGCACAAGGTACAGACGGGTTTGGCCGAAAATGCAACACGAGTGTGCCGCGGCCCGGACGGGTAGGCCGCGGCAGTGACTCGGCAGTGTGCCGCGGCCCTGCCGGCATGTGCCACGGCACAAGGTACAGAGTGCTCGGCCAAAAACTGGAAAATGTATGTGCCGCTGCGCACACTCCTTGTGCCGCGGCCCACACCCCCCTTGGGTCCAAAAATGATGAAAAATGATCCGGGAAGAGAATAAAAGCAATATGAATCAATATTTGGGAAACAATAACACGAAATGGAAGTACGGAAACCCCAAAACGGTGGTTCCGAGCAATGATTACAAGGGTTCGCCCAATAAAACACAATTTGAACAATGAGGAGATTAGAAATGACATGAACTCCAACGTCAACATCGACTAATGAATCAATTTTAACAATCAAGATAATACTCTTGTCTCGATTCCCGAGTAAGGTTGAAACAATGAACAATATCGATACACAACTCGAAGTTATTCCGAACGGTGAACACGGATGAATGATTATTAACAAGTGAAAAAATTACATGGTGACAATTACCGAATGAAATTACTGAATGATAAATGAATGAATTACAACCGGGTATTACATACACCCCCCTTTAAAAGAGTTTCGTCCCCGAAACTAAGGGTCAAACAACTCGGGATAACTCTCCCGCATACTATTCTCGGTTTCCCAAGTAGCCTCTTCGACTCCGTGTCTAGACCACTAAATTTTGACCAAGACGATTGGTTTGTTCCTCAACTGTTTAACTCGACTTTCGAGTATCTTGACCGGTCTTTCTTCAAACATCCCATCTTGAGCGACTTCGATCTCCCCGAAATCAATGACATGACTAGGGTCCGGTATATACCTCCGTAACTGGGATACGTGGAACACGTTATGAACATGGCACAATGACGGCGGCAATGCCAATCTGTATGCCAACTCTCCAACTCTCTCAAGGATTTCAAATGGTCCGATATATCTCGGACTCAGCTTTCCTTTCCTTCCGAAACGAAAGATTCCTCGAGTAGGGGAAACCTTTAAAAGCACGTGGTCTCCCGTACTGAACTCCAAAAGGCGACGGCGTACATCTGCATAAGATTTCTGGCGACTCTGGGCGGTCAATAGCCTTTAACGAATCAAGGATATCTTCTCTCGAGTCTGTACGATCAACTCTGGTTCTGTCCCGATTAAGTCTGATGAATCATCCCAACATAGGGGCGATCTACATCTCCTCCCGTATAATGCCTCAAACGGTGCCATCTTAATGGAAGCATGCCAAATATTGTTGTAAGTAAATTCAATCAACGGTAGATGAATTTCCCAATCGTTTGACCAATCTAAGGCACAGGCCCTTAGCATGTCTTCCACCATTTGAATGGTCCTTTCGGATTGTCCGTCAGTCTGCGGGTGATAAGTTGTACTGAAGTTCAATTCGGTCCCCAAGGCCTTATGAACTGCTTTCCAAAAATGAGACACAAAACGGCCGTCTCGATCAGAAATGGTCTTCGGTGTACCATGCAATCGAACTATCTCCGAAATAAATACTCGTGCCAACCTCTCCGGTCCCCACGTATCCTTAATGCCTAGAAAATGAGCTGATTTGGTTAAACGATCAACTATCACCCAAATCATGTTCATTCCTGTCTTGGTTCTCGGCATACTAGTAATGAAGTCCATCGATATGTCTTCCCACTTCCATTCAAGAATTGGAAGCGGCTTCAACATCCCGGCAAGTCGTTGATGCTCGATCTTAACCTGCTGATAAGTCAAGCATTTCGAAACATAGTCTGCTACATCTTTCTTCATGTTGCCCCACCAGAAATTTTGTTTCAAGTCCTTATACATCTTACTGGTGCCCGGGTTGATAGAATAGGGTGAGCTGTGAGCTTCCTTCATAATCGTCTGTTTCAGAACATCGACATCAGGAATGCAGAGTCGGTTCTGAAATCTAAAAACTCTATCATCATGAATTAGGAATCCGGGGGCCTTTCCCTTGATCACTTCATCACGTAACCGAATCATCAGAGGATCATCTGCCTGACTAAATTTGATTTCTTCGGTTAATGACGAAGTTAATTCCATCACGCACAGTTGCCCTTGGACTCTTTGTAACCACACTTCAATTCCTTCTCTAATCATCTCTCGTTGAAGGCTAAGTTGGGAAGTTAGAGTCTCCAACATCTGAATAGAAACAGGCTTGCGGCTAAGTGCATCTGCCACCACATTCGCTTTGCCTGGATGATACAAAATCTCCAAGTCGTAGTCCTTAATCAGCTCTAACCGTCTTCTTTGCCGCATATTCAGCTCTTTCTGACTGAAGATGTATTTGAGACTCTTGTGATCAGTAAAGATCTGACAGTGAGTCCCGTACAAGTAATGTCTCCAGATATTGAAAGCAAAAACTACTGCCGCTAGCTCTAAATCATGTGTTGGGTAATTTACTTCATAAGGTTTCAGCTGTCGTGAAGCATAAGCGATCACCTTATCATTCTGCATCAATACGCATCTGAGTCCTTGGTTCGAAGCATCTCTATAAACTATGAATTCTCCAGTCTCCTGTGGAAGTGATAAAATTGGTGTTGTCGTCAATCTCTCCTTCAATTCATCAAAACTAATCTGACACGACCCGTTCCACTCAAACTTTTGAGTTTTCTGCAGGAGTCGAGTATGTGGGAGGGAGATTTTGGAAAACCCTTCCACGAACCGACGATAATACCCAGCAAGTCCTAAGAAACTTCGGACTTCTTTTACGTTCTTTGGAGGCTTCCAATCCAAAATCGATTCGATATTCTGAGGATCTACTCGGACTCCTTCAGCTGATACCACATGACCGAGGAACATTACTTCCTTTAGCCAGAATTCACACTTAGAGAGTTTGGCATACAGTTGCTTGCTTCTCAAAAGTTCTAATACAATCCGCAAATACTTCGCATGCTCTTTCGGGCTCTTAGAATACACCAGAATGTCATCAATGAACACGACCACAAATTTATCCAAATATTCGATGAACACTCGGTTCATCAATTGCATGAATACAGCAGGTGTGTTAGTGAGACCAAACGGCATCACTAGAAACTCATAATGTCCGTAGCGAGTTCTGAACGTTGATTTCGGAACATCAGATTCCTTAATCCTCAGCTGATGGTATCCTGATCTCAGATCGATTTTAGAAAACACTGTTGCTCCTTGCAACTGGTCAAACAGATCATCAATTCGTGGCAACAGATACTTGTTCTTAATCGTCATCTTGTTCAGTTCTCGATAGTCGATGCACAATCGAAGCGATCCATCCTTCTTTTGGACAAAAAGAACTGGCGCTCCCTAGGGCGAAACGCTTGGCTGGATATAGCCTTTGTCCAGTAACTCGTTCAGCTGCTTTTTTAGTTCATACATCTCAGTAGGTGCCATACGATACGGCGCCTTAGAAATTGGTGTGGCTTCGAGTTCCAGCTCAATGGTAAATTCTACATCCCTTCGTGGAGGTAGTCCAGGTAACTCGTCAGGAAATACATTTGGAAATTCGTTCACAACAGGAATGGATGAAAGTTCCACAATTTCGTCTTCTTTCTTCATTACATAGCACCAGTATCCGGTACAACCCCGTTTCAGCAATTTGACAGCTTTCATCGCTTTGATCAACTTTCCTGAGCTTCCCGGTTTCCATCCGTCAAATAGTATTTTGGAGCCATCGTCAGCGATCAGCGAAATATTCCTCCTTCGGTAGTTTACAACAGCTCCATAACGATTAAGCCAATCATCTTCGAGTATCAGGTCGTCTCCTTGCATTTCTATTACAATTAGATTTGAGAGCCACCCTCTGCCCCCAAATGATACATGGAAATATCTAGTCTCTAAGTTCCCAACAATCCTCTCTCCACTCGGTAAACCAACAACATAAGGTTCACAGTAATGAAAACCAGAAATATTCAAACGATTTACACAAGATGAGGATATAAATGAATGTGTAGCTCCCGTATCGAATAAAACGCTAACTGGCTGGGAAAGGATCTGAACAGTACCTGATGCGATAGCAGCATCCTGATCATCTGTCCTCCTCATCTCGTACAGACGTGGGGGAGTAGATCCAGCACTCGATATACCCCTTCGGTCCCAGTGTCCTCTGCCTCGACCGCGGCCAAAATTTTGAGGCATCTGAACACTTTGCTGCGTCTGTTGGATACTGCCTCCCTTCTGAACTGGTTGTGATGTACGGGTTCCATGGTACTTGGTGGCATCCTTGCAAAACATCGCACGGTGCCCTTCCTGTCCGCAATCAAAACATGTAATTGGGGTGCGCAAACAATCACGCCAAAGGTGGCGTGGGCGACCACAGTTAAAGCACTTCCTAGCTGTATCCGTCGTGGCTGACATTGTTCCGAAATTCTTTCCGCTCTTAGATGGGTGCGGAGGTTTCTTGAAAGAATGAAATGATGACTGGGCTTTGCGAGGCCCATTGTTCTTGTGCTCTGTAAAAGTACCAGAGACTTTCTGCTTCTTTGACTCCATAAACTTCTCCATTGCTGCTTCTTTGATTTCGTACGCCAATGCCTTATCCTGGTATTGACGGAGAGTGGTACATTCAAAACCGGACATGTACCTCTGGATTTCTGGTTTCATCCTCATTTCAAAGTGAATCATCATTTCTGCATCTGTTCTGACCAGATGTCGAACAAACGCTAACTGCTGATTAAACGTCTTAATGGTCTGGGATACGGGTTCGTCTGATGGCTGAGCGGAGAAAAACTCCCGAACTTTGGCTTCCCTCACAGGACGAGGGTAGTACTGAGCTTCCATCATCATTTTAAATTCTGTCCAATCAGCATCATGATCTGCAGGTCGGATAGCTTCCCACTACTCGGATGCTTCCCCTATCAAAAAGTACTGAGCAATAGGAGCTCTTCTATCGTCTGGGCAATTTATTCCAGCAAAAATTTTCTCCAGTTCCTTCAAAAATGGTCTCATGTGGGAGTTTTGGAAAAACCGTCAAATTTGGGTGGTTGCATCTTTGCCACCTCTTGTAACCATCGGTCACCTCGATTTCCCATTTCTGGAATCCTTTGTTGTCCATCTCCCTGTTGAAATCCCGCCGCCACTTGCATTCGGTCCACGACCTGAGCGAACTGAGTCATCTGGTTCACAACTTGACGAAGGATTTCTGGTACAGCAGGTTCCGGTTCGTTATTGATAGATCTTTGCGGCTCGCCTGAGCTATGACTGGACTGATTAGAAGGTGATACTTCCCTTTCAGCATTCCTTCGTCCGCGTCCACGACCGCGACCACGTCCACGTACGCCTCTCAACATACTGTAAGTATAAATACTCAATATACAGGAAACAACATCGTTCTAATGTTCAAGTATAAGGAGATACAACATGTAAATAACGAGATAGAGTTTAGGAACTTACAACCACCTTTCGCATGAAGACGTAAGCAGTACAGTGATGTCATTCACGGCCGGTTACCTCAAAAGAAGTAAATGACCCATATTTTAACCCAATAGCAAAGATATCCATAATCTTAGCTTTGATACCATATTCTGTAACACCCCCGATATATTCAGGAATATTACAGCGCCATAAATCCTTTACGTAAGAATTTACAAGGCTGAAGAAGCGAAATGACAATAACAAATACCAACTTATGAAATTACTGAAATAAAATACAACAGTCTTGTTCAATACCGAGAATACAATTATCCAATGAAGGGTTATTAATACATCACCAAAATCCAAATGTCTTAAACTAACGACGCACTCGAGTACTTATTGAAATAACCAACAAACAACGGACAATAAAACCCGGCCGGAAACATCACTCTGCACCCTCGTCGTCATGCAGCTCCAGTGGTTGTTTCCCCGCTCTCCTGGATCCTGAACATAAACAAATGTTCACCCCCACAGGGGTTAGCACAACGATGCTAGTATATGTACAATAATCATACAACAGTGATATAATCAACAATTATATCGTAACAAGTTTCTCCAACGAGAAAAATATCAACAACACATATCATATCATAACAGTTTCCAACATACTGATGGTATTCCAACGATCCAGCGCACACAGCTATAGATTCCCATGATGATCCCGTCGGGCCAACACATGGTGGAACTACCTGTCCAATGATCCAGTGCACACAGCTATAGATTCCCATGATGATTCCCGTCGGATCAACGCATGGTGGACATATAATCACAACACATTTACACAATACAATCACATCATAATTGTCATAATATAAACAATTCTAATTAGAGTACTTGCCTCGGTTCGTTGACAAGAATAAAACTTCCACGAATAACGTCCTAATTGAGATATCGGTCACTCGAACAACCTTGAATAATACAATTACCAACAATCCATTCAATATACGATTCAAACACGAATATAACGAACTCAAAACGTCGATACGATTAAACCAAGTTCATTGGGGCATTATATCGAACACTTTGTGGCCAAACTTCGATTGTTTATAACCAAACCTCAATAATACCAACATCAAAACCCCAAGAAGTGTTTCAAACCAACAAAACATCTTCAATACGATCAATAATCCATTATGAATATCCAAAATCGTGATTTCAACAACAATTAATCAAAAACCCCCAAATCCAACTCAACATTCAAAGTGTTCTTGAATAATCCTTCAATAATCCAATGAACAATCAAACATATCCATAATCATGCGTATATCACTTCATACAACATGATCTTAACATCCAAAACATCAAATCTCAACACAAAATCGAAATCCAAGATGTTTAAGAAATCACCTCTTGAAGATCCAAGCGCTTTGATCCGAAGAACACGCGTTAGATCGACTATCCGGGCTTCACGATCGAACGGAAATGAAGAAAATCAAACCCTCAAGTGATGGATGATGAAAAATATCTCCCCTCAAGCTCTCTCTCTCGAAGGTTGAAGAAGATGGAAGAAATGAGCTGAATCTCGCTCAAAAAACACAATTATAGAGTTGACTGCCCTGTGTGCCGCGGCCCAGCCTAAGTGTGCCGCAGCACAGGGCCAAATCTGCCGGCAGTAACTCGGCAGTGTACCGCGGCCCCGTCGGCATGTGCCGCGGCACAAGGTACAGACGGGTTTGGCCGAAAATGCAACACGAGTGTGCTGCGGCCCGGACGGGTGTGCCGCGGCAGTGACTCGGCAGTGTGCCGCGGCCCTGCCGGCATGTGCCGCAGCACAAGGTACAGAGTGCCCGGCCAAAAACTGGAAAATGTGTGTGCCGCGGCGCACACTCCTTGTGCCCCGGCCCACACCCCCCTTGGGTCCAAAAATGATGAAAAATGATATGGGAAAAGAATAAAAGCAATAGGAATCAATATTTGGGAAACAATAACACGAAATGGAAGTACGGAAACCCCAAAACGGTGGTTCCAAGCAATGATTACAAGGGTTCGCCCAACAAAACATAATTTGAACAATGAGGAGATTAGAAATGACATGAACTCCAACGTCAACATCGACTAATGAATCAATTATAACAATCAAGATAATACTCTTGTCTCGATTCCCGAGTAAGGTTGAAACAATGAACAATATCGATACACAACTCAAAGTTATTCCGAATGGTGAACACGGATGAATGATTATTAACAAGTGAAAAAAATTACATGGTGACAATTACCGACTGAAATTACTGAATGGTAAATGACTGAATTTCAACCGGGTATTACATCGTCAAGGGGTTCTCTAAGCTCATTCGACCGTTGACTCAGTTGTTACAGAATTCAGAGAAGTTTGTGTGGACCAATGAGAGGCAAAATAGTTTTGAGGAGTTGAAGAAGCGGTTGACGACCGCTCCTATTTTGGCATTACCGAGCGGTAACGAGGGTTTCTCAGTTTTTAGTGATACTTCGAGCCAAGGGCTCGGATGTGTACTTATGCAGCACGGGAGGACTATTGCCTATGCTTCCCGTCAGTTGAAACCGTACGAGTTGAATTACCCTATGCACAATCTTGAGTTGGCCGCAGTTGTATTTGCGTTGAAAATCTGGCGCCATTACTTGTATGGCTCGTCGTGTCAGATTTTCACCGATCACAAGAGCCTGAAATACATTTTCACGCATAAAGAGCTTAATATGAGACAGAGGAGATGGTTGGAGTTGATTAAGGATTACGATCTCGAGATCCTTTATCATCCGGGTAAGGCTAATGTAGTAGCAGATGCCTTGAGCCCGAAATCGATATCGCTTTGGGCGCTTGAGTTACTTACGGCCGAGTCGGGACTTCAGCGAGAGTTTATGAGGTTGAGCATTGAGATTGTGCTACCAGAGAGTTCCGGGCAGTTGCGTACACTTGAAATTTCGTTGTCTTTAGTCGACGACATTAAGTCGGGACAGTTAGAGGACCCGATGTTTGTTCAGCTTCGAGAGAATGTGGAGAAGGGGAAAGCCCCGGGATTCGTGATACATGAGGATGGTGTGTTGAGATTCCAAGGTCGGCTTTGTGTTCCGAATGACTTGGAATTGAGGCAGAATATCATGAGAGAGGCTCACGCGTCGCCTTACTCAGTCCATCCGGGCTCGAGTAAGATGTATAAAGATTTGAGGAAAAATTTTTGGTGGAACGACATGAAGAATGAAATAGTTCAAATTGTGTCTAAGTATTTGACTTGTCAGCAAGTCAAAATCGAGCATCAGCGGCGAGTGAGTTGGCATACCGTTTGGCTTTGCCTCCGTTGTTGAGTCATGTTCATAGCGTATTTCACGTCTCTCAGCTGAGGAAGTATGTTCCGGACCCATCCCATGTAATTTATTTCAAAGACGTGGAGATCGAGAAGGATGTTACGTTTGAGGAGAGGCCCGTTAGAATTTTGGAGCGTCGAGACAAGCAATTAAGGCACAAAACCATTCCTTTGGTTAAGGTGCAATGGTCGAGGCACGGAGTAGAAGAAGCGACGTGGGAGTTAGAGGAGGATATGCGGTCGAGGCACCCCGAGCTTTTTTATTCTTAAGTTTCGGGAAGAAACTTTATTTTAGAGGGGGAGAATGTAATATCTGTACCTTTCTATTTTTAGCAGTTTTCATTTTTGGTGTATGTCTATTTTTATCGACTCGCTTGTAATCGTTTCGACATTTTGAATCTACTTTATTCTTGGAGTTTTTCCATTTGGTCGAGTTTTGGTGATGTTTTCACGTAATTTCATTTTATGACATGTTTTGCCGTATGAACGTTCGATTCTTGTAAAACTCATTCGTTTTCGTTGTTTCTTGGTTTGTGAAAGTTCGTATGGTTGAGTTGGTTGTGTTGAGACTTTCGGTTTGTAAATCCGACGTCGTTTTGTGATTTTCGGGCACTTGGGCCATTTTTGTAATTTCCTATAAGTTTAGGGAATCTCATTTCCGTTGTCGCATTACGGACCCTCCGGTGGTCGGAATTATATTTTCTTTCAGCGCTTAGCTCTGTCGTCTTGTACATTTCGTGTTTATGTTTCTGGATTCTGGCCTTGTCGTGCATTTCGAGTTTCGTACCGTCGGCAGCAGCGTACTCAGCTGAGCAGTACTGGACTGCTGTGTGAGTAGCGCATGCTATTCCTTGCATCCTTGCGTGCATTATCGGTGTGCTGTTAGCGTACGCTAACTCGTTGTTATTAGCGTGCACTATCGGGTAGTACTTATCGCGTGCTAAGCATTTCTAGCGCACACTAGCGACGTCGGGCAGTAGCTACTAGACTGTTTGTAGCCCCGTTAGCACGCGCTACCTTTTGATGGTTAGCATGCTCTAACTATGCAATATAAATAGATCAGCGGGCAGTTCAGAAACAACAGTTTTCATCCATTCTCTTCGTTTTCTTCGACGTGCGACTTCAGAGCGATTTCCACCAGTATTGCTTGGAGTTTTCTTCAAATTCCACCACCGTAGAATCGTGTTAGCATATTACCATCAACGTAATCATCCTCCATCGTCCTAATCCGAGCTATTTTCTTCAGGAACCCTAGCTTGTCTAATTTGAGGGTTTTTCTGGTTTTTCATGATTGATTCCGAATTGTTCATGTATGTTACGAAATTCCTTACCGATTGTTGTTATTGGGTGATTCCCAATCCGTTTTCCTCGAGTTTAATCCGTGAGTTGTTGATACCAGGAGATTTTGCGTAAACCCTCGCCCGTATCGATTGAATGTTTATTGTCTTGGATTGTAATCGGGATTATGGGTGTATTCTATTCGATTATTGTTGTTCATTAGGCCTGAGTTATATTGATCCTTCATTTAGGAACCGTCGTTTTCCGTCCGGATCATTCGTAGTCGTTGTTCGTCCCCATTTCGTCGGAGATGTCTCAAAGGCAAGTACTTTACATTTGTTTACATGTTCTAGTATTTGAATTGTGGCTATTCATGGTTGTTGTGGATGGATATGTGTATGTTCACCTAGGGACGGTCCGACGGGGCCTCTAGGGATACGTATTGCCATGTGTGTGCGTATCGCGAACTGTGGTTAACCACCCAGGGATGTCCGACGGGGCTCTGCGGGGTACGGTGGCCGTGAGTCTCGTACCAAGGTTAACTTTGAATTTTTTTGTTGGAGAAAATGTGTTTTGTGCTTGTGCACCGTATAATATTCCGGAATATAAATGATTTCTAAAATGATTTTTGGCGCATATTTTCATTTGATTAGAATGTAGTTCAAATGGATTGTACTTGCACTAGTAGTTGTCGCTAACCCCTTAAATGGGGGAAGTACTTTTGTATTTCAGGTACATGTCTTGGAGACAAGCGAGCACTCGAGCCGTATGAGGATGATGGGCAAGCATGATACTGTTCAGTATTCAATTGTTGGTGTTCTGTTCTATCAGTGGTTATTGATGTCTTGTTTTGGAATTTCTGTATTATAAAATTGGTTTAAGTACTCGTGTACTTTCTTTTTGAGTTTGTTAATGTTGTGTTCCCATTTTGGGAAATAAATTTGATGTTAGACTTTATTTGTCGGATTGTAGTCTTTTATTTGAATTGTCGTTTTGTTGATAGTTGTATGTCTTTGTCGGATGTCATTTTGGGTACGTTAGCCTGGTGAATTCCACAGTGTGGGGTCCACGGCGCTGTAATACGCCCTGATCATCTTGGGGGTGTTACAGGAAGAGGGCCGAATAATAAAGTTAATAATAATAATGTAATGATTAAATAATAAAGTTAGTGAAATGATCATATTATTATTATTAATAAAGTTAGTGAAATTCTGAAAATAATTTTTAGAAAAAATTATTAAAAAGTATAGCATATATAAGGAGAGATGTATTCTTAAATTTTCAGAAAAAATAAAAAAGAAAAGAAATTTTGAATATGTGTCGTTGAAGTTTTATTCGACAGCTTACACTCATCTTCCAATAGAAAATTTATTCCTTCATTTTTTAGCTTAAAATTTTAAATATTTATAAATTATTTTTATATCAAGTTTATTTTTAATGAAAATATATATCAAATCAATTCTTATTTCACGATCTTCAATTAAACAACCATATTGAATATAGTAAATTTGATTGATTTAAATTAATGACCGATTGCACGAAAGATGTATTAGAAAAAATTAGGATATTAATATTTAGTAAAATTAATTGATGTAAAATAAAGTAAATTAATTCTCTTTTATGAAATTAGATTTAAGACTTTATTGCTTACATAAAAAATAAATTATGATATTTATTTAATTATAATAATTAAAAATAATAAAACATACATTAATATGCACATATATTAAGACTTAATCACATATTACTTTCGTCCCCAAAATTTTTTCCTACCTTTTTTCGGTATGCCTTCAAATATTGTTGATGTAATAGACATTAATTGACTTAATACGATGCTAATGTGAGACACTTTCTCCTATTATATTAAACTCTATAACACATTTAACAAATTTTTATATCCAAATTCATGTTGAAGATCCTCAAAAATAAATGTTGGGATCAAACTTTTTTTAATAATAAAATATTTTGTCTGAAATATTATGTTGTAATACTTGTAAAACACAGAAAAAAACAATCCATTGAAGAAATACTTTCTCTGCCCGCCCCCGCTTCTCTGCTCTTCTCCATTCGTCAATTTTCCAATTTTCGCCGTCTCCGATATAGGCGACCGCTTGAGCTCCTCTCCGGCTCTCCCTCTCGGCTCTCACATTCTCACTACTTCACCAATCGGTTCCTCTTAAATGGTAGACCCTAACTGTCTAGCTTTTATTTATGTTTTTTTTCTTTATTATTCCAATTAAGCTGCTTTTTCTATTTACTGCATTTGATGAAGCAGTTTTGGCTACGGTTTTGATATGTTCTTTCTGATTTGTAATGATTTTTCAATACTGTTTTTAAGTTTATTTTTTGTGCCCCTTATGTTATATAAATTTGGAGATCCGCCACTGGTGTTGTTCATTTCTTGATGCTAAGTATTTATTTACCTGAGACCCTTAATATCTCTCTTTGCGGAAATCTGACATGCTAGAAGACTTCGAGTTAAGCTGTTTTTCATATAAAAGTGTTTGCCCGAAATGAAAAGAAGATAAAATGATATCTTAGAAGATAAATAGATTCTAAGCTTACAAAAAACACTACAAGATATCAGCATCGATTTATGGAAAAACATGCATGTCGTGTCATGGTTGGAAAATATATTTTGTGCGGAAAAGGAAAATATATTTGGTTAGCCACTTACAATAAATTCGAGCAAAATATTGTCTTTTGTTATAGAATTTAAAATGTATTTGGTTGTATTTTAAGCTGCGTTATCCTTGTTTTTGTCTTTCTTCACCAGGTCAAGAATGCTTTCCACTATCAATCTTAGTTCTCATTATTTATTTTTAACAAATATTTACGGGTGGTTATTAACAAGTTTGCCTTGTCCATGTAGGTGCCACTCTCTTGGTGATTCAGAATGGATAAATCTTGGATGCGTACAGATAGAACTAAAAAACCGTATGAAGTTGGATTTGCAGCATTTCTCAAGTATGTTGTCCACCAATTGAAGATTTCGAGGAACATGGACCCATTAAACACAAGCGAAAAAATTCGGATTCCATGTCCATGTATGTTCTGTTTAAACCACTACATTATTGATGTGGATGAGGTAGATCATCAACTATTCAGCAAGGGCATCAATCAAAACTATACCAAATGGACTAAGCATGGGGAGAAAGATGTCTCATCAAGAAGTGTTAATATCAACAATGACTTGCACACTAAAGACTTTGCTGATTTTGAAATGAGAATTCCAACAGATACTATAGAAACTATAGAAATGGTTTAAGCTACAGAAGACAATTTCCTAGAGGACCATGAGAAGTATCAGGAGGTACTTCAAGATGCTGAAAAGCTGTTGTACAAAGGATGTCCCAATTTTACAAAGTTGTCTACAATGGTTCAATTATTCAACTTGAAGAGCAAGTACGGAGCATCAGATAAATTCTTTACTGAACTACTAGTGTTGATAAAAAAGATGCCCCCTGAAGGTAATGAAATGGTGAAAAGTACATATGAGGATAAAAGAACATTGAATGCAATGGGTTCATGGTATACAAAGATACATGCATGTATCAATGATTGCATTCTGTATAGGAACCAGTACAAGGATCTCAAAGTGTGTCCCACTTGTGGGAAATCAAGATGGAAAAAAGATGACAAAACGGGAAAAATATACGAGAATATTCCGACAAAAGTACTATGGTACTTCCCCATCATTTTGAGAATGAAACGACTCTTCCAATCAAAGTCCACAGCGAAAGATTTGATATGGCATGAGACCATCATAAAAAAAGATTGTGTTTTACGTCATCCCGCAGACTCACAAGCATGAAGAGAAGTATATAATAGATACCCAGAAATTGCTAACGATCCAAGAAATTTGCGGCTAGGTATTTCGGCTAATGGAGTTGATGTAAACAGAGGCAACAAACATAACAGTGTATGGCCAGCCTTAACTGTGATTTACAACCTTCCACCGTGGTTGTGTATGAAAAGAAGGTTCATCATGATGTCGTTATTGATATCTGGTGCTCCTTGTAAGGACATTAATGTTTTCTTAGAACCTTTGGTTGATGATCTTCAGTTCTTATTCGAGGTGGGAGTCGAAACATACGATTGATATGCACAAGAGAAGTTTACTCTACGTGCAGTTGTTTTATGGATAATAAATGATTACCCTGCTCTTGGTACACTATGTGGTTGCCCCTACATCAGATACAAAGGTTGTGTAGTATGTAGGAAAAAAACTCAATGTGTAAGTCTTCCTTACTCCGTCAAACCGAGTAATGCTGGTCATAGAAGGTACCTACCTTATGATCATCCATTCAGAAGGCAAAAGAAGGCATTCAATGGAAAACAAGAGTTAGACACTGCTCCAACACCTATGAGTGGTGAAGAAATATACGATGAGGTGAAATCTATAAAGAACACATGGGGAAAGGGAATGAGGGATGGTGAAATGGAATTCGTGCAGACTTCAGTTGGAAGAGGTGGAAAGATGAAAAGAACGAAGAAAGCATCAAAAGAAGTGGTTAAGTGTAATGAAGAAAACAAGGAAACCACTTATTGGAAGAAATTCAACATATGGCATCGACGCCTTAGTTATTGGCGATTTAACTCAGTCCAGCACTGTATAGATTTCATGCATGTCGAGAAGAATGTGTGCGAGAGTCTTGTCGGAACATTGTTGCACATGCCTGGGAAGACGAAGGATGGATTCGAGGCTCGAATGGATTTGGTGCATTTTGGGTTGAGACCAGAGTTGGAAGCTGGTAACGGAACAATACTACCCGCAGCATGTTACACATTAACCAAGGAGGAAAAGGACAAGTTCTATGAAAAATTATATGAGTTAAGGTTTCCACAAGGGTATTGTTCAAACTTTTCCAGTCTGGTGAATCGAAAAGATCGTAAGCCGATAGGTCTTAAATCACATGACTATCACATGTTAATGCAACAATTTTTACCCATTGCGATACGGTCAATTATGCCGACTCCCACGAGATATGCTATTATCAGGTTTTCTTTCTTCTATAGATCAATATCTAGTAAAGAAATCCATGTGGAAGAGCTAGATAAATTGCAAGAAGATATCTGTGTGACGTTATGCTTGCTCGAGAAATACTTTCCTCCATCTTTTTTCGATATCATGATTCATTTAACTGTGCATCTCACTAGAGAAGTGAAGTTATGTGGTCCAGTATGCTTTCGATGGATGTATCCATTCGAAAGGTGTATGAAGATTATTAAAGGGCATGTGCGGAATAAAAATAAGCCTGAAGGATGCATCGCCGAAGAGAATGTTATAGAAGAGACAATTGAGTTTTTCAGTGAGTATCAAAGAAGCATGAAGACAATTGGGATTCCACCTGACAACCATAACACATACGAAAGCTGTGCAGCTTCTACTACTTATGATGACGGGAAACCATTATCAGGTAGTAAGTCGACTCAAGTTTCTCCTGAACTATTCTTGAAAGCGCATTTCTATGTAATGCAGAATACGCCTGAAGTCGAGCCTTATATAAAGTAAGTATTGGTTAGTAATTTATTGTTTGTTGATTTGTCTGAAAGCTTCTAATACGTATAACATTCATTATTTCCAGTCGGCACATGGTCTATTTGAGAAAACAACATCCATCTCAACGACAAGCTGTAATACCCCCAATCCACTCAGGGATATTACACGTCGTAGACCCCTTTCCACAAGGAGCTACCAGGCGGGAGTCTACAAATCAAAACCCACATGCGGTCAACTTGACCAAAACATAATACCGTAGACCGATTAGGTCTCTCAAAACACAGCATAACCATACATCTGATGAAACTAAAATACAACTCGATCACATAGTACATAAAATGTCCATCCCCTCAAGAATGACAAGAACTCAAACCGACATATCACTGACAGACGACAGACTACAACTGTGACTAGTATCGCTGCATTGCATCATCCTCCGAGCCAATCCTGTGGTTGCTCACTCTCGATCGAACACACGGAATAAATAACAAAATCCCCAACGAGGGGTTAGCGATGGAATCGCTAGCACGTAACCAAGCTATACAATTATACATCAAGAATACAACCGTTATGAAAATAACATTTCGACAAGGTAGTAACACGATCCCCGAGTCTAAAGTCTTTTGAAAATTTATCCCTTTAATACAAACCATGGGGATTACTCCAGAAATCATTATAAGAGATTATTTAGAGACTTCGGGGGTCTCAGTATAAAATCCTGAAATATGAATATTTTTCCTTTTCAAAAGGTTTTCTTTCAAAATCATACAAATGATTTTATTCTCAACTCAAACCTCAAGACCAAAACCATATTCACCAATATAATCGGGATTCAAGATTCAAACATAAACAATTCAGAGATATCAAATCAACAGTCAAAACATCTCCGTGGCCCCGAAGGGTCCCACCCGGATTAGCTCATCAAGAATAAACTCAAACACACTCATAAGTTATCTTGACATCGCACTCGCAAGTAATGATTCTCGGAGCCCTCTCCAGACCTACCCGATTAGATAACCTTATGGTCAAATCGTAATATCTGGCCGTACTCGCAAGCACGCACCTCCAGAGGCCTCGACGGACCCTACCCAGATAACATCATTCATGTACACCCATAAGTTATCATGACATCGCACTCGCAAGTGCCGATTCTCGGAGCCCTACCCAGACCTACCCGAATTGATAACCTTATGGTCACAACGTACGTCTGGCCGTACTCGCAAGCACGCGCCTCCGGAGGCCTCTATGGGACCCCTACCCGGATAACATCTCAACTCTCTGCTATACACAATAACAAAGGTATAATATTCACCACAACCGCAACCACGTAACACACAAGTTAACGCATCATAACTTCAACAAGGGCACAACATTCACAGCACACCATCAATTAGGAAAAAGGCCAACGAGCAAATAATACAAGTATTACGCGATTCCACAATTCTTCGGTTAACTACTCATTTTTAGTATTTATTTTAAGCACAAAATAACATGAAGAGGTAGTTATCATTCTTCTTGAAACTAAAGTTTACGTTCGTAATTACCTTCATAAAATCACATCTTCATTTAAAGTAAGTTACGGTTAAATATACCGTCACTAACGAGTCCACGTTAAATTCACGACACATCACATTCTCAAAGTATAAAGAATATAGATGAGATACTCGCCTCAAGTCCAACGCGCGCGGAGCAACGAAAAAGATCGACTTAATGACCGCTACAGAACATTCCGAAGAACACGATTCAACCGGGAAGCTCGGACCCCGAAGAAGACAACGAACGGGAGGGTTCCGACTTGAGTTCTTCACAAGGATTTCGTCCCTAAGTCATACCAATGATAAATCAACAATCAAACGATGTATAATAATAATTCAACGCCCAATTCCCCCCTCTAAGACCTTTTGTCGGACACCTTCAAGGCGTCGACTAAGAACTCGACCAAAATAACGAATCGATACGATCCAACCATGGAATAACAAGGGAAATAATATAATACATCTAAATAATCATAAATCCATCACAATCCTAAGTTAAATCGGATTAAATGGATGAAAAAAACCAAAATACCCAAATTCCCCAAAACTATGTTTCTAGAAAATCTGACCTGATTCGCTCGATCAAAGGATGTTATAGGACTGACAATTGATGATATGAACTCCAAGACTTCATGGATTTAACACCTGACAACATCCCTCCATGATTATCAAAGCTCCAGCCGCGGAAGAGGATGAAACGAGTGAGAAAATGGCTGAAGAAAACGTCTGCTGGCCTTAAATAGGCCGACTGCCAGCCACATAACGTACGTAATCGGCCATGGCTTACGGCCGCAACCGGCTATGGCCGAACCAACTGCCCCAAAACTGCCGGCCCGTTACGTACGTTACCGGCCATGGCCTTACGTACGTAAACGGACCTTACGGTCGTAACTGCCGGGCCATAGCGGCCATTACTCGGCCAGGTCCTGCCAACCGGGACTCGGTCGATCCGACGGTCCGAAAAATCCCGAAACTCAGACCTGAACGTAAACCGAAAACACAGTTACTAAGTACTCGTAAATATGAATCTGAAAACTAAGAGAACACATGATTCCGACCACCCAAGGGTTCGAAATTCGACAACGGAAAGTAATTACCCCAAACTTTGGGAAATTACGAAAATGGCCCAAAACGTCCGAAAATCACGATACGTGATCGAATAACCAAACCAAAGCTCGCAACATGAAAAATAACATCAAATGAACTTACAAGAAACTCGAAAAAATAGTTTCGGACGAGATTCGCAAGAATCAAACTCAAGTGCGGAAAAGCCGCTTAAGAACACGAAACTCAACAAAACGATACCGAATCGAACTCGTATGACCAAACACGAAGAACAAAACATTATCAAAATGTCAAAATGGTCGCAAGGGAGTTTTGGAAACTAGAAAAATGCCAAAAACGAAAAATTACCGAAAAAAAAATCACGGGCATTACATTCTACCCCTCTAAAAAAAAGTTTCGTCCCGAAACTTAAAAAAAAAGTGAAGTCACAAACAACAAAGCACGGCCGACAAAATCTCAATGGTCCCGACGAACCAATCCCGATATTGATGCCGAAACACGATTCTGGGAAACCTCATGGAATAATTCACAATACTGAACTCTGTGGCCCTCGAGTCCACAATTATAACAAGTAATCCGTTGCGAAGGACAATTAGCTTGCACATGACCCACAACGTTGAAATTGAAACACCTCCCAGTCTGACTAGGAGTCAAAGAAGACAACTTGGAACTCTTGGTCCCACCGAACGAAGAAAATGAAGGTTTCACCGAAGGACTACGCGAAAATCGACTAGAAGAAGTTCCGACTCCCACACGATCCGAAAAATCTCCAGACATTCTCTGACTCTTCGTCTCATGCAAAGGCCCCGTAGATAACGATGCCATCTCATACGCCATAGCTCGATTATGATACTCTCTCAAAGTAGCACAAGTGAAACCCGACATGTACTGTCGAATCTCTGGTTTCATCCGCATATCAAAATGACGGATTTTGTCCTCCTCGGTCCTCACCTGCCTCTTCACGTAAGCGAGCTGTCGACTATAATCGATAATAGCCTGCGACACGGGTACATCCTGCGGATCAGCTAGATAAAAATCTTGGATCCTCTGCTCTCGGATCGGCTCTGGACAGAACTCTGCTTCCATCGACTTTTTGAACTCATCCCAAGTAACAGCACGATCCTGAGGCTCAACAGCCTCCCACCAATTAGCAGTGTCACTATCGAAAAGAAATTGAGCGATAGGAATCCTCCATTCCTCTGGACAACCAACCGCCTTGAAAATCTTTTCCAATTGGAAAAGCCAACCATCCCAGCCCAAAGTATCACTTACGCCCGCAAAATGGGGAGGACGCATACGAACCACTTCTCTAAGCCACTGAGTCGATCCGACGTTCTTGGTCACGGTAGTGTTATGCTGAACCGCCTGGGTCAAATGAGTCATCTGGTCTGCCACTTGCTGAAGTATGGTAGCAACACCAATACTAACGCCATCACCGGCAGCATGATCCTAATCGCTTGACTGATTGCCACGGCCCTGTCCTCTGGCCCTCGACATACTAAACTGAACAACCGTTCGTTAAAAACGAGACATAACAACACATAACATCAATCACAAAAGAGGGTCCATACAAGACACACTGCGAAGCACAGAAATATTCTTGCTAGTAAGAGTTACCATAGATTGTTCACACAATAAACTCATATCTGATAATTCTCATAGATTCGGAAAAGAATATTTCCGACAACAACATTTATCAAGTCATCACACACTAGAATCAAGCACATGAGTAAACCACTCGAAACATTCAACACATGCCCGAGGTATCAAGCGCAGCTATCACCGCATACACGACAATATCATCAAATTTCGAACCATTCTCAGCTGTTATCACTATTTTTGAAACAAAACCAAACTCTCATAAAATAGTCATAAAACTTCACACTAAAGTTGACCAAGCTCATCGATTTACCAATAACCAAGAACATCCCAATTCAGTTGAACTTTTGAAATTCTCAAGTCAATTTTTGAGTTAAAGCACTGAATTTCCCGAAGTTTATCAAAGTTCAAACCTTTTAACAAGAGTCACGAAAAATGGTTTAATGACCACAAATTCGAATACCATCAACATGAGAAATGATATTAGTCAATACATGTATCTCTCAAACATAAGTGTCGAACGTACATAAAAAAATGAAATTTCCTTCTCAAACAACAAAATGTTTATAATTGTCGCTTCTTTGTGAAACGGATCAAGGATTTCTTATTTTGAAATTTTTGAAAATGTGTGAAAAATATTTTTAGAAGACTTGTCGTTCCTCATAGAGTGGAAAGGACTCGGTCTGGAATTTTTTTTTGAAATCATCAGCACCCAACCCCATTCCGTTTCGAAGCGAAACTTTCGAATCTTAACAAAAATTTCCCAAAATCCTTTCAATCATAAACAAAATGACGGTAATAATTTACAATGTCCAAATCCCGTTAAAACGCTTACTTCAGATACCGTCTGAAGGTGTCAATTGAAAATACAAGACTAACTTGTCAAAGTTTAACTGTTTTCAAAATCCATGCAAAACTATTGATTGACCGCACCATCAAAATATTTTCAAAAATCGGTTCTTTAGAAACATACTCAGGCTCATAAATACAATCAAGAAAATCGTTTTCAAACCTACACGCATCGGATATAATTACAACTATTTCAAAGCAATCGAACCTGAAACTACCTGCCCAATCGGCAAACGAGATTATAAATTCAACCAAATATAATTCGAAAACACCAAGTTCAAACATACGTCAAAACTCCCCATCTGAATTCCTCATGAACTCTACCGACAATACATTCTCTGGACACGTCAAAACTCACAGTTTTCATATTTTATTGCACCAACCGATGTCCAACCGTCAATACATTTAGTTCAATATACATACGATACAACACAAGTATCAAACACACATTTCACCTTACAGCATTACACAAACAAAATTACGAACCACAATCATCGCACATACAGGAAATCATGAAATACCAATACCTCACATAAAGGAGGAGACTTACGTCCACAGGCCGCACGGAGATGATGGCTGCACTACGATACTAATCACAGCGAATCACAATTGATCACAACGGATCAAAATGACCACGCTTGTTCACAATTGCTCACCCGGGTGACACGACAAGACACGACTCCGACAAGACACGACTCGACAAGACACGACTCGACAAGACCCAACTAGACCCAACTGCCTAGGTTTTCGCAAACCTAAGCTCCGATACCATTTATGTAACACCCCCAATACACTCAGGGATATTACACGCCGTAGACCCCTTTCCACAAGGAGCTACCAGGCGGGAGACTACAAATCAAAACCCACATGCGGTCAAATTGACCAAAACGTAATACCGTAGACCGATTAGGTCTCTCAAAACACAGCGTAACTGTACATCTGATGAATCTAAAATACAACTCGATCACATAGTACATAAAATGTCCATCCCCTCAAGGATGACAAGAATTGAAACCAACATATCACTGACAGACGACAGACTACAACTGTGACTAGTATCGCTGCATTGCATCATCCTCCGAGCCAATCCTGTGGTTGCTCACTCTCCATTCAGAAAACCTAGAATAAATAACAAAATCCCCAACGAGGGGTTAGCGATGGAATCGCTAGCAAGTAACCAAGCTATACAATTATACATCAAGAATACAACCATTATGAAAATAACATTTCGACAAGGTAGTAACACGATTCCTGAGTCTAAAGTCTTTTAAAAATTTATTCCTTTAAAACAAACCATGGGGATTACTCCAGAAATCACTGTAAGAGATTATTTAGAGACTTCAGGGGTCTCAGTGTAAAATCCTGAAATATGAATATTTTTCCTTTTCAAAAGGTTTTCTTTCAAAATCATACAAATGATTTTATTCTCAACTCAAACCTCAAGACCAAAACCATATTCACCAATTTAATCGGGATTCAAGATTCAAACATAAACAATTCAGAGATATCAAATCAACAGTCAAAACATCTCCGTGGCCCCGAAGGGTCCCACCCGGATTAGCTCATCAAGAATAAACTCAAACACACCCATAAGTTATCTTGACATCGCACTCGCAAGTGACGATTCTTAGAGCCCTCTCCAGACCTACCCGATTAGATAACCTTATGGTCAAATCGTAATATCTGGCCGTACTCGCAAGCACGCGCCTCCGGAGACCTCGACGTACCCTACCCGGATAACATCATTCAAGTACACCCATAAGTTATCATGACATCGCACTCGCAAGTGCCGATTCTAGGAGCCCTCCCCAGACCTACCCGAATTGATAACCTTATGGTCACAACGTACGTCTGGCCGTACTCGCAAGCACGCGCCTCCGGAGGCCTCGACGGGACCCCTACCCGGATAACATCTCAACTCTCTACTATACAAAATAACAAAGGTATAATATTCACCACAATCGCAACCACGTAACACATAGGTTAACGCATCATAACTTCAACAAGGGCACAACATTCACAGCACACCATCATTCAGGAAAAAGGCCAACTAGCAAATAATACAAGTATTACGCGATTCCACAATTCTTCGGTTAACTACTCATTTCTAGTATTTATTTTAATCACAAAATAACATGAAGAGGTAGTTATCATTCTTCTTGAACCTAAAGTTTACGTTCGTAATTACCTTCATAAAATCACATCTTCATTTAAAGTAAGTTACGGTTAAATATACCGTCACTAACGAGTCCACGTTAAATTCACGACACATCACATTCTCAAAGTATAAAGAATATAGATGATATAATCGCCTCAAGTCCAACGCACGCGGAGCAACGGGAAAGCTCGACTTAATGACCACTACCGAACACTCCGAAGAACACGATTCAAACGGGAAGCTCGGACCCCGAAGAAGACAACGAACGGGAGGGTTCCGACTCGAGTTCTTCACAAGGATTTTGTCCCTAAGTCATACCAATGATAAATCCACAATCGAACGATGGATAATAATCATTCAACGCCCAATTCCCCCCTCTAAGACCTTTTGTCGGACACCTTCAAGGCGTCGACTAAGAACTCGACCAAAACAATGAATCGATACGATCCAACCATGGAATAACAAGGAAAATAATATAATACATCTAAATAATCATCAATCCATCACAATCCTAAGTTAAATCGGATTAAACAGATGAAAACAACCAAAATACCCAAATTCCCCAAAACTAGGTTTCTAGAAAATCTGACCTGATTCGCTCGATCAAAGGATGTTATAGGACTGACAATTAATGATATGAACTCCAAGACTTCATGGATTTAACACCTGACAACATCCCTCCATGATTATCAAAGCTCCAGCCGCAGAAGAGGATGAAACGATGAGAAAATGGCTGAAGAAAACGTCTGCTGGCCTTAAATAGGCCGACTGCCGGCCACATAACGTACGTAATCGGCCATGGCTTACGGCCGTAATCGGCCATGGCCGAACCAACTGCCCCAAAACTGCCGGCCCATTACCTACGTTACCGGCCATGGCCTTACGTATGTAACCGGCCCTTACGGCCGTAACCGTCGGGCCATAGCGGCCGTTACTCGGCCATGTCCTGCCAGCTGGGACTCGGTCGATCCGACGGTCCGAAAAATCTTGAAACTCAGACCTGAACGTAAATCGAAAATACGGTTACGAAGTACTCGTAAAGACGAATCCGAACACTAAGAGAACACATGATTCCGACCACCCGAAGGTTCGAAATTCGACAACGGAAAGTAATTACCCCAAACTTTGAGAAATTACAAAAATGGCCCAAAACATCTGAAAATCACGATACGTGATCGAATAACCAAACCAAAGCTCGCAACATGAAAAATAACATCAAATGAACTTACAAGAAACTCGAAACAACAGTTTCGGACGAGATTCGCAAGAATCAAACTCAAGTACGAAAAAGCCGCTTAAGAATACGGAACTCAATAAAACGATACCGAAACGAACTCTTATGACCAAACAGGAAGAACAAAACATTATCAAAATGTCAAAACGGTCGCAAGCGAGTTCTGGAAACTAGAAAAATGCCAAAAACGAAAAATTACCAAAAAAGAAAATCACGGGTATTACACAAGTATGGTTGGAGAAAGAGCATAGTAAAACGTTCGGCAAATGGTTACGAACTGAGGTAAAGATTTTGTAGAAACGGTTTGTTTAATCTCTTATTTTTTTAAGATGAGCTTTATCCTTATAATGAATTTCAGGTTGAGAGACAGTTGGCAGTCGTTAAAGAAAGTATCTCGGACACCTTAAGGTGGATATCACACGGCCCACACCTTGAGGTGATGAAATACGATGTATATCACATCAACGGATACCTGTTTCGCACAAAATCTCGTGAAGGTAGAATTTACCAAAACAGTGGGGTTTGGGTTGAGGCAACTGATATGCACATTTCTAGGGAAGGCGTAACCTACGGTCAAGCATTCTATTATGGTGTTCTACAAGAGATATGGGTGCTAGATTATCATACAAGAAAAATGTAATATCCGCATTTTCTTTTCCCGGTATTTTCTTTTTTCGGTGTATTTCTTATTTTTAGCGACCCTCGTGTAACCGTATTAATTTTGAGAATATTTGTTTCGAGACTTTTTGTCGTCCAGTTCTACATTTCTCGGTTCTTTCGTCGTTAGTTGATCTAATTCTCGTAATTGTTGCTCGGAACCGCCGTACGGGGTTGCCGTAGATCCATTGTATGTTATCATACGTATTGTGTTGTTCCGTTTGATGCTTCGTTTGTGTTTCAGTGTTTCGGACCGTTGTTACCCTGTGCCTAACGCGCGCTAATGTTATTGTATAGCGCACGCTAAACATCCTTCAGTAGCGCACGCTACGCTTGTTTTGGAGCACGCGCTAGCGAGTCTGCCCAGTACTGGACAGTTTTCTACTGGACTCGGTCAGGTGCCCAGGTAGCACACGCTATGGCCGATAGCGTGCGCTACCGATACACTTTTAGCGCACGCTACGTTTGGCCGGCAGCGAATGATAACGGGGTCAGGTGAGTACTAGACAGTTCACTTTTGGACTCGGCTGATGTCCAAGTAGCGCACGCTATGGGCGATAGCGCGCGCTACCGAGGGGCTATTAGCGCACGCTACGTTTCGAGTAGTGCACACTAACGGCCCATAAATCTAGTTACTGGACTGGGACGTTAACCTATGGACTGGAGTTTTGTCCCGTTAGCGCACGCTAACTTCTGAAGATTAGCGCGCGCTAACACTCCCTGGCTATATAAACCAGGGAGTTGACCCAGATGTACGTCTATTCTCATTTCACCTCCTTCCTTCGCGGCTTTGGCGATTTTGGGCGATTTCTTGGCGATTCCTTCCTCCAATCATCTCAACCATCATCTTCCTTGAGTTCTTAGTGTATTATATCAACTTCAACACGAATCTATCATCCTAATCCAAGGTAAATCTTCTAAGAACCCTACTTTTGGGTAAATTGGGGGTTTTCGGATTTTTCCTTTGATTCGTTCCGTATTATTGATTAATTCATGTTGAATATAATTAATCTTGTTAGTATTCTTGGTTTCCCTACGGATTCATGGTATATTTTGTGGTTTTTGCGTAATCGAGAGGGTTTGGTTGTGGTCCGCCTTCGTTGTTATTTTTATACGAATATACATGAATCGTAAACGAGTTTTCGGGTGTATTCCTTTCCCGTATTCGTTTAGAAATGGTTGTAATTATACTGTTCGAATCGTTAGGTTTGGTTTCGTCAGTTCCTCGCGGTCGTGTTTGATTCTTCCTTTCCGTTTGTGTCACCGTATATTGATCGAGGCAAGTACCCTTATGAACTTACAATCTTGACATGTTAGTTTTGCATGGGAAATTGTGTGTGTGTGTATGCTCACTACGGGTTAGATCCGATGGGGTCTCGGTAGGGGTCCACGGAGGTGTGGATCGACGAGCTTTGCTTTTAACCACTATGGGTTAGATCCGACGGGGTCTCGGTAGGGGTCCACGGAGGTGTGGATCGACGGTTAATTGTGGTGCATTTTACAAATGTGTTTTGGATTATGGCATTTCCAGAAATGTGTGTTTCAACTGATGTTTTCTGAATTACATGCTTGACTATATGTGTAAGTTGTAAGTTATTCATTTGGTTACTTGTACTAGCGTAATTTCTAACCCCTCTGGGGACCCGTTTTGGGGAAATTCGTTTTATGAATTTCAGGTCAGGTTCATCGAGACGAACGGGTGCTGGACCAGTATGCGGATGATGGTCGTGCGTGATGATTGTGCACGAGTTGTGTCTTAATGTCTTCTATATTTTTACCGTTTGTGGGTTTGTAAACCAATAGAAGTACTCGAGTACTTAGGAGTTCTTGTTTGTCCGGATTGTATCGTTGCCTATTGCGTTTGTGTCGGATGATTGTTTTGTGTTTGACCGGTTGAACCGGGTGGATTATTTTTGTTTTGCGACTTTATGACGAGGTGTTATTTTGTTATTTCCGCGAGTCAATGAGCATGATGGTTGTTTAGCCAGGTGGGTCCCATGTACGAATTCACGACGCTGTAATATACCTCGAATATCTTGGGGGTGTTACAAAAAATTACTCTATTCAAGTGTGATTGGGTCGACAACAAACATGGAGTCAGAAAAGATAGCCTTGGTTACAACTTGGTTGAACTGAATACATCAGGACACAAGGATGATCCTTTCATTTTAGCATCACAAGCTAGGCAAGTATTTTATGTGAAAGACCCGCTTGATAAGAAAAAGTCCATAGTCCTTATGACACCTCCCAAGAATTATAGAGATGCCTATGATGACATCGATGAGGAATTTAGTACAGTAATTCTTCCTTAGAATGATATTATCTTTCCGCATGTAGATCCACTTGACTTGGGTAAGGAATCCCCAGATGATTACTTTCGGACCGACTGTCGGGGTATCATTGTACGCAAAGCCAAATGATCCGCACCGGCTATCTTAATTTGCTGATACTGCCAAGGTAATAATGTATTCAATTTCAATCTATATTCTTAGTGTATTTGACAGAATTTTTGTATACTTATATATGTGTTCTGCATTCAAATACTTTATTGGTGTACTTGGATATTCGTGTCTTCCTTAATGAAAAAAAAAGTACATGTACTGTCGTCATTGCCTACTCATTGAATTTGCATTTCCGAGCTAATTGCTTCATCCTTGATCCAATATTTTAGAATATTTTGATTGATAATTGCATGTGTAGGAATATAATCTAGACTGGGTGTTTTCCTTGATATGGCAAGTATGTCCATTTTGGTTCCATATATGTGTTGTCTTTATGACATGGTCGCTTACCTATTGGCTTGAGAGTTTAAACAGTCAATTTATAATTTGATGTTCACCATGTATATGGTCATTTGCAGGTTTGGTGGTTCTTCTATTATGCCATTTTATATTTTTATCTATAAACCATTAAGGCCCTTAAAACCCATACATGGTTGTATGATTTTTGAATCATTTGGTTTTTTTGTTTGACCCTCTATAAACTTTATTCCAAAAGCATGTGTACACAATAGAAAAATTAATAATTTAGAGAGTATATAAACTGTGAGAGGTTTATTGTCTTTTTTTTTTCCAAATGTCTGCTATGGGGTTTCTGGCCTATAGATACATGTGTTTAGTTATATTCCTTTCTTATGGACATCAAAATGTATCTTCAACAACATAAGACAGCAACAATCAACAACAACATCAGTAGGTAAGTTCAAGTTCACTTCAGCATAAATGATGCTGCTGTTCAAAACAGGTAAAATAAGGTCTTCTTAGCATATGTATTACTGATGTATCATGTATGCTACTATTTCAATATTTTTTTGTTGTTGCTGCTGTTACAGGTAATAACAGGGAGGAGGAAAAAAACGATTTTTACGGGTTAACCGAACCGGAACCGAATTAATCCGGTGCGGTTCCGGTTAACCGAAAATGTAAAACGGTCCGGTTTGCGGTTCCACCTTTGTGGCTAAAATGGTTCCGATTAATCGATTTTTTTGGTCCGGTTAACCGGAACCGAACCGTTCGACATCCGTAGAAAAACTTGCAGCATTGGTTTTCTTGTAGCATTATTTCTTGTAGCATTGGTTTTCTTGTAGCATTATTTCTTCAGCTAATTACAAAATAGAACTTTTGCAATTTTTAAAATTACAAATTTTCCTGGACACTCTTCAATGTCTTACAAAAGCGGTGGATCCTGATATAGAGTATTTGGAAGGTAAATTAGAGATAAAATAAAAATAATGTTTTAAAATATTTTTTTTTACAGAAAAAAATAGTTTTTATTTTTTAAATAAAAACTAAAAATAATATTTTTTTATTTTTAAAATAAAAATAATATTTTAAGACATTTTTCAATGTCTTAAAATATATATATTTTTTTATTTTGACAGAAAAACTGTTGTGCTGTTACAGGTAATAACAGGAAGGAATATCAGGAAGGAAGGAAAGAAGAAGAACAAGAAAAAGAAACGGTTTTTACGGGTTTGGTTAACCGAAAGTGTAAAGCAGTCCAGTTAGTGGGTCCACCTTTGTCGCTAAAATGGTTCCGGTTAACCGATTTTTTCGGTTAACCGGAACCGAACCGTTCGACAGGCCTATGTGCTTTTAATATTTTTTCAGATACTGGATTTTCTTTGTCCAGCTGCAAATTTAATTTGTTTGCAAGAATATTTAAAGTGGTATGTAACCAGCGAGAGACCGATTGGATGTAATACCCGAGATTTCTGATGTGTAATTGAACCTTGTGATATTGTATTTGTTGCATTTTAATCTGAGTATTATTCTCCGTATTTCATGATCCGGTGTTGTTGAGCGCATGATTGCATGAATGTGTTCTAAGTGGTGATTTTTGCACATGTAGCGCACGCTATCGACTTAGCGTAGCGTACGCTAAATTGGATTCGTAGCGCAGGCTACTTATGCACCTTAACGCACGCTATACGTAGTCAGCATGATTAAGACAGGGTGGTAGGTGAGATCAGCCGCGGATCTTGGTCGAATCATGTCGGGATGAACCTGGACGGCTTTCGGGAAAAGCCAAGTCAACGAGGTAGCGCACGCTAATGATATGAGGGTAGCGCATGCTAAATGCTGAGTACAGTGAAGTCAGTAAGCTTCGTATGACCGTTAGCGCACGCTATTGATAGAGACTAGCGCGCGCTAATAACCCTTTTCTATATATAAGACAGCTCACTTTTTTATTTTTTAAGATCTTTTCACTTCCCTAATCCGAATTATTAGACTTAGAAAGTTACTTCCTCCATCCTCAACCTCTCATATCATCATCCTAGCACGAGTTGGAAGATTGTAGATCATTGGAGATTGGTGTTCAAGCCTTCGGCGTTGGATTTCTTCAAGTTCCTCCTTGTTCTTCACTACTTTGAGGTAGGTGATTCTTAACCAATATTAAGTAATGTTTTGAAGGACGTTTTGATCATGATTTGGGATTATCTAGTCAGTTAAATTCGTAAGTATTCGAACATCATGTGTTGGAAGGATATTTTCGATGCTTCGGTACTTATTCATCGTATAATCCATTGAACCTATTAGTGTTTGAACTCCTAGCATATTCATGAAGCTTCAAAAGTGATTATGACTAGTATATGGAGATTACCAAGTTCTTATGTCTTTACATAAAGGAATCATACATTTTGGGACATGGAATGGATTGAACTTAGGATATTTTCTTGAAGATCAAAGATGAATTATGGTGTTGTGATGATTATATGTACCCTTGTATCTCGTAGTCGTTTAATCCGTAAAGATATTTCACAAACCGTATGAGCATGATATGCACAGAGATGACATGTATTAACACTGTAGATTTCATGAGTTTTATCACCATTAGATCAAGTTTTCTGCCCAGTAGTAAACTGCCATGCACGGTTAGCGCACGCTAAGATATGTATATTAACATTCGCTATCGGGAATGAGTTAACGTACTCTACGTTTGGTACGTAACGTATATTATGTCATCAGTTGAGTCAGTCGGCTGATTAGAGAGAACTGTCAGTACATAGCTAGCGTACGCTAGACTTGGTCATTTGCGTACGTTAGCAGGCAGACTTAGCGCACGTTACGTAGAGTACGTAGCGTATGCTAAGTAGTTCAGGCAGATTACATTTTTAGAGTTTTCGGCCGTAGACCGGACTGTTAGGCATTCGTAGCACGTGAGATGAATCCTTTATTATCTCTTTTGTTAAGGTTCGAGCTTGCTACGTTAATCGAAGAGGACGACCTTCGAGGGTGTCAAGATCATTGGAGTGATTAGTTCTTGCCATCTTTGAGGCAAGTATCGTAATTTGTTAATATTGGTATATTAACCATACATGTGGCTTATTCATGTTGTTGAACATGGGATTTATTTCGTTGAATTGTCATGATATTCGTTATCTAGTGTTTATATGTTCATGTTAATGGACATAGCGATTTTGCATGAGTTGTGTTTTTGTATGTTGTACGATCTATGCTGAGGGCGCTAGATCGGATGTCCACATCGTGTTGGTCCGACGGGATCATCTTGGGATCTAGGCTGAGGGCGCTGGATCATTGGATGGGTTTTTCCACCTCGTGTTGGCCCGACGGGATCATCTTGGGATCTATGCTGAGGGCGCTGGATCATTGGAATACCCATACTGTGTTAATGGAATCGTGTGGATTCGCATTTTCGGATTCCGGTAGCGAAAGTCTGTGTGGTGTATCTTGTTATGTATTGTTGATGCATATTCGATTTGTTTAATATGATGCTTGTACTAGCATCGTTTTGCTAACCTCTTCAGGGGTGGACATTTGTTTTGATGTTCAGGTAGCCGAGGAGCGGGGAAACAGCCATAGTACCGACATGACGACGAAGGGGCTCAGTGATGTTTGTTGTTTTTGTGATTTGTTTTCTTGATTCATTTTCAGTACTCGAGTATGCGTGTCTTATTAATATCATTTCGATATGGTTGTAATAATTAACTCTTTGGATCAGTTGGAACCGATTTGTAACTTGAATTTCCGTGGTATTGTTGGATTATATTCACATTTCTTTTAATTAGCCTTGTAAATCCTTACTTAAAGGGTTTACGACGCTGTAATTATTCCGAATATCTCGGGGTGTTACAGAATATGGTATCAGAGCTAAGATTCATGGATATCTTGGCAGTCGGGTTTTAGTTGGGTGTGTTTACGTTATTTGATTTACAGGTCGTTCGTAAAATCATTGTTCAGCCAAAGTCGTCATGTGGACCGTGGTTGTAAGTCTCCTAATCTCTTAAACTACCATTTTACTTGATTTCTGTTTTGTGAGTATTTGACGGGCTTTATTTTGAAAATTTTGTCCTAGATATTGAGAAATTGTGTTTACAGTATGTTGAGAGGAGGACGTGGACGCGGACGCGGTCGTGGACGTGGACGTGGTAACATGAGACAGGAGGATTCCGCAACTACCCTAGAATTATCGGCTAGTCGAACCGATTCCCATTCTGGAGGGCAGCAGGGATCAGCGAATGACGACACGAATCCTAACATGCCGGGAGTGCT
The DNA here is from genome assembly GCA_033398695.1 of Orobanche coerulescens. NCBI lineage: Eukaryota > Viridiplantae > Streptophyta > Magnoliopsida > Lamiales > Orobanchaceae > Orobanche > Orobanche coerulescens. The sequence continues at coordinate 166,725,226 of CM065808.1, forward strand.
TCAACAGGTGGTGGCTCAGATAAACCAGTTCGCTCAGGTAGTTGACCGCATGCAGACAGCGATGGGACAGCAGCACCACGAGGATAACCGGGGAGACAGATGGCTTGCTGAGGTGGTCAAATTGCACCCGCCAAAATTTGATGGATCTGCTGAGGCACTTACTTGGGATCATTGGCTAAAGGAGTTAGAGAAGATATTCGCGGGTATTAACTGTCCCGAGGACTGGAAAGTTCCTATTGCCCAGTATTTTCTGACTGGGGAGGCTTTTGACTGGTGGGAAGCTATTCGACCTGAGAATCATAATGCTTACTGGACGGAATTCAAAGAAATGATGGAAGCACAATATTGTCCTCGTCCAGTTAGAGAGGCAAAAATCCGAGAGTTTTTCTCACCACAGAGTTCGGAAGCATATGTGACAGACTTAATCAAAACTTTTAATCATCAATTGACTTGTGTGCGACACTTGGTCAGAACGGAGGCAGAAAAGATTTTTCATTTCAATATGCGGATGAAGCCGGAAATTCAGCAGTACATGTCCGGATTCGAGTGTACTACGTTGCGACAGTATCAAGACAAAGCGCTGGCCAACGACATGAAAGAGGTGGCGGTGGAGAAATCGATGGAGGCAAAGAAGCAGAAAGTGACCGGCAACTTCTCAGAAAACAAGAGTGGTGAGCCCCGAAGGGCCAGTCTTCCTTTTATTCATCTAGGAAACCTCCACATCCTTCTCGAGGTGGAAAGAAGTTCCGGACAACATCAGTAGTTTCGGACACATCAAAGAAGTGCTATAATTGTGGTCGAGCAGGGCATATTAGATGTGATTGCCCCGTATCTTCTGTGACTTGTTTCGATTATGGGTAAGAGGGGCACCGTGCGGCTATCTGTGGAGTGGCGACTAGATCGTTTGGTACTCGCACTCTAGCGCCAGTTCCGAAAGAGGTAAGTGTGAACCAGACGCAGCAGAGTGGATTTCAGCAGCAGAATGTTGGTAAGAGAGAGACATCCAGTGCTGGGTCCGTTCCTCCGCGCCTGTACGAGATGAGGAAATCTGACAATCAGAACACTGCTGTTGCATCAGGTACGATTCAGATCCTTTTGCAACCAGTTAGTGTCTTATTAGATTCCGGAGCTACACATTCTGTCATATCATTGAACTGTGTTAATCGTTTGAAAATCTCGTGTTTATTTGATTGTGAACCATATGTTGTGGTTTGCCGAGCGGAGAGAGAATTGTGGGAACCCTAGAAACTAGAGATTTTCCAGTGACTATAGGAGGGAGAGATTGGCCATCGAATCTTATTGTAGTTGACATTCATGGTGATGATTTAATTCTCGGAGACGATTGGCTCAACCGTTATGGAGCTATTCTAAATTACCGAAAGAGAGTCATTTCTATCATTGCTGATGACGGGTCTGAACACTTATTCAGAGGGTGGAGACCGAGAAGCTCGTGAAAATTGATCAAAGCGATGAAAGCTGTGAAATTACTGAAGCAGGGATGTCATGGACTTTGGTGCTATGCCATGAGGAAACAAGAAGGAGTAGAGCTCTCGTCTATTCCAGTTGTGAATGAATTCTCAGATGTATTCCCTGACGAACTACCTGGGTTACCTCCGTAGAGAGAAGTGGAGTTCACTATCGAATTAAAGCCTGGAGCCGCTCCTATTTCCAGAGCACCATACCGCATGGCGCCAACCGAGATGTACGAACTAAAGAAGCAACTGGAGGAATTATTGCAGAAGGGTTACATTCAACCTAGCGTTTCTCCTTGGGGAGCACCCGTTCTCTTTGTCCGAAAGAAAGATGGATCCCTCCGATTATGTATTGATTACAGGGAGCTAAACAAGGTGACGATCAAGAACAAGTATCTTATACCTCGGATCGATGACTTGTTTGATCAACTGCAAGGGGCTTGGGTATTCTCGAAGATTGACTTGCAATCAGGATATCATCAGTTGAGAATTAAGGAATTGGATATACCGAAATCTGCTTTCAGATCCCGGTACGGGCACTATGAATTTGTGGTAATGCCATTTGGACTTACCAAAGCTCCTGCGGTATTTATGCAATTGATGAATCGGGTATTCTTAGAATACCTAGACAAGTTTGTGGTCGTTTTCATTGATGACATCTTGATCTATTCGAAAGATACAGAGGAGCATGCCGAACATTTGCGTGTGATTTTGAGCACCTTGAGGAATGAATAGCTTTATGCGAAGCTTTCCAAATGCGAGTTCTGGCTTAGGGACGTAACCTTCCTTGGGCATGTGATATCAGCTGACGGAGTTCAGGTGGACCCGAAGAAAGTCGAAGCAATCTTGGAATGGGAAGCTCCTAATAACGTGAAAGAAGTCCGAAGCTTTTTAGGACTTGCTGGATATTATCGCCGTTTTGTAGAGGGATTTTCCAAAATTGCTCGTCCACTCACTCAGCTGTTGCAGAAAACTCAAAAGTTCACGTGGGATGAGAAATTCCAGGCTGGTTTTGATGAACTTAAGAAGAGACTGACGACAGCACCTATATTAGCATTACCAGATGGAACTGATGGATTCATAGTATACAGCGACGCTTCAAATCAGGGTCTGGGCTGTGTGTTGATGCAAAAGGATAAGGTAATTGCCTATGCTTCTCGGCAGTTGAAACCGTACGAAGTTAATTACCCGACTCATGATCTGGAGTTAGCATCTGTGGTCTTTGCCTTGAAAATTTGGCGACATTATTTATACGGCACTCATTGTCAGATCTTTACAGATCATAAAAGCCTCAAGTAAATTTTCAGTCAGAAAGAATTAAACATGAGGCAGAGAAGGTGGCTGGAATTGATCAAGGATTACGACTTGGAAATTCTCTATCATCCGGGTAAGCAAATGTAGTAGCTGATGCATTGAGCCGTAAACCTATTTCTCTTCGAGTGTTGGAAGCACTTACGTCCCAAACCAGCATTCAAGGAGAACTCATCCGCGAAGGGATTGAAGTATGGTCACCAGGAATCCAAGGGCAACTATATGTGATGGAACTGACTTCATCACTAGTCGAGGAAATCAAATCTAAGCAGTTGAACGATTCTCTGATCCTTCGGTTATGTGACGAAGTAAAGAAAGGAAAGGACCCAGGATTCGTGATACAAGATGATGGAGTTTTGAGATTTCAGAGTCGACTTTGCATTCCCGATGATGATGATTTGAGGCGGACAATTCTGAAGGAAGCTCACAGCGCGCCTTATTCTATTCACCCAGGGAGCAGTAAGATGTATAAGGATCTAAAACAAAACTTATGGTGGGGAAATATGAAGAAGGACATAGCAGAGTACGTTTCGAAGTGTTTGACGTGTCAGCAGGTTCAGATTGAACATCAGCGACCTGCCGGAATGTTAAAGCCGCTTCCGATCCCTGAGTGGAAGTGGGAGGATATCTTGATGGATTTCATCACCATTATGCCAAGGACCAAAACGGGGATGAACATGATTTGGGTTATAGTTGATCGACTAACCAAGTCAGCTCATTTCCTAGGAATTAAGGACACATAGGGACCCGAGAAATTGGCACGAGTATTTATTGCAGAGATAGTCAGATTGCATGGGACACCGAAGACCATTATTTCAGATCGAGATGGTTGCTTCGTGTCGCACTTCTGGAAGGCAGTTCACAGGGCTTTGGGGATCGAGCTGAACTTTAGCATGGCTTATTATCCTCAAACGGACGGTCAGTCCGAATGGACGATACAAACAGTAGAAGACATGCTTAGAGCTTGTGCCTTGGATTGGTCAACTGATTGGGAAGTTCATTTGCCGTTGATTGAATTCACCAACAACAATAGCTGGCATGCTTCTATTAAAATGGCACCATTTGAAGATTTGTACGGGAGAAGATGCCGATCACCCCTGTGCTGGGATGATTCTTCGGACTTGATCGGGACGGAACCAGAATTGAGAGTTCAGACTCAAGAGAAGATAGCTTTGATTCGGGAAAGACTGTTGACTGCCCAGAGTCAACAGAAGTCTTATGCAGATGTGCGTCGTCGCCCGCTAGAGTTCGACATTGGGGACCACGTACTATTGAAGGTGTCTCCTACACGAGGAATTTTTCGTTTTTGGAGGAAAGGTAAGCTTAGTCCGAGATATATCGAACCATTTGAGATCCTCGAGAGAGTTGGGGATTTATTATACAGGTTGGCCTTACCGCCATCACTGAGTCACGTTAACAATGTGTTTCACGTATCCCAATTGCGGAAGTATGTACCAGATCCCAGTCATATCATTGAGTTCGATGAGATCGAGATAGATAATGACGGCACATTCGAAGAGAGACCAATCAAGATACTTGAGAGTCGGATCAAACAATTGAGGAATAAACCAATACCCTTGATTAAAGTACAATGGTCACGACACGGAGTTGAAGAGGCCACTTGGGAAACAGAGGACAATATGAAGACTAGATATCCAGAGTTGTTTTCATCTTAAGTTTCGGGACGAAACTTCTTTTTAGGGAGAGAGGATGTAATACCCGAGATTTATGATGTGTAATTGAACCTTGTGATATTGTATTTGTTGCATTTTAATCTAAGTATTATTCTCCGTATTTCATGATCCGGTGTTGTTGAGCGCATGATTGCATGAATGTGTTCTAAGTGGTGATTTTTGCACATGTAGCACACGCTATTGACTTAGGGTAGTGTACGCTAAATTGGATTCGTAGCGCACGCTACTTATGCACCTTAACGCACACTATACGTAGTTAGCATGATTAAGACAGGGTGGTAGGTGAGATCAGCCACGGATCTTGGTCGGATCATGTCGGGATGAACCTGGACGGCTTTCGGGAAAATCCAAGTCAACACGGTAGCGCACGCTAATGATATGAGGATAGCGCACACTAAATGCTGAGTACAGTGAAGTCAGTAAGCTTCATATGACCGTTAGCGCACGCTATTGATAGGGACTAGCGCGCCCTAATAACCCTTTTCTATATATAAGACAGCTCACTTTTTCATTTTTTCAGATCTTTTCACTTCCCTAATCCGAATTATTAGACTTAGAAAGTTACTTCCTCCATCCTCAACCTCTCATATCATCATCCTAGCATGAGTTGGAAGATTGTGGATCATTGGAGATTGGTGTTCAAGCCTTCGGCGTTGGATTTCTTCAAGTTCCTCCTTGTTCTTCACTACTTTGAGGTAGGTGATTCTTCACCAATATTAAGTAATGTTCTGAAGGACGTTTTGATCATGATTTGGGATTATCTAGTCAGTTAAATTCATAAGTAGTCGAACATCATGTGTTGGAAGGATATTTTCGATGCTTCGGTACTTATTCATCATATAATCCATTGAACCTATTAGTGTTTGAACTCCTAGCATATTCATGAAGCTTCAAAACCGATTATGACCAATATACGGAGATTACCAAGTTCTTATGTCTTTACATAAAGGAATCACACGTTTTGGGACATGGAATGGATTGAACTTAGGATATTTTCTTGAAGATCAAAGATGAATTATGGTGTTGTGATGATTATACGTACCCTTGTATCTCGTAGTCGTTTAATCCGTAAAGAAGTTTCACAAACCGTATGAGCATGATATGCACAGAGATGACATGTATTAACACTGTAGATTTCATGAGTTTCATCAACATTAGATCAAGTTTTCTGCCCAGTAGTAAACTGCCATGCACGGTTAGCGCACGCTAAGATATGTTTATTAACGTGCGCTATCGGGAATGAGTTAACCTACTCTACGTTTGGTACGTAATGTACGTTATGTCATCAGTCGAGTCAGTCGGCTGATTAGAGAGAACTGTCAGTACATAGCTAGCGTACGTTAGACTTGGTCATTTACATACATTAGTAGGCAGACTTAGCGCACGTTACGTAGAGTACATAGCGTACGCTAAGTAGTTCAGGCACATTACATTTTTAGAGTTTTCGGCCGTTGATCGGACTGTTAGACATTCGTACGACGTGAGATGAATCCTTTATTATCTCTTTTGTTAAGGTTCTAGCTTGCTACGTTGATCGAAGGGGACGGCCTTCGAGGGTGTCGAGATCATTGGAGTGATTAGTTCTTGCCATCTTTGTGGCAAGTATCGTAATTTGTTAATATTGGTATATTAACCATACATGTGGCTTATTCATGTTGTTGAACATGGGATTTATTTCGTTGAACGGTCATGATATTCTTTATCTAGTGTTTGTATGTTCATGTTGATGGACATAGCGATTTTGCATGAGTTGTGTTTGTGTATGTTGTACGATCTATACTGAGGGCGCTGGATCGGATGTCCACCTCGTGTTGGTCCGACGGGATCATCTTAGGATCTAGGCTGAGGGCGCTGGATCATTGGATGAGTTTTTCCACCTCGTGTTGGTCCGACGGGATCATCTTGGGATCTATGCTGAGGGCGCTGGATCATTGGAATACCCATACTGTGTTAATGGAATCGTGTAGATTCGCATTTTCATATTCCGGTAGCGGAAGTCCGTGTGGTGTATCTTGTTATGTATTGTTGATGCATATTCGATTTGTTTAATATGATACTTGTACTAGCATCGTTTTGCTAACCCCTTCGGGGGTGGACATTTGTTTTGATGTTCAGGTAGCCGAGGAGCGGGGAAACAGCCACAGTACCGACATGACGACGAAGGGGCTCAGTGATGTTTGTTGTTTTTGTGATTTGTTTTCTTGATTCATTTTCAGTACTCGAGTACGCGTGTCTTATTAATATCATTTCGATATGATTGTATTAATTAACTCTTTGGATCAGTTGGAACCGGTTTGTAACTTGAATTTCCGTGGTATTGTTGGATTATATTCACATTTCTTTTAATTAGCCTTGTAAATCCTTACTTAAAGGGTTTAGGGCGCTGTAATTATTCCGAATATCTCGGGGTATTACATTGGATACCCTTTTAAGCTGTTTGCGAGCGATTATTATGGACAGATTGTGTAGATTTTATGTGATTCAGTATTCATATTGTTTACATAAATAATATATCGGGGATTATAATATATGCTGTTGTAGATTGTTTTGGAAGCTTTGGAAATCACTCCCTACATTATAGTATGTATTAAATATTCTCTTCGGTCATTGATGACTTAAAAAATTATGCAGAAAGGGATTTGTCCCTCGTTTTTTAACTCATAAAGTATGTAGTATGCAATAATTAATACTTGCCTCGTGATTTCCAACCTAGGCCCATGCTCATTATCTATAAATTATAATTAGATAAATACACATTGTATACTATATGAATTATAGAGTAACATTGTCCAGAGGTTGCTTTATTTTAGGCTCCAAATCCGGAGTTTGTTCAAATCATTAAGATGTAACGAATTTCATGAATTTAGATCTTTAAAATAACGAGATATATAACACAAATTTAAATGGTTACAAAAGATACTCCGTCACACAATGCTTTTGCTTATATTATTACACTAAATTGTGCTCTGTGCTTTGTTGACCAGGAATAATCATATTAATGATGAGATTTTTTTTGGCTAATTATTGATGTTATAAATAAGGAAAAAGAGGATTGAGTTTAGAATCTACCGATATACTAAAATTTAACATTACGAAGATAAACTCTCATATACTTCATTTAAATATTTTCTTTTATTTTTTCAGCCCTAAGAATATCATATTAATCATGATTAATTCATGATATATAGCTATGATTGTTTTTTGGAAATCGTACCTACTAGTTACCTTTTGGTCAAGTGAAATAATAAAAATATTGGTCAAGCCACACAACCTGAATTATTAGAACCGTAGCTATTGGTTACCTATTAGCCACATTAATTTATTTAATCGTGGCGTTAGCTATATTTTTAGACACACATTTTATATTAGTCGTGGCCAATTCATGACATATAGTGTAATATCCGACGGAAATTCTTACTAGCTGTTGTACTATTCGGATAATTTAATACTATTGTTATCTTGTTGCATTTGTGAAATGAATATTGATGTTAGAATATATCATAATAGACTTAAATAAAATGATCACTCGCACTATGTTTGAATTTTCAGTGTTGTAGAGATAAGTGCATATTGAACTATTTAAAACCTGAGCCTAACGTACGTTAATAGTTAGTCATAGCGTACGCTATATTGAGGCCTTTACGTACGTAAAGGGGTACCTGTTACGTACGTAACCAGTGCAATCGTATCCGATCTCAACTTTCGGCGTGTGGGGCCGGGTGGGATTCGAATATCTGATTTTTGGAGCCAACCTAGTTGACCCACATTACGTACGTAATGCTTCTAGCGGTAACGTACGTAATGAAGTTCGTATTTCACCGAGAACCTCTGGACTTAGATTACGTACGTAACACTTGTAGTGTAGCGTACGTAAAGAAATGAGCTGTTATAAAAAGACAACTTGTGTCTTTCATTTTGCACGTCCAAACTCCGATTTTCACCCATATAATCATCCCCCTTCATCCCTAGAGCAAGTTTACCTTCTTCCAACTTGTGTTGGAGCTTTACATTTTGATTTTGGAGCTTGTTGATTGGAACTTGGAGAAATTCTTGAAGCTTATATTGTGTTCTTGTGGTTTGGTGTATTGTTCTTCATTTCTGAAGGTATGTTCTACGATTTAACCCTATAATCTCGAATTTATTATGATAGTGATTAAGTATATTTCACCTAGTGATGAATTAATCAAAATAAACATGTTGTAGTTAATCTTTCAACAACCTAATGATGAACATGATGATTAGAGGGTTTGTAATGGTGTGTTCTTGGTGTTTTAATATGGTAATGATCATGTTTAGTTTAACCACACTCTCCTTGCTAGACTTATAACACCATTGGTTTAATAATAATCCTTGTTCCATTTTAATGTAAATGACTTATTGGAATAATTACCATAAATGTTTTAAGAAACCTTGTTGATCATTAGAAGAATGAAATGATCTTCTTGAACCTAGGCTAAGTGAATTCAGAGGTGTGTTGTTTGAATCCCCAAGTCAGTTGGAAGAGTATAGAGTGGTGCTAAACTTGAGATAATCTTCATAACCATGATATGGATTTTCAACTAATTAACTCAACATAAGTAATTGTATGTAGTGCAGATTTTACTTTTAATCATTTGAGATGTTCTTGATAAGATTAAAGGATAGGAGATTATTGTTTAAAGCATTATGGAATGATTCTTAATCCAACAAACATTTGCTGTCATCTTGTAATCAATTGTGAGAATTGAATGGTATGAATAAGGTTCTTGAAGTAACACTTCAGAAGTTAAACTACTCAATCGGGAATTAAGATGTTATCTCGTGAAAATTCGGTGTAGATGATCATATAAACGTATTAATGAGCAAAATATACTTCATTCAAGGTTGATTGTTCGAGTACACAATATTAGTTGAGGACCGTTCGTTCGCTCCGACAAGAAGAGGACTATTCCCGTCTCCGTATTGAGGCAAGTTATCTTGCTTGGTTATAATGATGTGTGGATTCTTATGATGATTATGCATTTCGTGTATATGAAACACTTATAAACTTGTGCCTTTTGATTTGAGGTTGTTCTTAATGATGTCCCGTTTTCATCGTGGGATTGTATTCTCCAGTTCGTTATTTTTGGACCTTTGATATTGTTGATCTTGTTGTCATCTCGGTGAGTCCTCGATCCTTATTCGGATTTTGTGAATTATTGAATTCGTTGTCATGTTGCATCGTGACATATCCGGAGTCATATCTACGTTCCGATTGGATATTGTTTAGGATTTTTAGCCGGGCACATATATAGTCATGCGTGAATATTTTTCCGTGAAAGGCTATGCACACGAGATGTAGTTCGTTGAGGCTAATTAGGTACATTGTCCCACGTATATCCTGGATTCCGTATACGGGGTGGACATGTGCACTGACACATATTCGGATCGGGCGTACTGTGATGTCCCTCTTGAGCCATACTATCTTAGTCGGTCACAGTCCATTTTTATACTTGGATGTGTTCGACGTTTTGTGACTGAGCGTTCATACGCCCGAGGGGTATGTTCGTTAGTCGGGGCGTTATTCTTGAAATCTTATATACGTGAATTGTATACTATCTTGAGAATCATTTATCATGTATATCTGACCCTGTGTTGGGCGAAATACTTGTGTTGTATTTTAGGTCGAGGAAAAGGCAAGGCACGGGAAGATCAAGGTGATGACGAAGGGTTCGAAGGATACTAGTTCGGGGGGGCCCAAGTCTTTCGTGTCCGGTCATGTTCGTACCGTGTAATGTTATTTTCCGCTTCATTTTTAAGTTTGAACAAATGTATTGTTATTTAAGGTATAATTCATCTCCATATGGGTTATACTTATGTTTTGGATCCTGTGTGTAATAAGGCCGTAGGCCATACTGCTGTAAACTCCACATCGGAGTAAGTACTATGTTTTGTGGTTCGGTATCACATGTATTGTGTATTTAATCTGTACTTTGGATATCGCCTGGTGGATCCCAGTGTGGGGTCCACGGCACTGTAATGGCCGCCTTATCGGGGTGTTACAGAAGATGGTAGCATAGAGTGGTCGTTTCTTTCTTTTTGAGTCTTTGTGTATTGAACTAGTATCAAGAGACCTTCGTGTCACGTGTGACCCGTTCAAGCGCCTGATCCTACGAGCCAAATGCGGTACGTACTTTATGAACCATGAGTAAATTATTGACATGTTATTGATCTCTGAATAGATCTCCTTGTTGATCTCGACATTTTAAGGGTTTGTGGCAGGAATTATCTGATTGATGATTCAAATAAAATTCTGGATTGATTATATGATTGTAATCATTCGACTCAAACGTCGATATGATATTTTGTGTGACTCTCGTAGTGATGATAACTCATTATGAACTGTTTTCTCGAATATGTAATTTCTTACTGCCATTAACTTAGCGTGAATTCTGATTGGTATCATGAACTATACTTATGATTATCATTACAAATTGATTCTTTCAGTATGGAAAGAAATTTGAGAGGCCGTGGCAGGGGAGACGAGGCCGCGGAAGGGGCCGAATCCCGATACCGCGAGCCAACAGACGTGCGAACGCAGAGCATAGTTCCGCAGGCAGTGATTCGCCTTCTAGGGACCAATCGCGAGGATGCTCGTGTCGATCCTTACACTGTAATGCAGTGCATGATGGCTCAGATGACTCAAATGGGTCAGTTAATGGAAACAATGCAGAGAGCTGCTACCGACCAGCATCAGGGGCCACCTCCTGTACATGGCGGGCCGGTGAATCGGACCATCAGTGACATCTCGCGCCAATGACCCCCGATTTTTGAAGGTTCCTCTGAGCCGGCCTATATTGTGCATTGGATCGAACACTTCGAGAAGTTGTTCGATATGGTAGACTGTCCAGTAGTGAATCGCGTCTCCGTAGCAGCTTACTACTTGGGCAAGGGTGCCCACACTTGGTGGCTTTCGGTGAGGCCAGCTGATGGCGTATGTACTTGGGAAGAATTTAAAAATCTCATGCTAGATCGTTACTATCCAGGTCCTCTCCGCGAGGCCAAATTATCGACTATCAATCCGAACCGTCCGAAGATGATGAAGTACTATCTTTCGTCGAGAAATTCCAGGGACTCCTGGATTTTGCCACGACGATTGTCCACACAGAAGCTGATAAGATCAAATACTTTCTCAAAAGGCTTAAACCCCGAATGAGAATGCAGCTGTTGAACCATCATTGTGTGACCCTACCGGAGTTCATCGAGAAAGCTCTGGAGTACGAATTGACCATGAGGGAAATTTACAAGAAGCAACCGCAGTCTAACAACAAGAAATTCAGGAACTAGAACCAGTCACACAGCAACCGGGGAACATTCAAGAGGCCCCAACCAGTGCCAAATCCTTCTGAACGGCAGCCTACGGCATCGAAGCCAACCGGATCACAACCTCGAGCGGTCAGCCTATCCGTTGTGTGCTATAATTGTGGAGACCCGGGGCACGTTAATTCGAAATGTCCTAGGCCAGCCGTGTCATGCCATACTTGTGGGAAGAACGGACATCGTGCTCGTTATTGTAGGAGTGGACTAGGGCGTATTCCCGCAGCATCTCATGCTCCAGTATAGTCTTCAGTTCAGGACCGAGGACCTCCATCCGCTTCTTATCAGACTACCGGGGCAAACAGAGGGATGGGACGTGGAAATCAAGTAGGTACATCTGGTGCAGGGGCTGCAAAACCTAGAGTTTACGAAATGAAGAGGGCTGAAGATCCCGGCCGCATGATTGCAGGTACTCTCGAGATCCAATCTCAGCCTGTCTGTGTTCTTTTTGATACTGGTGCTTCACACTCCTTTTTATCTACTTCTTGTTTGAGTCGTTTGCAATTAGAGCATGTTATCAATTGTGAACCTTATATAATTGGTCTACCCGATGGTAGAAGAATTGTTGGGAATCGTGAAGTTCAGGACTGCTCGATTCGAATGAACGACCATGAGTGGTTGTCAAACTTAATTGTGGTCGATCTACCTAAAGATGATGTGATCTTGGGTATCGATTGGATGGACCGTCATGATGCCATAATTAGTGTCCGCAAGCGAACAGTAACCGTCACATCTGACGATGGTATTGAGTGTACCTTCCAGGGTGATAATCCCAGCCATTCCGGGAGAATCATCAGCGCTATGAAAACGGTGAAACTGCTTAATCAAGGATGTATTGGCTATTGGTGTTACATGACCAAGACAATGGATCGACCAGTTGAATTGATCGATATTCCGGTAGTCCGAGACTACCCAGACGTATTTCCAGATGAATTGCTAGGCTTACCTCTGCATCGTGATGTAGAGTTCAATATTGAGCTAGAGCACGGCACGCCCCGCTCTCAAAAGCACCGTATCGCATGGCTCCGACCGAGATGCAGGAGCCAAGAGCCAACTTGAGGATTTGACCGAGAAGGGCTACATTAGACCTAGTGCCCCTTGGGAGCACCGCTATTTGTACGGAAGAAGGACGGATCTCTACGTCTGTATTGATTATCGTGAGTTGAACAGGTAACCATTAAGAACAAATATCCATTGCCGCGTATTGATGATTTATGGATCGCCTTCAAGGGGTCCGTGTTTTCTAAGATCGACCCGAGGTCCGGTTACCATCGCTGAGGATTCGTGAGTCGATATTTCAAAGACCGCTTTTCGTACTCGCTATGGGCATTATGAGTTCGTAGTGATGCCTTTTGGACTGACGAATGCACCGGCAGTATTTATGGAGCTGATGAATCGAGTGTTTATTAATTATCTGGATCGCTTTGTAGTCGTTTTTATTGACGACATTCTGATCTATTCTCGTGACCATGAAGAGCACGAGCGTCATCTCCATCTAGTTCTCGAGGCGTTAAGGCGAGAGCAGCTTTATGGAAAATTTTCTAAATGTGAGTTCTGGATAAATGAAGTTATCTTTCTCGGGCATGTGATATCAGCTGATGGGGTGCGAGTAGACCCGCAGAAGACAGAAGCTATCCGAGACTGGTTACCACCAAAGAACGTTAAGGAAGTACGCAGTTTTTTGGGACTAGCAGGTTATTACCGACGGTTCGTGGAGGGTTTTTCCAAAATTGCCCAACCAATGACTAATTTATTAAGGAAGGATAATAAATATTTATGGTCAGAGGCTTGTCAGCAGAGCTTTGATGAACTTAAGAGTCGGTTGATTTCGGCACCTATTTTAGTCCTACCGAAAGGAACGGAAGGGTTTGTAGTGTATAGTGATGCATCTAAACAGGGCCGTGGGTGTGTACTAATGCAAAACGGGAAGGTGATCTCCTATGCATCGAGACAGCTACGACCTTACGAGGTCAACTACCCCACCCATGATTTAGAACTCGCAGCCGTGGTGTTTGCTTTAAAAATCTGGCGTCATTATCTCAGATGGAGTAACTCGCCGATTTTCACTGATCACAAGAGCCTGAAATACATTTTTACTCAGAAGGAGTTAAACATGAGGCAGAGAAGGTGGCTAGAACTCATCAAAGACTATGATATCAAGATCCTTTATCATCCGGGCAAAGCAAATGTAGTTGCTGACGCTTTGAGCCGTAAGACAGTGCAGGAGCAGATGCTGAGCCGTTTGACAGCACAGAGAGAGTTGCAATTGGACCTTATGAGGCCATAAATTGAAGTTTGGTTACAACGTATTCAGGGACAACTTTGCACCCTTGAGATTTCTTCATCTCTTGATGATATGATCAGATCGAGGCAAGTTACGGACCCATTCTTATCTCGAGTCCGGGATGAGGTAACCCAAGAGAATGCCCTTGGATTCGTGATCCACGAGGATGGATTGATACGATTTAGAAATCGAGTTTATGTACCCGCTGACGAAGAGTTAAGGAACTCTATCATGCGAGAAGCCCATGCTACCCCGTACTCTATTCACCCGGGATCTAGCAAGATGTATAAGGATTTGAAGCAGAATTATTGGTGGGGAAATATGAAATGTGAGGTTGCCGAATTTGTTTCGAGATGTTTAACCTGTCAGCAGGTTAAGATTGAGCACCAGCGACCCGCAGGAATGCTGAAACCGCTCCCGATTCCCGAGTGGAAATGGGAGGACATATCATTGGATTTTATTACTAGCTTGCCGACGAGTCGTCGAGGAATGAATACGATTTGGGTGATTGTGGACCGTCTGACCAAATCAGCCCACTTCTTGGAGATTAAGGACGCGTGGGGTCCCGAGAGATTGGCCCAGCTGTTTATTAAGAAAATTATGAGATTACACGGTACCCCCAAGAGTATTGTATCAGACCGTGAAGGGCGATTCGTGTCACACTTCTGGAAGGCAGTTCATCGTGCGATGGGCACGCAGTTGAATTTCAGTACGGCTTTTCATCCACAGACCGATGGTCAGTCTGAGAGAACCATCCAGACTCTAGAGGACATGTTGAGAGCATGCGCTCTTGATTGGAAGGACGATTGGGAAGCCCAGCTGCCTTTGGTGGAATTCACTTATAATAACAGTTGGCACGCTTCGATTCAGATGGCACCGTATAAGGCATTATATGGCCGTCGCTGTAGGTCCCCTTTGCGTTGGGACGAACTATCAGAATCTATGGGTACGGAACCCGACATGTTATTAGCAGCTCGAGAGAAGATCACTTTGATTAGGAGCCGGTTGTTAACGGCTCAAAGTCGACAGAAGTCTTATGCTGACCACCGTCGACGACCGCTTGAGTTTGAGGTTGGTGACCATGTGTTAATGAAGGTGTCACCTACCCGAGGGGTCTTTCGTTTTGGAAAACGAGGCAAGCTGAGTCCGAGGTATATCGGGCCGTTCGAGGTTTTGGAACGAGTAGGCGATTTGGCTTATCGCTTGGCTTTACCACCAGCCCTGAGCCGGATCCATAACGTATTCCATGTCTCCCAGCTAAGAAAATACGTTGCTGATCCGAGTCATGTACTTCAGTTCGATGAGATCGATTTAGCGGAGGATCATTCGTATGAGGAGCGCCCCGTACGGATACTTGAGAGAAGGATCAAACAATTACGGAATAAGACGATTCCCCTATTGAAGGTTCAGTGGTCACGACACGGGGTCGAGGAGGCCACATGGGAGACGGAGCACAGCATTCAAGAGAGGTATCCCGAATTGCTTACCCCTTAGTTTCGAGGACGAAACCCCTTTTAAGGGGGGGAGTATGTAATATCCGACGGACATTCTTACTAGTCATTGTACTATTCGGATAATTTAATACTGTTGTTATCTTGTTGCATTTGTGAAATGAATATTGATGTTAGAATATATCATAATAGACTTAAATAAAATGATCACTCGCACTATGTTTGAATTTTCAGTGTTGTAGAGATAAGTGCATATTGAACTATTTAAAACCTGAGCCTAACGTACGTTAATAGTTAGTCATAGCGTACGCTATATTGAGGACTTTACGTACGTAAAGGGGTACCTGTTACGTACGTAACCAGTGCAATCATATCCGATCTCAACTTTTGGCGTGTGGGGCCGGGTGGGATTCGAATATATGATTTTTGGAGCCAACCTAGTTGACCCACATTACGTACGTAATGCTTCTAGCGGTAAAGTACGTAATGAAGTTCGTATTTCACCAAAGAACCTCTGGACTTAGCTTACGTACGTAACACTTGTTGTGTAGCGTACGTAACGAACTGTGCTGTTATAAAAAGTCAACTTGTGTCTTTCATTTTGCACGTCCAAACTCCGATTTTCACCCATATAATCATCCCCCTTCATCCCTAGAGCAAGTTTACCTTCTTCCAACTTGTGTTGGAGCTTTACATTTTGATTTTGGAGCTTGTTGATTGGAACTTGGAGACATTCTTGAAGCTTATATTGTGTTCTTGTGGTTTGGTGTATTGTTCTTCATTTCTGAAGGTATGTTCTACGATTTAACCCTATAATCTCGAATTTATTATGATAGTGATTAAGTATTTTTCACCTAGTGATGAATTAATCAAAATAAACATGTTGTAGTTAAGCTTTCAACAACCTAATGATGAACATGATGATTAGAGGGTTTGTAATGGTGTGTTCTTGGTGTTTTAATATGGTAATGATCATGTTTAGTTTAACCACACTCTCCTTGCTAGACTTATGACACCGTTGGTATAATAATAATCCTTGTTCCATTGTAATGTAAATGACTTATTGGAATAATTACCATAAATGTTTTAAGAAACCTTGTTGATCATTAGAAGAATGAAATGATCTTCTTGAACCCAGGCTAAGTGAATTCAGAGGTGTGTTGTTTGAATTCCCAAGTCAGTTGGAAGAGTATAGAGTGGTGCTAAACTTGAGATAATCTTCATAACCATGATATGGATTTTCAACTAATTAACTCAACATAAGTAATTGTATGTAGTGAAGATTTTACTTTTAATCATTTGAGATGTTCTTGATAAGATTAAAGGATAGGAGATTATTGTTTAAAGCATTATGTAATGATTCTTAATCCAACAAACATTTGGTGTCATCTTGTAATCAATTGTGAGAATTGAATGGTATGAATAAGGTTCTTGAAGTAACACTTCAGAAGTTAAACTACTCAATCGGGAATTAAGATGTTATCTCGTGAAAATTCGGTGTAGATGATCATATAAACGTATTAATGAGCAAAATATACTTCATTCAAGGTTGATTGTTCGAGTACACAATATTAGTTGAGGACCGTTCGTTCGTTCCGACAAGAAGAGGACTATTCTCGTCTCCGTATTGAGGCAAGTTATCTTGCTTGGTTATAATGATGTGTGGATTCTTATGATGATTATGCATTTCGTGTATATGAAACACTTATAAACTTGTGCCTTTTGATTTGAGGTTGTTCTTAATGATGTCCCGTTTTCATCGTGGGATTGTATTCTCCAGTTCGTTATTTTTGGACCTTTGATATTGTTGATCTTGTTGTCATCTCGGTGAGTCCTCGATCCTTATTCGGATTTTGTGAATTATTGAATTCGTTGTCATGTTGCATCGTGACATATCCGGAGTCATATCTACGTTCCGATTGGATATTGTTTAGGATTTTTAGCCGGGCACATATATAGTCATGCGTGAATATTTTTCCGTGAAAGGCTGTGCACACGAGATGTAGTTCGTTGAGGCTAATTAGGTACATTGTCCCACGTATATCCTGGATTCCGTATATGGGGTGGACATGTGCACTGACACATATTCGGATCGGGCGTACTGTGATGTCCCTCTTGAGCCATACTATCTTAGTCGGTCACAGTCCATTTTTATACTTGGATGTGTTCGACGTTTTGTGACTGAGCGTTCATACGCCCGAGGGGTATGTTCGTTAGTCGGGGCGTTATTCTTGAAATCTTATATACGTGAATTGTATACTATCTTGAGAATCATTTATCATGTATATGTGACCCTGTGTTGGGCGAAATACTTGTGTTGTATTTTAGGTCGAGGAAAAGGCAAGGCACGAGAAGATCAAGGTGATGACGAAGGGTTCGAAGGATACTAGTTCGGGGGGGCCCAAGTCTTTCGTGTCCGGTCATGTTCGTACCGTGTAATGTTATTTTCCGCTTCATTTTTAAGTTTGAACAAATGTATTGTTATTTAAGGTATAATTCATCTCCATATGGGTTATACTTATGTTTTGGATCCTGTGTGTAATAAGGCCGTAGGCCATACTGCTGTAAACTCCACATCGGAGTAAGTACTATGTTTTGTGGTTCGGTATCACATGTATTGTGTATTTAATCTGTACTTTGGATATCGCCTGGTGGATCCCAGTGTGGGGTCCACGGCACTGTAATGGCCTCCTTATCGGGGTGTTACATAAGATGGTATCAGAGAGTGGTCGTTTCTTTCTTTTTGAGTCTTTGTGTATTGAACTAGTATCAAGAGACCTTCGTGTCACGTGTGACCCGTGCAAGCGCCTGATCCTACGAGCCAAATGCGGTACGTACTTTATGAACCATGAGTAAATTATTGACATGTTATTGATCTCTGAATAGATCTCCTTGTTGATCTCGACATTTTAAGGGTTTGTGGCAGGAATTATCTGATTGATGATTCAAATAAAATTCTGGATTGATTATATGATTGTAATCATTCGACTCAAATGTCGATATGATATTTTGTGTGACTCTCGTAGTGATGATAACTCATTATGAACTGTTTTCTCGAATATGTAATTTCTTACTGCCATTAACTTAGCGTGAATTCTGATTGGTATCATGAACTATACTTATGATTATCATTACAAATTGATTCTTTCAGTATGGAAAGAAATTTGAGAGGCCGTGGCAGGGGGGACGAGGCCGCGGAAGGGGCCGAATCCCGATACCGCGAGCCAACAGACGTGCGAACGCAGAGCATAGTTCCGCAGCGGTGATTCGCCTTCTAGGGACCAATCGCGAGGATGCTCGTGTCGATCCTTACACCGTAATGCAGGCATGATGGCTCGAATGACTCAAATGGGTCATTAATGGAAACAATGCAGAGTCGCTACCGACCGGCATCGGGGGCCACCTCCTGTACATGGCGGGCGGTGAATCGGACCATCGGTGACATCTCGCGCCAATGACCCCGATTTTGAAGGTTCCTCTGAGCCGGCCTATATTGTGCATTGGATCGAACACTTCGAGAAGTTGTTCGATATGGTAGACTGTCCAGAGTGAATCGCGTCTCGTAGCAGCTTACTACTTGGGCAAGGGTGCCCACACTTGGTGGCTTTCGGTGAGGCCAGCTGATGGCGTATGTACTTGGGAAGAATTTAAAAATCTCATGCTAGATCGTTACTATCCAGGTCCTCTCCGCGAGGCCAAATTATCAGAATTACTGAATCCGGAACCGTCCGAAGATGATGACGTACTATCTATCGCCGAGAAATTCCAGGCACTCCTCCCTTTTGCCACGACGATTGTCCACACAGAAGCTGATAAGATCAAATACTTTCTCAAAAGGCTTAAACCCCGAATGAGAATGCAGCTGTTGAACCATCATTGTGTGACCCTACCGGAGTTCATCGAGAAAGCTCTGGAGTACGAATTGACCATGAAGGAAATTTACAAGAAGCAACCGCAGTCTAACAACAAGAAATTCAGGAACTAGAACCAGTCAGGCAGCAACCGGGGAACATTCAAGAGGCCCCAACCAGTGCCAAATCCTTCTGAACGGCAGCCTACGGCATCGAAGCCAACCGGATCGCAACCTCGAGCGGTCAGCCTATCCGTTGTGTGCTATAATTGTGGAGACCCGGGGCACATTAATTCGAAATGTCCTAGGCCAGCCGTGTCATGCCATACTTGTGGGAAGAACGGACATCGTGCTCGTTATTGTAGGAGTGGACTAGGGCGTATTCCAGCAGCATCTCATGCTCCAGCATAGTCTTCAGTTCAGGACCGAGGACCTCCATCCGCTTCTTATCAGACTACCGGGGCAAACAGAGGGATGGGACGTGGAAATCAAGCAGGTACATCTGGTGCAGGGGCTGCAAAACCTAGAGTTTACGAAATGAAGAGGGCTGAAGATCCCGAAGCCAGCATGATTGCAGGTACTCTCGAGATCCAATCTCAGCCTGTCTGTGTTCTTTTTGATACTGGTGCTTCACACTCCTTTTTATCTACTTCTTGTTTGAGTCGTTTGCAATTAGAGCATGTTATCAATTGTGAACCTTATATAATTGGTCTACCCGATGGTAGAAGAATTGTTGGGAATCGTGAAGTTCGGATCGCTCGATTCGAAAGAACGACCGTGAGTGGTTGTCAAACTTAATTGTGGTCGATTTACCTAAAGATGATGTGATCTTGGGTATCGATTGGATGGACCGTCATGATGCCATAATTAGTGTCCGCAAGCGAACAGTAACCGTCACATCTGACGATGGTATTGAGTGTACCTTCCAGGGTGATAATCCCAGCCATTCCGGAGAATCATCGCCGCTATGAAAACGGTGAAATGCTTAATCAAGGATGTATTGGCTATTGGTGTTACATGACCAAGACAATGGATCGACCGATTGAATTGATCGATATTCCGGTAGTCCGAGACTACCCACGTATTTCCGGATGAATTGCCGGGCTTACCTCCGCATCGTGATGTAGAGTTCAATATTGAGCTAGAGCACGGCACGTCCCGCTCTCAAAAGCACCGTATCGCATGGCTCCGACCGAGATGCGGGAGGCGAAGAGCCAACTTGAGGATTTGACCGAGAAGGGCTACATTAGACCTAGTGCGTCCTTGGGGAGCACCAGTGCTATTTGTACGGAAGAAGGACGGATCTCTACGTCTGTGTATTGATTATCGTGAGTTGAACAGGGTAACCATTAAGAACAAATATCCATTGCCGCGTATTGATGATTTATTGGATCAGCTTCAAGGGGCTGCTGTGTTTTCTAAGATCGACCTGAGGTCTGGTTACCATCAGTTGAGGATTCGTGAGTCTGATATTTCAAAGACCGCTTTTCGTACTCGCTATGGGCATTATGAGTTCGTAGTGATGCCTTTTGGACTGACGAATGCACCGGCAGTATTTATGGAGCTGATGAATCGAGTGTTTATTAATTATCTGGATCGCTTTGTAGTCGTTTTTATTGACGACATTCTGATCTATTCTCGTGACCATGAAGAGCACGAGCGTCATCTCCATCTAGTTCTCGAGGCGTTAAGGCGAGAGCAGCTTTATGGAAAATTTTCTAAATGTGAGTTCTGGATAAATGAAGTTATCTTTCTCGGGCATGTGATATCAGCTGATGGGGTGCGAGTAGACCCGCAGAAGACAGAAGCTATTCGAGACTGGTTACCACCAAAGAACGTTAAGGAAGTACGCAGTTTCTTGGGACTAGCAGGTTATTACCGACGGTTCGTGGAGGGTTTTTCCAAAATTGCCCAACCAATGACTAATTTATTAAGGAAGGATAAGAAATATTTATGGTCAGAGGCTTGTCAGCAGAGCTTTGATGAACTTAAGAGTCGGTTGATTTCGGAACCTATTTTAGTCCTACCGAAAGGAACGGAAGGGTTTGTAGTGTATAGTGATGCATCTAAACAGGGCCGTGGGTGTGTACTAATGCAAAACGGGAAGGTGATCTCCTATGCATCGAGACAGCTACGACCTTACGAGGTCAACTACCCCACCCATGATTTAGAACTCGCAGCCGTGGTGTTTGCTTTAAAAATCTGGCGTCATTATCTGTATGGAGTAACCTGTCAGATTTTCACTGATCACAAGAGCCTGAAATACATTTTTACTCAGATGGAGTTAAACATGAGGCAGAGAAGGTGGCTAGAACTCATCAAAGACTATGATATCAAGATCCTTTATCATCCGGGCAAAGCAAATGTAGTTGCTGACGCTTTGAGCCGTAAGACAGTGCAGGAGCAGAATCTTGAGCCGTTTGGACAAAGAGAGAGAGTTGCAATTGGACCTTATGAGGCCAGAAATTGAAGTTTGGTTACAACGTATTTAGGGACAACTTTGCACCCTTGAGATTTCTTCATCTCTTGATGATATGATCAGATCGAGGCAAGTTACGGACCCATTCTTATCTCGAGTCCGGGATGAGGTAACCCAAGAGAAAGCCCCTGGATTCGTGATCCACGAGGATGGATTGATACGATTTAGAAATCGAGTTTGTGTACCCGCTGACGAAGAGTTAAGGAACTCTATCATGCGAGAAGCCCATGCTACCCCGTACTCTATTCACCCGGGATATAGCAAGATGTATAAGGATTTGAAGCAGAATTATTGGTGGGGAAATATGAAATGTGAGGTTGCCGAATTTGTTTCGAGATGTTTAACTCGGCGGAGTTAAGATTGAGCACCGGCGACCAGCAGAATCTTTGAAACCGCTCCCGATTTCCGAGTGGAAATGGGAGGACATATCAATGGATTTTATTACTAGCTTGCCGACGAGTCGTCGAGGAATGAATACGATTTGGGTGATTGTGGACCGTCTGACCAAATCAGCCCACTTCTTGGAGATTAAGGACGCGTGGGGTCCCGAGAGATTGGCCCAGCTGTTTATTAAGAAAATTGTGAGATTACACGGTACCCCCAAGAGTATTGTATCAGACCGTGACGGGCGATTCGTGTCACACTTCTGGAAGGCAGTTCATCGTGCGATGGGCACGCAGTTGAATTTCAGTACGGCTTTTCATCCACAGACCGATGGTCGATGCAGAGAACCATCCAGACTCTAGAGGACATGTTGAGAGCATGCGCTCTTGATTGGAAGGACGATTGGGAAGCCCAGCTGCCTTTGGTGGAATTCACTTATAATAACAGTTGGCACGCTTCGATTCAGATGGCACCGTATGAGGCATTATATGGCCGTCGTTGTAGGTCCCCTTTGCGTTGGGACGAACTATCAGAATCTCTGGGTACGGAACCCGACATGTTATTAGCAGCTCGAGAGAAGATCACTTTGATTAGGAGCCGGTTGTTAACGGCTCAAAGTCGACAGAAGTCTTATGCTGACCACCGTCGACGACCGCTTGAGTTCGAGGTTGGTGACCATGTGTTAATGAAGGTGTCACCTACCCGAGGGGTCTTTCGTTTTGGAAAACGAGGCAAGCTGAGTCCGAGGTATATCGGGCCGTTCGAGGTTTTGGAACGAGTAGGCGATTTGGCTTATCGCTTGGCTTTACCACCAGCCCTGAGCCGGATCCATAACGTATTCCATGTCTCCCAGCTAAGAAAATACGTTGCTGATCCGAGTCATGTACTTCAGTTCGATGAGATCGATTTAGCGGAGGATCATTCGTATGAGGAGCGCCCCGAACGGATACTTGAGAGAAGGATCAAACAATTACGGAATAAGACGATTCCCCTATTGAAGGTTCAGTGGTCACGACACGGGGTCGAGGAGGCCACATGGGAGACGGAGCACAGCATTCAAGAGAGGTATCCCGAATTGCTTACCCCTTAGTTTCGAGGACGAAACCCCTTTTAAGGGGGGGAGTATGTAATATCCGACGGAAATTCTTACTAGCTGTTGTACTATTCGGATAATTTAATACTGTTGTTATCTTGTTGCATTTGTGAAATGAATATTGATGTTAGAATATATCATAATAGACTTAAATAAAATGATCACTCGCACTATGTTTGAATTTTCAGTGTTGTAGAGATAAGTGCATATTGAACTATTTAAAACCTGAGCCTAACGTACGTTAATAGTTAGTCATAGCGTACGCTATATTGAGGCCTTTACGTACGTAAAGGGGTACCTGTTACGTACGTAACCAGTGCAATCGTATCCGATCTCAACTTTTGGCGTGTGGGGCCGGGTGGGATTCGAATATATGATTTTTGGAGCCAACCTAGTTGACCCACATTACGTACGTAATGCTTCTAGCGGTAAAGTACGTAATGAAGTTCGTATTTCAGTCCAGTAACCTCTGGACTTAGCTTACGTACGTAACACTTGTTGTGTAGCGTACGTAACGAACTGTGCTGTTATAAAAAGACAACTTGTGTCTTTCATTTTGCACGTCCAAACTCCGATTTTCACCCATATAATCATCCCCCTTCATCCCTAGAGCAAGTTTACCTTTTTCCAACTTGTGTTGGAGCTTTACATTTTGATTTTGGAGCTTGTTGATTGGAACTTGGAGACATTCTTGAAGCTTATATTGTGTTCTTGTGGTTTGGTGTATTGTTCTTCATTTCTGAAGGTATGTTCTACGATTTAACCCTATAATCTCGAATTTATTATGATAGTGATTAAGTATATTTCACCTAGTGATGAATTAATCAAAATAAACATGTTGTAGTTAAGCTTTCAACAACCTAATGATGAACATGATGATTAGAGGGTTTGTAATGGTGTGTTCTTGGTGTTTTAATATGGTAATGATCATGTTTAGTTTAACCACACTCTCCTTGCTAGACTTATGACACCATTGGTATAATAATAATCCTTGTTCCATTGTAATGTAAATGACTTATTGGAATAATTACCATAAATGTTTTAAGAAACCTTGTTGATCATTAGAAGAATGAAATGATCTTCTTGAACCTAGGCTAAGTGAATTCAGAGGTGTGTTGTTTGAATCCCCAAGTCAGTTGGAAGAGTATAGAGTGGTGCTAAACTTGAGATAATCTTCATAACCATGATATGGATTTTCAACTAATTAACTCAACATAAGTAATTGTATGTAGTGCAGATTTTACTTTTAATCATTTGAGATGTTCTTGATAAGATTAAAGGATAGGAGATTATTGTTTAAAGCATTATGGAATGATTCTTAATCCAACAAACATTTGGTGTCATCTTGTAATCAATTGTGAGAATTGAATGGTATGAATAAGGTTCTTGAAGTAACACTTCAGAAGTTAAACTACTCAATCGGGAATTAAGATGTTATCTCGTGAAAATTCGGTGTAGATGATCATATAAACGTATTAATGAGCAAAATATACTTCATTCAAGGTTGATTGTTCGAGTACACAATATTAGTTGAGGACCGTTCGTTCGTTCCGACAAGAAGAGGACTATTCTCGTCTCCGTATTGAGGCAAGTTATCTTGCTTGGTTATAATGATGTGTGGATTCTTATGATGATTATGCATTTCGTGTATATGAAACACTTACAAACTTGTGCCTTTTGATTTGAGGTTGTTCTTAATGATGTCCCGTTTTCATCGTGGGATTGTATTCTCCAGTTCGTTATTTTTGGACCTTTGATATTGTTGATCTTGTTGTCATCTCAGTGAGTCCTCGATCCTTATTCGGATTTTGTGAATTATTGAATTCGTTGTCATGTTGCATCGTGACATATCCGGAGTCATATCTACGTTCCGATTGGATATTGTGTAGGATTTTTAGCCGGGCACATATATAGTCATGCGTGAATATTTTTCCGTGAAAGGCTGTGCACACGAGACGTAGTTCGTTGAGGCTAATTAGGTACATTGTCCCACGTATATCCTGGATTCCGTATACGGGGTGGACATGTGCACTGACACATATTCGGATCGGGCGTACTGTGATGTCCCTCTTGAGCCATACTATCTTAGTCGCTCACAGTCCATTTTTATACTTGGATGTGTTCGACGTTTTGTGACTGAGCGTTCATACGCCCGAGGGGTATGTTCGTTAGTCGGGGCGTTATTCTTGAAATCTTATATACGTGAATTGTATACTATCTTGAGAATCATTTATCATGTATATCTGACCCTGTGTTGGGCGAAATACTTGTGTTGTATTTTAGGTCGAGGAAAAGGCAAGGCACGGGAAGATCAAGGTGATGACGAAGGGTTCGAAGGATACTAGTTCGGGGGGGCCCCAAGTCTTTCGTGTCCGGTCATGTTCGTACCGTGTAATGTTATTTTCTGCTTCATTTTTAAGTTTGAACAAATGTATTGTTATTTAAGGTATAATTCATCTCCATATGGGTTATACTTATGTTTTGGATCCTGTGTGTAATAAGGCCGTAGGCCATACTGCTGTAAACTCCACATCGGAGTAAGTACTATGTTTTGTGGTTCGGTATCACATGTATTGTGTATTTAATCTGTACTTTGGATATCGCCTGGTGGATCCCAGTATGGGGTCTACGGCACTGTAATGGCCGCCTTATCGGGGTGTTACATATAGTTACGTCTAAGTTTGAGAAACATGTCTACTGGTTATCTTTTGGACATATAAAATAATAAATAATGTGGCCAATTAATGACATATAGCTACGCTTAATTTTAAAACCATGGGTGTTGGTCACGCAAAATAATAATAAAAACATGGTCATGAACTATTAATCAGTCACACGAATTGTTAGCCACATTGATTTGTTTTATCTGTAGCCTTAGTAATATTTTTAGCCACAACAAATTCATATTAATTGTGGCCAATTCATGACATATGGTTATGCTTATTTTTAAGAATTGTGGTTATTGTTTACCTTTCAATTACATAAAATAATAAAAATAATGGTGAATACATGACAAATAGTTATGGTTAACTGATTAGGCTTTGATCACGTAAAATAATAAAAATTATGGTCATAAACTACTTATTAGCCACATGAACTTAATCTTAGACACGTGATTGTTGGTTACATTTTAGTCACATGGGTTTATGTTAACCGTGATGTTAACTATACTTAGAGCCACATAAATTCCATATTACCCGTGATCAATACATGCCATATGGTTATGCTTAATATTTAGAACCATCATTATTGGTTATATTTTGGTCACACAAAACAATAAAAATTATGGCTAATTCATGATATATAGTTATGTTGACTTTAGAACCATGGCTGCAGATTACCTTTTGGACACACAAAATTACTAAAATCGTGGTCATGAAATAATTATTAGCCACATGAACTAAATTTTTAGAACTGTGGCTATTGGTTACGTTTTAGTCACGAAAAATTCCAAAAAAAAATGTGGCCATAAATTACGGAATAGCCACATGAACTAATGTTTTAGAACAGTGTCTATTGGTTACCTTTTAGCCACATGAATTTAGTTTAACAGTGGCCTTAGCTATACTTATAGACACAGAAATTCCATATTACCCGTGATCAATACATGACATATGGTTATGCTTAATGTTTAGAACCATCATTATTAGTTATATTTTGGTCACACAAAACAATAAAAATTATGGCTAATACATGATATATGTAGTTACGTTGACTTTAGAACCGTGGCTGCAGATTACCTTTTGGACATACAAAATTACTAAAATTGTGGTCATAAAATAATTATTAACCACATGAACTAAATTTTTAGAACTGTGGCCATTGGTTACGTTTTAGTCATGAAAAATTCCAAAAAAAAATGTGGCCATAAATTACTGAATAGCCACATGAACTAATGTTTTTGAACGGTCTCTATTGGTTACCTTTTAGCCACATGAATTTAGTTTAAGAGTGGCCTTAGCTATACTTATAGACACGAAAATTCCATATTACCCATGATCAATACATGTCATATAATTACGGTATCTTTTAAAATAGTGACTATTTGTTACCTTTTGGTCACAAAAATAATTTAAAGTGTAGCCATAAACACATGTGACTTTGGCAACGGTGAACAAATGTTCGTGGCGGTATTTACGTTACTTTTTTGGCCACAAGAGACTAGCTTCATGTAGCCATATGTCTGTCATTATCCACAGACAATAACCGTCATAACATAAAGCCATGATTTAGACCAAAATCGTGACCAAATGATATCCTATGGCCACAGTTATCTACGGTTAATGGCCATTATCAAAAGCTATGGTTATACGGCACTATTTAGTCATGGTTTGTGTAAAACCATGTCTTTATGTTTGGACATATTTGGTATTGGCCACAGTTATTATGTTAAATCGTTGCTAAAATAAAATATTATTTTTATCTCTAATATATAGCCACGGTTCTTAATCCAACCGTGGATAACCTATATTTCTAAAACCGTGGCCAAAAGTCACTTTTCTACTAGTGAAAATTTTCTTAATTCCTCATAGTCTTCTACCTATTTTGATAAATCAAACATTCATTATATCTTAATCTGTGTTGATTATATGACAAATTATCTTTTCTCGATCACAAACTTATCATACACACGCATAAAGTTGACACAAAATCCATGCACAAGTTAAATCCACGAATTGAAGAAATAACTAAGGCCCCATTTGGATTGAGTGATTTGATTGTCGAGGGATTTAAAATGAATAGATTTCAAAATTCTTAGATTTGAAATCCATGGATTTAAAATCCTTTGTTTGGATTTATGGTGGAACATCTGAAGAATTTTCAAATCCAAGATTTTCAAATCCATTGTTTGGAAAAAATATATACAATATTTATATAATTCAATATCTCATTGTCTATAAACTCACAATTTTATATATTCTATTAAATAAAATGATATTTACCTACGTATAAAAATGTTATTCCTTTCCAATTAGAGACTTACAGACTTATATATATATATATATATATATATATATATATATATATATATGCATTTTATGTATTATATTCCATCTACATCATATACTATGCGTTGATAATCCCACAAATAATTATAAGCGAAGCAATTCTAAAAATCATTATAATATGAATAAAACATGATAAGCCATAAATTCACTGTGAAACATTGTTTTAAGACATGCTAGTTGTTCATCATAAACAATAAAAAGTTCCAAAATATTATTAGTAATAGAATAATACAACCACTATGAACTGATAAGAAAATAGATCCACTCTTTCTTCTTTTCGTCCGGGAAACTCTTCCGGGTCGCCATTCATCAATTTTCGAACAGCCTTAAAAACCTCGTCACTTTGAAGGTCTGGAATCGTAGATACAACCTCGTGTATCTCGATACCCGAGGGCCTCTCATTATTCTTCTTGCTGGCCACAAATTCTTGAAATGTAGAAGTCATTTTGCTTACAGCTTCAACTAAAGAATCTTGCTTTACCTTCCTTTTCTTGTCATGCGTGGAATTTGTGGAGCTCGATGGTTGTGCTTTTGCTTTTGCTTTTGCTTTTGATCCGTGTAAAGATTCGGAACTCACTTCAATTTCTTCCTTTCTAATTGCTTCAGTACCTTCTTCATAAGTTTCAACTCCATGACCTAATGCTCTATCTCGTCCACATAGCATAACAATATCATCCCAATTGTCAATAACTTTATTATGCATGCCCTTTGCATCCGGGTGAGACTGCATATATATAATTTAGTCATTTAAACTATAATATATAAATGTAAAAACAAGATATAACAAAATTTACGAATTTGACAATCTAAAACATCTACATAATACACATTTTACTTACACAATACATCTTCTGTTAGCTCTGCTAACACGGTCCAAAAGTAAGATGAGCATAACCTAAAAGTGATTTTTGTGAATTTTGGGTGTGTTTAGTTTTTTATTTAGCCCAATATCAACGGGGGTTTAATAGTTGTTTTTAAGTTCAGTGGAACTATTTTACACAAAATCCAGATCTGTATGTAAGGCTCTATTATTTAGATGGTAGAAGTTATATTTCAATTCTTGTATTCCAAAAATTTTAGTTGTCTTTTTCCATATGCAGTTACATCTCTATCTAGAAGGCATCTCCTCAACATGATCATATTATATTCAAACATCAATCTATCTAACCAAGAAAGTAAAAACAGCAAAATGAACCGATTTGCTCAAGAACAAACAATTTATCAGCAAACTACAATAAAAAATTACCCTCTCCTTCAAAATCAAAACAATATCATACCTCAACATAGTCAAACCATGAGCTCCACATGTCTGAAGTGACGACAATCATATTGCGATCCTCATCCCACGTGAACCCACTCTGATTACTTTGGATATCTGAAACAACATTGAAATACTTCTTCCAATTCTTCAGTCTATTCTTAATGTTGTCCTTCGTCAAGTTCATCTCTAGTGTTGAATTCATATATTTCACAGCTGCTTGTAGGGCCTGTGGCTTCTATGTGTCCCCATCACATTTGTATCCCAGAGCCATTTGTTCGGACAGGATAGTTGCCAAGTGACTATCCATTTGCTTATTCCAGGATACGTATGGTTGCTTGAATTTGAACGTTGTAGGCAGAAATATGTAAATCAAATATAAAATAAACTCAATCAAATCTTTTATTCCATAAATATAAAAATTTGGTCTTACCTTCAACATGCCCACTCGAAGTATCTCCACCTGGAATTTTAGCTTTGTCTAAAGCTTTTGCTCCTCTTTTCATGTTACTAGTCTTGGAACATTAAATTATGAGAATAAGAAGATACAATTTAAATACCTGGGAGTGCCATTATCATCAAAGAAACTCTCTATTATTCAGTGCCAACCACTGTTGCAGAGAATTTTAGATAAAATCAATTGTTGGTCATCCAAAATGCTGTCATATGCTGGACGGGTTCAATTGATCAAAGCTGTTCTTTTTGGGATTCAGTCCTACTGGAGTCAGATATTTATGATCCCTCAGAAAATTATGAAAGCAATTCAAACAGCCTGCAGGGTGTATTTATGGACAGGGAAATCAGAAGTTAGTAGAAGAGCACTTGTGAGCTGGGAGCAAATGTGCTTGCCTACAACAGCGGGAGGTTTGAATCTCACACATCTTCTTTGGTGGAACAAGGCAGCCATTTGTAAGTTGTTGTGGAATATAGCTAAAAAGAAAGACAAGTTATGGGTAAAGTGGATTCAAGAATATTATGTGAAGCAACAGGACCTGTTTACTATGGAGATTCCAAACCAGAGTTCTTGGGTGATAAGAAAAATATTACAAGCAAGAAATCTCATTCTCTCAGTCCCAAATGGTATGTCATTTATTCAGGCTCCTACCTTCTCTATTCGAAAAATATACACTGCATTAAGAGGTGATCTTCCAAGAGTAGAGTGGAGTAGAATACTCATGGATAATATGGCACCACCTAAATGTATTTTCATCATTTGGCTAGCTTTGTTGGGAAAATGGTGACTTGTAGGTATTTGGAAAATATTGGAATACAACTTAATACTCAATGTTGCTTGTGTGAAAAAGAAGATGAGGATGTTGAGCATCTATTCTTCAAATGTGAATTCTCAGCACATGTTCGAAAGGAAGTATTTTCTTGGGGGGTATTTCCAATACAGCAAGTTATCGGAGTAATGAGAAAGCATTCCTTGTAACTCAGTGTAGATCAAAAATAGGGAAGCAAAAAAGTTTTAGATTATTGATATTTGTGTTGGTTTATGAGATTTGGAAAGCACGAAATGAGAAAAAGTTTCAAGGCAAAGGAGCAGCAGTGGAAAATATGGTACAAGAATGCAAGTATATTGTGGCAGCTCGAAGTAGAATGGACAAGAAAATAGCTAAACATCTTCGGTTTAGTTAGTTAGTTTTTTTTTCAGAATCTGTGTTTCTTTGTATTCGAGTTTGTATGGCTGAACTTATATTCCTTCTTGGTGAAATAAAATACACACATTTTACCAAAAAAAAAATAAGAAGATACAATTACAAATGGTTAATTAAGACCTACTTAGCTGAAATTTAAATTAAGCACATAAAACGACAACATGTTAATCAAGTAAAAATCTCATAGCAACTTAAACAAATCGACAATCCACCATAACAAGAGTCCACACAAGCACATCATCATCTTTTACATTGCATTAAAAGAAAGAAAAACAATATACTGAACTTAACATACATTTTCAAGACATTCTAAATGAACTATGCTCGCCGAGCTTGATACTCCACAAACATTTGTTGAGCTACATTATCTCGAAATGTTGTCCATTCATGAGTAGTTGTAATATCCGTGTTTTCTATTTTTGATAATTTCTATTTTTAGTTTATGTTCGTTTCGGACAACTCGCTTAGCACTATTTTGGAATTCTGAATCTATTTTGTTCTTGGGGTTTTTCCACCCGGATGAGTTTCGTCGACGTTCTTGCATATTTTCATCTTGAATTTTATGTTGTTGTAACTATGTTCGATTCTCGTAAAATCCGTTCGATTTCATTATTTCTCTGTTTCTATGAGTTCATTTGGATGAGTTGCTCATGTTGTGAGTTTCGGATTGTTAATCCGACGTCGTGTCGTGAATTTTTGGATGTTTGGGCCGTTTTGTAATTTCTTAAGAGTTTAGGGTGCCTTTACCCTCCTTGTCGTATTTTAGATTTCCTCGGTAGTTAGAAGTGCATTTTCTTTCAAAACTTAGCTTCGTTGTTATGAACACCTCGTATTTACACTTTTGGTTCTATCCTTGTGTCGCGTTTCGTCGTTGTATCGACTGTGTAGAATGTAGTGTTCAGATCTGGGAACTGCTGCATGCATAACGTACGTTATGGCCCTTCGCATTGTAGTACAGGCTGTTTGTTACGTACGTTAACCAGTGTTGGGTTACGTACGTAACCATCATAAAGTACGTTAACAGCCTGGGTTAACGTACGTAACGCGCTGTCAAGCCTTTTAATTCCTGACTTATCCTCAGTCGCCTCATTTCATTCCTTTTCTTTTTTTCTCGCGATGTGAGTTTCCTTTGAGCGATTTGGAGAGATTCATCCGGTGCAATCCGTAGAAACCTTCCAAAGGTTGATTATTGCGTCCCAAGGAAGGTTAATCATCATCTTTCTCCATCCAAATCGAGGTATACATCGTTGAACCCTAGTTTTTGGGGATTTCGGGATTTTTGGCATAATCCTTCCTTTTAATCCGATTTAGTTTCGACGACTTGTTAGATTACGATTGTGTAGTCGTAAATCCCTTGTTTCCATTATAGTTTAACGTATTTAACCTAGTAGTTTCTCCATTGTTAGATTATAACCGTCTTGGACTTCGTTATAACCGACAAATTGTTCCAACGGGTAGAATTAGGATTAATTCTTACCTTTCCGCATTATTGAGACTTGTTGTATACCGTTATTGTGTTAGGAATGGATTTGGGAGAATTGTTCGGACCGAAACCTATTCCTTCATCGTTTCCTTCATTTCGTCTTATTCAAGGAAAGTACATGTATTACATTTCGTTTTGTATATTGCATTTTCGAAATGAATGATTTTGTGATATCGTGATGATTGAAACTGAGTTGAATTCCAATGTAGTATTCCGGAATATTTATGGCAAATGATTTCTGATTGAGATGATTGTGTAAAAACTGTATTTGTATATAATGTTGTGTAATTGTGTATTTGCACTAGCTATTCGAATGCTAACCCCTTAAATGGGGGAAATGCGTGTTATGAATTTCAGGTATCGGGAGAGCTGAGGAGCAGGCACGGGACATGCACGCAAAGGATGGGCTGGCTTGATGATGTGGCTCGAGTCTGTACTTTTATGTTTTGTCATTGCATTTGTCGAGTACTGGAGTTAGACTGTTTACTTCTAAACTTGGTTTAAGTCCCCTGCGTGGGCAATGAATTGATATTTACCTTATGTTTCGTGTACTACTTTGAAATGTTTTGGCCGAGGCCACGGCCTTATTTACTTTTGAGTGTATCTTTTGGGATTTCATTGTGGTTATGTGTCATGTGTTAGCCTGGTAGACCTCACGAGGGTTCTACGGCGTGTAATGTCCTATTTGTGAATTGGGGTGTTACATTTATGGTATCGGAGCTTAGGTTTTGAATACCTAGGCTGTCGGTAAATTTTTGGGTCTGTCAGTTGCATCATTAGAGTCAGTCGTTGAGCCTAATGTCATCATGTTACCGTCTTTTCGTGCGACCCGTGGCTGTAAGTCTCCTCGAACTCTTATATTTCTGTAATTCGCTTGCTTGCGTTGTTCGGAATTGTGAATTGTGATACCAACTTTGTCAATTGTGAATCTTTCTGATCTTGTTCTTTTCATTTTTCCTTCACTAATGTTGAGAGGTCGTGGTAGACCAGCTAGGGGACGCGGCCGTGGCCGTGGTCGGGGTGCTGATAATGAAGAGGGCTCACTTTCTCAGTCCTCTGCGGACTCAGCCTCTCACTCAGTGCCGTCGGGTAATAATGCGTGTGGGGCTCTCTTGCCGTGCTTGCCGATTAGTAGCCCAACTTACTCAGATAGCTCAGGGTGGACGCCAAAATCCGCCCCAGACACCTGAAGAGGAAGCTAGTAAGTGGCTTCAGACGGTGACTAAGATGCACCCACCTCGTTTCTCTGGATCTTCTGACTCCCTCGGTTGGGAGAATTGGCTTTTTCAGTTTGTTTGAGTGTGAACCGTTTGTAGTGAGCACGCCCAGCGGGGATTGTATGGTTAGGGACCGGGAAGTTAGGGATTGCCCAGTGAGGATCGGGAGACAGGATTGGCCCTCGAATCTCATTGTTATAGACCTTAAGGGTGAGGATTTGATCCTCGGGGACGATTGGTTGGATCGTCACGGTGCTATCATGAACTATCGGACTTGTACCATCTCGATAGTGGCCTAGGACGGCACCGAGCATACTCTCGTTGGTTGTAAGCCGGGTAGATGGGGGAGTGTGATTAGTGCCTTGAAGGAGATGAAACTTCTGAACCAGGGTTGTGTCGGCTACTAGTGTTATGCTCTGAAGGCGGAGGATGGTGGAGTTGATTTGTCCTCAATTCCAGTTGTTAGTGAATACCCCGACGTATTTCCGGATGACTTGCCGGGATTACCACCACAGCGAGAGGTGGAGTTTCCTATTGATCTAGAGCCAAATGCGGCCCCTATTTCTCGAGCGCCGTACCCTATGGCACCGTCAGAGGTGTTAGAATTGAAGAATCAGTTGGGAGAGTTGTAAGAAAAATGGTATATTCGACCGAGCGCATCGCCTTGGGGTGCGCCTGTACTTTTTGTTAAGAAGAAGGATGGATCACTTCGTTTATGCATCGACTATCGAGAATTAAACAAGTTAACCATAAAGAATAAATACCCTTTGCCTCGGATTGACGACTTGTTTGATCAGCTTCAGGGGGCGATAGTCTTTTCGAAGATTGATTTGTGATCGGGCTACTATCAGTTGAGGATTCGGGACACCGATATACCGAAAGCTGCCTTTCGGACGAGATATGGCCATTACGAGTTTGTGGTTATGCCTTTCGGGCTAACCAATGCCCCGGCAGTGTTCATGCAGTTGATGAACAAAGTTTTTATTGAGTATCTAGACAAATTCGTAGTCGTCTTTATCGATGACATTCTTATCTATTCACGAAGTCGGGAGGAGCACACCTTACATCTCAGGATTGTATTAGACATTTTGAGAGATGAGCAGTTGTACGCGAAGTTCTCTAAGTGTGAGTTTTGGCTCAAAGAAGTGATGTTCCTCGGACACGTGATCTCAGCGGAGGGAGTTCGGGTAGATCCGCAGAAGATAGAGGCAGTGATGGCTTGGGAGCCGCCTAAGAATGTGAAGGAGGTGAGGAGTTTTCTGGGTCTTGACGGCTATTACCGTAGATTTGTTGAGGGAGTTTCTAAGATCGCTAGACCACTCACTCAGTTGCTCCAGAAGACTCAGAAATTCGAGTGGATCGCAGACCGACAAAGTAGTTTTGACGAACTGAAGAGACGATTAACTACCGCACCCGTGTTAGCGTTGCCTCAGGGGAATGAAGATTTCGTGGTATATAGTGATGCTTCGGGTCTCGGGCTCGGATGTGTTTTGATGCAGAGAGATAGGGTTAATGCTTATGCATCCCCCAATTGAAACTGTATAAGACGAATTATCCCACGCACGATTTGGAGTTAGCTGCGGTCGTTTTCGCCTTAAAGATCTGGAGGCATTATCTCTACGGGTCGTCGTGTAAGATATTTACGGATCACAAGAGTTTGAAGTATATCTTCAGTCAAAAAGAGTTGAACATGAGACAGCGTAGATGGTTGGAGCTAATTAAAGATTACGACCTCGAGATACTTTATCATCCGGGTAAGGGTAACGTAGTGGCTGATGCGTTGAGCCGAAAGTCGGTGGCGTTACAGATGTTAGAGGTACTTATGCCACAGAGCAGGATCCAGCGGGATTTTATTTTTCAGAATATCGAGGTTTGGGTTCAGAGAGTTCAGGGTCAGTTATGTGCGTTAGAGATCACTTCGTCCTTGACTGATGATGTCAAGGCGAAACAGTACGATGATCCATTTTTGGTCCAGCTGAGGGAGGATGTGAAGAAGGGGAAAGCCCCTGGATTTGTGGTTCAGGATGACGGAGTTTTGAGATTTCGCGGCAGACTATGTGTACCGAATGTTATTAAGCTGAGACAGAAGATCTTGAGTGAAGCTCATACCACACCTTACTCCATACATCCTGGTACGAGTAAAATGTACAAGGATGTGAGAAGTAACTACTGGTGGAGTAATTTAAAGACACACATTAGCGAGTTTATGTCGAGGTGTTTAACGTGTCAGCAGGTTAAGATCGAGCATCAGTGACCCACGGGGCTT
This sequence comes from Orobanche coerulescens, assembly GCA_033398695.1. NCBI lineage: Eukaryota > Viridiplantae > Streptophyta > Magnoliopsida > Lamiales > Orobanchaceae > Orobanche > Orobanche coerulescens. The sequence goes on from CM065808.1 coordinate 166,761,470, forward strand.
TTACGACCACTTCCTATCTCGGAGTGGAAATGGGAGGATATTTCTATGGATTTCATTACCAGTATGCCTAGGACTCGGACTGGAATGAACATGATTTGGGTTGTTGTCGATCGACTGACCAAATCAGCTCATTTCCTGGGCATTAAGGACACTTGGGGGCCAGAGAGACTGGCATGAGCGTTTATTGCAGAGATCGTGAGATTGCATGGGACTCCCAAGAGTATTGTTTCGGATCGTGATGGCCGGTTTATATCACATTTTTGGCAGGCCGTTCATAGGGCCTTAGAGACCGAGTTGAGACTCAGTACATCCTACCACCCTCAGACTGACGGACAGTCAGAGCGGACGATCCAGACGTTGGAGGATATGTTGAGATCCTGTGCCTTAGATTGGAAGGATGATTGGGAGTCGCACTTGCCATTGATCGAGTTCACGTACAACAATAGTTGGCACGCCTCGATTAAAATGGCACCATTTGAGGCATTATATGGGAGGAGGTGCAGATCGCCATTGTGTTGGGACGATGCGTCCGAGCTGATTGGCACCGAGCCCGATATGGTAGTTGAGACGAGAGAGAAGATTGCTCTGATTCGCGATAGGTTGTTGACGGCCTAGAGTCGGCAGAAGTCTTACGCCGATACGCGTCGCCGGCCATTGGAGTTTGAGGTGGGAGATCATGTCTTGCTTAAGGTGTCGCCAACACGGGGAGTTTACCGCTTCAGCCGGAAGGGTAAACTTAGTCCGAGATATATTGGACCGTTCGATATTTTAGAAAGAGTTGGAGAGCTTGCCTATCGGTTAGGCTTGCCGCCGTCCTTGAGTCACGTGCATAACATGTTTCATGTTTCCCCCGCTTAGGAAGTACGTACCGGACCCTAGCCATATTATTGATTTTGGAGAGATCGAGTTGGGACCCGACATTACCATCGAGGAGAGGCCGATTCAGATTTTAGAGCATCGGGTGAAGCAACTTCGTCATAAAACTATTCCTTTGGTTAAAGTTCAGTGGTCGAGGCATAGATCCGAGGAAGCCACATGGGATACGGAAGAGAGTATGCAGTCGAGATACCCCGAGTTATTCGCATTGTAAGTTTCAGGACGAAACTTATTTTTAGGGGGAGAGAATGTAATATCCGTGTTTTCTATTTTTGATAATTTCTATTGTTAGTGTATGTTCGTTTCGGACAACTCGCTTAACACTGTTTTGGAATTCTGAATCTATTTTGTTCTTAGGGTTTTTCCATCCGGACGAGTTTCGTCGACGTTCTTGCATATTTTCATCTTGAATTTTATGTTGTTGTAACTATGTTCGATTCTCGTAAAATCCGTTCGATTTCATTATTTCTCTGTTTCTATGAGTTCGTTTGGATGAGTTGCTCATGTTGTGAGTTTCCGATTGTTAATCCGACGTCGTGTCTTGAATTTTCGGATGTTTGGGCCATTTTGTAATTTCTTAAGAGTTTAGGGTGCCTTTAGCCTCCTTGTCGTATTTTAGATTTCCTCGGTAGTTAGAAGTGCGTTTTCTTTCAACACTTAGCATCGTTGTTATGAACACCTCGTATTTACACTTTTGGTTCTATCCTTGTGTCGCGTTTCGTCGTTGTATCGACTGTGTAGAATGTAGTGTTCAGATCTGGGAACTGCTGCATGCATAACGTACGTTATGCATGATCCATAATGTACGTTATGGCCCTTCGCATTGTAGTACAGGCTGTTTGTTACGTACGTTAACCAGTGTTGGGTTACGTACGTAACCATCATAACGTACGTTAACAGCCTGCGTTAACATACGTAACGCGCTGTCAGGCCTTTTAATTCCTGACTTATCCTTAGTCGCCTCATTTCATTCCTTTTTTTTCTTGCGACGTGAGTTTCCTTTGAGTGATTTGGAGCGATTCGTCCGGTGCAATCCGTAGAAACCTTCTAAAGGTTGATTATTGTGTCCCAAGGAAGGTTAATCATCATCTTTCTCCGTTCGAATCGAGGTATACATCGTTGAACCCTAGTTTTTGGGGATTTCGGGATTTTTGGCATAATCCTTCCTTTTAATCCGATTTAGCTTCGACGACTTGTTAGATTACGATTGTGTAGTCGTAAATCCCTTGTTTCCATTATAGTTTAAGGTATTTAACCTAGTAGTTTCTCCATTGTTAGATTATTACCGTCTTGGACTTCGTTATGACCGACAAATTGTTTCAACTGGTATAATTAGGATTAATTCTTACCTTTCCGCATTATTGAGACTTGTTGTATGCCGTTATTGTGTTAGGAACGGATTTGGGAGGATTGTTCGGACCGAAACCTATTCCTTCGTCGTTTCCTTCATTTCGTCTTATTCAAGGCAAGTACATGTATTACATTTCGTTATGTATGTTGTGTTTTCGAAATGAATGATGAATTGTGGTTTTCGGGTGCGTGAGTTGTGTTCCTTCCACCCGGAGTGTCCGACGGGATGTCTGGGGGTCGATACTAAGGGGTATGGCCGCGGAAGTGAACTTGGGTGCGTGTGGTTGAACTTCCACCCGGAGTGTCCAACGGGATGTCTGGGGGTCGATACTAAGGGGTACGGCCGCGGATGTGGTATCCCACCTGGAGCGTTCGACGGGATGTCTGGGGCTCGATAGTAAGGGGTACGGCCACAGGATACCAGTTGTGATTTTGTAATATCGTGATGATTGAAACTGAGTTGAATGCCAATGTAGTATTCCGGAATATTTATGGCAAATGATTCTGATTGAGATGATTGTGTAAAAACCGTATTTGTATATAATGTTGTGTAATTGTGTACTTACACTAGCTATTCGAATGCTAACCCCTTAAATGGGGGAAATGAGTCTTATGCATTTCAGGTACTGGGAGAGCTGAGGAGCAGGCACAGGACATGCACGCAAAGGATGGGCTGGCTTGATGATGTGGCTCGAGTTTGTACTTTTATGTTTTGTCATTGCATTTGTCGAGTACTGGAGTTAGACTGTTTACTTCTAAACTTGGTTTAAGTCCCCTGCGTGGGCAATGAATTGATATTTACCTTATGTTTCATGTACTCCGTTGAAATGTTTTGGCCGAGGATACGGCCTTATTTACTTTTGAGTGCATCTTTTGGGATTTCATTGTGGTTATGTGTCTTGTGTTAGCCTGGTAGACCTCACAAGGGTTCTACGGCGTGTAATGTCCCATTTGTGAATTGGGGTGTTACAGTAGTCCTAACTACTCTAATTTGGTCTTCATCATTAGAATCATAATCATCATTAGTTATAGTCTGATTGGCCAAGTCTCGATCGACCTCGGGCAATAAAGGATCAATTGGCATCTCATCACGTACAAAATTATGCAAAATACAACATGCATTAACGATTCTAACTTGAGGTTTCATATCATAAAAGCTCGCTGTCCGCAAAATTGCCCATCTTTTCTTGAGCAAACCAAAAGTTCTTTCGATTACATTTCTTGCAGAAGAGTGTCGGAGGTTGAACAACTCTTTGTAATTTCTCGGAGTATTCCCTCTCCACTCATTTAGATGGTAACGAGTCCCTCTATATGGGGAAAGAAACCCCTGACCGTTTGTGTAACCAGCATTCACAAGATAATATTGGTCTAGAAAAGTTTGAAAGATAATAAAAAATCATATATTGAACTAAAATATCAAGAAATAATGATTTGACTCATAAAATATTAACCTACCCCTAGAAACTTTTAAGCCATTAGGCCTTTGTAAAGAATCACGTAACACTCGTGCATCAGAAGCAGATCCCTCCCATCCAGGCAACACATAGAGAAACTTCAAATTAGCATCACATACTCCTAAAATATTTGTACTTATAAAGCCCTTCCTATTTCTATATCGACTACGATCTTCAGCCGGAACGGTGAGTTCAACAAGAGTCTCAACTAAGGCCCCCACTGCATTCTACAAAGTTTTATTGTAAGTCTAACACATAGATTTAAATGATAGTAAATATATGTAACTAACATATGTAGTATTACCGGGAACCAGTTCCACCTCTCATAATCTCGTTGATTATGTATTTGTTCACTTTGTTGCTTGAGAAATAACTTTCCAATTTTAAGTACTGCACGTAGCACAATATGGAATTACCTACTTACAGTTTCCCCTGATCGCACAAATGTACTGGTGGCAGTACTGTTCTTTTGGTCATGTCCAAGAACATGCAAGAAAAGTGCTACAATTCCTTGTATTGTCACATGTCTTGAAGCAACCAACCCACCCTCAGTACGTAGTACATCACATAATTTATTGAATGTTCTTACGGTTAGCTGTAGTTGCTTAAAACATGTTGAGTTACGGCTTAAAGATTTCATCCAAAGCTCCCTTTGAAGAGTTCTTTCATCATGACTCATTGAGATCTCCTTGACGAAGTATTTATCATGATACCAAGATCCAATGATGCTCACTAGAAAGCTCAACAAAACAGTAATGATAAATGTCTCATCTTCATCATTTTCCATATCTTCTCTTACACGTTTTCTATTACCATTATCCATTCAAACCTACATCCATATGTTAGGCATTAGAAATAACATAACTGCTCAAGTACAACAGCCAAAATCTACTTTTTATTCGAGAAAATACTAGTGTCCAGCGCAGCCCACATCAGAAAGGATAAAAGATAAAGTAAAATCCGAACATAAAGTAGAAAACAAAAGGCAAACCTATAAATGAGTTGAAGTACTGATATTTAAACTAGAATAAGGTTCTGTAATAACTTGTTAGCCACCAGACATATCACATTAAACATAATGATTATAAGTCCTATACCTGCAACATTAGCATATCAGACAAGGAGAAGCAATGTGTAAAAAATAAAAGCATGTGACAGAAAATGCAAATGTTAGATATCATAATCTATTGGCGGAGAGTTTCGCCGTCACAAGTAAATGAAGTGCAGACCAAATCATGATAAAAAACAAACACAAATAAAAAACAAAAGGCAAACATATTACCGCCATCTGCAAAATATTATCAAAACAGAGAAGTAAATTAAATCGAAGATCAATCGCTTTGTAGAGAGCCCAGTAACGCTTGCCCCAACCACTCCCCTCTATTGCAGGACGGCGAAATCACAATATCCGAAACCTAAACCCTAATTTAACCCTTTTGATTACGCCAAAATCACGAAGTGGAGAGAGAGGAGAAAGGAGGACGAGGGAGAAAGAAGAGAAAGCATGGCGAAGAAGAGAGAGATCGATCGGAAGACAAATGGAGAGAGCACGACAGGAAGAGAGAGAGAGAGAGAGAGAGAGAGAGAGAGAGAGAGAGAGAGAGAGAGAGAGAGAGAGAGAGAGAGAGAGAGAGAGAGAGAGAGGGGAGTACCTACTGCGTGAACGGTGAGAGTGGAACAACAATGAGAGAGGATTTTACAAATGACTCTCTTTTAGTGAGGATTTATAATTCACCCAAATATAGTTAAAAATAATTTATTTCAAATATTGGATTTTAAAATTAACTAATTTAAAATTATGAATATAATCAGCTGATTTAATATTTTATCCAAACAGGTACAGTGGATTTGAAAATAAATTTATAAATCCATATCACAAATCTATCCATCCAAATGGGGCCTAATAGAAATGAGAAATTTGAATAATCATCAAGCATAAAATAAAAATAGAGTATGAACTTAGTCGAGAATCCAAGATGTTTTTAGCCTCTAAACACAATTACATGCAAAAATAAAACAAAGAAAATTTATAATAAAAACTCAGTATACATCTTGAATCTTCACATCTGGCCTTCTCTACGTCTTTCTGCTCTCAATAGTGTTTTCAACCTCAGGGGTTCGATATATATGCCAAGACAGGATTCAAAATTGGGTCCTAGAAGGAAACTAAAAAAACAACTCCTGACTTATTTCCGCAAGGCCGTGAACGCTTGACACTCCCCACACGGCCCGTGAGGGAACAAAATTCACTGACTCGTTTGTTGAAACAATATTTTTCATAATATATTTTGATGATGTTTATTTGAAAAAAATAACCCTAACATATTTTACAAAGCTAACGTAAGTAATATACCTTTCATAACATACGTAATATACATTGTTTTATCACAAGTTAAAATGCAGGGTTACATAAGAAGCTACGTTATATAAAGACCTTAACGTACATAACGTATACTTGGTAACATACGTAACGTGAAGGATTTATCCGTTGAAATGCTTCCAGAAGGTCAACAAAGTGAACGGTCTTATTGAAGATAACGTTCGTAATGGTCGCCTCATAACATGTGTAAATCAGTTCAAATTCAATTCAATTTATCTGTTGAGTCTTTCTGAAAAGTCATCGGAAAAGTCATCTCATCCAATGGGCGTCTGAAAACAAGATAACGTACGTAATACATTAGAGCATAACGTACGTAACAAATGAAGCCAGTAGCCGCTGCCCGTTTCCTAGTATCTCATTATGGCAGTTACACATAAGGTGTAACGTACATTACAGTCATTGCGTACGTAATATTGGTTACATAATGTACGTAAAGCAGGACTCCTATTCTAATGGGAAAATGTCCTCCAAGAGCTATACATAGAGATCTTTCAAGATGTTGAAGATACACAATTATTATCAAACATACACACTCTCATTTGAGCTTATCACGTAAATCATTCTGAGAAATACACATTTTGTATTTGTTACAAGAAGAATTGTTCTACATTCCTATATACACATTCTTGTATCTCTGTGAGAAACTGTACTGTTAGACGAGTAACTGTACTCACAAACATCATTGTATTTGTGAGAGTTTATCCTGTACTCGTAAAGAAAGATAGTAAGGTTAGTCTTGAGCCAGGAAATCAAGCAATTGAAGTTTAGCACTAAGCTCGAAAGTGCTATTGTAATAGAGTTGGCACTAAACTGTAAAGTGCATTCAGTATTGAAGAAAAGTCCCAGTCGATACACTAGGTAGAGGACGAAGGCTTCATTAATAGTCGAACCTCTCGAACAAATTCTTGTGTCATTTCTTTTCCATTTCTTTTGTTTATTACTCCGATTATCTGATTCCGCACAAAAAGAGTTCAAAACTCTAATCCACACTATTCATCTCCCCTTCTAGTGGCGGTACCAATCCAATAATTGGTATCAGAGCGGTCTCTTTTTCACCGGTATAACACCCGCTAGAGAAAAGATCCAGATACGGCCTACATCCATTATTCACTTGAAGGTAACGCTCTTAATCGCCCTCCCTTCTTTGATGGTTCAAATTTTATGACGGGGAAGAAGAAAATGTCTATCTTCATTCAAGCCCACGATATCGAAAATTTGTAAGGTCATTGCCCTTGGACCTACTATTCCAAAGAAGACTGATGGCTCGCTCAAAAGTTTTGAAGAGTACGATGAGAGCGATTGGAAGAATGATCATTTCAATAGTAAAGCTACTCAGCTGCTTTACTGTGCTCTTAATCCGGAAGATCACAACATAATCTCTTCAGGCGAATGGCCAAAGAAATTTGGAAGATGCTCGAGATTACTCGCGAAGGTACGAGTCAAATCAAAGAAACGAAAATTAATATGCTTCTTCACGATTATGAACTTTTCACTATGAAAGAAAAAGAAAGCATTACTACAATGCTTGACCATTTCTTGGCTATTACAAATGGGCTAGCCTCGTTTGGCAAACCTATCTCAAGTAGTGATAAAGCTAAGAAAATCCTACGATCACTATCGAGAGAATGGGATGCAACAATTACAGCTATTATGGAGTCGAAAGATCTAAACACGATGGAATTCAGTGCTCTTATTGGATCCCTTATCAATTATGAGATTGTCATTAAATCTCGGAATTCAAAACCAAAGCCCAAAGAAAGAAAAGGGTTGATAGCTTTCAAGGCCAAAGAGGACAGTGATCCAGAAGATGAACCGATCGAGGATGAGGATGAAGAAATGGCTTTCTATGCGAAAAATATAAAGAAATTAAAAAATCTCATGCCAAGGCGCCGGAGAGATATCAAACAGGAACCCTGGGATGAAAATCTCTTACCAAGGCACCGGAGAGATATCAAACAGGAACCCTGGGATGAACCCAAAAAGATTCACTTTTCGCAAAATAAAAGGTTCGACAATACCTGTTGAAGGTGCGGTGTTTTAGGGCACTTTTCTAAAGATTGTCTTGTTGCTGCGCCTATTGTAATATCCGCATTTTTCTTTTCCCGATATTTTTATTTTTGGTATATTTTTCATTTTTAGCGACTCGCTTGTAACTGTATTGATATTTCGAGAATATTTAATACTGGACTTTTTGTCATCCGAGCTTGTTTCGGACTTGTTTTACTCAATCCCGTGTTTATTACCTTTCCATCGTTGTTTCATTCGATTCTCGTAATCGTTGTTCGGAACCGCCGTCTCGGGGTTGCCACTAATCCATATCATGTTGTTATGCATGTTGTGAGCTTTCGTGTGTTGTTTCGATCATGTATCGTATGTTTCGGATGTTTTGGGCTGTTTAATATTCCAAAGTTTTGGGTTTTATTTCGTTTCTTTCTCTTTCCGGGCCGGTTAATGTTACCATCGTGTTAGGACAAACTCTTTTGTCGTGAAATCACGAAACGAGGAGTCGTGGTCATTCATCCAGGCCTTTGAATGGTTGGGACTATACGCCGTTCTAGTATATCATGTTCGTGGGTCATTTTTCGTCACTTTTTAGGCACGAACAGTGTGCGCCGCGGCACTCCCCTTCCAAGAGTCAGGCTGGGCGCGGCTGTACCGCGGGCTGCGGCACACTGTGTCTGTGCCGAGGCATGGCCTGAAGGCCTGCTCACAAATTTTATCCGCGGTCCACGGCACACTCAGCCTGCGCCGCGGCACGCGAGTCATCAGGGTTATATGTCAGCGGATTTTTGGAGAGGATTTCATTTCCTCCCTTTTCTTCTTCTTCCTCATAGTTTAGGCGATTTGGGGCGAATTTTGGGTGATTTGGGAATCTTCAATCTTAGAGAGATCATCCACCTCGAGTTCTTGGTTTAGATTAACGACTTATACTTGAGTTCTTCATCCTAATCCAAGGTAATCTCCTAGGACCCTATTTTTGGGTAAATTTGGGGGTTTTGGGTTTTTATCCGATTCGTTCCGTATTGTTGATCAATCCATGATGTATATGATTAATGTTGGTGGTATTATTGATTTCCCTACGAGTTCATGGTAAGTTTCGTTATATTTGTGAAATCAAGAGGGTTCGGTCGTGATCCGTCCTCATCGTTGTTTTTGTACAAACTTACATGAATCGTAGGTGGGTTTTCGGGCGTATTCTATTTCCGTATTCGCTTAGAGATGGTTGTGATTTTATTCTTCGAATCGTTAGGTTCGGTTTCATCGGTTCCTAGCGGTCGTGCTTGATTTCCTTTCCATTCGTGTCGTCGTCAATTATTCAAGGCAAGTATTTTTAGAAACCTTTATGCTTAACATGAAATGGTGATGTATTTGTGTGTGCTTTGCTTAACTCGGGAGGGTCCGATGGTGCCTCAAGGGAATTCAATGGTTTAGCCCTGGATTCACGAGTTTGATTTGCTAGCCAGCTCGGGAGGGTCCTTAGAGGCCTCGAGTGGGATCATTGGTATAGCCCCGGTCCTAGGCGATGCCTGTGCGTGATTTGTTTTATGATATGGACAGCTCGGGAGGGTCCTTAGAGGCCTCGAGTGGGACCAGTGGTATAGCCCCAGTCCTAGGCAAATTGATTATTGACTGTTTGGTTTCCAGAAAAGACATGTCTGGTTTGGGTTTTGAAATTAAATTGGTGCATGTACTATGAAATGTATAAGCGAATGGTTTGCCTTGATTACTTGGACTAGCGTAATTGCTAACCCCTTTGGGGACCCGTTTTGGGGAAGGTTCAAATAGACATTATAGATCGGTTAAATAACCGATGTAGAAAGCAGACTTTCTAGATCGGTTCTGAAAACTGATGTAGAAAGTCCTGACTTTCAACATCGGCTGGATCTATAACGGTTATTTAACCGATTTATAATGTCTATTTTACCCGATTTAGAAAGTATTTTTTTCTAGTAGTGGCTATTATTTGGCACCATAAATTGGGTCATGCTTCTTTACCTCTTATATCAAAATTAGCCAAAAATGATATTGTTCATGGTCTACCAAAACTTAACTTCAGAAAGGACCACATTTGTGAAGCCTGTATGAAAGGTAAACATACTAGAGGCTCGTTTAAACCTAAAATGGAAACTTCTACTAGCCGTATTCTTGAATTAATTCATATGGATTTAATTGGACCATCTCGGCATGCTAGTTTGAGTGGTAATCATTATACAATGGTTCTTGTTGATGATTTTTCAAGATATACTTGGGTAAAATTTTTAGCAAATAAAAGTGATGCTTTTAATGAGTTTGTTAAGTGGTGTAAGGCTACCCACAAAGAAAAAGAATTGCCAATTATCACCATCATATCCGATCACGGTGGAGAATTCAATTCTAATGATTTTGAAGATTGGTGCGATAAATGTGGTATTGGGCACAACTTTTCGGCACCTCGGACACCTCAACAAAATGGAGTTGTCGAGAGGAGGAATCGTTCTTTAGAAGAAGTGAGCCGAACAATGCTCAATGAATATGGGCTACCAAAATATTTCTGGTCCGAAGCTGTTAACACTGGCTGTTATGTTATTAATCGAGTTCATCTTCGGAAGAAACAAGATGATGACTCTATATGAGATATTCAAAGGTAAAAAGCGCAATTTATCTTACTTTCATCCCTTTGGTTGTAAAGTATTTATTCATAATAATGGTAAAGATAATCTGGGAAAATTTGATTCTAAATAAGATATTGGTATATTTCTTGGATATTCTACTAATAGTAAAGCTTATCGTGTTTTTAATTTTAAAAGAGGCTCAGTAGAAGAGTCGATTCATGTCAAATTCGATGATACAGTTTTACCCCCGAGAAAGGTTGTTTTTGATGATGATGCAGGTATGGTCCCAGCTAATGAAGTTTCAGAAGCATCGAAGGAATTGGAAAAGCTTGACTTAAGATCGGACAAACAGGAGGATAATCCTTTCAACCTTCCTAAGGAATGGGCTAATGTGAAAGATCATCCTATGGATCAAATTCTTGGGAAAATCGATGAAGGTGTGCGAACAAGGAGAAATGTGAATGATTTCCTGAACAATATTGCATTCATTTCCCTTATGGAACCAAAGAACATCGACGAAGCTATAAATGATGAAAATTGGGCTATTGCTATTCAAGAGGAGCTCAGTCAATTCGAGAGAAACAATGTATGGGAATTGGTTCCGGCACCGGTGGACAAAACAATCATCGGAACAAAATGGGTTCATAACGTAAAAACCGACGATAATGGTCTCCCAATGAAGAATAAATCAAGATTGGTTGCTCAAGGATACAATCAAGAGGAAGGGTTGGATTATGAAGAAACCTTCGCTCCTGTTGCCCGTCTTGAGGCTATTCGCCTTCTGTGTGCCTTTGCTTCCTACAAGAAGATCAAACTCCATCAAATGGATGTAAAAAGCACGTTTATAAATGGGGTCATCCAGGAGGAAGTGTATGTCATGCAACCGTCGGGATTTGAAGATTATGATTATCCAGATCATCTATACAAGCTCCATAAAGCTCCCTATGGATTAAAACAAGCTCCGAGAGCATGGTATGAACGTCTAAGCCCTTTTATTATTTCTAATGGGTATAAAAGAGGTAATGTTGATAATACCCTATTTATCAAAAACTATGGCGATAATATGCTTATATTTCAGATTTATGCCAACGATATTGTTTTTGGTGCAACTAACGAATCTCTATCCCTAGAATTTTCAAATCTTATGATGGGAGAATTCGAAATGAGTATGATGGGAGAGTTAAAGTACTTTCTTGGACTCCAAATTAAGCAACTCAAAGACGGAATATTCATTCACCAATCTAAGTACGTCAACGAGCTTCTAAAGAAATTTAAGATGGAAGGATGCAAAGAAATTTCTACTCATATGTCTTCCACTCTTAAACTCGACAAAGAGGAGAAAGGTAAGTCTGTTGACCAGAAATAGTATCGAGGTATGAGTGGGTCTCTACTTTATTTAACTGCTTCTAGACCAGACATTATGTTCGCTACTTATCTTTGTGATATATTTCAAGCAAATCCTAAAGAGTCTCATCTTATTGCTTGTAAACGTATCTTTCGATATTTAAAAGGAACTTCTGGTTTAGGTTTGTGCTATACTTCGAGCATTGATTTTGAACTTTTTGCATACAATGATGCTTATTTAGGTGGATGCAAAATTGATTGAAAAAGCACCACAAGCACTTCTCATTTCATGAGTTCGTGTCTAATTTCTTGGGGTAGTAAGAAACAAACTAGTGTAGATACTTCCACAGCTGAAGCAGAATATGTGGCTACGGGGAGTGCATGTGCCCAATTTTTATGGATTAAAAATCAATTACAAGATTATGGCATTACTCTTAAAAATACTCCTATTTTTTATGATAATACGGGTGCCATAAATTTAAGCAAAAGCCTCATCTTGCATATGTAATATCCACATTTTTTTCCTTTTCCGGTATTTTTCATTTTGGTGTATTTTTTTTTATTTTTAGTGACTCACTTGTAACCGTATTGATATTTTGAGAATATTTAATACTGGACTTTTTGTCATCTGAGGTTGTTTCGGACTTGTTTTACTCAATTTCGCGTTTAATGTCATTTCCGTCTCTATTTGGTTCGATTCTCGTAATCGTTATTCGGAAACACCGTTTCGGAGTTGCCGTAAATCCATCTTATGTCATTGTGGATGTCGTGAGATTTTATTTGGTGTTTTGATCGTGTATCGTGTATTTCGGATTTTTTGGGCCATTTTATAATTTCTCAAAGTTATGGGGTAATTATGTTTGTCGTTGTTTTGCGAACCTTTGGGTAGTCGGGAACGTGTTTTCTTTTAGCACTTAGATTCTTCGTCTCGAACTCTATGTGTTTATATCTTCATATTTTGACAAATCATCGCATTTTGATTTCCGGTTCATTCTTGCCTGCTTGTAGAAGCTTGTCGGTCCTATTCTGGAAGAACATTACGTACGTTACGGGTGGTGATTAACGTACGTTATGTGGGATATTTAGCATACGGTAACTGCATGTGTTACATACGTCATGGTGTTCTAGAAATCGTGCAGAGGGCTCTGTCGACCCTTACGTACGCTACGAGCATGTTGTTACGTACGTTAGGGTGGCATCTTATGTACGTTAATCCAGTAGATTACGTACGTTAAATACTTCAGGGTTTTCGGACAATAAACTGTGCTGAGCTCTTACGTACGCTATGGGCATGGTGTTACGTATGTTAACCTATTAACGTACGTTAACCATGCCATGCTAACATACATTAGCTGCTGTGGGTATAAGTACCCGTGAGTTGACCGAGTTCGGTAATTTCCATCCATCTCTTCTCCTTCTCCGTTTTTGAGCGATTCTTGGGTGAATTCCAGGCAGTTTGAAGTCTTGTAACTTCAAGCTATCATCTTTCTTGAGTTATTGGTGTATATTAACAACCCCAACACTTGTTCTTCGTCTCCGATCTGAGGTAAACTCTTAGAACCCTATATTTGTGTAAATTAGGTTTTTTCGAGTATTTGTCCGATTTGCTTCGTGTTGTTGATTAATTCATGTTGTATATGATTAATCTTTGTATATCCCTTGTTTCCCTACAAATTCATGGTGAAGTTTGTGGTATTTGTGAAATCGAGAGGGTTCAGTTGCGACCCGCCCTCGTTGTTATTTTTGTATGAATTTACATGAATCGTGGGTGGGTTTCGGGTGTATTCCGTTTTCGTACTTATGTAGAATTGATTGTGAATGTATTCTTAAAATCATTATAGGTTCGTGGTTTTCGGTTCCTAGCGAGCGTGGTTGATTTTTCGTTCATTTCGTCGTCAATTTCTCAAGGCAAGTATTCTTGTGAAACCCTTATTCTTAACATGGAATGATAATATGTGTGTGATTTGCTCACTCTGGGAGGATCCTAGGGGGCCTCGGAGGAATCTGTGATTTCGCTCCTGATTCACGAGCTTTTTTAGATAGCCAGTCCAGGAGGGTCCATAGAGACCTCGAATGGGACTAGTGGTTTAGCCCCGGTTCTAGGCGAGTCATGTGCGTGATTTTTAACTATGACCAGTCCGGGAGGGTCCATAGAGGCCTCGGATAGGACTAGTGGTTTAGACCCGGTCCTAGGCAATTTTCAAGTGTGATTATTGACTGTTTGTTTTTTCGGGAAAAGACATGTCTTGATTTTTGAAACAATTTGATGCAGGTACTATGAGATGTGTAGGCGAATGGTTTACCTTGATTACTTGTACTAGCGTAATTGCTAACCCCTTTTGGGGACCCGTTTTTGGGGAAATTCGTGTTATGAATTTCATGTTACGTTCAGCCGGTCGAGCGGGCACTGGAGCAGTACGAGGATGCTGGCTAGGGTTGTTGACGTGTGCAAATGAGTTCCTTTATTTTAGTCATCCGCTTTAAACGTTTGTTTTCAAACTTATAAACTGATATATAGTACACGCGAGTACTTAGCCATTTTAATTTGGAATATGTATACTAAATTGTATTTGTGATTTTCGGTGATGTCGGGATTATCGGTTGTACCAGGCGTTTTATTTTATTTTTGTCTAGGTGATGTGTGTTTTCTCACTAACCGAGATGGTTAGACGAGCGGCATTAATTATTTAGCTTGGTGGGTCCCACGTAGGGGTTCAAGGCGCTGTAATATACCCTGAATATCTTGGGGGTGTTACAGAAAATGGTATCAGAGCACTAGGTTTATGGATACCTAGGTTTGTTGGTTAATTAGGTCTACTTGTGTTTTATTTTGCACATCATCATCACACTGCCATCATTTCGGTACTTCCAGTGTTCATAAGTTTTCCTTACTCGATTCCTCTGTTTTCTTGCATCATACTTCCGTTTCTTAAACTGTGATTGTTTTGCTCTCGTACTTATCATCGAATTACTTTTGCTACCTCTTATCTCAAGTATGGATGCTGGGAGAGATCTAGGCAGAGGTCGTGGCCGAGGACGTGGGGCAGCCAGTGGGGCGGCCATGTCACACACTTTTGGAGCCAGCAGTAATGATGGTCATCAGGACCATACATCTACTCAAGATGACATAGCCGGTAATGGCGCCGACATTGGTGTTGCAGCTGTGATGCAACAAATGGTGAACCAAATGGCTGCGATAGCCCAGGCGATTCAAAATACGGCTCTGCTCGTACTGCTCAGGTCGAAGTGGACCATTGGCTTCAAGATGTCACTTAGATGCATCCTTCTCAGTTTTATGGGGCTTCAGACCCAAGTGGTTGGGAGAGGTGGATCAAAGAGATGTCCAAGATCTTTGTTGCCACTAACTGTCCTGAGGATCGCAAGGTCCCAATAGCCCAGTATTTTCTCACTGGGGACGCTGTTGATTGGTGGGAGGCTGTTGAGCCTCAGGATTATGATGCTTCATGGGCCGAGTTCAGAGACCTTATGGAAGCTGAATACTGTCCGTGGCCATTTCGACAGGCGCGGGTCCATGCTTTTTATGATGCTCAGCCTCGAGATATTCCGGTTTCTCAGGCCATTGCAGATTTCAACCAGAAATTGGGCTTCGTAAAGGCAGGTTAAGGAGGAGAGCGACAAGATTTGCCACTTTTCTAGGCGGATGAAACTGAGGATTCGTGATTATATGTCTGGACTCGCCTGAACCACCCTAATGGACTATCAGAGTAGAGCTCTTGCTTATGATATGTCCTTGACAGCCAGTGAGGCGGCACAAGAAAGTAAGAAACAGAAATCCATCGATAACTTTTCGGGTCACAAGGGCGGAGTTCAACAGAAGTCTCATTCTACTAACGTTCCTGCAGGCGGTTCGGCTTGTTTTTCTGTGGGCTTCCAAGGTACTGCCAGTGTCCCACTCGCGAGGTCAGATGTTTTAATTGTGGCCAGCCGGGCCATAGGAACCAGGAGTGTCATCGTCCGCTGTTGACTTGTCATACTTGTGGCCAGTCGGGCCACAATGCTTCCTTTTGTGATCGTTTATGGCAAACTCTCGGTGCCCAGGCTTCTTTCCCAGTGCCTAGGGAGCCGAGTGTGAACCATGGGTCATTTCCTTCACAGTCTCCACAGACTGTCAGACGAGGGAGAGGTCGGGGTCAGCCCGCTAGAGGGGGAGCTTCCAGTGTCGGCTCTGCTCATCCACGTGTATATGAGATGAGGAGGGCCGATGATCCAGCGGCTACCATGGCTACAGGTACCGTTCATATTCATTCTCATCATGTCAGTATGCTTTTCGATTCTAGTGCTATGCATTCATTCATCTCTATGGAGTGTGTGCACCGTTTGGGTCTTGACTATTTGTCGTCTTGTGAGCCTTTCATTATTAAACTTCCTAGCGGTGATAGGATCGTTGGTGATCGGGAGATCCGAGATTGTCATGTGGTTATTAGTGAGAGGGTTTGGCTCTCTAATCTTATTGTTATGGATATTGAGGGTGAGGATTTGATTCTCAGAGATGATTGGCTCGAGCGTCATGGTGCGATCATGAACTACCGCACGAGGATCATCACCATATTAGTTGAGGACGGCACCGAGCACTTTTTCACGGGATGAAAGAGGGGAAACCAGAAGTTCGTAATAACGCCTTGAAGGCGATGAGACTCTTGTGGAAGGGGTGTACTGGTTATTGGTGTTACGCCTTGAAGACGGAGGATGGTGGAGTTGAGTTTTCGTCGATCCCAGTCGTTAGTGAGTTCCCAGATGTCTTTCCTGACGTGTTGCTGGGGTTACCATCGGACCGTGAGGTTGAGTTCGCTATCGAGTTAGAGCCGGGTGCGACTCTGATTTTGAAGGTGCCGTATCGCATGGCACCTTCCGAGATGGATGAGTTGAAGAAGCAGTTGAGTGAGCTTCTTGAGTCGGGGTATATTCGACCGAGCACTTTGTCTTGGGAAGCACCGGTCCTGTTTGTGCGGAAGAAGTATGGTTCACTGCGTTTATGTATCGACTATCACGAACTAAACAAAGTGACCATCAAGAACAAGTATCCCTTACCGAGGATTGATGACTTGTTTGATCAGTTGCAGGAAGCGGTGGTATTCTCAAAAATCGACTTGAGATCGGGATACTATCAGCTTCGGGTGAAGGAGTCTGATGTCACGTTAACAACTTTTCATACGAGATATGGACATTATGAGTTTGTGGTTAGGCCCTTTGGGCTAACCAACGCGCCGATAGTGTTCATGCAGTTAATGAACAAGGTTTTCATCGAGTATTTGGATAAGTGTGTCGTTGTCTTCATTGACGATATCCTTATCTATTCGGAGAATGAGGAAGAGCATGCGCATCATCTGCGTGTGGTGTTGGACATTTTGAGGACCGAGCGACTCTCTGAGAAGTTCTCGAAATGTGAGTTCTGGCTGAAGGAAGTGATGTTTCTGGGTCACATTATTTCAGCCGAGGGGGTCCATGTGGACCCACATAAGATTGAGGCAGTGCTGGATTGGACACCGCCTAAGAATGTGAAGGAGGTCCGCAGTTTCTTGGGTTTGGCTGGCTACTATCGTAGGTTCATTGAGGGATTCTCGAAAATGTATCGGCCAATTACACAGTTGCTTTGGAAATCTGAGAAGTTCGTCTGGAATGACGAAAGGCAATCGAGTTTTGAGGAGCTGAAGAGGCGTTTGACTGCAGCCCCCGATTCTAGCGTTTTCGTGTGGCAATGAGGTTTTTGCTGTTTATAGCGATGCTTCGAGTCAGGGTCTTGGGTGCGTGTTGATGCAGCACGACAAGACTATTACTTATGCATCGAGGCAGTTGAGGTTGTATGATCTCAATTACCCTACTCACGACTTGGAATTAGCGGCAGTTAGTTTTGCGCTCAAGCTTTAGCATCATTATCTCTTTTGCACTGCATGTCAAACTTTTACCGATCATAAAATTCTGAAGTACATATTCACTCAGCGGGAGTTGAATATGAGGCAGAGGAGGTGGTTGGAATTGATTAAGGATTATGACCTCAAAATCCTTTATCATTCGGGCAAGGCGAATGTCGTGGCAGACGCCTTGAGTCGGAAACCGATTACGTTACGTAAGCTTGAGATACTTACGTCTCAATATGAGCTTCAGCATGATTTGATCGAGTTGGGTGTTTGCCAGGAGTTGTCGGGCAACTTTGTGCATTGGAAGTTTCGTCGTTGCTGATCGATGAAATTAAACTGAAGCAGTTGGAGGATCCGATGATTGCTCAAATCTGAGAGAATGTTCTTAAAGGTAAGTCTCCTGGATTTGTGATTCACGAGGATGGTCTGTTGAGATTCCAGAGTCGACTTTGTGTACCGAACGACTTGGATTTGAGGCAGAGTATTTTGCGTGAGGCCCATGCTACGCCTTACTCATTTCATCCTGGTTCAAGTAAGACGTACAAAGCCCCGAGAAGGAACTTTTGGTGGAATGATATGAAGGAGGAGGTCGCATATTTGTGGTGAGATGTTTAACTTGTCAGCAGGTCAAAATCGAGCATCATCGACCGGCCGTGTTATTGCTATAATATCCGTATTTTTATCTTCTGGTATTTTTCATTTCTTGCTTTTAGTGGCTCGCTTGTAACCGTATTGGTATTTCGAGAATACTCATTTCTGGAATTTATGTCATCCGAGCTTGTTTTGGACTTGTTTTACTCATTTCCGCATTTATTAGCTTTCGTGTCGTTAATTGGTCCGATTCTCATAATCGTTGTTCGGAACAGCCGTTTCGGGGTTGCCGTAAATCCATCTTATGTTGTTATGCGTGTTGTGAGCTTCTGTTTGATGTTTCGATCATGCATCTTGTGTTTCAGGTGTTTTGATCCGTTTGGTATCCTATTGCCTAGCGTTCGCTATTTCTATTGTATAGCGCACGCTAGTATCACTTAGTAGCGCACGCTATGTTTGTTTTGTTGCGCACGCTAACGACTAGAGCACAACAGTGGCAGTAGGTTGTTTCTGCTCTATGCTCTCTGGACGAGCAGCTTAGCGCATGCTAAGATTGTATTTTAGCGCACGCTATGGTTTAGGCTTAGCGCACGCCGGGTGTCCGGTAGCGCGCGCTAATCCGGCAGTCCAGAACTGGGCAGAATGTTTCTGGACTCGGCCTGGTGTTTAGGTAGCGCACGCTATGGCCCGATAGCACGCGCTATCGAGGGTCCGTTAGCGCACGCTATTTCATGGTAGCGCACGCTAACGGGCCAAAACCGTAGGTTTTGGACTATCTTTGACTGAGTGGCGCGCACTAACCATTAGCCGTTAGCGCATGCTAATCTCTTGGGTTATATATACCACAGAGTTGACCCAGATTCATCTCTTTTTCATTTCTCATTCTCTCTGACCCTTGGGCGATTTTGGGCGATCTCCGGGTGATTCGAAGTCTTTCAACTCCTAACCATCATCTTTCTTGAGTTCTTGGTGTAGATTAAGAACATCAACACTTGTTATTCATCTTCGATCCGAGGTAATCTCCTATAACCCTATTTTTGGGAAATTTGGGGATTTTCGAGTTTTTGTCTGATTCGTCACTTATTGTTGATTAATCCATGATGTATATGATTAGTCTTGTTGGTATTCTTGTTTTCCCTACGAGTTCATGGTAAATTTTGTGGTATTTGCGAAATCGAGAGGGTTCGGTTGCGATCCGTCCTCGTCGTTGTTTTTGTACGAACTTACGTAAATCATGGGTGGGTTTTCGGGTGTATTCCATTCCCGTACTAGTTTAGAAATGGTTGTGATTGTATTCTTCAAATTGTTAGGTTCGCATTTGTCGGTTCCTAGCGATCATGCTTGATTTTCCTTTCCGTTCGTGTCGTCGTCAATTATTCAAGGAAAGTATTCTTGGAAACCTTTATGCTTAACATGAAATGGTGATGTATGTATATGTGTGTGCTTTGCTCACTCCGAAAGGGTCTAATGCGGCCTCGGAGGAATCTATGACTTCACTATGGATTCACGAGCTTGATTCGCTAGCCAGCTCGGGAGGGTTCTTATAGGCCTCGAGTGGGATCAGTGGCTTCACCCCGGTCCTAAGAGATGCCTGTGCGTGATTTGTTTTATGATATGGCCAGCTCGGGAGGATCCTTAGAGGCCTCGAGTGGGACCAGTGGCTTCACCCTGGTCCTAGGCAAATTATTGACTGTTTGTTTCTGGAAAAGACATGTCTGGTTTTGGTTTTTGAAATGAATTGATACATGTACTATGAAATGTGTAAGCGAATGATTTGCCTTGATTACTTGTACTAGCGTAATTGCTAACCACTTTAGGGACCCGTTTTGGAGAAATTCTTGTTATGAATTTCAGGTTATGCTCGGTCGGACGAGCGGGGACCGGGACAGTACGAGGATGCTGGCCAGGGTTGTTGACGTGTGCATTTGAGTTTCTTTATTTCCATTGTCCTTTTCGATATGGTTATTTTCTAACATACAAACTTATAGATAGTGCTTGGATTATGGTTTGTATCATTAAATGTCATTGTGGGTGATGTTTATTTCGCCGGTTATACCGGGCATTTTATTTAATTTTCATCTTGGTGATATGTGTTTTCTCGCTAATCGAGACAGTTAGACGAATAGTTTTTCTTATTTAGCCTGGTGGTCCCATGTAGGGGTCCACGGCACTGTAATATACCCTGAATATCTTGGGGGTGTTACAGAAAATGGTATCAGAGCGCTAGGTTTATGGATACCTAGGCTTGTCGGTTATTTGGGACTAGTTGTGTTTTATTTTTCACATCGTCATCACGCTGCCATCATCTCGGTACTTCCAGTGTTCGTAAGTTTTCCTTACTCGGTTTCTTATTTTCTCGTATCCTGCTTCCGTTTCTTGAACTGTGACTGTTTTTTCTCTCGTACTTACCATCCAATTACTTTTGCTACTCCTTATCTCCAGTATAGATGCTGGAAGAGGTTGTGGTAGAGGTCGTGGCCGTGGTTGTGGATGCGGCCGGGGACGTGGGGTAGCCTGTGGGGCGGCCACATCACACTCTTCGGGAGCTGGCAGTAATGATGGCCGTCAGGGCCGCACTGCCACCCAAGATGATACAGCCGATAATGGGCTGACATTGTGTTGCAGCTATGATGCAACAAATGGTGAACCAAATGGCTACTATAGCCCAGGCGGTTCAGAACCCGGCCCTGGCTCGTACTGCTCAGGCCAAAATAGATTGCTGGCTTCAGGACGTCATAAAGATGCATCCTTATCAGTTCTCAGGGGCTTCAGACCCAGTTGATTGGGAGAGGTGGATCAAGGAGATGTCCAAGATATTTGTTGCCACCAACTGACCTGAGGATTGTAAGGTCCCTATCGCCCAATACTTTCTCACTAGGGAAGCTGCTGATTGGTGGGAGGCCGTTGAGCCTCAGGATCATGTTGCTTCTTGGGCCGAGTTCAGAGGCCTTATGGAAGCTGAATACTGTCCATGGTTAGTTCGTCAGGCCCGTGTCCATGCCTTTTATGATGGTTAGTCTCGAGATATTCCGGTCTCTCAGGCCATTGCGGATTTCAATCGGGAATTGGGCTATGTGAAGGCCCAGGTAAAGGAAGAGGATGACAAGATTTGCCACTTTTCTAGGTGGATGAAACCGAAGATTTGCGATTACATGTATGGGATCGCCTGCACCATCTTAAAGGACTATCAGAGCAGAGCTCTTGCTTATGATATGTCCTTGACGACCAGTGATGCGGATCGAGAAAGTAAGAAACAGAAGTCTGCCGGTAACTTTTTGGGTCACAATGGTAGAGCCCATCAGAAATCTCACTCTGCAAATATTCCTGCGGGTGGTTCGGCTCATTTCTCTGGGGGCTCTCGAGGTACTGCCAGTGCCTCTGCTCGTGATGTCAGATGCTTTAACTGTGGCAAGTCGAGCCATGCTTGTCCGCAGTTGACTTGTCATACTTGTGGTCAGTAGGGCCACAAGGCTTTCTTTTGTGAGCGGGTAGGCCAGATTCTTGGTGCCCAGGCTCCTTTTCCAGCGCCTAAGGAGCCGAGTGTGAACCAGGGGTCGTTTGCTCCACCGCCTCCACAGAGTGCCAGCCGAGGGAGATGTCAGGGCCAGCCCGCTAGAGAGGGAGCTTCCAGTGTCGGTTCCGCTCATCCGCGTGTGTATGAGATGAGGAGGGTCGAGGATCCGGCAGCTACCGTGGCTACAGGTACCATTCATATTCAGTCTCATCTTGTTAGTGTGCTCTTTGATTCGGGTGCCACGCATTCATTCATCTCTCTGGAGTGTGTACACCATTTGAGTCTTGACTGTTTGTCGCCTGGTGAGTCTTTCATCGTTAAACTTCCTAGTGGTGATAGGATCGTTGGTGATCGAGAGGTTCAAGACTGTTCTGTGTTTATTTGTGAGAGGTCTTGGCTCTCTAATATTATTGTTGTGAATATTGAGGGTGAGGATTTGATTCTCGGGGATGATTGGCTCGAGCGACATGGAGCAATCATGAACTACCGCACGAGAATCATCACCATGTTAGCCGATAACGGCACCGAGCACTCTTTCACGGGGCGAAAGAGGGGAAACCAGAAGTTCGTAATTAACGCCTTGAAGGCAATGAGACTCCTGCGGAAGGGGTGTACTGGTTATTGGTGTTTCTCCTTGAAGGCGGAGGATGGTGGGGTCAAGTTTTCATTGATTCTAGTTATTAGTGAGTTCCCTGATGTCTTTCCTGATGAGTTAACGGGGTTGCCACCGGACCATGAGGTTGAGTTCGCTATCGAGTTAGAGTCGGGTGCGGCTCCAATTTTGAAGGCGCCGTATCGCATGGCACGTTCAGAGATGGCTGATTTGAAGAAGCAGTTGAGTGAGCTTCTTGAGTCAGGGTATATTTGACCGAGCGCTTCGCCTTGGGGCGCACCGCTCCTGTTTCTGCGGAAGAAGGATGGTTCACTGCGTTTATGTATCGACTATCGCAAACTAAACAAAGTAACCATCAAGAACAAGTATCCTTGCCGAGGATTGATGACTTGTTTGATCAGTT
Source organism: Orobanche coerulescens (assembly GCA_033398695.1). Classification (NCBI taxonomy): domain Eukaryota; kingdom Viridiplantae; phylum Streptophyta; class Magnoliopsida; order Lamiales; family Orobanchaceae; genus Orobanche; species Orobanche coerulescens. The sequence goes on from CM065808.1 coordinate 166,784,463, forward strand.
GCAGGGAGCTGCGGTATTCTCGAAGATCGACTTGAGATTGGGGCACTATCAGCTTCGGGTGAAGGAGTCTAATGTTCCGAAAACAACTTTTTGGACGAGATACGGGCCTTATGAGTTTGTGGTTATGCCCTTCGGGTTAACTAATGCGCCGGCAGTGTTCATGCAGTTGATGAACAAGGTTTTCATTGAGTACCTGGATAAGTGTGTCGTCGTCTTCATTGAAGATATCCTTATCTATTCGAGGGATGAGGAAGAGCATGTACATCATCTGCATGTGGTGTTAGACATTTTGAGGATCGAGCGACTCTATGCGAAGTTCTCGAAATGTGAGTTATGGCTGAAGGAAGTGATGTTTTTGGGTCACGTGATTTTAGCCGAGGGGATCCGTGTGGATCCACAGAATATTGAGGCAGTGTTGGATTGGGCACTGCCTAAGAATGTGAAGGAGGTCCGTAGCTTCTTGGGTTTAGCTGGCTACTACCGTTGGTTCGTCGAGGGGTTTTCGAAACTGCGGCAACTTAAACAGTTGCTCCAGAAATCCGAGAAATTCGTCTGGAATGACAAAAGGCAGTCGAGTTTTGAGGTGTTGAAGAGGCATTTGACTTCAGACCCGATTAGCATTGCCGTGTGGCAACAAGAGTTTTGCCGTTTATAGCGATGCTTTGGGTCAGGGTCTTGGTTGCGTGTTGATGCAGCACAACAAGACTACCGCATATGCGTCGAGACATTTGAGGCCATATGAGCTTAACTACCCTACTCACGATTTGGAGTTAGCCGCAGTTGTTTTTGCGCTCAAGATTTGGCGTCACTATCTTTTTGGCTCTGCATGTCAGATTTTTACCGATCATAAAAGTCTGAAGTACATATTCACTCAGCGAGAGTTGAATATGAGGCAGAGGAGGTGGTTGGAATTGATTAAGGATTATGACCTAGAGATCCTTTATCATTCGGGCAAGGCGAACGTCATGGCAGACGCGGTGAGTCAGAAACCGGTTATGTTGCGGACACTTGAGATACTTACGTCTCAATATGAGCTTTAGTGGGTTTTAATCAGATTGGGAGTTGAGATTTCGGTGCCGGGAGTTGTCGGGCAACTTTGCGCTTTAGAGATTTCGTCATCTCTGATCGATGAGATTAAACTGAACTAGTTGGAGCATCCAATGATTTCTCGAATCCGAGAGAATGTTCTTAAGGGAAAGTCTCCTGGGTTTGTGATTCACGAGGATGGTGTGTTGAGATTCTAGAGTCGGCTTTGTGTACCGAACGACTTGGAATTGAGACAGAGTATTTTGTGGGAGGCCCATGCTACGCCTTACTCCGTTCATGCTGGTTCGAGTAAGATGTATAAGGACCTAAGTAGGAAGTTTTGGTGGAACGACATGAAGGAGGAGGTCGCACGGTGTGTAGCGAGATATTTGACTTGTCAGCAGGTCAAAATCGAGCATCAGCGACTGGTCGGGTTATTACAGTCGCTTCCCATTCCGGAATGGAAATGGGAAGATATTTCGATGGACTTTGTCACGAGCTTGCCGAGATCGAATTCTGGTATGAATATGATTTGGGTGATTATGGACCGTCTGACCAAGTCGGCACATTTCTTGGGCATCAAGGATACCTGGGGCCTGGAGAGGTCGGCTCGTGTGTTTATTGCGCAGATTGTGAGGCTTCACGGTACTCCGAAGTCTATTTTTTCGGATCGGAATGGCCATTTTGTATCGCACTTTTGGCAGGGGGTGCATAAGGCGTTGGGTACTCGGTTGCATCTGAGTACTTCTTTTCATACTCAGTCGGATGGGCAGTCGGAACACACTATTCATACATTTGAGGATATGTTGCGTGCTTGTGCTCTCGATTGGAGCAGCGACTGGGAGGAGCATTTATCGTTGATCGAGTTCACGTACAACAATAGTTGGCACGCGTTGATCAAGATGGCACCATATGAGGCGCTTTATGGGCGGCGATGTCGATCGCCGATTTGCTGGAATGAAGCATCCGATTTGGTCGAGACCGAACCGGATATCGCTTCAGAGACGAGGCGGAAGGTGGAATTGATTCGGGAAAAGATGTTGACTGCTCAGAGTCGACATAAATCCTATGTCGATGTCCGTCGTCGACCTTTAGAATTCGAGGTGGGAGACCACCTTTTGCTAAAGGTGTCGCCGACGAGAGGAGTTTTCCGCTTCGGGAAGAAGGGAAAGTTGAGTCCGAGAATTATTGGGGCCTTTGAGATTCTCGAGAGAGTCGGCGAGTTGGCATACCGTTTGACATTGCCCCCAGCTCTAAGCCACGTTCATAGCATTTTCCATGTTTCCCAGTCGAGGAAATATGTTCCGGATCCTGGTCACATCATCGACTATGGTGAGATTGATATCTCCAAGGATATTACCTTCGAGGAGCATCCCTTGAAGATCTTGGAGCACCGTAAGAAGCGACTGAGGCATAAGACCATTCCTCTAGTCAAGGTGTAGTGGTCGAGGCATGGTGTCGAGGAGCCAACTTGGGAAACCGAGTATAGCATGCGTGCTAGGTACCCCGAGTTGTTTGTTTCTTAAGTTTCGGGACAAAACTTGCTTTTAGAGGGGGAGAATGTAATATCCGCATTTTTCTCTTCAGGTATTTTTCATTTCTTGCTTTTAGTGGCTCGGTTGTAACCGTATTAGTATTTCGAGAATACTCATCTCTGGAGTTTTTGTCATCCGAGCTTGTTTCGGACTTGTTTTACTCATTTCTGCATTTATTGGCTTTCCCGTCGCTAATTGGTCCGATTCTCATAATCGTTATTCGAAACCTCTGTTTCAGGGTTTCCATAAATCCATCTTATGTTGTTATGTGTGTTGTGAGCTTCTGTTTGATGTTTCGATCATGTATCGTATGTTTCGGGTGTTTTGAGCCGTTTGGTATCCTGTTGCCTAGCGCGCGCTATTTCTGTTATATAGTGCACGCTAGTATCACTTAGTAGCGCACGCTACGTTTGTTTTGTAGCGCGCGCTAACGACTCGAGCACAGCAGTGGCAGTAGGTTGTTTCTGCTCTCTGGTCTCTGGACGAGCAGCTTAGCGCACGCTAAGGTTGTATTTTAGCGCACGCTATGGTTTAGGCTTAGCGCACGTCGGGTGTCCGGTAGCGCGCGCTAATCCGGCAGTCCAAAACTAGGCAGAGTGTTTCTAGACTCGGTCTGGTGTTCAGGTAGCGCACGCTATGGCCCGATAGCGCGCGCTATCGAGCGTTCATTAGCGCACGCTATTTCCTAGAAGCGCACGCTAACGGGCCAGAACCGTAGGTTCTGGACTATCTTTGACTGGGTGGCGTGCGCTAACCATTAGCCGTTAGCGCACACTAATCTCTATGGTTATATATACCAGAGAGTTGACCCAGATTCATCACTTTTTCATTTCTCATTCTCTCTCCGACCCTTGGGCGATCTCTGGGCAATTCGAAGTCTTGCAACTCCTAACCATCATCTTTCTTGAGCTCTTGGTGTAGATTAACAACACCAACACTTGTTCTTCGTCTTAGATCCGAGGTAATCTCCTAGAACCCTATTTTTGGAAAATTTGGGGGTTTCGAGTTTTTGTCCGATTCGTCCCGTATTGTTGATTAATCCATGATGTATATGATTAATCTTGTTGGTATTCTTGTTTTCCCCACGAGTTCATGGTAAATTTCGTGGTATTTGTGAAATCGAGAGGGTTCGGTTGCGATCCATCCTCGTCGTTGTTTTTGTACGAACTTACATGAATCGTTGGTGGATTTTCGGGTGTATTCCATTTCCGTACTCGTTTAGAAATAGTTGCGATTGTATTCTACGAATCGTTAGGTTCGGGTTCTTCGGTTCTTAGCGATCGTGCTTGATTTTTCTTTCCATTCGTGTCGTCGTCAATTATTCAAGGCAATTGGAAACCTTTATGCTTAACATGAAATGGTGATGTATGTATATGTGTGTGCTTTGCTCACTCTGGGAGGGTCTGACGAGGCCTCGGAGGAATCTATGACTTCACTCTGGATTCACGAGATTGATTCGCTAGCCAGCTCGGGAGGGTCCTTATAGGTCTCGAGTGGGATCAGTAGCTTCACCCCGGTCCTAGGCGATGCCTGTGCGTGATTTTTTTTATGATATGACCAGCTCGGGAGGGTCCTTAGAGGCCTCGAGTGGGACCAGTGGCTTCACCCCGGTCCTAGGCAAATTTGATTATTGACTGTTTGTTTCCGGAAAAGACATATCTGGTTATGGTTTTTGAAATGAATTGATGCATGTACTATGAAATGTGTAAGCGAATGGTTTGCCTTGATTACTTGTACTAGCGTAATTGCTAACCCCTTTGGGGACACGTTTTGGGGAAATTCTTGTTAAGAATTTCTGGTTATGTTCAGCCGGACGAGCGGGCACTCGGACAGTACGAAGATGCTGTCCAGGGTTGTTGACGTGTGCATTTGAGTTTCTTTATTTTCGTTGTCCTTTTCGATATGGTTGTTTTCTAACATACAAACTTATATATAGTGCTCGCTAGTACTTAGGCATTTTTACTTGGATTATGGTTTGTATCATTAAATGTCATTTATGATTGTGGGTGATGTTTATTTCGCCGGTTATACCAGGCGTTTTATTTAATTTTCGTCTTGGTGATGTGTGCTTTCTTGCTAATCGAGACGGTTAGACGAGTAGTATTTCTTATTTAGCCTGTGGGTCCCACGTAGGTGTCCACGGCGCTGTAATAAACCCTGAATATCTTGGGGGTGTTACAATTGCAGTCGCTTCCCGTTCAGGAATGGAAATGGAAAGATATTTCGATGGACTTCATCACGCGCTTGCCGAGGTCGAAGTCTGGTATGAATATGGTTTGGGTGATTGTGGATCGTCTGACCAAGTCGGCACACTTTCTGGGCATCAAGGATACTTGGTCCAGAAAATTTGGCTCGTGTATTGTTGTTGGTTGATTCTTTAGTCTAATACCCGCAAGCGCACGATTTGTTCGATGTATATATGCGGTGCAAGGTCGATTCCACAGGGAGGACTATGATAATGAAGTAAAATTATTCCTATCGTTTTGAACCAAATTTAAATTAAATTCTAACCTAGTCCCAAATAATTTGTTATTGGAATGTTATAATAATTGCATTAAATAACTAGTAATTTTTAAGTAGATTTTAGATAAATTGATTTTAAATAATTTACTAGGGTTTAGAATCCACCAATGTCTATTTATTATATAATTTATATTCTAATTCCAAGAAATTTAGGGAATAGATTCTGAAATCAATCTCACTATTTTCCTATAGATTTGACAATAAGTACAAAATTATAATTCAAATATAGATTTTTCTTCGCTTGAAAAATGTAATTTCTAAGCATTATATGTATCTAATTTAATGGAAAATAAATAATCAAAGAAATAAATAATATCAATAATCACAAAGCAATGGGGAATTTATAACTATCAAAAATGCGTGATATAATTGATGAAATAATATTCCCCTATTGAAGCAAAAATCATAATCGTTAAAAATATTTATTTGGAATTATTATATAAATATTAATAATAATATAGACATGGTTTCATCATAACTTGAAAAGAAATTTACTCACTCATAATAACAACACAAATAAATAAATATTCCATAATATTATTACACAAATATAATTTTATTACACAATATTTTTATTTCTCTCCCTTACAATAATATCTCTCTATTTTTTCTCCTTTTTTCGGCTCTCAAAACACTACACAATCATCCCCTATTTATACTACTACAAAATTAATAAAATAATAATTTTTAACATTTTAAAATCCCACCCCCAATTATTTCACGGCTACTAAGGGGTGCTGATGTCATGGATGACATCAGCACAGAGTTGAATTTCTGGTCCAATCGGGTGTTGACATGAGGCACAATATGGTCCGTCTATTTAATTGTCCTTCGAACGGTCATAACTTCTTCATACGAACTCGGACTCGGATGAATTTTTTTTTTAAACGATCGTCTCGACGAGACAAATAAAATGAGACCAGTTGTGACTATATTTGAATTTTGTAAAAATATCGCCCTTGAACCAATTGATCTATCTTGTACCGGTTGGTGAACCTGCAGATATAATTTAATTCCAATTAATTATCCAAAAATGACACAAAAGTATAGAAAAATCTAACAAAATGAAATAATATAAATATATAGTAAAACGAATAAATTATAACATAATACACAATTATATATATAAAATACTAATAAAAATATTACTCAAAATATACTAAACAAATTCCCCCACACTTATCTTTTGCACGTCCTCGGGCAAATCTTATACCCGAGTTATAAAACTCATATACTGAAAAAAATCATGACAAAACTGTAACACCCCCGAGATATTCAAGGTGTATTACAGTGCCGTGGACCCCTACATGGGACCCACCAGGCTAGACACAATTTAAACAGTAGAAATACACATTGTCCAGTCGAAAATCAAATAACACGCCCGGTACAACCGGCGGAAAATCAACAATGGCAAACATAAATAACTTCCACGAATACAAAACAAAATCTGAAGAGAAAAGTCTATGTGCTCGCGAGTACAATCTATAAGTTTTAAAAGTAGACAACAATCATATCGAATGGAAATAAACGGAAATGAAAAGACTCAATGAACATGTCAACGACCCTGGCTAGCATCCTCGTATTGTCCCAACGCTCGCTCATCCGGATGATCATAACCTGAAATCCATAACAAGAATTTCCCCACGTCGAGTCCCCAAAGGGGTTAGCAATTACGCTGGTACAAGTAATCAAGGCAAACCATTCGCTTACACGTTTTATAGTACAATGCACCAAATCATTTCAAAAACCAAAACCAGACATGTCTTTTCCGGAAACAAACAGTAAAACAATTTGTCTAGGACCGGGGCGAAGCCACGAATCCCACCCGAGGCCTCTAAGGACCCTCCCGAGCTGGCCACATTCATAAAACAAAATCAAGCACCACAGATCACCTAGGACCGGGACGAAGCCACGAATCCTACTTGAGGCCTGTAAGGACCCTCCCGGGCTGGCCGCGAAACAAACTCATGAATCCAGGACAAAGCCATAGATTCCCCCGAGGCCCCGTCGGACCCTCCCGGGGTGAGTAAATCACACACAATATACATTACCATTTCACGTTAAGCATAAAGGTTTCCAAAGATACTTGCCTTGAATAATTGACGACGCAACGAACGGAAAGGAAAATCACCGACGAACGCTATGAACCAACGAAACCGAACCTAACGATTCGAAGAACATAATCACAACCAACTCTAGACGAATACGAAAATGGAATACACCCAAAAACCCGCCTACAATTCATGTTTATTCGTACAAAAATAACAACGAGGGCGGACCACAACCAAACCCTCTCGATTTCGCAAAACCATGAAAATATACCATGAATTCGTAGGAAAAACTAATGATATCAACAAGATTAATCATATTCATCATGGATTAACCAACAAAACGGAACGAATCGAACGAAAATCCCAAAACCCGCAATTTATCCAAAAGTAGGGTTCTAAGAGATTTACATTAAATTAGGATGAAAGATTTGTGTTGATGTTGTTATTACACACCAAGAATTCGTGGAAGATGATGGTTGAGATGATTAGAGGAAGAAATCACCAAGAAAATCGCCTGGAATCGCTAACGCCGCGGAGGGGGAAAGAAATGAGAACAATACGTTCATCTGGGTCAACTCCCTGATTTATATAGCCAGGGAGTGTTAGCGTGTGCTAACGGGGCAAAATTTTGGTCCAGGAATTAACGTCCCAGTCCAGTAACTAGACTACTGGGCCGTTAGCGTGCGCTACCCAAAACATAGCGTGCGCTAATAACCTCTCGGTAGCGCGCGCTATCGGACATAGCATGTGTTACCTGAACAACAGCCGAGTCCAGAAGCAAACTGCCAGTACACACCTGATCCAGTTAGCGCGCGCTATCGGCCAAACGTAGCGTGCGCTACCTGGGCACCTAACCGAGTCTAGTAGCAAACTGTCCAGTACTGGGCAGTCATGCTAGCGCACGTTACCGGGCACCCTAGCGTGCGCTAGTCCCCCGACATTAGCGTGCGATAGACAACGTAGCATACGCGAATCCGTTAGTCCAGAGGGCTGGAAACAAAACTATCACTCCCAGGGCTGGCTAGTTAGCGCGCGCTACGAAGTAGACGTAGTGTGCACTACTAAGGGACTCTAGCGTGCGCTATGCAGAAAAGATAGCGCGCTCTAGGTACGGAATATAAACGGTCCGAAACACCAGAATATGAACGAAACATCAAATAGAACATCTCAAAACGCATAATAACATAGAATGGATCCACGGCAACCCCGAAACGGCGGTTCCGTATAACAATTTCGAGAATCAGATCAAAAGATGACGGAAGAAATACACTGAAAAATACACGAGGGGCGCTACAAGTGAGAATTACATCGAAAAATGAAAATACCGGGAAACGAAAAATGCGGATATTACATTCTACCCCTCTAAAAATAAGTTTCGTCCCGAAACTTAAGAAACAAACAACTCAGGGTACTTAGCACGCATGCTATCCTCGGTTTCCCAAGTTGCCTCCTCGACACCATGTCTCGACCACTGTACCTTGACCAAGGGGATGGTCTTATGCCTAAGTGGCTTCTCACGATGCTCCAAAATCTTCAAGGGACGCTCCTCAAAAGTAATATCTTCAGCGACATCAATCTCACCATAATCGATGACGTGACTAGGATCCGGGACATATTTCCTCAGCTGGGAAACATGAAAAATGCTATGAACATGACTCAAGGCCGGGGGTAACGCCAAACGGTATGCCAACCCACTGGCTCGCTCGAGAATCTCGAAGGGTCCAATAAATCTCGAACTCAACTTCCCTTTTTTTCCAAAACGGAAAACTCCTCTCGTCGGCGACACCTTTAGCAAAATGTGGTCTCCCACCTCGAATTCCAAAGGTCGACGACGGACATCGGCATATGACTTCTGTCGACTCTGGGCAGTCAACATCCGTTCCCGTATTAATTCTATCTTTCGCCTCGTCTCTAGAACGATATCCGGCTTGGTCCCGACCATATCGGACGCCTCATTCCAACAAATCGACGATCGACAATGCCGCCCATAAAGTGCCTCGTACGGTGCCATCCGAATCGACGCGTGCCAACTATTGTTGTACGTGAATTCGATCAATGGCAAATGCTCCTCCCAGTCATTGCTCCAATCGAGAGCACAAGATCGCAACATATCCTCGAATGTCTGGATAGTGCGTTCCGACTGTCCATCTGACTGAGGATGAAAAGAGGTACTCAAACGCAAACGAGTACCTAATGCCTTATGCACTGCCTACCAAAAGTGTGATACAAAACGGCCATCCTGATCCGAAACAATCGACTTCGGAGTACCGTGAAGCCTCACAATCTGCGCGATAAACACACGAGCCAACTTCTCCGGGCTCCAACTGTCCTTGATGCCCAGAAAATGTGCTGACTTGGTCAGACGATCAACAATCACTCATACCATATTCATGACCGACCTCGATCTCGGCAAACTCATAATGAAATCCATCGATATGTATTCCCATTTCCATTCCGGAAAAGGAAGTGACTACAATAACCCGGCCGGTCGCTGATGCTCGAATTTGACCTGCTGACAAGTCAAACACCTCGCTACAAATTGTGCGACCTCCTCCTTCATATCATTCCACCATAAATTCCTTCTCAGGTCCTTGTACATCTTACTCGAACCACGATGAACGGAGTAAGGTGTAGCATGGGCCTCACGCAAAATACTCTGTCTCAACTCTGAGTCGTTCGGTACACAAAGCCGACTCTGGAATCTCAAAACACCATCCTCGTGAATCACAAACCCAGGAGACTTTCCCTTAAGAACGTTCTCTCGGATTTGAGTAATCATCGGATCCTCCAACTGTTACAGCTTAATTTCGTCGATCAAAGACGACGAAATCTCTAAAGCACAAAGTTGCCCGACAGCTCCAGGCAACAAAACCTCAACATATAACTCGATCAAAACTCGCCGAAGCTCAGACTGAGACGTAAGGATCACAAGTGTTCGCAACACAACCAGTTTCTGACTCAAGGCGTCGGCCACAACGTTCGCCTTGCCCGGATGATAAAGGATTTCGAGGTTATAATCCTTAATCAACTCTAACCACCTCCTCTGCCTCATATTCAACTCCCGCTGAGTAAATACGTACTTCAGACTTTTATGATCGGTAAAAATCCGACATGCAGAGCCGAAAAGATAGTGACGCCAAATTTTGAGCGCAAAAACAACTGCCGCTAGCTCCAAATCGTGAGGAGGGTAGTTAAGCTCATATGGTCTCAATTGTCTCGACGCATAGGCAATGGTCTTGCCTTGTTACATCAATACGCACCCAAGACCCTGACCCGAAGAATCACTATACACAGCAAAACCTTTGTTACCACACAGTAATGCTAAAACCGGGGTTGAAGTCAAACGCCTCTTCAGTTCCTCAAAACTCGAATGTCTATCGTCATTCCAGACGAACTTCTAGGACTTCTGGAGCAATTGTGTAAGTGGCCGAGCTAGTTTCGAGAAACCCTCGACGAACCTACGGTAGTAGCCAGCCAAACCCAAGAAACTACGAACTTCCTTCACGTTTTTGGGCGGTGCCCAATCCAACACAGCCTCAATCTTCTGCAGATCCACTCGAACTCCCTCGGCTGAAATCACGTGACCCAAAAACATCACTTCCTTCAGCCAGAACTCACATTTCGAGAACTTCGCATAGAGTTGCTCGGTCCTCAAAAGGTCTAACACTATCCGCAAATGATGGGCATGCTCTTCCTCGTTCCTCGAATAAATGAGAATATCGTCAATGAAGATGACGACACACTTATCCAAATACTCGATAAAGACTTTGTTCATCAACTGCATAAACACGGCCGGCGCATTAGTTAACCCAAAAGGCATAACTACAAACTCATAATGTCCGTATCTCGTCCGAAAAGCTGTTTTCGGCACATCGGACTCCCTCACCCGGAGCTGATAGTACTCCGATCTAAAATCAATTTTCGAGAACACCGCAGCTCCCCGTAACTGATCGAACAAGTCACCAATCCTCGGCAAAGGATACTTGTTCTTGATTGTCACCTTGTTTAGTTCGTGATAGTCGATACACAAACGCCGTGAACCATCCTTCTTCCGCACAAATAGGACCGGTGCCCCCCAAGGCGAGGCGCTCGGTCGGACATACCCCGACTCAAGAAGCTCACTCAACTGCTTCTTAAACTCGGACATCTCTGAAGCTGCCATGCGATACGGCACCTTCGAAATCGGAGCCACACCCGGCTCTAACTCTATAGCAAACTCGACCTCACGGTCCAGTGGCAATCCCGGTAACTCGTCAGGAAATACATTAGGAAACTCACTAACAACTGAATCGAAGAAAACTCGACTCCACCATCCTACGCCATCAAGGCATAGCACCAATAACCAATACACCCCTTTCGCAGGAGCCTCATCGCCTTCAAGGCACTAATAACGAACTTATGGTTTCCCCTTTTTCGCCCCGCGAAAGAGTGTTCGGTGCCGTCCTCGGCTAACATAGTGATGATTCTCGTGCGGTAGTTCATCATTGCGCCATGCCGCTTGAGCCAATCATCCCCGAGAATCAAATCCTCACCCTCATTACCCACAACAATAAGATTAGAGGGCCAAGCCCTCTCACAAATAGACACAGAGCAGTCCCGGACTTCTCGATCACCGACAATTCTATCACCGCTAGGAAGTTTAACGATGAAAGGCTCGCAAGGTGATAAGCAGTCGAGACTCAAACGACGTACACACTCTATAGAAATGAATGAATGCGTAGCACCCGAATCAAAAAGCACACTGACAGGATGGGAATGGATATGAACGGTACCTGTCGCCATAGTGGCCGCTGGATCATCGGCCCTCCTCATGACATAGATACGCGGATGGGTAGAGCCGACACTGGAAGCTCCTACTTTATAGGGCTGACCCCGACCTCTACCTCGACCGGCATTCGGCGGAGGCTGCAGAGCAAATGAGCTCTGGTTCACACTCGGCTACATAGGTGCTGGGTGAGAAGAACGGGCGCCGCAAATCTGTCTGATCTGTTCACAAAAAGAAGCCTTGTGGCCCGACTGACCACAAGTATGACAAGTCAAAGGCGGAAGAGGACACTCCCGGTTCCTATGGCCCGGCTGGCCACAGTTAAAGCATGTGGGATCACGGACGGGGGTTCCGGCGGCACCACGAAAATTCCCAGAGAAACGAGCCGAACCGCCCGTAGAAATGTTTGCAGAGTGAGATTTCTGCTGACTTCCACCCCTGTAACCCGAAAAATTCCCAGCGGATTTCTGCTTCTTACTCTCTCGGACCGCCGCACTAGCTGTCATCGACATATCATAGGCAAGAGCTCGACTCAGATAATCCTTCAAAGTAGTACAGACGAGCCCAGACATGTAGTCCCAAATTGACAGTTTCATCCTCCTAGAAAAATAGAAAATTTTGTCGCTCTCTTCGACAACCTGGGTCGTCACATAACCCAACTCCTTGTTAAAATCGGCAATAGCTTGGGATACGGGAATATCCCGTGGTTGAGCATCATAGAAAGCATGGACTCGAGCCTGTCTAACTAGCCATGGGCAATATTCAGTCTCCATCATTTCCTGAAATTCGGCCCACGAAGCAACATGATCTTTGGGCCCAACGGCCTCCCACCAATCCATAGCGTCCCCAGTGAGAAAGTACTGGGCAATAGGGACCTTACGGTCCTCAGGACATTTGGTGGCAATGAAGACTTTAGATATCTCCTTGATCCACCCCTCCCAGCCGATCGGGTCTGATGCTCCTGAAAACTGGGGAGGATGCATCTTGATGACATCTTGGAGCCAACGGTCTGCTCCGCCCCGATTAGCATGGGATGGATCGGGGTTCTGAACCACCTGAGCTATCGCCGCCATTTGGTTTACCATTTGCTGCATAACGGCCGCAATACCAAGGTCGGCGAGCTCCTGAGAAGAAGCATGACTGTGACGGTCACCGGTACTGCCTGCTCCCGAAGAATGCGACGTGGCCGCCCCACCGGCTGCCCCACGTCCCAGGCCGCGTCCTCGGCCACAACCACGACCCCTTCCAGCATCCATGATGGTGTTAAGAGGTGGCAAATAAAAAGCAACTCGATGATAAGTAAAAGAGGGAGAATAACCATAGTTTAAGAAGCGGAAATACGGTACGAGAAAGTAAAGAATCGAGTAAGGAAAACTTACGAACATTGGAAGTACTGAGATGCCGGCAGCGGTGTGACAATGTGCAAAACAAAACACAACTAGACCCAAATAACCGACAAGCCTAGGTATCCATAAACCTAGTGCTCTAATACCATTTTCTGTAACACTCCCGAGATATTCAAGGTGTACTACAGTGTCGTGGACCCCTACATGGGACCCACTAGGCTAGACACAATTTACATAGTAGAAATACACATTGTCCAGTCGAAAATCAAATAACACGCCCGGTACAACCGGCGGAAAATCAACAATGGCAAACATAAATAACTTCCACGAATATAAAACATAATCCGAAGAGAAAAGCCCAAGTACTCGCGAGTACAATCTATAAGTTTTAAAAGTAGACAACAATCATATCGAATGGAAATAAATGGAAATTAAAAGACTCAATGCACATGTCAACGACACTGGATAGCATCCTCGTATTGTCCCAGCGCTCGCTCGTCCGGATGATCATAACCTGAAATCCATAACAAGAATTTCCCCATGACGGGTCCCCAAAGGGGTTAGCAATTACGCTAGTACAAGTAATCAAGGCAAACCATTCGCTTACACTTTTTATAGTACAATGCACCAAATTATTTCGAAAACCAAAACCAGACATGTCTTTTCCGGAAACAAACAGTCAAACAATTTGCCTAGGACCGGGACGAAGCCACGAATCCCACCCGAGGCCTCTAAGGACCCTCCCGAGCTGGCCACATTCATAAAACAAAATCAAGAACCACATGTCACCTAGGACCGGGACGAAGCCACAAATCCCACCCGAGGCCTCTAAGGGCCCGGGAAGACCCTCCCGGGCTGGCCGCGAAACAAACTCATGAATCCAGGACGAAGCTATAGATTCCCCTGAGGCCCCGTCGGACCCTCCCGGGGTGAGTAAAGCACACATAATATACATTACCATTTCACGTTAAGCATAAAGGTTTCCAAAAATCCTTGCCTTGATTAATTGACGACGCAACGAACGGAAAGGAAAATCACCGACGAATGCTATGAACCAATGGAACCGAACCTAACGATTCGAAGAACATAATCACAACCAACTATAGACGAATACGGAAATGGAATACACCTCAAAACCCGCCTACAATTCATGTTTATTTGTACAAAAATAACAGCGAGGGCGGACCACAACCAAACCCTCTCGATTTCGCAATACCATGAAAATATACCATGAATTCGTAGGAAAAACTAATGATATCAACAAGATTAATCATACTCATCATGGATTAACCAACAAAACGGAACGAATCGAACAAAAATCCCAAAACCTCCAATTTATCCAAAAGTAGGGTTCTAAGAGATTTACCTTAGATTAGGATGAAAGATTCGTGTTGATGTTGTTATTACACACCAAGAATTCGCGGAAGATGATGGTTGAGATGATTAGAGGAAGAAATCGCCAAGAAAATCGCCTGGAATTGCTAACGCCGCGGAGGGGGAAATAAATGAGAACAATCCGTTCATCTGGGTCAACTCCCTGGTTTATATAGCCAAGTAGTGTTAGCGCGCGCTAACACCCATAAGTTAGCGTGCGCTAACGGGACAAAATTTTGGTCCAGGAATTAACGTCCCAGTCCAGTAACTAGACTACTGGGTCGTTAGCGTGCGCTACCTGAAACGTAGCGTGCGCGAATAACCTCTCGGTAGCGTGCGCTATCGGACATAGCGTGCGTTACCTGGACAACAGCCGAGTCCAGAAGCAAACTGCCAGTACACACCTGATCTAGTTAGCACGCGCTATCGGCCAAACGTAGCGTGCGCTACCTGGGCACCTAACCGAGTCCAGTAGCAAACTGTCCAGTACTGGCCAGTCATGCTAGCGCACGTTATTGGGCACCCTAGCGTGCGCTAGTCCCCCGACATTAGCGTGTGCTAGACAACATAGCTTACGCTGATCCGTTAGTCCAGAGGGCTGGAAACAAAACTGTCACTCCGAGGGCAGGCTAGTTAGCGCGCGCTACGAAGTAGACATAGCGTGCGCTACTAAGGAACCTCTAGCGTGCGCTATGCAGAAAAGATAGCGCGCGCTAGGTACGGAATATAAACGGTCCGAAACACCGGAATATGAACGAAACATCAAACGAAACATCTCAAAACGCATAATAACATAGAATGGATCCACGGCAACCCCGAAACGGCGGTTCCGTATAACAATTTCGAGAATTAGATCAAAAGATGATGGAAGAAATACACTGAAAAATACACGAGGGGCGCTACAAGCGTGAAATACACCGAAAAATGAAAATATCGGGAAAAGAAAAATGCGGATATTACAAAAATCAATATCAAGAGAGAACAAGTGATCATGACCCAAGTGAGATCAGAGAAAAAAATAGGATGCCGCACCAAATTCTAACAACTTCATTGAGAATTGAATGCCAAAAGATTCAGTACCCTCACGGTGGATATCACTCTTCACTCAAGTGTATATACGGGATATTCGAGAAGAGTTCACTCATATCAAAGCATAATGTGTCATTACCATATGCTTGGTCAAAAATCAAATCTCCACTACTTAAAAATAAACTCATGCATAAATCAAAAGGTCTTTCTTTTGGTTGTAACGTGGCTTTGGGTATGGGTGGGATAAAGGGAAAATTATGAGATTTGCTAGCCAAGATCAATTGTGAATTTATATGCATAACAAATCCTACAAATAACAATCAACACCCCCCTTCTGTAATGAAAACTCTCAAACCATCATCCCCAATTTATTCTGTACATGGTAATTGAATATTCATCTGGTAAGATCATACTCTTGTGTAGGAAAAAGTAAGCAATGGATCTTCTGGAAGGAATTATATATCACTCAAGGGATAGTTCAAATGCTATTTTATGTATATATAGTTATGATTTTCGCACTTGACCTCCCGCTTTTTTTATGAGGCCTTTTTTTTTCTTTTGGCCTTTATTTATATTTTTTTTTATTCGATTCAATACTCCAATGTACTTCACACCCTTTCACTTTCAACAAAAGCTCTTAATCTCTACAATACTCTTATGAACATCGGTCCCTATTTGTCACACATCTAGTTCACAATTAAATCTTTCACTAGAGGGTGCAAATGGATGAGTCATCAACAATAATGGATAATGGCTAAAGTAATGTGCTTGATCAAAGAAATAGGCTCAGGCTCAATGGGTCTTCTAAGTATAAAATGTAATGGGTGGGAAAATATAAGCCAACAAGGGGTTAATCCTAATTGCCTTTTTCATCTTAATGCAAGAGTTTATGAATGTAGTCTCAAAATGTATAAATGAGCAAGTTCTAGAATGAACACAATATGTTTGACCACACAACAAAAAATATAGAGTGTAGATAAGGATTTCTCTAAGGCTCAAAACTCACAAAAAGGGGTGTTGTATCAAAACCAGTGAAACATCCCAAAAATGATTTTTTTCACTAACGTTTTCTCAAGAAAATGGTGCCGTGATTTTCAACCTCTTTATATATATACACCTTCCCCCACACTTAATGATAAACAATATCCTTATTGTGTAAAAAGAACAATGGAGTAAGGGTTTAAATAAGGCTTCCCTGTTTATGAAAGACGACGCTTCGCTCAAGCCCTTTTTTTTGGACCTGCAAGAATTAAGTGTGGCAAAACAACAAAAGAAAATATATACCCGGAAGTATAACACAAACAACCTAGATGCGCTTCAAGAGAGTCCGAAGAGTCTCCTTACGCTGCCATCAATGCTTTTATTAAAAACAAACGAGAAAAAGTACAGTAATAGAAATAACAGTACATAAATCGTGAGATGCGCATCAAGAGGTCTAAAAGAAACTCCTTAAGTTGCCATCATTTTCACGATTTTTACACTCGCTAAAAAGTAAAAACAACAAGAGGAATAAAGTGGGATATCAGAGGGAAAGGAATGTATCAATTTTGCGTTTCCGCACAGTGAAATCTTCCATCCAAACAATATTAGATAGAGGTGGGTATGGTTCAGGAACAAATGCAATAAGTTTTTTTATCATCTCTTCTGGTGTTGTTGCAACAACTATGATTCGTTTAGCACGCTCAGAAATAAAACCTTTTTCAGAAGAGTAGTTGATGAAAGATAGTAAACTATCGAAGAAACCATTGACATTTAGCAGACCTATTGGTTTCGTATGAACATTTAGCTGGGCTCTGGTAACCACATGAAAAAGTTCCTCAAGAGTGCCAAAACCACCGGGAAGGGTGATAAAGGCATCAGCATTATTTATCATGTGAGTTATGCGGTCTTGCATATTTATAGCTCTAAACTCATCTCCAATGGTTGCTCCGGTGATTTTACTTTCATCCAGAGGTTTTGGAATGATTCCCAACACTTTTACTCCTTCCATATAGGCAGAAGCAGCAGCACGTCCCATTAATCCTAGACTTCCTCCTCCGTAAACTACATGAATGCATTTTTCTCCTAAGGTACGACCCAAGTTGTGGGCTGCTTCAGTAAAGCAAGCCTGTTTCCCATGACTAGCTCCACCAAAAATGCAGATGGAGTTAAATCTTTTTGTGGAAGATGATGATTCCATTTTTTGAAAAGAAAATTACTTAGAGAGAAAATGAAAAGAATACAAGTTTGAGGGATGCAGAAAAAAAACAACTGCGATGTTTATTTATAGATGCAAAATAAAGTAAAAAGATTTATCAAATCTGTGACCGCGTTAATTGCCCTTCAACTACTCAATAGAATAATGAATGCATTTATTGCGTATCACATTTTATATTCAGAAAATCTAAAAAAATGACAAAAAGTAAAGATACTCATGTGTATGTACAGTAGTTGTGGTTGTGGCTCACATATTCCTCTGGTTTTACGTTCAGAAACGGCTTAAACTCCTTCTATGAGTCGGGGAGAAGCTTTCCATCCAATTTTCTTACAAATTGGCAAACAGGGTCTTTTAACGTCAGATTCTCAAGACGTTGTTCATATTCTGGTTTGAATTTATTTCACAAACATCGAATCTCGTAATGTACGAGTCCACTAGGATGCGTGTCAAGAGAAATTTCGATATCATCTAAATTCTCCTTATTCAGACCATCCTTGATGAACTGAATTTTATCTTCTCTGTTTGTGGAAGGAATTCCTAAAGATCGACATCTTGAATCACAATTCCACCTAGCACATTTGTAGCAAACGACGATTTTCTTTGCTCATCGTTTCTTGGCATATGAACTTTTTCCAAGCCCTGATAAAAATCTAGTTGGTGTTTCCGTGAATTCACCCGCTATTCTCACTTTGACTTCAATAATAAATCGAATATCAAAAGGTATACCGTTATTCATAAGCAACCTCATCCATTCAAGTATGGCTTGGTAAAGTTTCAAAATGACTTTTTTGCTAAGAAAGGGAAATCTTTTTTCAATTATTTTCAAAGTGTGTTCCATAATTAAAAAAATAAAAAACTAAATCAGTTGTTGTGGGAAACTGAAAAAGCCGACTTTACTAGCCATAAGGTACCGTTATCCGCCACTTGACCGGACAAACACAATGGAGTATTAATTCACAATATCGGGGTCTTTAAGAAGATTTTAATTCTAAATATGGTTTTAACCGTTGACCATTCACTTTAAAAATATTACTATTTTTTGGATTTTCAATTTCTACAGCTCCGTGAGGATAGACCGTACGAATAATAAATGGACTAGACCATCGTGTATGCAACTTGCCTGGAAATAATAACAAACGAGAGTTAAAAAGGACTTTTTGACCAGGAGAAAAAGTTTTTCTCAAAAAATTTCATTTTGCCCTTATATTTCCTTGCACAATCGTAAGCATTATTTCTGATTTCTTCCAATTCATTTAGTTGAAGTTTCCTATGAATTCCAGCCATGTCTAATGAAAAATTTAATCGTTTTATGGCGCAGTATGCTCTATGTTCCAATTCAACAGGAAAATGACATGGTTTTCCAAAGACAAGCCTAAATGGAGACATTCCGATGGGAGTTTTAAAAGCAGTACGGTAAGCCCACAATGCATCATTCAATCGCAAAGACCAATCTTTTCTTGTAGGATTAACAGTTTTTTCAAGAATATGTTTGATTTCTCTGTTTGAAATTTCAACTTGTCCACTTGTTTGAGGGTGATAAGGAGTAGCAACTTTATGTGTAACACCATATTTTTTAAATAAATGATTCAAAAATTGGTTACAAAAATGTTTTCCTCCATCACTTATAATTGCTCGTGGTGTTCCAAATCTGGAAAAAATATTTTCTTTCAAAAATTTTACCACGACTTTGTGGTCATTTGTTTTGCAAGCAATTGCTTCTACCCATTTTGAAACATAATCGACGGCCACAAGGATGTAAAGATTGCCAAAAGAAATTGGAAAAGGTCCCATAAAATCTATGCCCCAAACATCAAATATTTCAATAATTAAAATTGGGTTTAAAGCATCATATTTCTTTTAGAAATTCGACATAATCTTTGACATCTATCACATGTGCTGCAATATGAATGTGTATCTTTGAAAAGTGTTGGCCAATAAAAACCACATTGCAGAATTTTAGCAGTTGTTTTCTTTGAACTAAAATAACCTCCACATGCATGATCATGACAAAAGGAAATGATATTTTGTTGTTCATGTTCTGGCACACATCTCCTAATAATTTGATCAGGACAATATTTGAACAAATATGGATCATCCCAAAAGAATTTTTTTACTTCGTTTAAAAATTTTGTTTTATCTTGGTTATTCCAATGAGATGGCATGTTACCAGTGACAAGATAATTGACAATGTCTACATACCAAGGTATTTGAGAAACAGACATGAGTTGTACATCAGGGAATGTCTCATTAATGGGAGGTTCTTTATCGGTAAAATTCACGATTAGCCTAGACAAATGATCAGCAACAACATTTTCAGAACCTTTTTTATCTCGAATTTCTAAGTCAAACTCTTGTAACAATAGAATCCAACGGATCAAGCGAGGTTTAACATCTTTCTTAGAAAGAAGGTATTTTAATGCAGCATGATCAGAGTAAATTATCACTTTCAAACCAATCAAGTAAGGTCGAAATTTGTCTAAGGCAAAAATGATTGCAAGCAATTCTTTTTCAGTTGTAGAATAATTTAATTGGGCATCATTTAGAGTTCTACTTGCATAATATATTACAGTTGGCAATTTATTTTCTCTTTGACCCAAAACTACGCCGACGGCATAGTATGCATCACACATTATTTCAAAAGGAAGATTTCAGTTTGGAGATTTCATGATAGGTGCAGAGCTCAACATATATTTGAGTGTCTTAAAAGCTTTTAGACAATGATCATAAAATACGAAAGGTGTGTCTTTTGAAAGTAAATTACATAATGGCCTTGAGATTTTGCTAAAATCTTTGATGAATCGACGGTAAAAACCAACATGGCCTAAGAATGACCGAATTTCTTTAATCGTTCGTGGGCGTGGAAGACTGGATATTAAATCAACTTTAGATTTGTCCACCTCAATTCCTTTTTCAGAAATCACATCTCCTAAGACAATTCCTTTTTTAACCATAAAATGACATTTTTCCCAGTTTAGGACAAGATTCTTCTCCTTACACCTAACCAACACTTGGGTTAAGTGGTGTAAACATTCATCAAAGCTAGACCCGAATACAGAAAAATCATCCATAAAAATTTCCAAAAACCGCTCAACCATGTCAGAGAAAATGCTCATCATACACCTCTGAAAAGTAGCAGGTGCATTGCACAACCCAAATGGCATTCTTCGGTAAGCAAAAGTGCCGAAAGGACAGGTAAAAGTGGTTTTTTCTTGATCATCAGGAGTAATGGGAATTTGGTTATAGTCGGAATATCCATCAAGAAAAAAATAATAAGCATGACCGGCTAACCTTTCTAGCATTTGATCAATAAAAAGAAGTGGAAAGTGATCTTTTCTTGTAACAGAGTTCAATTTTCTGTAATCAATACAGACTCTCCATCCAGTTTGAATTCTGGTTGGAACAAGTTCATTTTCTTCATTCGTGATTACAGTTATGCCAGATTTCTTTGGAACTATATGAACAGGACTAACCCAAGAGCTGTCAGAAATAGGGTAGATGATCCCTACATCTAAGAGTTTGATTATTTCAGATCTTACAACTTCTTTCTAACTAGGATTTAGTCTTCTTTAAAATTCTCGGGAAGTTTTCGCATTTTCTTCAAGGTGAATTCGATGCATGCATATAGAAGGACTAATACCTTTAATATCGGAGATGGTCCAGCCTATTGCTTGTTTATGTTCTTTAAGAACATTGATTAACTTATCTTCTCATTCTTCATCTCAATCAGATGCTATGATGACAGGCAGGGTTTCTGATGGTCCTAAAAATGCATATTTTAGAGACTCAGGTAATGGATTGAGCTCTATCTTTGAATCCTCAATAGGTCCTTCTTTATTCATTTGGCTCTCAAGTGGTTCGGTTTTAGCTTTCCATTTATCATTATCCAATAATGGTGTAAACTCTAGTAAAGAATTTACTTCATTAATTGAACTGTCGATGTCAAAATCTGAGCCAAAATGAGCAAGACAGCTTTCAAAAAGATCATCATCATCTATTTTTGGAAAGAAATAAGGACCCATACTCTCTATCATATTTACCTCACAGACATCATCAAGATCATCATGTTGTTGAGAAATGTTAAACATATTTAGTTCAACAGTCATTTTTCCAAAAGAAAATTTTATGATGCCATTTCTACAGTTAATTAATGCATTTGAAGTAGCTAAAAATGGCCTTCCTAAAATGATAGGGATTTTATCTTTGGTATTCTCAACAGGTTCAGTGTCTATGACTATAAAATCAACAAGAAAGTAGAATTTATCTACTTGAATCAGAACATCCTCTACGATTACTCGAGGTATTTTTATAGATCTATCAGCTAGTTGGAGTATCACAGATGTTGATTTTAGCTCCCCTAATCCAAATTGTGTATAAACAGAATATGGTAATAAATTCACACTGGCTCCTAAATAAAGCAAGGCTCGTTTAATGATGTGATCTCCAATGACACAAGATATTGTAGGACTACCAGGATCTTTATACTTAATGGGAGTTTTATTTTGGATTATTGAGCTAACATGTTCAGCTAAAAATGCCTTTCTTGGAACATTTGTTCTTCTTTTTACAGTGCAAAGATCTTTCAAGAACTTAGAATAAGCAGGCACTTGTTTAATAGCATCAAGGAATGGAATATTTATTCGAACTTGTTTAAATATTTCCATTATATCTTTGTATTGCGCACTTTTATCTTTTGGAATAAGTCTTTCAGGAAATGGAGCTTTTGGAACGTAAGGCTTTTCTTTTTCTTTAGAATCTTTTGATTTTGAAACTTGTGGTTCATTTGATTTTTCTTCCGGATCATAGTCAGGCTTTTGTATTTCTTTTCCACTTCTAAGGGTAGTTATGGACTGAACTTCTGCGTTAGAAGAGTTTACTTCATATTGTCCTTTAGGATTAGGGATGGACTGACTCGGAAATTTTCCCTTTTCTCTTTCAGCTAAAGTTGTTGCAAGTTGACCAATTTGTGTTTCAAGCTTAGAAATAGCCTGTGAGTTTGATTGTACAGCTTGCTGAGTTGATTGGAACATTTGTTGAGTAGATTGCATGAATTGTTGCAACGTATCTTCCAAAGATGGTTTCTTTGGCACTATAGAAGGATACTGATAAGTATTTGGAGGATATTGATTAGGACGGACATTTTGTTGATTTGACATATTCATTTGATGTCCTCCTTGATTCATTGGAGGCATATTTTGCTTCCAGGAAAAATTTGGATGATTCCTCCAATTTGGATTATAAGTTGGAGCAAATGGACTGTCCGAAGATTTTCCATATGAATGTAACACATTGACTTCTTCATTAAAAATTTCTTGATTTTGTGGACAAGAGGGACAAGATTGAGATGAATGAAATGATTCCGCACATGAAATGCAAAATTCATGTTTTGAGTTTGACGAGGGGATTGATTGCTTCAAGACTAACGCATCCACTTTTCGTACTAAATCATATATAGTAGATTTTATTTCAACATCTTGTTTAACCTCGTAAATTTCACCTTTTTTTGGGGTCGTATGCATCGATTTGGCTCTAGAGTCGAGTAAATTACATTGTTGTGAATTAATTGACATATTTTCTAGTGCATTCCAAGCTTCGTCTCCAATAAGGTGAAGAAATTTTCCACCATGCATTGATTGGATTAATTGGCGATTGTTTAGAGTTAAACCGTCATAAAAATATTTTACGAAACGCCATATTTTAAAACAATGATGGGGACACTTAAGGATTAAATCATTAAATCTTTCCCAACACTCATAAAATTATTCATTTTCTTTTTGAAAAAATTCTGATATTTCTCTTCTAAGACTATCAGTTTTGGACATTGGAAAAAATTTTGCGAGAAATTTATTCACTAATTGGTCCCAACTAGTAATTGTTCTTGCTTGAAGAGAATTTAGTTAGAATTTTGCTTTATCTTTGAGAGAAAATGGAAATAATCTAAGTTTGACAGATTCATCAGAGAAATTTTGAAATCGGAAAGTTGAACAAATGTCGAGAAATTCCTTGACATGCATATATGGATCTTCTCTTTTCAAACCGTGAAAAGATGGAAGAAGTTGAATTATTGATGGTTTAAGTTCGAAATGAGTTGCATTAGTTGTAGGCAACACTATGCAAGAAGGAGAATTAGCACTCACTGGAGAAAAATATTCTATTAAAGTTTTCTCTTTTGCAACTTGATTATTCCGATTTTCGATTTCGTCGATTTTTGGTATCGATTTTGTTTGTTGAACTTCAATTTTAGTTAATGACAATATTCTTCTCGCTAATCGACCTTTATTATTTTGTTGCCAAACTTGCATTCCCCGATATTTCAATTTTTTTAAATTTGCATACAAACCAAATTATGATAGTCGATCGAACTTCCAGATCGTTGGAGGTGTCACAATGGTCGCACTTAAAATCCAACTTTCTTCGGTATGTACAACATAGGCCTTTTTGCCAAAATTCAATCGATTTTCAAAATCAGTTTGTACAAGATTGATGTAATACCCACGATTTACGTTCCGGTTACTTTGAATTTTTTTTCAGATATTTCCCGGTTGTCGAGTGCCGGTATTATTTTCTCGACAACTGATTTTGGCGTTTATGACCGTAGGTGATGATTCGTTATCCGTTGTTTTCATTTCAGACCGATGATGTTGTCCCCGAGGGTTTTGTTGTGTTCGTTCCGTGCGATTTCGGAAAATCGAGTCGTCGAATCATGGTGGTCGGGCACTGGCCAGACGGTTGGGGGCATTGGCCGGACGAGTGGAGGTACTGGCCGAACGGGTGCAGGCACTGGCCGGGGGGGTGCAGCAGGAACCGGCGTAGCGCACGCTACGGCCGGAAGGTAGCGCACGCTACGACCAGGAGACAGCGCACGCTATGGCCGGTTGGCTGCGCGCGCTAGTCGTCCGAGGCAGTAGGGCAGTGGGCTTCTGGACTTGGGTGGATCGATAGGTAGCGCACGCTACTTTCGGACACTGCGCACGCTACGGCCAGAAGGCTGCGCACGTTACTTGGCTGAGCCAGGAAATCTCTGGATTGTGGCCCGGGCCGACAGCGCACGTGTTCAGCGCATGATGGCGGGTCCCGGCCGAACATTCTCGACCATGACCGCCCGCTAGCGCACGCTAGCTCGGCAGTCTAGCGCACGCTAGGCTGCACCAGTATAAATATGACCGAGCAGTCCAGTTTCAATCATTTTTCCCATTTCTCTCCTTCTCTTCCGCGGCTGGATCCTTGGAGATCATGAAGGCATGTTGTTATACAATGAATCCACGAAGTTTGGGAGCTCATATCATCGATTAATCACTCCATAACATCCTTCAATCCAGCAAATCAAGGTTAGTTTTCCTAAAATCCTAGTTTTGGAAAAATTGGGGGTTTTGCTTGATTTCGTCCGTTTAATTCATTATAACTTAGAATAGTGATGGATTGATGATTATTAAGTTGTATTATATAGAATCCCTTGTTTTTCCACAGTTGGATTGCCGAGGATTCGTCGTTTTATTGAGTTTCTAATCAACACCTTGAAAGTGTTCGATAAAATGTCACAAAGGGGATTCGGGCGTTCTACGATTATTCTTCCTCGTTCGATTGTCAATTTATTCATGGTATGATGTTGGGGTCAGGTTCCTTGCGAAGAACTCGAGTCGGAACCCTTCCGTTCGCCATTTCCCGATCGGTGGTATTACCGCCGTTTCCGCCGGAGAGTTGTGGGCATTCGAGGTTTTCCGGTTAAGCCACGTTCGTCGGAGTGTCCGGTATCAACTACTGAGGCAAGTATCTTGCCCATACATTACGTGTTTTGTGAATATAATGGTTGGAAATTGACAAGATGTGCTAAATTAATATTTACAACCTTTTCTCAAAAGAATCGGTATATTTACAATCATGGTTTTCTTAAAGGACGAATCTTGTGTTCGAGACTTAATGTGCTTATTTGACTTTGTGTGTTAGTGTTGAGTATAGGAACTCTTTACCTTCAGATGATGTCATTATGTGTGAATATGTCATCGGTAATTTGTGGTTAAATCCTTTTGTTATGAATCGTGCGTGGAATCATGTGGTTATCGGTGAATATAAGTTGTGTGATACGGGTTGTGTCGTTCGGTGTTGTTGAGATAAGTGTGTTTCTTTGTGGATAGTATTAATTCTAGGTCGTGAGTATATGTTAGAATAATATGGCCATTTTAGCAAAATACCTCGACCATATATATTGTGATTGACTCTTGAGGATTTCGGTTTTGGAAATTGTGAATTGATGAGAGTTGTAAGCTTTTCTCGGGTACTCTCACTCGGGGATTGACTCGACGGGGTCACACGGGGACCTGGTGGCTTAGCGGCTGGACCGGGTCGCGAGGGTTACTTCGAGTGGGCATTCTCACCTGGGGATTGCTCGATGGGGCACACAGGGACATGGTGGCTTGAGGGCTGGACCGGGTCGCGAGAATTGCCAGAATGTTTGTACTGATGAATAATTGTGATATGTCCGGAGTATCACAATGCTTGGTGCTCGGGGTCGAGAGACATTATATATCGAGTCTTGGTGTTTGGCTAAAATGGCATAAAAATAATGTGTTATGTGTAATGTGTCGTTGGAAGTGAATTGAAGTTGATGATCGAGTCGTGGACCCTGTGTTTTATGACTGGAATGATTGGATTGTGGACCCTGTATTTTGCGACAGGAATGGTTGGGTCGTGAACCCCGTGTTTTTGTTAATGGATTTTCATTTTGGTAAATGAATTTTGGGACGGTGACCCTATGTGGCTTTTGTGGAATTAGAACTTTTCAATCATCAAATGTTTTCGAAAACTCCCGAGATTTGGAAATGTTTTCAAAGTGCTTTCTTGTTTTGGTTTCTACTTTCAAGACTTGAACTATCTTAAATTAAATAAAATATCTCGGGAAGTCTTTTGTTGTATTCTCGGAATGTGTTATGTATGGATCGTATTTGCACTTTATACTTGTACTAGCAAAACAGTGGAGTTTTGCTAACCCCCGAGTATTCGGGGGTGGATGTCTGTTTTTGCATCCAGGTACATGCAGGTTTGGGAGCAAAACACAGGATCGGCGCGAAGGATGATGGAAGGCTAATGATACTAATCACACGAAGGCCAGTGTTGGATGCAGTCAGTCGGAGTTTGTGTATGGTCTTTCTTCTGTCGTATTTTTGGCTTGAGAGTGTATTTTACCCTTGCATGGGTATGAGTCGAGGTAGAAATGTGCATTTTGACTTGTATGTTTGTGATGAAAGACCGAGTTAGTATGTTGATTTGGTATTTTATCATGTCGGTATGTAATGAGTTGTGTTGTTTGGATGTCTAGCCTGGTGGATCCTCACGGAGAGGGTCTGCGGCGTGTAATATTTCCTGTTTGATTCTGGTGGTGTTGCAATTGATATTTAGCTTTTCTCTATTCAAATCGAACAAAGTAGTGAGTGAAAATATCAATCCCTTGTTGAATCTTTTAAAGGATTTTATTGTTTTAATTATTATTTTTTTTATATTTTTATTATTATTAATAATAATGATAATTATTATAATTATTACTAAAATTATAGGATGTACCAGAATCCAAATGAATAAACTTACTAATTGATCTACGAAAGCAATATCTATTTGATAAACTAAATTGTACGACGAGAAATATTGCAATTAAACTAAATGTCTAAGAATACTGTAAATAGGAAATAACAACTAAAAACACAATCTAAATTTACCACTACAAGATTCTATTTAAACTAAAGTCAAAACGGATAAAATATTTTAAAATTTTACAAAAAAAAAAATCTGATTTTTTTTGTTTTTTATATTTTATATTCTTTTAGTTTTTATATTTTTATATTTATTATAATTTTATTATATTTTTAGACTAATAATATTGAGCTACTATATATATATATCCAGATATATTATTTATTTTTTTCACAAAAAAAAAATTCAGACTTTTTTTAGAAAACAATAAAAATTACAAACTTTTATTTTATTTATGCAAACAATAAAAATAGTTTTTTTTATTACAAATTTTAGTTTCTGTTTTTTTTTATAAATTTTCAGGTTTTTATTTTTTTAGTATTTTCCCTTTTTCTATTAAAGTATTGTAATTTATTTTCTTAAAAAAAATTCTGTTTTTATTAAAAAAATTCAAAGTTCAGATTTTTTTATTATATATATTCCAGATTATTTAAATTATTAATTCTTAATCTGATTTTTTTTTAGACTTTTTATGAAAATTAATTTTTTTAATAAAACTAGCAGGTTTTACTATTAAAAATAAAATAAAATAATTCAGATTTTTATTTATTACAGAAAATAATATTCCAGATTATTTTTTAATTTATTTTTATTATTTTTTTATTTTTCGAATTTAAATTAAAAATTTTGATTTTTTTAATATTAATATTCCAAAAATACAAAAATATTACCTTAAAGTAAAATAAATAACTAGTAGAAAAATTTAACTAACTTGGTGACGACAGTCTTCTTGTACTTCGTTTGCGCCTCCCCTGCAACGGCGCCAAAAACTTGTTGTTGGTTGATTCTTTAGTCTAATACTCACAAGCGCATGATTTGTTCGATGTAGATATGCGGTGCTAGGTCAATTCCACAGGGAGGACTATGATAGTGAAGTAAAATTATTTCTATCGTTTTGAACCAAATTTAAATTAAATTCTAACATAGTCCCAAATAATTTGATATTGGAATGTTATAATAATTGCATTAAATAACTAGTAATTTTTAAGTAGATTTTAGATAAATTGATTTTAAATAATTTACTAGGGTTTAGAATCCACCAATGTCTATTTATTATATAATTTATATTCTAATTCCAAGAAATTCAGGGAATAGATTCTGAAATCAACCTCACTAATTTCCTATAGATTTGACAATAATTACAAAATTATAATTCAAATATAGAATTTCCTTCGCTTGAAAAATGTAATTTCTAAGCATTATATGTATCCAATTTAATGGAAAACAAATAATCAAATAAATTAACTAATATCAATAATCACAAAGCAATGGGGAATTTATAACTATAAAAAGTACGTGATATAATTGATGAAATAATATTCCCCTATTGAAGCAAAAATCATAATCGTTAAAAACATTTATTTGGAATTATTATATAAATATTAATAATAATATAGACATGGTTTCATCATAACCCCACTAAAAGAAAATTACTCACTCATAATAACAACACAAATAAATAAATATTCCATAATATTATTACACAAATATAATTTTATTACACAATATTTTTATTTCTCTCCCTTACAATAATATCTCTCTATTTTTCTCGTTTTTTCTCCTCTCAAAACACTACACAATCATCCCCTATTTATACTACTACAAAATTAATAAAATAATAATTTTTAACATTTTAAAATCCCACCCCCAATTATTTCACGGCTGCTAAGGGGTGCTGATGTCATGGATGACATCAGCACAGAGTTGAATTTCTGGTCCAATCGGACGTTGGCACGTGGCACAATATGGTCCGTCTATTTAATTGTCCTTCGAACGGCCATAACTTCTTCATACGAACTCGGATTCGGATGAATTTTTTTTTAAAACGATCGTCTCGACGAGACGAATAAAATGAGACCATTCGTGACTATATTTGAATTTTATAAAAATATTGTCCTTGAACCAATTGATCTGTCTTGTACCGGTTGGTTAACCTGCAGATATAATTTAATTCCAATTAGTTATCCAAAAATGACACAAAATTATAGAAAATTCTAACAAAATGAAATAATATAAATATATGGTAAAATGAATAAATTATTACATAACACACAATTATATATAAAATACTAATAAAAATATTACTCAAAATATACTAAACAACTTAGGCTTGTGTTTGGAAAATGGTTTGCGCTTGCCGAGGTCAAAGTCTCGTATGAATATGGTTTGGGTGATTGTGGATCGTCTTACCAAGTCGGCACACTTTCTGGGCATCAAGGATACTTGGTCCGGAAAATTTGGCTCGTGTATTTATTCCGCAGATTGTGAGGCTTCACGGTACTCCGAAGTCTATTATTTAGGATCGTGATGGCCGTTTTGTATCGCATTTTTGGCAGGCGGTACATAAGGCGTTGGGTACTCGTTTGCGTCTGAGTACTTCTTTTCATCCTCAGACGGATGGGCAGTCGGAGCGCACTATCCAGACATTTGAGGATATGTGGCGTGCTTGTGCTCTCGACTGGAGCAGTGATTGGGAGGAGCATTTTCCATTTATCGAGTTCACGTACAACAATAGTTGGCACGCGTCGATCAAGATGGCACCGTATGAGGTGCTTTATGGGCGGCGATGTGATAGCCGATTTGTTGGAACGAGGTGTCCGATTTGGTCGGGACCGAACCAGATATCGCTTTGGAAACGAGGAGGAAGGTGGAATTGATTCGGGAGAGGATGTTGAAAGTTCAGAGTCGGCAGAAATCCTATGCTGATGTTCATCGTCGACCTTTGGAATTCGAGGTGAGAGACCACATTTTGCTAAAGGTGTCGTCGACAAGGAGAGTTTTCGGCTTCGGGAAGAAGGGGAAGTTGAGTCCGAGATCTATTGGGCCCTTTGAGATTCTAGAGAGGGTCGGCGAGTTGGCGTATCGTCTAGCGTTGCCTCCGGCATTGAGGCACGTCCATAGCGTTTTCCATGTTTCCCAGCTGAGGAAATATGTTCCTGATCCTAGTCATGTCATCGACTATGGTGAGATCGATATCGATGAGGATATTACCTTCGAGGAGCGTCCCTTGAAGATTTTGGAGCACCGTAAGAAGTGACTGAGGCATAAGACCATTCTGTTGGTCAAGGTGTAGTGGTCGAGACATGGTGTCGAGGAGACAACTTGGGAAACCAAGGATAGCATGCATGTTAGGTACCCCGAGTTGTTTGTTTCTTAAGTTTCGGGACGAAACTTGTTTTTAGAGGGGGAGAATGTAATATCCACATTTTTTTCCTTTTTCCAGTATTTTTCATTTTGGTGTATTTTTTTCGTTTTTAGTGACTCGCTTGTAACCGTATTGATATTTCGAGAATATTTAATACCGGACTTTTTGTAATCCGAGCTTATTTCGGACTTCTTTTACTCAATTCTGCATTTAATGTCATTTTCGTCGCTAGTTGATTCGATTCCCGTAATCGTTGTTTGGAACTGCCGTTTTGGGGTTGCCATAAACCTGTCTTATTGTTAGATGTATTTTTGTGCGCTTGATTATCATCATTTTATATCCATTTGGGTTTAAATATGCATAAATGAGCTTTTAATGAATTATGTTTTTATGTTTTGAAGGAAATTAGAGTCCGGAAGCTTAAACGAGAAACAACGGGCCAAAACGACATTTTTGGTCAAGGGCCGCGTCGCGTCGAGCCAGAGCTGCGGCACAATCACACCCAGAATTAACTGGTACAAACTGTACCGGGGGCCGCGGCATGCTCATTCTGAGCCGAAGCCCATAAGAAAACATTGCCCAGGCCTGGGCAGTGTATGGGCAAGGGCTGCGGCACACTTAAGCTAGGCCTTGGCCCGCGGCGCGGGATTTTTGATGTCAGCCCGCGATTTTAACTGTTTTCGAAGCCGTTTTTGACCTAATCCTTGGACGCATTTTTGGAGGCGGAAAGAAGGTTATAAAAAGACGGTGAAGTTCAGAAAAGAAATCATCGACGAAGAGGAGGAGAAAATACCTAGCAGCAGAAAGCAAAGGCCAGAGAACGGAAGAGATTCGGTTATTCAATTGTGTTTGAATCTCTTTCCTATGTTTTATTCAAATCTTTGTGTATTGATTTCTAGCATGTCGGGCTAGACCCTTTATTTCTAGGATTGTGATGAAATCGATATTTTGATGAATTAATTCTTGATTTTATGTTATTAATATATTCCCCTTTTCTATTGAGTTTTCCCAATTGTTCTTAATGCTTTCAATTGTGTGACCTATAATTGAATTGCTATAGTTACGTAACTGGAATCGGGAGAGGAGAGTGAGTAGTGAAAAATGGGTGAAACCGTTTTGTCTTGTGAGATAGGAATATACTCATAGGAATTGTGAAGCTCGTTTGAAGATTTTAGAACTATTTGGCCATTGTTGAATTAACTCACCTAGGAATAGAGTGAATTATTCACCTTGGAAAATTCTTCTGACCTCGGGAGAGGTATTAGATTATCTTAGAATCTTTTCTTTCAATAAATTGGGAAATTACATAAATTATATTAATCAAGATTAATTCGGATTAATCGAGGCGAATTCTCAATCCTAGATTCTTCTCTTATTTGATCTCCTTTCTTCGGATTATTGATTTTGTTATTTGTTTCTAGTTTATCGCATTATTTAGTTTGTAATAATTCTTCAACCACAAAATCCGGTCGTTCAAATAAAATTAGGAATACAAATAAATTGGTAATTAGTGCATCAGTCCTCGAGGGAATGATATCTTTCTCATCACTTTATTACTTGATTACGACAACGTGCACTTGCGTTCACAAAAGTACGTAATAAGCTTTTGGCGCCGTTGCCGGTGACTGATAGTTTTTACTAATATCAATTTCGGTATTTTTAATCTTAATTTGAACATTATTTTATTTTTGTGTAAATTTGTTTTTATTTGTTCTCCTTTCAGGAGTTCGTTTAGTGCATGAGAAAATTTGGTAACAAAGGTCGATTCCCTTTGGATACCGAACTCGAACGCACTTTGCGGAAAAACCAGAAGGAAAGACGTGAGTTGTCAACTACAGATACCATGGCTGATAACACCGAAAATCAAGGGATCGACAATCCTATTCAGCAAGCTCAACCGGCATTGGAACTCCGTGATTATGCACTTCCACAAATTAACGTGAATTTTTTGGGGATTTGGCGTCCCACCATTCAAGCGAACAATTTCGAGATTAAGCCGGCTATCATTCAAATGGTGCAAGCGAGCTAATTTTGCGGACTGGCGAATGATGATCCTAATGCTCACATTGCATCCTTTCTTGAGATATGCGACACATTAAAAAATAATGGAGTTTCTGATGACACCATTCGTCTACGGCTTTTCCCATTCTCTCTGAGGGACAAAGCCAAGTTCCGGCTGAATTCACTCCCACCTGGCTCTATCACAACGTGGGCAGAATTAGCACAAGCTTTTCTGGCGAAGTTCTTTCCACCAGCGAAAACAGCACGACTCATAAATGAGATAACTACTTTCGGACAATTTGAGATGGAATCGCTGCATGAGGCATGGGAGCGATACAAGGATTTGCTAAGGAGATGCCCACATCATGGTCTACCGGATTGGCAGTAGATTCAGACTTTCTACAATGGAATGATTGCTTCTACACGCACCCTTGTTGATGCAGCCGCTGGAGGAGCTTTAATGGGCAAGACGATGGCTGAAGCTCATTCTTTACTGGAAGATATGGCGGAAAATGCGTATCAATGGCCTTCTGAACGTATAAATGCAAAGAGAGTGATGGGAATTTCCGACAACGATTCAATCTCTACTCTATCAGCCCAAGTTGCAGCTTTAACTCAACAACTGCAAACTTTTTCACATACCCCTTCTACTAATATCATGGAAACATGTAATTGGTGCAACGGGTTACATCCTAGTGTTGACTGTCAAATTGGGAATCCTTTTGAGCAAACTCAGAGGGAACAAGCTCAATTTGTGGGGAATGGGAATCGTCAGAATAACCCATATTCCAACACTTACAACCAAGGGTGGCGAAATCATCCCAATCTTTCGTGGAGGAACGGGCAAGCGTTGAACAATCTTCCACAAGCTCAAGTCACTCAACCACCACAGCAGCCCCCTCAACCACCTAAGGTTTCTTTAGAAGATGCGATTGCTCAATTGGCGGCTAACACGAGTCAATTCATGACCCACACGAAAACTACTCTACAGAATCATTCTGCTTTTATTCGGAATTTGGAAGTTCAAATGGAGCAGATTGCGAAACTATTGTCGTCTAGATCCCAAGGTGTCTTAACAAGTGCTAACGAACCAAATTCCAAGGAATGTGTGCAAGCTATTGAGCTACGAAGTGGAAAGGAGCTATACGAGCAGCAAAAGGGTAGCAAAGGACATAACAACCCCGTTCAGGAAGTGAATGACAAAGAGCCCAAGCTAAAAGCAGTCTCAGCCACATATCCTACTTATGTATCACATGTCCCATTTCCACAGCATCTGCAAAAGCAAAAGTTAGACAAGCAGTTTTCTAAGTTTCTTGATGTCTTTAAGAAATTGCGCATTAATATCCCATTTGCCGACGCTTTGGAACAAATGCCGAGCTATGTAAAATTCATGAAGGAGATATTATCTAAAAAAGGGAAGCTCGAAGAATATGAAACGGTGGCACTGACTGAAGAGTGCAGCGCTATCTTGCAGAAAAAGATCCTGCCTAAATTGAAGGGTCCAGGAAGCTTCACTATACCGTGCACTATTGGAAACTTGTCTTTTGATAGAGCGTTATGTGATCTCGGCGCCAGTATAAATCTTATGCCTTTTTCTATTTTCAAAAAACTAGGGATTGGGGAGGCCAAGCCTACTACGGTCTCTTTGCAACTAGCCGATAGATCCATCAAGTATCCAAGAGGGGTAATAGAAGATATCCTGGTCAGGGTAGATAAATTTATTTTCCCTGCTGATTTTATTGTGCTTGATATGGAAGAGGATCAGGAGATTCCGATTATTTTGGGTAGACTGTTTTTAGCCATTGGTAGGATTCTTATTGATGTTCAGAATGGTGAATTGATGCTTCGGGTTTAAGATGAGCAAGTCACATTCAAATTGTTTCGATCTCTCTCGTGTCCAAGCAATGTCGAGAAGTGTTCTCAAATTGAAAGCTTAGATATTTTTGCGAAAGACATACACCGGGAGAGTTGTCAGTCAAAGTGTTCAGAATCTGTTTTAGTTTCTCCGACATCTAAGAAAAATGAAGAACAAGTCGCGTATCTTAGGCATTTGGATATGTCGTCTTCATCATCCGTTCATCCACCATCGAAAAATTCTCATGCCATCATAAGTTCGTTCATGGAAAAGAAAACTAAGCCGGAAGTGAAACGGGTGCCAAGTCATGTGCAATATGGGTGTTTTGGGAAGTTACTTTTGTTCAAGTCTTTTTGCAAAGAATGTTGGATGTCCAAACCAAAAATCGAACTGTTAAAAACAAATGGTAAAAAATTTAAAACACATATTAACAGTTCGATGGATTGGGCAGAGTCCAATTGGTATTTGCAAAAA
This sequence comes from Orobanche coerulescens, assembly GCA_033398695.1. Classification (NCBI taxonomy): domain Eukaryota; kingdom Viridiplantae; phylum Streptophyta; class Magnoliopsida; order Lamiales; family Orobanchaceae; genus Orobanche; species Orobanche coerulescens. The sequence goes on from CM065808.1 coordinate 166,819,522, forward strand.
GCAAATTGATCTTAAAAAGGTCCAGCTGAAGACTATAAACTTAGCGCTTCTCGGGAGGCAACCCGAGTATTAGTATAGATTTTAGTTTTTTTCGTCGTTTTCCTTCATTTTAGGAGTCTACTTTTTGGCATTTTTGCTTTGTTATGTTTCTCTCTCATGTTCTAGGTGTTTTCATTTGAAAAATCTGTGCAGGAACTCTCCAAGGGAAATTTTAAGCTTAGGGCCGCGGTACATAAAGAGCGGGCCGCGGCACACACAAATGTAAAAATATGGCTAACTTGTTGTACTCTGTGCCGCGGCACGATAGTGCTGAGCCGCGGCACACTTGCCCCAAGAGCCGCGGCATGATAAGGACGAGCCACAACATGCCGAAGACCCAAAAATGTGCCCAGGAGCCTATACTCTGTGCCGCGGCACGAAGGTGCTGAGCTGCTGCACACTAACCCTGGAAGCCGCGGCACCCATACAATGAGCCGTGACACGCTGTGAAATGCCTTAATCGCCCAAAACATCCTGTACTTTGGGCCGCAGGTCACTATCTACGTGTCGCGGCCCCTTCCGAGAATTTAAAAGGGGCTGGGCTGCTAAGAAGTCAATCGACCGAAACAAAGGTATTGTATCACTTCACAAATTCTTTCTTCTTCCGCGCATCGCAAGGTCACCTTCTCTGAAGCTCTTTTTCTTCTCATCTTATTCAATCCAACACAAGGTAATCATTATTCCTTAAGTTTAATTGCAACATGGATTGAGAAGTGGGGTAATGTTCTTCATTCATTCATTGATGAATTTGTTTTTATTTTTCCTAAAGTTCTATCAAGATTTTTATCGGAATATGTTGAGATTATCGATTTATTGATTGTGTATCGTTGATTTGTCATGAATTATTGCGATTTTGTTTGTTTTTGGGGATTGAATTCACCAATGATTATTCTTGTTCTTCATTTAAGTTTACGTACGCAAAGTGTTTGATGAAATACCCCAATGAAATTTTTTGATCTAAACATCTCCAATTTGTCTGCAACAAATACGATTATCGGAATAATATGCCCCCCAGCCCTAACGTCATGTTTGGCATTCGTGAATATTTCGTGCAGCCTTGTGTAAGACCGATTATATGATAATGATTTCTTTTTGAAGAAACAGATGAGTATTGGTCGAGTTTGCATTATGCGATATTTGTTTCCCTTGAGTATTCATTTCGGTCTGATTTTTTTGCGTCATTGTGGTAGTCCTGGCATATAAGAAATGAGACATACGTGTTTGTAGTGTCCGCATTACACGAGTCGTCGTCTATATGTCTGGTGGCACTATTCACTTAGCTAGTCGTCCAGTAACTTTAGTCTTGTTGGCATTTAATTTAAGTACCTAAGTCTAGCATTGAGTCGGACAGCTTTAACTCTCAAAATTGGAGCAATTTTGCATGTTCTATGATGGAAAGTCTAGTAACCGGGGGTATTCACGTGACTCGTTGTTTACTCTCGCGTAAAACAGCAACCTTGAATCGGATGTGCGGGAGTAGCTATTCGAGTTTTTTCTCCGCTGTAGAGGGAGACTTAGTAACTAGAAGCCTTCATGAGCCCCATGAGTGTCTTTTACGTCAAACGGTTCCCCAATACATGAGAATGGAAATCCACCCTTAACTCGAATCATTATAAATATGAGGGAGTGTTGTCCGGGGAATATTATGAAATTCTTGTGTTTTTGCCACGAGACTGTGGGACTGGGCGATTTGGCTTATTATACTCTCAACATTCATATTGGCGGTCGGCTCAATTCACGTTTGTTAATCTTTGAACCTTGATTTTCTTCATGAGCTATTGATTTGCACTAGAAATGTTTACCTTGTGGAATCATTGTCCGTACTGTGACTCACTGGTATGATATCCATATTATTCTTTGAGATTTTCAGGGTAGTATTAATTAGTTGAGCACTATGGATTTTCACGATCATCCACGATACTTGTTGTATTATTTAAAATTGATTTTTGCTTGAGGACAAGCAAAGGCTTAAGTTTGGAGGTATTTGTTAGATGTATTTTTGTGCTCTTGATTATCATCATTTTATCTCCATTTTGGGTTTAAATCTGCATAAATGAGCTTTTAATGCATTATGTTTATATGTTTTGAAGGAAATTAGAGTCCGGAAACTTAAACGAAGAACAACGGGCCAAAATGACATTTTTTGGTCAAGGGCCGCGTCGCGTCGAGCCAGAGCTGCAGCACAGGCTCACCCAGAAGTAACCGGCACAAACTGTACCGGGGGCCGCAGCACGCTCATTCAGAGTCGCGGCCCGTAAGGAATAATTGTCCAGGCCTGGGCAGCGTATGGGCAAGGGCTGCGGCACACTTAAGCCAGGCCGCGGCCCGCGGCGCAGGATTTCTGATGTTAGCCAGTGATTTTGACTGTTTTGGAAGCTGTTTTCGACCTAATCCTTGGATGCGTTTTTGGAGGCAGAAAGAAGGTTATAAAAAGATGGTGAATGTCAGAAAAGAAATCATCGAAGAAGAGAAGGAGAAAATACCTAGCAGTAGAAAACAAAAGGCCAGAGAACGGAAGAGATTCGATTCTTCAATTGTGTTTGAATCTCTTTCCTATGTTTTATTCAAATCTTTGTGTATTGATTTCTAGCATATCGGGCTAGACCCTTTATTTCTAAGATTGTGATGAAACCGAGATTGTGATGAATTAATTCTTGATTTTACGTTATTAATATATTCCCCTTTTCTATTGAGTTTTCCCAATTGTTCTTAATGCTTTCAATTGTGTGGCCTATAATTGAATTGTTATAATTACGTAACTTGAATCAGGAGAGGAGAGTGAGTAGTGAAAATTGGGTGAAACTATTTTGTCTTGTGAGATAGGAATATACTCATAAGAATTGCGATGCTCGTTTAAAGATTTTAGAACTATTTGGCGATTGTTGAATTAACTCACCTAGGAATAGAGTGAATTATTCACCTTGGAAAATTCTTCTGACCTCGAGAGAGGCATTAGATTATCTTAGAATCTTTGCTTTCAATAAATTGGGAAATTTTATAAATTATATTAATCAAGATTAATTCGGATTAATCGAGGCGAATTCTCAATCCTAGATTCTTCTCTTATTTGATCTCCTTTCTTCGGATTATTGATTTTGTTATTTGTTTCTAGTTTAGCGCATTATTTAGTTTGTAATAATTATTCAACCACAAAATTTGGTCGTTCAAATAAAATTAGGAATACGAATAAATTGGTAATTAGTGCATCAGTCCTCGAGGGAACGATATCTTTCTCATCACTTTATTACTTGATTATGACAACGTGCACTTGCGTTCACAAAAATACGTAACGATTATGTCATTATGGATGTCGTGAGCTTTTGTTTGGTGTTTCGATCGTGTATCGTGTATTTCCGATGTTTTGGGCCATTTTATAATTTCTCAAAGTTATGGGGTAATTACGTCTGTTGTTGTTTTCCGAACCTTTGGGTATTCTGGAACGTGTTTTCTTTATCACTTAGATTTGTCATCTCGAACTCTATGTGTTTGTATCTTCATTTTCTGTTAAATCGTCGTGTTTTGATTTCTAGCTCATTCTTGCTTGCTTGGAGCAGCTTATCGGTCCTGTTCTGGAAGAACATTACGATCGTTATGGGTAGTGATTAACGTACATTATGTGGGATATTTAGCGTACGTTAACTGCATGTGTTACGTACGTCATGGTGTTCAAAAAATCGGGCAGAGGGCTCTGCCGTCCCTTACGTACGCTATGAGCATGTTGTTACGTACGTTAGGGTGGCATCTTACGTACGTTAATCCAGTGGATTGCGTACGTTAAATACTTTAGGGTTTTCGGGCAGTGAACTGCGTTGATCTCTTACATACGCTGCGGGCATGGTGTTACGTACGTTAGCCTGTTAACGTACGTTAACCTTGCCATGCTAACGTACGTTAGCTGCTGCGGGTATAAGTGCCCGTGAGTTGACCGAGTTCGGTCATTTCCATCCATCTCTTCTCCTTCTCCATTTTTGAGCGATTCTTGGGCGAATTCTAGGCGATTCGGAGTCTTTTAACTTCAATCTATCATCTTTCTTGAGTTCATGGTGTATTTTAACAATAGCAACACTTGTTCTTCGTCTCCGATCCGAGGTAAATTCTTAGAACCCTATCTTTGGGTAAATTGGGGGTTTTCGAGTATTTGTCCGGTTTGCTTCGTGTTGTTGATTAATTCATGTTGTATATGATTAATCCTTGTGTATCCCTTGTTTCCCTTCAAATTCATGGTAAAGTTCGTGGAATTTGTGAAATCGAGAGGGTTCGGTTGCGACCCGCCTTCGCTGTTGTTTTTGTACGAATTTACATGAATTGTAGGTGGGTTTCGGGTGTATTCTGTTTTCGTACTCATGTAGAATTGGTTGTGATTTTATTCTTCAAATCGTTAGGTTCGTGGTTGTTTGTTCCTAGCCAGCGTGGTTGAGTTTTTCGTTCATTTCGTCGTCAATTTCTCAAGGCAAGTATTCTTGTGAAACCTTTATGCCTAACATGGAATGGTAATGTATATGTGTGTGATTTGCTCACTCCGGGAGGGTCTGACGGGGCTTTGGAGGAATCTGTGATTTCGCACCTGATTCAGGAGCTTGTTTGGATAGCCGGTCCGGGAGGGTCCATAGAGGCCTCAGATGGGACCAGTGGTTTATCCCCGGTCCTAGGCGAGTCATGTGCGTGATTTTTAACTATGGTCAGTCCGAGAGGGTCCATAGAGGCCTCAGATGGGACCAGTGGTTTAGTCCTGGTCCTAAGCGATTTTCAACTGTGATTATTGACTTTGTTTTTCCAAGAAAAGACATGTCTTGATTTTTGAAACAATTTGATACAGGTACTATGATATGTGTAAGCGAATGGTTTTCCTTAATTACTTGAACTAGCGTAATTGCTGACCCCTTTGGGGACCCATTTTTGGGGATATTCGTGTTATGAATTTCAGGTTGCGTTCAGCCGCTCGAGCGGGCACTGGAGCAGTACGAGGATGCTGGCCAGGGTTGTTGATGTGTGCAAATGAGTTCCTTTATTTTAGTCTTCCATTTTAAACGTTTGTTTTCAAACTTGTAAACTGATAAATAATACTCATGAGTGTAATATCCGCATTTTTTTCCTTTTCCCGGTATTTTTCATTTTTGTGTTCATTTTTAGTAACTCGCTTTTAACTGTATGAATATTTCGAGAATATTTAATACTGGACTTTTTGTCATCCGAGCTTGTTTCGGACTTGTTTTTACCCAATTCCGCATTTCTTGTCATTTCCGTCGCTGTTTGGTTCGATTCTCGTAATCGTTGTTCGGAACCGCCGTTTCGGGGTTGTCATAAATCCGTTTTATGTTATTATGCATGATGTGAACTTTTTTTTTGGCGTTTCGATCACATATCATGTATTTCGGATGTTTTGGGCCGTTTTATAATTTTCCCAAAGTTATGGGGTAATTACTATCGTTGTTGTTTTCCGAACCTTTGGGTAGTCAGAATCATGTTTTTTTAGTGCTTTAGTTTTGAATCAAACCCATCGTGCATGTGTCTTCTCCAGTCTGTTGTTTTGTGTCGGATGTGCGTTGTTTTCGTCCGGGGAAGAATTCGTCGTTTTCCAACTCTAACTGTTGTTTGTACTACTGTGTGCACTCATTAGCGCACGCTAAATTAGTTGTGCAGCGCACACTAATTTCGTTGAGTAGCGCGTGCTAACTTAGCTAGTGGCGTGCGCTAATGATTCGAGTACAGCAGTGGCATTATGTTGCTTCTGCTCTCTGGACGAGTAGTTTAGCGCATGCTCTGTCTGCAGATTAGCGCACGCTAGGGTTGAGGCTTAGCGCACGCTAGGTGTGGGGCAGTGCGCGCTAATTCAGTGTTCCATTTAAGGCAGAATGTTTCTGGACTCTGGATGACGAACAGGTAGCGCACGCTATAGGTCGATAGTGCGTGCTAACGGGGGGCTGTTAGCACACGTTAATTATCGGGTAGCGCGCTAACGGGTCATAACTGAAAGTTATGGACCAAGGTTGGCTGGTTAGCGCACGCTAAACACGAGCCGTTAGCACACGCTAAACCTTCTGGTTATATATACCCGAGAGTTTACCCAGACGCGTCCATTTCTCACTTTTTCTTCCTTCCCCGCGGCTTGTGCGATCTAGAAGCGATTTTGAGGCGTTTTCTTCTTCCAATCATCTCGGCTATCATCTTCCTTGAATCCTTGGTGTAGATTAACAACATCTACTTCTGTTCTTCGTCTTCGATCCAAGGTAATCTCTTAGAACCCTATTTCTGAGAAATTTGGGTTTCGATTTAATGTCCGATTCATTCCATATTGATGATTAATCTATAATGTATGTGGTTCATCTTAGTGATATTCATGTTTTCCCTACGAGTTCATGGTAAATTTTGTGGTATTTGTGAAATCGAGAGGGTTCGGTTGCGACCCGCCCTTGTTGTTTTTGTACGAATTTACTTGAATCGTAGGTGGGTTTTCGGGTGTATTCCATTTTCGTGCTCGTATAGAATTGGCTGTTACTGTATTCTTCGAATCATAAGGTTCAGGCTCGTCGGTTCTTAGCAAGCATAGTTGATTTTCCCGTTCATTTCGTCGTCAACTTCTCTAGGCAAGTATTCTTTTGAAACCCTTATGCTTAACATGGAATGGTAATGCATTTGTGTGTGATTTGCTCACTCTAGGAGGTTCCGAAGGGGCCTCATAGGAATCTGTGATTTCGCTTCTGATTCACGAGCTTGTTTAGATAGCCAGTGCGGGAGGGTCCATAGAGGCCTCGGATGGGACCAGTGGTTTAGCTCCGGTCCTAGGCGAGTCATGTGTGTAATTTTTAACTATGGCCAGTCCGGGAGGGTCCATAGATGCCTCGGATGGGACCAGTGGTTTGGCCCCGGTCCTAGGCGATTTTCAACTGGGATTGTTGACTGTTTGGTTTCCGGAAAAGACATGTCTTGATTTGATTTTTGAAACGATTTGATGCATGTACTATGAAATGTGTAACCGAATGGTTTGACTTGATTACTTGTACTAGCGTAATTGCTAACCCCTTTGGGGACCCATCTTTGGGGAAATTCGTGTTGTGAATATCAGGTTTCGTTCAGCCGGTCGATCGAGCACTGGAGCAGACCGTGATGGTTAGACGAGAAGTATTAATTATTTATCCCGGTGGGTCCCACGTAGGGGTCCACAGCATTGTAATATACCCTGAATATCTTGGGGTGGTTACAGAAAATGGTATCAGAGCACTAGGTTTATGGATACCTAGGCTTGTCGGTTAATTGGGTCTAGTAGTGTTTTATTTTGCACATCGTCATCACGCTGCCATCATCTCGGTACTTCCAGTGTTCGTATGTTTTCCTTACTCGATTCTTTTCTTTCCTCGTATCGTACTTCATTGTTTTTCTCCTGTACTTATCATCGAGTTGATTTTACTACTTTTTATCTCCAATATGGATGCTGGGAGAGGTCAAGGTAGAGATCGTGGTCGTACACGCGACCGGGGACATGGGGCAGCCTATGGGGCGGCCACGTCACACACTTCTGGAGCCGGCAGTAATGATGGTCTTCAGGACCACACTGCTACTCAAGATGACACAGCCGGTAATGGCGCCGACATTGGTGTTGCAGCTATGATGCAACAAATGGTGAACCAAATGGCTGCGATAGCCCAGGCAGTTCAAAACCCGACTCTGGCGCGTACTGCTCAGGCCGGAATGGATCGTTGGCTTCAGGATGTCACCAAGATGCATCCTTCTCAGTTTTCTGGGGGAGGTAGATCAAAGAGATGTCCAAGATCTTTGTTGCCACTAACTGTCCTGATGATCGCAAGGTCGCAATTGCCCAGTATTTTCTCACTAGGGACGCCGCTGATTGGTGGGAGGCTGTCGGGCCTCAAGATCATGATGATTCGTGGACCGAGCTCAGAGACCTTATGGAAGGTGAGTACTGTCCGCGGCCAGTTCGTCAGGCGCGGGTCCATGCTTTTTATGATGCTCACCCTCGAGATATTCCGGTTTCTCAGGCCATTGCATATTTCAACCGGGAATTGGGCTTCGTGAAGGCCCAGGTTAAGGGACAGAGTGACAAGATTTGCCACTTTTCTAGGCGGATGAAATCGAGGATTTGTGATTACATATATGGACTCACCTGTACCACCCTAAAGGACTATCAGAGTTGAGCTCTTGCTTATGATATGTCCTTGACGGCCAGTGAGGCGGCTCGAGAAAGTAAGAAACAGAAATTCATCGGTAACTTTTCGGGTCACAAGGGCAGAGTTCAACAGAAGCCTGAGTCTGCTAATGTTCCTGCAGGCGGATCGGCTTGTTTGTCTGGGGGCTTCCGAGGCGCTAACAGTGCCCCCACTCGAGAGATCAGGTGTTTTAACTGTGGCCAGCCAGGCCATAGGAACAAGGAGTGTCCTCGTCCACCGTTGACTTGTCATACTTGTGGCCAGTCGGGCCACAAGGCTTCCTTTTGTGATTGTTTAGGGCAGACTCTCGGTGCCCAGGCTTCTTTCCCAGCGCCTAGGGATCCGAATGTGAACCAGGGGTCGTTTGTTTTGCAGTCTCCACAAACTGTCGACCGAGGGAGAGGTCGGGGTCAGCCGCTAGAGGGGGAGCTTCCAGTGTCATCTCCGCTCATCCGCGTGTATATGAGATGAGGAGGGCCGATGATCCAGCGGCTACCATGGCTACAGGTACCGTTCATATTCGTTCTCATCGTGTCAGTGTGCTTTTCGATTCTAGTGCTACGCATTCATTCATCTCTATGGAGTGTTTGCACCATTTGGGTCTTGACTATTTGTCGTCTTATGAGCCTTTCCTCGTTAAACTTCCTAGCGGTGATAGGATCATTTGTCATCGGGAGATCCGAGACTGTTCTGTGGTTATTTGTGAGAGGACTTGGCTCTCTAATCTTATTGTTGTGGGTGTTGAGGGTGAGGATTTGATTCTCGGGGATGATTGGCTCGAGCGGCATGGTGCGATCATGAACTACCGCACGAGGATCATCACCATGTTAGCCGATGACGGCACCGAGCACTCTTTCACGGGGCGAAAGAGGGGAAACCAGAAGTTCGTAATTAATGCCTTTAAGGCGATGAGACTCCTGCGGAAGGGGTGTACTGGTTATTGGTGTTACGCCTTCAAGGCGTAGGTTGGTAGGGTCAAGTTTTTATCGATCCCAGTCGTTGGTGAGTTCCCATATGTCTTTCCTGACGAGTTTCTGGGGTTACCACCGGACTGTGAGGTTGAATTCGCCATTGAGTTTGAGCCGGGTGTAATTCCAATTTCGAAGGCGCTGTATCGCATGGCACCTTCCTAGATGGATGAGTTGAAGAATCAATTGAGTGAGCTTCTTGAGTCGGGGTATATTCAATTGAGTGCTTTGATTTGGGGCGCACCGGTCCTGTTTGTGCGGAAGAAGGGTGGTTCACTGCGTTTATGTATCGACTATCGCGAGCTAAACAAAATGACCATCAAGAACAAGTATCTCTTGCCGAGGATTGATGACTTGTTTGATCAGTTGCAGAGAGCTGTAGTATTCTCGAAGAAGACTTGAGATGGGGGTACTATCATCTTCGGGCGAAGGAGTCCGATGTCCCAAAAATAGCTTTTCAGATGAGATACGGACATTATGAGTTTGTGGTTATGCCCTTCGGGCTAAACAATGCGCGCAGTTAATGAACAAGGTTTTCATTGAGTATTTGGATAAGTGTGTCGTTGTCTTCATTGATGACATCCTTATCTATTCGAAGAATAAGATGGAGCACGCACGTCATCTGCGTGTGGTGTCAGATGTTTTGAGGACCGAGCGACTCTATGCGAAGTTCTCAAAATGTGAGTTCTGGCTGAAGGAAGTGATGTTTCTGGGTCATGTGATTTCAGCCGAGGGGGTCCGTGTGGATCCACAGAAGATTGAGGCAGTGCTGGATTGGACACCGTCTAAGAATGTGAAGGAGGTCCGTAGTTTCTTGGGTTTGGCTGGCTACTATCATAGGTTCATCGTGGGGTTTTCGAAACTAGCTCGGATACTTACACAGTTGCTTCAGAAATATGAGAAGTTCGTCTGGAATGATGAAAGGCAGTCGAGTTTTGAGGCGCTGAAGAGGCATTTGATTTCAGGCCCGATTCTATCATTACCATGTGGCAACGAGGGTTTTGCTATTTATAGCGATGCTTCTGGTCAGGTCTTGGGTGCGTATTGATGCAGCACGACAAGATTATTACGTATGCATCGAGACAGTTGAGGTTGTATGAGCTCAACTACCTTACTCACGATTTAGAGTTAGCGGCAGTTGTTTTTGCGCTCAAGATTTGGCGTCACTATCTCTTTGGCTTTGCATGTCACATTTTTACCGATCATAAAATTTTGAAGTACATATTAACTCTGCGGGAGTTGAATATGAGGCAGAGGAGGTGGTTGGAATTGATTAAGGATTATGACCGCGAAAGCCTTTATCATCCGGGCAAGGCGAACGTCGTGGCAGACGCCTTGAGTCGGAAACTGGTTACGTTACGGATGCTTAAGATACTTACGTATCAATTTGAGCTTCAGGGTCATCTTATCGAGTCGGGTATTGAGATTTTGTTGCCAGGAGTTGTCGGGCAACTTTGTGCTTTAGAAATTTCATCGTCACTAATCGATGAAATTAAATTGAAGTAGTTGGAGGATCCGATGATTACTCAAATTCGAGAGAATGTTCTTAAAGGGGAAGTCTCATGGGTTTGTGATTCACGAGGATGGTGTGTTTAGATTCCAGAGTCGGCTTTATGTACCGAACGACTTGTAACTGAGGCAGAGTATTTTGCGTGAGGCCCAAGCTACGCCTTACTCAGTTCATCCTGTTTCGAGTAAGATGTACAAAGACCTAAGGAGGAACTTTTGGTGCAATGATATGAAGGAGGAGGTCACACAATTTGTAGCGAGATGATTGACTTGTTAGCAGGTCAAAATCGAGCATCAATGACTAGCCGGGTTGTTGCAGCCGCTTCCCATTCCGGAATGGAAATGGGAAGATATTTCGATGGACTTCATCACGAGCTTTAGGAGATCGAAGTCTGATATGAATATGGTTTGGGTGATTGTGGATCGTCTGACCAAGTCGGCACACTTTCTCGGCATCAAGGATACTTAGGGTCCGGAAAAGTTGGCTCGTGTATTTATTGCGCAGATTGTGAGGCTTCAGGGTACTCCGAAGTCTATTATTTCGGATAGTGACTGTCGTTTTGTATCGCATTTTTGGCAGGCGGTATATAAGACGTTGGGTACTCGATTGCGCTTGAGTACTTCTTTTCAAATGGATGGGCAGTCGGAGTGCACTATCCAGACATTTGAGGATATGTTGCGTGCTTGTGCTCTCGATTGGAGCAGTGATTGGGTGGAACATTTGCAGTTGATCGAGTTCACGTACAACAATAGTTGGCACGCGTAGATAAAGATGTCACCGGCGACGTCGATTGCTGATTTGTGAGAACGAGGCATTCGATCTGGTCAGGACCGAACCGGATATTGCTTTGGAGACGAGGAGGAAGGTGGAATTGATTCGGGAGAGGATGTTGACAATTCAGAGTCGACAAAAATCCTATGTTGATGTTCGTTGTCGACCTTCGGAATTCGAGGTGGGAGACCACATTTTACTAAAGGTGTTGCCAACGAGGGGAGTTCTCCCCTTCGGGAAGAAGGGAAAGCTGAGTCCGAGATTTATTGGGCCTTTGAGATTCTCGAGAGGGTTGGCGAGTTGGCATATCGCTTGGCGCTGCCTCCGGTATTGAGTCATGTCCATAGCGTTTTCCATGTTTCCTAGCTGAGGAAATATGTTCTGGATCCTAGTCATACCATCGACTTTGGTGAGATCGATATCGCTGAGGATATTACCTTCGAGGAGCGTCCCTTGAAGATCTTGGAACACCGTGAGAAGCGACTGAGGCATAAGTCCATTCCATTGGTCAAGGTGCAGTGGTCGAGACATGGTGTCGAGGAGGCAACTTGGGAAACCGAGGATAGCATGCGTGCTAGGTACCCCGAGTTGTTTGTTTCTTAAGTTTTGGGACGAAACTTGTTTTTGGAGGGGGAGAATGTAATATCCGCATTTTTTTTCTTTTTTCGGTATTTTTTGTTTTTATGTATTTTTCATTTTTAATTACTCGTTTGTAACCGTATGTATATTTCGAGAATATTTAATACTGGACTTTTTGTCATCCGAGCTTGTTTCGGAATTGTTTTACCCAATTCCGCATTTCTTGTCATTTCCACGCTATTTGGTTTGATTCTGGTAATCATTGTTCGGAACTGCCGTTTCAAGATTGCCATAAATCTATCTTATATTATTATGCATGTTGTGAACTTTTGTTTGGAGTTTCGATCATGTATCGTGTAATTCAGATGTTTTGTGTCGTTTTGTAATTTTCTCAAAGTTATGGGATAATTACTATCGTTGTTGGTTTCCAAACCTTTGGGTAGTCGGAATCATTTTATGTTTTAGTGCTTTAGTTCTGACTCGAACTCATCGTGCGTGTGTCTTCTCCGGTCTGGATGCGCGTTGTTTTCGTTCAGGGAAGAATTCGCCGTTTTCCAACCCTGAGTGCTGTCTGCACTACTGTCTGCACTCGTTAGCACACGCTAAATTGGTTGTGTAGTGCATGCTAATTTCGTTGAGTAGCGCGCGCTATCTTAGCGAGTAGCGCGCATTAATGTTTTGAGTACAGCAGTGGCAGTAGGTTGCTTCTGCTCTCTGGACGAGCAGTTTAGCGCACGCTATGTCTGCAGATTAGCGCATGCTAGGGTTGAGGCTTAGCGCATGCTAGGTGTGGGGCAGCGCGTGCTAATTCGGTGTTCCAGTTAAGGTAGAATGTTTTTGGACTCTGGATGACGAACAGGTAGCGCACGCTATAGGTCGATAGCACGCGCTAATGGGGGATGATAGCGCACGTCAATTATCGGGTAGCGCGCGCTAACGTGTCAGAACCGAAGGTTCTGGACCAGGGTTGGCTGGTTAGCGCAAGCTAACCACAATCCATTAGCGCACGCTAAACCGTATGGTTATATATACCCGAGAGTTGACCCAAACGCGTCCATTTCTCACTTTTTCTTCCTTCCCCACTGCTTGTACGATCTAGAAGCGATTTTGAGGCATTTTCTTCTTCCAATCATCTTGGCTATCATCTTCCTTGAATCCTTGGTGTAGATTAACAACATCTACTTGTGTTCTTCGTGTTCGATCCAAGGTAATCTCTTAGAACCCTATTTTTGGGAAATTTGGGGGTTTTGATTTAATTTCCGATTCGTTCCGTATTGATGATTAATCCATGATGTATGTGGTTAATCTTAGTGGTATTCATGTTTTCCCTATGAGTTCATGGTAAAATTCGTGGTATTTGTGAAATCGAGAGGGTTCGATTGCGACCCGCCCTCGTTGTTGTTTTCGTACGAATTTACATGAATCGTAGGTGGGTTTTCGGGGGTATTCCGTTTTTGTGGTCATATAGAATTGATTGTGATTGTATTCTTCGAATCCTTAGGTTCGGGTCGTCGGTTCCTAGCAAGCGTAGTTGATTTTCTCGTTCATTTCATCGTCAACTTCTCAAGGCAAGTATTCTTGTGAAACCATTCTGATTAACATGGAATGGTAATGTATATATGTGTGATTTGCTCACTCCGGTAGGGTCCGATGGGGCCTCAGAGGAATCTGTGATTTCGCTCCTGATTCACGAACTTGTTTTGATAGCCAGTCTGGGAGGGTCCATAGAGGCCTCGGATGGGACCAGTGGTTTAGCCCCGGTCCTAGGCGAGTCATGTGCGTAATTTTTAACTATGGACAGTTCGGGAGGGTCCATAGAAGCCTCGGATGGGACCAGTGGTTTAGCCTCGGTCCTTGGCGATTTTCAACTATGATTGTTGACTGTTTGTTTTCTGGAAAAGACATGTCTTGATTTGATTTTTGAAATGATTTATGCATGTACTATGAAATGTGTAAGTGAATGATTTGCCTTGATTACTTGTACTAGCGTAATTGCTAACCCCTTTGGGGACCTGTCTTTGGGGAAATTCGTGTTATGAATTTCAGGTTTCATTTAGCCGGTCGATCGAGCGCTGGAGCAGTACGAGGATGCTGGCCAGGGTTGTTTATAATACCCGTAATTTCGATTTCTGGTAATTTCTTTTTTTAGGCGAAAGTCCATTTTGACGGCTTGCTCATGACCGTTTTGTCATTCCGAGAATGATTAATTCTGCACTTTTTATCACCCGAGTTCGTTTCGGTGTCGTTTTGTTGAGTTCCGTACTTTTTGACGACTTTTCCGCACTCGAGTTCGATTCTTGTGAATCTCGTTCGAAACTGCTGTTTCGAGTTTCCCGTAAGTTCGTTTAACTTTGTTATACATTCTGTGAACTTCGGTTTGGTTATTCGATCATGTATCGTGATTTTCGGGTGTTTTGGGCCATTTTGTAATTTACCCAAAGTCGTGGGTATCCGCATTCGTAATTGTTGTCTTGACCCTTTTCATGGTCGCATGTGAGTTTGGTTAGAGCTCAAGCTCTTAGTATGATCTTATTCTACAGCTTTCCGTGCGTATCTTGAACTTGGTGTTCCGATTGGAGGAAATTGTTGTTGTAATCAGCTTTGAGAGCATTGTTGCTGTCCTTCTGAGTTGTTAGCGCACGCTATATTTATTGGTTAGCGCGCGCTATGGTGCGGTTGTTAGCGCAGGCTACATGTGTGGTAGCGCACGCTAACGAGTGGTGCAAAATCAGTCCAGAGGCTACTGGACTGGGTTCAGACGTTGATCAGCGCACGCTATGTAGTATCATAGCGCGCGTTAGAGTGCATTAATAGCGCACGCTAGGGTGAGGATAGCGTGCGCTACTCGGTAGTTCAGGGCAGTCCAGGGCTACTGGACTGGGTCTGAAGGTCCTGTTAGCGCACGCTAACAATTGTGGTTAGTGCACGCTAACAATGTACCCCGATAGCGCACGCTAATCCTGAAGATTAGCGCACGCTAAGCTGTCCAGTGTATCTAAACTGGACAGCAGTCGTGGAACGTCATTTCCACTTCATTTCTTCTCCTCTCCGTGGGTTTGAGACGAAGGCGACTGGGGTCCGAACTTCTTGTCAATTTTGTTCCATCCAAAGGTGTTTTGGGGGCCTTTAAGTGATCCTAACATCATCTAATCCATTGTTCTTCGTCGAATCAAGGTATATTTCTTGATTTCCTTCGAGTTGACTTTTTGGGGGATTTGTTCTTGATCTCGTTTTCCATCCGTTTTTGATGGATCGATTGCTGTTAAATGATGTTGTTAAACATATCCTATGGATTGTATATCCATATTTCGTTTTAGAATTCCGTTTTCGTGTTTTGTCGGGACGAATCGTGTTTTTAGCCATTTTGGGGGAAACACTTGAACTTTCGTCATTCGTTCTTTGAATTCAACGGCTTTAGGTCGTGCTATAGAATTCATTTTCATTGTTGTTATTGTTGTTCATAGTTTATTGTTGCGGGTTGTCGTTCGGTGGAGTCGGCAGGTTCGTAGTCGGTTCGTACCAACCTACTTCGGTCGATTCTCCGTGTTGTTCTTATTCGAGGTAAGTACCTTGTTCATACGCTTCTCGTTTTGTGAATATGATGATCGGTGGTCGTCTTGGTATGTTTGTTTGTTTGAAATGAGTTTTCAAAAGATTCGGTTTAGCCTCGTTAAGGGCTCACTTTCGAAACGCGTGTGTTTTGTGAACGGTGTGTTTTGGGGAATTGATTATGATTTGGTTGTTTTGAACGTTGAGGGCTTTGATGATACCCCTTTTGTTTAAAGTTATGGAATCATGTATTCCGCGCCAATCGTGTTGTGTTATGATGAGTTTGATAACGGCGTCGTGTAAGTGGCCATCCCTAGTAAGTATTCTTGATGAACTTACTTTCTTAGCATATTAGTATTGCATGAGTAACGTGTGTGTGTGTATGCTCACTACGGGTTAGATCCGACGGGGTCTCGGTAGGGCTCCACGAAGCTGTGGAACCGCGAGCTTGCTTTTAACCACTGCGGGTTATATCCGGTGGGGTCTCGGTAGGGGTCCACGAAGCTGTGGGTCCGCGGTTAATTGTGGTGCATTTTACAATGTGATTTGGATTATTGGCGTTTCTGGAAACGAGTATTTTGATCGGTTTTCATGATTGCATGCATCGACTAAGTGTGTAAGAGGTAAGTTGTTCGTTTGGCTTACTTGGCTAGGATGGCACTAGAGTATTTGTCGTCTGTGTTTAAACCTTGTGTTGTGGATTTTGATGTTGGAAGACGAACCTTGTTGTCGTTCTTGTGTACTGTGAGTTGATGAGATTTGGGGCTAAAATCCCAATGGTTTGGGTAAAGGTCATTTTTTCGGAAAGTAAACTTTGGGGCGGTGACCCCTTTTGTCTTTTGGGTTTTGAAAAGTAGGATTTGAAAATCCTAAATTGTTTTCTATTAAAACTCTCGATGGCATTTTAAACTGTTTTATAAATTATTTCCATTGATCTGTGATCTTTCGGTTTTGGAACGTTTTCTCAAATTCTTGCCTCGGGAAGTACTTTTCGTTTGGATCTTTGAGGATTCCTAGTTATTGTTATTCGTGGAATGTGAATCGTATGACTCGTATTTTTGCACTTGTACTTGCACTAGCAAAACAGTGGAGTTTTGCTAACCCCCGAGTATTCAAGGGGTGGGTGTCTGTTTTTGCATTCAGGTTTTGGAGCATAACACAGGGTCGGCACGAAGGATGATGAAAGATGATCGATACTAATCACATGAGGAACCGTACGTCGTGTATTGGTTCAGTTGTACTTTATTTTACGCTGCTATATTTTTCCCGTTGTACGGGTGTGGTTGTGTTTTGACCCCTGCGTGGGCATGAGTTGTAATCGAGTTGTATGTTTTTATTGAAAGGCCAAATCGGTCTACTGAGTCATTTTAGCCTTAAAGGCATTGTCGAGATGTTTCATGTTGTTACTAGCCCGGTAGATCCTTGAGCAAAGGTTCTACGGCGTGTAATATCCCTGAGCGGATTGGGGGTGTTACATAAATGGTATCGGAGCTTAGGTTGTGGAAACCTAGGCTATCGGGTTTAGTGGTGTCTGTTGAGTTTTTGTCTCGTCGGATTTTGTCTGACTGAGTCGTGTCGCGATGCGTCGTCTGAGTTTGTTGGTCGTGATTAGTATCGTGGGGCAATCATCATCTTCGTTCGACCTGTGGATGTAAGTCTCCCTTCTTTGTGTTGTGCCTCGTGTGACACGAGCTATTTTTATGATTATTTGTTAAGTGATGAAATCCTTCTGTGGATTTTGATTTCACGATATGTATTTAGTCGACTCTCGTATTTGGTTTATACGAGGAGTGTCGTCGCTGCTGATGTCTTTTTACTGTTGTTTTTGTCCGTTGCTGATGATTTTTGAATCGATTTGCTCATTTTACAAGTTCTCTTGTGGAAGCTTTGTGCTTATACGCATTCGACTTGTTCACTAGCCAGTGTGGGAGGGTCCTTAGAGTCTTCGAATGGGGTCAGTGGTTTTGTTCCGAATCCTAGGCGGTCTTCGACTGTGGTATTTTACCGTTTATTTTCCGTTAAAAGACATGTATTTTCTTGATTTTAAATGTTTTGATGCGTGTACTAGGAGGTTTCTTAGCGTACGTCGATATGTGTGAGTTTTGGGCATTCTGGCCTATTGGATTTTTGGAAAACCTTGAGTATCTTAGAAAAATAAATTTCGAGACGTACTTTTGAAATGAGTTATTTTCTCGTGGTACATCCAAGATGCCACAATATGTTTTAAAATTCTTCTACCTCGAGGACCAAAATATTTTGAGATATTTTCAATGTTTTAGAAACACTTTTACTTAGACTGAGGGTCGAATATTCTGAAAGTTTTCACTAATAGAAAGTGTCCTCATTTTTATCAAATGCGAAATAGTTCTCCAAAGTCTCGATAGCGATGTTTCACGTTTGTACTTTTTTGAAAGGTGATACTCAAGATCAACCAGTGTTTTTCTAAATTATTTTCAAAAAGGAGGTTTTCGTTTTTAAAACCTATCCATTTTCGTTTGAGGGCTGGGTATGTATGTATGATGTTCGCGTTGTCATTATGATGTTTACTCCCGAGTATGATCGAATTGGTGGCATGAACGTAGAGACGTTGCCACGCATTTATTGTACTAGCCCTCTGTGAGAGGAGTGAACTGATGTTTACTGTTTACCGCCTCGTGGTGATTTGCGTGTTGTCGCACGAGTGGAGTTGTTAAAGCTTGGATTTTTGTGCGTTTATGCACATGAGTGATTGTTTCATGATGTTTGTGATTGTGTGCTGGCTATCGTTCGGGCCGTTGTAATCGGCGAACGATGCCGTTGCTGTTATGATTCTTTGTTGTGCTAAGTTGGCATCTCCGCTATGTTGTTTTGCGACGTTATGCCCCATTGTATCTAGCATTTGTATTTTTGGTATGCCGAGCCGAGGCATTCCAAACGTGATGTGCCGGGGCATGCACGTGTAAATTGTCCTTCTCGTCAGTAATGCGTTTCAAGGGCGGACTCGAGGGACACCGAATTCAGTTTTGTGAATTGGCTACCGAGACTTTCGGAGTTCGCGCTTCAGCACAGTTATCAGAATCGGCTTTGAGAGGCCTTTGAAGGATGTTTCTGTCGGTTGCTTGTTGTGTTGTCACCTTGATTTCGTTGTTGTGAGTTTCGGGGACGACACTTCTTTTAGAAGAGGTCGAATATAATACCCGTATTATTTTTTGCTTCTGCATTTTCTCTTTCTCAGTTCTATCGACTCGCTCATGTTCGTTGATACTTTCTGAACTTGTTCTATATTTCGGTTTCATCGTTCGAACGAGCTGTGATCTTGTTTTGAGTCGATCTGGTTATCACTGTGACTTTTTCGAGTTCGGTTCGATTCTTGTGAACCTTAGAGTTGTTGTTTGAATTTTATTGTTCTTCGTGATTCGAACATGATTGTTCGATTTTTGTTGTCTAGATCGTTGTGGTTCGATCGTTTGATTGTTCGGTTTTTGTTGATCTCGTCTCGTGATTGTTGAACGTTCAGACTCCTTCGTAATTCCCTTAAGTTCGGGAAATTAGTCTCGTTTTCGATCTTCCAAACCTTGGGCGGTGGAATTCCGTATTTGTTCAGCGATTGGCTCGCGTTTTGATTGATGTACCGTTGGGTTGGTCAATCATATTGGTTTTCGTTCGTTGTGTTTTGTGATTGTTCGGATAATTGACTTGACTATATTATCCGTTTGATGACGCTTGTCACTTGTTGGTTTTATTATATCCCTAACGGCGACGTTATGTTGGTCGTCGTGGAGCGTGTTTTCACGCCGTATATTCCTTTGCGTTGCTTGTAACGTTTTGCCGTTGGGCGTAAGTTACGCATTTTTTGTGTACCTCGTTGAGTCTTCCTGGCGGGATATCGCTTCTCCCTACTTGTTTTAAGTTTCGGGACGGAACTTCTTTTAAGGAGGGTAGTGTGTAATACCCGTAATTTTGATTTCCAGTAATTTCTTTTTTTCGGCGAAAGTCCATTTTGACGGCTCGCTCATGACCGTTTCGTCATTCCGAGAATGATTAATTCTGCACTTTTTGTCACCCGAGTTTGTTTCGATGTCGTTTTGTTGAGTTCCGTGCTTTTTGACGACTTTTCCACACTCGAGTTCGATTCTTGTGAATCTCGTTCGAAACTGCTGTTTCGAGTTTCCCGTAAGTTCGTTTAACTTTGTTATACGTGCTGTGAACTTCGGTTTGGTTATTCGATCACGTATCGTGATTTTCGGGCGTTTTGGGCCATTTTGTAATTTACCTAAAGTCGTGGGTATCCGCATTCGTAATTGTTGTCTTGACCCTTTTCATGGTCGCATGTGAGTTTGGTTAGAGCTCAAGCTCTTAGTATGATCTTATTCTAGAGCTTTCCGTGCGTATCTTGAACTTGGTGTTCCGATCGGAGGAAATTGTTGTTGTAATCAGCTTTGAGAGCACTGTTGCTGTCCTTCTGAGTTGTTAGCGCACGCTATACTTATTGGTTAGCGCGCTATGGTGCGGTTGTTAGCGCACGCTACATGTGTGGTAGCACACGCTAACGAGTGGTGCAGAATCAGTCCAGAGGCTACTGGACTGGGTTCAGACGTTGATCAGCGCACGCTATGTAGTATCATAGCGCGCGTTAGAGTGCATTAGTAGCGCACGCTAGGGTGAGGATAGCGCGCGCTACTCGGTAGTTCAGGGCAGTCGAGGGGGTACTGGACTGGGTCTGAAGGTCCCGTTAGCGCACGCTAACAATTGTGGTTAGCGCACGCTAACAGCAGTTCGATAGCGCACGCTAATCACAAGATTAGCGCACGCTAAGCCGCCCAGGTATCTAAATCGACAGCGATGTGAACGTCATTTCCACTTCATTTCTTCTCCTCTCCGCGGGTTTGAGACGAAGGCGACTGGGGTCCGAACTTCTTGTCGATTTTGTTCCATCCAAAGCTGTTTTGGGGGCCTTTAAGTGATCCTAACATCATCTAATCCATTATTCTTCGTCGAATCAAGGTATATTTCTTGATTTCCTTCGAGTTGACTTTTCGGGGAATTTGTTCTTGATCTCGTTTTCCATCTATTTTTGATGGATCGATTGTTGTTAAATGATGTTGTTAAACATATCCTATGGATTGTATATCCATATTTCGTTTTAGAATTCCGTTTTCGTGTTTTGTCGGGACGAATCGTGTTCTTGGCCGTTTTGGGGGAAACACTTGAACTTTCGTCATTCGTTCTTTGAATTCAACGGCTTTAGGTCGTGCTATAGAATACATTTTCATTGTTGTTATTGTTGTTCGTAGTTTATTGTTGCGGGTTGTCGTTCGGTGGAGTCGGCGGGTTCGTAGTAGGTTCATGCCAACCTACTTTGGTCGATTCTACGTGTTGTTCTTATTCGAGGTAAGTACCTTGTTCATACGCTTCTAGTTTTGTGAATATGATGATCGGTGGTCGTCTTGGTATGTTTGTTTGTTTGTTTGTTTGAAATGAGTTTTCAAAAGATTCGGTTTAGCCTCGTTAAGGGCTCACTTTCGAAACGCGTGTGTTTTGTGAACGGTGTGTTTTGGGGAATTGATTATGATTTGGTTGTTTTGAACGTTGAGGGCTTTGATGATACCCCTTTTGTTTAAAGTTATGGAATCATGTATTCCGCATTAATCATGTTGTGTTATGATGAGTTTGATAACAGCGTCGTGTAAGTGGCCATCCCTAGTAAGTATTCTTGATGAACATACATTCTTAGCATATTAGTATTGCATGAGTAACGTGTGTGTGTGTATGCTCACTACGGGTTAGATCTGATGGGGTCTCGGTAGGGCTCCACGAAGCTGTGGAACTGCGAGCTTGCTTTTAACCACTGCGGGTTAGATCCGATGGGGTCTCGATAGGGGTCCACGAAGTTGTGGGTCCGCGGTTAATTGTGGTGCATTTTACTTGTGATTTGGATTATTGGCGTTTCCGGAAACGAGTATTTTGATCGGTTTTCATGATTGCATGCATCGACTAAGTGTGTAAGAGGTAAGTTGTTCGTTTGGCTTACTTGGCTAGGATGGCACTAGAGTATTTTTCGTCTGTGTTTAAACCTTGTGTTGTGGATTTTGATGTTGGAATACGAACCTTGTTGTCATTCTTGTGTACTGTGAGTTGATGATATTTGGGGCTAAAATCCCAATGGTTTGGGTAAAAGTCATTTTTTCGGAAAGTAAACTTTGGGACGGTGACCCCTTTCGTCTTTTGGGTTTCGAAAAGTAGGATTTGATAATCCTAAATTATTTTCTATTAAAACTCTCGATGGCATTTTAAACTGTTTTATAAATTATTTCCATTGATCTGTGATCTTTCGGTTTTGGAATGTTTTCTCAAATTCTTGCCTCGGGAAGTACTTTTCATTTCGTTTGGATCGTTGAGGATTCCTGGTTATTGTTATTCGTGAAATGTGAATTGTATGACTCGTATTTTTGCACTTGTACTTGCACTAGCAAAACAGTGGAGATTTGCTAACCCTCGAGTATTCGGGGGGTGGATGTCTGTTTTTGCATTCAGGTTTTGGAGCATAACACAGGGTCGGCACGAAGGATGATGAAAGATGATCGATACTAATCACATGAGGAACCATACTTCGTATATTGGTTCAGTTGTACTTTATTTTCCGATGCTATATTTTTCCCGTTGTACGGGTGTGGTTGTGTTTTGACCCCTGCGTTGGCATGAGTTGTAATCGAGTTGTATGTTTTTATTGAAAGGCCAAATCGGTCTACTGAGTCATTTTAGCCTTAAAGGCATTGTCGAGATGTTTCATGTTGTTACTAGCCTGGTAGATCCTTGAGGAAAGGTTCTACGGCGTGTAATATCCCTGAGCAGATTGGGGGTGTTACATTGTTGACGTGTGCAAATGAGTTCTTTTATTTTGATTGTCCCTTTTAAACGTTTGTTTTCAAAACTTGTAAACTGATAGTTAAGTACTCGCGAGTACTTAGGTGTTTTGATTTGGAAGATAGATTATATACTAAATTTTATGTGTGATTTTTTATGATGTCGGGTTTACCGGTTGTACTGTGACGGTTAGACGTGCGGTATTAATTATTTAGCCTGGTGGGTCCCACGTAGGGGTCCACGGTGCTGTAATATACCCTGAATATCTTGGGGGTGTTACAGTGATTACTTAGGCGTTTTAATTTGGAATATGGATACTAAATTGTATTTGTGATTTTCGGTGATGTCTGGATTACCGGTTGTACTAGGCGTTTTATTTTATTTTTGTCTTGGTGATGTGTATTTTCTCGCTAACCGAGATGGTTAGACGAGCGGTATTAATTATTTAGCCTGGTGGGTCTCACGTAGGGGTCCACGGCGCTGTAATATATCCTGAATATTTTGGAGGTTTTACGGCATAGTAGGACAAAATACATTGAAATTTGCCATCATTTTATCTGTGACCATGTCCAAAATGGGAATGTGCGTCTCCAATTTGTTTGTACTAATGAAGAATTGGTGGATATTTTTACAAAACCATTACCCGCAGATGCATTCAACTTTATTCAAATAAATTTAGGAATGGGACATGTTGATCATTTTTAATTTTACATATTCATCATACAAAGCAAATGGTCATGAAAAACGAACAGATACCATCAGAAGAATATCACTGTTCATTTGGTCAGAGTTACAGCCGCTATAGGCAAGGAAATTACGTACGTAATGAGTATTAC
This sequence comes from Orobanche coerulescens, assembly GCA_033398695.1. Classification (NCBI taxonomy): domain Eukaryota; kingdom Viridiplantae; phylum Streptophyta; class Magnoliopsida; order Lamiales; family Orobanchaceae; genus Orobanche; species Orobanche coerulescens. Next base: position 166,842,779 of record CM065808.1, read on the forward strand.
GTGCGTTATGCAGTTTTTGGTTACGTACGCTATGCATCACAGGTTTTTGGGCAGCAGCTTGTGATATTCCATTACGACCGCTATAATCTCGTATAACGTACGTTAAAGACCTCTTATTACGGATGTAATACAACGTAACATAAGTTACGTGCTGTGATCTGGGTTTTTAATTCCCAATCTGTCATAACCTTCCTCACTTCCCCCAAATTTAAAACCCTACTCCTGATTGCCTCTCTCAAAATTTATCCACATAAACCGATCGATTCACCATATTTCATCCATCAAACACCTTCTTACCTCAGATTCAATCATGAATACAAGAACATCCAAGAAAAGAAGAGGTGAAACACCCCAATCTTCATCCAATCCAACCAATCCGGCTGATGGTCCTCAATTCAATAATCTTTAGGCGATGAAAATCTACGACGACTTATTGATCGATGAAGAGGTAACTCCCATCACCACTTCGATTTTGAGTTACTGAAATCCGTTGGTATCAACATAGATGAATTCTTTGACTTGCTTGGAATCACAAAGTTTGTAAGTTTAGAAAGGCCTATAAATGTCGATTATGTACGTGAATTCTATATGAAATTTTGGATTTCCTACAATGCTGAAGGATCACATGTTGTTCATTCTGTTGTTCGTGGAATACAAATTGAACTTGATGCGGGTAAATTATCTGATATTTTTGGGTTAACTAATGACGGCTTTATTTGTAGTGGAAACTTTGTTCCTAATGATGAAAACCCAATAATCAATAACTATGATGCTGAGTATGAACCCTTGAATGAGATACTTGTGAGAAATTTCTAGATATCCAAAGCTGTGCTGGAAGTTAATACCGACAAATTCGAGAACAATTACTCTGGTTTAAATATACGGCTCTTTAATCACGCTCTTACTAGAAGCCTAATGCCGAAGGTGAATGCACAACAACATCTTGTGAATTTAGACATGGAAATTATTTACCATGTTCTAAAGGACGAAAAGGTAAATTTCTCGAAAATTGTGATGAAATGGCTTGTATAAAAATGACAGATTTTTCATAAGAAAGGGTATGCTAAGGTTGATCGTCAAAGGAAATCTGGGATGCCTTTTGGTTCAATTCTGATCGAAGTGTTTGAGAAAGCAGGGGTCGACTTACATGGAGTACCTATTCCGAAGGGTATATTGGTTCATGAAGGAACCATTCGTACCATGAAGTATCTACAGACCCGTAACCTCGGATAAATTTACTTTGCTTACCTGAAGGATGATGATGTTTTGGTTGATGGTTGTAGCGACCACTTTTATAGAAAATAAAATTCTTCTAATTTTAAGAAGAATAAATAAAAATCTTGCAGCGAAAATACATTTTAAAAAGACCAACTTAATAATCGCAAGTAATATTCTCGAGTCATCGTTAAAAAAACAAAACATACTTTGACGTGAAGATAAAACAAATCGAACAATTGTTCATAAAGCGTAGCTTGAGAAAAATAACAGTAAATAAATAAATAACTATTCATGAAGCTTGATCATCCCACACTCAAGCGCATGCCACATCGAGCTCCTCAACCTGAAAGGGGTTGTTGGGATAACAAATACCCTGTATCGAAACAGCCAGGATATTCAATCCCTGTATCGAATTGTTATGATAAGAGGTTTTGACAATATGCCAATCCTCAATACAGTAAGGAAACTGTATCGAAGAGTTGAAGTGTCAACCTGTGTCGAAGGCCTGTCACAGATCCAGCATATAGTAGAACCTTTCAGTACAGCAAAGAAGTCTTATAAAGACTAAGTATGGAAGCTGTCTCGAATTGTCAATACAGTGATCTTCCATACAGCTCTCAACAGGACAAAGAAGGAATCTTCAGAAGTCAAGTCATGTTGATAAAGAAGTATTTAAATACTAAAAGGATAAAGTATTTAAATACTGTAAGTCAGAAGATCTTCAAATCCTGCTAAATCCGGATCGTGCTTTTTCATCCCGTTGGAATGGAATCTTGCTCAACGGATTTATCCCAACGGATATATTTTCCAGAAGACTATATATATCTCCAGAGTTTGAAGATTGAAGACTACTGAACTACTGAACTACTGAACTACTGAACTACTGAACGATCAAGCTTACAAAGAAATACTCAGAGCAAAACATATCTCCAAAGCTTACTGCAACTCAGATCTAAGAGATATACAGTGCTCAACATCTTGAACAACACATCATCAGCTAGAAGCTCATAAAGTCAAAGCTGTTGTTCATACCCTGTTATATCCTTTGAACAAACCCAGATCAGCCCTGTGTGGACTGAGTAATCGTTGCTACTCCAGAACTGTGTGTGAAAGATTTGCATCGAAGAAGACGAAGATTCATAACTGTGTGTGAAGAAGCAAGTCAAAGCATTAGCTCAAACCAATCTGTATGAACGGTTGAAGCAAAGATCTTTATATCAATCTGTGTGAACGATATATTGATTGTGTGTTGTTATAATTACGTAGTTGTGTACGTAGTAATTATAATAAACTTTTTACTCCTATGTGGAGGACCAGTGGATGTAGAGGGGTTTACCTCGAACCACTTTAAATATTGTGTTATTTACCTTCTGCCTTACTTGTTTTAATTACTGTGATTATTTAAGTATACACTGCACATCGAGTTGCTGTATCCACAACAACTTACTGTATTTAAGACTTCCGCTACGCACTCAGATTTAAAATCAGTACAGCTTGTTGTTTAAACTACTTCCCAAGCTGTATCCAGTATACTTAGTGGCCAACAAGTGGTATCAGAGCGGTTGATTCTAAAACGAATTCATCGTATTTTTAACCGAATCAGATCCAAAATCACTTACTCTTTAAAACAATCTCTTTCATTTCTTTATTTTCACATGGATACATCTATGATCAACAAAGTGCCTATGTTCTCTATTAACGAATTTGATGATTGGAGAATTAGGATGGAGGCTCATTGTTGTGTCAAGATTTAACACCTTCCGACCGGCGATCGCCTAGGAGGTCGGGCAACCGAGTCACTGCCGAGCGTCCGAGGAAGAACCGCCGACCAGCGACCAGGCGACCTAGCCTTAGCCCGGCAGACAAGCATGAATCGCCCAGCCGAAGGTCCCAGGACAAGTCCCGGTGTCGAGCGATCGACCTCAGATACGATCGCCTCTCGGTACTCGGCGACCGACTTCTGGTGACCGACTTATGGACGATCATCTCTCAGCGCTTTGCCGACCGACCCTTGGTGACCGACCATTGCCGACCTTCAGCGACTGGCCGAGAAACGATCCTCGGTGTCCAGCTAGAGACGACCGCATCATGACGATCTGGGCCGATGGCCATCCAGTCGGCCAAGGCCGAGCAAACAGGACAGCACCCACGTGCAGATCCACAAAAGGCGCTGACAAACCTGTCACTTACCTCACCTACCAACAGGCCTGTGCTGCGAAAGGAGCGACGGACAAGATCGGTGACCACGGCTGTCACCTACCCCGCCATCGACAAAGTCTGCCGAAAGTAACAAAGTGGGACCTCCCGTGATACTTCTAAGCGTGCCGGCTCCTCATTGGGCCACTCGGTGCCGGCCGATCTCTGGACTTTTGGCAGCCCATGTGACCTTTAGGACGATCGCCCCATTACATTAATGGCCGAAAGACGATCGCCCACTAGGAAACAAGGCACCTCAACCCCTATATAAAGAGGGCACTGCACTGATTCAGACCGCATTCTCGTATTTTCATACCACACAAGCAAATACACACACTTGGCTAACATCCAACTCTTCGCAATGCCTATCTTTCGGTCTTACTTCTCACGGCCTATCTCATCCAAATAGACACGGCGGGACGAAGAACACCGAGCTTCGCTCAAGAGCCGGATTAACGAGTCTTTTACACTCATTGTATTTAGATTTCTCTCATTAATACTTGTATCCACGAATATTCGTATTAATAACATCTCGCGAGAGCATTCAAGCCCGGGCCTAACAAACCCGGCAAATCTTGTATTATTTATCTACTCTCGGAAGTGCTCCCGCAATTGTTGTTTGTTGTCCGTCTTCCACAGTATTAATCTTCGGATAAATATTTTGGGCAACAACAATTGGCGCTAGAAGAAGGGGCCTTCCAACCCTCGGTTTTTATACCTACCGTCCCGAAGAACACTCACTATTCTCGGGCGTATACTTGAAGTGACACTTACCGCACTTCAAAGAAATCCTTCGAAATCATGTCTTCCGCCTCCGCGTCGAAGAAAGCGGCCCCGACTCGCCTGGCCACCTGTTCCGTCCCGAGCCACGCCCGATGGTGGAGGGTAGCCGCCGCGATCGAGACGCTCGATCCGTCCCGGACGGCGGCCCAAGCCTCTCGCTCGATCGGTTCGAACCAAGGAACAGATCGAAGGGGCCTGGCCGCCCTACAGAGCGATGGAGTGCTCTCAACGCGCCTCCTGCTGTGCCCTCGGCCGTCCGCCGAAGTCAGCGAAGCTCAAGGCGTCATCGCCGAGCGACGCTGAGGCTCCGTCCCGCAGAAGAGGCGCGCCGGCCGGGCACCTCTGTCTCGATCGCACAGGCGGTGACCCGACAGCTACGGGCGTCCGGCCCGGCCTACGAGACGACGGAGTTTGAGTCCGTCACCAGGAGCTCGGCCTACCCGACTCCCAGAAGGCAGCCTAGCCGTCTGGCTCCCCCTCGCCGAATTGCCGAGGCCGGCGGCAGCGGAGCCCGGAGATCGGTACACGATCGCCTCGGCTCCTGCTCCCAAAGCCGATCTGCAAGCGACCAAGCCACGGCAATGGCTGCGATGCAACGTCAACTCGACGACATGAAGGCGCTCCTGGAATCCAGGGCAGGCGCCAAGAAGACGATCGCCGGGCCAAGCGAGCCGCTCGCGATCGACATCGAGCTCGCCCCCGTGCAGCACAAGATCGCTCCCCCGCAAACACCCGTGTACGAGGGGCGATCAGACCCCCAAGTGCACCTGAGGAAGTTCAACATCTACATGACCGGGTGTGGGGCATCTGACGCGACCAGATGCCGAATGTTCCCTCTGATGCTGGACGACCTCGCCCACCGGTGGTACACTTCATTGCCACCTCGGTCCATTGGCTCCTTTAACGAGCTGGCGCACGTTTTCACGGAGTACTTCGCCACCAGGGTCATCCGGCCCGAAGGTCCCCTCCGCATGATGCAAATCAAGCAGGGAGAAGAAGAGTCCGACTCGGACTACATCGACCGGGTAGACGTAATCATTCTCAATGGCGAGCCCATAAGCGATGAGACCGCCCTCTACGCGGTCCTAGGAGGATTTCAGGGTTTTTCGCCTATGTTCAGGCATCTCACGAAGACCCAACCTACGACCTACGCAGCCTTCCGAGCTAGAGCCGCAGATTTTCTGGCCAGGCAAAGGTTTCTTCTTAGCCTGTGAGCAGCGCGATCGGCACCCGGACGACGATCTCCCGCCCGATCGCCAATATCGACCTACGAATAAAGCGATCGGCAGCCGAGCGACGATCGCCCTTTCCGCCCGATCGCCGATCATCACGCTACATCATCCGCAACCCGGAGTACACGATCGCCATCTACATCCGGATATAACATGACGGACTAAGGCATAAGATCGCCTCCACCGCACATCATAAAGCCATGGTCCTGGCAGTCGATGGAACCGGATGCTTCGGCCATGCAAGGTCCCTTTCGGCCAAGATCGCCCGCCCATCGTTTAAATACGAGGCCGGCGTAGTCTGAGGGCTCTCCAACATTAATCAGTGGACACATACCACAATCCCCGTCTCAACGTACACCGTCGAGGTCGGCCATCTCCATGGCTGGCCGAGGTGGAAGCAGAGCTAACAAGCCGCGGGCGTGGAGTTGATTCATCCGACGCTGCCCCGCGCAAGGACTCCTCTAGACCGAGACCGCACGCCCTTCGTTTAGATATGAGGCGAGGCGCAGCCTAACAGAGGACCCTCATAATAAAGTGAGTCACGAGACACTCATTGTCTTCGCGCACCAAGACACGGTCATGGGGTCGGTCCATCGATCTCCGCGACTGTGCACGATTCCTCAAACAAAACGAAACCACCAAGTTTCCATGGGGGATCGGCCAATGTTGTTTTTGCAGGTACAAAACCGAAAGATAGCTAAGCCAATCGACCATGGTAGCCCAAGTCCGAAATCGTAAGTCAGCTCGGAAGGTCGCCCGTCCTCATCCTTACACGATCGCCAGCAAGAACCACCTCGCCCCATGTCTTCAACATAGGAGCAAGCTGGGGGGCAATTGTTGTGTCAAGATTTAACACCTTCCGACCGGCGATCGCCTAGGAGGTCGGGCAACCGAGTCACTGCCGAGCGTCCGAGGAAGAACCGCCGACCAGCGACCAGGCGACCTAGCCTTAGCCCGGCAGACAAGCATGAATCGCCCAGCCGAAGGTCCCAGGACAAGTCCCGGTGCCGAGCGATCGACCTCAGATACGATCGCCTCTCGGTACTCGGCGACCGACTTCTGGCGACCGACTTATGGACGATCATCTCTCAGCGCTTTGCCGACCGACCCTTGGTGACCGACCATTGCCGACCTTCAGTGACTGGCCGAGAAACGATCCTCGGTGTCCAGCTAGAGACGACCGCATCATGACGATCTGGGCCGATGGCCATCCAGTCGGCCAAGGCCGAGCAAACAGGACAGCACCCACGTGCAGATCCACAAAAGGCGCTGACAAACCTGTCACTTACCTCACCTACCAACAGGCCTGTGCTGCGAAAGGAGCCGACGGACAAGATCGGTGACCACACTGTCACCTACCCCGCCATCGACAAAGTCCGCCGAAAGTAACAAAGTGGGACCTCTCCGTGATGAGATACTTAGGACGCGTGCCGGCTCCTCATTGGGCCACTCACTGGCCGCACTGATCTCTGGACTTTTGGCAGGCAGCCCATGTGACCTTTAGGACGATCGCCCCATTACATTAATGGCCGAAAGACGATCGCCCACTAGGAAACAAGGCACCTCAACCCCTATATAAAGAGGGCAGCCTGCACTTGGATTCAGACCCTGCATTCTCGTATTTTCATACCACACAGAAGCAAATACACACACTTGGCTAACATCCAACTCTTCGCAACAGCTATCTTTCGGTCTTACTTCTCCCGGCCTATCTCATCCAGCAGATTACCGGCGGGGACGAAGAACACCGAGCTTCGCTCAAGAGCCGGATTAACAGAGTCTTTTTACACTCATTGTATTTAGATTTCTCTCATTAATACTTGTATCCACGAATATTCGTATTAATAACATCTCGCGAGAGCATTCAAGCCCGGGCCTAACAAACCCGGCAAATCTTGTATTATTTATCTACTCTCGGAAGTGCTCCCGCAATTGTTGTTTGTTGTCCGTCTTCCAGCAGTATTAATCTTCGGATAAATATTTTGGGCAACAACACTCATCTTGCAGCAATGCAGGAAGAGATGATTTTTGTTATACAGGATGGCCTTATCAAGATCATGAAGGTAAACACGGCCACAAGGATTGAAGGCCAAGCCCATGCTGAGATGCTCGAGAAGGAACGCGAGCAATGGACCACAGATGAAAGAAAGCGAGCCAACCTCGATAATGTGGCTAAGAACGCGTTATTTGTCACTCTTGACAAAGGCACGTCCTCGAAGGTAAAGAGCTGTAAATCAGCCAAGGAAATTTGGGATAAACTCAATATGATTTGTGAGGGAACTGAGCTCTCAAAAGAAAACAAAATTTCAAAACTGACTCAGCAATTTGAATCTTTCGAAATGAAACCAACTGAGACACTTGAGGAACTTGACCTCAGATTCACTGGTATTGTTGGTGAACTTGAAGCTTTGGGAAAAATTTATACCCAAAAGGAGAAGAATTTAAAAATTTTCAGATCTCTCCCTGCCCGATGGGACATTAAGACCACAGCTATGCGTGTATCTTGTAATCTTAATGAAATATCTACTTTCGATCTCTTCTCTGACCTCAAAGCTTTTGAGTATGATATTGACAGAAGAGAGAAAGCTAAAGAATCCCCTTCAAAGGTCACAGCACTAGCCGCTGTATCGAATCGTCGACACAGCATGCCCAGCTCGTCGAAGGCTAGTCACAAGACTCCCTACAGGCCCAAACCTGTCCACAAAGTAAGTACTGAAACTTCATCCGGTGATGCTAACCTATGCTATAATTGCAGGAAATCAGGGCATTATGCAAATAAATGTCCTCATCCCAAAGTTCAAAGGTTGCCGGAAGCCGAGCAGCAAGAGAGAGATGAAAGAAGACGTGCTTGGAAAAACAAGCTCAAGGCCCTGATTGGAGAATCAGAAGCCTCCCCCACACCATCCAAATCAGAAGAATGTCTTCAGGTGGTCACTGAAAGTGATCCATCTGACGATGAGTTCGATGATAAAGCATATATGTGCTTTATGGCCAAGGACATTCCGGAAGGTGAAGATAGCGATGATGAGGTAAGCTCAACCTCAGCTATTCCATCAAATGCATCTCATACTTTTGAAAACATTATGAATGAGTTTAAAAACATTCAAAAGGCCCATGAGACATTGAAAAATGAGAATATACAGCTCCAACTGTCTAACCTAGAGCTGAAAGATGAAAATGACTTGCTGAAAATAAATTATGAAAATATGTCTAGTGATTGTGAAACCAGCAAAGTCGATTTTGACAAACTCATGGAGAGCAATCATCAACTTGCTCATGAACTAAGTGAGGTTAAAACTCACAATGAGAGCAAGACAAATGATTTGGTTCTACTTCAAGCCAAAGTCAAAACTCTCGAACAAAGAATGGAAGAAATTCTGAGCACTGGGCAACATGCTCATGATAAAAGTGGCTTAGGATACAGCTCATGTTCAAACAAAGGGAAAACTGGTACAGTGTTTGTCAAGAGTGTGGAACACATTCCTGTATCGAAAGAAACTTCGAGTCCTATGAAAGAACCTGTTGCACAGCGAACAGCAAAGGCTGCTATTCCGCCCCCGCAATCCTATTCCAGACAACAAAATCACTAGCGATTCAGACCGGAAAGGCGCACTCAACAGCATGCTCCCAGAGCATATCAACAGCGCCAACAGCCGTTCAGAAGGAAGGCTGTATCCAAATACCAAAGGACTGCACGGCAGTACTATCAGTATAGTACGCCGAGGTATTGGATACAGGAGCCCCGTTATTCCTCGAGACAGCAGGTGTCCGCTCAGTATCATCAACAGCATTGGGAATCCAACTGGAGACCCAAAAGGCAAGCTGTTAGGCCAAAGAAAATGGCTCCACCTCCAAGACGGCACTCATACTAGATTAATAATAATAACCCTGAATTTTTCATGCATAATAATTATCATGGTTATAGCGACTACAGATATACCCCACGTAGATATCGCAACAGTGTACCGAATGTGACCTACAGTAAACTAATTGCTGTCAGGAAAACTTGGGTACCTAGAGGAACTAACAATCATGGACCCAAAAATCAAAGGGTACCTAAATCTGCTTAAATTCTTTGCATACAGGACATCCTAGAGGAGGACACCTGGTACTTTGATAGTGGATGCTCTCGGCACATGACCGGAGATAGAATAAAGCTATCAAATTTCATAGAAGGTCGCGGTCCAAAAGTTCGTTTCGGTGATAAATCTAAAGGAAGAACAAGAGGGAAAGGAAACCTACTTGTCGGAAAATTCAAAGTCACCGATGTTGTATATGTTGAAGGCTTACAGTACAATCTACTTAGTATTAGCCAGTTCTGTGATAAACAGTTCTCGGTGAAATTCTATATAGATCGCTGTAGAGTCAAGAACATCCAGACCAAAGAAGTTGTGCTTACAGGAAGCAGATCAGGTAACATGTATATTGCTGACTGGAAGCCTATGAGCTCCTCAATTCCATGCTTTGTTGCCAAAGGCACTGCAGATCTTAGCTGGTTATGGCACAAGAGGATGTCTCACGTCAACTTCAAGACGATCAACAAGATCTCAAGACAGGGAATGGTAGGAGGATTGCCAAATTTATCATTAAAAAAGGACAGCGTCTGCGTACCGTGTCAGAAAGGCAAGCAAATCAAGTCAACCCTGAAGAGCAAATCCTACCTTTCAACCCAAAGAGTGTTGGAGATGCTACACATGGATCTCTACGGTCCTGTATACCCAGTAAGTTTGGGATGTAAGAAATACTATCTTGTTGTTGTTGATGATTACTCTAGGTATGCTTGGACAATTTTCCTAAGCAAGAAGAAGGAAACAACATCAAAGCTGCTCGAGCTCCTGAGAAAGCTGCACAATGAAAAGGCATTGAGTATCGTGTCCATTCGTTCCGACAGAGGTACAGAATTTACTAACCGCTTTATAGAGCAATACTGTTTAGAAAATGAGATACAACACGAATACTCAGCTGTCCGAACACCTCAACAAAATGGTGTTGCCGAGCGAAACAATAGGACGCTGAAAGAAGCAACAAGGACAATGATCGCCGCAAGCAAGTTGCCACATCGTTTCTAGGGTGAAGCAACCAATACAGCATGCTACACTCAAAACCGTTGTATCGTGAACAAACACCACAACAAAATAGCATATGAGGTATGGAACAACAAAACTCCGTTAGTTTCATATTTTCACATTTTTGGATGCAGTTTGTTGCGATATTACTTGAACGCAAGTGCACGTTATCGTATACAAGTAATAAAGTGATGAGTGAGTATCGTTCCCACGAGGACTGAATCACAAACTACCGATTTTTGTGTATTCCAATTTTATTTCAACAATCGAACTTTGGGTAGCAATTAATTAGTAAAGAAAATTAATAAAAGACTAAATAGTAAAACCGATCGCTTGAAGAAAGAGAATCAAATGATGAATAAGTCTAAGATTCTGAATCCACCTCGGTTTATCCGAATTTACTCTCGATTATCTCAAGTTAATGATTTTCCCAATTTATTGAAGGTGAAGATTGCTAATATACTCTACCGCCTCTCCCGAGGGCAATAGATTTTTCTAAAGGCGAATAACGCACTCTATCCCTAGGTGAATTAATTCGTCAATAGGCAAAAAGCATAAAATCTCCAAAAGGCCACGTAGTTCCTATGAGTATATTCCTATCTCACAAGATAAAACGGTCCTCACCAATAGTTCCTCACCAACTCTCCTCTCCCGATTCGAATTGAATGATTAAAACAATACAACTATTGGCTAGATAATTGAAAGCATTAAACACGATTGGGAAAACTCAACGAAAAGGGAATTAAATAGATAATCTCGATCAAATCCGTCAAAACATAGGTTTCATCAAAATCCTAGATTAGGGTTTTAGCCTGACATGCTAAATAATGAAAATACAGAATTAATAAATAAAAGCATGAAAATCAAACGCATATGAAGAGCTCGGATTCCTCCGTTCTTCTAGCTTCCGCCCTCTGCCCTTGATGTCTTCTGCTTCTCTCGTATGCGATAGTCTTCTGTGATCCTCCTTTTCCCCAGCCTCCAAGATGATTAATTTGGGTCTTAAACCCTTATTTATAGCTCTCAACAGCCTCCAAATCGCGTCCGTGTGAGTAGGTCGAGAACTAGCTTCAAAACGGCCCAAATCCGCTCGGAGCACACCAAAACCGCCCTGTGTGCCGCGGCTCACTCAATCTGTGCCGCGGCACATGGCGTGTAATTTAAAACCTGGGCGCTGGGTGTTTCTTCTGGGCCGTGGCTCACTGTGTCTGTGCCGCGGCTCAGAGTACAGTCTACTCTGGTGCCTGCTGGTCCTCTGCGTGTGCCGCGGCCCACTTGCCTTGTGCCGCGGCCCACGGCCAAAATTTGCCGTTTTCGCCCGTTTTGCCTCGTTTTAGCTTCCAGACTCCAATCTTCTGTCAAACATGCGAGAATAAGACATTAAAAGCTCATTTATGAAATTTTACTCGCCAAAATAATACTAAATAATGATAAATAAGCGTATAAAAATACGCCTAACAAATACCCCCAAACTTGAGCCTTTGCTTGTCCTCAAGCAAAAAGAATTAATTTCAACAAAAGAATATCGTGAATAATCGTGCAACTCATAGTGCTCAACCTAATCAATACTATCCTGAAATTCTCTCTGAATAATACGAGTATCGTAATAGCAAGCTACACTCAGAACACTGATTCCACAAAGTAACCAAGTTCAGTCCTAATCACTCGTTCATGAAGAAAATCCAGCTTAAAGATTAACAAACGTGACTCTAATCGACCGTCAATATGAAAGGTTAAAATAAACAAGCTAGTTCGCCCCGTTCCACAGTCAGACAGTATTCCCTTATATATATATATGCTCAAGAAATTGATTCGAGCTGACCACTAGGTTCGGATCTCGGGATGTTTCATCGGGATAATCCTAGGGTGGAACTTCCATTCTCATGTATTGGGAAACCGTTTGACGTAAAAGACACTCATGGGGCACATGGTTGCTTCTGGTTACTAAGTTCCCCTCCACAGCGGAGAAACAACTCGAATAGCAAATTCCCGCATATCCGAATCAAGGTCGCTGTTTTACGCGAGAGTAAACAACGGGTCACGTGAATACCCCCGGTTACTAGGCTCCCTATCATTGGCACATGCGAAATTTCTAAACCACTAGTCTAATCAGGGTCGTCGTTTTACGCGAGAGTAAACAATGGGTCACGTGAATACCCCCGGTTACTAGACTTCCCATCATAGAACAAATATTATCTCGACTTTAGGTGAAAAACTGTCTGACTCTAAACTCAAGTGCCAACACGACTTATGTTACTGGACGACTAGCTAACCGAAAAATGTAACCAAACGTATCAACGGCGATTTGAAAACACGTATGTCTCCTCTATTATCCTCTAAGATCTCTAAATGAAGACTTAGCAGAAAAAATTTCGGACCTAAATGAAGACTTAGCAGAAACAGAAATCACTGACTACAACCCGACTAAAACTCGACCGTTTCTTCAGAGAGAAAAACAGTGTCGTAACATCAGTATTACACAAATAGAAGCACGAAAAAATCACGAGTAATAGTAAAATCATGACAAGCAAGGCTATCGACAAAAAGATAACTAGAAATAACAAAAAGTGCAACGAAATAAGTACAGCAGTAAATGTAGCAACATAAATAGACCCCCCCCCAAACTTAGGACGTACATTGACCTCAATGGACAAAATATAATATGCAATAAAAGTGAAAGGTCAAGTACTCCCCTACAAACAGCTCACGAACTGGTGCCAGCATCATCCGGCAAGCTTGCATGCTTCTCGACTACATCATGCGGAGCGTGAATAAATGAGCTTGTATCATCAAAGAGGAAGTTAAGTACGAGCTCTCAAGTTTAACATGATGTAAGGGTTGGGGACAATGTAATTCGATAAAATGATTCGTTGCATATAATTTGAAAATGCTTGGCTTACCAATTTTTCATTGCTGCAATTTATCAAACACTTGGTATGCACAAGTTAAAATGAAGAACAAGAATTTTAATGGTTAACTCCAAATCCCAAAATAATAACACAGATAATAGCCATGAATAACGACAACTAACATCACCAATTCGTTCATAATTACCAATTCCATCACAATCAAATACCAAATTCCCCATATTCCAACTCCATTTTAGAGAAAACATTGAAGAACAACTAGCAACATATAACTTCAATTCACTTTTCAAATCATGTATCACTTATGATTAAGAGATCGAGATTTACCTGAAGAATTTGAGAAGAAGACTAAGAGAAGGGTATCGACCGACCTCATTGTGCGAAGGAAGGAAGGAAGGAAAGAAGGAAGGGACCTTGTGCTGGCCGATCAAATGCATGAAGTATACCTGGGCATTCTCGTATTGCGACGGGGGCCGCGGCTCAACATAAGTGAGCCGCGGCCCAGAGTACAATCGGCCTAGGACTTTTTTTGTAATACCGCCGGGTGCCGCGGCTCAGTTTAGGCATGCCGCGGCTCAACGGGTTAGTGTGCCGCGGCTCATCTGGTTCGTGCCGCGGCACAGAGTACAGTCTCCTGGGCATTTCTTGAACCTTTGGTGTGCCGCGGCTCAGGGAATGTGTGCCGCGACTCAGTGACCTGGTGTGCCGCGGCTCAGTAAGATCGTGCCGCGGCACATAGTACAGTTTGTTTGGCCATGTTTCATCAACTGGTGCGTGCCGCGGCTCACTATTATTATGTCGCAGCCCATCATTGATTTCCTCCCCTGGGGTGATTCCTGCACAGAATTTTTAAACGAACACATCAAGACGAGAGGGATAGACGGATCAAAGAAAAATGACGACAAATAAAGACTCTAAAAAATGCAAGAAAACAATAAAGATTCTACAACTAATACTCGGGTTGCCTCCCGAGAAGCGCTAAGTTTATAGTCTTCAGCCGTACTTTCCTCGCATTCATCCGGCGGTGGATAAGACGACACTCATTTTCTGCGTGTCTATTGGATTTCCCAAGTATGCCTTCAACCGTTGTCCATTAACTTTGAATTTTCGATCATCTTTTTGGACTTCTACTGCACCATATGGGAACACTTGAACTACGATGAACGGTCCCGACCATCGTGAATGCAATTTCCTGGGAAATAACTTTAAGAGAGAATTAAATAGCAACACCTCTTGTCCCGGGACAAACTCTCTCTGCGTGATGTGCTTATCATGCCAAGTCTTTGTCCGCTCCTTATAAAGTTTCGCATTTTCATATGCGTTGTGGCGAATTTCCTCCAACTCGTTCAGCTGCAAACAACGCTTTTCACCAGCAGATTTCAGATCAAATTTTAGTTTCTTTATCGCCCAGTAAGCACGATGTTCCATCTCTACGGGTAAATGGCAACCTTTCCCATAAACCAATCTGTAGGGCGACATTCCGATAGGTGTTTTATACGCAGTCCGGTATGCCCAAAGTGCATCATCGAGTTTAAACGACCAATCTTTTCGAGATGAGCTGACTGTTTTTTCTAGGATCCACTTCAGCTCTCGATTTGATATCTCAACTTGACCGCTCGTCTGAGGATAGTATGTTGTAGCAACACGATGAGTGACTCGTATTTTCTCAAGACCGCATCAAGAAATTTGTTGTCGAAGTGTGACCCACCATCACTGATAATGGCACGTGGAGTCCCAAAACGTGTGAAGATATATTGTTTTATAAACTTGATTACGACATTGGACCCATTCGTAGGTAGTGCCACTGCTTCAACCCATTTTGAGACATAGTCTACGGCTACCAAAATATAGAGATTCTTATTTGATGGAGGAAATGGACCCATGAAGTCGATCCCCCATACATCGAACAATTCAACTTCAAGTATGGTGTTCAGCGGCATTTCGTGTCGTCTTGATATGTTTCCCGTCTGTTGACACCAATCACACGCGGACACAAAGGAGTGAGCATCCTTGAATAATGACGGCCAATAGAACCCCGATTGTAAGACCTTAGCTGCTGTTCTATTTTGTTGGCCACTTAAGTATACTGGATACAGTTTGGAAAAGTAGTTTAAACAACAAACTGTATGGAATCTAAATCTGAGTGCGTAGCGGAAGTCTTGGATACAGTTAATTGCCGTGGATACAGCAACAGAGTACTTGGTGTATACTTAATATATCACGATTATTTCAAACAAGAAAAGTGAAGGTAAATGACACGATAATTTAAGTGGTTCGAGGTAAACCCTCTACGTCCACCGGTCCTCCACACAGAGTAAAAGTTTATTATATAATTATGCGTACACAACTACGTAATTATAAACAAACCTATCCTTGTATCGTTCACACAGATTGATACAAAGAATATCACTTTCAACCGTTCACACGCATTGGTTAAAGCTTCCTTCTTGACTAGCTTCTTCACACGCCCAAAGCTTCGTCCTTATTCGTCCCACAGTCGAATAACTTGTTGAGTTCACAGAGCTCGGTTTTACACGAGGTAAAAGGTTAGGTAACCAGTAAGAACAAGACTTTGAATATCAAGATCCGATGATAGTGTTTCTTGATGTTTGAGCACCGTATATCTCTTTCGTTTTAACTTGCGGTTGCTCGAGATATGTTTGCTCGGATGATTACTTTGATAGCTTTGAGAGTTGGGTTACTTGAGAGATTTCGTGAGTGATCGATCTTCAATGTCTTCAAGGATATATATATAGCCTCAAGAAAGTATCCGTTGAGATGTCCGTTTGAATAAGATTTCCTTCAACGGAATATGACATGATCCGGATTTCAAGGATTCTCAAGATTCGAAGATCGATGTATTTAAATACTTTATCCTTGAGTATTTAAATACTTCTTTGTTCAACGGAACTTGACTTGTGTTCTTTCTTGTCCTTTTGTGAACTGTATGGAGAATGACTGTATTTAGGATGTCGAGACAGTTTCCATACTTGATCTTTTTATAAGTCTTCAAGTCAGACTGACGAGCTTCACTTATGCTGATTCGAGGCAGGTCTTCGATACATGATAAATCCTTGAATCCTCGATACAGTTTTCCTTTACTGTATTTGGCATATATGTCAAAACCTTTTCAATAACAAATAACAATCGATATAGGGATCGGGTATCCCGGCTGAATCGATACAGGGTGTTTGTTTTTCCTAACAATTTCCCCCTTTTTGACAATTTGCCAAGTCTTAACTTAAACTCTTCGAGTCTTCTTGATGATGCCAAAACCTTCTTCATGAAGCGTTCTTCTTCGATGACTTCTGGCAGATTTCTTGGTCTCTTGTCAATAGGTCTGACTTAGTGACTTAGTCTACAATAATGAACTGCTCGCAGGTACGTTCGATATAGTTTGAGATGTATTACAACTTAAGCCTATGATTGGCGCGCAGGCACAATCTTACAATGTATTCTAAGTTTACAACTGAAACTATGAACTGTTCGTAGACTAGTTCGTACAGCTTAATTTTTCAATCAAGTTTATCTAACTAGAGATTCCTATCAAACAATTTTAAGTAATCATATATTAACACAGTAGATTACGAGTTGTAATCTTTCAAGACAAACAAACAGTTTTATTGATATTCAAAAAGATTGAGTACAAAGATTGTGTCGAATAGAAATTACAAAAACAACAATAATATACATAAATTTCAGCTCTTTATCTTTGATCCGCATGCCTCCAAGGTCTCCTTCCTGGCTCATTCTCGGTGCCGCGCCACCAGTTTTGAAGTGAATCATTGCCTCGTTCTTGGTAAATTGCTCTTCCTTCATAAGAACGATCAAAGGCAAGTATCCAATCCTCTGGATGGGTGACCCGATCTCCTCTTCTATGTTTTGATTTCATTTCGATTTGGAGAGGGAGCTTACCTTCTTCTAGCATCTTTGAAAATTTGTCTGCCGCTTCCGCCAATGTCTTATAATTTTTGAAGATGGCGGATTCCCTGATGAGTCTGACAAAATATCTCATCAGTTCATTCTTCCTCCAGTGCTTCACTTCTTCGGCGGTTGGGTTGCGGTTGGTTGGCAGACGTATTTCCGAAGGTCTTTGAACAAGATTTTGCCAAGGGACATTTGGGTCATGGAATTCTGGTCTGGAGCCTGAAATTCTAAAACTTTGGGGTTGAGGTGCTAGCTTGTTCAATTCGGCAGCTATACTGCTCTGAGCAGCCTCAAATTCCCTTTCCTGTTGTAGTCTTATTCTCATTGCAGCTTCTCGAGCTTCTTCCCCCTTTTTGGCCTCATCAAGACTTTGCAGGATTTCAAGAGCGGCATCCTGTTTGGTCTCGATGCTGTTTATTCTTTTCAACGAGGGAGGAAAGAGTCTGCGACATCTCTTGAATGGATTTGTCATGCGCACGTAGCTGAGAGCTATTCTCTATCATTGCACAGGCTGTCTTGGCTTCAGCAATTCTTGTCTTTGAAGCTTCCTCCTTCAGCAGTTGCGCTTGTTTATCTTCCATGATTTTCAAGGCTTGCTTGAACACTTCTGGCAAGATGATTAATGCTTCGACAACTCTAGATACTTCGTGTTGAAGAGTTGTCATTTCTTCAACTGCAGAGGTGTGCATCCAGTTCAGTGCCTTTTCTACGGAAGAGAGAGCGTTAACTGCATCTTGGATAAATACAGTCTGAAGGCCAAGAGCTTGCAGGCGCTCTTTGCGTGCAGCAGAGATAGGAGAGTCAGGCTGGGCGAAGTCTTCAGCACCATTTAACCTTCTTACGTTCACGGATGGACGTGAAGTAAGTTGGACATCCTCAGGTTCGTTACCGTCCTCGGATTCCAAGGTTGCAGGGGCGGGAGTAGCTTCTTGTGGAATGGCGACAGTTGGTTCAGAAGCGTCCTGTGGCGAAGGTTCTTCGGCAGATAAGGATGCAGGAGGGACTGAATCCTCCTGTTGGGTTGTAGGACTGGCTTCTTTGGTCGCAACAGGCTCGGGTGCCTGTTCCAAAATTTCTTGATCTTCCACGACTGGAGGGACTGATTCCTCCTGGTCGGGAATGTTCTCCGGCTGTGGCGAAGGTGGATTAGCTTGGGTAGATGGCCCTTCGTCGTTTCTGGGTGGAGAGGTGGCTTGGGCTTCAGCCTCTTCACGGCTCAATCTCAGACCTGCTTGAAGAGCATCGTCGTCGTCGTCTGAGTCGTGGTCGTCGTCGTCTTTTGGATTGATGGGAGAGTCCTCTGACTTCTTCTTTCCTTTTCTTCTGGCGTCGGATTTGTGCAGCAGGTGGCTTTCAATGAGATCTTTGCAAGAAGCGTTGTCCCATCGAAGCAGTGCCTCAATTTCAGTTGAGTCAGTTACTTCGGAGACAAATCGCTCTTCGTGGCTCCATTCGCTCCAGTTGTACAGTGTGTCGTACGGAGCTAGCCTAAAGCTTTTCCATTGCAGAAATCTTTCGTACGCCTGTTCAATTTGTACTGAAAGAAGTGTTTGATTTATAATTGAGTCTGGGGAGGGACTTCGAATCACGTCTGGAGACGCTGTTTCGAGGGATTCCGTGCAGTATGGGATCCTGCACGGAAGATGGACTCCTTGCAGGGGATGGTGCCCCGAAGGAAATTGGATCCTGTACGGGTGTGAGATCCCGTAGAGGAGAAGTAGCTTTTGGCTCCGAATGGGCAGCCGACGTGCTAACGTCTTGAATGTTGGCAGATGTCTCTAAATCCGTCGTAGCCGCCAAGGGCTCGGGATCTACTGTCGATGCAGTAGGAGACACCTCTTCCGCAGGGGTTGGGCCCTGGGGTGCTATATCAGTGGGTTGCGCCACGGGCGAGATATCCTCGGAGTGTTTGGCTTTGATTTTTGAGAGCCTCCGGAGTCTCTTCTTCGACTTCTCATCAGCAGAGTGCTTCTTGCTGTGAGAACACTTACGCTTCTTCTTTGAAGATTCCAATTCAGGGACCTTCACGGTTTCGTCTCTGGGATTGTCAGAAATAGGCATGTGCCTTGTTCTCGGGTGATTGGCATGCATTGTGCTCTGGTTATAGGCAGAGGGTTTGACGCCTCCTAAATATATCCGTGAGCTATTTTTCTTGGCATCGGCGGATTGCTTGACTCCGCACCTTGTCAGAATGTAGTTTAGCATTAAACCGAATGATTTCTTTTGAGTGGCTGGTTTGCACACCTCTTCCTGAAGTCGTTTCAAAATGATTTGACACCAGTTGACCTTTTCACAGGTCAAGATAGCTACCATCATTCTGAACCTTAGATTCGTGCACATCTCGAACGCGCCGGTTCGATTTTCAATGATCCTGGAACAGAAATCGTGGAGATAAACGAAATGAAGAAGAAAATTTTTCTTGTGGCACGTGGTTGTCACCATATCAACCACTTTGGACCCGGTAAATAGTCCATAAAACTTGGTAATCAGTTCTTGAGACCCAAACGTCTCAAGGGGTCCATGGTCAGCCGTCGGTGGCGGCTGTAGATTTTCGAAGTAGGTCGCTATTGATGCGGACTTGCACTCCTTGGATCATTGCGGTGATGTCGCAACATGTCCTCCCCAGGCTAGTGAGAGAAAACGAACGGCGGCGTTGAGGTAGAATTCCTCAACCGGATGAGCGTCGTATTTGTCGGCGGTTTTGCTTCCGGCGATAAAGACCTTGTTGTTCAAGGCGAGTAATGATATACTCCATCGGTTCGGTCGTTGATTTCAGAGATGATACGCTCGATGATGACGGGTTTCGAGAAGATCCGCCATCAATGATGTTGGAGGTTTTCTTGAGCGGGGATGAAGATTGACTAGCCATGGATGTTTTCTTAAAACGAAGGTGGAAGAAAACAAGAGAAATTCGCAGTGAATATGCGAGAAAATATGTAGCCGTTTGCTTGAGATCTCTTGTAATTGCGGAATCGTAAAGAGTCTCTAATGGCGTCTGATCCTTTTATACTTGGGCGGCGAAATAGGGTTTGCAGAGTACGAGTGGTGATTTTAAGGGATGGGAACCGTTTTTGAAATCGACAGTCGGAATGGATTTAGTATAACTGATACGCTAATCCATTAAAAGGTTTTAAAATACAATGGGTCCCACTTGACATAGGTTGATTACCCTAAATGCCTAAAACGGCGGTTTAAAAATAATAATAAATTTGAAAACATCGCGGCTTTTGAGATTCGATTGTCCAGATGTCGTGTAAGGCATTTAATGAACATGACGTTTGACATAAAACAGGCACGTGGACAAAAATTATTTTAAAAAGGAAATAATATTATATTATATCTTGAATCGAAATCCTATAGTATGTCTTTGTTCTCACGTCGATACAAATTCCCCCTTAAAAAGGTACTAATAGGTTTTAAATTTCATACAGCAATAGTTGGATTAATGCTGTATTCATAGGTCCTATAGTATTCCCCCTTAATTATTGCACACATCAGCTGTAGTATTCATATGCCTTCGTTCGCTCTGATCGTATTGATGTTTCGAGTGTACGATAATTAATGTTGGAGTCTTGTATTCACGGGTCTTCTGACATTCCCCTCAATTGTTGAGTAAAAGCGGTAAATTTACTTACAGGAGTCCGGGCCGTAGTATTCCCAGTCTGTTCTTAGCATGTTGAATCTTGCCGTGTCGAGAGGCTTGGTGAAAATGTCGGCCAATGATGTCTGTATGGACTTTTTCCGGCGAACATCCTTGTTCTCGACATGATTCTGATGAAATGATGCTTCATGTTGATATGCTTAGTGCGCGAGTGCAAACAGATTGTGCGTGATTGCAATTGCACTCGTGCTATCACACATGATTGGAGTCTCTCTAGCATCGATTCCATAATCGGCGATTGTTCCGCATCCAAAGGATTCGCATACAGCGACTACCAAAGACATAGTATTCGATTCAGTGGAAAGAGAATTTGCCAATTGCTTCTTCTTGAACCAAGATACGAGTCTAGGTCGAAAGTGACAAGTTCCACTTGTACTCTTCCTATCTAGCTTGCACCTCCGAGATCCGAGTCGTCAGTATCAACTAAATCGAATCCGCCTTCCTTAGGATACCACGATCTGCATCGATTGTTCCTTTAACGTATTTCGGATTCGTTTAGCTGTATTGAAGTGTGATTCCTTAGGTGCAACTTGGTATCTCGCACAATCCAACAAAGAATGGATATCGGGCCTGCTAGCCGTTAGGTACAGGAGCGAACCAATGAGCTTCCTGTAGAGTGATTGGTCAAACGGCTTTCCGGCTTCATCAGCACTAATTTGCACGGAAGTGCTCATGGGGGTTGGCGAGGATTTGGAAGTGTTCATTCCAAATTTGTTGAGAAGCTCCTTGCTGTATTTCTCTTGGTTGATGAATATACCTGTAGGCATCTGCTTTATCTGCAAACCTAGGAAATAACTAAGTTCCCCCATCATACTCATTTCAAATTTGCTTTGCATGAGATGTGAGAACCTTTGACATAGAGCAAGGTTAGTTGAACCAAAAATAATATCATCGACATAAATTTGTACCATTAGAAGGTCATCACCTTCCTGTATTTTGAACAATGTTTTGTCGACAGCACCTTTCTCAAATTCGTTGTTGGTTAGATACTGGGACAGGGTTTCGTACCAGGCTCTAGGGGCTTGTTTAAGTCCGTACAGCGCTTGCCTTAGCCTGTAAACTAGATCGATACCGTCTGTGTTGGCAAACCCTGGTGGTTGTTCAACATAAACTTCTTCTGAAAGCTCTCCATTCAGGAAAGCACTCTTGACGTCCATTTGGTATACGATAAAATTCTTATGGGCGGCAAAGGCTAAAAATATCCTGATGGCTTCTAGTCTCGCTACAGGGGCGAAGGTTTCATCATAGTCGATTCCTTCTTCCTGACAATAGCCTTGTGCTACTAGTCTGGATTTGTTTCTTATGATAAGTCCATTTCCATCCTTTTTGTTTGAAATACCCATTTGGTTCCTATAACCGATTGGTGTGTGCAGGTACAAGATACCATACATTATTTCTTTCAAACCGTTAAGCTCTTCTTCCATAGATGTAATCCAATGAGAGTTGTTAAGAGCGTCTATGGTCGAAACAGTTCGGATGGGCTAAGAATACAACGATAGTGCACATATTGAGTCTCCTAAGTTCGGATTGAGATTTCCATTCGAAGCTGTGAGACTTGACATTAGATTCTTCTTGTGCACAAAGTACATTTCCTTGTGTACTGTATTCTCCTACGAGTAGAAACACTGCATTAATGTTTCCAATGATCAGCTCTTGCGGGTGATCTCTCAACCATCTTCGGTCGGGTTCTAGTTCGGGATCCGTCTTGTATCGAAAGTTTCGTGGGTATAGCTTCACATGCAGCGTCGGCTTCATCCACATCGATTCTTACAATTCTTTGGGTTGATTTCTAAATCAACTACAGGTTCAATGGGTGTAGGTGGATCCAAGATAGATAGATGGTGAATGTCCTGAGTGATATTATCTACTCCTGTAGGGTCATGGTGTGGTTCGGCGAACACTACATGAACTGATTCCTCGATCGTCAGCCTCCTTTTATTAAGGATTCTGAAAGCTTTGCTGACGGAGGAGTATCCTACGAATATTCCTTCATCTGATTTTTCATCAAATGTTCTAAGTTGGTCCTTCCCATTGTTCAATACGTAACACCAGCATCCAAAAATGTGAAAATACGAAACTAATGGAGTTTTGTTGTTCCATACCTCGTAAGCTGTTTTGTTGTGGTGCTTGTTGACGATACATCGGTTTTGAGTGTAGCACGCTGTATTGGTTGCTTCACCCCAGAAACGCTGCGGCAATTTGCTTTCGGCAATCATTGTCCTTGTTGCTTCTTTCAACGTCCTATTCTTTCGCTCGGCAACACCATTTTGTTGAGGTGTTCGGGCGGTGAGTACTCGTCTTTGTATTCCATTCTCCGAACAGTATTGCTCTATAAAGCGGTTAGTAAATTCAGTACCTCTGTCGGAACGAATGCACACGATACTCGATGCTTTTTCATTCTGCAACTTTCTCAGGAGCTCGGGCAGCCTTGATGTTGTTTCCTTCTTCTTGCTAAGAAAGATCGTCCAAGCATACCTGGAATAATCATCAACTACAACCATACAATATTTCTTACCACCCAAACTTACTGGGTCTACAGGACCGTAGAGATCCATGTGTAGCATTTCCAATACTCTTTGGGTTGAAAGGTAGGATTTGCTCTTCAGAGTTGACTTGATTTGCTTGCCTTTCTGGCATGGTCCGCAGACGCTGTCCTTCTTGAATGACACATCTGGCAAACCTATTACCATACCCTGTCTTGAAAGCTTGTTGATCGTCTTGAAGTTGACGTGAGACATCCTCTTGTGCCATAGCCAGCTAAGATCTGCAGTGCCTTTGGCAACAAAACATGGAATTGAGGAGCTCATAGGCTTCCGATCGGCAATGTACATATTACGATCTGCTTCTGTAAGCACAACTTCCTTGGTTTGGGTGTTCTTGACTCTACATGATCTATATAGAACTTCACCGAGAAGCTGTTTATCACGTAATCGGCTAATACTAAGTAGATTATACTGTAAGCCTTCAACATATGCGACATCGGTGACTTTGAATATCCCGACAAGTAGGTTTCCTTTCCCTCTTGTTCTTCCTTTAGATTTATCACTGCAGCGAACTTTTGGACCGCGACCTTCTACAAAATCAGATAGCTTTCTCCTGTCTCCAGTCATGTGACGAGAGCATCCACTATCGAAGTACCAGGTATCCTCCTCTAAGATGTCCTGTAACAAAGAAATTAGGTAGATTTAGGTCCCCTTTGATTTTTGGGTCCATATATGTTAGTTCCTTTAGGTACCCAGATTTTCCTGACAGCAATTGGTTTACTGTAGGATGTACTCGGTACAGTATTGTGGTATCTACGGGGGGCATATCCGTAGTTGTTATAATCATGATAATTACTATGCATGTAAAAATCAGGATTATTATTATTATTCCAGTACGAGTGCCGTCTAGGAGGTGGAGCCATTTTCCTAGGCCTAACAGCTTGTCTTCTGGGTCTCCAGTTGGATTCCCAATGCTGTTGTTGATACCGAATCGCATCTTGTCTTGAGGGATAACGGGGCTCCTGTATCCAATACCTAGGTGCACCGTATCGAGGGTACTGCTGTGCGGGGCTTTGGTTGTAGGATACCGTCTTCTTTCTGATTGACTTTCTGCATTGATGATATGCTTGGGGAGCATTCTGTAGATTACGCCTTATCGAGTGGTTGTTGGTTCCACTGTCTCGAATTGTAGAGTTGTGGAGGCGGAATGGCGCTTTTGGTTTTCTCAGCAAAGAGAGTTCCTTTATGGGACTAGGAACATCTTCCGATTCTGGAATGTGTTCCACACTCTTGACGAACACAAGACTAGTTTTACCTTTATTCGAACATGAGCCGTATCCTAAGCCACTTTTATCATGAGAATGTTGCCCAAGGCTCTAATTTCTTCCATTCTTTTGGACGGTTTTTCAAAAGACTTGTAATGGTCTCAAGTTCATTTTCTCGCTTCTCAAGAGTTGTAATTTTGGTTTGTAGTAGAACCAAATCATTTGTCTTGCTCTCATTATGGGTTTTAACCTCATTTAGTTCATGAGCAAGTTGATGATTGCTCTCCATGAGTTTTTCAAAATCGACCTTGCTGGTTTCACAATCAAGAGACATATTATCATAGTTTATCTTCAGCAAGTCATTTTCATCTTTCAGCTCTAGATTTGTTAATTGAAGCTGTATATTCTCAGTTTTTAGAGTCTCATGGGCCTTTTGAATGTTTTTGAATTCATTCATCATATTTTCGAAAGTATGAGATGCATTAGATGGAATAACTGAGGTTGAACTTACCTCATCGTCGCTGTCTTCACCTTCTGGAACATCTTTAGCCATAAAGCACATGTATGCTTTATCATCGAACTCATCGTCAGATGAATCACTCTCAGTGACCACCTGAAGACATTCTGCAGATTTGGATGGTGTGGGGGAGGCTTCTGATTCTCCAATCAGGGCCTTGAGCTTGTCTTTCCAAGCACGTCTTCTTTCATCTCGCTCTTGTTGCTCGGCCTCCGGCAACCTTTGGACTTTGGGATGAGGACATTTGTTTGCATAATGGCCTGGTTTCCTGCAGTTATAACACAGGTTAGCATCACCGGATGATGTTTCGGTACTTACCTTGTTGTGAGTTTGGGCCTGTAGGAGTCTTTCAGACTGTTTGATGAACTTTTTGAACTTATGCATTAGAAGCGCCATTTCATCTTGTGACAGGATGTCGCTGCCATTGCCGGCGCTCTTGTGACCAAGCCGACGAGCTAGGCAAGCTGTGTCGACGGTTCGATACTGAATGAGAGCCGTGACCTTTGAAGGAGATTCTTGACTTTCTCTTCTCACAATGTCATACTCAAAAGCTTTAAGGTCGGAGAAGAGATCAAAAGTGGATATTTCATTAAGATTACATGATACACGCATAGTTGTGGTCTTAATGTCCCATCGAGTGGGAGAGATCTCAAAATTTTAAGTTCTTCTCCTTTTGGGTGTAAATCTTGCCCAACGCTTCAAGTTCACCAACAATACCAGAAATCGAGGTCAAGTTCCTCAAGTGTTTCCGTTGGTTTCATTTCAAAAGATTCAAATTCTTGAGTAAGTTTTGAAATCTTGTTTTCTTTAGAGAGCCTGGTTCCCTCACAAATTAACTTGAGTTTATCCTGATTTCTTTGGGTCGTTTTGCAGCTCTTTACCTTTGAGAACGTGCCTTTGTCAAGAGTGACAAATAACGCGTTCTTAGCCACGTTGTCTAGATTGGCTCGCTTCCTTTCATCGGTTGTCCATTGCTCGCGTTCCTTCTCGAGCATTTCAGCATGGGCTTGGCCCTCAATCCTTGCGGCTGGATTGACCTTCATAATCTTGATCGGACCATCCTGTATAACAAAAATCATCTCTTCGTGCATTGCTGCAAGATGAGCTTCCATTCTAATTCTCCAGTCGTCAAATTCGTTAATAGAGAACATAGGGACTTTGTTAATCATAGAAGTATCCATAGTGATAATATAGGAATGAAAGAAACTGTTTTGAAAATAAGTGATTTGAATCTGATTCGTGAAAAGAAATACGACTGATTCTTTTTAGAATCAACCGCTCCGATACCACTTGTTGGCCACTTAAGTATACTGGATACAGTTTGGAAAAGTAGTTTAAACAACAAACTGTATGGAATCTAAATCTGAGTGCGTAGCGGAAGTCTTGGATACAGTTAATTGCCGTGGATACAGCAACAGAGTACTTGGTGTATACTTAATATATCACAGTTATTTCAAACAGTAAAAGTTGAAGGTAAATGACACAGTAATTTAAGTGGTTCGAGGTAAACCCCTCTACGTCCACTGGTCCTCCACACAGGAGTAAAAAGTTTATTATATAATTACTGCGTACACAACTACGTAATTATAAACAAACCTATCCTTGTATCGTTCACACAGATTGATACAAAGAATATCACTTTCAACCGTTCACACAGATTGGTTAAAGCTTCCTTCTTGACTAGCTTCTTCACACACAGTTCCAAAGCTTCGTCCTTATTCGTCCCACACAGTCGAATAACTTGTTGAGTTCACAGAGCTCGGTTTTTACACAGAGGTAAAAGGTTAGGTAACCGGTAAGAACAGCGACTTTGAATATCAAGATCGATGATAGTTGTTCTTGATGTTTGAGCACTGTATATCTCTTTCGTTTTAACTTGCGGTTTGCTCTGGAGATATGTTTGCTCGGATGATTACTTTGATAGCTTTGAGAGTTGGGTTACTTGATAGATTTCGTGAGTGGTGATCTTCAATGTCTTCAAGGATATATATAGCCTCTGAAGAAAGTATCCGTTGAGATGTCCGTTTGAATAAGATTTCCTTCAACGGAATATGACATGATCCGATTTCATGATTCTCAAGATTCAAGATCGACAGTATTTAAATACTTTATCCTTGAGTATTTAAATACTTCTTTGTTCAACGGAACTTGACTTGTGTTCTTTCTTGTCCTTTTGTGAATGTATGGAGAATGATCAGTATTTAGGATGTCGAGACAGTTTCCATACTTGATCTTTTACAAGTCTTCAAGTCAGTCTTGTGAGCTTCACTTATGCCGATTCGAGGCAGTCTTGATACATGATAAATCCTTGAATCCTCGATACAGTTTTCCTTTACTGTATTTGGCATATATGTCAAAACCTTTTCAATAACAAATAACAATCGATACAGGGATCGGGTATCCCGGCTGAATCGATACAGGGTGTTTGTTTTTCCTAACATATTTCCACTAAAATGTCCACCATAGGGTGATGCATGGCAATGGTTTAGCACACTGTGGATTTCCTCATACGGAATACATCTACGAATGATTTGATCGGGGCATCTCTTGAAAAGAAAAGGATCGTCCCATAAATAATACTTCGCGTCTGAGATTAGCTTCTTCTTTTGATGGCGTGAGAGGTCGTTTGGAATTGTTTTACTTGCCAAGTAGTTCACTAGATCAGCATACCAAGGCGCGTGTTTTGAACCCAACTTGTAGAGCTGCTCGTCGGAGAAGGTTTCCATGATTTGTGGCTGACTTTCTCCCTTCTCAAGGGAACTCTCTAATCGTGAAAGGTGATCGGCTATAACATTTTCAGTCCCTTTCTTGTCCCAAATCTCCAAGTTGAATTCTTGAAGGAGAAGCACCCACCTAATCAACCTTGGTTTAGCATCCTTCTTCTCCAAAAGGTATTTTATTGCTGAATGGTCGGTCCACACTATCACTTTCATTCCCAGTAGATACGCCCGGAATTTATCAAATGCAAGGATCACCGCCAACAATTCCTTCTCCGTTGTGGCATAATTTCTTTGGGCATCATCGAGTGTTCGGCTCGCATAGTATACAACATGGAACACCTTCCCTCGTCTCTGCCCCAAAATAGCCCCAATGGCAAAGTCGCTTGCATCACACATTAACTCGAACGGAAGGTCCCAGTCCGGAGCGACTATCACCGGTGCCGTGCTTAGAGCTTTCTTCAATAAATCGAAACTTTCTTTACATGACTTGTCAAAAGTAAATGGAACATCCTTCATGAGCAAATTGCACAATGGCTTCGTGATCTTCGAAAAATCCTTAATAAATCGGCGATAGAAACCAGCATGTCCCAAAAAACTTCTAATCCCTTTGACCGAAGTAGGCGGAGGCATCTTCTCAATTGTTTCAATTTTCGCCCGGTCGACTTCAATTCCATGTGAGGATATTCGATGGCCAAGCACTATGCCCTCCTGCACCATAAAATGACACTTCTCCCAGTTCAAGACCAAATTTGTCTCTTCTCATCTTCTCAAGACTTTCTGCAAATTTTTCAAACAAATGTCAAACGAATCTCCAAAAACAGAAAAATCATCCATAAAAATCTCAATACACTGCTCTACCATGTCAGAAAAAATAGCCATCATACACCGTTGAAAAGTAGCCGGCGCATTACATAATCCAAAAGGCATGCGCCTATAAGCGAAAATGCCGTAAGGACATGTAAACGTCGTTTTCTCTTGGTCTTCGGGGGCTATATAAATCTGATTATACCCCGAGTAACCATCGAGAAAGCAATAGAAATCGTGTCCGGCTAATCTATCTAACATCTGATCAATAAAAGGTAAGGGGAAATGATCTTTTCTAGTGGCCTTATTTAATTTCCTATAATCTATGCACATACGCCACCCCGTGACAATCTTAGTG
Organism: Orobanche coerulescens; assembly: GCA_033398695.1. Classification (NCBI taxonomy): domain Eukaryota; kingdom Viridiplantae; phylum Streptophyta; class Magnoliopsida; order Lamiales; family Orobanchaceae; genus Orobanche; species Orobanche coerulescens. The sequence goes on from CM065808.1 coordinate 166,871,876, forward strand.
GGAATTAATTCATTATTATCATTTTGAACAACCGTTATCCTACCCTTCTTCGACACAACTTGGACCGGACTTACCCACTTGCTATCAGAAATCGGAAAGATCATACCTGCGTCGAGGAGTTTTAAAACGTCGACTTTTACCACCTCCTTCATGTTTGGATTCAACCGGCGTTGATGCTCCACAGATGGTTTGTAGTCTTCCTCCATCAAAATCTTATGCATGCAAATTGACGGGCTGATCCCCTTAATATCCGCAATAGACCATCCAAGAGCAGATTTGTACTCCCTCAAAACTCTCAATAATTTCGCCTCTTGATCCCCCGCTAAAGTGGCCGAAAGAATAACTGGAAGGGAGTCGTCGGGCCCCAAAAATGCATATTTTAAATGAGGCGGTAGCTTCTTGAGTTCCAACTTTGGAGGTTTTTCGATCGATGGGACTGGTCGAGTTAGTGAACTTCCGAGCTCCTCGAATGGTTGACGAATGAAAATTGGCGGGGAAGCATCCATGTGGCGTACGTAGGCTGCATGCTCTGCATTTAGTTCGGAAACAGCCCCAATCAAAATGGACTCCAATGGATCGGGTGGATAATTCTCTCGAAAGGTTCTACTCACGCACGAGTCAATGACGTCAACTTGGAAACAATTTTCAGCATCACTCGGATATTTTACGGATCGAAAGATATTGAACGTTACTTGCTCCTCTTGAACACGTAGAGTCAGCTTCCCCTTTTCCACATCGATCAAAGTTCGGCCGGTTGCCAAAAATGGTCTTCCCAAGATAATTGGGAAATCTTGATCTTCCTCCATGTCGAGCACAATAAAATCGGCTGGAAAGATAAATTTGTCAACCTTTACTAACACGTCCTCTATTACTCCCCTCGGATATTTGATGGACCTATCGGCCAATTGTAAGGAGACCATCGTCGGCTTGGCTTTCCCAATATCCATCTTTTTAAAAACAGAAAGGGGCATAAGGTTTATGCTGGATCTGAGATCGCATCGGGCTCTTTCAAAAGACGAATTTCCAATGATGCAAGGGATGGTAAAACTTCCCGGATCTCTCAATTTAGGTGGGAGCTTCTTTTGTAAAATAGCACTGCACTCCTCCGTTAATGCGACCGTCTCATATTCCTCGAGCTTTCTTTTGTTTGATAAGACTTCTTTCATGAATTTTACATAACTCGGCATTTGTTCCAACGCGTCGGCAAATGGGATGTTTATGTGCAATTTCTTGAAGACGTCGAGGAACTTTGAAAATTGCTTGTCTAGTTTTTGCTTTTGGAAACACTGTGGGAATGGGATTTGAGGAGTGGGCTGAGTAGTCGATACTTCCTTTGGCTTGGGCACCTCATCTTTTTCCTTCTCACTTTGCTCGATCGGCTGCTCTTTGTTATTGATAGGCTGCTATTTCAACTCATTTCCACTTCGTAATTCGATTGCTTGCACGTTTTCCTTGGGTTTCATTTCGTTTGCACTGGGCAATGAACCTTGAGACCGAGAGGACAATAGATTAGCAATCTGCCCCATTTGTGTTTCTAGGTTTCGGATGGAGGTAGAATGATTTTGGAGGGTCGTTTCGGTGCGGGTCATGAATTGGCTTGTGTTAGCCACCAATTGAGCAAGATCATATTCCAATGATACCTTTGGTGATTGAGGGGGCTGCTGTGGGGGCTGAGCGAATTGAGCTTGTGGTGGTTTTAAAGCTTGCCCGTTCCTCCACGAAAAATTTTGGTGATTTCGCCACCCTTGATTATAAGTGCTGGGGTAAGAATTATTTTGTCGATTTCCGTTTCCCACGAATTGAGCTTGCTCCATCGGATGTTGCTCGAAAGGGTTCCCGACTTGGCACTCCGCGCTAGGATGCGATCCGTTACACCAATTACACGATTCAATGGTAACGGGGGAAGGAGCATGTGAAAATGCCTGAAGTTGCTGAGTAAAGGCGGCGACTTGAGCTGACAATGTAGATATCGGGTCATTACTCGAAATTTCCGTAACTCGCTTCGGCGTTATTCATTCGGATGGCCATTCATAAGCATTAGCGGCCATAGCTTCCAACAACGAGTGTGCTTCAGCCATCGTCTTTCCCATCAAAGCTCCACCGGCTGCTGCATCCACGAGAGTGCGTGTGGAAGCACTCAAACCATTGTAGAACGTCTGAATCTGAAGCCAGTCCAGAAGGCCGTGATGTGGGCAACTCCGTAACAAATCTTTGTATCGCTCCCATGCCTCGTGAAGCGACTCCATATCATACTGACCAAAGGTAGTGATCTCGTTTCTCAGTCTCGCCGTCTTAGAAGGTGGGAAGAATTTAGCAAGGAAGGCTTGCGCTAACTCTGCCCATGTCGTGATCGAGCCCGGCGGTAAAGAATTCAGCCAAAATTTCGCTTTATCCCTCAAAGAGAAAGGGAAAAGCCGTAATCGGATAGCATCTTCGGTGACACCATTGTTCTTGAACGTGTCACAAATCTCGAGAAAAGAAGCAATATGTGCGTTGGGGTCATCGTTCGACAATCCACAAAACTGGCTAGCCTGCACCATCTGAATGATCGCAGGCTTGATTTCGAAATTGTTGGCTTGGGTTGTTGGACGCCGGATCCCCGAAAAGTTCGTGTTGATTTGCGGCATAGCATAATCTCGAAGAGCCAGTGCCGGTTGAACTTGCTGCACATGGTTATCTCCTCCTTGAATTTCGATATTTTCAGCCATAGTGACTGTTGTCAGTAGCTCTCATTTCTCCTTCTTCTTTCTCCTAAGAGTGCGCTCGAGTTCGGTATTCAAAGGTAGTAGGCCTTGGTTACCGAGTTTTCTCATGCACTACCTGAAAAATTCCTGAAAGGAAAAACAAATAAATAAATAAAATTAAATACACGAAAATAAGTAAATAAAAACGTTCAAACTAAGACTAGAAATACTGAAATCGATATTAGCAAAAATTTCAGTTCCCCGGCAACGGCGCCAAAAACTTGTTGCGATATTTCTTGAACGCAAGTGCACGTTATCGTATACAAGTAATAAAGTGATGAGTGAGTATCGTTCCCATGAGGACTGAATCACTAACTACCGATTTTTGTGTATTCCAGTTTTATTTGAACAATCAAACTTTGGGTAGCAATTAATTACTAAAGAAAATTAATAAAAGACTAAACAGTAAAAACGTTCGCTTGAAGAAAGAGAATCAAATGATGAATAAGTCTAGGATTCTGAATCCACCTCGGTTTATCCGAATTTACTCTCGATTATCTGAAGTTAATGATTTTCCCAATTTATTGAAGACGAAGATTGCTAATATACTCTACCGCCTCTCCCGAGGTCAATAGATTTTTCTAAAGGCGAATAACACACTCTATCCCTAGGTGAATTAAATCGTCAATAGGCAAAAAGCATAAAATCTCCAAAAGGCCACGTAGTTCCTATGAGTATATTCCTATCTCACAAGATAAAACGGTCCTCACCAATAGTTCCTCACCAACTCTACTCTCCCGATTCGAATTGAATGATTAAAACAATACAACTATTGGCCAGATAATTGAAAGCATTAAACACGATTGGGAAAACTCAACGAAAAGGGAATTAAATAGATAATCTCGTGCAAATCCATCAAAACATAGGTTTCATCAAAATCCTAGATTAGGGTTTTAGCCTGACATGCTAAATAATGAAAATACAGAATTAATAAATAAAAGCATGAAAATCAAACGCAGATGAAGAGCTCGGATTCCTCCGTTCTTCTGGCTTCCGCCTTCTGCCCTTGATGTCTTCTGCTTCTCTCGTCTGCGATAGTCTTCTGTGATCCTCCTTTTCCCGAGCCTCCAAGATGATTAATTAGGGTCTTAAACCCTTATTTATAGCTCTCAACAGCCTCCAAATCGCGTCCGTGTGAGTAGGTCGAGAACTGGCTTCAAAACGGCCCAAATCCGCGCGGAGCACACCAAAACCGCCCTGTGTGCCGCGGCTCACTTAATCTGTGCCGCGGCACATGGCGTGTAATTTAAAACCTGGGTGCTGGGTGTTTCTTCTGGGCCGCGGCTCACTGTGTCTGTGTCGCGGCTCAGAGTACAGTCTACTCTGGTTCCCGCTGTTCCTCTGCGTGTGCCGCGGCCCACTTGCCTTGTGCCGCGGCCCACGGCCAAAATTTTCCGTTTTCGCCCGTTTTGCCTCATTTTAGCTTCCAGACTCCAATCTTCTCTCAAACATGCGAGAATAAGACATTAAAAGCTCATTTATGCAATTTTACTCGCCAAAATAATACTAAATAATGATAAATAAGCATATAAAAATACACCTAACACAGGTGTTATGTGTTGAATAATGGGAAGGATCAACTTAGAACCTTTGATGAGAAATCAGATGAAGGAATATGTGTAGGATACTCCTCCGTAGGCAAAGCATACAGGATCTTTAATAAAAGGAAGCTGACGATCGAGGAATCAGTTCATGTAGTGTTCGACGAACCTCACCATGACCCTACAGGAGTAGAAGATGTTACTCAGAACATCCAACAACTCTCTATCTTAGATCCTACAACTCCCATACAACCAGTTGTTGACCTAGAAATTAACCCCGTAGCTGTAAGAATCGACGTAGATGAAGCCGGCGTTGTACAAGCTGAAGCTGTATCTACAGAAACTCTCGATACAGTACGGGACCCCGAATTAGAACCCGACCGAAGATGGTTGAGAGATCACCCGCAAGAGCTGATCATTGGAAACATAGATGCTGGTGTTTCTACCCGTAGGAGAATACAGAGTACACAAGGAAATGTACTTTGTGCACAAGAAGAACTAGATACTGAGATATCACCGTTCCCTGAATGGAAATCTCAATCCGAGCTTAGAAGACTCAATATGTGCACTATTGCTGTATTTTAGTCCAGTCCGAACCTGTTTCGACCATAGACGCTCTTAATAATTCTCATTGGATAACATCTATGGAAGAAGAGCTTAACGGTTTCGAAAGAAACAATGTATGGTATCTTGTACCCAGACCTACGCATCAATCGGTTATAGGAACCAAATGGGTGTTTCGAAACAAGAAGGATCGAAATGGACTTATTACAAGGAACAAATCAAGGCTAGTCGCACAAGGCTATAGCCAGGAAGAAGGCATAGACTATGATGAAACCTTTGCCCCTGTAGCCAGACTAGAAGTCATTAGGATATTCTTAGCCTTTTCCGCCCATAAGAGCTTCATTGTATACCAAATGGACGTCAAGAGTGCATTCCTAAATGGAGACCTTGCCGAAGAAGTTTATGTTGAACAACCACCAGGGTTTGCCAACACAGACGGCATTGACCTAGTATATAGGCTACGAAAAGCACTGTAGGGACTTAAACAAGCCCCTAGAGCCTGGTATGAGACCCTGTCCCAGTATCTAACCGATAATGGATTTGAGAAAGGTGTTGTGGACAAGACCTTGTTCAAAATACAGGAAGGTGATGACCTTCTAATGGTGCAAATTTATGTAGATGATATAATTTTTGGTTCAACTAACCTTGCTTTGTGTCAAAGGTTCTCTCATCTCATGCAAAGTAAATTTGAGATGAGTATGATGGGGGAGCTTAGTTATTTCCTAGGATTGCAAGTAAAGGAGTTGCCTACAGGTATTTTTATCAACCAGGAAAAATACAGCAAGGAGCTTCTCAACAAATTTGGAATGAACACTTCCAAATCATCGCCAACCCCCATGAGCACTTCCGTGCAAATTAGTGTTGATGAAGCCGGAAAGCCGGTTGACCAATCACTCTACAGGAAGCTTATTAGTTCGCTCATGTACCTAACAGCTAGCAGAACCGATATCCAGTTTGCTGTTGGAGTGTGTGCGAGATATCAAGTAGCACCTAAGGAATCACACTTCAATACAACTAAACAAATCCTGAAGTACATTAAAGGAATAGTCGATGTAGGACTGTGATATCCTAAAGCAGGTGGATTCGATTTAGTTGGATACAGCGACTCGGATCTCGGAGGCTGCAAGCTAGATAGGAAGAGTACAAGTGGAACTTGTCACTTTCTTGGACCTAGACTCGTTTCTGGGTTCAGTTAGAAGCAGTTGGCTAACTCACTTTCCACGGATGAATCAGAATACTATGATGCTGGTAGTTGCTATATGCAGATCCTTTGGATGCAGCAGCAGTTATCAGATTATGGGATTGAAGCTAGAGAGACGCCAATCATGTGTGATAGCACGAGTGCAATTGCAATAACGCACAATCCTGTCCTACACTCGCGCACTAAGCATATCAACATGAAGCATCATTTCATAAGGAATCATGTCGAGAACAAGGATGTTCGCCTCGAAAAGGTTCATATAGATATTCAGTTGGCCGACATCTTCACCAAGCCTATCGACACAGCAAGATTCAACTTGCTTAGACAAGAATTGGGAATGCTACAGCCCGACTCCCTGTAAGTAATTTACTGCTTTTACTCAACAATTGAGGGGGAATGTCAGAAGACCAAGAATACGAGATTCACCATTAATTATCTCGTACACTCGTAATCACAATACAAAGATCAGTAGTGAACAAAGACATATGATTCATCCTACAGCTGACGTGTGCAATAATTAAGGGGGAATACAGTATGACCCATGAATACAGCATTAATCCAAAAGTTGTTGTATGGAATTAAAACCTATATGTACCTTTTAAGGGGGAACACTGTATCGTCACGGATACAGCACATACTATAGGATTTCGATTCAGTATATATATTATAATATTTTATTTTAAAATATTTTTTGTCCACGTGCCCTGTTTTCATGTCAAACGTCATTTACATTAAATGCCTTACACGACATCTGGACAACTGAATCTCAAAAGCCGCGATGTTTTTAAATTGTTTAATGTTTTAAAACCGCTGTTTCAGGCATTTAGGGTAACAACTAATATCAGAAGTGGGACCCGCTTATATTTTAACATTTTAATGGATAAGTGTACCAGTTACACTCAGTCCATCCTGACCGTTCATTTCAAAAACCGGATCCCATCCCTTAAATCTGACCATTCGTTCTCTGAGAAACCCTACTTCACCGCCCACTATAAAAGGACTGATACTGCCATTAGAAACTCCTTACGCTTTCTGCAAAATTTAAGAGTACTCAAGCAAATACAGCCTACAAAGTTTTCTGCGTGTTACTGCAAATTTCATTTATTCTCTTTCATATTTTTCTTGAAAATCATCAATGGCTGGTCAGACATCTTCTCCCGCACTCAAGAAATCCTCGAACATCATCGATGGACGGATCTTCTCAAGATCTGTCGTCATCGAGCGTATTCTCTCTTAAACCAATAACGTCGAACCAATGGAGTTCATCATCACCCGACTCCGTCAATAAGGTCTCTACCGCCTTGGGAGTTAAACTGCCGAGAAATACGATGTTCACTTGGTTGATGACTTTTACCTCAACGCCACCGTTCGCTTTTTGTCGCCAGCCCAGGGAGGTCACGTTGCTGACATCACTGCTATCATTCAAGGAGTGGAGATCTGTATCGATCGAGATCTTCTTCAGAACATCTACACGCTGCCTGCTGATGGCCTTACCATGGAAGAACTTGAGACTTTTGGGTCTCAAGAGGTGATAACAAAGTACTATGGGCTGTTCACCGGCTCAGCTATTGTTGACGTGGTTCACACCACCTGTCACAAGAAGAATATTTGTTTGACATACGTGTATTTACATGATTTTTGTTGCAATATCATCGAGAATTGCACTGGCGCATTTGAAATGTGCACGAATCTGAGATTTAGGATGATGGTTGCAATTTTGACCTGTGAAAAGGTCAACTGGTGCCAGATAATCTTGAAGCGCTTGCAGGAGGAAGTATCCAAGCCTGCCACTAACAAGAAGTCGTTTGGTTTAATTTTAAACCATATTTTGATGAAATGCGGACTTTCACAATCCGCCGATGCGAAGAAAAATAGCTCCCAGATATACTAAGGAGGCGTCAAGCCTTCGGGATATAACCAGAGAACTCTGGTTTGCAATCATCCATATTTCCACAGTATGCCAGTTTCTGAAGATCCAAGGGATGTTTCTTTGAAGTCCCAGGATGTGGAGTCTTCAAGGAAGTGGAAAAGATCTCACAGCAAGACACCTATTGCTGGTGAGAAGCCGAAAAGGAAGCTAAGGAGGCTTTCTAAAGCTAAAACCACCAAAACCTCCGAGGAAGCTTCTACTGTGGCGCAACCCACTGAAGAAATACCGCAGGGCCCAACCCCTATGGAAGAGGTGCCCGCTACTGTATCGACAGTAGATCCTGAGCCTTTGGCGGCTAAGACGGATGATCGGACATCTGCCAACTTAGAAGACTCTGGGGAGTCGGCTGCCCCTGCGGAGCCAACAGCTACTTCTCCTATGCGGGATTCCACACCCGTAGAGGATCTACCTTCCTTCGGGGCACCATCCCCTATAAGGAATCCCACTTCCCTACAGGATCCCACACCTGTAGAGGAAACCCTCGCTACAGCGGACTCAGACGTTGTACGCAGTCCCTCCCCGGACACCATTATCAACAAAACTCTTCTCTCTGTGCAGATTGATCATGCTTATGATAGATTCCTTAAATGGAAAAGCTACAGGCTAGCTACGTATGACACCTTATACAACTGGAGCGACTGGAGCCATGAAGAGAGATTTGTATTGGAAGTGATGGACTCAACAGAAGTTGCAGCCCTGATCCAATGGGACAATCTCTACTACAAGGAATTGATTGAAAGACATCTATTGAAAAAATCTGACGCCAGGAGAAAACGAAAAGATAAGTCCGAGGACTCTTCCCAAGATCCAAAAGACGACGATGACTCAGACGACGATGACGATGCTTTACAAGCAGGTCTGAGAATGAGTCGTGAGGAGGCTCAAGACAGAGATGCCTCTCAAACTAAGGATGACGAAGGGCCATCAAACCGAAGTGATCCCCCTTCGCCACAGCAAGAGAATATTCCTGACCACGAGGAATCAGTCCCTCAAGTCGAGGAAGAAGAAATTGTTTTGGAACAGGCACCCGAGCCTGCTGCCGCAGAAGAAGAAGTTGTTGCTGAGAGACAACATGAGGAATCAGTCCCTCCTGTATCTATGTCTACAGACGCACCTTCGCAATAGGAGGATACAGCACCCCCTGCCGCCGAACCCGAAAATGCTGCTCCCGCCCCATCAACCGTGGAATCTGATGACGGTAATGTACCTGGGGATGTCCAACTCAATTCACGCCCTATCTTGAATCTAAGAAGGTTGAATGGATCCGAAGATTTTGTCAAGCCGGATTCTCCCAGCACTGCTGCTAGGAAAGAGCGTCTGCGTGCTCTTGGTCTTCAAACTGTCTTCATCCAGGATGCAGTTAATGCCCTGTACTCAGTGGAAAAAGCTCTTAATTGGATGCACACTTCTGATGTTAAAGAGATGACTAGTTTACAACATGAAGTCTCTCGCGTAGTCGAAGCCTTCACTATTTTGCCAGAAGTCTTCAAACAAGCACTGAAGAAGCTGCAAGAGAAACAAGAGCAGATCCTGAGAGAAGAAGAATCGAAAATGCGCATATCTGAGTCCAAGACCGCAGCAGCCATGATCGAAACCACTTCTCATCTTCGATCCCACGACAAAAGTATCAAGGATATGTCGGAGGTGCTTTCCACCCTTGTCGAGAGAATGACAAACATTGAGACGAAATAGGATGCCGCACTGGAGATCCTAGGACGTCTTGATGACGCCAAAAAGGGGGAAGAAGCAAGAGAAGCAGCTAGGAGAATAAGGATACAAAGAAAAGGGAATTTAATGTCTCAAGACAAGATTATCACGAATTGAACAAGCTAGCCCCTCCCTTTCAAAGTTTCAAGATTTCAGGCTCCCGACCTGAGTTTCATGATCCCAATTTCCCGTGGCAAAGCTTAATCCAAAGACCTTCTGAAATTCGTCTGCCAACCATCCGCCATCCAACTCCCGAAGAGGTGAAGCAATGGAGGAAAAACGAGCTGATGAGGTATTTTGTTAAACTCATCAAGGAATCCCCCATCTTCAGAGGCTATAAGACATTAGCGCAGGCTGCAGACAAATTCACGAAGATGTTAGAAGAAGGAAAGCTTCCTCTCCAAATCGAAATGAAATCCAAGCATAGAAGAGGAGATCGGATCACCCATCCAGAAGACTGGATTCTTCCCTTTCACAGATCCTACGAAGGTAGAGCAATATACCTAGATCGAGGCAACGACTCCCTACAGCACTGGTGGCGTGGAACCGAGAATGATCCAGGGAAAAAGCCATGGTGACATGCAGACTATAGGAGCTGAAATCCTTAAGTATATTAGTTTTGTTTGTAATTTTTCTTTCGAAACAGCAAACCTTGTACTCTATTTTGAATATCAATAAAAATGTTTGCTTGTCTTGAAAGATTACAACTCGTAATCTACTGTGTTAATGTATGATTACATAACATAAATTGTTAGATAACTATCACAAGTATAGAAACTTGTTTGCAAATTAAGTTGTACGAACTTGTCTACGAACAGTTCATAATTTCAGTTGTATGCATTAAGAATACACTGTAAGATTTTGCCTGCGCGCCAATCATAAGCTTAAGTTGTAAAAATTCTTAGCTGTATCGAACTCGCCTGCGACCAGTTCATAAATTAGACTAAGTTGCTGAAAGACAGACCATATGACAGAAGACCAAGAAATCTGTCAGAAGTCATCAAAGAAGATTATTTCATGAAGAAGGTTTTGGCATCATCAAGAAGACTTGAAAGATTTAAAGTCTTGGCAAATTGTCAAAAAGGGGGAAATTGTTGGGATAACAAATACCCTGTATCGAAACAGCCAGGATATTCAATCCCTATATCGAATTGTGATGATAAGAGGTTTTGACAATATGCCAATCCTCAATACAGTAAGGAAACTGTATCAAAGAGTTGAAGTGTCAACCTGTATCTAAGGCCTGTCACAGATCCAGCATATAGTGGAACCTTTCAGTACATCAAAGAAGTCTTATAAAGACTAAGTATGGAAGCTGTCTCGAATTGTCAATACAGTGATCTTCCATACAGCTCTCAACAGGACAAAGAAGGAATCTTCAGAAGTCAAGTCCCGTTGATAAAGAAGTATTTAAATACTAAAAGGATAAAGTATTTAAATGTTGTAAGTCAGAAGATCTTCAAATCCCGCTAAATCCGGATCATGATTTTTCATCCCGTTGGAACAGAATCTTGCTCAACGGATTTATCCCAACGGATATATTTTCCAGAAGACTATATATATCTCCAGAGTTTGAAGATTGAAGACTACTGAACTACTGAACTGCTAAACTACTGAACTACTGAACTACTGAACGATCAAGCTTAGAAAGAAATACTCAGAGCAAAACATATCTCCAAAGCTTACTGCAACTCAGATCTAAGAGATATATAGTGCTCAACATCTTGAACAACACATCACCAGCTAGAAGCTCAAAAAGTCAAAGTTGTTGTTCATACCCTGTTCTATCCTTTGAACAAACCCAGATCAGGCCTGTGTGAACTGAGTAATCGTTGCTACTCCAGAACTGTGTGTGAAGGATTTGCATTGAAGAAGACGAAGCTTCATAATTGTGTGTGAAGAAGCAAGTCAAAGCATTAGCTCAAACCAATCTGTGTGAACGGTTGAAGCTAAGATCTTTATATCAATCTGTGTGAACAATATATTGATTGTGTTGTTATAATTACGTAGTTGTGTACGTAGTAATTATAATATACTTTTTACTCATGTGTGGAGGACCAGTTGACGTAGAGGGGTTTACCTCGAACCACTTTAAATATTGTTTTATTTACCTTCTGCCTTACTTGTTTTAATTATTGTGATTATTTAAGTATACACTGCACATCGAGTTGTTGTATCCACATCAACTTACTGTATTTAAGACTTCCGCTACGCACTCAGATTTAAAATCAGTACAGCTTGTTGTTTAAACTACTTCCCAAGCTGTATCCAGTATATTTAGTGGCCAACAGGGGTTAAATAGTGGGGTGAGCTTCCAACTCGCTCAGTGTGGAGGATACACAATATGTCTAAGCTAATTAGTAATTATATTAGCAAGTATAAACAACATGACTGATAAATTCTGAAGCCCGTCGGCTTGCCCGAAGGCTTTATGAAAAAATAAGTGCTTCTGACTGGTTTGCACATTTAAGTGCTTCTGACTTATTTGCACATTTAAGTGCTTCTGACTGATTTGCACATTTAAGTGCTTCTGACTGATTTCACGTGCACATACAAGGCATTAGATAAAGCAATTAAAATAAACAAAAGCGTAATAAATCCCCACACCTGGATAAAATGCAGTTCTTGAACTTGAATGTGATGAAGATGCTTGACTCGACAATCCTAGGCCGGTAAATTCTTCTTATTATCTACAATTAATAATAATGATAATCACTATTATTATAATTTATAAATATATAATATTTGGGAATAAAGTACGAGGCATAGATTAAAATTGAATTATTAATGAATACAATCAATATTTTAATGGCTTGCGCCAAAATAGGGCTGGAATTAATTACTGAAAAGCTAATTAGGATAAAACTGAAAGAATTAAACACTTGAGGACTGAAATTGAAAGCATTATCAAGCTGACTGGGGTTACTTTGAAGAAACTTAAAATTAGAGGCTGAAATTGGTATACACTGAAAATTGGTTTGGGGTCAAATCGAGAAGGTCTGGAACTTGGGGACTAGATTGAGAAATCCTTAAAGAAGGCAGGGTATAAAACCCTTAGCCCTAATTCTCGACCGACACTCTCATTCTCCTCTCCTGTCGACCCTCTCTATGTCTCTCTCAACTCTGCCAAAAAGAAAAACACACGCACACACACACATGTATACTGATACATAAATACTCACACACAAACGACATGGAACCCTCATCTATGTCTAGACTTCAGATTACACATGAAAATTGGGAATTCGGCCTAGGCTGGGCACTATTGCGGTGGTCAGGTTCGACGACGGCAAAAATTAGTTTTGGGATGGGGAACTTCGAAGGATTTGGTGTCGGTCGAACATGATTCCGCTGGGTTCGATGTGGTTTTCGTCTGGTGGAACTCTGCTGTGAGTCCGATTTTTTTTGGGGCAGCGGCCGTGGAGGTGAAGGGGTTAAAATCAAAGGGGAATATGTGGTTTCAAATCGACAACTCAGGCAAAGGTGGGTTTCGGGCTCAACCTGAATCTGGTTGAGATAGAGTGACGGGAATTTAGCTATTCTGGACTGGTAGATGTGTGTGGATGAATTTAGAAATTGGATTTGTGTATACTGGGGTTGAGACATCCGATTTCTGGTTCGGCCGACTGGACAAGGTGTTAGGTTTGATTTGTAAATTTCAGTTTGGTTTTGTTGATTGCCGAGGAACGGCTCAATGGTTTAAGGAAGGAATTTCTCCTGGTTTTGCTTCAAATACACGAAGAAAATATTAGATATTGAGTTTTACCTCGTTGGGGAAAAAATCGAGGTGGCAGAGGGGTTGCGAACGGTTGAACTGAGAGAAGTTTCTTGAGACGTCGGATGAACGCCAGGCTGAAATTTCAATTTGGCTGGACTCTGAATCTACTCCTTGTTCTGAAACTTTTTTTTCTCCCCTGAAATTTTAGCTTGTTGTGCAGATTTCTCTTCTCCTGCTTTCTACCATGAACTTTTGAGTATAGGTTTCAAAAAAATATTTATGATAGTTTGTGTTATGTATTTATACTTGTAGGGTTTCCTTGATGGTGTAAGAGTTTTAAAGCTTAGAGAGTTTTGATTTGTGTAGAGTTCTTGTTGGATGTGGATAGATCAAAATATAATATATTACTATTAATTATAAAATTACAGATTAAATTAATTAAATTGCTTTAATTAATCTTTATTAATAACTTATTAATTTATGATATTACACTTAGAATAATCAAGTAAAATTGATTTGGGCCTAGAAAGGATGAGATGAAACGATGAATTAAAATGAGAAATGAAACGAAATGAATCACATGACTTGTCAATGACATAAATGGATTTGCATGATCATGAGAATGAATGATAAATTTATTCGGGCATTAATTTAATAAAATTGAAAAAAAATTCTATAATTCATAATAAATGTAAATGGGAAATCGGGGCGTTACAACATACCCCCCTTAGTAAATTTTCGTCCTCAAAAATTAAGTTACGTACCTTGAAAAATGAATGTTGGATACGTAGAACGGATCTCCTCTTCACGTTCCCAAGTTGCCTCATTTGGTCCATGACGACTCCATTGAACTTTCACCAATTTAACCTCTTTGTTTCGCAACTGATGTACCTTACACTCCAAAACAGTTGTAGGTACCTCCTCATAAGTCAGGTTCTTGGCTACATGCAACTCTTTGAAATTGCATACGTGACCAGGATCATGTATGTACTTTCTCAGCATTGAGACGTGAAAGACATTGTGCACTCCCGATTACTCCAACAGCAGTGCCAAACTATAAGCAAGATCACCAACACGACCTAAAATCTCAAAAGGTCTGATATAACGAGGCTGTAGCTTTCCCTTTTTACCGAATCGTATCACTCATTTCATCGGCGCTACCTTCAAGAACACATTTTCTCCAATGTCAAATTGGATATCTTTGCTTCGTTTATCAGCATAATACTTCTACCGATCCTGGGCAGTCTTAATTTTTCTTCTGATTTCGACTATCTTCTCTATAGTCTGTCCGATCAATTCTGGACCCAAAATTTTTTCTTCTCCAACCTCACTCCAATAAAGGGGCGATCGACATTTCCTTCTGTACAAAGTCTCATACGGGGCCATTTGTATAGTCGCTTGGTAACTATTGTTATAAAGCAAACTCTACTAAAGGCAAAATATTCTCCCAATTCTCACCAGTATCAAGAACACACGCCCTCAACAAATCTTCAAATGTCTTGATAGTCAATTCATATTGACCATCGGTTTGCGAATGATATGCAATACTGAAATTCAATTTAGTGCCCAATGCACTTTGCAGACTTTTCCAAAATTTCGACATAAATCGTGGATCTCTATCCGAGATGATCGGAACTGGAACACCATGTAACCTCACAATCTCCCGAATATAAATCTTCGCATATTGTTCCATACTGTAAGTCATCCTCACAGGTAGAAAATGAGATGACTTCATCAAACGATCTACTATCACCCAGATAGCATCATTCTTCCTCACGGTCCGAGGCAGACCAACCAGGAAACCTATTGTGATATGCTCCTATTTCCATTCTGGGATTTCCAACGGTTGAAGTAAACCTCCTAGACGTTGGTGTTCTACCTTCACCTGTTGACATATCATACACCTCTCCACAAATACACCAATGTCCCATTTCATTCCTCTCCGCCAAAAGAACTTCTTCAGGTCATGGTACATCTTTGTACCTCCCGGGTCAGCGGAGTGTGGTGCATTGTGAGCTTCTTCAATAATTTGCTTCCTAAGGGATGGATCCTTAGGAACACATAACCTCCCATCATGAGTCAAAATGTCGTCTGCGGCAACGACAAATTTCTCAATACTTCCATCTTGTGCTCGATCTTTCATCTTGCACAAGAACTTATCATGTGGTTGAGCCTCCTTAATCTTATCCCTCAAGTTTGGTTGCAAGACCAAATATGATAAGATTGCTTTCGAACTCTTTGAAGACTCAACTACCTCAATCCTCAACTGGGAGAACTCCTTTATCAAACTCTCCTGATCGGTCAAGCAAGCTAACTCACCTCTAGTCTTCCGACTCAAGGCATCAGCTACCACATTAGCCTTACCCGGATGGTAGTGGATGGTACAATCATAGTCCTTCACCAATTCTAACCATCGCCTTTGTCTCATGTTAAGATCCTTCTATGTGAAAAGATACTTCAAACTTTTATGGTCCGTGTATATCTCACACTTCCCTCCGTAGAGATAGTGATGCCAAATCTTCAGCACATGTACTACAGCAGCCAACTCCAAATCATGCGTTGGATAATTAAACTCATTTGCTTTAAGATGTCTCGATGCATAGGCTACTACTTTACCATGTTGCATCAGAACATAACTCAACCCCTGCTTTGAGGCATCACTATAAATAACAAAGTCTTCCGTCGGATCAGGAATCGTTAATACTAGTGCCGAGGTTAGTTTCCTTTTCAACTTTTGAAAACTTTCCTCGCACTTGACACTCCATTCAAACCTCACGCCTTTCCTTGTTAACTGGGTCATAGGAGTGGCGATTTTTGAATATCCTTCGATAAATCTTCTATAATAGCCAGCTAGGCCTAGAAAGCTGCAAATTTCGCTCGTATTCTTGGGTACCCCCAAACTACTCACTGCTACAACCTTATCGGGATCTACCTCAATTCCTTTTGAAGTCACCACATGTCCAAGTAATTCAACTCTGTTTAACCAAAACTCACATTTCTTGAACATGGCATACAAATTCTCCTTGCGAAGTGTCTCCAATGTAATCCTCAAATGCTCTTTGTGTTGTTCCTTGTCCTTAGAATACACCAAGATGTCATCTATGAAGACGATCACGAACTTATCCAAGTATGGTTGGAACACATTGTTCATCAAATCTATGAAGACTTCCGGTGCATTACTCAGACCAAATGGCATCACTATAAATTCAAAATGCCCATAACGGGTCCTGAAAACCGTCTTGGGAATGTCACACTCCCTAATCTTCAGTTGGTGGTTCCTCGACCGCAAATCGATCTTCGAAAAGGTTCCTACTCCCCTCAACTGATCGAATAGATCCTCAATTCTCGATAGTGGGTACTTGTTCTTCACCGTGAGTCGGTTCAGTTCTCTATAATCTATACACATCCGAAGTGACCCATCTTTCTTTCTTACAAACAGCACTGGTGCACCCCGTGGTGACATACTAGGACGAACAAATACAAGCTCCAACAGCTCTTGGATTTGGACTTTCAATTCTTGAAGTTCCTTCGGATCCATTCTATATGGGGCTTTGGATGTTGGAGACGCCCAAGGGACCAAATCGATACTAAACTCCACTTGCTGGTCGGGTGGGACTCCCGGCAAATCTTCTGGAAACACATCCAAAAACTCCCGTACTATAGGTACATTTGTTGGGGACACCTCATTAGTACGAGTGTCGACTAAACTCACCAAGTAACCCTGACATTTCTCCTTCCTTAGACTTCTCAGTGCCTTCATGGCTGTGATTACTCTGGGTACTGTCCTACACTTAGTATCATAAAGGTTGATCGGCTCGCCTTCGGAACACCTCAATGTTACCTTTATCTCACGGCACCTTATATCGGCATCATGTCTATTGAGCCAATCGATACCAAGGATCATGTAAAAATCCATCGAGCTAATCAAATACAGGCTAGCGTCGAATTCTCTTCCTCCTATCTCAATATTCTCGTCAATCATTCTATTAGTGAGGATCGTATTTCCTGACGGTAAGCTAACCTTAAGAAACTCAACAATTCTAATGCTTCTATGACCAATGGCATGATAAAACTCTGCAGACATAAAAGTATGTGTGGCACTAGTGTCAAATAAAGAGAAGCAGGCACATTAGAGATCATAAGCATACCTAACACCGTGTCGGGATTCTCATGTGGGTCCTTTTGGGTCAAAGTATAAATGCGAGCTTTTCCTCCAGAACCTTGCCCTTTAGCCCTTTGGAGATGACAGTTCGAAGATGAATGCCCTGGCTCCTTGCATTTGTAGCAGACACCTTTACCGTACATGTAATATCCGCATTTTTCTTTTCCTTGTATTTTTTTTCTTTCTCGGCGTATTTCCCGATAGTAGTGGCCCTCGTGTATCTTTCAGTGTATCTTTCCTATTATCTATGGATTTTATTCCCGTTATTGTATTGCGGAACCGCCGTTTCGGGGTTGCCGTGGGTCCATTCTATGTTATGATGCCCATTGAGATGTTCTGTTGGATGTTTTCGTTCACCTTCCGGTGTTTTGAACCGCTCATATTTCATACCTAGCGCACGCTATTTTTCTGCATAGCGCGCGCTAGGGGTCCCTTAGTAGCGCACGCTACGTTTGTTTCGTAGCGCGCGCTAGCGAGTAGCCCTGGGAGTGGCAGTGTTGTTTTTCCAGCCTTCTGGACTAGCGTATTAGCGTACGCTACATATGCTAGCGCACGCTAATGTCGAGAGGCTAGCGCACGCTGATGATGCCCGGTAGCGTGCGCTAGCGTGAGAGTTCAGTACTGGACAGTTTACTACTGAACCCGGTCAGGTGCCAGTTAGCGCACGCTACGCTTGTATGGTAGCGCACGCTAACGTATCGTGGGTTAAGGCGGTTTGCCCGACTCGGCCCGATGTCCAGGTAGCGCACGCTATTGGTCGATAGCGCGTGCTACCGAGAGGTTATTAGCGCACGCTACGTTTCGGGTAGCGCACGCTAACGGCCAAAAGTCTGGCTGCTGGACTGGACGCTAACTATTTTGGCCTGTAATTTTTCCCCGTTAGCGCACGCTATCCTTTAGGATTAGCGCACGCTAACACTCCCTGGCTATATAAACCAGGGAGTTGACCGAAATAATCACAATTTCTCATTTCTTCCTCTCTCCGCGGCGAAGGCGATTCCAAGGCGATTTTCTTGGCGATTTCTTCCTCCAATCACCTCATCCAACATCTTTCTTGAGTTCTTGGAGTATTATAACAACATCAACACGAATCTTCATCCTAATCCACGGTAAATCTCTTAGAACCCTACTTTTGGATAAATTGGGGGTTTTGGGATTTTCTTCCGATTCGTTCCGTTTTGTTGATGGATTCATGATGAATATGATTAATCTTGTCGGTAATCTTAGTTTCCCTACGGATTCATGGTATATTTCGTGATTTTTACGGAATCGAGAGGGTTTGGTTGTGGTCCGCCCTCGTTAATGTTTATATACGAATATACATGAATCGTAGGCGGGTTTTCGGGTGTATTCCAATTCCGTATACATTTAGAAATGGTTGTGATTGTATATTTCGAATCGTTAGGGTCGGTTTCATTGGTTCCTAGCGTTCGTCGGTGACTTTCCTTTCCGTTCTTCGCGTCGTCAATAATTCAAGGCAAGTATTCTTGGAAACCCTTATGCTTAACGTGAAATGGTAATGTATATTGTGTGTGCTTTACTCACCTCGGGAGGGTCCGACGGGGCCTCGAGGGAATCTATGGCTTCGTCCTGGATTCATGAGTTTGATTCGCTAGCCAGCTCGGGAGGGTCCTCAGAGGCCTCGAGTGGGATTCGTGGCTTCGTCCCGGTCCTAGGTGACGTGTGGTGCTTGGTTTGTTTTATGAAAGTGGCCAGCTCGGGAGGGTCCTTAGAGGCCTCGAGTGGGATTCGTGGCTTCGTCCCGGTCCTAGGCAAATTAATTGTGACTGTTTGTTTCCGGAAAAGACATGTCTAGTTTTGGTTTTTGAAATGATATTGGTGCATGTACTATGAAATGTCTAAGCGATTGGTTTGCCTTGATTACTTGTACTAGCGTAATTGCTAACCCCTTTGGGGACCCGTTTTGGGGAAATTCTTGTTATGGATTTCAGGTTATGATTATCCGGACGAGCGAGCACCAGGACAGTACGAGGATGTTGGCCAGGGCCGTTGACATGTGCATTTGGGTCTACTTATTTCCTTTGTCCATTTCGATATGGTTGTTCTCACAGTTTTAAACTTATAGATTGTACTCGCGAGTACTTAGGCTTTTCGTTTCAAACTCCGTATTGTATTGTTATAAGTTGTCACGTTGTTGGTTGATGCTTATTTTGCCGGTTGCTCCGGGCGTATCTTTATATGTCATATTGTTTAATTGTGTATCCTCGCTAACCAAGGTGGTTAGTCGAGTGGAGTTCTCCTATTGTAGCCTGGTGGGTCCTATTTAGGGGTCTACGGCGCTGTAATACACCTCGAATAAATTGGGGGTGTTACAGAAAATGGTATCGGAGCACTAGGTTATGGATACCTAGGCTTGTCGGTTATTTGGGTCTAGTCGTGTTTGTTTTGCACATTGTCACGCCGCTGCCAGCATCCCAGTACTTCCAGTGCTCGTAAGTTTTCTTATTCGGCTCTTTTGTTTCTTGCATTGTATTCCCACTTTTGAATCGTAGTTGCTTTTCCTCCCTTACTCATCATCGATGTACTTCTGTTATCTCTCAATATCGCATGGATGCCGAGGAAACCGTGGTCGTGGTCGTGGCCGTAGACGCGGTCGAGGACGTGGAGCGATCGGTAGGGCGGCCACGTCGCACTCTTCGAGAGCCGGCGATCGGCGACCTTCATAGTCATGCTTCTTCTCGAGCGCGCCGATCTTGGTATTGCGGCCGTTATGCGGCAAATGGTTAACCAAATGGCGGCTATAGCTCAGTGGTCCAGACCCCGATCGGGCCCATGCTAATCGGGGCGGAGCGGATCGCTGGCTTCAGGATGTCATCAAGATGCATCCTCCTCAGTTTTCGGGAGCTTCGGACCCGATCGGCTGGGAGGGGTGGATCAAGGAGATATCCAAAGTCTTCACTGCTACCAACTGCCCCGAGGACCGTAAGGTCCCTATTGCTCAATACTTTCTCACGGGAGATGCTACAGATTGGTGGGAGGCAGTTGGTCCCAAAGATCATGTTGCTTCGTGGACCGAATTCCAAGAATTTATGGAGACCGAATATTGTCCGTGGCCTGGCCGAGGCTCGAGTGCATGCTTTCTATGATGCTCAACCACGGGATATTCCCGTATCCCAAGCTATTGCCGATTTCAATAAGGAGTTGGGTTATGTGAAAACCCAGTTGTCATTTGAGCGACAAAATTTTCCATTTTCCAGGAGGATGAAACTGTCCATTCGGGACTATATATGCAGGCTCGTCTGTACTACCTTGAAGGATTATCGAGTCGAGCCCTTGCTTATGATATGTCGGTGACGGCTAGCGATTTGGCTCGTGAGAGCAAGAAGCGAGTCGGTCGGAAATTTTTCGGTCCCAGAGTGGAGGCGCGAAATCTCAGCCGCAAATATTTCTACGGGCGGTTCGGCTCGTTTTTAGGAGCTTTGAGTGCCGCGAACCGTCGATCGGGGCCCCAGATGCTTTAAGCGTGGCAAGCCGTGCCACGTGAACCGGATTGTCTTCGTCCACCTTTGACTTGTCATACTTGTGGCGATCGGGTCACAAAGCTTCTTTTTGCGAAAAGCTCGAGCAGTTTGGCGCCGTTCTTCTCACCCGGCACCTATGGAGCCGAGCGTGAACCGTGGCTCATTTGCTCGCCGCCTCCACCGAGTGCCGGCCGAGGTAGGGTCGGGGTCAGCCCGCTAGAGGAGGAGCTTCGGTGTCGGCTCTGCCCGCCACCGCGTATCTACGAGATGAGGAGGGCCAATGACCCAACAATACGGTGGCGGCAGTACCGTTCATATCCATTCTCATCCCGTCGGTGTGCTTTTTGATTACGGTGCTACACATCTGCTCATATCTGGGTGTGCGCTGTTTGAGTCTCGACTGTTTGTCGCCTTGCGAGTCTTTCATCGTTAAACTTCCTAGCGGTGATAGGATCGTTGGCGATCGAGAGGTCCGAGACTGTTCCGTGTTTATTTGTGAGAGAGCCTGGATCTCTAATCTTATCGTTGTTGATATTGAGGGTGAGGATCTAATTCTCGGGGATGATTGGCTCGAGCGGCATGGCGCAATCATGAACTACCGCACGAGAATCATCACTGTGTTAGCCGAGGACGGCACCGAGCACTCTTTCGCGGGGCGAAAGAGGGGAAACCAGAAATTCATTATTAATGCCTTGAAGGCGATGAGTCTCCTGCGAAAGGGGTGTACTGGTTATTGGTGCTATGCCTTAAAGACAGAGAATAGTGGAGTCGAGCTTTCGTCGATTCCAGTCGTTAATGAGTTTCCTGATGTGTTTCCTGACGAGTTACCGGGATTGCCACCGGATCGTGAGGTTGAGTTTGTTATAGAATTAGAGCCGGGCGCGGCTCCGATTTCTAAGGCGCCGTATCGCATGGCACCTTCGGAGATGTCAGAGTTGAAGAAGCAGTTGAGTGAGCTTCTTGAGTCAGGGTATGTTCGACCGAGCGCCTCGCCTTGGGGTGCACCGGTCCTGTTTGTGCGGAAGAAGGATGGTTCACTACGTTTGTGTATCGACTATCGCGAACTAAACAAAGTGACCATCAAGAACAAGTATCCTTTGCCGAGGATTGATGACTTGTTCGATCAGTTACAGGGAGTTGCGGTGTTCTCGAAGATTGATTTGAAATCGGGGTATTATCAGCTCCGGGTGAGAGAGTCCGACGTGCCGAAAACAGCTTTTCGGACGAGATACGAACATTATGAGTTTGTAGTTATGCCTTTCGGGTTAACTAATGCGCCGGCGGTGTTCATGCAATTGATGAACAAAGTCTTTATCGAGTATTTGGATAAGTGTGTCGTCGTCTTCATTGATGATATTCTTATCTATTCGAGGAATGAGGAAGAGCATGCCCATCATCTGCGGATAGTGTTAGACATTTTGAGGACCGAGCAACTCTATGCGAAGTTCTCGAAATGTGAGTTCTGGCTAAAGGAAGTGATGTTTTTGGGTCACGTGATTTCAGCCGAGGGAGTTCGTGTGGATCCGCAGAAAATTGAGGCAGTGTTGGATTGGGCATCGCCCGCAAATGTGAAGGAAGTCCGTAGTTTCTTGGGTTTGGCTGGCTACTACCGTAGGTTCGTCGAGGGTTTCTCAAAACTAGCTCGGCCACTTACTCAGTTGCTCCATAAATCCGAGAAGTTCGTCTGGACCGATGAGAGGCAGTCGAGTTTCGAGGAGCTGAAGAAGCGTTTGACTTCAGCCCAGGTTTTGGCGTTGCCGTGTGGCAACGAGGGATTCGCCGTTTATAGCGATGCTTCGGGTCAGGGTCTTGGGTGCGTATTGATGCAGCACGGCAAGACCATTGCCTATGCGTCGATACAGTTGAGACCGTATGAGCTTAACTACCCTACTCACGATTTAGAGTTAGCGGCGGTTGTCTTTGCACTCAAGATTTGGCGTCACTATCTTTTCGGCTCTGCATGTCAGATTTTTGTTAGGCGTATTTTTATACACTTATTTATCATTATTTTGTAGTGTTTTGGTGAGTGAAATCATCTAAATGAGCTTTTAATGCCTTGATTTTGTATGATTGACAGGAAATTAAAGTCCGGGAGCTAAAACGAGGCAAAACGGGCGAAAACGGCAAGATCGATTTATGAGCCGCGGCGCAAGGAATCGAGCCGCGGCACAGAAGACACCACCAAGGGCGAGTAGTCAGACTCGTGCCGCGGCAAGACACCTGTGAGCCGCGCACGTAAGAATTTATTTACGCCTGTGTATTCACTTTTGGCGATGTGCCGCGGCACAGTTCTGAGCCGCGGCACACTTAGCGGGTTTGGTACGTCACGCGGATTCTCGCTTTAAGCCGATTTCAACCGATTAATACGGACGCGATTTGTGGAGGTGCTGAGCTATAAATAGGGCTTAAGACCCTAATTTAATTATCTTGGAATCATTGAATCTAAACCTAGAGAGCTTAAGCTTGGAGACAGAGAGAGGAGGAAAGCGTAAGAATTCAAGGGCGGATATGAGTCGAAGAACGGAGGAATCCGAGCTTCATCTGCGTTTGAATTTTATGCTTGCTTATTTATTCTCGTATTTTCGCTTTTAGTATGTCGCTAAAGCCCTAATCTAGGGTTTTGATGAAACCTTTGTTTTGACGAATTGATTAAGATTATCCAATTTATTACCTTTTTATTGAGTTTTCCCAATTATGTTTAATGCTTGCAATTATCCGCCAATAGTTGTATTGATTTAATCATTCACTAATCGGGAGGAGATTTGGTGAGGAACTATTGGTGAGGACCGCTTTATTCGTGAGATAGGAATATACTCATAGAAATTACGTGGCCTTTAGGAGATTTCATGCTTTTGCCTATCGACGAGATAATTCACCTAGGGATAGAGTGCGTTAGTCGCCGTTAGATAAATCTATTGACCTCGGAGAGGCGGTAGAATATATTAGCAATCTCCGCCTTGAAGAATTGGGAAAATTATTTATTACGGATAATCGAGTAAATTCGGATAAACTAAGGTGGATTCGAACCCTAGACGTATTCATCATTTGATTTCCTTAATCCAAGATATTGTTTTCTCGCTTAGTATTTTAGAAATTCTTTTAGTTATTAATCCAAAACCCAACTTCGATTGTTCAAATAAAATTGGAATACGAAAACGTCGGTAGTTAGAGATTCAATCCTCGTGGGAACGATACTCTACTTATCACTTTATTACTTGTAAACGATGACGTGCACTTGCGTGTAGGAAATATCGCAACAAGTTTTTGGCGCCGTTGCCGGGGATTGAAATTTTTCTAATATCGATTTAAGTATTTCCAGTCTTAATTTGAACGTTTTATTTTTTTATTTTTGTGTATTTAATTTCGTTTATTTGTTTTTCCTTTCAGGACCTTTTGTGTAGTGCATGAGAAGACTCGGTAACGAAGGCCTACTACCTTTGGACACCGAGCTCGAGCGCACTCTAAGAAGGAACAAGAAGGAGAAAAGAGAACTGCAGACGGCGGTCATCATGGCCGAGAATATTGAAATCCAAGGAGGAGACAACCAAGTGCGGCAAGTTCAACCGGAACTCGCTCTTCGAGATTCTGCCATGCCGCAGATCAACGCTAATTTTTCGGGAATTCGGCGTCCCACTATCCAAGCAAATAATTTTGAGATCAAGCCCGCCATTATTCAGATGGTGCAGGCGAGCCCATTCTGTGGATTGCCGAAGGACGACCCGAATGCCCACATTGCGTCTTTCCTTGAGATATGCGATACTTTCAAAACTAATGGTGTCACCGACGATGCCATCCGATTGAGGCTTTTCCCTTTCTCTTTGAGGGATAAAGCAAAGTTTTGGTTAAATTCCTTATCACGGGTCGATTACAACATGGGAGAGGTTAGCGCAAGCCTTCCTTGCCAAATTTTTCCCACCAGCTAAGACGGCGAGGTTGAGAAATGAAATAACCACTTTTGCCCAGTTCGATATGGAATCGCTCCACGAGGCGTGGGAGCGATATAAAGAATTGTTACGAAGATGCCCTCATCACGGTATTCCTGATTGGCTTCAGCTTCATACGTTTTATGGTGGTTTGAGTGCTTCTACACGCACTTTAGTGGATGCGGCCTCCGGTGGGACATTCATGGCAAAATCTATGGCCGAGGCACACGTGCTTTTGGAAGATATGGCCGAAAACGCATACCAATGCCATCAGAAAGATTGACACCGAAAAGAGTAATGGAAGTTTCAAGCAATGATCCGATCTCCACCTTGACAGCTCAAGTCGCCGCTTTGACACAAAGACTCCGACATTTTCGCACGCACCACCCTGCTACCATTGAGACATGTAATTGGTGTAACGGATCACACCCGAGCGGAGTGTCAATTTGGAAATCCGTCGAGCAAAATCGATGGAGCAGCTCAATTCGTAGGAAATGGGAATCGACCGAATAACCCGTACTCAATACTTATAATCCGGGTGGCGCAATCATCCCAACTTTTCATGGAGAAACGGACGTAACGCACACCAGCCCCTTTCGCCTGAATCAACAAGCGGCCCCCTTCCGCTCCCAAAGTGTCTCTCGAGGAAGCGCTTGCAAAATTGGCGGTAAATACGAGTCAATTTATGACTCGGACGGAAGCTACACTACAAAATCATTCTGCTTCCATTCGAATTTGGAGGTCCAGTGGGCCAAATCGCTAATGTGTTAACAAATCGTCCGGAGGAGCATTGCCGAGTACAACAGACTAATCCTAGAGAGAGTCTAAACGCAGCTTAGCTTGAGAAGCGGGAGAGAGTTCTTTGGATCAGCCGAGCCGGGTAAAGAGAAGAAAGTGATTGAGGAAGAGATGGATTTAAAGCCGAGGAGTCAAAGGATGTGAAGCCGATAACTTGAAGACATGTGTTCCCCCTGCCCGCTTCCGCAGACTACAAAGAAAGAAGGGCGGACAAACAATTTTCTAAATTCCTTGATGTGTTCAAAAGCTTCACATAAATATTCCGTCATCGACGCATTGGAGCAGATGCCGAGTTATGTCAAATTCATGAAAGAGATATTATCTAAGAAGAGAAAACTTGAAGAGTTTGAAACGGTCACCTTGACAGAGGAGTGCAAAGGTAATTCTTCAAAAGAAGCTCCCACCTAAATTAAAAGATCCGGAAGCTTCAACATACCTTTCACCATGGGGAATTTTTCATTTAATAAGGCACTATGCGATCTTGGTGCAGTATCAACCTCATGCCTCTGTCGATTTTCCAAAAGTCAATATTGGGGAAGCTAAGCCAACCACAGCCTCATTACAATTGGCGGACCGATCGATAAAGTATCCGAGGAGTGATCGAGGATGTATTAGTTAAGGTTGACAAGTTCATCTTTCCAGCCGACTTCATCGTACTAGACATGGAGGAAGATGACAATATTCCGATCATCTTGGGACGACCATTTCTAGCGACGGGCCGAACCCTTATAGACGTGGAAAATGGAGAGCTAACTCTGAGGGTCCAAGACGAGGAAATTACTTTTCAAGTATTCAAGTCATTCCCATGTCCAGGAAGTGCTGATAAAGGATCACAAATTGAGAGGGTGAATGCCGTTGAAAGAGGAAAGCACCGAAAACATCGTCGGTGGGAAAATTCAGATGTTGTGTTAAATGGCCCGAGTTTTAAGAAGGATGTAGAACAAGTGGCGTTCCTCGAGCATGGGGAGAAATCTGCTGCAATCGTGGGTTCGTTTGTGAAGGAGGAAAGTGAGCCAAAAGCCAAGCGAAAAATTAGTCATGGAGAAATCGGGTGTTTCGGAAAATTTTTCAAGTCGAAACCTTTTCACAAACAACATTTGATGACCGAACCGAAACTCGAACCACTGATGACCAATGGTCATAATTTTAACCAAAATATAAACGGTTCGATGAACGGGGCGGAAGCCAAATGGAGTTTGCGAAAAGCAAACTAACGTTGTCCAATAAGTCCGGCTGAAGACTATAAACTTAGCGCTCCTCGGGAGGCAACCCGAGTATTAGTTGTAGATTCTTTGTTGTTTGCTTGCATTTTTAAAGTCTCTTTTTGTCTTCTTTCTTCTTTGATCCATCCTTCCCTCTCATCTTAATGATTTCATGTAAAATTTTTGTGCAGGAATCAGCAAAAGGGGAGAAATTCAATGATGAGCCGCGGCACAGTCCAGGTGAGCCGCGGCACACACCAGCTGAGGAAAAATGGCCGATCAAACTGTACCCTGTGCCCCGGCATGATCTTACTGAGCCGCGGCACACCAGGTCGCCGAGCCGCGGCACCCGATAACTGAGTCGCGGCACACTAAATGGTCGAGAAACGCCCAGGGCGCCTGTACTTTGTTCCGCGGCATACTAATGCTGAGCCGCGGCACCCGACGACATACCAAAACGTCCCAGTTCGACTGTACTTTGGGCCGCGGCTCACTTATATTGTGCCGCGGCCCCCGTCGCAAAATAAGAGCATCCAGGTAAGGCTCATTCAGTTGATCGGCCTGTATAGGATACTTCTACCCTCCCTCCCTTCCTTCCTGCACACATGGAGGTTAGTTGGCTCCACTCTATGAGTCTCCTTCTCAAATTCTCCAGGTTATTTTTGATTTCTAAATCATTAATGATTCTTGATGTGAAAAGATTTGGAGTTTTATATTGCTAGTTATTCTTCATTGTTGTTTCTAAAATGGAGTTGGAATATGGGGAATTTGTTATTGTGATGGAATTGATGTTTATGAACGAATTGTTGATGATGGTTTTCGTAATTCAGGGTTATAAATTTGTTATTATTTTTGGGATTTGGAATTAACCATGAAAATTTTTGTTCTTCATTTTAACTTGTGCACACAAGGTGTTTGATAAATTGCAGCAATGAAAAATGGGTAAGCTAGGCATTTTCCAACTTATATGCAATGAATCATGTTGTCACATTATCCCCAACCTCTACATCATGTTCAACTTGAGAGCTATACTTAACTTCCTTTTTGATGATGCAAGCTTGTTTATTCACATTCCGCATGATGTAGTCAAGAAGCATGCAAGCTCACCGGACGATGCCGGCACCAGCTCCTGAGCAGACTGGAGGGGAGTACTTGACCTTTTACTTTTCTTGCATTTCATTTTTTGTCCATTGAGGTCAATGTACGTCTAAGTTTGGGGGGGGATTTACATTCAGTCTACATTCATTGTTGTCCTCTATTTTCTTGCTGTACATTATATTCTGTTGCACTTTTCATTTCTTTGCATAAAAATTTTTTTCAGATAGCCTTGCTTGTCGTAGTTTTTCTTTATTCGTGAATTTTCGTGCTTCTATTTGTGTGATACTGATGTTACGACACTGTCTTTCTCTCTGAAGAAGCGGGCGAGTTTTAGTCGAGTTGTAGTCAGTTATTTCGTCGCTTAGTATTCAATTAGGTCCGAAATTTTTCGTGATTGTAGAGGTCTTGGCAGATAAGAGACGATACATACTTGTTTAAAATCCCCATCAATACGTTTGGCTACATTTTCCCGGATAGTGAGTCGTACTGTTTCTTCAGTCGTGTTAGCACTTAGTTTGAGTTTTGAGTCGGTCAGTTTTTCCCTAAAAGTCGAGATAAAGTGTTCTATGAAGGGAAGTCTAGTAACCGGGCATTCGCGTGACCCGTTGTTTACTCTCGCGTAAAACGACGACCCCGATTAGACTAGTGATTTAGTGATTTCACATGTGCCAATGATAGGAAGCCTAGTAACCGGGTATTCGCGTGACCATTGCTTACTCTCGCGTAAAACGGCAACCTTGATTCGGACATGCGGAAATTATGTATTCGAGTTGTTTCTCCGCTGTAAACGGGAACTTAGTAACTAGAAGCATCCATGTGCCCCATGAGTGTCTTTTACGTCAAACGGTTTCCGAATACATGAGAATGGAAGTTCCACCCTAGGATTATCCCGATGAAACATCCCGAGATCCTAACCTAGTGGTCGACTCGAATCAAATTTTTGAGCATATATATAAGGGGATACTGTCTGAGGTTTATTTATTATGAGACTCGTGAAAATTGTGCCTTTAGACTGTGGAACGCGACAAACTAGCTTGTTTATGTTAGCCTTTCATATTGACGGTCGATTTGACTCATGTTTTGTTAATCTTTGAGCTGAGTTTTCTTCATGAACGAATGATTAGGACTGAACTTGATTACTTTGTGGAATCATTATTCTGAGTGCAGCTCGCTTTTATGACACTCGTATTATTTAGAGAGAATGGCAGGATAGTATTGATTAGATTGAACACTATGAGTTGCACAATTATTCACGACATTCTTTTATTGACTTTAATTCTTTTTGCTTGAGGACAAGCAAAGGCTTAAGTTTGGGGGTATTTGTTAGGCGTATTTTTATACGCTTATTTATCATTATTTTGTAGTGTTTTGGTGAGTGAAATCATCTAAATGAGCTTTTAATGCCTTGATTTTGTATGATTGACAGAAATTGAAGTCCGGAGCTAAAACGAGGCAAAACGGTACGGCAAAAGCGACGGCGAGCCATGAGCGCAAGGAATCGAGCCGCACAGACAGAAGACACCACCGAAGGGCGAGTAGATTGTACTGTGCGCACGGCCTGTGAGCCGCGCACGAATAATTTATTTACGCCCAGGAATTCCGCTTATGGCGATGTGCCGCGGCACAGGTTCAGTGAGCCGCGGCACACTTAGCGGGTTTGGTACGTCTGCGCGGATTCTGGGCCATTTCGAAGCTAGTTTTCAACCGATTAATACGGACGCGATTTGTGGAGGTGCTGAGCTATAAATAGGGCTTAAGACCCTAATTTAATTATCTTGGAATCATTGAATCTAAACCTAGGAGAGCTTAAGCTTGGAGACAGAGAAGAGGAGGAAGCGGAAGAATTCAAGGGCGGAAGGCGGGAGGCGAAGAGCGTAGGAATCCGAGCTTCATCTGCGTTTGAATTTTATGCTTTCGTTTATTTATTCTGTATTTTCGCTTTTAGTATGTCAGCTAAAGCCCTAATCTAGGGTTTTGATGAAACCTTTGTTTTGACGAATTGATTAAGATTATCCAATTTATTACCTTTTATTGAGTTTTCCCAATTATGTTTAATGCTTGCAATTATCGCCAATAGTTGTATTGATTTAATCATTCACTTGAATCGGGAGAGGAGATTTGGTGAGGAACTATTGGTGAAGACCGTTTTATTCTCGTGAGATAGGAATATACTCATAGAAACTACGTGGCCTTTAGGAGATTTCATGCTTTTGCCTATCGACGAGATAATTCACCTAGGGATAGAGTGCGTTAGTCGCCGTTAGATAAATCTATTGACCTCGGGAGAGGCGGTAGAATATATTAGCAATCTCCGCCTTGAAATTGGGAAAATTATTTATTACGGATAATCGAGAGTAAATTCGGATAAACTAAGGTGGATTCAGAACCCTAGACGTATTCATCATTTGATTTCCTTAATCCAAGATATTGTTTTCTACTGCTTAGTATTTTAGAAATTCTTTTAGTTATTAATCCAAAAACCCAACTTCGATTGTTCAAATAAAATTGGAATACGAAAACGTCGGTAGTTAGAGATTCAATCCTCGTGGGAACGATACTCTACTTATCACTTTATTACTTGTAAACGATGACGTGCACTTGCGTGTAGGAAATATCGCAACAATTTTCACCGATCATAAAAGTCTGAAATACATATTTACTCAGCGGGACTTGAATATGAGGCAGAGGAGATGGTTAGAGCTGATTAAGGAGTACGACCTCGAAATCCTTTATCATCCGGGCAAGGCAAACGTCGTGGCCGACGCCTTGAGTCGGAAACCGATTGCGTTGCGAACGCTTGAGGTCCTTACGCCCCAGTCTGAGCTTCGGCGGGCTCTGATCGAGTTAGATGTTGAAGTTTTGTTGCCTGGAGCTGTCGGGCAACTTTGTGCTCTAGAGATTTCGTCGTCTTTGATCGATGAAATTAAGCTGAAGCAATTAGAGGATCCGATGATTACTCAAATCCGAGAGAACGTTCTTAAGGGAAAGTCTCCTGGGTTTGTGATTCACGAGGATGGTGTTTTGAGATTCCAGAGTCGGCTTTGTGTGCCGAACGATCCAGAGTTGCGACAGAGTATTTTGCACGAGGCCCATTCCACACCCTATTCCGTTCATCCTGGTTCGAGTAAGATGTACAAGGACCTGAGGAGGAACTTCTGGTGGAATGATATGAAGGAGGAGGTCGCACGGTTTGTGGCGAGATGTTTGACTTGCCAACAGGTCAAAATCGAACATCAGCGACCGGCTGGGTTATTGCAGTCACTTCCCATTCCAGAATGGAAATGGGAAGATATATCGATGGATTTTGTTACGAGTTTGCCGAGATCGAGGTCGGGCATGAATATGGTATGGGTGGTTGTTGATCGTCTGACCAAGTCGGCACATTTTCTGGGCATCAAGGACACTTGGGGCCCGGAGAAACTGGCTCGTGTGTTTATCGCGCAGATTGTGAGACTTCACGGTACTCCGTAGTCTATTGTTTCGGATCGTGATGGCCGTTTTGTATCGCACTTTTGGCAGGCGGTGCATAAGGCGTTAGGTACCCGTTTGCATTTGAGTACCTCTTTTCATCCCCAGTCAGATGGACAGTCGGAGCGGACTATCCAAACATTCGAGGACATGTTGCGTGCTTGTGCCCTCG
Organism: Orobanche coerulescens; assembly: GCA_033398695.1. Classification (NCBI taxonomy): domain Eukaryota; kingdom Viridiplantae; phylum Streptophyta; class Magnoliopsida; order Lamiales; family Orobanchaceae; genus Orobanche; species Orobanche coerulescens. The sequence goes on from CM065808.1 coordinate 166,903,586, forward strand.
ATTGGAGTAGCGACTGGGAGGAGCACTTGCCATTGATCGAATTCACGTACAACAATAGTTGGCACGCGTCGATCCGGATGGCACCGTATGAGGCACTCTATGGGCGACGATGTCGATCGCCGATTTGTTGGAATGAGGCGTCCGATTTGGTCGGGACCGAACCGGATGTCGTTTTAGAGACGAGACGGAAGATAGAATTAATTCGAGAACGGATGTTGATCGCCGCAGTCGGCGAAGTCATATGCCGATGTCCGTCGTCGACCTTTAGAATTCGAGGTGGGAGACCACGTTTTGCTGAAGGTGTCGCCAACGAGAGGAGTTTTCCGTTTCGGGAAGAAGGGGAAGTTGAGTCCGAGATTTATTGGACCCTTCGAGATTCTCGAGCGAGTCGGTGGGTTAGCATACCGTTTGGCGTTACCCCCGGCCCTGAGTCATGTTCATAGCGTTATTCATGTTTCCCAGCTGAGGAAATATGTCCCGGATCCTAGTCACATCATCGACTATGGTGAGATTGGCGTTGCCGAGGATATTACTTTTGAGGAGCGTCCTTTGAAGATTTTGGAACGTCGGGAGAAACGACTGAGGCATAAGACCATCTCTTTGGTCAAGGTGCAATGGTCGAGACACGGTGTCGAGGAGGCAACGTGGGAGACCGAGGATAGCATGCGTGCTAGGTACCCTGAGTTGTTTGTTTCTTAAGTTTCGGGACGAAACTTGTTTTTAGAGGGGTAGAATGTAATATCCGCATTTTTCTTTTCCTTGTATTTTTTTTCTTTCTCGGCGTATTTCCCGATAGTAGTGGCCCTCGTGTATCTTTCAGTGTATCTTTCCTATTATCTATGGATTTTATTTTGCGTCTATAGAAGACAAGATGATGGAGAATCGATTACGATGGTTTGGTCATGTGAGAAGAAGACCTATTGATGCCCCAGTGAGGAGGCTAGAAAGTTGGGGAGCAAGTAATGTTGTGAAAGGTAGAGGAAGACCCAAGAAAACTTGGATAAAGATGATTGAAAATGATATGCGGTTTCTTGGAATTGGAGAAAGTATGGCGATGGAGAGGCAAATGTGGCGGGAAAGAATACGGATGGTGGATGGAGTCTGATTCTTTTTTTTTTTTTTTAATTCCTATTTTCTTTTATTTCATGTTATCTTTTTTTCTTTTTTTTTCTTTTTTTATTCATTCTCTTTTTTTATTTGCTTTTTTCTCTACTTTTTCCCTCTTTTTCCCTTTATGTTATTTATGTAACGATTATTGACGGTTTCAAAGTTTGATTCATGTTAGCCGACCCCAAATCATTTTGGGACTAAGGCTTAGATGTTGTTGTTGTTGTTGTTGTATTGTATTGCGGAACCGCCGTTTCGGGGTTGCCGTGGGTCCATTCTATGTTATGATGCCCATTGAGATGTTCCGTTGGATGTTTTCGTTCACCTTCCGGTGTTTTGAACCGCTCATATTTCATACCTAGCGCACGCTATTTTTCTGCATAGCGCGCGCTAGGGGTCCCTTAGTAGCGCACGCTACGTTTGTTCCGTAGCGCGCGCTAGCGAGTAGCCCTGGGAGTGGCAGTGTTGTTTTCGGTATACGGACTAGCGTATTAGCGTCGCTACATATGCTAGCGCACGCTAATGTCGAGAGGCTAGCGCACGCCGATGATGCCGGTAGCGTGCGCTAGCGTGAGAGTTCGATCGATGCTTTACTACGAACCCGGTCAGTGCGATTAGCGCACGCTACGCTTGTATGGTAGCGCACGCTAACGTATCGTGGGTTACAGGCGCTTGCCACGTGACTCGATCGATGTCCGTAGCGCACGCTATTGGTCGATAGCGCGCGCTACCGAGAGGTTATTAGCGCACGCTACGTTTCGGTAGCGACGCTAACGCCAAAAGTCTGCCGCTGACTGACGCTAACTATTTTGGCCTGTAATTTTTCCCCGTTAGCGCACGCTATCCTTTAGGATTAGCGCACGCTAACACTCCCTGGCTATATAAACCAGGGAGTTGACCGAAATAATCACAATTTCTCATTTCTTCCTCTCTCCGCAGCGAAGGCGATTCCAAGGCGATTTTCTTGGCGATTTCTTCCTCCAATCACCTCATCCAACATCTTTCTTGAGTTCTTGGAGTATTATAACAACATCAACACGAATCTTCATCCTAATCCACGGTAAATCTCTTAGAACCCTACTTTTGGATAAATTTGGGATTTTCTTCCGATTCGTTCTGTTTTGTTGATGGATTCATGATGAATATGATTAATCTTGTCGGTAATCTTAGTTTCCATACGGATTCATGGTATATTTCGTGATTTTTACGGAATCGAGAGGGTTTGGTTGTGGTCCGCCCTCGTTAATGTTTATATACGAATATACATGAATCGTAGGCGGGTTTTCGGGTGTATTCCAATTCCGTATACATTTAGAAATGGTTGTGATTGTATTCTTCGAATCGTTAGGGTCGGTTTCATTGGTTCCTAGCGTTCGTCGGTGACTTTCCTTTTCGTTCTTCGCGTCGTCAATAATTCAAGGCAAGTATTCTTGGAAACCCTTATGCTTAACGTGAAATGGTAATGTATATTGTGTGTGCTTTACTCACCTCGGGAGGGTCCGACGGGGCCTCGAGGGAATCTATGGCTTCGTCCTGGATTCATGAGTTTGATTCGCTAGCCAGCTCGGGAGGGTCCTTAGAGGCCTCGAGTGGGATTCGTGGCTTCGTCCCGGTCCTAGGTGACGTGTGGTGCTTGGTTTGTTTGATGAAAGTGGCCAGCTCGGGAGGGTCCTTAGAGGCCTCGAGTGGGATTCGTGGCTTCGTCCCGGTCCTAGGCAAATTATTTGTGACTGTTTGTTTCCGGAAAAGACATGTCTAGTTTTGGTTTTTGAAATGATATTGGTGCATGTACTATGAAATGTCTAAGCGATTGGTTTGCCTTAATTACTTGTACTAGCGTAATTGCTAACCCCTTTGGGGACCCGTTTTGGGGAAATTCTTGTTATGGATTTCAGGTTATGATTATCCGGACGAGCGAGCACCAGGACAGTACGAGGATGTGGGCCAGGGCCGTTGACATGTGCATTTGGGTCTACTTATTTCCTTTGTCCATTTCGATATGGTTGTTCTCACAGTTTTAAACTTATAGATTGTACTCGCGAGTACTTAGGCTTTTCGTTTCAAACTCCGTATTGTATTATTTTAAGTTGTCACGTTGTTGGTTGATGCTTATTTTGCCGGTTGCTCCGGGCGTATCTTTATATGTCATATTGTTTAATTGTGTATCCTCGCTAACCAAGGTGGTTAGTCGAGTGGAGCTCTCCTATTGTAGCCTGGTGGGTCCCATTTAGGGGTCTACGGCGTTGTAATACACCTCGAATAAATTGGGGGTGTTACAGTACAGGCACTCCCATCCATGATTCTTACCACACTTCGAGCACTCTGGCTTACTGGTTTGAGGCTTAGGTCCCGACCTTTGATCAACCTTTGCTTGCTTATTAGAAGCCACAACCTCTTTTTGGTTCCCATTCCAATGCCTCTTACCGGTATTAGGCTTCGTAGACTGTTGTTGATCCAGATTATGGCTAGCCTCAACCACTTGGGCTCGAGATACTGTCTCGGTATAGGGTAGCACCCCATGACCAGCCAAGATGTGACGAATACTCGGGCGTAAACCACTCCGGAACTTAAGGGCCCTCTTTCGATCTGTATCCACCATGTGCTCCACAAAGAAGCTGGTTTGGTAGAATTTTCTCTCATATTCTTCAACCGTCATTCCTTCTTGTTTGAGGTTCCAAAACTCTCTCTCTATCTTTTATCAGTAATGCTGTGGGTAGTACTGTTCCATCACTATTTCCTTGAATTGATCCCAAGTTAATACAACACGCTCGCCCACCGGCCTCAAACGCCAATAGCTTATCCACCAACGTCCAACATCCTCCACCATTTGATATTGGTCGCAAAGAATTCTTTGCACATTAGTGCACCTAATGAGCTCAAAAATGCGCTCAAGCGACATGAACCATTCATCAACAAAAGCTGGTCCTTCTCGACCATTGAATGAGGGTGGGGTGAAATGCCGGAACTATTGCACAACTTGTGCCTGAGTAGGAGCTGGCACGTTATTATTGTGGTTATCCTGACCTCTGTCACCACCACCAAGGTTGGCATTCTGACCACCGAGATTATCTGCACCTTGGTTAGTTGAGCGTAATAAATCCCACACCTGGATAAAATGCGGTTCTTGAACTTGAATGTGATGAAGATGCTTGACTCGACAATCCTAGGCCCGTAAATTCTTGTTATTATCTACAATTAATAATAATGATAATCAATATTATTATAATTTATAAATATATAATAGCTGGGAATAAAATACGAGGCATAGATTAAAATTGAATTATTAATACTAACGAATACAATCAATATTTTAATGACTTGCGCCAAAATAGGGCTGGAATTAATTACTGAAAAGCTAATTAGGGTAACACTAAAAGAATTAAACATCTGAGGACTGAAATTGAAAGCATTATCAAGCTGACTGGGGTTAATTTGAAGAAACATAAAATTAGAGGCTAAAATTGGTATACACTGAAAACTAATTTGGGGTGAAATCGAGAAGGTCTGGAACTTGGGGACTAAATTGAAAAATCCTAAAAGAAGGCAGGGTATAAAATCCTTAGCCCTAATTCTCGACCAACACTCTCATTCTCCTCTCTTGTCGACCCTCTCTCTCTCTCAACTCTGCCAAAAAGAAACACACACACACACACACACACACACATGTATACTGATACATAAATACTCACACACAAATGACATGGAACCCTCATCTATGTCCAAACTTTATATTACACATGAAAATTGGGAATTCGGCCTGGGCTCGGCACTATTGCGGTGGTCAGGTTCGACGATGGCAAAAATTAGTTTTGGGATGGGGAAGTTTAAAGGATTTGGTGTCGGTCGAACATGATTCCGCTGGGTTCGATGTGGTTTTGGTCTGGTGGAACTTCGCTGTGAGTCCGATTTTTTTTTTTGGGCAGCGGCCGTGGAGGTGAAGGGGTTAAAATGAAAGGGGAAGATGTGGTTTCAAATCGACTACTCGGGCAAAGGTGGGTTTCGGGCTCAACCTGAATCGGGTTGAGATAGAGTGACGGGAATTTAGCCGATTCTGGACTGGTAGATGTGTGTGGATGAATTTTGAAATTGGATTTGTGTATACTGGGGTTGAGACATCCGGTTTCTGGTTCGGCCGACTGGACAAGGTGTTAGGATTGATTTGTAAATTTCAATTTGGCTTTGTTGTTTTCCAAGGAACGACTCAATGGTTTAAGGAAGGAATTACTCCTGGTTTTGCTTCAAATACACGAAGAAAATATTAGATATTGAGTTTTACCTCGTCGAGGAAAAATCGAGGTGGCAGAGGGGTTGTGAATGGTTGAACTGAGAAAAGTTTCTTGAGACGTCGGATGAAGGCGAGGCTGAAATTTCGATTTGGTTGGACGATGAATCTACTCCTTGTTTTGAAACTCTTTTTCCTCCCGTGAACTTTTTTTTCTTCCGTGAACTTTTAGAGGCTGAAATTGGTATACACTGAAAACTGATTTGGGGTCAAATCGAGAAAGTCTAGAACTTGGAGACTAAATTGAAAAATCCTAAAAGAAGGCAGGGAATAAAACCCTTAGCCCTAATTCTCGACCGACACTCTCACTTCTCTCCTGTCGACCCTCTCTCTCTCTCAACTCTGCCAAAAAGAAAAACACACACGCACACATACACATGTATAATGATATACAAATACTCACATATAAACGACATGGAACCCTCATCTATGTCTAGAATTCGGCCTGGGTTCAGCACTATCGCGGTGGTCAGGTTCTATGATGGCAAAAATTAGTTTTGGGATGGGGAAGTTCGAAGGATTTGGTGTCGGCCGAACATTATTCCACTGGGTTCGATGTGGTTTTGGTCTGGTGGAACTCCGCTGTTGTAACACCCCCGAGATATTCAAGGTATAATACAGTGCCGTGGACCCCTACATGGGACCCACCAGGCTAGACACGAATTACCACAGTAAAAACACACATCATCCAGATGAAAATCAAATAACACGCCCGGTACAACTGGCGGAATAATCAACACCGACAAACATAAATAACTTCAACGAATACAAACCACTGCCTGAAGGGAAAAGCCTAAGTACTTGCAAGTACAATCTATAAGTTTATAAAGTAGACAACAACCAATTGTTCGGGTGCTTGGTCGTGTGCTAGGCTACAACCCAGCTTCTGACCAACACGCACGAGCACCAGCTCGTGCTTTCTGCTCGTGCGTCTCTGGAGTCCTCTACCGAGCATTCGGCTGCGCACGAGCGCCACGCACGATCGACAACTCGTGTGGCCTGCTCGTGTGCAAGAACCAAAGGCTAACATCTAGCCGACACGACTCCGAAAACATCCAAAACGTAACCAACTCAAAAGGGAAAGACATCAAGAGTTCACGACGCTCTCTAAAGGACAATACGACAACATAATACAATACGCCATCGAATCACCAAGCAAAAGCTCACAACATCCATAAGGACATAAGATGGACTTGCAAAACCCCGAAATGGCGGTTCGAAATAATAAATTACGAGAATCGGATGGCAAAAAGTCCAGTATTAACTATTCTCGAAATATCAACACGGTTACGAGCGAGTCACTAAAAATGAAAAATACACCAAAAATGATAATACCGGGAAAGAAAAATGCGGATATTACATTATACCCCTCTAAAAATAAGTTTCATCCCAAAACTTAAGAAACAAACAACTCGGGGTACCTAGCACGCATGCTATCCTCGATTTCCCAAGTTGCCTCCTCGACACCGTGCCTCGACCACTGCACCTTAACTAAAGGAATGGTCTTATTCCTCAGTCGCTTCTCGCGGTGTTCCAAAATCTTCAGTGGACGCTCCTCGAAGGTAATATCCTCAGCGACATCAATCTCACCATAGTCGATGACGTGACTAGGGTCCGGAACATATCTCCTTAGTTGGGAGACATGGAAAATGCTATGGACGTGACTCAAGGCCGGAGGCAACGCCAAACGGTATGTGTTGTGTCAAGATTTATTCATCCCGACAGGCGATCGACTATAAGGCCGAGCGACCAAGTCAACACCAGTCAAACTATGGCTAGCTCGCCTAATCGAAGAAACCAGACCACCATCAGGTACCTAGCGATCGACTCCCAAGGCGATCGCTCTTTGACATCTGGCGATCGACTCTAGTGTCCGGCTAAGGACAATCGGCCTACGCCCGAACAGAGATGATCGCCCGTCAAAGTCATCGAAGACTGGATCTCAGAACAGCACCCACCTGCAGATCCACAAAAGGCGCTGACAGACAAGACCTTTGACCCCAGCCTGTCACCTACCTCACCTACCGACAGGCGCGCCGAAAGTAACGAAGTGGGACCGCCCGTGACAGCAACTCAGGATGCGTGCAGGCTCCCCATTGGACCGTACAGCTGGCTGCCAGCAGCAGCCGCGGACTTTAAGGGAACAAGCCCATGTGCTAAAAGACGATCGCCGGATTATTATAATACAGAAAAGGTGATCGCCCGGCATATCCAAGTCCTATAAATAGAGAACCTCCTCCTACTGGAAAAGGTTCCGAATTCGTTCCCAATTCATTCACTTACATTCCGAATTCATTCACGGAAATACAGTAGAACAGATATACCACCAAGCTCCCTGCTTTCTCGCCGGAATCCATCTCAGGATTTCTCTCTCCGAATCTCTCGTCCAGAAGACGATCGGCAGAGGCAGGAAGTCTCCACAAGACAGATTCCAAGAGATTCATAAGCCCAAGACCTCAAGCATCCAGCTAAAACTCGCCGTGAGAGACTGTCGATCTCTCACCGCCGCGACTGTTCATCTTCTTTGTTACAAGAACTCACAGAGCATCACATCTGGTTCTTCCGGCAATCTACACGCTCACTAGCTAAGATTACAAGAATCTTTACACTCATTGTAATTGTATTCTTACATTAGTACTTGTATCCCCGAATATTAGTATTAATAATATCTCGCGAGAGCATTCAAGCCCGGGACTAACAACCCCGGAAAATCTTGTGTTATTTATCTTTCTCACGGAAGTGTTCTCGCATTTGTTTGCTATCCACCCATTCCAGCAATATCTATCTCCGGATAATATTTTAGGTAGCACCAATTGGCGCTAGAGGAAGGGGCGTATCTAACCCTCAAATTTTCATTCCTACCGTCCCGAAGAACACTCACTGTTCTCGGGGCATATACTTGAAGTGACACTCACTGCGCTTCAAAGAAAACCTTCAGAATCATGACATCCGCCGGTACATCGAAGAAAGCCACTCTCCGAACCGCCGGACACCATATCCCGGCTCAATCCGAACCCCAGCCGACGACAGGGAGAAGCCGCAGCAATGCGAGACTCTCGATCCCGCACCCGAGAGATGGCCCCAACCTCTCACTCGATCAGTTCCAAACCGAGGAACAGATCGAGGAGGCTATGGCCATCCTAGAGGAGCGACGGAGAGCATGCGCGTCGCCCGCGATAACTCCCTCGATCGTCCGCCGCATGGGAAAACGGAAATTCAACGGGCTACTGAGTGAGCGATCGTCAGAAAGCCCTAATTCGCGAGAAAAGGCTCTCGCACGACCGGATGGATCCGTATTCAATCGCTTGGGGCGCGACCCATCCTGGCGACCGGGGCATTCTGTTTCCAACCACGAGGAGACGGAATCCGAATCCGTCACCAGGAGTTCAGCCTGTCCAACTTACAGCCGAACGCAGGTCATCCGTCTGACTCCCGCCCCGATCGCCAGGGGATCAGTACTCAATTGCCTCGGATCCCGCTCCGAGCGCCGAGCCGCAAGCAGCCAGGCCTCGGCGATGGCCGCTATACAACGTCAGCTCGACGAGATGAAAGCACTCTTGGACACTGGGGCAAGCGCCAGCAAAAAGATCACCGGGCCGACCGAGCCACTCTCGGTCCACATCGAGCTTGCCCCCATACAACCAACGATCGCTCCTCCCAAAACACCTCTGTATGAGGGGAGATCGGACCCCGAAACCCACCTGAGTAAATTCCGAATCTACATGACTGGGTGTGGGGCATCTGATGCAACCAAGTGCCGGATCTTCCCGTTAACATTGGGCGAGCTGGCCCATAGGTGGTACGCCTCACTACCACCACGATCAATCACCTCCTTTAAGAAACTGGCGAATGACTTCACATCATACTTCGCCAACAAGGTCGCCAGACCAGAAGGCCCCCACCGCGTGATGAAAATCAGGCAGGGGAAAGATGAAACCGACGCAGGTTACATTGACCGAGTAGACAAAATCATCCTCACCGGCGAACCCGTCAGTGACGAGCTCGCTCTCTTTTCGGTCATGGGGGGATTCTACGGTCATTCTCCCATGTTTAGACATCTCACCAAGGATATTCCCCCAACTTACACGATCTTCCGCGCTAAGGATGCCAACTTTATGGCCAGGCAAAGGCTACTCACCCTCCACCTAGGCGAGGAAACGCCACCTCGTGTCCAGAAGATAGCGATCGCCAAAGTAAAGAAGGCGATCGCCAAGCCACCCGGAGATCTCAAGGCCTTCGAGGACATGGAAGCCCATCTCCTCCACACGTTCAACCGAACTCTGGCACATATTTTCTATGCCATCAAGGGGCACGAAAAGCTCAAAAAGCCAAAGGCGATAAGGGACCACGGTCACCTGGACAACAATCAATATTGTGCCTACCATAAAATTCCCGGCCACAGCACCAACCAATGCCGCGACCTCCTCAAACAGCTCTGGAGATTGTTCGAGGAGGGCAAGTTGGACAGCTTATTGGATTAGCCGAAGCCTCTACCAATCTCTATACACGATCGTCCGAGTCGAACACCAAACGGGTTGAGAAGCTCATACGAGCCGACCCCTAGATCAACCTCGGCGACCGTCTCTACATGTTTCAATCAAGAGAAGGGGACCTCGGAAGTCTCCCCGATCTCCCTCCTTATTTAAGAAACTGGAGGACTCGCTCGCCATCTACAGTTCACCATCTAACATGATGGACTAAGGCACGAGATCACCTCCCCCGCACAACGTACACCGTCGAAGGTCGGCATATACATGACGATCCAAGGTGGAAGAGTGCAGCCATGGTTCTGGTGGTCAATGGAACCGACTGTTTAGGCCACGCAATGTCCCTTTGGGCCAAGATCGCCCGCCCTTCGTTTAAATACGAGGCCGGCGTAGTCTGAGGGCCCTCCAAAATTAATCAGTGGACACGATCGCTCGTCCTCAAAGGTTCATCATTTAACGTGGTGAACCCGGACAATGCGACGCGTCACTACCCCCGTCTCAACGTACATCGTCGAGGGTCGCCATCGTCATGGCGACCCGAGGTCGAAGCAGAGCTAAACAAGACGTGGGCGTGGAGTTGAATCATCCGACGCTACCCCGCGCAAGGACTCCTCTAGACCGAGACCGCACGCCCTTCGTTTAAATACGAGGCGAGGCGCAGCCTAACAGAGGACCATCATAATAAAGTGAGTCACGAGACACTCTATGTCTTCGCGCATCGAGACATGATCAGGGAGTCGGTCCATCGAACTCTGCGATCGTGCACGGTTCCTCAAGACGGACGACTGTCCTCGAGGATTCGACAAAGTTGAAGACCACTCACTCAACGAATTATTTTCATCCCCTTACTTTCACTAAGTAAATAAAAACAAGGGGAAAGAGTGCGGACTACCTATACGAAGATCGTCCCTATTCAACCACATACGGAGGTCGTCATTTTTCAGATGTTGTGCAGTGATCGAATTTGTTGTAAAAGTTATCTTTATGAGTTTATCAATTCATTTGGAAATACCCTCGCAACAATCTCTCCTCACACATTTGTACAAAGTCAAACAAAGACTCAAAAACAACAATCATTCAAGTGATAAGTCAGAAAATCAAACATTCGTTTCATTGCTTGAAGGATCAAAATACATGGTCGCCCGAAGACCAAAATGCTACAAAGAGAAAACTACAAACTACAAGACAAAAAAAAGCTAAAACAAGCAAGCAAGAGCAAAGAGCCTCAGGCCTCCGCCTGGCCTTCGCCTTCAGCCGTCGGCTCGACCTGTGGTCCTTCCCCAGTTTCCCGAGCGACCTCCCCGTCCTCCGGATCGTCAGGATGAATGATGTTCGCTGGAGTCGGATACCAGCTCAGATCCACGCCAAGCTCCGAGAGATCCAAAATCGGCAAGGAGAAAGCAGGATGGAGAGGATGCTCCAACGCATATGCCTTAAAGTTCTCAGCAAGAGGCCCGACCTCCAAACCTCCCTTCTGAGCTGCTCGGATCGAGTCGGCGAACGCCATATAATAGGCGAACTCGCTGACAAACTCCAAGTTTTAAAAGGGATCAGCCTTGGTCGCATCTACCTCTCTTTTCAGCTCCGCCATCGCCTGTTGCGACCCTTGGAGCTCGGCCTCCCTTGCAGCTACCTTCTCCCTCGACTCCGTCAGCTCGCTAGTCAACCGAGCGATC